>HG995153.1:38015757-39265445 GCA_905333025.2 Pyrochroa serraticornis
ATCAAAAAATTGCAAAATTTAGGCTCGAATTCTACGTCACGCAATTTTGCTTCTTTTTTTTTTGTTTACTCCAACAGGTTCTTGTATTTGACACAAAAATTGAGTTGACTTCACTGCTCGAGAAAGGTAGGAAGCCGGTCCTGTTTCATCGTGGCTCTCTTGGGGCCGGCCATGCAGTATGCACTAAAATCTAATATTGCAACAGGATGATTCACGTGGAATATCCTGAACTGCTGCGCACTTGTAGCGCCCTTTGTCGCCGGTGTTAAAATTAACCTCACGATGTTAGATTCGATTTGTTGTTATCGTTCCGGATCTCGAGTGCACGTTTTCATAAAGGATCCCCAGCGCGAGGCCCCAGCTGATGTGTCGGCGACAGACATTCTGCAGCTGTGACTGATAAGGCCTTATCGGAACCAAGTTCCACGATACCCGGCGTTGTCATTTACAAATCAACAAATTGCGCAGCAACCACTCTGTTCAATGACCTTTAGCGACTCCGTACACACTCAAATGTGTACTTTAGTGACTTCAATAAATTTACTCTCGTTACAAAACGATATTTTAAGGATTACTCGTAATAAAACTAGATGTAGGTTCAAGTGCGGACGATAACAGCAATTTTATTATTGTAAACGCGACCGTTTTCCGTATGGTAGGTCAATGTGATTATCTCGAAACGCAATAAAGTCGGAGGGAAAAATTAATTTTAATCGAAATTTGTTTATAATAAAACGTCCATCTGTGCGCGATAACGAGACATAAAATTCGAGTATCGATATTTTGAAATCGGTCGTGATCATTGCGGCTGCACGCTATCAACTTGTAGTACAATTAAGTGAAAAAATTCTTATCGCACACAGGAAATGTTAACAAACATGGCACATGCTAACACATCGCGACAATTGACGGAATTTTAAAGTCAATTGCGTAATCTTTCGGCAAGGCATTTAAAAAATGGAGATCAGTAGACCACGACGGAAACTCGAATTTATCGTTGTTTTCCCTAAACGGCACAGAAACTATTAATAGAGTGATAGAAAGTGTCATTTGTCTTACGCAAAATAATTGTATAGGGGCAATCAACTCAACTAGCGGTTAATTTTAGCAAAAAGTTGCAATTTCACTGTGGGTCTATAATCGCATTTACTGTTTTCTGAAATAATCACATCGACACGTTTTCCTGCTACCGACAAACATCTAATCTCGCCGGAAATGTGAGAACATGGCCATTAATACAAAATTGCGCTTCCCACATATTTTATTTACCTATCTAGCATATGAGGGCTGCTAAAGCTCGAAAAAAAATCGAAATTGTTGTTGAATTAGACCAATTGACCTGATTAGTTATTAGTAAACAGTAATATGAAAGAACACGTGTAAAACATCTGACATTAGAAGAAACTCGATGCTCAATTACCCGAAGCTTATGCTACGAAATAGTTTCCGATGTAGTTAATGAAAAGACAACAACGCTACTTTGGGTTAAAGGGAATTTGAACTACAAAAATTTAACGTCAACCAATATTTAAATTAATCGAACAAACACATTTACAATATTAGAAAATTTCAGAAGTTGGGCGGAATAATGCAATAACTACTAATAAAAAATTGCGATTTCTGTCAAGAGGTCAATTTTGGCTCGAAATCCAAAGAATTGTGAAATTTTGAAAAATGAATGCTTCAGAATTTAATTTTTAAATACCAAATCAACTGAAAGAAAATCCCAAAATTTAATGAAAAGAAAAGAACCACAAAAATTTAACCTCAACCAATATTTAAATTAATCAAACAAACCCATTTACAATATTAGAAAATTTCAGAAGTAAGGCGGAATAATGCAATAACTTCTAATAAAAAATTGCGATTCCTGTAGCACCTGCAGAGGTCAATTTTTGCTCGAAATCCAAAGAATTGTGAATTTATGAAAAATGAATGTTTCAGAATATAATTTTTAAATACCAAATCAACTGAAAAAAAATCCCAAAATTTTTGCGCTTTACGCTGAAAGCTTCAGTTTCTGCTACAATATGCCACTAAGCACCTGAAATATTGATTAAAACATTCGAACATTTTTGTTAATTTTGCACTGATGTTCTCGAGTTTATTAATAAAAAAAAAAACAAGAGGCAAACCCACGCGAAATCTGTTTTGCATCCCCCTTCTTTCAATGATGATTGGTCTGATTCCACTTATTCCCCCGTAATTTTGTTTGTTGTAACGGCAATACATTGCTAGCAACTAAAGCATGGACGCGGTTGTGTTTTGCAACACAATATTTTATTGTTTGCAAATTAGTCGGCTTCAACAACCTCATTGTTACCGCCCCGAGAGCTTTCCATGAAAATTCATAATTGTTTTGTTTGCTTTTTGTACAGCAATAATGATAAAAACGACAACCAAAAACCATTTAAATCCATACAATTTTCCATTAGCGTTAAAAGCGCATTAATTCCATTTTCACAAAGACGACAAAAAGTCCCTTATTAACGCAGCAAGGGGATCAAACTTAATACCGGATTATTTTAATCCTCTACTTGCATCATCAATTTTTCAGTCGCTACCTAAAAGAATTTTCCGATTTGCTACATTAGTGCCTTTGATATGCCGAAAGCTAAAACCCGGTCTTGTCGTCGTATCGCATAACTAATGATCCCATGACACTCACTTGAGTGGCATGGTTCAAAACGGTGTGGCATAAAGCGTAAGTACCCTAGCCAAATGAGGAAGTAATCAAGAGTCGATTATATCCGTTATGTGTTCACGTAGTTCGATTGAATTTGTCGCCGGTGATAAGACGGAGGTCATTGTCGATAACAGGTGGAACACCTTAATGAGAATAGTTCAACGACACCGAAACTATTAAGGATGCAGTTTCAACTTCGACATCACGATTCACGTAAATTTCTGATTATTTCAACATTCGGACCTTTTCGACTGGAAGATATTCAAATTGCGGATAAAACGAAGTCATGAAAGACGTCAGACCTGGATATTGTAATCCTGAAAAGGACGGGATGTGTTGAGCTGGTAGTGTCATTTCTCGATTTTATTTCCAAGTTTAAGTTAACGGAAGTATATGAGAACGATATCGTTTTATGTAAATTTCATGTAAACTGCACCAAATAGATTTTTGAAAATATTTACGATTTTTGCCCCGCTTCTTGCAATAACTGTCCCCACAACCAACGGTAAAACAGTAATCGTAATATTTTTCTAAAAATTTCAAGAAACCGTCGAACAGTTAATGGAAGTTATGATAGCGAGGCGATAGAAGGGTTGTCACCAAACTGGCGTCAAAAGCCATTAAAATCGATTTAACACTCTTAATTGGTCTACAAGGACTTCAAGATAATGAAAAATAGTTTTTGGTGGCCTACCGAAATTGTTGGTTTTATAGCGGCATGTCGACGAGTTGAAATTTAATGTTGGGCATTGTTTTAACAAAAATGCGGTTAATGGAAGAACAAACAACTCGCGAAGGTTATGTTGCGAAACAATTGCAATCAATCAATCCTAACAAGTACATGGGTTTTAGAACATTGATAAATTACATTTTTGCGCGTAGATACTCCGAAATGCTCTTAACAACCTCTCTAAGGGTTTCCTTTTGTTGCACCTTACGTAGATTCCAATATTCTTGAACTTTTGAGAATTCTACACTTGTAGAAAAATAACGAATGAGTCGAAAAATCAATAAAAACGATTGGGGTTTTAAAAAATGACCAGGCATTGACCTGAAATTAGTGCATAACGACGACTCAACTCTGGAGGTGATTTTTGTTAAACACAAAAAATTCAGTGTGTGAGTGCAGATCGTTCTGCCCCACTCTTGATAATTCTGCGAATTTTCCACTTCTGGTAGTAGAATGAATAATTTATCACATAAGCACAAGTCAAGTTTTATCGATTTAGCAAAATTGGAACATAAATATTTGAATGCAATTGTCTTTGAGATCTTCAAAAATGAAACATGGAGTGAAGCTTCTCTTTCATTTAATATAGTGGAAATCTTCTGAAGACGATTCACTGAAATTGTCGTAACACCAAAAATGATTAACAAGGGCCAGTGATCTCAGTTTGAAACTCCAAGAAAGCGTATCGAATTTTTTATTTAGTGTCAAGATAGTAATTGAACATGGGGAAGTTACCTGCAAGATGACTTTATAGTAAATTTGTAGTAATTTTTGAAATTTTACTCAACTAGTAACCGCAGGTGTAAAGTTGTCTTCCAAACAAATTTTGAGTATTGTGGAAAAACGTACGACAAAAATCGTGCAGTACCGCAGTTGCTCAATCGATGCTAGTCGTTATCGTTTCCGACAAAAAATTGTGTGCTACAATTCAACAGCTTTTGTGTCTTTCAAAGACAAAGCTAAAAGCACTTTGTCGTGGCGGCCGTTAAGAACGAACGGTTTTGGGGAATAATTTTAGTCGCATTAAGTGATTTAGAAGCGCTGATACTGTTTTAATGTGTTTTTACACGTGCTGGACGAAATTTTTGAAAGAGACCGTTAAATTTTTTTATTTCTAGTTATGGCGGCTTTTACTGCTTGATACTATCGTTGAGTGCTGCTGAAAAGAGGGTTCATAGGCGTTTGGGGAGAACACAAGAAAATCAGTTTGAGAACGCGTTATATTATTAGAAAATGTCGTTCTTTGTGTAGGGACGATTTGTTGGTCTGACGAAAGAATTTGACAGGGGAATGAATCACGACGGTCGTCGAAATTTGTAAAGCGAAGCGGCCGTAAACCCGCTGCAGGTGCGTTTTAAAAATACAATACTGCATTATACGCAATTTAAGCACAATAAATGCTGTCCAAGACAAATTTTACACCGATAGATGGCGCCATTTGGGACAACTACAACATTTCCAACATTACACTGCAAGAGAGATGTGAATCTTAATAAACAATTTTTTTATTAAAGCAGGCAAATCGGGTGGGACAAAACGCATCACACCAACTTTTTACATAAAATTCAGGAAGGAAGATTTTTCCCTATCAAGTTACTGATTGTGATGGCTCAAATTGACCTACACAACTGTTGCAGAGTATTTTGCGAACCAAGCGAAAAAAGAGCGGTCTCGCACAGTCAGGTCTCCTGACTCAGTCTACAGGTACTGAAATTACCTGCTACAATTGAATTATTTCAATGAGACTTTTCTGAGTTAAAAATTTTTGCAGAATTGTTAATTGCGTCTTATGGTTTGCCGCTACATTTTGGGTTTTTTCCGGAACCCGCCGGAGATGATACTTAGATGGGGGGCACGCTGCGCGAGATCCAAGAAGTCGTCATGTTTCGTTGTCGTGTTTGCGATTAGGGTCAATGGCGGCGCAGTGAGCCGTGTCTTAAATTATTCAGTTGGAGCCTAACTGTAAATTGGTTTGAGTGAAATTGTCGGATCAGAATGGATTAGGTGAAGAAAACATAATTCTTTCATATCAAAAAAGGAAGACATAATTGAATAATAAGTTGGAATTATGCAAGATCCAAGAGCGGCATTCCTCGAATTATACAGTCCGATTTCATTAGATCGCTACTGTGTTACGCCTCGCCTCTATCCATATATTTATTAAACGCGATTAAGTCATATTTTTATAACTCAGTCAGCAGCACCGGACTGTTAATACCAATTTAACGATTCATCTGTCTGGACTAATCCTCTACGAGGTTTACGTCGCGTTTCAATAAGTGTATTAAACTTTTACGTCAGTGCCCCTAACAACTCTTCACGACTTTATGTATTGTTCGTTCGCTTTATACCAGCTTCTAAGAAGCGTGTTGTCGCCGGCAATCCTGTTAAGACACGTATTGAGGTTATGTCGGGTACTTGTGGTTCGCAACTTTAATAAAAATGTATAAGCTTCAAGAAGTCGGACATCATTAAAGCTCTAATGTGTACGTTTAAACAGAGCAGCGACTATTCCATTGTTTCATAAACTTTCTAAGAGGATTACCCCCAACATAATTCACGACATTAAGATCAGGACGATTTGGATTATTTTCCAGGTACCTACTCGAATTAATTGAACCAATTGCGACATTTTTGCAACTTTCAGGAACCCTAACACTAATTTGCTTCCAACAAATAGATAAATACCAAATTTTTCGCTCGGACCCGTGTCAATCTTCTGGAAATTTCCTGAAAATGCCGCAAGCGTGAGAAGCATGATACGTCACAAAGCCGACCGAATCGGCCCAATTACTTCATTTTTGTTATTAACACACCGAAAGTAGTTAGTCGGATTCTGGAATGTTAATGCCATGTCACGGCAACGACGAAAATTTGTTGCGGTGATGACGTCTGGATAGAAAATTTAGAAAGTTTCGTCTTCCTCACTTGGAACTGTAAAAGGCGAGAGAGTTTTCAGTTTTTTTTGATATTTTTTTATTCGTTTTCTTATAGAATTAAAATATGTAAACGAAACTTTGCTACTGTGAAATTTTCTTCGCAAAACAACGAAATCTTTTACGGCTAATTTCCATATTACTGGAGTTAACATCGGGGTCGGAGACCGAAATTTTTAGATTTTAAAAAATTTGAGAAAAATATTGGAAATTTTCGAGTCGTTAAATGTGAAAGATTAACTTGAATCTTGTCCATCTACATTTCTAACCGCACAAATTCTCTTAAACCAGCAGCTAAAAGAGTGAGGAGAAAAGCTAAAAAAAAGTTTCATGACGGAAGTGAATATTTCGGGTCGTGTGCAGTGGCGTATTAAGTCAATTTTGTGCCCGATTGTTAAAATTTTGATTGGTAGAAAATGAAAAGCAAGCGAAAAAGAAGTCCAAAAAATAGTTGGCAGAAGCCTGGACTGCTTAGGCTTCTGCTACAATACGCCACTGGTTCTGGGGCTATAATTGGACCTCGCGTAAAACGGTAGCCGTTACCTCTTGAGCGCTTCGACAATTTCTGGTCTGAAAAATTATAGAGAGCGTCCAGGTATGGTATCGAAACGTTCCACATTCATGGCCGTTGAAATATCTCCCATGATCTATGGCGGTGATTAGTGAGTTCGTGTTAGGATTGGTTCCGATGCAGCCGTCCCGTTGGGCAATATTTCATTTAAATTAGCATCGGAATAAGTAAATATTACCTGACATAATAACGAATAACAAGTTGTTTGGAGTAATCCCAGTGAAAAAAAAACCTGATCCGACGGACGTTTGTATACATAATACGAAAGTAAATTTCAGTCGAGGCCTGAAACCCACTCGTCAACACGATGTAAAAGCGAATCAAGGCAGAACGATAAAGATCTAAATCCGCCAGTGTGTGTGCATCCATAATGCCGGCCAGCATAAATGTTACATTATCAAGTAGTAAACGTAATTAACCGAGAGTAGAGATTTAAACTAGACACGTTCGGAATTTTTCGTACATACACACTCATTGTTATTCGTCAATGTCAATGACAGCGACCTCTCTTCCTGTTCAGCTGGTTCTGTAGTAGCGAGAGACTGCTGGAACCTTGACGACTTTAAGTGTTAATTTAGAAGAAGGAAAATACTTCCTCGGCGCCTTTTCGAGCGTGACCTCCTTTCCAAAAACATCAATTATCTGAAAGTCAGCGCCGGACTCGCAGACTTTCAGGCCCCAACCCCCACACCGCTTTCCCACCTCAACATGCCAACATCACATAGAAAAATAACAAATTTGGAGCATCAAAAAACCTTAATTGTCCTGGACCAGAGAAATTAAAAAAAATCAATTTGAAATTTCAGAAATTGCAATCGAAAATCGTCAATCAGAGGTACTTCACAAATTATTTGTTTTTTATTCAGTTCATTTTTCAACGTTTTACAGAACTAAAGAATCAAATGAACTAACGTAGATTCTCTTATTAATTTTTAATTAGGGTTAGCAATTAAGATATTTGATCCAAAGAGACCAAATTCATTGAAGCAGGTAATAATTAAAACTTAGATTGCCGTGAATTGGGGAAATTTTCAGGCGAACTGAAATTGTACAATAAAGTCGTCCTCCTAGTAAACTACTCTTGTTAATTCTCGAAAGTTTTCAGCACTTGAAAATTGCGATCCTGAGACGGACACCTACAACTCGGTTTAGTAATTTTTATAGGAATAGAATAGTGTCGGGGGTGTTCGGTTGGAGAGTTTGCACGTGTCGATGGCCTCTTTGGCGCATTTATTAAAATCCGAGGTTGCGGGTGTTTATTTGAAAAGCGGAGGAAATGCCATTCTCGATTACCAATTGCCACTCGAAAACCTTGCTAACGTAGTCAAAGGTATCTTGTCGGTGCGTGGGTAAAACTTTAAAACGATCTCGTTGTGGTCAAAATTAAATAAGACGCCCGCGGAATTTCCATCGAGAATGTCTTTTATTGCATCCCACTTTGAACTCGAGCAAAATTCCTAAACTACTTCGCCAGTATTTACTTTATAACATCCCCTTTGAATTTGTACACGACGACCTGGGACACTTGAACAAAGATTTCTGAATGGCTCTTGGCGACAAAAGAATGTTTTCATAATATTATGAAAATCTAGAAGAAATAGTCCGGTTCTGTGCATCGTTACAAACATTTTTGCGGCCTAAGGCCGATTCTTCGTCAATTACCAAATATAAACAATTATTACATGAGCCAAAAATAAATAGAGACGACGGTTTCCGCTAAGATTTTTTTTTGTAATTTTTTTTCCTCCCGGCATCATGGCGATGATGTCATTTCGAAATGGCCTCAGGTACGAAACAAAACGTTCATTTGTGCTGGTTGTTTGTTAGGAAACTAGATTGTAACATACAGAGTCAATTAGGATCCTTTTGAGTTGCATCGGGTTGGTGGACTTTGCGCAGTTTTATAACAAAATCATCCCTCCGGAGCGGATGCGGTTTCGCGTAATTTGCAAACCAACTGACCCCATGTTGCAGCACGAATTGGCTTTCAAATCAACTTTTATTAAAACTAGTTCTGTAAATCGAGTTTATTTAGCCGAGTTTATTTAATATTTGTTCCTGATCACGTAGGGAGATAAATGGAGGATGCTCCAGAATAGTCTTCAGGTTTGTGTCGCACACAGCAAACCAAAATTGGAAGAATGCTCAGATAGCGCGTAGAGAACTTTAGAGGCGACCTCTTTTTTGAAACCAAATTCTGTAACCTCCAAACGTCGATCCCTTTAAACTGGGTGGGTGCGATTCCATGTAGTTGTATGTATATGTGATTTTTTGAACTGTGACTCTATTGGTAAAAAACAAGTTTTAGCAATTACTTGGAAATATGTGGATAATGTAATAATACTTTTCTATAGGTTTGAGTTTTTGTAAAATAAATCGTTAGAGTATAGGATATCATGACATTTAGTGGAAACGAAAAAAATTAAAAAGAAATCTTTAGACAGATAGAACAATAACAAAATTTAATTATATTTCGAACACCGCTAAGGACCCATTCATTCAATGGTTGATTTTTTTTCATTGATCTAAAGTTTCTTCAATCTACTTTGCAGGGACATATTTTTTATTGCCCTCCGATAAGTAACACCACCATAATTAATTATTTGCTTTTTGAAAAAAAATTTGAAATTTTTTGTAGCAAGGAATCATTAATTTAGTGCATTTAACCGGCAGCTATTGAAATGAAATTATCTTCACTGCATCGCCTTTAGCTTATTGTTGCTTATCCTTCTCTAATTTTTAAAATCGCATCAGTGATAGCTAAGTCGTGTTCGTATAGGCAAGACGCCGTCAAATTATTTTCTGTTCTTACTTTGAACCCAGATATGCGAGATACCTCGGCATTTTTGTATAGAGTCAAAGTTCCTATATTCGTGGACAAAAAAATTGTGACCACTTCCCGTATTCACGGGTGAAAAATTCTGTATTCGGGGATCCAAAAGAAATTTGCAGGTATTGTAAGAAAAACTAAAATTTACTCATACGGTTACTAAAATATTAATTCGGTTTCGAAAAAGTAAGAAAGTGGTCAATTTAAATCGAGCAATAGCTTCCACATCAGCAAGCCAAAATTTGCCAGCAGCCAATTATGAATACGACATGCAAACAGATAGGTAGGAAAAATTTGTAAGAGGATTATGCATTTCAACTTTTTTTTTAGCAGTTTGTTAAGTTCTTTATGTGTTGAGAAAGTAGAGCCACCAATAGATAGGAAAAATTTATTGTCTGGAAGGCGAATAGTGGATTTAGCATATGTACTGAAACAATATCCTAAAGTTGTCTTGCATTCGACCAAATGTACTACTGACAAAATGGTTTGATATCAATGGAAGAGGGAGTGAAGGTGAAATTTCTACCGTAACTATCAGGCCACTAAAAGACGTTAGTCAAAAGATGGTATGCTTGAAAATTACAAATGGATTGCCTCGATAATTTTCAGATAAATGTTTGTATTTACTGAGACCTTATTATTTATATTGATAGCAACTTTTCAGTGGAGCAAAATTTACAAAGATTTAGTTTGATGGGAAAATGAAATGCTTTCAAAGCTAAATTCATTTTACTTGAACTGCATTCTTCTTGAACTAATAGATGATCGGTTACCATGCGGTTTCAAAATTAGGAATCCAAATAATGGTACGAAAGACGCTTCGGCGATTTCATTAACAGATTTCAATTAACTGGCATTAAAGAGAATATGGTAAATTTGAATAACATTTACTGTACTGTTTCTAAAGATATTTTGATTATTTTATTCCAAAGAAATCCTTTAATTATGTATATTATTATTACCTAATTATTCTTCTATTTATTGCTACTTTTTTTAATGTATAAATTTTCACATCATGTGACTATTTGATCTCAAATTCGGCCAGTAAATTATTAATTATCTTCATGAGTAGTTCTCATAATATTTTCGTACGATTGTTAGTGGCTCGCTCTCAATTCGAACAACTTTGTCGACAAAAAATGTGTTGTGGATGACAAAGGCGAGTAACTTCATAAATGGGACTCTTGCCTCAGTCATAAATAAACTTGGTTGCCTTCAGGCGAGTTGGGCAGCTGGCTTCAGGTAGAAGTTGGAGTGGAGGTGGTAGCTCAACCGAGTAGGGGAGTAGATTCTCTCAAAATGCTTTGATGGTTACCATAACGGATTATTTTGGCTAGTGAACGTACCATACGCCCTTAACCTAATGCTCGCGATTTCCCTAGAATCCCTAGATCCATGTTTAAAGAAATTGATCTCCTCAATCTTTGATGCGATTCGAATAAAAATGTGGTAATGTTGGTCGAATTCAATTTTTCGCTCGTGGTTGTGTTTGGGGTAATTGTTGGTGTTGAAGTGGGGAATTCGGTTGCTGGTCTGATTCTGGGCACTGGCGAAACCGTCGGCGAATTCCCATGATGTTATTGACTCACTCGTAACTGGAACAAAACAGGCAATTTGCAAATTGTCCAAAATTACATGAATATTCACATTTTTACAGTTTTAATAGGCGTATCGAGCCGAGATTTTCTCAATTGTCGTAGTTATGTCATCACGTCATGTCGGCCCCGACACATCCTTTCAATGTGTGTACATGTGTAGCGATTACTTGGTCAACGACCAGGATCCCGACCAGGACTTTCATCAGGCCAGATTTCGTCATTAGCGGATATCAGTGGCACGGTCACGACCGATTGTCTACGTTACGCCATCGGCCATTTAAGTCTCATCTCTTCACGGACGAGCTTTTAGCGCATCATCAATAAAATTCGATAGAGAGAAGCGAGCGCAGTTATGATTTGTCAGTAATTAATCACTGACGCATTTGTAAGACATTTTTTTGCTTTTAGGCCGGGATTCCGCCACCGATAAATATGTTGGCGTTTCAGGACGACACATCTACGCAAAGATTGATAGAGTCGTGCCGACGGCGACGCCGCCGTCGCCGTTCAAAAAAAACACAATAAATCCCCAAAATCGCATTTACATAAACGGTAAAAAAAGAAAAAAAAATCGGAAAGTTGGCAATTAATTTTTCATCCGCCCTCGTTGAAAAAACTTTTTGTCGCGTCACTGCATTGACTCGAGATGAATTATTATTCATCTCGATTGGAATATAAAAGTCAGTATTGACACGACGTAATCTAATAACCTTGCCTATCAAATAACGGAAAGGCAATTAATAAATCAAACTATCAATATTGGTTCGGCTTAGCGTTGGAATTTATTTGCGACCGGAACCGGAGCCGCTTCGTTCTACCTTCAACGGGCAACTCAAACAGGGAAATTGATGTGATTTCTGACGATTAATATGATGATTTCCGAACGAACAGCACCAGTGGCGGCGATACGACCCTTCTTCATCACGCAAATCCCGTCCCAATACGAACAACAACCCGTATTTCCTTACTGCTCCAGGTCACGACACAAACTAGATTTATGCTAATCGAACACCATCTTTAAAACCGGAACCTCAACTCTAACCCGAATTCCTCCCCTCATATTTAGACCAACACCCAAATTCAAGGCACCATCACAGATTACCTCACGTTCGAACTCTACTTTTTGTCGCACTATTTACCATTTTAACGTCATTAAATATTTATTCAACTCTATGTAGATCATTTCGTTAAAATACATAAAATTGTGGTGGTATTTACTGAAACAACTCGGCTCACTTCTTTTCAGTTTTCTCCTTTCTCCATTTTTTACTTTTACCTGCATCAAATCGTTTATTTAAAAAAAAAATGTGTTTAATTTCTTTAAAATACCCACTTTGGGCTACCTGTAAAAAGTGGACGTACCCCAACACAATTTAAAGCCGACAATAATATGAGAATATGACATTTTCGGGACACTGACAAAAACTGTTTTATATTCTATTGGTATTGTCGACAATGCATTGTGTTGAGTGGGTTACGTCCCTTTATACAGGTATATGAATAGGTAAAACGGAATTTTTATTTATTTATTTGAAAATAAACGGATTGATGTAGAAAAACTAATCCCACGTCGGTGTAAAAAATAGCTCTCTCAACGTCAGGGGGAATAGAAATATGGGTACGTTGCCATTAAAATAAATTGCCTTAGCTAGAAGTCGTTGTGGCCATTTTGCATAAAGAAAATTTTCTACTGTAGTCTTAAATTAGTCATTTGACCAACAATTATCATTTGTTCTTTAAGTTTAATAGTTTAAGGAGGAAAACTTTTGACTAACTCTGTAGATTTTTCTTTTTTTTCTTACTTTTTGCTTACTCTCTCTAAAGAGTAACTTCACATCAACTTAAACAGTCTGGCAATGCGTAGAAAAAAAATTCTTTGATTGATTAATTTCCTTACGATTCTGTTATAGTAATTTGGTTGGATTTATTATTGTTTTCAATCGTAATTTTTTGGTTATTTTTACTTTAGGCCCCGAAATAAATTGTTAATTTCTGTGAGATTATTATGACATTTATGCAGCCATTTCGTTCCGTAGCAGTGCCATTACTTTACTCCACCTGTTTTGACATTTCTAGTCCGCATTGCATTATTAAATTAAATACCTGCCGCCAGTAGTTTCGCATAAAAATGTTAATTCATATCCAAGGTGCAGCTTGCATAGTAATGACAGTAGTAAAAATCTCTAATAACCGCTAAAAAAATATAAAAAATAAATGGTAATTTTCCTAAAAGCTAATGAAATGCTGGAAGTTAACAGTAGCTACTCCTAAATTTTAATAATTCTCTCCAAGAACCGAGAGGGTAAAACTTGAATTACCAATGTAGTTAGCGAAGCGACAAATTTTAATTTCGATTGACGTGACGTTTATTTTTTCAACAAAGAGTGAATGGCGTTTCATTGTGTTTCAAACATTTGTTAGTAAATTAAATTGGATTGAGTTAAACCTTTGATAAAAAACCTTTTTGATAATTATTTGTTTAAATAAAAAGTTTTAATTATTGCAAATTTCAAATTAATAAAGCGATAACTTATGGAACAAATACACAAAAAACAACATTACAGCAATTACAATGTGGATTGATTAAAGTGCGGTGTTAATTAATTACATCGAAAACATTTCAAATTCGAGTCGAAACCTGGAAATAATTAAATTATTTTTTAAACGAGAATTAAACAGAATTGTTGAAATGTCCTATCTGTGATCAGGAAGAATTTCCATTCGAATTTCAATATTGCCACAAGCTTTTTAACAAATTTTGATTACGGCAAGAACGAGAAATTTTTCCTATTCAAAATTTGTGTTGAAACCGTCTATTGTCGCTTAACCTCACGCTAATTGGAAACTAAGAAATTTTAGAATGTGCGTACTTGAAACCCCATGCTCATTCTTATCGGTTGGGATAGGTGCTCGTATATCGAAATCGTCGAGCCATTAGCCTTCCAACATGAACTTGTCCGTTCCATTTAAGGAAACAATTACGTTCACTATAAACGTTACAAATAATAACCCATCGAGGGATTTCCGATTCGACACGCCAACATTGTGTAACTCCATCAGGAAAGAGGCCGTCCCTCCTGACCCTTTACCAGCTAATCTTTCCATCAAAAAAAAATTATTATCCATGACCAAAACCGGTGTTCGGTCAAAGTCAGTGACATACCGTGAGTTGATTCGATTGTGATGATTCTTCAAGGTCACGGGCGTGACGTCACGCCGATCACCGATGCCTCATTAAATCATTATCTGCATCAGCGGATCGACCTGCCAGTGACCCGAGATCTTTTCCCTCTAAGACAACATCCCATGACTTAACACTAACTAAACCAATTGGTCATGGAAGAATCGAGAAAACCGGCCGTTCAGGTGGTAAAATTCAAAAGAATTATCGAATCGACACCGGTTGCGAGTGTTTCTACGTGGAGATAGGCGAAGGGTTGATTGATGACCTCAGGTGTTGCTTGTACTCTAGAGGACGCTTGCATGTCTTCCTCGAAGGTCTTGTACTGACACTGTCTATTACTTACGCCAATTACCGTACGTTTCCGTTGACACATATATATGTATATAAGCGAGAAGGGCGTTGTTTGCTTTGGGGACTTATCGGGGGGTAATGGCACGTGAAGCCACCGGACGCCACTGTTCCCACGCTTGTGTATACGAATACATAAACATAAATTATGAGTGTTCCACTATGTCGTGCACTGAGAGCGATTCATACCTGCCCTGCTTCCAAATTAGAGTTATTACGCTCCATCCTCTTATTTGCCTAAGGAAAGCCTAAATCTAACAGTCTGGACGGTAGGTAATTACGCGGCTAAGCTCTGGCGATTTTCTATTTCTATCCAATTTTCACATTTTTTCAAAGATATAAAACCAAACCCTTTCAGATGGAAGACAGTACTTAGTTGGCGAGGCAAAATTACACTATTCTTCTCGAGTCTTAGTTTCCACGTAACACTACTATCTAGAACAACATCCATTTTCAAGTAATTCCATGGAATTACTTTATTAATAGGATTTAGACGATGCGCCTTTGATTTACGATGCGGAAACTGAGCAAATACTAGAAAAATTCCGTTTGGTTTCTTTTAATTTTTTTTTCGGTTCATGTTGGTAGTGTTGGTAAATAATTCGATTGTTATAATTAGGGAGAATTTATGATTTCGCTGCGAGGTAATAAGTGTTCCAGTTTCTTTAAATGGAAGAAGGATCGCGTGATGCAAGTTGGACTAATCCTGAACGCGAGCAGGCCATTCGTGAATTTCGGATTAGTATTTAAATCATTTTCCAGTCAAATTTAATAATTACGGTGATGGTTATCATGGACATTCGGAATAATGACTTTCCAGAGAAACTACTCATTTTGTTGGGTTTTAGACGGACACGACGGGCACAATTATTTTGATTTGATTGCACCTTTGTTTTACTGTTGTAATGCAATTTAGATAATTTTTGTTTCCTTCATCAACCAATTTCGAGATTTCTCACACAGAAAATTTCTCAGAGACTTTGAAGGAGACTGTTCAAATGTTAAAGCCAAAATATTAATTGTTGGAAGAACGCGTGAAAGATTTTCAGAAACTGAAGAAATGCGAACAAAAAATTGAAAATTATAGAAAGAAGTAAAAAATTAAAGAGTCTAAGGAAGTTTTTAAGGGATGTTAAGGGAAAAAATAATAAAGACGTATTTTGAAATAAAAATTGCAATTAATAAGAAATAGAATTTTGAATTTTACAAATATAGAGCAAAGGAGAAGAAGATGACAAAAATTATCAAGAAAAATAAGAAGAGAAAATAGAAATTAAAAAGTTATCGACAACTTAAGGGAATGATATTTTTAAAAAAAAAAAGACAACTGCTGAGGATAGAAAAGTTTGAAAGGCGGGGTCGTTGAAGTAAGTGAAAATTACAAATAAAGAAAAGAAATTAATGAAATTTCCAACATAACTCATATATATTACAAGGTTTTTAAATATTAGACCAGACATGGAAAAAGACTTAGAACCAAATAAGCAGAAAATTGTAATTGCAATTCGAAGAGAGAGAGTTCAAATTTATAAAACTTTACGGATTATGAGAAAGGACGAGGGTCTGAAACCACGATCTTAGTTCATGGGGTGAACTTATGGGGTGTTCCTTATTTCGTTGGCCACTCGAACTGTAATAATTTCAGCTTGGACATTCGGAATAATGAATTTCCAGAGAAATTGCTCATTTCGTTGGGTTTTAGACGGACACGACGGGCACAATTATTTTGATTTGGTTGCATTTTTGTTTTACTGTTGTATTGCAATTTAGATAATTTTTGTGTCCTTCATCAACCAATTTCAAGATTTCTCACGCAGAAAACTTCTCTGAGACTTAGAAGAAAATTGTCGTTAGTCCAAATTTTAAAGCCAAAATATTAAATGTTGGAAGAACCCGTGAAAGATTTTAAGAAAATGAGGAAATGCGAATGAGAATGTAGAAAATTATAGAAGAAAGTTAAAAATCAAAGAGTTTAGGAAAATCTTTAGGGGATGTTAAGAGAAGAAATAATAAAAACGTAGTTTGAAAACAAACTTACAATTCTTAAAGAATAAAATTATAAATTTTACAAATATAGAGCATAAGGAGAAGAAAATGTCAAAAATTATCAAGAAAAATTAGAAGAAAAAATAATAATTAAAAAATTATTGACAACTTAAGAAAATAATTTTACAAAAAAAACAGCTGCTGGGGATAGAAAGGTTTGGTAGACGGGGTCGTTGAAGTAAGTGAAAATTACTCATTAAAGAAAAAAAAAGAATTAAATTTTAGAACACAACTCAAATATGTTATAAACTTTGTAAATATTAGACCACACATGGAAAAAGACTTAGAACCAAATAAACAGAAAACTGTATTTGCAATTCGAAGAGAGAGAGCTCAAATTTATAAAACTTTATGGATTATGAGAAAGGACGAGGGGCTGAAACCACGATCTTAGTTCATGGGGTGGATGTCTTATGTTCCTTATTTTGTTGGCCACTCGAACTCTAATAATCTCAGCTTGGACATTCGGAATAATGAATTTCCAGAGAAATTACTCATTTCGTTGGGTTTTAGATGGACGCGACGGGCACAATTATTTTGATTTGGTTGCATTTTTGTTTTACTGTTGTATTGCAATTTAGATAATTTTTGTGTCCTTCATCAACCAATTTCAAAATTTCTCACGCAGAAAATTTCTCTGAGACTTAGAAGAAAATTGTCGTTAGTTCAAATTTTAAAGCCAAAATATTAAATGTTGGAAGAACCCGTGAAAGATTTTAAGAAAATGAGGAATTGCGAATGAGAAAGTAGAAAATTATAGAAAAAAGTTAAAAATTAAAGAGTTTAGGAAAATCTTTAGGGGATGCTAAGAGAAGAAATAATAAAAACGTAGTTTGAAAACAAACTTACAATTCTTAAAGAATAAAATTATAAATTTTACAAATATAGAGCATAAGGAGAAGAGAATGTCAAAAATTATCAAGAAAAATTAGAAGAGAAAATAATAATTGAAAAATTATTGACAACTTAAGAAAATAATTTTACAAAAAAAAAACAGCTGCTGGGGATAGAAAGGTTTGGTAGACGGGGTCGTTGAAGTATGTCAAAATTACTCATTAAAGAAAAAAATAATTAAATTTTAGAACACAACTCAAATATGTTACAAACTTTGTAAATATTAAACCAAACATGGAAAAAGACTTAGAACCAAATAAGCAGAAAACTATAATTGCAATTCGAAGAGAGAGAGAGAGCTCAGATTTATAAAACTTTATGGATTATGAGAAAGGACAAGGGGCTGAAACCACGATCTTAGTTCATGGGGTGGATGTCTCATGTTCCTTATTTTGTTGGCCACTCGAACTGTAATAATTTCAACTTGGACATTCGGAATAATGAATTTCCAGAGAAATTACTCATTTCGTTGAGTTTTAGACGGACACGACGAGCACAATTATTTTGATTTGGTTGCATTCTTGTTTTACTGTTGTATTATAATTTAGATCATTTTTGTGTCCTTCATCAACCAATTTCAAGATTACTCACCTAGAAAACTTGTTAGGAACTTAGAAGAAAACTGTCGTTAGTCCAAATGTTAAAGCCAAAATATTAATTGTTGGAAGAACGCGTGAAAGATTTTAAGAAAATAAAAAAATGTGAATAAGAAAGTAAAGAATTATAGAAGAAAGTTATAAATTAAAGAGTCTAAGAAAGTTTTTAGGGGATGTTAAGAAAAGAAATAATAAAAACGTAGTTTAAAAACAATCTTACAATTTTTAAAGAATGAAATTATAAATTTTACAAATATAGAGCATAAGGAGAAGAAGATGACAAAAATTATCAAGAAAAATTGGAAGAGAAAATAATAATTAAAAAATTATCGACAACTTAAGAGAATAATTTTACAGAAAAAAAAACAGCTGCTGGGGATAGAAAAGTTTGGTAGACGGGGTCGTTGAAGTAAGTGAAAATTACACACTAAAGAAAAAATTAATTAAATTTTAGTACAGAACTCAAATATGTTACAAACGTTGTAAATATTAGACTAAACATGGAAAAAGACTTAGAACCAAATAAGCAGAAAACTGTAATTGCAATTCGAAAGAAGAGAGCTAAATTTATAAAACTTCATTGATTATGAGAAAGGACGATCTTAGTTCATGAAATGGATGTCTCATGTTCTTTATTCCGTTGGCCACTCGAACTGTAGTAATTTCAGCTTTGGTCCTTTTAGTGTCGATTCTCCTTGGGGTAATTTGAATTTAAAATTCGTATGTCCCTGCATCCAAATGCAGTTTGAGTGCCTGAAACGTGAAGTAATGCATTTGAAAGTGTCTCGATGCCGGCGATAATTTCGCTTACGGTGTGTAGTTATCCTCGTTAAGATCTGGTAGAACAACACGCTGTAAAACTAATCGCTTTTATTATTTCCTCGTTGTAGTTAAAACGTGAACTTAAAAAAAACGTACAACTGTATCATTTGGAGTGTGCAAACCTGGCGATGTTAATCGGGTATCGCAAAGGAAACGCACATTATAATTTTTCCTGGTGTACAATGCGTGCATTTGTAAATGTTAATTATCCCCCGGTCGTAATAACAGAGGTTATTTTTGGTAATTTATTATGTTAAGCGCTTCCGAATTCACGGAGCCGCAGGTGATATAATTATATCACAGTCGCATTGCAGCTTATAATTTCCATAATTTTAACACGTCTTATCGTGATTCTTAATCGCAAATAAAACCAATTTAGCCGAATTAATACACTCGTATCCCTAAACAATATGAATAGGCAATTCGGCGTGAAGATCGACCGCGCGATAATTTTTAACACGAAATTTCGACGAGTTCCAGGGAAATTCGCGTTTTTCTAAGGGCGATTTGGATGGGTTCCCTTCAGGTCGGTGCGTGGAGCAAAATGGATTTGGCGTGCCGTTTCACGGTATAATTAGGATCGTTTTGCTTTAACTGTTTACCATTTTAAATATATGTTAACTTTTCAACCACGTTAGGATGAGCCGTCATCCGTGAAATAAACCGAAGCCGGATCGTAATTGTTTTTATAAATTTTCCTTCCTAGAACGTATTAAAAGAGGATGTTCACCCCGCGTACACACATCCGTTTTGTCCTAATTTACATGGAGCGTATTTAAAATTTTGTCACAATGAGTAAGCAAAATACGAAAGGAAATATCATCGAGGGAGGAGTATCTCGTCACGGTTCTCAGGCCGAACGTAACACAAAAAAGAACACTTAACATGCAGCAACAATAAATTCCATTTAGAGGTTCACCGGTTGCGGAGGTGTACCAACGGTCGCATCTCAAATGTGCGGAACGCAATTTCCGGACACTACCGCGCCCGGGAAACCCCAAGAAACACACTTCCTTACCCCACCCGATATTCCAATCTAATAACTTAACATATTGAAACCGAAGTACCACCGGGTGTTTAGTTTCTAGTCCTTGACCTCTATCGTATATGAACCAGGGCTGATCCGGTCCTGGAAACTTTGAACGAAGGCAAGTACCGTGGCATAACTTGCAGATAACGTCGCTTAAGACACAATGGACGATTATTCTTCACCAACATGTCCCAGAAGTGCGAACCGAAGATTTTGATTATCTAAACGAATCCGAAGCGGTCATAAAGTGAAGCTGTAAATTAATGGACTGTTCGGTTTCATGTTATAATTATCGAACACGGATACGCATTTACACACAATGACTAGTTATGGAACGCTCCTGAGAGGTGGGTGGAACCGGTGACGTCCGTCCGCCCGACGGACGGACACCTTCATTAGCACCGTCAAGTCATGACATGAACGTAGACGCACAATTACTGCATGAACCGCCGATAGGCCCTCTGAAAACTGGTAATTTGTAAATTTACACTTGAATGTAAAGAAAATTTCCGGGATCGTTCATCGTCTAAGTCAACTTGAACGAAGTGACCGATGGCGACTTGTAAGTGTTAGTATTCACACTTGCGAAATACAAATTGTTACTCATCTGCATGATTACTAATGGGCGTGTATTAATCTCAAGGGGTTATTCACTCCTGGTTGGACCAAAATTGTCTACAGTAGTTAGCCCTTCACTTTATGCTGTTTGCCCAAGGGAAATGCGACGAGAACATTATGTTGCTGACGATTTGTACCTCGATTCCTATTATTATTGTGATCCTATCAATCCACCACATTGGAGACCTTCTGCCATTTTATATTTAAGGACGATGACCTTGAAAAAATATAATAAACAAATCGTGTTTTTTTTTCTCGTTGATGTTACGTTAATTAGAAATCAGTGGATGGTTAGCGAAGCAAAATCAAAGAGTAGGAAATTTATAGAGGTGGATTTTGTTGAAGGCTCAGTAGGAGTATGGGATCATGCTTCATTATTGCCCCAATTTTACGAAAAAAATTATTTTCTCTTAAGCAGGAAGCTTCCAAATCAAAAAAATGATTCGCTTCAAAAAAATTTTATCTCCATATGAACCATTCTGTTTATTGATATAGAATGACGATAGTAGTCGTCGCGGTCCTTTACATCTTCGTTACCCAAATAATTTTATGATTTGGTTTTTAAATATAAGAAATAGAAACTGAAGTGAGCCCTCTCTCCCTTTATTTTTTTTAGATCCCGAATAGAGTTCGAATACCCTCAATTATTTTACAGTTCGGAAGATTTTGTTGCCCCTATCAGCTATCTTCAAGGTGTTGGGTCATAAAACTAGAAATTACCAAATTGCAAAAATCGGTCGACTCATCTAAATTAATATCACCCGAGACACACCTGGACACTCCCAACGAAGAGTTAATTTTGTTGTTTGAAAAAATTTTGTTTGATGCGGGGGTGCCGTGACCAGGAACTCGTTACGAAGAACGTTTAGGTCTTGTCCTGATTTGGGATAATCGTTCAGTGTTGCGTGCGACCGCGTTTTAAGCAGCTGCGTCACGGCGTCGTTGCATAACTGGTCTTGTTATTATGGCTGGCGCAACTCAGTACCGGCGAAAGTTGACGCGGGGTCAATGTCAAAACTGCCGTTCTTATAAGATAGAAAGAGAGACGTAAGAAATGCAATTGAGAGGAACTCGATCCGACATTTGTGTGATTAATGGATTAGAGAGAGTTATTAAGAAGACCTCAATAACACCGAAAACTGCACTATCGAGGCCCGACCATCGTCATATTTATTTATTTATTTATTTATTTATTTAATTCTTGTAAGATAAATCTTGGAATAATCTGGGGGGTGATTGCGGTTTCGTACCCTATCAAGACTGGACGCTGAATTTTGATAATCGTGTTGCTTCTATCTAATCTTACACATCTCGTACATCATCACTCATGTCGTGTCCCTAAAGCTCCACATTTCATTTTTATGTTTCATTTCCTATCTTTCGTTCTCACGTATCAAGTTGCAGGTCCAGCATCGTTCTATTGCGTTATTACGAGCCATCCACGTCGGGTATTGCGGCAATCATCCGACAACGAAATTCTAAAAAGTTACCGTTCAAAGATTCACATCGTTCCTTTGAACGAACCATCTAGCGTCTTCCCACTCTTCCATATAGCAACATTTAATTATCGCAAAAATTCTGTAAAATGACCATCGCCACGGATCTTGCCAGACTTTTATTTCCTTTTTGATTTCATTCAGTTCTGACACACAAATGAATCAAGCAGCAAGTCGGCTGATTAAAACCCGTCGACATAATTCACAGATCCGGCCTAATAAAACAAATTATGACCGTCCCAGCACGGCTTCGCCCCCTCATTGTTGGGTTATTTTCGAAAACTTGTCCCATTATTTTTTTTCAATAGATCGACGTGAACGAATGTCCGCTGGTAAACGGTGCAAGTTGCATGACAAATGTCACTTTTGTCGGTGCATTAGTTCGGAACGTTAACGAGTTTGTACAGAAGTGGCTTAAGTAGTGTGGCAACATAACCTCAATAGAGTGCTGCACGCGCCAATAATAACATAACAATATCAAGTGAGCTGCGCCCACGCTCGCCTATTGACATACATCTAGTGACATTTGAATATTGTTTCTCATTGGAGTTTTGCAGCGCCACCTCTGAACAACACCCGCGTCGCCTTTGGGCGATTACCTTCAAAAATTTTGAAAATTAAAGAAAGTTAATCGGACAATTTCTATCGCAGTTTGCTTGATAAGAACGTAATTTCTGAGTTTCGCCAAGTCGAAGGGAGCATAGATGATGAATTTGTCGGGGGATTAGGCGTTAATGACGCAAGCACACACCAGGTTGCATGCATTAATAAACATGTCGAGTTATCAGACCGAGAAAATTTTCATAATCTTTATGATAGACTACTTTGCATAACCTCTAAACATTTCTTATTGTGTTATATATCGCTCAACTAATTAATTCCACCCGACCGTAGAGTTATCAGTGTGAGATCTAGAAGCGACTCCGCCATCTTGGTTAATGTTTTTTCGATTGTTATCGCTGCGGGGGTTCCGTTGTTTTAATATTAAAAATTACACGTTACCTTTTTGTCAAAACAAACAATAAAATAGTTTTTGGGGGCAATCATTGAATTAAAGTGTATACGTAGCGGCTTCGGACCATGAATATTTAAATTTAATACTGGTGGATATTTTTTATCTGATTAAATTTTTTTTTCGAGTCGTTCGCTGGTAATAATATACACCTATGTTGGGAGGTCAAGTCCTTCGATAAACATCGCCACCGACGAATTTTAAGGCGAATAATTCTTAATTGCGTGCAGTCGCTGCTAACTAACTTATTCAAATGAGCAATAATTAAAAGTGCCGACTCGGGGAAACGACGACAAAAATACGGGGGCGTTCGATCCTTCTAAACGACAAACATTTCAAAGTTGCTGAAACATCTAATCTTTAATTTAACTATTGTGGCCATCAACTATAAAATCATGAAGTCAAACTTCAATAAAAAGTAATTTAATCGCTAAAAGTGGCGTCGCCATTCGACTGGCAGGAGTTACCAAGATTCGGCACTAAAATAAATCATTTTTATAGTTTTTGAACAGTGCATACTAAAAATTCTCAAAGTTCTCAGAATCAGGACGAGGAATGCACAGAAAAATGTAATGCAACAAGCAACAACTATTTAGACATTTTCGTACAAAAAAAATTGAGATTGAAGAATTTATTTTATACGATGACTCTTAAGGGCCATGATCATTGTTTTTTTTTTGAGTGCAACCATTAAAAGCGCACTGCAATTAAAAATCTTGCGACATAAAAAGCTACTCTGCAAGATTCTAATTTGCAGGGCGATTTTTAAAAAAGCTCTGCAACTTAGAATCTTGTAGTGCGAATTTAAAGAACGCACTCATAGTTAAAATTTTGCAAAAGTCGCACTCAAAAAAAATTAATTAATATATTTGAAGAGGTGCAACGTAGTTTTCAGGACATTAATAAAAAATCTTAAATCGCTATAAATATTTCTTGATCTTAAGTCGCAAATTTTGTAAATTTTAAAAAGCACCACAAAGTTTTCAGGGGTCTAGTGCAAAACTTTGAATCGCAATAGAAATTTCTTGATGTTATATCGGAAAATCATACATAAGAAGAGACAAAACGTAGTTTTCAGTACCCTAATAAAAATTGTAAAATGCAAGAAAGTTTTCTTAATGTCAAATCGCAAATTTAATAATTTTACGAAGCACCACACAATTTTCAGTTCTTTAGTGTGAAATCTTCGATCGCAATAGAAGTTTCTTGATGTTATATCGCAAATTCACACATAGAATGTCGGACCACGTAATTTTCAGCACTCTAATAAAAACTTTAAAATCACAATAAGAATGTCTTGATGTTAAATCGCAAATTTATTTATTTGAAGACGGGCCACATACTTTTTAGGCGTCTAACAAAAGCAATTGAATTACAATAGAAATTTATCGTTGTTAAATTCCAAATTAATATATTTGAAGAGGTGCAACGTAGTTTTCAGGACATTAATAAAAAATCTTAAATCGCTATAAATATTTCTTGACCTTAAGTCGCAAATTTTGTAAATTTTAAAAAGCACCACAAAGTTTTTAGGGGTCTAGTTCAAAACTTTGAATCGCAATAGATTTTTCTTGATGTTATATCGGAAAATCATACATAAGAAGAGACGTAACGTAGTTTTCAGTACCCTAATAAAAAATTGTAAAATACAATAAAGTTTTCTTAATGTCGAATCGCAAATTTAATAATTTTACGAAGCACCACACAATTTTCAGTTCTTTAGTGTGAAATCTTCGATCGCAATAGAAGTTTCTTGATGTTATATCGCAAATTCACACATAGAATGTCGGACCACGTAATTTTCAGCACTCTAATAAAAACTTTAAAATCACAATAAGAATGTCTTGATGTTAAATCGCAAATTTATTTATTTGAAGACGGGCCACATACTTTTTAGGCGTCTAACAAAAGCAATTGAATTACAATAGAAATTTATCGTTGTTAAATTCCAAATTAATATATTTGAAGAGGTGCAACGTAGTTTTCAGGACATTAATAAAAAATCTTAAATCGCTATAAATATTTCTTGACCTTAAGTCGCAAATTTTGTAAATTTTAAAAAGCACCACAAAGTTTTTAGGGGTCTAGTTCAAAACTTTGAATCGCAATAGATTTTTCTTGATGTTATATCGGAAAATCATACATAAGAAGAGACAAAACGTAGTTTTCAGTACCCTAATAAAAAATTGTAAAATGCAAGAAAGTTTTCTTAATGTCAAATCGCAAATTTAGTAATTTTACGAAGCACCACACAATTTTCAGTTCTTTAGTGTGAAATCTTGGATCGCAATAGAAGTTTCTTGATGTTATATCACAAATTCACACATAGGATGTCGGACCACGTAATTTTCAGCATTCTAATAAAAACTTTAAAATCAAAATAAGAATGTCTTGATGTTAAATCGCAAATTTATATATTTGAAGACGGGCAACATACTTTTTAGGCGTCTAACAAAAGCAATTGAATTACAATAGAAATTTATCGTTGATAAGTTCCAAATTAATATATTTGAAGAGGTGCAACGTAGTTTTCAGGACGTTAATAAAGAATCTTAAATCGCTATAAATATTTCTTGATGTTCGTCGCAAATTTTGTAAATTTTAAGAAGCACTAAAAAGTTTTCAGGGGTCTAATGCAAAACTTTGAATCGTAATAGAAATTTCTTGATCTTACATCGCAAAATCATACGCAAGAAGAGACGTAACGAAGCTTTCAGGACCCTAATGAACAATTGCAAATTGCAATCAAGTTTTCTCAATGTTCAATTGCAAATTTTAAAATTTTACAAAGCACCACACAATTTTCAGTTTTTTAGTGTAAAATTTTGAATCGCAAAAGTAGCTTCTTGATGTTATATCGCAAATTCATATAGAGGATTTTAGAATTTGAGGATTTTTGAGGCTGCTAAAAGAAAGTGAAATTCTGAAGACGCAATTTCAATGAATAAATTTGCGCAGCTATGTGGGTCGTTTACCATAGAGTTGAAGCAATCTGCAGAATTTCATATGCATTAATTAAAAACAAGAAGATTCTTGGAAAGATATGCAAATTACCTTTTCCTTATCAATGCAGAATTAAGTGATAAAATCTGTTTGAAAACCCTTTGGAAATGCACATAGTAAATTGAAATCCTTGTGTTTTCTCATAAGTTGTTCAAGAAATCGTCTAAAATTATCTCTGGATCTTCTAAAACAGCGGATCCCTCAGTTCCTGCAGAATTTTATCCGGTTTTGTTTTTTTTTTTCAACAAATTGTTGCGACTCGCTGCAGTACCAATGATAATTGTTGTTGCACGTTTCAATGCCATTGCACCGGGCTAGTGCATCCCGGGAGACGCACTCGACCGCGTGGTCCCGTCATTTGCATTGGGGTCTGTCTCAAGGCCAAACACCGGCTGCGGGGGCATTCACTCCGGTCCCCTTTGGCCCCCCTGTGGGGAGATATACCGTGATATGCAGGTGAATTGTGCACTTGGTTGCAATGCTGCAGACAAGGTTGCACTGTCGCGCCGTTTAAACATAATTATGCACGCCAATAGGTTTTCCTGCAACTCCTGCATTTTTTCGACCCCCATCATCCAGTTCGCACACAATTATCAACGGAATAAGCGAGAAAGAAAATGTGAGAGAGGTAGAAGTAATTGGTTTGTTGGTCTCGACTGGAGCCCTTGTCGAAGCTGCATTTTTCTCAGCTTCAAAGAGAGGGTCTAAATGGTAAATTAATTTTGAGAAAGTAAAGAAGAGTTCGGGGGCTGATTTATTGGTTTATTAGCAGCCAATGAACTCGGTGATGTGCCTGAAACGCCGAAAATCGGGCCAAGAAGTAGATTTATGTTCCGTACAGGCGTCAGCTGGGATGCGCGTAAACACTTGATACTTTTTATTACGGTTCCCTACACCCTGTTATATTGAAATTTCATAATAAAAACGCCGGGACTGGGAGGGCGCTTGTAAAAAAGACATTTCCTGAGGAACCGTCTCGAAACGTTTAATTTCACCCCCAAGAGTTCCCGACGTGAAATTAAAAATACGGACAGCTTTTAAGTAAAACAACTAATTAACTAAAACTCGGTGCCATTAGTAAAAATATTTAAATACTCGAGTTTACATTTTCGCCATTAAGACCCGATTAATGCAAGTCGAGGAGGGTAATTTTCGCCGCTAATTCCAAACAATAAGTTATGAAAACGTTCCTTTAACCCCAACACGTTCCATTGTATAAAGGAATGACATCAAACGTTTTAAATAAATAATAATGGCGTTGCAGGCGAACGTTGTCGATCGATTCGTTCGAGCAAATAATTGTTTCGAATCACGAAAGCTCTAATTATTTGTTTTCATTACCTTTCCCCTCTTCTACCTGTTTTAATTCAAACATCTCCCCGGTTTATCATAATTCGATTTCGACCCGTTATCTTCGAGTAATTTCGTCGTTTTCCTGCGATCGAAAAAGATTAAGCGAGCGTGTTTTTACTGAGTGCTAGTATAAAGGAGCAGCTTTAATTCTTCGACTTCGCCTGGCTAAAGTTGATAAATTAGCTCCATCAATTAATGGCGCCTCCTAGCCTCGTCTGTTCCCCCGGCACTGCGCCGAAAACATCCCCTTGACTGGAATTTATTTCAATTCAAACATGTGTGTAAGCAGTTTCTGAGCTACGTCGGAATCAACCCTAAAAGTCGACTCTCCTTTTACAAATAGCGCGTTCCGGTCTGGTAAGGGTGGTTTTACATTTTAAAATAATTTCTACAAAGTCATTAACGTAATGAAATTTATGAAAATTATGTTTTCATTACCAAACAATTTTATTTGAGAAGGAATACATGAATTCTTGACTTCGAGCTAAGCTTTCGAAAAATCCACGAAATTTTTTGATACTATTCGGGAATCTCGCTGTCAAACTGAATACTGGCTCACTATTTTTGACGTCAAAAATTTATTTTTTTACTTTTCGCCTGAATTTCATGAACAAACTGAAACTTAAATTGAGTTGAAATAATAACAATTGAAAAAAGAGAAAACTTTTGTTGAATTTCTTCCTTCCTACGAAGAAAAGCAATTTAATAGACAACAATTAATTGTTAAACAAAGTCTCAATTTTATGAAAATTATGTTTTCATTCCCAAACAATTTTATTTGAGCAGGACGACCGAAATTCTTGGCTTCGCGCTAAACTTTCGAAAAATCAACGAACTTTTTCGATACTATTCGGGAATCTCGCTGTCAAACTGAATACTGGCTCAATTTTTTTGATATAGAAAACTTCTTTTTCTAGTTTTTGTCTAAATTTCACGAATAAACTGGAACTGAAATTGAGTTGAAATAATAACAATTGAAAAAAAAGAAAACTTTTGTTGAATTTCTTCTTTCCAACGAAGAAAATCAATTTAATAGACAACAATTAATTGTTACCAAAATCTTGTAACGTTTTTTGTTCTTGGGGAAAAAAACTGGAGATAAAAACCGAATTAACGGCGTGATCGTCAATATTTTATGACTGCGAAAACTTTGGACCATCTTCAGTGAAACCAAGTCGCCACCAGTAACGTTGGTCATATTTCCAACAATTTTGTGGCCACTTTCGTTTCGTTTTTCCGTGTTAATTTCCTTGCATCCCAGAATCACCGATGCGAGTGGTTTCATATTGCAGTAAAGCTGACGAGCCGCCTCTGTCCGCGCTGAAAACACCACGCTCCACCGACCCCGCCCGCTTTTTCATCACTTTTTATCAAACGACTATCGTACTGTGCGTGAAAGTTTTTTTTTTTTTTGTAAAAGCTGCACGCATTGTGAATGAATTATTAACCTTTTATTATCATTTCTTTGATACTTTATGGTCTCTTGGCGGCTGCACAGATTGTTTATTGTGATTTTGTTTCCAAGGCACCGAATTTTTTGTCTATTTTGCGGTCGTACCTGTTTAATTAAACATTAAACTTTTTCAAAGCGAACCAACGTCCGATGGATCTATGGAAATTATCCTTGCATCGGTTGCTTTTCACGCACTCCTACGATGATGGGACGATCAAAAAAAAATTAATTGAATTAGGGTCTCTCCGTTGCTTGCTTTTGGACAACGTCACCGGAGCGTAAAGATAAAATTGTCGGTGACGGGCCGCAATTAAATCGATTGATTGAAAATTCACCAAGAGACGAACCGACGACAATGAGCACTTTATTATCCGAACAAGGAAACTGGAAAAGGCAAAATCTTAGAATCGACTTGATAACTTAATTAACACCGCAGCGGTGACAGTCAACTTCAATCGCTTCCTTGAAACCGATCATGGTGACTTCTCCCATGGTACAATGGCGATTTTGCAGCTGTTAAATTAGAATTTTTGGACATTTCTTCTATTGCCAGATTCGTTTCCTGACTCCTCCAACTCAACCTTGACAGCCGCCCGAGTAGGTCTGAGTCAGAGCTGCGAAGTCAAGGTTTTCGCCGAAATTGTTTCTCCCTTTTGCGTTCGAATTTGGATTGACACTGTTGGTAGGGTAGTTTTTCGTCGAGATGCATTTTATGTTGTGGAAATTGGCAATTTTGTCGGTGGAACGGCAACACATGTCATGACGCCTTCTTCGTCGCGGCTACGGTTTATACATCGGCCAGACGGTAATTTCGCTGTTGAACATAAAATATTTAATAAGCTTTAATTTGTGTAATTAAATATCTTGTTTCAGGAGTTTTATGCGCGATTATATCAATTTATCGTTTAACACGGTGTTCTGGTGCGGTTTTTATGATGAATTGTTGAATTGTGGGAATTAATAAATAATTAATTAAAACGAGAGTTCAAAGAAACGGCTAGCGTCGGAAAAAAGCAAAAACCAATACCGAAAACAATTATAAATTCAGGGGCATAAATAAAACGGCCGTGCCAAGTTGGACAAAAAGAAGCAAGAAAGGATAACGAGACTTATTCGCTTAATCGGCCGTACATCTTTGCCCACACAACCGCATTAGCATTTAGATTTACGACTGAGAGCCAACTGGAATCAATGTATGTAAATGCATGTTATTGATACACTTAACGAGACTGTATTTGCCGCCATTTCCCGTCAAATGCTAAGTAATTGCGTTCAGTAATTGTTGCTGGATTCTGGTTATTATCGGCCTCGATACAAACAAATCATCGCTGAAATTCAGCGGGGTTCTCCCTGCAGTAATCGACTCTAAAAATCGGAGGCAATTTCGGAGTTTATTGAGGCAATATAATTTGTTTATTTAAATTGACGCCGTTTCCTGTTTTCGGGCACTTGGTGGCGGAATTGCCCATTGTTTGGAGGCGAACAGGAAAAATCAATTATTCAGCTCGAACACGTAGTTTGACAGCCTAATTAAGGCGGGGATCCGCCACCTTAACGAAAGCCAGTTTTCATTGTTCACCAAAGCGCAACACGCGATTCTTCATCTTTTCTAATTAAATTATCAAGTTCGGTGTTTAATTATGAGAAATTATCGAAACTAACGTCTCTTTGTCATTCTGGTGCTTCGTTAATACACGGGGGGATTAACAACGGCTCTGGGGGTGCTATTTTTAAAGGTAACGAAAACTGGATGCTTGACACGCCAGGAGCGGTTGACGTTTTGATTGACGATCTGTTTTCAGGAATTTCAAAGTTTTGTATGGGGCGAAAGACTTTGATTTTTCGTGTTGATAAACTGGGCGGTTTTAAAATAGATATTCGTCATAATGTCACGGGTATTAACGCACAAAAACTCACGCATACCGTCGAAATACTTACTAGAGGGTTAATGGGAAACAAAAGACTCGAAAAAAAGGAAATTCCCAAAATACCGTTTCGATCAGGAGAATATAAAAATTCAATTTGCTCGAAAATGGATTGTTGATTAGTTTCAATTAAGAACTAAATGATTTTGAGGGGTAAAAGTCGAAATTTGCTCATAAATAAATTATTTCTAACAGCGAGGGTACTTTAAAAACCACTAAAGAAATTACCATTTACGAAGAGTTATAAAAAAAATTAAAAATCGTTTAGAATTAGTAAAAATGTGTATCAAATCTTCAAATGTAAAGGAAAAGATGATTAATAACATTTATTATTTATTATAATTTTATTTCTTCATTTTTCTCTGTCTGATATTATTATTTCATCGAAAGCTTCATCACCAGACCTACGCAATACCCTTCAACTACAATTATCTGTCACAATTTTGCCCACAGTTGCTCCTGAAATTTCATCAATACTCTGCAAAACGTAGTTGCTACCCTTTCTGTCCTCATATATCCTCAACATTAGGGACGTCTTTCCTAGTTAATAGTTTTTTCATTTTGCTGAATTTCTCATTTCTTTAACCAAAATTCTTTTCTTTTCTACACTCGATAGATGTTTGCTACTTAATTCGTTTCTATTGTCACCAAAATGTTTTTTCAAGACCAATTTTGAAAGTTAGTTTCAAAAAAACAAAAACTCCTCGATTTACAATTTTTTTAACACATTTCTTCAATTGGTTTTGACATTATTTGACACCACTTCTATCGGTGTCGCAATTCGTGCTTGTTACTTTTCTTATTGTAAGTTGTTTCAATTTTTTTAATTTCTAAACTTCTCTGATTGCCATAAAATTTGGCTGCTGCTTCTTGCTGGAATTAGAAAAATGGACTAACAGCAAAAGTTTTGGTGGAATTATTATCAAATCGCCAGCCGGCCCTGGATCTAATTCGCAGTAATTATGCAAATCTCCTGGAAGAATTTAGCTCGCAAAGATCCAACATTAGATACTGTTTAGCCTTAAAGGGCTGCCACTTAGCTAGTTCAAAACCTCAATAAATCTTCCGTCCACTTCTTAATTGCGTAATATTCTGTAATCAGAAATGAGGTGCGATTCTTGTATTTATAACGTAATAAAGTTAATTAGACCAAAAAATAATAAAAATGGTAGACAGCGGTTCGCGCAACACCAACCATGCAAATGACTTGAGAAAACTTAACGAGTAAGATGAGACTCGAGAACGTACTTGTATGTAAATACCTGAAAAGGGAATTACGTCGGGCGAGGTGATTACCAGAAAAGTTCCGACAATAATCCCGTGACGTCACATTCAAAATTCAACAGTCCGTCTAAAAACTGCAACATCGTTGCCTCCATTAGAAATGATCAATGGCATCGCATTCGGGAGCTTTTAGCTCGACGAGAACGGCAGAAAAACCGTCAAATAGACACAGACACATTTGATGGCCGTTTCCTCTGTCGAACTCTCAGCGATGGTGGTCGCTGTGCTTCTATGGCATTAGCGAAGTTTTTTTCTGTTTCGTTAATAACTACGACGGCGGTTTGTTTGCTATGTGATCGAGGGTAATTTATTGAAAATTGTTGGTAAATTGAAATTGAATTGTCATTATTGCGTATGAATGTTGGATACTCGACGGTTTCTAGAAGTTTTTTGCTACTGCCGAAGGAAAGTTGATTGTCGTTTTAAAAATGGCCAACCATAAAGAGATGCTAGACGGAGATAAGGAACGCGAAGGTGGCGGTTGACAGGGGCGGACTGCCCCATTGTCTTTGACCGAGATCTTAACAGAGACACGAAACCAGTTCGAATCTCGTGCTCGTTTCGTTTCTTACCCGGAGCGCATGGTCAAACTTTTAAATCGAAATTAAAACGGAAAAATTTAAAATTGTTGCTAAAGAACTTAGAAATCGGGCGATTCAAACTAATTTCTTCTGCAGTTGAATTTATTCATTTAATTTTATCGTTACCAGTTACCTCTTTGTTTCCTTATACAACCCAAATTTTGGTGTCAAGATCTACAGCATTATCATGATGCTTAGTGGGCACTAGTATGACAGATTTTCCTTTCTTTGGAACGAAAGAGACAATTGTTGCTTTTGATGAAAATTCGACTAATGATCAATTTACTGAGCGGCTTCCGTTAGGATAGAATTGTGAGGGGATCTCTTTTTTGTTTTTCCTCATTGTGCCAACGTAAATGAATTTGAATGTTCTCAGTTCATCATCAATTAACAAATACCAGTTATCCCATGTGATGTTGCGATTACTGTTTGCAATGGGTTCAACCAAACGCAACACTACCTGTGTTGGATGTGAAAATGTACTTTTCTACGGTTTTAGATCTTTCTCTGTGTATACCTCAGTATCTACCAGGTAATGAGTCCTGCTGTCTACAAAAATTTGTACCTTCAATCAATACTTTGCGGGTTTGTTCGGGATGTACATTCGAAATGAACATCTTCCACAAAAAGACACAAGCATCTCATCTATCATTACATTGGTGCCAGAAAAATAATTTTCCTTGCAATTAGTGACGAACTGTCTAAATAACTCTGAGATTTCAGCAACCTTATTCTGTTTCGCCCTTTCACTTCTTGTTTGAGAGTCTTTGAAACGAAGACATGACAATAAAAATGAAAATCGTGCAAGTGGCATCGTCCAGCGGATTAAAGTCCTACATATACCGTCAATAGCCCAGAGAGACTTCAGATCTTCATGTACAGACTTGAAGACCTCTTGCATATACAGGAGTCCAAGAAACGCATTCGTCTGCTATATTTAGTTTTAATTTTGTCATTTTTTTTTATTAGTATTGTCAACAATTTTCTGAATCATATCGTCTGTAATTAGCAGCTTCCAAGCTTCTAAGGGAGTGGATGGACGATTTTGGCGAGCTGCACCTTTGGGGTCTGGCAAAACAGTAACAATGTTGTATGCTGGAATTTTTCTTGCAACAAGAGCTTCGTTGGACCATTTTCTTTATCCTTCCCATACCAAGCGCTTGAAGGAGGCGAAGCAATTGAAGCAGTGTCAACTTCAGATGTCGAATCAGATGCTAAACTGTCTTCTTCTTCACCATTATCATTCCTTTCGTCAGATGAATATTATGATCACTGAATAGTTCAAAATCATCTTCATCATTATCACTTTCATCAGCGTTCCCTAACACTTGACTCAATACTTCCCCATTTCATTTTCAGGTACCTTTTCTTCTCTTGCATTCGTCCCAAAAATCTTCATCGTCCAATAAATCAATCAATTCTGCATCAGAAAGGGGTTTTCTTCATTTTCCATGATAACTAATGGATGAAAAACTAGTATTGAAAGAAATATTCATTTTGAACCCACTTCTTGCAATAGGGTTCAATTACTCACAATAAAAGTCGTCCTAACTCAATTATTTACCTGTGATGCGTTTGGAAAAGTGTTACGATTATACTACTATGGGATCTCGCAGACCTAATTTTTTTTGTGGTCACGTGGGTAAACAAACTGAATCAACTCGAACGGTGTGAGGCCAGAAATCGACTGACTTGAGCATATCTGGTAGCTCGAGACTAATCCCAAAATTCTTAGAAATTTTTCTGAAATGAACATTCGCTGGGGTCTCCAAGACCCGGCAGTAGCAGTTACGGATAATTTTGATTCACGTTTGTAACGGTTTTGTAACTTAATTTTAATTTGATGGATGCGATGCCTTTACAATGCATTAAACAATTAAATTCAAGGAGCGGAGGGTTGACACTACTTTTGAAGCCGACTGTACAATAAATCTATGATTACTACTGTGAAGGAAGTCGGTCAGGTCGCGTGCCATAAAAAACAATGAGTGCACTCAGGACAATAATTATTGTGACGGAAACGTGTGATATTAAGTTATTGTCGCCTTTGTATAATAATAATTGCATATTAATAGCGGAATCCTTCAGGCGCATGTAGATAAGTAGAGGTATTATGATGTTGGGAATAATGAGAACCATGCCAGTTTCTCGATCCAGTTTTTATAATAGCTGATGAACAATAATGAACGTGTCTCATTTACCAACTTTACCCAACTTCATGAGCTGTGTAACAGAAATAAAGTTACCAAAACTATTTTCTTATGCAAAAAATAATTTGATAATGTACCAGTCATAGTTTCTTTACTTTTTTTGGTTATTTTAATTAAGATAAAGTTTGCGTCTGCAAATTGGTAAAACCGCCGGATATTACTTGAGCGTTTTCAGGATCGTAAAACGTCTCGACTTGCGCTTTTTACAGTTTTCCTGATAATCATCTCGTTAAGGAGTAATTCGGTAATTCGAACAGTGTTGACCTCCCTGGCGATTAGTTACACTAGGAGAATCAACAGTCAAGGAATCAATTCCTATTTTAGTTGAAATTTGTTGTTGCATCCCGTCATCAGCCATGCTGTTTGCAATCGCTCTCGTCCCAATTTACAAACTGATTAGTGATTAAATGGGCTAATTACGAACGGAATTATTCAGTCCCAATTTAGTTGCCATATTACGGCACAACGATTGTCCAAGTTAATATCAATGGTTGATTGTCAATTCTGATTGGTCGGCGAGCATTGTAATTTTTTCAAACTTAACGAGTCCGCTTACAATTCGTTCCATATTACCAAACCCTCGTCAGTTACGCGTTTCCCGGTGCGGATCAACAAATAATTATACAGTTATTGGTAATTAATAACCCGGAATTATCGACCGGAATTTCGTTGTTATAACACGAGGACCATCGAAACTACCGACACCGCCTGAACCCATTAATGGAACGGTAAAAATCTAATTTCAATCAGCACGATTCGATTTTTGTGTAATTTGTAAAATTACAACGGCACACGGCAATTAAATGACTCAAGCCGTATATTACAAACGTTCGCCATGGTTCGATTAGTGACACAACCGGAGTAATTCGGTTGCACAATAGCAATAACGTCCGCACCCTCATTCCGACAGAACCGACCATTTCGATTGACAATAGACTTTGAACAACCGATGATGGCGTGCATTTCGAGAACGATGCGACGAAATCTCGAAAGAGACGGCAAATGGGAGAGAGAGAAGTCTCGTGATTAGATTTGCATGAGTGCATACAGAACTGTGGAAGATTGCAAATTGCATTTTTATTATCGTCCATCAATCAGGTCGGTCGGCCGATCGAAAAATAATTACGAGCCCTATGGCCGTCACTTTGACGGGTCCTGGTGGATAATTCAATTCTTGCGGGAAACCCGCCGTGTATCAGGTTCTTTTTTTTTCCGGCCCTTCCGATCTAATTTAATTAATTAGTAAAACGTTGGATGATTAAAGCGTTCGGTTCGAGAGAAACCTCGCCGATGTCCGGCCGTTGTACAGCTTCATTTAGACTAATCTGATAAATATTTCTAGTTAGGTGTAATTAATGTGGACAAAACATCGTAAATTGACAGGTTAGTTAGAGGACTAATGCATGAGTAACTACAGCTTAAGGCTCGAGTCGCGCTTAATCAAGCTCGCGTCGAACAACCTGTTAAAAGTCGAAATCCGTGCATTCCTCAAAGAGAATTTAAGCTAGGTAGCGATGTTACAACTGGCTCGGAAAGGACCCATAAATTCTGGGGAATTTGTCGTTTCCGACGCTTAAAATAGCGTTAAATATATTGTTGGCATTAAAATCATTTGTTGAGCAAGCTCATTATGTGGGTTACCCCGACCAGATTCTCGACCCAATTTGATGACTCGTAAACGAAATTAATTTAATTTTCACGTTTCAAAGCTCGACATAAAATCATATCACAATCTTTGAAGCTACTCAACCCCAATTGTGTCAAAATCAAAGAGATATATCCACAATTCAGCTACGCTGTGTTCGCTAGCAGAACGGAACCAAGTCCATTCGAGCAATTAAAGCTTCTTTACTTCAGTTTTTTTTTCCATACAGACATACAGGAATCCCCATAGAATTTTAGTAGGAGTCTGTGAATACGACTATAGATCGATATTGCACTATTTTTGAGAAAACATTAATCTCTCTTATAAACACGAAAAATTCTCTTCGAATAAAATAAATTTGAAAACTCTAATAAGCAATGCAAATAAAAAAAAATCTTGTGGACTTTGTTTGGTATTTTTGTCATTTTTTTGCGAGTCGTAAATTTTCTTCGTGTTTTTCTAGTATTTCTCCTGCAATAGAAGCTGAATACTAAAACCATGATATGTTCGAATTATTGTCCATTCCAGGAGAATGTGGAAAAATTATTTACAGAACTTGACCCAATCGCTACCAAGTCGTTTCGAACATTTGCAAAAAACTGCAATAATTGTGGGCAGCTGAAGGGCGTTCGATAAATGGAAAAACCTTAACTGGAACTGAATATATTATAATTATGGTTTTAGAGTATTTTTACGAAAACCCAAACGCGTCCACTCGATCTGGTCAAAATCTAGACTCTCCTCTATTTTCTATCCAAGGATTTTTGGCATATCAACATTTTTATCCTTAGAAATTTACCATTGTGCAAGATCTTCACCCTCAGGATCCTGCACTTAGAATTTATATCTGTGAAATGCTATTGGTCAAGTGTTAGAAAGATCGTAATTTCTTATAAAAAATTTTGGACAGAATACACCAAGTATTCCAAAAAAGGACTCTTCCACCATCATAATTCGAATCGTGGGCTCAAGAAAGTCCTCATGTAACTCTGGAAAAAAAATTTTAAAGAAAATTCAGCTTCAACATTTTCTGCATTTTGTTGGGCACTGAAGTTATTACATCTATGGCGAGAATTTCAACGATAATCGCTATTTGAAAGTTTTAAAAATCCAAGTGGAATTTTTTTTTGATGTTTCACCATTGGCTCATTTAGTTAGCACTTGGTACCATCTAGAGGACGCTCCAACACACTATAGCAACATAATTAGAAGAGAATTGACCAAATTAGTATGGAGTTGGCCTTCTAGCTCTCCGGACATGACTCCACTCGATTTCTTTCTCTGGGAAAGATCAAGGGGAGATTAAGTTTTTCAAAAAGATGCAACTGCATATAACTTCCAAGGTTTTTGAAATAAAAGAGGCACACATTTTCGTAAATTTTTCAATTTATTTTGCTGCATTTTTAATTTTCTGTTTAATTTTCTGCAAGAGAAAGCAGATAACTTTATAGCGGCTCTCAATTTTCCATTTTCCCGTACCAATTTTTTTTGTACACTTTCGGTAACGTTTCTTTCTCAAAAAATTTATTTCCTTTTTATTCACTCGACTTAAGAAACCTTTTGTTGAAAATGTACATAGTGGCGTATGGTAGATTTAATTATTTTTCATGTAGAATAACAAGTCGAACAACTTTGTCGACAAGAAATGTGTTGTGGATGACAAGGGGGGGTAACTTCATAAATGGGATCCTTGCCCAAGTCATAAATAAATTTGGTTGCCTTCAGGCAAGTGGGTTGCTAGCTTCAGGTAGAAGTTGGAGTGGAGGTGGTAGCTCAACCGGGTAGTGGATTACATTCTCTCAAAATGCTCTGATGGTTACTACTAACGCTCCCATAACGGATTAGTTTGGTTGGTGAACGTACCATACGCCCTTAAGCCAATTTTGCCCTCAGCTCCTGCAAACTGCTTCAAATTTAACATTTTTCCATAAAATTCAGCAACTTCCTTTCGAAAAATTGTTGCTATTGAATCTTAATTCCGCCGATTTCCCAAGAACGAGAAAATAAAAAATACTTGCGGTAGTTTCGGGTTGTGCACGCCGCGTTTTTATCGGTTTTCCGCTAGCTTTCCCTTTGCGTTGTCAAATCTGCAGACGGCCATTTTCCATTAGAACGAAAATTGTTGGTTTTGAGCTTCAAAGGGTTCCAATTCGTACGTGAACAAAACACGCTTTAATAAACCCGGCATATAGGTATAGTTGTAACCTGAGGCCCCTTTTGTTTATAGAATAATTTCGGTTTGACGTTTGAGCACAAAGTGCCTCCAACCCCGACTCAAGAACTGTTGATTACGTCCCGCTTTTTAGTTTCAACCCCCCCGAAACCGGTCTTTATTGTATGTTTGCCTTGTTTCGATCGTGCCCTTATTCGCGATTTCGTATAATTGATACGTCTAAGGACGCTTCCGCACCCTCCGTCTATTTGAACAGTTTTAAAATTCAATTAGTCGTTCCGTGAGGACCCAATCTGGAATTGTTGCAATGAAGTTATGCCATTATTGCCGGTCGCGATGCCATAATGGCGAGAGAGAGAATAGCGGCGTGCAAGCAACCCTTAGGGGCTGCGAGTTCAACATCGAAACCGTTGAGGCGAAATTTATTGTTAAACAAATCTCTTATTTCATTAAGCGCTTTGATTAAAGCTTTTACTTGCCCACCAGACCATGACCACACTTTGAATCGCAACGAGATCAATGACTCGCTAGTAAACACTCGCGCATACGGAAAAGTGCACTATTTGATCATTTTCTCGGGATTTTTTGTCGATGGACCGGAGTTCTCTCAGCTTGATGCAAATTAACTCAACAACAAGAGAACGATTTCCAAAAAAGAAATTAAAAGCGTATTTAGACGGACAATGCTTCTATTTCTTGGACGTGTTGCGCGACTAGAATCGTTTCAAATTGAAGCTTTTTGCGGTGGCATTCGTGATGCGTCCAAAAACTATTGTTACGCTTATTAGTTTCACGTTTGTATTGTCTCGATTGTGTCAATAAATTGCGAATGCTGTGACAAATTAAACTTCACAACATCAATGGAATTATGTTAATTTATCTTGATTGATGAACGTATTGAATGGGGTGTCGTATTTTCATATTGAATAAGTGGCTAGGTCAAAAACCACATTGGATTGAAAAAAAATTTCGAAGATTTGAGGAGGCGTCTTCGGTGGAGACGCACCCAAATTTATCGGGCACACAATGGAAAGTGAAAGGATAATTAAAACGAGGATGAGGTCCTGGATGCGATGTCGCGCCCACTGCGACCGCCAGACTTACATTTTTCACCCTGTCGTGTAACGTGATCACCCAAAAATAATGACGACTGTCATAATACCCGTGTAGCTCGTTTATAAATGCAGGTGGGTCTTTTTAATGTTGTCGTGTACCGTTTAGTTTTGCGATATTTCCCTCGATTAGTCAATTTAACGAAGAGCCGGTTCGTTTTTCAGTTCTTGTCGTAATTAACCGGGCGAATTCCGGCATTGTTGCCGCCTTAATCGTTGGGAAAGATCGTTTTATCAGTAACGTAATTACCACGTTAAATTACATCTGTTTGGTTTGTTATTGAAAAGTAAATTGGTTTTCCACGTATATTTATCAATTAATTCGAAACGTGAGTAATGGTTATTAAAACATTATTCTACTTAGTTGAACCGAAAAAATTACGACACGTAACGGCCATATTACGAATCAATCTTCTTATCGCTATTTACTCTTGGGCAAATAAACGAAAGCCGTTTAATGCAACTTGTAGTTTGATGTAGGAAATGCATCTCGCGTGCGATCGAGAATGCACTTTCTGGAAATCGACTTGTGTCGGCTGGTATGGGCGGCGGGCGATCAAACGAAACGGTGTCCCGACAACTATCAAACCGAATCACATTTCCCTGCTTTGGTGACTCTTTTTGCTTTTGGGTAGTGTTTGCGAACTTTCGAGAAACTTCACAGAATTTCAGGCGACGCTAGCCGCAGAAAATCTCTTGTAAGAACGGTACGACCATTAATTTTACCGGACGAGCGTGGGACTAATGATTTGTTGAATTTCGTAAACAACTTATCTTGATGGGATAGGAATATCTAATAGCAGTAAATTAATTTACGTTAAGGGTTACATTGTAGTTTGCCCGTATAAAACCTGTAGATTAAAATAAAAAATGCCCTCGAAGGGGTTTCAAAAAGTCATCACCTGTTTGTCGCGCAATTTTTTCGTTCTCCGTCACTTAATTCAAGTCACAATGCAATTTTGTCTGCATAAATCAAAAGTCGAAGGCAATTTTAATCTTGCACAAGTGAAACTAATCCCGTGCTAAACGACAGCAATAGCGTGAAAAGCTTTTTATTTTAATCAAAGCTGTCGCCATGACAAGACTCTGAAGGAAAAACGGTCTAATCCTCAAATTTACAACTAATTTTGCAAATTACCAAAAATTGTGCAAGAAAATAGAAGGAAATTGAACTTTTGAAATCGAGACAAAATTATGATACCAAAGGTTTTTCTCCAAGCAGTTTGCAAGAAAATATTAAAACTATTTTGAAAATCTAAAAAAAAGTCTTTAAAAAAATTGTAAAGATTTGACAATCGTGGAAAACTGAAACTAAAAATTAGCAAATTGATGATTTGAGCTGACCGCGAGCTGAAAGTCTTTTCGTCAGCTTAAAAAGTTAATAAATTCTCAGTGGTAAACAGCCCCGATAATTTTTTGTGTGCGGTGTTGCCAAGTGTAAAATTAATAAGTAATTAAGTATTTAGTACCAAAATTTAAAGTCTTTGACAACCTCGTCGAGTGGCGAGGATTTGGCTATTCAACAGCCAAACTAATCCGTTATGGGGGCGCTAGTAGTAACCGTCAGAGCATTTTGAGAGAATAGACTTCCCTACCCGGTTGAGCTACCACCTCCACTCCAAGTTCTACTTGAAGCTAATTGCCCAACTCGCCTGAAGGCTACCAAATTTATTTATGACTGAAGCAAAGGTCCTATTTAAGAAGTTACTCGCCCTTGTCATCCACAACACCTTTCCTTGTCCACAAAGTTGTTTGATTTGAGAGCGAGCGACCACCAATCGTTCTTGCCTAAACGAGCACGAAAATATTATGAAAAGTACTCATTATGAAGATAGTTAATAATCCATTATCCGAATTTGAGATAAAAGTCACATGATGTGGAAATTAACACAAATCAAAAAAAGTTGCAACAAATAGAATAATAATTAGGTCATAATAATATAATTAAAGAATTTCTTTATAGTAAAACAATCAAAATATCTTTAGAAATAGTCCAGTAAATATTATTTAAATTGACCACCTCCTCCCTAATGCCAGTTAATTGGAATCTTTTGATGCAATTGCCAAAACGTCTTCCGTATCATTATTTGAGCCCCTAATTTTTAAACCGCGTGGTAACCGAGCATCTATTAGTTCAGACAGAATGATATTCAAGTAAAATGAATTTAACTTTGGAAGCATTTCATTTTCCCATCAAACTGAATCTTTGTAGATTTGCTCCACTGAAAAGTCGGTATCAGTATAAATAATGAAGTCGCAGTAAATTTTTCCACTGATGTTGAGGTGGACTTGAATTTAAAAGTAATAATGATTTGTCTGTTTCAATCTAAAAGATTATAATTATTAGTTGAGTTACAAACATTTATCTGAAAATTATCGAGGCAACCCATTTGTAATTTTCAAGCATACCGTCTTTTGACTAACGTTTCTTAGTGGCCTGATAGTGATCGTGGACATTTTACCTTCACTCCCTCTTCCATTGATATCAAAACATTTTGCTAGTAGTACATTTGATCGAATACAAGACAACTTTAGGATCTTATTCCAGTACATATCCTAAATCCACTATTTGCCTTCCAGACAATAAATCTTTACTATCTATTGGTGGTTCTACTTTCTCAACACATAAAGAATTTAACAAACTGCTAAAAGAAAAGTTAAAATTCATAATCCTCTTACAAATTTTTCCTACCCATCTGTTTACATGTCGTATTCATAATTGGTTGCTGGCAAAATTTAGCCTGATGATGTGGAAGTTATTGCTCGATTTAAATTGGCCACTTCCTTACTTTTTCGAAACCGAATTAATATTTTAGTAACCGTATGAGTCAATTATAGTTCTTCTTACATTTTCAATACCTGCAATGTTCTTTTGGATCCGCAGATACAGAACTTTTGACCCGTGAATACGGGAAGTAGTCACAATTTTTTGATCCGCAAATAAGGAACCGCGAATAAGGAACTTCGACTCTATACAAAAAATGCCGACGTATCTCGCATTACTGGGTTCAAAGTGTTGGCGCGGGGGCGATCGAGGTAGAAGTCCGAGATTTTTACATCGCGGTATATTTAAATTCTTTATGAAGTAATCAGAATTAAAAAAAAATAGAAATTGCACATCATAATTAAAAAGATATAAATTTTTTTTAATAAAATTAATATAAGTTTAGATTCACTTATGTTTCACCGTTTGTTTCACTTTTAAAAATTGAATATGGAAATAGAATTTAAATTTGGCTGTTACACGTTGAAGTGCCAGATGTAAGAAGCAAGTGCCTAAATTATCAAAACAACACAAATATATTTTTGGTTCCGTCGAAACGACCCTTTGTTGATTGGACTATCTTTATGGTCGCATTTACCAACACAAGAGAAGCATCTGTAAACATGTACCTTTCCAGTTTTACCACAAAATACGAGTACAAGATCGCTTCCGCTACAATTGTAACGACAAATGCGTAATCTTACTTGACGGGGGAAAATAGAAAGAGTGAGCGAAGCAAGAACAGAAAATAATTTGACGGCGTTTTGCTTATTCGAACACGACTTTGCTATCACTGATGCGATTTTCAAAATAAAAAAGAATAAATAACAAGAAACTGTAGGCTTTGCAGTGAAGATAATTTCATTTCAATAGCTTTCGGTTAAATGCACTAAATTAATGATTCTTTGCTACACCAAATTTCAGTAATTTTTTCGAAAAGCAAACAATTAATTATAATGGTATTACTTATCGGAAGGCAATAAAAAATATGTCACTGCAAAGTAGATTGAAGAAGCTTTAATAAGATTAAATTTTGCTTTTGTTCTATCTATCTAAACAACGCATTTTAATTTTTTTTGTTTCAACTAAATGTCATTATATTCTTATACTCTAACGATTTATTTTATTAAAACTCAAGAAATAAAATAAAATTTGAACCTACCATACGCCCTTAATTTTTTCTGATTTTAATACTTTAGCTGCACGCGAAGTCCTCATTAACTGCGATCTACAAACACGGGATGATTGCTGTTAAAGTAAAGTCCGTTTTAAAATAAGAAGTATTTTCCGATAAAAGTTTGTTTAATAATCACAATCGGACTAATATTGACGTTTCCTTCTATCGAATATATCGATTTCAGCCCAAACTAATAAATCCGAAATAAAATTTCCATCTTTATTTAAGTCAGTTGTGGCATCGAAATCGAAGTTTCGCCGTCTAGTCAGTTTACGAATTCTGTGAAGTCTTGCCTACATCTTATGCAAATATCTCTGTATCATTCCATGTTTAATGTATAAGCTATTATGTTGAGTTTGGCGGTTGTTTATGGTTTAGTTAGCAGCATTAGCATAGCAGCTATCTTCACTCCTTCCGATAATGATCAGCAGCAAACTTCTGTTACGACCATCATCAGCAAAAACAGTAAAACAACTCATTTGTGGATTTAGGAAATTAGCATCCCGCCGCCACCCCGGATTTAACCGCAATCTAAACGACAAGTCTGTGCCAACTCGCTCAAATTAACCGAAATTTTCGAGAATCAACCGACAAAATTTTCTCGACTTTTTACGTGACTGTTGTTAATTTTGGTTTTTCGTCGAATTTTAATCAAGATTTTCCGGTCGACGGCGTGGTGTTTCATTTCACACCTTCGACGGCATTAATTCGAATACTAAAAATTTATCTGCGTCTTTTCCATGAAGCGTGTTCGTGACAATTTAAAAATTTAATTGCCCATACTGAGAACGGCGTTATCAATGTTAACGGAACAGGTGAAATAGGACGCGATTTGAATAAAACCCTTAAGCCGGACGAGAATAGGGGTGAAAAGTGTCATGACGTTATCAAATTATGAATCATTACGGAACGTCCCCCGACTCTCGTAATTACCGGGGGTGATTGCACCCCGTTGCAGCGCCCTTCGATAAATTGTAGATTTGAGCGGGAGAGGTCTTTTCCATAAAAAAACAATCGCAATAAATACGTGGTTTAATTAGGGGTGGAATTAATCGGAGTCGTGTCGTTTTTACGGCGCTGTAAATATTTAAATCCCGGGAAATGACTCCAGACGATTTGATAAAGCAATGTATCTGCGAATCGCTATCCGTTTTATAGGTGGAAAATAAAAAAATCAACTTGAGCTCGAAATGGACACGACGAGCTTTATGTATGGGAAAAGTTGGAAATGTTTTTTTTTCGCCAGTTCATATGTTGTGCGGACGCAGAGAGAAACTACATATTACCCGAAAAACTATAAAGTATTACAGTGAGAGCCGTAAAATTTATTATTTTATCAGAAAGTAAAAGATCGATCGGGTGATAGTTTAAGGAAGCGAGATGTAACACATTTTACTTACTATATTTCCTTCAGTGTCGTTTCCGAAAAATTGAATTGAAACACGGTATTTGTCTTCGGGAAACACATTGTTTTATGGGATGCGAAATTTATCGGAGTATTTTCAAATTGTAAATACGGTGCCCGTTCCGGATTTACTACTTTTGTTACTTAAATATTTGATACGTCAATATATCATTCCCGAAACGAGAACGGCCGCTGGACGCGACCTTAATGGATATCGGACCTAACTCCAAAATTCCTCCTGTTGTTCCTGTCATACCGGCGGCGCATTTAAAAATTTATTAGGATACACGGAAACTGAGATAATTCCCGCTCGAACGGAACCTCCTCACTTCCCCGATTTAGACCGGAATTAAATATTTATAATGTAGATAAGTTTTCTCGTGTTTAATGCGGAGGTAAATAATGAATGCTAAATGAAACGCATAAAATTGGACGGTGTATGAGTGGCAGCAAGTCAATTTGGACGTGCCTTTCTCAAAACGTAATATCCTCGGAATTTTATAGAAGGTCGAAACGATAAAATCGCTCGAATTATTGCCGCAAACAAGAGTTTCGGATTTTGCGATGAGCACCGAGCACGCAATTAGTGCCCACAGACCGTGGAAGATATCGAGATATTATCGTATAAACATTCGTTCTAACTACACTTTTCCGAATCGCATCCAACAAACACTATCCGGCACCAAAGGTAGTAATACCAGATCCGTGCTTCATTAGCAATTTATCTTACAATAGCAATAAGTCAGAGTCGAGTAACCGGCAGCTGCAACACTGGATCCAGTACGAGGATAGTTTGATAATTTTGAGCAAAAAACAGCAGTCAGTCGGGCTGAATTATGTTTTTCAAGTCCTCTTAGCTCAAAAATATTTTAGAGGAAATTTTTACATTTTTCCACAATTTTTGGATGTCTAAAACTATTCTTTTGAATCACGTCTATGTAAGAATTAAATTAACACGAGGTGCAGCTCAATTCGACTGGTTCTGATTTATACCTAGTACTGCGTGGTTTGAAGCTTCCGGAATTTCACCATTCAAGTACCAAAACAAAACCAGCAACATCGAGATATGTGGTTCAAAGCCATAAGAATGAAATATAAAGAGTTGTACTAATACTAATCCAAAAAAAGAAGCAAATTACGTGTCCTTCAGCCTTCAGCTGCAAAATTAATTTGGGCTCAGAGAAAAATTTGAAAAACATTTAGCAAACTTTTATGTTAGAAAGATTCTGAGAAACCTGCAAGATGGAGGTGTAGTAATGGTTGGGCGAAATTTCAAATATTCACGATACTTAATATTGTAGGTCGATAAATTTTGCTAAATTCTTCTAACAGAAAACTTTTTGGTTTTACCTTCGTTTTCGACCGGTAGCATTCTATTTCAGTAGGTGTAGGTTCTTCAATTCTTCCGCGAACACACATAATAAATGAAATTGCATGTTGACATTCATCTGCTGATGGTTTAGGAAAAAAATGCGTTGTTATGGGGATTGTGGAATTTTCGGCATTTCTATGTTGCCAACATAATAGAAGATTTCTGGAAAACTAAGAATGTTATGGAGGAACTGAAGACATCTACAATTTTGTACTTAAATATCTCACCAGCGTACCAAACTTCATAAAAATCAGAAGAAAAAAAAAATGTCAAAGCTTTTCTGTTTTGTTTTTTGAAATTAAAAAAAAAAATTCACAGGCGTATTCCATAAACACATAAAAATTATACGAGATTGTTAAAAAGAGGCGCTGGTATGGGGGTTGCATTTTTATGTTGATCACATAGAGGAAGATCTCTGGAAAACTAAGAATGCTTCAGAAGAACTGAATGCCTCTACTTGTTCGTAATAAAATCATTTGTCTCCGTACCAAATTTCATAGCAATCAGAAAGGAAAATATTTTGTCGTCGACTTTCACAAGGGGATCCTCTTCTGTTCTTTTCAAAAATTGGAAGAAAATTTACCTTCTTGGATTTTAAAGAAATTTGGCAGGCGTGTTTAGAATTTCATCAAAAATAGAAAATTACACTCGGTTGTTAAAAATTACTGGTGGTTTAGAAAATAAGAGACGTTGGTATGGGGGTTGTGGAATTTTTGGCAATTCTATCTTGCCAACATAATGAAAGATTTCTGGAAAATTAAGAATGCTACAGAAGAACTGAATGCCTCTACTTGTTCGTTATTAAATAATTCCCCTGCGTACCAAATTTCATTGCAATCAGCAGAAGAGAAAATATTTTGTCGTAAATTTTCATAAGGTTCTCTCCTGGTTTTTTCAAAAATTGGAAAAAATTTACCACCTCGGATTTTAACGAAAGTTGAGGGAAATGTTCAGAATTTCATAAAGAATCGAAAATTACAGTCAGTTGCTAAAAATTACTGGCGATTTTAAAAAATGGGAGGTTGTTGTAGAGCTGTTTTAGTCGATTTCATGTTGACCACATAATGGAAGATTTCTAGAAAGCTAAGAAGGGTACAGAAGGACTGAGTACATCTATGAGTTCGCATTTAAAAAATTCACCTGCTTGTCGAACTTCATTGAGAAGAAATAAAAATTTTGACGAAAATCTTACATTTTCTTCAAAAACTGGAAGAAAACTGACTTCCTCAGATTTTAAAAAAACTTGACAGGCGTGATAAGAATTTCATAACTAATCAAAAATTACACTTTGTTGTTTAACATTAGTGAAGGTTTAAAAAAATTAGGCGTTGTTATGGGGGTTGTTGGCAGAATTTTCGTTGACCACATAATGGAGAATTTTTGGAAAACTAAGAATCCAACAAAGTGAACTGATTATCTTCATGAGTTCGTGGACAGATGGGTGCTGAATTTCATAGCAATCAGAAGAGAAAATATTTCATCATCAATTTTCATAAGGAAATTGCCTTGTGCTTATTTTTAAATTGGAAAAAAAATTACGTCCTCGAATTTTAAAGAAACTAGACAAGCGTATCCAAAACTTTATAACAAATCGAAAATTACACTTGGTTGTTAAAAATTACTGGTGGTTTAGAAAAAATGGCGTTGGTGTGAGGGTTCTATTTTGATGTTGACCACATAAGGGAAGATTTCTGGGGAACTAAGAATGCTACAGAAAAACTGAATGCCTCTACTTGTTCGTAATTAAATAATTCCCCTGCGTACCAAATTTCATTGCAATCAACAAAAGAGAAAATATTTTGTCGGAAAATTTCCTAAGGTTCTCTCCTGGATTTTTCATAAATTGGAAAAAAATTATCACCTCGGATTTTAACGAAAGTTGAGAGAAATGTTCAGAATTTCATAAAGAATCGAAAATTACAGTCAGTTGCTAAAAATTACTGGCGATTTTAAAAAATGGGAGGTTGTTGTAGAGCTGTTTTAGTCGATTTCATGTTGATCACATAATGGAAGATTTCTAGAAAGCTAAGAAGGGTACAGAAGGACTGAGTACATCTATGAGTTCGCACTTGAAAAATTCACCTGCTTGTTGAACTTCATTGAGAAGAAATAAAAATTTTGACGAAAATCTTACATTTTCTTCAAAAACTCACTTCCTCAGATTTTAAAAAAACTTGACAGGCGTGTTAAGAATCTCATAACGAATCAAAAATTACACTTTGCTGTTTAACATTACTGAAGGTTTAAAAAAATTAGGCGTTGTTATGGGGGTTGTTGGCGGAATTTTCTTTGGCCACATAATGGAGATTTTTTGGAAAACTAAGAATCCAGCAAATGAATTGATTACCTTCATGAGTTCGTGCACAGGTGCTGAATTTCATTGCAATAAAAAAAAAAAATCACAAATGCGTTGTCTTTCATTCTGCCATTTGAAAAACCACAATGCACTTTCGATTCGTTGCTAAAAAAAATAAATTTGGAGAAATAATGTAATTTGAGCATAAAAATTGTTTTTTTTTAAATTCGCCACTATACGACATTTGCTATCAATATTCTATAATTTTTATGCAATTTGGGACTTAGTGCAAGTAGTCTATTGTCTCACTCTAGGTTGACGTGCAAAATTGGTCAATCCTCCGCTAACAGTTGTTGATAACTGCTCTAGATTTGTGGGGTAGGTTGTGGATCGGTCTGGGGACTTAGTCGGCTTTCCGGCGGAATAAGCTCGAAAAATGCCGTTCTTCGATCTTATTGTTGAGGAATGCGACAAAAACGGGGAGACATGTCGAATATTTTATAGCGCGGATTGTGTTTTGATTAATACATTTTTTTTATCGGCGCATTGTGCGCGAGACATTACTTAATACTGGTAGTTTTTTGTCATTGAAATTTAGGAACAAATTAATCATCGTCCATCATTTTTCTCTATTAAGCGAGACCTGTCACGGAGATATTTGGAGGATTGCTCATGCATAAGTAGGACCTGAATAAAATAGTAATATTTCATAAAACCACTTTAACGTTCCACTAACATTCTCTGTCAATCTATCAACTTCAATCGAATCATCAACGTCGGAATAATCTGAAAATTCTAACAAATCGATCCGAACGGGCATTTAGGAGAAGAAAGAAAACACGTGCAGGGCGGCAAAGGTCGATCGCTCAGAAGGAATTATAACGTCATGACGTTTTAATTCGATTATTAGAAGACGCGTTAAAACCGACCTAGAACTAATCAAGTTCTGTGCGCAACAATATCCAACGTTTCCGTCGTGGTCGTGAAATTTCACGGCATCGCCAACAAAACAAGGTGAAAACCAAAATGCGGTTTTCGTTGGCCCGGCATGTCCATCCCGTAGTCGTTGCCAGAAAAATGACTCCACACTTTCCTCGGTTTATTCAAACGAAGCCAATAAGCCGATAATAAACAAGCGGGCTGGTTGGCTTGCATCATCCCAGGATCGGTACAAATAGCCCCTAATTTATCTTACATTCAATTCTGAAAGTAATCTGTTTTCTCGAAACTGACAGGACGTAACGCGAAAGTCGGCCCGAAATGTGGTGAGTCAATGAAATCAATTGGGAAGCATTTCTGAATTTATTTCAATAAATCTTTCGAGTCTTTGGAAAATTTAGTCGGGCCTGCAGGATTTCCATCGTAAATAAAGTCCGGCCGGTCACAGTTTCCGAACAAAAAGTCGGAGGACGGGACACTAATTCCGTCCTTTTTGCCAATAATTACGGGGTCGCGGTCCAAACTTCGAAAACGGTCGTATCTTGCCGTTCCGGACTTTGCTGCTCAATAATTGAATTCCTTTGCATCAAGCAAAGAAATTGCTACCTAACAAACAACGTTAACTGACGGTAATTTGCATGGCTACACTTTTTTTGAACTTTCAAAAATGTACCACAATTTTAGTTAAAAAGTTAAACGTGTTACGAATCAAGTAGCGAACTACGTTCGAGGATTGGAACAATCTCAAAAAAGTTCTAGACGTAATCAACAAATATCAACATTATAAAAAAGCTCTTCTAGACGTAACCAGTGTTGTTAAAATCGTGCCATAGACACCCAGTAAAATTTGAACGTGCTATTGGTGAGTCGAAATATTAGTGGCCGCGATATAAATTAATGAAATTGGCAAAATAACTTTTTGGGTGATAAGTGAAGGTACCTGCGACATGATGTTAGTGGTAAGTGCTTACAGCTACGGCAATTTTTTTTATTTATTACTTTTCCTTGACAATGTGCAACATTTTCGTTTCAATATTTATTGTTTAATAATTTTAGAGTTTAGTCAATTCAGGTGCGGTACCCACTCAGTCATTTCCACAGTTGAAAAAGGACTCGCTACTCAGAAATCAAAGAATTCTAGCAAAACTAATTTCGAATGTTGTTTGGTGGCAAAATATCATTTCTTAATTCCGTCGACTATTTGAGGGGTAGTTGGGTAATTTTGTCGCTTTTCCACCCTCGTTTGTGAAGTGATATTTGCAAGAAAGTGTCGCGTGCGTAACAATATTTCCCCGGTGCCGTAACGTACGAGCCAATCATCGTCTGCTCGACTCCGGGGTCTATCAGGCCTAACACGATTGCACGATTCCATCCGGGTACTGAGTTATTCAAGAGTCAATTTTTCCGACCCTCCCGTGTTCCGTTTGTTTCTGTCCAAATTGACGGCGTGCCGTTTTCATCCGCCTCCGTATCGCCCGAATTCGGCCGTTCTAGATCCTCCACCTAGTTAAAATATTGTGGCAACACTCCGACCGAATTGCCCGAATCAGCGATATCTTGGAAACAATTTGCGGGCAATCCCGTGATTGGGACTATTTCTGTCGTCGTATGTATCGCGCCTCCGTCTTTACAATCCACTTTGCTCCCAGATACGGACCTCACCCCAGCAAAGTGTCCCGATAAGTCGACTCCTTCTGCCAATATTGGCGGGCTGATATTGTCGGCTTCGGATCGTTGTGTCGAGGCGCGCGTTTTTATATGTTGCGCGGACTGTTTGCTCACATAATAATGAAAAAGCGAAGTAGTCTGTTCGATTTTTGAAATATCCATGCGCGTTTAACGTCAATATTTGCGTCGGAGACTTTATTGGAATAACGACGTAAAAAATTCAGATATTCACAACAAAGTTTTTTTTTATTCCTGGACGCCCCCGAACCCGCCTCCTGCATAAACAACGCACTAATAGCACTTCATTGTTTCTGCAACGGAGAAACATGTTTATGGGGGAAGTGTTTTGCATTTAAATCAGAAATCCAATCTGATTATGCTTTACTTCCTATACACAAAGTAGGGAAGCAGTAAAAACAGAAATACGAAACAAACATTAAAGTAAAACAAGCACTCTAAATGCTCACTGGGTTGTATCGCGCATAGGAATTAGTGGCTGGAATGAACTAGAGTTGCAATAGTTTAAGATGATGTGTCGTCTTCTCCCGGTCCTTCCCGATTCAGCCGGCATTAAATCAACATATCGCTGCCGTTTCCTCCAACATCCTAATAATCCGGGAACCGCAAAAACCTCCCCGTCTCGATTCCCTCTTAATCACCACAAGATTAAATAATTTTTTAACATCACTCTCTCTATTCTAAACTAACATGCTGGTCGCCATGATTGTGAGCAATAATCACTCAACTTCGCCACTTGTCTTCACATCACAACGTAACGTCATAGCATCAACTTCAGATCGATCTAATCGCTCTGCGATGCGAACCAAGATATGACGCACGATTCAATCATCAATACTTTTGATACTATCAAATTTCCAATTTTTTTAAAAATTTTACCATGTAGTACTGCCATCCTGAAATCACCAATTTTGAGAGTTTTAGCACAAAATTTTTCTTTCAAGCGTTATTACAATGATTGTCTTCAACCTTACTGAAATTTCTTTACGTGATCATCTTAGTTGTGATTCGAAAAATCACATCTTTAGTTTATTGCAACTATTGACTCGAGTAAAGTGTCGCTCATCACGTTTTTCGATTCGAGTTGTCAATAGCAGTAAAAAATTTGCGGTGTTTGGTTTATGAAAACTAAATAGTTCATAATTTAATTTTTGAATACTAAAGCAAGTAAAAAAGAAATCCTAACGCATTGAGCCTGAGGGCTACTGCTATACTTCAACCGTTTTGAGTAGTTAAGGGCGTATGGTAAGTTCAAATTCTTTTTGAGGTATTGTAAAATAAATCGTTAGAGTATCACATTTCGTTGAGACAAAAAATATTAAAATTCATTGTTTAGACAGATCCAAACGTCGATCCCTTTAAACTGGGTGGGTGCGCTTCCATGCAGTCGTATGTATATGCGATTTTTTGAAGTGTGAGTCTATTGGTAAAAATTCCGTACAAATTTAAGCAATTACTTGGAAATATGTGGATAATCTAATAATACTTTTCTGTAGGCTTGAGTTTTTGTAAAATAAATCGTTTGAGTATAGAATATCATGACATTTAGTGGAAACAAAAAAATTAAAAAAAATGTTTAGATAGATAGAACAATAACAAAATTTAATCTTATTTCGACCACCGCTAAGGACCCAATTATTCAATGGTTGATTTTTTTTCATTCATCTAAAACTTCTTCAATCTACTTTGCAGGGACATATTTTTTATTGCCCTCCGATCAGTAACACCACCATAATTAATTATTTGCTTTTCGAAAAAAAATTTGAAATTTTTTGTAGCAAAGAATCATTAATTTAGTGCATTTAACCAGCAGCTATTGAAATGAAGTTATCTTCACTGCATAGCCTATAGCTTCTTGTTACTTATCCTTCTCTTATTTTGAAAATCGCATCAGCGATAGCTAAGTCGTGTTCGTATAAGCAAAACGCCGTCAAATTATTTTTTGTTCTTATTTCACTCACTCTTTCTATTTTCCCCCGCCAGGTAAAATACGCAGTTGTCGTCACAATTGTAGGGAAAGCGATCTCGTACTCGTATTTTGTAGTAAAACTGGGAAGGTACATGTATATTGATGTTTCTCTTGTGTTGATAATTGTGACCATAAAGAAAGTCCAACCAACAAAGGGTCGTTTCGACAGAAACAAACATATATTTGTGTTGTTTTGATAATTTAGGCACTTACTTCTTACATCTGGCATTTCAACGTGTAACGGGCAACCTCTAGGACAAACTTATAAGTATCCAATAACAATCCAATAACAATTGACCCTAGTGAACTGATTTGATACTTATTAATTTATATTTTACAATCAATTTTAGTAAGTTTCCAGATCACCTTTGAGGTACTACTATCAATCCGTTGACCTATAAAGGGGGTCTCGCCAGTAGTCCTACTCCCAACAAAAACTAGAAAATCATTCTTACACTAAATTAGCCCTATTAACGTAAAATTGGAATATAAAGGCGAGATTTTTTTGAAAATTGTGTGATTAATAATGGTGAAAAAAGTGAGCGCCCAACGTGGGGCTCGAACCCACGACCCTGAGATTAAGAGTCTCATGCTCTACCGACTGAGCTAGCCGGGCTTGAAAGCTCACTAATTCAATTACTTTCAGCCGCCATTTTTTTTACTCGAACTTTCTTAATCATACTGTCGTCGTATATAAAATCTAGTGTAGCTATATTCATTGAATAACTAGTTGTGTGCAAAATCAGTGGCGCCTCGTGGCTAAATTAGATGGGAGGGCAACCTATAGGACAAACTTATAAGTATCCAATACCAATTGACCCTAGTGAACTGATTTGATACTTATTTATTTATATTTTACAATTAATTTTAGTAAGTTTTCAGATCACCTTTAAGGTACTACTATCAATCCGTTGACCTATAAAGGGGGTCTCGCCAGTAGCCCTACTCCCAACAAAAAACTAGAAAATGATTCTTATACTGAATTAACCCTATTAACGTAAAATTGGAATATAAAAGCAAGACTTTTTTGAAAGAAAGAATTTTTGATCAAAGAGAGATATTTACTTAAAAGTTTTATAGACAAAGTCTATTCGTCTATTTTTTTGAGCTACAAAATGACTAATAACCAGATTATTAAAATCATCTGTGGACTTAATAAGTTCACGTTCAATAGAGCATGTAGCTAGCGCGAAAAGCCTATCTTGGCCCATAGTATTGCGGGAAAAAGTCTTAATTCTTTTTAAAGTTGAAAAGCAACGCTTGCTTTCAGCTGTTGTCATAGGGATTGTACAAATAATTCTTAACAATTTCACAGATTCACGGAAAACATTTTGAAGGTTTTTGTCTAAAAGAAAAATGCAGAATGTAAAGAGCTCCATTGGCTTGACAAAAGTCTTCCCTTCTATATATGGTTATTAATTCTTGCTTTAATGAAAGAGAATCTAACTTAAAAAATGTAACTGCAGTATTAAAAAAATGCTCTGGGAAGTTTACAGTAAAATCTCTAAAAGAGCTTGCCTCAAAGAGTAAAGAAGCTTCCAAATGATCATTAACACAAAATCTATCTGTGATATTTGTAATAATAACATCACATACTCTTTTGGCCATTTGCATGTTTCTGTCAATATATCGAGCTTGCTTTGTATGTACGGGTTTTGATCTATCATCTACATTATAATAATCATGATCAACTTCATTTCTGATATTCTGCACCGCATTCTTAAAATCGGAAATGTATTTTTGAATTTTGACACTATCTAACTGGCGTAGTTGTAATTGTTTATAGAGAATATCACTGTGTGGTAAAATTTTATTAAAGAAGTATAACCAAAAATTGAATTTCTCATCTTTCAAATAATTTATTAGGCCGGTTGATTGCTGAATGGTTAGTTTATCATTTTCAATAATAAATTCAAAGAATTCAAGGAGTTCTTCTTTTTATTTAAAACAGTACAAACAACTCTGGAGTTAAAATTCCAACGAGTATTTGATCCGCGCGGCAGCCTTTTCATAATTATATTATCAAGAATTTGTGATTGTTGGGTGATCTAGAAAAAAATTATGAAAAAGCAGAAGCATTTGCAAAAAATACTTTAACTTGCTTACTTTGAGTGGCAGCTCTTTCTAGAATTAAATTTAATTGATGAGCATAACAATGAATGAAAATGGCTCTCTTGTAAACTGAACTGACCCTGGCTTGTACTCCATTATTTCGGCCACTCATAACAGCAGCCCCATCATAACTTTGAGCTATTAGCTTTTCAGGAGATTTGTTTATATTAATTTTTTCTAATTCAGCAAGAATGACGTTACTTATGTCTTCTGCGCTATGACTAGGCGGTATTAAGTATCCCATAAAACGTTCATATACTCTAGCAGCTCTAGCTTCTTTAACATAACGTACTATAAAGACTAATTGAGATATGTTCGCATTATCAGTGGTTTCGTCAGCTTGAATTGCAATGTACTTACTTTCTTCAATTTCATTTTTTATTAAATTCTGAGTTACCGCTAATATAGAATCTAATAATTCATTTTGAATTGTCTTTGATAAATCAGAAAATACAACATTTTTCGATTGCTCTATATGTGATTTCAGAAGTAAATCAAATTCGCTCATAAAATTTATTAAGCCTCTAAAAATGCCCGGGTTGTCGCTATCCAATGTTTCGTTATGTCCTCGCAATGCTAATTTAAAAACACCACAACATTTGATGCAGTCAATAAGTTTTCTTTTACTTTTTCATTATGCTTTAGCACTTCAATCCGATAAGCGTTACTTAACTGATTTCGTAGGTCAACATGGCCTAAAGTTGTAAATTCGAGAGAATAAAACAAATGCCTTTGACATATTTAATGCTTTTTTATTTTTACACCCAAGTGCTTCAGATCAGTAATGCCTGTGTAGACCCAAGCGGGATCACAATCGTCCGACCCCATCAATAAACACACAAAGTAATAAAATGAATTGCTGACATCGCAACCACATAGCCAATCTGCATTTTGGTACATACCTGCATTGAATGATCTTACCACAATTTTGCCCTTCACCACATGTTGTTTTAGGATCTGAAGGTTAGGCCGAAATGGACCCAACTCTTTCATTTTCTTACGATCCTCAAAACTTAATCCCCTCAATCTTGCCGCGATAATTGCTTGGACGGTATTCATTGCTTCAATTAGAACACGAAATCACCTAGCAACTCCTGAATGCCAGTAAAATCAAGAAACTAAAACGGTAGAGCAACGAAATTATTTCACAGCTGGATAAACCGCTAATACGCTACGCCACACACCACACTTGCATGTATTGTATTTAGTTTATAAGCAGATTGTCGTTGCCGAACTCTTTGAAACAACGGCGAAGTTCGATAACGTTCGGGGTTCGGGTTTAACAAGTTACCTTATTGGCTTGAGCAAAATGATTCTTGCCCCTCCCCAACGCTGTTGTCAGCGTTTTTTAAACACTCTCGATGTATAATTGCATGGGAAAATAAGGACAGCATATGCCAAGTTGCACGAAATCTGGAAAAGCATGGGGGGCAACGCCAAGCTATCTCACAGAGAGCAGCGTTCAGTTTGGAAGCGGGAAACTTAAAATAGAAGCAAGTAATATATCTGAAGGCCTTTATAAATTTCTCGCTTTTGCTTAATACATTCTCTATTTTTCTGGGGAGCTTTGGGAGGGCAGTACCCATTTGCCCCCCCTGCACCAGCCGCCACTGGAACGTACCATACGCCCTTAGTACTTGAAAATAAATTTATCGACAAGATCTTCCTCGTTTTTGGTCTGTGACTGAAAAAATTAGATAACCGACACTTTGAAGCGTATCGCTTTTAATTCTTCAGGGAAACGTTGTCTTCTTCAGTCCTCTGTTTCGTTAATTTTCGTACCTCGTTTCGTGTTGCGTCGAATAAACTAATATAACAAATTTAACTGATGCCTGTGAAACTACGAACTTCCAACCAGGTACAAGATTGGAATGATCCTTAATTAGGTTAAGTTACATGGCCTTCCTCCCGTCTTCGTAGTCCATCTACAACGTAAGAGAATTCGCCCGGAATTTCGGTGGTTATTAGAAATGTTTGCGTAGGTATTAATTGTATAAACACGAAATTCTAGTTGTATCAAGAAGTTTCTGTGAAATATTGACGTTTCAAAAATTCCGCTGTACATTCTAAATGGCGTCCAATTTGCGCGTAAAACAGAAGGGGATGGTACATTAACGACATTCGCTCGGTTCGGCGTAGACGTGAACGCTAATGAATAATGATATATTCAAATGAAAATGAATGCGAACCATGCCGTTTGTAGAAGAAAACTCAAGCTCCTCGAGATTTATAAAGATATAATATTGTCTTGTAAGGAGCCGGCTGAGAGCACGCAGTTCCCGAGCACTGCTTTTGAACTCATTATATTAAATTTATCTTCGTTTACGTGGATGCCAGCTGACTGGAATACGTAAGTGACGAGAGAAGAAGAAGCCACTTTCGCGGAGATTTGTCCGGAAATGCGCGATTGTCTGTTGAAAATTTCGAAAAGGATCCGGCACGAAACAGGACGGCGTCGCGGCCCTACCGTCATTAAAATCCCATCGAAAGCGAGTAAAAAGACGGACGGAACGTTAGTACGTCTATTTGTCGCAATAAAACTTCGTAATGTAATGGTTACTTCGAAATTATTACAAAAAATGACACTGCATTCACCGCCTCGGCAACGGCGGCGTTCATTACTATGACAAATAGTGGCTCGTTTTGATATCTTGAATCGTGGAGGCTTTCTAGGTACCGTAACTTGTGCGCTTGTTGTATACAATGTGTTCGCTTTGTCAAGGTTAAAATTATCTGACTCCCGTGTAAAACGATGAAAAGAATTTAATCTTGTCAAGAGCGCATTGTGCCGGGTCATTGTCGTTAACAATTTTTTTTCGTCCCTTTTATATCATCGAATCCACTCGCTATTGAGCGAAATCTCGTTAGGTTTGTCTCGGAAGGTGAACGAGGCATATTTGCGTTTGCGTAGGCAATCGCCAACCACCTACCATACAAATTCGATACCGAGAAATTCACGCAACTAAATATTTTAATTTGTTAATTGTTAAAATTAATTAACAATTGTTTTTCGTCGGTGTTAACACGGAAATTTCGATGGCAACAAGTTTTTTTCGGTCGTTCAATACTCCCATTCGTTATCGTCGTTGATAAGTCAAACCAATAAAGCGCGTCACGTATTCGTCGGAATTTATCACGGCCCAATATCAACAATTCCTTTCGATTAGTGATATTGCCCGACCAAAATTTCGGCCGTTTCCATCTGCTCGCGTTATTATATTATTGTTGTTGTAACCGACGTTAATGACAGCGCGGAATGAGTTCGTTAACGCGGAACGATAGAGCGTCAAAAAACTTGTTTTCCATCTAAAGACGGCAACAATGGATGATCATCTCGTTGTACAATAAATTCATTAGAGCGGTATTGAATTTTGATTCAGATTGTGATCTCGAAAATATTTAATTGGTTTATTGTGCAAATGGTAGCGCCTTAATTAACTCAAGACACTAAATCCACTCTTCAATTGATATAGCAACAAGGAGGATGGTCGAATTGTGGTGATGTCAAAAAAGTTTGACAAAATCTTGACTGGATCAAGCCTATCGACGTACCTTGAACTACTGAATGTCAACAACCTAATAAATGTGTTTTGAGTACTTTTTTACTTTAAGCCCACATCGCGAATATCCGGTTATACTTAAGCTAAGTTTCTGTTAATTTATTTCTGTCATCATTCTAAAGATTCGAAATCGACCACGTCCACAACTTGTTTGCAAACGTATCTACACGAAGCCGCAGAATTACAGAATTTGCCTTAAGCGTTTTACTTCAAACTGTACAAAGAGTATCGACAAACCCTTATCAGTATCGACTCTATTAAGTTCGATTCACAATCAAATAGAATTGTAGCATTCAGTAGTTGAAATCCAAAAAATTGTTTGTTTGAGAACTACTGAACCAAAATGGTGTAATTTCTTCTTGATGCTTCAAAAAAAGATTTTTCAATTGTCGATTTTTCCAGTTTTCCGTATTTCAACACGATACCATAATTAGCAGGATTTTGTCGAAGTTCGGCCCAAAATCATAACAGATTAGGTGAATATTTCAATACTAACGGGTCTTCGGTTAGTCGGAAGGGCATTTTGAGATTGTTAGTTGTGCTCGACCCCGAGGTGTTGAGTTAAGCAGAATTCCCGCCATCGATCAGTGCCGGTGCAAGGAACTTATGGTCATTAGGCGAAATGGTAACGTTGGCACCCTGACCCGGCGTTCTCAGTAAATCGTAGATGACATATTTAACGGCCACGTGATAAGCCCTGAGTCATTATTAATGAGGGAATTGTAAAATTTTCAGCGTCTGAAGTGCACATTACATTTCGTATCAGATTAATTACAGGATTGCATGTTCACCTTGCTTTAATATTTCTATATCTCATTTAGCTTTTACCAGATTACTTTGACCTTAAAATGATATTGTTTTCGATCTCTTTGAGTGATAAATTAATAAATTCGCTGTAACCCGCAATTAATTATTTTTTTGTGGTCTCTTAATTTAATTTTTCTTCTTCTCTTTTCACGCGCTAAGTAATTTACGAAATTATTTATAGTGGAGCGCAGTCTATACTTATGTCTTAATTTAATTAGTACGTCTACGAATTATGTAAAGTGGACTTATATAGGTGCGGTTGGGTCATAGCGAACCGGCCTTGACATTAACTTTCGACCAACAATTTTTCCATTTGTCTTATCGAAACAAATATGTTTCGCAAAGGCGGCCAAATCCGTCAAAACGCGAAAAAAGCACGTTACGTAATCCCCGGGGCGTCTAGAGGGCACCGGGGCTTTTAACAAAAACAGCAATAAAAAATATTTCCAGCAAAGATGCTGCAAGAAACTTTATGTGTTCCGAGAGTAATTTGGTTATGGGTCACTGCGAAGAGAGTCTTTCTCTACTTTCGGTTTAGGCCGTTATCTGGTGGCATCAGAATTTTTGATATATTCCCGACGATTATCGTTACCGTTAAGCGGTGTAAACATAATGACACTTTTATTTTCCCAAACTAAAGCTATTACACGATATAGTATCAGCTATGAAAAGCATAGCTACTTCCTGAACGTACGGCCGCATTAATAATAATCTGTAGACATATCGTTAGTGAACACGCGACATAACCTCAATCTAAGGAAGTAACATGGCCGCCACCCCGATGGCGTGCTTTTATCAGATACACCGACGTCAGAGGCCCGAGATCTGACACAATAATTATTTTACGACATAATTGCCGAAATTTTCGCGTCCTGTTCCCAACAACCAAATACTCACGTAGGGCAGAAAATTTTAATTGAACCCGTATCGAACGTAATCGCAGCAGGAATTCTAAAAATAAAATTCGATCGGGAAAGCGTTTCCCACGTGAGATCGCCGAGGGAGTCCGTTCCGTATACATAAAATGATAAAGCAGTTGATATTGAACGTTCATGTAATATGTATGAAATGGTAGTGATTCAGTTCTTCTCTTATATAAGGTTGGGAAAGTATCGGCCGTATGCTTTCAAACCTCGATGCCTTGTTGCATAAGATTGTGGGCGGCGAATTATTGGCGTTAACTCGAAAAATTGGTCCTTCGAACCGGATCGATTTTTAATTAACACCATTGCCGCAATTTTTTTTCCTTCCTTTTCTCTTGTCTTAAAAGCGTCGATTTATTTGTGTTGTGTGAAGAGGCGGTAATAAATTTAGGAAGCGGCTCAGAGACGATCCCCTTAATTTGTTGTTTTAGCTGGTGTCGAAAAATTTCCGTGTTAATGACGACGATTTAGTGGGAAGTAATAACGTTTCGAGTCGCCAGTGTACGTATCTGATTGTGTTAGCGATAAAATCGAATAATCAAAAGCGAGGCGCGCAGGTTAAATCAAACTGTATGATTTCAGTGATGACGTGCCAGAAATTTGAATAACAACGACACAGTTGATAGATTACGAGAAATAATAGCGTGCCATTAATTTTGTACACCCACCGAAAGCTGTTTCATTAGTTACATGAAAGGCCATCGACGGCCGAATTTCATAAAATACTTTTAATTATGTACGTGACCGCTCGACCATTTTTCCACAACCACGAATACATTTCACAACACGAAATTCTCCATAACAGGCCGATCTTCCAATCAATCAGTAATTGCCGTTCGCCAAAGATGCGTTCAAAGTGAACGAGTCCCCGACTGAACGGTTTCAGGGAGAGTTTCGAATTAAAAGCAGTTTTTGCACAATTTTTTCTAAAGCAGTTAATACACTAAACAATATTAACAACAGAAATGCAAACTAGTAACAAAATAGGACGTTAATAACTTTTCAGGTGAATTGTCGTAAGAGATCACGTCTACGTAAAAGATTGCCTAACACGCAGTCGATTGATTCAGGTTCCTTCCTAGTGTTGCGTGATTTGCTACATTTACACCGACGAATCTGAGTAGCAACAATGGTACGATTTTTCGTTGAATTGTGCCAGACTGTAAAAATATCTCCATAAATGCTTCTTTGATAGGTCAGCCTTGATTTTATGGCGATAGTCGTGCTGTTGCCAGTATGTATAACTGCGAGTCTTGGCTTCAGGGTCGGCCGACAAGAAGGAAAACGGCATTAATCAAACCCCTTAAGACAGAAACGATGACAATTTAAGAGCTAGTTGAGTAAGCTCGTTCCGAGGCCTGCAGGTGCGAAAACTGCGAGTTTGTCGGATAGTAAGAAATTTTCCTGCAGCTGGTCGCAATTCGGAAACGTCAACGTAAAAACCACCGTAAATTATCTTAATGGTTCTCAATTACTTAGCAGATACGATAGAAAAGATTTAAATTCAATTAAGGCGTATTACGGCGATTCGTGCACACTAATTACAATAAATCGCGATTTCGTTTGAAATTTACAGCGTTTTCGCGTCGTTAACTAGAAGTAGAAAGGAAACTGAATAAAGTTCGGATAAAAATCGAGAATGACTCATGGCTGAAAGGCAATAATGGACTTCGCCTAACTGCACCTACGCTGCACCGAGAACTTTCACTGGCACTCGAGAGATTCTATTGCTGTTACTCCAACAGTATGAAAGAGAGATAGTTAGAAGCACGTGGCGGCGCTTCGAAAGCTCTTTGACATATATTTAATAAGACAACGGCTCTATTCAAAGTTTGTCGTTAATATATTTGTTGGAGGTATCTGCGATCTAACTACTGTATTGCTGACTGTCGTTAATCATCGAGTTTTTTTTTTCTTCAGCGGTTAGTTGCAGAATCGGCCACCAGAGGCTGAATAGTCACGAACGACGCCAAAGGCTGAAAATGTCGTGATAGCCATATTTGCATTTTTACAATTGGTAATTGGCCGTGTGTCTGTTTTTCTCTCGAAAATCTCAATCGGTTCCGCAACGGTTTCGATGTGTTTATTTTAAAAAATGAATTATTCATGACCGAGATATGATTAATGATCAAGCGATGGTAGCTCGCTCGTTTTTAATCACTTCGCGTTCAATACAGTTCCTTGTTATTATGTCTTTAACACCCACATGTTTGCATTAGGCTGGATAATGGCCGTTATGTGGAACGCATCATGTGCCGCTATTGTCTATTGTGAGGACGTAATTGAGACGCCTGAAATTAACAGGCTGCCGTTGCAGGAAACGGTTCCTGCTGTAGGTAAGTGCCAACGTTCTGGAGCCGACCCATTTTCCAGGAAGTGGTCCTTGACGATCACGTGTACGCTATCAGATATGTAATGCGAACAACAACAATACACAATATCCTTAACAATTATTATTATTAATCGTTTGACGATTATGACCGCAATCCAAACAAAAGGGGGGAAACAACATTCAGTTTCACGTCGAAGCTATTGAAACAGAAATCTTGAAACGGGTTTCGCAAAATTTGTCAAAATCATGCCACTTTTCAATAAACCGAACCAATTAGGGCAAGTTTCAGGTCGAAACAATTGTTTTTGTTCAAATTGTATCCCAATTGTACGCACCTGAAAACAACTGAAACCTCCAATTGACGCATCTCCTTAATTCAGAATTACAACTATTGAAATTAGAATAATTCTACAGATTTGCACAAAAGTTTTTTACTTTCAGCCAAATAAATTTAATTTTAGTCAAAATTGGTGGATGCGCCGGGTGAATCTCCACATAAAAAAATACGTACAGTTGTTACCAACGTAAATTAAAATAGTTTTTTGTTACCAACGTAAACAACCCTTAATGTTAACTTTAAATTGCCGGCAATTATAAAAAAATATTATTTTCAAATCCTTTGACTCTTCATTCATGCGATTCTAGACGTTCGAAAATTACGTTTTAGTTTTAATTACGCAGTGCAAATGCGCAATTTTCTACATTTGCGTGAAGTTGAATGAGGACAGTAACTAACAACTAATAAAGTTTCTTGGAGCTTCACTTCCTGAATTGGACGCCAAGTCTTTTTGCCCACACGCTTTGGTGTTTAGTTGCCTTTCCTTTTGTAAAACTGTTTTGAGTTGAGCCGGTCCTGTAATATTCTGCACCTATAATTACATAATTTTCTCACTGAAGCGATCACGCCTCAAGGAAGTAAGTGTTTGCCACTCAGTCGCTTCTTTTTAGTATCCCTTTTTCTATTCTATTGCACTAATTAACCCGCGTCTTCCTCATTTGTACACATTTAATGGCGCATTTAAATCTTCCTGTCATAAAACAGAATTAGTCTCATTACTTCTCCTTTTACGATACGCCACTTTCGTACGTTGAGAACAATGCCGTTTTCGTCCTATATGGAAAATAATGGTCCGATGTGGGAAGCTTGCGGTACACGTCGTCAAGGTTCGATTTCCTTCTTTTCTAATGGAACCTGATTACGACCGATAATGTCCAAGAATTACTTAGAATGACCAACATAATTCCAATAACTATTAGTCGTACGCAAGGAAAACCAACAACATTGCTCAAAAATTATGGCGGCTATTGAAGCTTCAATGCGTCGTTTAATTATCACATTTCAAATGTTAAATGACGTTGAGGTATCGTAGGTGGGATGTTAAGAAACTTCCATCAGTGGCGGCAAAAAATTTCGTTTCGTACCACTACCGAATTTCTTTTGGCTTAACTAATCACTTTATTTACCAAAAGTCTTCAAGCGCTGACAAAAATTTTGCAACTTTTTTTTCATCTTCATCAAAATTTTCCACTATCGCTCATCGCTTCGCAACTGAGCTTTTCGAGTATCAACTTGTTGGTTCTGACTGTCTTTTCGAGTCGAATTTGGCGTTCGTCTGGCGCATTTCTACGTTAATTGTGGCTAGTTAGCATGTGTAATAGTGTGTGCGAAGCGGCACAGTACACATGTTAATTAAAATGTCGTTAGGTGCGTTGCGAGATGTTATCGGAGGCAGGGACCGTAATGTAGTACATGTACGTATGAGGACACATTTTTTATGTAATTACGCCTTAAATGGGCGGACAATAACTCATAATAAAATTTATATATTTAAAGAGGAAATGGCAGTTTTATTAGAGACTGTTTAATTGCCGCGTTCGCACGGATCACGTTGCCTCGTTTAGATGACGACAAGAATTTTACGTCGCCACAGCTTGGGTTTATGTACCAACAACGATATTTCATGTTGGTACAGGAAAGGAGCTGGATAGGAGGAAGCGTCTAGAAACGTTAATTAAAGCGACTAAGACGTAATTAGGGAAGTATCAACGGACCAGTGGCACTGATTTGTCGAGGTTCTTTCGTTGGTCAACAGACACCAGACCGGTTACACAAGAAGATATTGCAGCGAAGAGCTATTCTCGGAGAATCTGAAAAAACCAAACTAGCTGAAACTCAATCGTAATTTTTTGAGAAACTTTTTGTGCAGTAAGTTCGGGATATCCAAATGCAAAAGTGGGCGAAGCCCACCCAGTACTAAAATTTTTAAAATTTTGAGGCTTCATTTTGTCTCATTGTGTTTGAATGGAAGTTTCTGGGAGGAACGAAAGTCGTTTGCTCTTTTATCGCACCGGAGAGAGATGGTTTGGACGATTCTCCATTTTTCAACTTTGCAGAATTCCACGTCCCGTCATCGTCGCCGTCAGTTGACTTCGATTTACGCCGCCCTCGAGCACTTCGCCAGATGATAATACAGGAATCGGTGAATGCACGGCCGTAAAGGGCTCGTCATTCGCAATACATAGCCGGGCACATCTCGGTAATTGCGAGAGCAGTAAAAATTAACGACGGGAAACGTGCATGAAACGTGAGCAATTGAATGTGACCATCCACCAGAGCGCTAGTCGTTGCTGCTCCTCCACCATACAAAACTACAAACAACAACAACAGCGGCGGATGTACTAAAGATTTAATACCCCAACATATTCCCTGCCTGGCTTTTGTGTGTATGTATTGATAAAAGCCACTTGCAAGTTATTCGTATAAATGCGGACGAATTGACAAGGGGAAGCGTCCAGGTGATGTTTCAATTTCGGTAGGGTCGAGAGAGTTTTCATAAATGTTTTGAATTACGGTTTTGGAAATTATATGCGCGTTATTCTATATTGGATAATAAATATGGCGTTTTACGGTAAATTGGGGCTGGTGACCAACAGTTATAATGTTAACGGGGATCGTAAAAAATAAAACCATAAACAAATAAGTCATAACTATAAAAGCAGAGCTAACAACACACCAAACTGCTTGTTACACCCCGAATAAATAAATAAAGCGCAACCGAGCTTTTATCAACGGGGAGGAGATGACCGAAGCCAAGCACGCACTTTCCGCAGTCATCAAAAATGCAATGCAATCAACCGGATCGGGCCGTCAACTTGATGGACAAGATTATTGCACTCCCAACGAAGAACCGCCTTTGAGTGAAAATGGAAAATTTATTAACTTGAAGACGAATTGTTATCCAACTAAACGACTTTTTCAAAATTTCGATACTTGAAAGAATTTAATTTGACGATTTTCTGTTAAATATGAAAGGGACAGTAGACGACTTATCTACGAATTAACAATTTAATATTTTTTTCAGAAAACTGAAAAAATTAACTAAACAATTCCAAAACTTAGAGTCAGATTTTAAGAAAATTGACAGTTTGGTTTTTAAAATTTTTTAAATGGCAAAGCAAGTAAAAACAATTCAAAATTTTTCGCCGGTGGTCTAAGTTTCTGATATACGCCACGGTTTTGCTTCTGCTATAATAAAATTGTAATAATTGCTCTTATTAGCAGTTCGATTTGCAAATAGAGGACCCGCAAGACTCGCATCTAGTTTGCTAAGCAACACTGCCCGAAGGTTTCAATCTTGAATTTTTTTTGTTAGATGGTCCGATTGTTGTGGCATTTCAAATCGTCAAGCAACTAAGTAATGCTTCATGCATGAGTAGTTTTCTTGGCTGTAAAATAAAATTATATTTGCGTGAACGAGATTGCCATTGCTAATGCTTTAAACCGTCTTAAATTAAATTAATATTTGTGTTAACTTTTCATATATGATCATTATTCTTGTTACGACCAATTTCTTTCAATAATATTACACAAGTCTCGGTTATTAAACTTGTTTGCTACATACAATGATATGTAGACTATTAAAATTATAACAATTACTGCTAAAATGGTTTCTTGACAGAGGAATTGCAAAATTGGAACATCCGCAGAAGTTGTCTTCGATGACCAAAACCTCAAAAATTGCTTTTCAGGCGCTTTTCTAAATTCAGTCATTTGATTTATTGAATTGCTGAAATCACTAGAATTTCTAATCATGCCAAGTCGTTACAAAGTTGAAGCGATTTTGGGAAGACGTCAAAAAGTTGGTTTTTTCGCATGGATGGAAACATAATTCTCATGACGCAATATAATAATAATAACCAACAGGTGGGCACCTAATTATCAAATATCAATACAGAAACAAAAATTAGGATAACTTAGGTAGATAATACAACTAATAATGACAAATTAACAATGCAAACTACAAAAGCGGCAAAAATAGTGCAAATTCTTGCCTAAACACTGACAACAAATATCAAACACTAACCACTAAACTACTACTAACTCAATGGCTTTCTGCCTAATGCAGTGAAATTAATCAAAATGGACATCGCGATGCTGACAGATCAAATTAAATATATTGCACCTCAACGATATCGGTGGTGTTCCCGAAATTTTAGTTCTGGAGGGCTGGGATAAAAAGTTAAGTGCCTCCGTGCAAGTAATTGAGGTGTCTCCAACTTTAGTTGGCCCAACAACCAAGTGCAATCAGTGTCAATATTAAGCAGCCTGTACAAAAATTTCAGAGCGAAAAGGATTTGCCGCGTACACAGAGAATTGAGACTAAGTCACCTCAACAAAAGTTGCTGATCATAACCTCTCACTGGGTACACTCCATTCAACCTAAAAGCCAAGAAAAAAATTTCTACCTCAATCGATTAAAATTTTCAAAAACGCTAAAATCGAAACCGATCGCTCTAAACCAATCAAATTAATTTTTTCTAATGTAATTCGTCGCCCTAATTTTATATTTACACTCGGTTAGGCAATTTCAAACGCTCATAATATTTCGAGCCTGTACAACTTATTAAATGTAAATCGGCCCATTTAATCGACTTCTCGCTAGCTAGATAGTTAAATTCCAGTCCTAAGTGTGTAAACAAAAAAGCTCGAATTTTCAGTTTTGACGAAAATTTGTAAAAATTTTCATAACCCTTTTCGTTTATTAATTGCTCACATGGAAATCAATCTTTGTGGGCCTCTAAAAAGATCATTTTCTGATGTATCTTGTTTCGCTCTTCTCGATTTCAGACTTTGATTGTCGAATTTCAGCATATGCACTGGGTACACTCCATTCAACCTAAAAGCCAAGAACTTGAGGAACCGTCGCTGAACTGATTCCAACCGCCGAGTATAAGCATTGTAGATGAGATGCCATATTATGGCACCATATTCTAATCTCGATCTAACTAAGGAGCAGTACAATAACTTGAGGGTCTGTGTACTAAAGTCATCACAATTCCTATACACAAATCCCTACACTCTATACGATGTCTCTATAATATCAAGGAAATGATGATTAAAACTCAATCTCTCATCAAATGTGACACCCAGATCTCTAATGGTGCCTAGCCTATTTAGCATAAAGTCTTCGACGACATACCGAAGGTCGACAATCTCTATCTTGCGAGAGTAAAACAAAACAAAACATTTAGAACTATTGAGAGATACTCTGTTATCAGTACACCACCTCACAATAGCGCGGAGAGCATTCTGGAGTCTAAAACAATCCCCAATGGAACCAACATTAACAAAAACCTTTAAATCATCGGCAAGTAACAGAGTGGGATAGTCAATCACATCCACTATGTCATTTATGTATACAAGAAATAAGAGTGGACCCAGGTTTGATCCCTGTGGGACCCCTGAAGACGGTGTGAAAGTCCGTGATGTAAAATTCTGATATCGAATCATCTTTCTTCTATCGGATAGATAGGAACGCAATAGCAAAATGAGTGAATAGGAAAGTCCAAACAATTCTAACTTATCCAACAATATAAAGTGGCCAATTTGATCGAAAGCTTCGGTAAAATCTGTATATATGACATCTACCTGACCATTGTTGTCTATTGACTCCGTCAGATAATAGCTGAAGCAGGCAAGGTTGGTGACTGTAGGTGTTTTTTGCATAAAACTAGGTTGGGCTGGTGAAATATAATTTTTAACACGTACATAAATATTGTTGCAAAGATTGCTTTCAAATATCTTAGAAAAACCACCCAGCAGCGATAGAGGTCGATAGTTTTCTATGTTATCTATGTCACCTTTTTTAAGAATGAGATACACATGGGCCGACTTCCAAATGGCAGGAAACCTAGAAGATTGCAATAAAGGTTGAAAATTCTGTGGAAGGGAATGACAAAAATGATGGCGCAATCTCATAGCAGGAAACTTGAAATGCCGTCCACTCCGGACGTAAGAGTATCACTTGCCTTCTTCAGGGAGCTGAAAACTTCCTCTTCAATTATATGCGAAACTGGGAAAGAGTTAAAGTTCTAGGGTTGCCTGAGGGCCAACATGGTATCAGGATCTGATGAAATGCAAGCACTATTGAAAAAAGCACCAAACGCCTCCACTATAGTTTGATGAGTTGAGTGCTCCTGATCCCCAACTCTCATAATACCAAGAATACGATTACGATTCCTCCTGGTGAAAACAAAAGACAAGAATTTCCTCGGATCCCGAAATATTGCACTTTCAACATTGGAAATGTAACGTTTGTGCGCAAAGACAATCAACATCCTTGTTTAAGCTCGAAGTACTTTGAATCGTTCCAGATAACCAACACGATTCTTCTTTCTGTATTTTTGAGCAGGTAAGATTTGCGACGAATACAACCAATAATTTCTGAATCGAACCATGGCGGATAATAGTAGCGACGATTACGCTCAGCCTTGCGAGACGGAACGGAAGAACTAAATAGATCCTGAAACACCTTATAAAATTTGTTGCAGGCAACATCAACGTCGTCGGCGCTATCCAAGAAGGACCAATCAGTCAATAGAAGCAACTGGTACAAAAGAGGAATGTTAGCCCTGCCAAAATTGAAGCCAAGTAGTTCAGTATTCCTATTAAATGGGGGAATACAGGTTAAAACACCTCAACACGAGATTCCTGAAGGACTTGACGATTTCGATAAGGAAAACTGGCTCGACACATACCAAGTTTCGCACTACGCCATGGACATCTTCAACTATTTGAAGGGCAGAGAGGCGAATTTTGAAATTCCTGACTATATGGATCGCCAAGTGTGCCTCACTCCCTGGATGCGATCGCTCTTGGTGGACTGGATGGTCAAAGTTCAAGAGAGTTTTGAACTACACCACAAAACCCTTTATTTGGGTTAACACTTTTTTGAGTCGAGTAACTGTAGGTTAGTAAACGTAGGATAGTGAAGATCCTCGGACACCAAGCTAAACTCAGATCCGTTGCTCAAAAAAGCAAGATCCAACACACGACCGCTTCGATTTCGAATGTTGTTACTCTAAAAGTTGCAATATGCGAAAGTTTTCCTCATAAGCGGATGGAAAGTTTAACAAAAAGCAATTGTAGACTGGATCAAGCTGAAAGACCTTGACTGTTTGATATTAGCCTCTAGGTCAATTGTGTAAGAACACGTATGTTAGTATCATCACAAAAAATAGTTTTTCTTGTAAAACAAGTTGCAGCAACCAGCGACTGATTAGTTTGGTTATAGGTAGCCGTCGCAGATTATTTATTTTAATTGGCAGGCTAATCCGCTTAATGAAATACGAATAAATCAAGGATCCGTTACGGTTTCAAGGCAGATCAACAATTCGTCGAGTTTTTTTTCTTCTTTAAGGCACGCAACTAATAAATTACGTAACACCGGCAGTCAATGCCGGCAGGAACGCCAAGGCATATCCTGCGCGAACAAACTGCAAAAACGCACCAAGGAACAAGTTCCTTGGGAGCCATTGAGCGGTGCACCGGTCAGATTTATAGCGACATCTTTACGATATGTAAATTAATAATCGGTAATATCGACTGTAAATTTCACGGGAAGTCAATTTAAGTTTAATTAACGAAATAATTAAAGCGATCTCGATTTTTCATCGACCGCTACTTGCAGGAAATTGAAATTGCGCGCTTACATTAAATCGTGATCGTTACTTGAACTGAACGGTTTAATGGCGGAAAAAATGCAATTTTTCCGAATTTTTATCTATTTGGAACTGGTTTGGTGTTTCTGACGGTATCTGTCCTCAATTTTCTAGTTTATTGCCGGCTGTTAATTCCATCGCCTTATCAGATTACGGGTTTTACTTATTACCGGGTTCGCAACGTACAATACAATTATAATTAGTTATTTATTCTTGCAGTTGGGCCGTAAATAAGTTTGACAGGCCGTAAACGTTTAAATGCTTAATCCTTATTTGAAACGGGAGTACATGAAGCTTTCCCCACGTGTTGTCTCGATAAAAACTTTAACGGCGTCCCTATCTCGAAGACTTTTTTTCCGTTATTAAGTCCTGATAGGATTTCGGAGTGCAGACGCGTGCATATTTTTCCTTAATATTTCTCGGAACAGTCGAAGAGCGTCGCGTATTTCATAGCAAAGAGACAGACTCAATAACTTAAGTATATCGGTATGCAGCGTCGGTGCCGATATGGTATAACATTTTTACTTTTATGTCGAAACAACAATAAAAATACCTTTACGGCCACCCATATAAGCTAAAATAAAAGCTCATATCCTGGTTACATATTTTGCCCATGACTCCCAGAATTATTCAATGCACGTGTTCAATCCGGAGAGCATTGGTGGTTTGCACGTGCATGCACTTAGATGCCATTAAAAATCATCAGGGAAAACGACCGATAAATCTGCGTGATTCAGAGACAGTTTCGATTCGTCACAATCTTGATGCCGTTTTTGTGGATTACGACGCAATTATCCTTTAGCGTGAGCAACATCTCGAAAATTCAGGCACAATAAAGACCAAAGAAGCGTTTATCATCGCCGACGTACTACGAATTCGCACTTTGTGTTTATTTTGCTAAAACTCCGGATTAGACGCTTATACATCATCACGTTTCGGGATTGAGCGATGAAAACGCAACGCTCGCGAATGCCGGGATGATCCAAAATATACCGGGAAACAGAGCCGGATCGAGGACCAAAACTACTAAGCAAGGAAACATTTTTTTCTCACAAAAAGTACACTTGGAGTACATTTGACTAAAATTGTTTTTAATTTGCATTATTTGTCAACCTGACTGCCTCTCCTCAAAACTCCATATTTGTCCCTTCGGGGATATTTGTTACAATAAATCACGTTAATTTCGCGGAATAGCTTCAAGGAGCGGAATGGTTGCCAAAGATGAATGTGTTGGTTTGTTAATTTCGAGCTCCTTTAAAATCTCGAGATGAACGTGGCCATCATCACTGTAGTCGGCAACGTGACAATATCTTTGTCCGGCGTAGGTACATCCATTACGAGCATTAATTAACGCTTGATTACCCATTAGCTCAGTTTGGACCATGAATGCCGTGTTGTGGTCAAGAAATTGTAATAATGTCCATCGGATATTTATGGCCGGGATCACAATTAATCAAGGCAGGGACAGTCCGGGACAGTGCATTAATTCCGGGCTAGCCTGTACGGGTTAATACCGGTAAAGTGGCGGCGACCAGTGCAGAAATTAGCCGCAGATGTCGCTGGGATAGGATGACCGATTCGCAAACAAATCACGTAAAATTGTTGAAACGAGATTAAAAGGGCCCGAAGCCAGTTTGTATCGCGCCACTATAAACGCGCCGAATCGGATAATTAAGTGGTCCCATTAAGAAATCTGGATTAGTCTCGTGTCGGCGTTAATGTGACCATAAATTAACCGATTTTTGCAATCACCAAACACTTTACGCAGTTCCTCGAGTTCAGGGCTAAGCAAAAGTGTTTTTGCGGTCGGAACAGGAGAAAATTCAAAAATTCAACTGAAACTAAAGTTTGATTTCGTGGGTCAGAAATTTGTTGGCTATCCGGATTAAAAGCTGAGAGCTTTCTAATTTGTTTTCTCAAAAACTTCCTGATGCGATCTTCCAGGTTTCCAAGAAAAGACGAAATTAGACACGAAACTGTGAAATCGGCGGCCATGGCTTGACGAGGGAGTTTCTCGTGTTGGACGTCAAGCTGTGAAATATCCCATCGCGTGATCGTCGTTTTATATTTTGAGTAGTGTAATCTGGGGGATATTAATTATGACGCTGCTGCCAACATAACAAACACGGTAATAGATTGTCTTCCGAATTTGAATTAAGGGAATTACGCGAATTACCGGCGGCAATGTCAATGGCCGAATCGGAGGACGCGAAAAAATCGCGAAAAACTGCGGCGTCGCAAGCGAAGCAATTTATTTCCTCATTGATTATTTGACAGGCTTTGATGAAAGAAATTCGTTATAGCACCGTATGCGCAATTATACCGGACCCGAATTATAATCTCAAGGTGTTCACCTAGCAATCATTTCGTTTATTACCGGCCTTTAGAGGCACCGTTTAAAAATCGTTAAAAACCGCTTGCAACGACGAAAATCGACAAATTAATTTCAAAATAACACATTCGGACGACATCGAAATTAATAATTGGACGGGAGCCACTGTAATAAAACAATCCGAACACGCAAAAATATAATTAAACATCAAAAAGCCATCAGAGACGTCTGCCAAAATCGCGTTGTTCGCCACCGCGAAAAACGGACAAAAAAACCGAACCTGTTACTGGTGCAGTTTTATAAATACTTCTGCACTCGTGTGCGGCTTTGATACTACAACACACAAATACCTCAGGCCGTTAAAGCGTCTCGTTAAAAATGCCGCAAAACGAACAAAAAAAAAAGGGAACAACCGAAAACCCGGGGATCAAATTGAATTTTTCTTGGATGTTGGGGCTAGCGAATTTTCAGGTGCTCGGCTGATTCCTGCTTGGCCGGTCGGGTTGTATTTCTCGGGGGGCGCGTTGTTGCAGGTATATATTATGTACATACGGCTATAAAGTTGCTTGTAAAAATTGCGTTATTTTTCTTTGGAGAGTCGTAAAAAAATAACTACCTGCTTTACAGCATGGTAAGGCGATTTTTCTCTCATTATTCACAGTACCCAACACATTGTTGCCCGGTAATTGATGACTCTCCTTGCCATTTTCATATTTACTTGGTCGATCAACACCAATACACGATAGGAAGCCAACAGAAAACTGCGTTTGTTTCAGAACCCGTCCGACGTTAAGGATAAACTAAACATCAAGAAAAGCTTTTGGAGGAAAGCGTTTCTATTAGTCTTCGTGGGTGGTTTTGCCTTTAGTTCCACGTACTTTTTGCCTTGCAGCAGTAAAATTTTTTTCATTTTTTGCAACATTAATGGATATACAAAAACATAATCTAATAATTGGTTGTAATCCCGGTTGAAGTTTATTTCTCTCGAGTCACAAAAATTGACCTATCTTCAATTTAAGTTTTGCAGAATTATCATAAAATATTTTGTGTTTTTCTTTTTTTAAATATGACCCTTAAGTTGATTCTCTGATGTATTTTGTTTCATTCCTCTCGATTGCCGAGTTTCTTTGTCGAAATGCGACATAGATTTACAGTTTTACCGAAAAGTCTACAAAAATACAACTATTTTCAAAATTCAAACCTCGATGGTTACTCGAGTTTCTACGCTTTATCAAACCCAAGTACATCATATTAATCGAGTTTCAAAGGGCCTTCCACTAAGATTGGAATAATAATCTGGACGCTGTAAATAAAAAAGTCCAATGCCTTTCCAATGGTAAAAATTTTAATTTAGAGAATTTCAATCATCATATTTTCGAAATTAAGCTTTAAAACCAAAATCCGATTGCGCCGTTATGTTACATGAACCAGACAGATTAAGATAAAATGAAAATTGCAATATTTTCGAAATTTCTTTTCTACCTCAATCGATTAAAATTTTCATAAATGCTAAAATCGAAACCGATCGCTCTAAACCTATCAAAGTACATTTTTCTCATGTAATTCGACGCCCTAATTTTATATTTACACTCGGTTAATCAATTATCGAGATAAATTTTCCGTAGTTGAGAAAAGTCTGCAAAAATTTAAATTTTGACAAATTTCAAATGCTCATAAGATCTCGAGACTGTACAACTTATCAAATGTAAATCGGCCAATTTAATCAACTTTTCCGTAGCTTTCATACGGTAGTTAAATTTGAGTCCTAAGTGGGTAAAAAAAAAAGTTCGAATTTTCAGTTTTGACGAAAATTTGTGAAAATTCTCATAACCCTTTTCGATTATTAATTGCTCACATGGAAATCAATCGTTGTGAGCCGGCACGAAGATTATTTTCTGATGTATTTTGTTTCGCTCTTCTCGATTTTTGACTTTGTTTGTCGAATTTCAGCATTGATCTTGCAGATTTTCGAAGAAGTCTCAAGAAATCCAAATTTTTGTAAAATTCAAACCTCGATAGTTGCTCGAGTTTCTACGCTCTATCCAATCCAAGTACATCATTTTAATCGACTCTCAAAGGGCTTTCCACTAAGATTAAAATAAAAGTCCGGACGTTGCAAATAAAAAAATTCAATGTGCTTCTAATGGTAAAAATCCAAATTTAGAGATTTTAAATCGTCATATCTTCGAAATTAAGCGTTCAAATCAAAATTCGATTGCACCGTTATGTTACATGGACCTGACAGATTAAGATAAAATGATAAAACGCCCTTCAAAAATTTCAATATTTTCGAAAAAAAAATTCTACCTCAATCGATTAAAATTTTCAAAAATGCTAAAATCGAAACCGATCGCTCTAGACCAATCAAAGTACATTTCTCTAATGTAATTCGTCGCCCTAATTTTATATTTATACTCGGTTAGTCAATTATCAAGATAGATTTTCCGTAGTTGGGAAAAGTCTGCAAAAATTTAAATTTTGACAAATTTCAAACGCTCATAAGATCTCGAGTCTGTACAACTTATCAAATGTAAATCGGCCAATTTAATCGAATTTTCGATAGCTTTCATACGGTAGTTAAGTTCGAGTCCTAAGTGTGTAAACAAAAAAGTTCGAATTTTCAGTTTTGACGAAAATTTTTGAAAATTTTCATAACCCTTTTCGATTATTAATTGCTCACATGGAAATCAGACGTTGTGGGCCGGCAAAAAGATCATTTTCTCATGTATTTTGTTTCGCTCTTCTCGATTTCAGACTTTGTTTGCCGAATTTCAGCATAGATCTTGCAGATTTTCGAAGAAGTCTCAAGAAATCCAAATTTTTGTAAAATTCAAACCTCGATAGTTGCTCGAGTTTCTACGCTCTATCCAATCCAAGTACATCATTTTAATCGACTCTCAAAGGGCTTTCCACTAAGATTAAAATAAAAGTCCGGACGTTGCAAATAAAAAAATTCAATGTGCTTCTAATGGTAAAAATCCAAATTTAGAGATTTTAAATCGTCATATCTTCGAAATTAAGCGTTCAAATCAAAATTCGATTGCACCGTTATGTTACATGGACCTGACAGATTAAGATAAAATAATAAAACGCCCTTCGAAAATTGCAATATTTTCGAAAAAAATTTTCTATCTCAATCGATTAAAATTTTCAAAAATGCTAAAATCGAAACCAATCGCTATGAGCCAATCAAAGTAATCTTTTCTAATGTAGTTTATCGCCCTGATTCTATTTTTACACTCGGTTAATCAATAATTGCGATAGGTTTCCTGCAACCGAGAAAAGTTTGCAAAAATTTGAATTTTTACAAACTTTAAAGGTCCATAACTTCTCGAGTCTGTACAACTTATCAAATGTAAATTGGCAAACTTAATCATCTTTTCGATAGCTTTCGTACGGTAGCAAAACTCTACTTCTAAGTGTGCAAACAAGAAAGTTCGAATTTTCGATTTTGACGAAAATTTTTGAAAATTTTCATAACCCTTTTCATTTATCTATTGCTCACACTAGTATCAATCGTTTTATGTCGTCGAACGGACCATTTCCTGATATATTTTGTTTCGCTCTTCTCGCTTTCGGTCTTTTCTGTTATGCATAGCATAAAAGTGTCTCGAAAAAGTTTGCAAAAATCCAAATGTTTGAAAAATTCAAACCTCGATAGTTACTCGAGTTTTTACGCTATATCGAATCTAAGCATATCATTTTAATCCACTCTCGAAGGGCTTTCCGGCAAGAGTAAAATAATAATCCGGACGCAGTAAATAAGAAATTTAAACGTCCTTCCAATGGAAAAAATTAAAATTTGGAGATTTTGAATGGTCATATCTTCGGAACTAAGCGTCCAAATCAAAATCCGATTGCACCGTTATGTTATACGAATCGGACAGATTAGGATGAAATGATAAAACGCCCTTCGAAAATGGCAAATTTTCGAAAAAAAATTTCTATCTCAATCGATTAAAATTTTCAAAAATGCTAAAATCGAAACCAATCGCTATGAGTCAATCAAAGTAATTTTTTCTAATGTAATTTGTCGCCCTGATTCCATTTTTACACTCGGTTAGTCAATAATTGCGATAGATTTCTTGCAATTGGAAAAAAATTGCAAAAATTTAAATTTTTACAAATTTCAAAGGCCCATAATTTCTCGAGTTTGTACAACTTATCAAATCTAAATTGGCTAGGTTAATCGACTTTTCAATAGCTTTCGTACGGTAGTAAAATTCTAGTCCTAAGTGTGCAAACACGAAAGTTCGAATTTTCAATTTTGACGAAAATTTGTGAAAATTTTTATAACCCTTTTCATTTATCTATTGCTCACACGAATATTAATCGTCTTAGGTCGTCAAACAGACCATTTTCTGATGTATTTTGTTTTGCTCTTCACGTTTTCGGACTTGGTCTGTCAAATTTCGGCATAGTATAAAAGTTTTTCGAAGAAGTTTACAAAAATCCAGATTTTTGCAAAATTCAAACCTCGATAGATATTCGAGTTTTTAGGCTATATTGAATCCAAGTATATCATTTTAATCGATTTTCGAAGGGCTTTCAGGCAAGGGTAGAATAATAATCCGGACGCAGTAAATAAGAAACTTAAACGTTTTTCCAATGGAAAAAATTAAAATTTAGAGATTTTGAGTGGTCATATCTTCGGAACTAAGCGTCCAAATCAAAATCCGATTGCACCGTTATGTTATACGAATCTGACAGATTAGGATGAAATGATAAAACGCCCTTCGAAAATGGCAAATTTTCGAAAAAAAATTTCTATCTCAATCGATTAAAATTTTCAAAAATGCTAAAATCGAAACCAATCGCTATGAGTCAATCAAAGTAATTTTTTCTAATGTAATTTGTCGCCCTGATTCCATTTTTACACTCGGTTAGTCAATAATTGCGATAGATTTCTTGCAATTGGAAAAAAATTGCAAAGATTTAAATTTTTACAAATTTCAAAGGCCCATAATTTCTCGAATTTGTACAACTTATCAAATCTAAATTGGCTAGGTTAATCGACTTTTCAATAGCTTTCGTACGGTAGTAAAATTCTAGTCCTAAGTGTGCAAACAAGAAAGTTCGAATTTTCAATTTTGACGAAAATTTGTGAAAATTTTTATAACCCTTTTCATTTATCTATTGCTCACACGAATATTAATCGTTTTAGGTCGTCAAACAGACCATTTTCTGATGTATTTTGTTTTGCTCTTCACGTTTTCGGACTTGGTCTGTCAAATTTCGGCATAGTATAAAAGTTTTTCGAAGAAGTTTACAAAAATCCAGATTTTTGCAAAATTCAAACCTCGATAGATATTCGAGTTTTTAGGCTATATTGAATCCAAGTATATCATTTTAATCGATTTTCGAAGGGCTTTCAGGCAAGGGTAGAATAATAATCCGGACGCAGTAAATAAGAAACTTAAACGTTTTTCCAATGGAAAAAATTAAAATTTAGAGATTTTGAGTGGTCATATCTTCGGAACTAAGCGTCCAAATCAAAATCCGATTGCACCGTTATGTTATACGAATCTGACAGATTAGGATGAAATGATAAAACGCCCTTCGAAAATGGCAAATTTTCGAAATTTTTTTTCTATCTCAATCGATTAAAATTTTCAAAAATGCTATAATCGAAACCAATCGCTATGAGTCAATCTAAGTACATTTTTCTAATTTAATTCGTCGCCCTAATTTTATATTTATACTCGGTTAGTCAATTATCGAGATAGATTCTCCGTAGTTGGGAAAAGTCTGCAAAAATTTAAATTTTGACAAATTTCGAACGTTCATAAGATCTTGAGACTGTACAACTTATCAAATATAAATCGGCCAATTTAATCGACTTTTTGATAGCTTTCATACGGTAGTTTAGTTCGAGTCCTAAGTGTGTAAACAAAAAAGTTCGAATTTTCAGTTCTGACGAAAATTTGTGAAAATTTTCATAACCCTTTTCGATTATTAATTGCTCACATAGAAATCAATCGTTGTGGGCCGGCAAAAAGATCATTTTCTCATGTATTTTGTTTCGCTCTTCTCGATTTCAGACTTTGTTTGCCGAATTTCAGCATATATTTTGCAGATTTTCGAAAAAGTCTTAAGAAGTCTAAATTTTTGTAAAATTCAAACCTCGATAGTTGCTCGAGTTTCTACGCTCTATTCAATCCAAGTACATCATTTTAATCGACTTTCAAAAGGCTTTACACTAAGATTAAAAGAAAAAACTGGAAGTTGTAAATAAAAAAGTTTAATGTCCTTCCAATGGTAAAAATCCAAATTTAGAGACTTTAAATCATCATATCTTTGAAATTAAGCGTTGAAATCAAAATCCGATTGCGCCGTTATGTTATATGGACTTGACACATTAAGATAAAAAGATAAAACGCCCTTCGAATATTGCAATATTTTCGAAAAAAAAATTCTACCTCAATCGATTAAAATTTTCAAAAATGCTAAAATCGAAACTGATCGCTCTAGACCAAACAAAGTACATTTTTCTAATGTAATTTGTCGCCCTAATTTTATATTTACACTCGGTTAGTCAATTATCGGGATAGATTTTCCGTAGTTGGGAAAAATCTACAAAAATTTAAATTTTGACAAATTTCAAACGCTCATAAAATCTTGAGCCTGTACAACTTATCAAATGTAGATCGGCCAATTTAATCGACTTTTTGATAGCTTTCAGACGGTAGTTAAGTTTAAGTCCTAAGTGTGTAAACAAAAAAGTTCGAATTTTCAGTTTTGACGAAATTTTTTGAAAATTTTTATAACCCTTTTCGATTATTAATTGCTCACATGGAGATCAGACGTTGTGGGCCGGCAAGAAGATCATTTTCTGATGTATTTTGTTTCGCTCTTCTCGATTTCAGACTTTGTTTGCCGAATTTCAGCATAGATTTTGCAGACTTTGGAAGAAGTCTCAAGAAATCCAATTTTTTTATAAATTCAAACCTCGATAGTTACTCGAGTCTTTACGCTATATCCAATCCAAATACATCATTTTAATCGACCTTCAAAGGGCTTTACACTAAGATTAAAATAAAAATATGGAAGTTGTAAATAAAAAAAGTTAAATGTTCTTCCAATGCTAAAAATCCAAATTTAGAGAATTTAAATCATCATATCTTCGAAATTAAGCGTTCAAATCAAAATCCGATTGCGCCGTTATGTTATATGGACCTGACAGATTAAGATAAAATAATAAAACGCCCTTCGAAAATTGCTATATTTTCGAAAAAAAATTTCTACCTCAATCGATTAAAATTTTCAAAAATGCTAAAATCGAAACCGATCGCTCTAAACCAATCTAAGTACATTTTTCTAATTTAATTCGTCGCCCTAATTTTATATTTATACTCGGTTAGTCAATTATCGAGATAGATTTTCCGTAGTTGGGAAAAGTCTGCAAAAATTTAAATTTTGACAAATTTCGAACGTTCATAAGATCTTGAGACTGTACAACTTATCAAATATAAATCGGCCAATTTAATCGACTTTTTGATAGCTTTCATACGGTAGTTTAGTTCGAGTCCTAAGTGTGTAAACAAAAAAGTTCGAATTTTCAGTTTTGACGAAAATTTGTGAAAATTTTCATATCCCTTTTCGATTATTAATTGCTCACATAGAAATCAATCGTGGTGGGCAGGCAAAAAGATCATTTTCTCATGTATTTTGTTGCGCTCTTCTCGATTTCAGACTTTGTTTGCTGAATTTCAACATAGATTTTGCAGATTTTCGAAGAAGTCTCAAGAAATCAAAATTTTTGCAAAATTCCAACCTCGATAGTTGCTCGAGTTTCTACGCTGTATCAAATCCAAGTACATCGTTTTAATCGATTCTCAAAGGGCTTTCCACTAAGGTTAGGATAAAAATCCGGACGTTGTAAATAAAAAAGTTCAATGTCCTTTCAATGGTAAAAATTCTAATTTAGAGACTTTAAATCGTCATATCTTCGAAATTAAGCGTTCAAATCAAAATACGGTTGCGCCGTTATGTTATCTGAACCTGACAGATTAGTATAAAATGATAAAGCGCCCTTCGAAAATTGCAATATTTTCGAAAAAAAATTTCTATCTCAATCGATTAAAATTTTCAAAAATGCTAAAATCGAAACCAATCGCTATGAGCCAATCAAAGTAATCTTTTCTAATGTAGTTTATCGCCCTGATTCTATTTTTACACTCGGTTAATCAATAATTGCGATAGGTTTCCTGCAACTGAGAAAAGTTTGCAAAAATTTGAATTTTTACAAACTTTAAAGATCCATAACTTCTCGAGTCTGTACAACTTATCAAATGTAAATTGGCAAACTTAATCATCTTTTCGATAGCTTTCATACGGTAGCAAAACTCTAGTTCTAAGTGTGCAAACAAGAAAGTTCGAATTTTTGATTTTGACGAAAATTTGTGAAAATGTTCATAACCCTTTTCATTTATCTATTGCTCACACTAGTATCAATCGTTTTATGTCGTCGAACGGACTATTTTCTGATATATTTTGTTTCGCTCTTCTCGCTTTCGGTCTTTGTCTGTTATGCATAGCATAAAAGTGTCTCGAAAAAGTTTGCAAAAATCCAAATTTTTGCAAAATTCAAACCTCGATAGTTACTCGAGTTTTTACGCTATATCGAATCTAAGCATATCATTTTAATCCACTCTCGAAGCGCTTTCCGGCAAGGGTAAAATAATAATGCGGACGCAGTAAATAAGAAATTTAAACGTCCTTCCAATGAAAAAAATTAAAATTTGGAGATTTTGAATGGTCATATCTTCGGAACTAAGCGTCCAAATCAAAATCCGATTGCACCGTTATGTTATACGAATCGGACAGATTAGGATGAAATGATAAAACGCCTTTCGAAAATTGCAAATTTTCAAAAAAAAAATTCTACCTCAATCGATTAAAATTTTCAAAAATGCTAAAATCGAAACCGAGCGTTCTAAATCAATCAAAGTAATTTTTTCTAATGTAATTCGTCACCCTAATTTTATATTTACACCCGGTTAGTCAATTATCGAGATGGCTTTTCCGCAGTTGGGAAAAGGCTACAAAAATTTAAATTTTGACAAATTTCAAACGCTCATAAAATCTTGAGCCTGTACAACTTATCAAATGTAGATCGGCCAATTTAATCGACTTTTTGATAGCTTTCAGACGGTAGTTAAGTTTAAGTCCTAAGTGTGTAAACAAAAAAGTTCGAATTTTCAGTTTTGACGAAATTTTTTGAAAATTTTTATAACCCTTTTCGATTATTAATTGCTCACATGGAAATCAGATGTTGTGGGCCGGCAAGAAGATCATTTTCTGATGTATTTTGTTTCGCTCTTCTCGATTTCAGACTTTGCTTGTGGAATTTCAGCATAGATTTTGCAGATTTTCGAAGAAGTCTCAAGAAATCCAATTTTTTGCAAATTTCATACCTCGATTGTTGCTCGAGTTTCTACGCTCTATCCAATCCAAGTACATCATTTTAATCGACTTTCAAAGGGCTTTATACTAAGATTAAAATAAAAATCCTGAAGTTGTAAATAAAAAAAGTTCAATGTCCTTCCAATGGTAAAAATCCAAATTTAGGGACTTTAAAGCATCATATCATCGAAATTAAGTGTTCAAACCAAAATCCGATTGCGCCGTTATGTTATATGAACTTGACAGATTAAGATAAAATAATAAAACGCCCTTCGAAAATTGCAAAATTTTCGAAACAAATTTTCTACCTCAATCGATTAAAATTTCCAAAAATGTTAAAATCGAAACCGATTGCTCTAAACCAATCAAAGTGAATTTTTCTAATGTAATTCGTCGCCCCAATTTTATATTTACACTCGGTTAGTCAATTATCGGAATAGATTTTCGGTAGTTGGAAAAAGTCTAGAAAAATTTAAATTTTGACAAATTTCAAACGCTCATAAGATCTCGAGACTGTACAACTTATCAAATGTAAATCGGCCAATTTAATCGACTTTTCGATAGCTTTCATACGGTAGTTAAGTTCGAGTCCTAAGTGTGTAAACAAAAAATTTCGAATTTTCAGTTTTGACGAAAATTTGTGAACATTTTCATAACCCTTTTCGTTTATTAATTGCACACATGGAAATCAATCTTTGTGGGCCTGCAAAGAAATCATTTTCTGATGTATTTTGTTTCGCTCTTCTCGATTTCATACTTTGTTTGTCGAATTTCAGCATAGATTTTGCAAATTCTCCAAGAAGTGTCAAAAAATCCGAATTTTTGCAAAATTCAAACCTCGATAGTAGCTTGAGTTTTTACGCTTTATCAAATCTAAGTACATCATTGTAATCGACTTTTAAAGGGCTTTCCACTAAGATGAAGATAGAAATGCGGACGTTGTAAATAAAAAAGTTCAATGTATGTCTAATGGTAAAAATTCAAATTTAGAGATTTTAAATCATCATATCTTCGAAATTAAGCGTTCAAATCAAAATCCGATTGCGCCGTTATGTTATATGAACCTGACAGATTAAGATAAAATAATAAAACGCCCTTCGAAAATTGCAATATTTTCGAAAAAAAAATTCTACCTCAACGATTAAAATTTTCAAAAATGCTAAAATCCAAACCGATCGCTCTAAACCAATCAAAGTAATTTTTTCTAATGTAATTCGTCGCCCTAATTTTATATTTACATTCGTTTAGTCAATTATCGGGATAGATTTCCTGTAGTTGGGAGAAGTCTGCAAAAATTTAAATTTTTACAGTTTTCAAACGCCCATAACTTCTCGAGTCTGTACAATGTGTCAAATGTAAATCGGCCAATCTAATCGACTTTTCAATAGCTTTCGTGCGGTAGTAAAATTATAGTTCTAAGTGTGTAAACAAAAAAGTTAAAATTCTCAATTTTGACGAAGATTTGTGAAAATTTTCATCCAGTTTCATTTATCGATTGCTGACAAGCAAATCAATCGTTGTGGGTAGGCGAGGAAATCATTTTCTGATGTATTTTGTTTCTCTCTTCTCATTTTCCGACTTGGTTTGTTGAATTGCAGCATAAACTCGAAATTCTTCAAAGAAGTCTACAAAAATACAAATTTTGCCAAAATTCAAACTTTGATAGTTGATCGAATTTCTAAACGATATCGAATGCAAATTAATCATTTTAATCGACTCTCGAAAAGCTTTCTAATGCCCGGACGTTCTACGTAAAAAAGATAATTTTTTATGAGGTCTAGAATGTTGGGCTTTCGGATATATAAGTCTCTCGATAGCTCTATAGTAAGCGAAATACTCAATAGGTATTTGAAGAATATAATAAAATACTTAATTAAAATTTGTTAATTTGGCTGCCGTTTAGCTGTTTCGTTCTTAACGTTATTTCCAAAATTTCAGTACGTTTGGATTAAAAATAAAGGAAACCTCTGGGAAAAACCTTTTAACAAAAATTTATTTGTGCCAGCCCTATCACAACAACTTGGCTACGGTGTTAAATGTCGCAGTAATTAGTTTTAATTGATCTGACAGCACTCTTTTGTTAAAAAGATAACGCGCCCTCGTGTCTAGACCCGTATAATGCCCGAACTGCTGTCATCGCTTTTTTTTTAATTTTCTGCACTTTTCGGATGCGTGCTGCAATCGAGGCAGATGTTGAATTGGGGCGCGATATTTTATGACGGAGGTCGGAAAATCAGAGTCCGATATTATAAACGGGTTGGTGGTGCAGCGGCAGCCGCAATTTCGAATCATAAAGAGTCCGGGGCCTCCCCAGTATTACATTATCACAAGCTGCCGCGACATCGGCGTGAATGAGTGCGTCCTGTCTATAAATCCCGGAATACGTATTGATGAGTTTTCGTTTACCCAATAAACAGGAGTTTAATTTTAAAAATTCCCAACACCAATCTATCGCGATTTCGCGAAATAAATCGCACTCTCTCCGCCATAACATTTACGTTTCTTTGATGCATAAACATTTGTTGAACGAATTAAATGGCTCAAGTCCAAATCTCGCGCCACTTCAAGTGTTCGATGCATCATTTCGACTAGTTTTAGTTTCGTATGGAAATTACATTTTTACAACGTTAGATAAATTTAATTTAGCGATTTTATTAAATTTTATCTACTATACTCGTAGTGAAATGCATAAGAATACCATCTGCGATATTTATTACTTTGACTGTTTGGCTTCATGCAAATGTCGCATTTTATTTCGTTTCGCCCCTCGCAAACAAATCAACGGGAATGTTGAAAAGATTTCTGGTCGCCTCCAGGCGTTTGCCTTTCGACGAAATAGATCTTTCGGTGTAAAATGTATCCAACACTTGTTTCCGAGATGTGCTTGGTTATCTGTTTGACAGCTGCCTTATCACAGGGAGGTAAACACCCCCGTGCTGTATAATATACCCGGCACTCCCCATATTTCTACACAGACATCGGCTTTGTTTCGCGCCCAAAGAATAAATTTATAATGGCGGATGCGCCACCCGCCGCTCCCACGTTCAACTTCCACCGTCCTCTTTCGGGGAAATCAACTTAAATTACGCACCCTTCGAACGGTGAAAAACTTAATTAGTTTCTGATCTACAGGTAAACAACAAAAATTTCCTTCAAATCGCTACACTTGTTCATAGTTCTGGTCAAATAAAATTTTTGGTTTCACTCAAAGTGTCTTGGAACCTTTAATCGTACCGTAGATGAGTCATTTTCAATGTTGGCTCTACCATATTTAAATTTAGACAGGGGCGTATTAGGCGAATTTTGGCTCCGAGTTCTAAAAATTTGCGCCCTTTAATTTATGAAAAATAAATTCTTCAAAATTTAATTTTTAAATGAGAAAAAACTTTAGCTCCTTATTACGCCACTAAATAGAGCTGCCCCTATTCGCTGGTTGTCTAAGGGCAAGTTGTCGTGATACGTACAATTTAAAATAAATTTTAAAAATGCAAGTAAATTGTTTGGGAAAATCCAAAAAATTATAAATCACCCAACTTCACGGGAAATAATTGCGGCTCTAGTGCTACCCCTCTTTCAAGTTGTGAAGATTTTAATCTACCCTCATTTGTTGAGTAACCCAAAAAAAATCTCTTGCAGCAGTTCACTTTGCTAAATAGATTCAGTGGGTAGAATCCTTCGCCTCTCCCAAATTTCGATTTTTGTAGATTCGAATTTTGAAAAAAACATTTTTAAAAAATTGCGTGTCATTCGCTCCGAATTACCGTTGGATGCGAGTAACCCGTTGGGAATGACTTAATAAAGTCAGTGAACTCGCTTTTTTCGATTGTGCCTGTTCTGGATGTAAATATTTTTTGACGTTTGCATTAATCTCCAAAACATTAAACATTTAAGCCAACAAAAATAAATGTTTTCTTTTTTCCGGTATGTTTATTAAACACTTGCCAATGTTTATCAAAGATTTGAAAGCTGAATCAACATTTTTATAAAGACATCTTTATGTGAATGATATCATGCAGATGTTTTTAACAGTACGGCCACACGACCAAATCAATCAAAATTTCTCTAACGTAAACAAACCATCACGATAAGACCTTCTATCCGTCATTTTTCTTTTCCAATTACCAGCATTATCCTTCTTGATAAAACTGGAAAAACAACATCCAAGAGGGGATAATTGTGTGGGAAGGTGAAACCTTCCCGCGGGTTCTGAACTCACGAAAGTGTTCATATTTGTCGCGTTCCGTGTTCCTGATTATAACACTAGATCAAACAAAATTACGCTATAAGAATATTGCACCTCGCCTAGAGGCGTTGCATGTGCAACTCACATTATTCATGTCTCTCCTGCCCCCTGATATATGTACCTGCAACCTTAAAAATAGTGAGCAAAATAATAAACCGTTCACCATGCTATCTTTTCGTAACACGGAACCGACCCCATAACTATTTCAAGTTTCGAAATTTCTTCTGCAGGTAATAAAATTTTACGTTGACACTTTGTTAGATGATGATGCCGGTCATTAATCAAGGCGATAATGGGACTCCTTGTCGTTGTCGTTATTAAATTTCTTTATACAACGCCTCGACTTGATTAAATCCGGGACATGGAAGTGAATTAAAATTTTTTATTAATTTTTTTGTTTATTTCCACCGCCAAAATCCCTCGCCAAATCAACCACGAATAACAAATCCGACCACTTGTTGCATTTTTTTACAAAATTTTCTTGTATAAAAAATTCGGTATCTGAAACGCGTTTTCCTTCCTGCAACTGACTAATTGGCAGAGATCACAATGTGTGACGTCATAATACTTGAGTTATACGCATTTCCGATTGCTTTCACTTGACGACCTACTGTTTCCTTGTCGCTGGCGTTTCGGGGGCTTTATGAGAAATATCCCATATTACAACCCGACTACCTCCTGTCGAGTCCCATTGTCAGCCGGTTTTCCATCGGGGTGGTTCCATTTAATTGGATATGGAAGCCGGAGGGGACGAAATGCGGTCGGGAATTAATTTCCGCCAAGAAAAATCGACGAGTTATGGAGGGACAACTGGACGTTGTCGGGCTGTTTCCATACTTTCCTATGAGGGTAGTCTTAATTAATGTCGAAATGAATGTGTATATATGACGACATAAAATGTAATGGGTGGGGAGAATGGGACAAGGATCCAGAAACGAGTTTTTCAGTTGTCATTTTCAGATAGCTGATGCCGGACGTTAAGTTACACTTAAGGGTGGACATCGATTCAAACCAACATCGACCTTCTTGATAGAACAAACAGTGATTGGATTACGCTACAATATCCCACTTTTGACGTGTGAAATTCATTTTAATTTTACTGTTTTATATAGAATTTAACGGACGAGAAGAAAAATTTTTGGTCTATATAGATTCAAACCAACATCAACCTTCTTGATAGAGCTAGCAGTGATTGGATTACAATGCAATATCACACTTTTGATATGTGCAATTCATTTTAAGTTTACTCTTTTATATAAAATTTAACTGACAAGAAAAAATTTTTTGCGCTATATAGATTCAAACAAACATTGACCTTCTTGATAGACCAAACAGTGATTGGATTACGCTGCAATACCCCGCGTTTGATATGTGAAATTTATTTTAAGTTTACTGTTTCATACAGAATTTAACGGGCGAAAAAAAAACTTTTTGGTGTATATAGATTCAAACCAACATCAACCTTCTTGATAGAGCAAACAGTGATTGGATTACGCTGCAATATCCCGCGTTTGATATGTGAACTTCATTTTAAGTTTACTGTTTCATATAAAATTTAAATGACGAGAAATAAAAATCTTCGGTCTATATAAATTCAAACCAACATCAACCTTCTTGATAGAGCAAGCAGTGATTGGATTACGATGCAATATCACACTTTTGATATGTGAAATTAATTTTAAGTTTACTCTTTTATATAAAATTTAACTGACAAGAAAACATTTTTTTTGCGCTTAATAGATTCAAGCAAACATTGACCTTCTTGATAGACCAAACAGTAATTGGATTACGCTGCAATATCCCACGTTTGATATGTGAAATTTATTTTAAGTTTACTGCTTCAACAGAATTTAACGGGCGAAAAAAAAAACTTTTTGGTGTATATAGATTCAAACCAACATCAACCTTCTTGATAGAGCAAACAGTGATTGGATTACGCCACAATATCCCGCGTTTGATATGTGAAATTTATTTTAAGTTTACTGTTTCATATAACATTTAAATGACGAGAAATAAAAATCTTTGGTCTATATAGATTCAAACCAACATCAACCTTCTTGATAGAGCAAGCAGTGATTGGATTACGATGCAATATCACACTTTTGATATGTGAAATTAATTTTAAGTTTACTCTTTTATATAAAATTTAACTGACAAGAAAACATTTTTTTTGCGCTTAATAGATTCAAGCAAACATTGACCTTCTTGATAGACCAAACAGTAATTGGATTACGCTGCAATATCCCACGTTTGATATGTGAAATTTATTTTAAGTTTACTGCTTCAACAGAATTTAACGGGCGAAAAAAAAAACTTTTTGGTGTATATAGATTCAAACCAACATCAACCTTCTTGATAGAGCAAACAGTGATTGGATTACGCCACAATATCCCGCGTTTGATATGTGAAATTTATTTTAAGTTTACTGTTTCATATAACATTTAAATGACGAGAAATAAAAATCTTTGGTCTATATAGATTCAAACCAACATCAACCTTCTTGATAGAGCAAGCAGTGATTGGATTACGATGCAATATCACACTTTTGATATGTGAAATTAATTTTAAGTTTACTCTTTTATATAAAATTTAACTGACAAGAAAACATTTTTTTTGCGCTTAATAGATTCAAGCAAACATTGACCTTCTTGATAGACCAAACAGTAATTGGATTACGCTGCAATATCCCATGTTTGATATGTGAAATTTATTTTAAGTTTACTGCTTCAACAGAATTTAACGGGCGAAAAAAAAACTTTTTGGTGTATATAGATTCAAACCAACATCAACCTTCTTGATAGAGCAAACAGTGATTGGATTACGCTACAATATCCCGCGTTTGATATGTGAAATTTATTTTAAGTTTACTGTTTCATATAACATTTAAATGACGAGAAATAAAAATCTTTGGTCTATATAGATTCAAACCAACATCAACCTTCTTGATAGAGCAAGCAGTGATTGGATTACGATGCAATATCCCGCGTTTGATATGTGAACTTCATTTTAAGTTTACTGTTTCATATAAAATTTAAATGACGAGAAATAAAAATCTTCGGTCTATATAAATTCAAACCAACATCAACCTTCTTGATAGAGCAAGCAGTGATTGGATTACGATGCAATATCACACTTTTGATATGTGAAATTAATTTTAAGTTTACTCTTTTATATAAAATTTAACTGACAAGAAAACATTTTTTTTGCGCTTAATAGATTCAAGCAAACATTGACCTTCTTGATAGACCAAACAGTAATTGGATTACGCTGCAATATCCCACGTTTGATATGTGAAATTTATTTTAAGTTTACTGTTTCAACAGAATTTAACGGGCGAAAAAAAAACTTTTTGGTGTATATAGATTCAAACCAACATCAACCTTCTTGATAGAGCAAACAGTGATTGGATTACGCTACAATATCCCGCGTTTGATATGTGAAATTTATTTTAAGTTTACTGTTTCATATAAAATTTAAATGAGGAGAAATAAAAATCTTTGGTCTATATAGATTCAAACCAACATCAACCTTCTTGATAGAGCAAGCAGTGATTGGATTACGATGCAATATCACACTTTTGATATGTGAAATTAATTTTAAGTTTACTCTTTTATATAAAATTTAACTGACAAGAAAAACAATTTTTTGCGCTATATAGATTCAAACAAACATTGACCTTCTTGATAGAGCAAACAGTGATTGGATTACGCTGCAATATCCCGCGTTTGATATGTGAAATTTATTTTAAGTTTACTGTTTCATATAAAATTCAAATGAGGAGAAATAAAAATCTTTGGTCTATATAGATTCAAACCAACATCAACCTTCTTGATAGAGCAAGCAGTGATTGGATTACGATGCAATATCACACTTTTGATATGTGAAATTAATTTTAAGTTTACTCTTTTATATAAAATTTAACTGACAAGAAAAACAATTTTTTGCGCTATATAGATTCAAACAAACATTGACCTTCTTGATAGAGCAAACAGTGATTGGATTACGCTGCAATATCCCGCGTTTGATATGTGAAATTTATTTTAAGTTTACTGTTTCATATAAAATTTAAATGAGGAGAAATAAAAATCTTTGGTCTATATAGATTCAAACCAACATCAACCTTCTTGATAGAGCAAGCAGTGATTGGATTACGATGCAATATCACACTTTTGATATGTGAAATTAATTTTAAGTTTACTCTTTTATATAAAATTTAACTGACAAGAAAAACAATTTTTTGCGCTATATAGATTCAAACAAACATTGACCTTCTTGATAGAGCAAACAGTGATTGGATTACGCTGCAATATCCCGCGTTTGATATGTGAAATTTATTTTAAGTTTACTGTTTCATATAAAATTCAAATGAGGAGAAATAAAAATCTTTGGTCTATATAGATTCAAACCAACATCAACCTTCTTGATAGAGCAAGCAGTGATTGGATTACGATGCAATATCACACTTTTGATATGTGAAATTAATTTTAAGTTTACTCTTTTATATAAAATTTAACTGACAAGAAAAACAATTTTTTGCGCTATATAGATTCAAACAAACATTGACCTTCTTGATAGACCAAACAGTGATTGGATTACGCTGCAATATCCCACGTTTGATATGTGAAATTTATTTTAAGTTTACTGCTTCATACAGAATTTAACGGGCGAAAAAAAAACTTTTGGGTGTATATAGATTCAAACCAACATCAACCTTCCTGATAGATCAAACAGTGATTGGATTACGCTGCAATATCCCAATTTTGATATGTGAAATTTATTTTAAATTTACTGTTTCATATGGAATTTAACAACGGACGAGAAAAAAAAAATTTGGGCTACGTAGACTCAAACCAACATCGACCATCTTGATAGAGCAAACAGTGATGGGATTAGGCTGCAAAATCCCACTTTTGATATGTGAATCGGCGTTAAGTTTTTTGTTTCATTTAGAATTTAACGGGCACAAAAAAATTTTGGACTACATACGACAGTGCTGATCAACAACAATAAACAAACTGAATTCGTTAAATCGATCTACTTCACGGAGATAACTTTACATTTAAATAGTTTTTAAGTAGAAATATGAAGCGATTCGACACGAAAAAGTTTTGTTAATAGATAACTCTCAGTGTAGGTGGCGAAACCGTCTCGCTCCAATTATTTTTCTGCCATTATCTCAAATTATAAAAAAACATTAAGGAAGGTTAAAATTAAAAATCGTCCGTAATAAATTTCGAGATTGATAACGGCGTGAAACTTTCAACTCCCATTCCTTATTGTCCACCCCTTCGGGTTCGAGTACTTACATAGCAATGCTTTATAGCGACTTCCTGGTTAAGCATGTCGTTGAAGGCTCTTGTGAACGCCGCCCTCGGGGAGACGTACGTTTCCCACAGGATCTCGTAGGGTAGCAACCGCCAACCCCTGATTCTGATCAGTAATCAGCGACTGATCGCACAATATCTGTCTATTCAGTGTTCGGGAAACGTCGATCATAAACTGTGATATATTCCACCGCCACGTGCATAACAGACGTATCCTGTCGTCCAGACAAATCCTTGTCGGAAATTGTGGAATATACAACAATCACTCGTTTGGTTGAATGCCCCATAAAGAGTACGAGTGGTTTTAATACGGGAACTGATGAAAGAGCGACCAGAGCTTTTCAACAAATAGAATTAGGTTAAGTTAGACCGAGATCACGTGTCTGTGTGTGTGTATGTGTGTATATTTTCGTGGTTGTGAGTGTTTTGTAAGCGGCCATGTTTCGTGAAGCTTTTTGTTAGCGATTTTGCCACAGGCACTCGATAACCCTAAACTACACCATCAACTCTGTTATTTTTGATTTGATGATGGAACGGTCCGTCAACCAAAAATAACAAAATCGCATTTGTTATTTAAATAACGTGGCGCGTAAACAGAAATCTGTCAGCTGATTTGGGGGTTTTAGCAGCACGCCAGTGCATGTAATTTTTTTTAATATAAAATTGATCTTTTCAATTCATGTGACCACGCGAGATTTTTTTTCATATTTTCAGCCACATAAGTGTCTGGTATTTGCTAATTATTCCTATTGCGGCCGGAAACGAAAATCTCAAATTAGATGACATGGAAGATGATGAGTTTAATAATTAAAATCCAGGACAAATTAGCGTCAACTCCACAGCAGTTACTCTCAATAAGTTGTGAAAGACCTAGCGGCTGAAACCGGTCGCGAGGTTGTTGCGGATGGACCCGGCGCGTCCGCCAGATTTGCGTCCACTTCTATTTGTTGACCTTCGAAATGATGATCTCCGCACCGAACCTTATCTCTTATTTACATTTAATTATGGAACTATTTAGATAGGTTAGTAGTGGCTCTTGTATGCAAATCGGAACGCAGGGAGGTTGCCTAGCATCCCCAGCTGTGGTATGTATTCTGTTACGGCGGTGTTTGCTTTGTTCTGTCAATAGATAGGGGCCGGGCAGTGAGTGTCGGGTTGGCCGTCCCATCCCGGCCCCGTACATAACCCGGAACGTGTGTCTGTTCGACCGTACGCCAAATACGGCCCCCCCGACTGATATACTGTTTGCTTTTGACGCCATCCAGTTCATATTACACAACGGCGCTAGTGTGTCATGGTCGACGTAATTACAACTAACAAAAAGTCGATTTACCGTATTACTTTCACAGAATCGGTCGTTGAAACAGGGAGCCGACGACGTAGGTGCCAATTATGCAATTTCGACTCGTCCTCCCATCGACAGAACAAAACTTATACACAACTGTTCCGAAAGTAACCTCAGGGATTGAAACGTTCACAAAACAAATAAAAACGTAATTATCGTGTTTCCTCGTTGGTAATACTGGGAGATGAAAGTGGAGACAAGAACCGTTTAAACAAAACGTTACTTTTATGGTTTTTATTCCCCGAGAGGGTGGAAACGTTGTTATGCGAATTCTTTTTAATGCGCTATAAACTCTGATGAATCTCATAAAAAGCTTCAAGCTGTCCATGTACAAGCATAAATTTGGGAAAATACTCCTAAATATTGCATAATGTCGTTATTTTAAAATCCAACAACAGCCCCCAAGTAGGGGCGAAACAAACGAGATTGCGGACCTCATAATTATTATCGCACATACATATCAGCGTTTTTTATGTTTTGGTCCTAAAGATATTCTGCGGTTTTCGGTGGCCGCACAAAATTATTAATTGAAAACTTTTCATGTTACATAGAAAATTATTGAATTGTAGAAAGAATCCCGCTTAAGAAAATCTGAGTATTGACAAATCTGTTCCATTTAATTGTTAACTAAATCATTATTTGAGTGATAACTAGTTAATTACATCATAAATGATGGATCAATAAATATAAATAATGCAAGAATCGTACACCCCAAGCGTAGCGTGTTGATGAAGATATACAACGTGTCCTTCCGGTAATTGTTAAATAATTAATTTTTATTATCGTAAAAATAGCTCAACTTTTATTTATAAAAATGCATTTTTTACTAAAAACGTTGTTAAGAAGGACATGGAAAGACCCAAAAGGACTTTCACTTTTGTTTTCCTAATAGTTATTTTAGCAGAATGTTTTCTAACATGTCGTTAGCAAGGAAGCTTCTCCAAATCATAGGAGAAGCTGCATTTTTAGACCTGGCAAGCAATTATTAATCTTTTTTTCATATTTTCAGGAACCAAGAGAACCTCAAGTTTCTGTCTATTACTGTTTTTACAGTCTTCGGAATTTTCGTTGAATTCTTCTTCCATATCTTATTTAGACCCGGGTTCCAAAGAATAACCTTCTGAAATCTCGTCCATATCATTTCCGTCAGTTTCAACCATTGAATGAGAAGCAACCTCATGAAATAATTTTTCAAAATATTTTTCTATTTCATAATTCACGTTAGTGTTTGATCAGTCCTAACTACCAAATTTACTAGTTGATCGAGATCAAGAAATCAAGACCATCAGAATCGTTGAGTAATTCGTTGCCTACTTCTTGCCCAACCAAATGGAAACACTGCGAGTTGTCTATCCTTTCCATGAATCAAGATTACTTCTCTTTTTTGTTTATTACTGATTTTTTACAGTTTTCGTAATTTCCTTTGAATTCTTCTTCTATATGTTGTTTAGACCCGGTATAATGATCGCGGTGTTCCAAAGAATAACCTTCTGGAATCTCATCCATATCATCTCCGTCAGTTTCAACCATTGAATCAGGAGCAACCTCATCAAATAATTTTTGAAAGTATTTTTCTATTTCACAATTCACGTTAGTATTTGAATATTTCAAACTACCAAATTTACTGGTTGATCAAGATCAAGAAATCAAGACCTTCATAGTCGTTAGGTAATTGGTTGCCTACTTTTTGCCCTACCAAATGGAAACACTGCGAGTTGTTCATCCTTTCCATGAACCAAGATTACTTCTCTTTTTTGTTTATTACTGATTTTTTACAGTTTTCATAATTTCCTTTGAATTCTTCTTCTAAATCTTGTTTAGACCCGGTATAACGATCGCGGTGATCCAAAGAATAACCTTCTGAAATCTCGTCCATATCATTTCCGTCAGTTTCAACCATTGAATGAGGAGCAACCTCATGAAATAATTTTTGAAAATATTTTTCTATTTCATAATTCACGTTAGTATTTTATTAGTTTTAACTACCAAATTTACTGGTTGATCAAGATCAAGAAATCAAGACCATCAGAGTCGTTGAGTAATTGGTTGCTTACTTCTTGCCCAACCAAATGGAAACACTGCAAGTTGTCCATCTTTTCCATGAACCAAGAGAACTTCTCCTTTCTGTTTATTACTGATTCTTTACAGTTTTTGTGATTTTCGTTGAATTCTTCCTTTATGTTTTGTTGAAGCTTTCAGACTGTCATTCGTATCACCTTCCTCAATACTAAGCCTTCAATCAATAGCAACGTCATCAAATAACTTTTGAAAACATTTTTCTTTTCCATAATTCGTGTTATTATTTTATTATTCATATCAATTTTTACAACCAACTTTATTGGTTGATCATCAAAACCCGCAAAATCGATGGGTTATTGGTTGCTAACTTCTTGCCCATCCAAACAGAAACTCAGACACTTACCTGTTGTGCATCTTGTCAGGAGATTCGTTGCGGTAACTTTATGGTTTGAACCACCCCCGCAAGCTGGGTGGTCTGATTTATTACCGTTGGCGATTCTATCTGTTGAACAGATAGAAACCTGTTAATGGGACTTATAGCGTACGATCATGACCTTGTGCATCAAAGGTGCCGGTCCGGGCACGAACTTCCGTTGCGGTGGCGACCGGCCAATTCTGCGGACGTGCATAACATAACTAAATCGTCTCCGCAACTTGCTAGTTTGCGATTCCCAGAAACCGCATCGGTATTTTCGTGGGCCACACACTGCGTGCAAAACTGTCATCGCACGTGTGCTTACAAAACACCTAAACCGTAAGCGCGTAAAAACTGAAATAAACTGGATCAAACATTAATAAACGATTTGGGGAAATTTCCGTCTTTCAATTTCTTTCTTTTATTTGACTTTTTAGGTACGTATGAACATTTCTTAATTTTTTTTCAGTCAAAACATGACGAAGATTTGAAATGTTGGTAATGCTGGTTGAAAGCGAATTTGTGGTGTGAGTAATTTTTTCGAAATCAGTTGCTGGTATTTTGAGGACCATTGACGCCGACACTACGGTAACACGCAACCGGATCACACATGAAACCGATTAGAGATTGTGATCTTCAAAGTGTTTACGTGGAACAAAACGGTCTTTATCGTCCGCTAATTCGTCCGTAAACTTGACGGAGGTAGATTTTCAATTCGATCCTTGTAGGTGGAGGACGATGTTTTGCAGGAGCGGTAAATTTAGCGAAAAGATACCTCCGTGTATTACACACCAACGGGATCAAAATCGACTGAGTGGAAACGATTTCAACAATATCTATCGCATGCCAGATGTTACATTTCAGGATTTTTTTACACGAAAATTGCAATAAGCCGGAAATTTTATATTTACTGCATTTTTTCGTATTTATACTGAACGGACGTTCCGGTTTTCATCACGATACAATCTTTCTGACCATATCGGATTTCTATTTAGAACTCCCAAGACTAACCGCATTAATTCTATCCAGTAGTCCGCACGAACCCCTCCAATCCACAAACACAAGAAAAATTTCAATTGGCAGTTGTCAATGTAAATTTCATCAATAACAATATCGTCTGGAGTTCCACAGACAGCAAAACTTCAACATTGATTATTGATATTCCAATTATCGGAAATTGAAGTAGCAAGGAAAATTTCCAACTAGTTGTCTCATGGTTGACTACCGAATAAGAGGCAACCATGAGACGCAGAAAGGACCGCAATCGTTTTTACTATTAAGTTTCGTTTCAATCATTTGGGACACGAGACTGTTCCGAGACTTGTAACTCGAATGGTACGTTACCATGAGAAGAAAGGACCGCAATCGTTTTTATTATTCAACTTGGTTTGAATCATTTGCAACAAGAGACTATGTCAAAGTTGTTCCAGTTCTAATCATCTCCAGACGTTAAATGTCCTTTAAATTGATAATTTTTTTACTATTTTTGATAGTAACTTAGATAAATTTCTCAACTCTTCTGACTTCCATCTTCAATTTGTTAACTACTCACGCAGAAAGGACCGTAATCGTTTTTATTATTAAGTTTAATTTCAATCATTTGGGACACGAGACTGTTCCGAGACTTGTAACTCAAATGATACGTTACCATGAGAAGAAAGGACCGCAATCGTTTTTATTATTCAACTTGGTTTGAATCATTTGCAACAAGAGACTATGTCAAAGTTGTTCCAGTTCTAATCATCTCCAGGCGTTAAATGTCCTTTAAATTGATAATTTTTTTACTATTTTTGATAGTAACTTAGATAAATTTCTCAACTCTTCTGACTTCCATCTTCAATCTAGTGTTAGTTTAATATGTTTCAGCTACTGGAATTATTTAAAAAGTTTTTGAAATCTCTAAAAGTACAGGATTATGATTCAAATTTATTTAAAATTGAAAATTAAAAAAATCAAAGGCTTGCAAATATTTAAAAATATTAATTGCTTAGTTTTTATTTTTTAAATCCCCATAATAAAATACGGAAAAAACAGAATAAAGAAACAAAGAGTAGCAAAAACTAAAATGTCTTCGGTAATTTATTTACTTTTTGTTGGGATTTAAGATAATCTTTGAGAGCTTTAAAATAAATATAAAGCTCCAATTTCCGGTTGCACAAGAATAATTGGCAATTTTTACAACATTTACTGGAATTAATTTCGTTAACTGTTAAATATCTTTTTAATGATTTAATGATCCATTAATGAACGTTATGTAAACGGACATAAATCAAGTATCACGAGATTGAGCGAATATGCGATTCATCTAATAATTTTACGGTATTACACCGGTTGAGAGCTGCTGTTGAGGAGAAAACCAAAATGTGTAGATTTAAATCGTGATAGTTTCTACCACAGTTACTTTTTGCCGCAAAAGTTTTCAAACGTAACTTCGAGCTTTACGTGTAACTTCAAACAACTGTGAAGTGCTAAATGAGGTTGGTTAAATACATTCACGGTGGACGGCCATAAATTAGGCAAGCAATTAAGGTAAATGTAATGTCGATTTTTACTATTATACGCAATTAATTTCGTGTAATTGATAAATGGGGAATTTCTAGTCCATTAAGAAATTATAGATCGGTTTGCCACCAACTGAAATATTCATTTTGTGCATTGACTGAACAACTATCGCATACAAGAGCATTGATTAAAATTGTTAGGAACTGCATTTTAAACGGATCGTATTTAAATTTTTGCCGTAAATTATTCAAACCTTCATGAGCATTGTCACAAAGCTCTTCAGCTACTACGGTGGTAATTTCATATTATTGCATTCATTAATAGTTTTTTTAGTGGATCGTTTGTGGCAAAGTTAAGAAAAAAAACTTTCAAAAAATAATTGAAAACAATATGAATCATGTCGGTTATTGTTAATAAACGTATTGTTTGCGTTGGAAGATCCATTGTTGTATTATATTGGTTTTGTGTGCTCCAATTTTATTTCTGTGCACGTTTTAATCAAATGCAATTATTATAATCAAGAGACGCCGCCGAGTGGGATTTAATAAATTGACATTAAACGCATTTCCAAACAGAAAAACTGATCATAAATCATTATTATTTATGAGCTGTCAATATATTACGAGTCAGGACAAACGCCAAAAGCAAATACGAGATAAGGATTTATCTGGTAATTTGTCGTTAATTCAGTCCAGTGTTTGTTCTTCTTCTGGATATTAAAAAAGGTCTTTTCTCGCAAACTACCCTCGCCTTAGATAAATCACGGTCGCACAATAAATATCTCTAAGTGGACGACAAACACAATACAACAAAGCCTCGCTCAGATTTGGCTTTCACAATTCGCCATTTATCAAAGTCTCTCCCCCTGTCCGTATAGGTGAGCGATTAAAAAGTGCACATCTTATTTAAATGAGTCGTGTTTTTCTTGTCGATGATGGATTAAGGTGAGGTTCAAGTCGGCAATAAGTCCCTGCGCGGGACATCCCCGATTCCCATATTTCATCCCGTTCCTAGTAATAAGACGCAATAATGCAGCCGCCGGAACGGAGACAATACCCGCTGCTGAGCAGGAAAATTATTGGACTTTGTTATAATAGTTCAATGATTCAGAAAGGTAACTCGTTTTTCTCCGGCACACACAAGGGTAATAACAGTGAAACCGAAGGAAATCAGATGAAAATGATCGCAAATACTAAATAGCAAAAGTACCGGAAATCTGATCCGGACTCGCCCGGAGGAGAAATGTTTCGGAAAGATCCCCGTAGATTTCAATTAAGAACCCGGATAAGAGCCGTACCTGCCAGGATTTAACGATTATTGCCGAAAAACTGTCGTCCTAACGACCGCCAACGTAAACTCGGCAATCGACGTAACGACCCGGCCGGGCAATTGACAAGACGGGGGTGAATTATGCAGTTCTCGCCCCCCGCGTTAATCGAACAAAAAAACAACAAACATTGCCCGTTTTAAATAATGCTTTTGGAGTTATTCCAATAAAATAAGAAATAATAAATAAACCCGCCGCGCTACTGAATCTTTTTGCTATTTTATAACCGAGCTTCCTCTCATAAAGACATCGCATCCCCGACTTTTTCAGTTGCGAATGTTAAAAATATTATTACGGCTGGCTCCTTCTTCAATAATTACCGGATAGGCCGCGTAGTTTAATTCAATCAAATTTTGGATTAAGACCGGGAACTTTTTGTGTTTGCGCTTTTATCGGGTCGAGTCGGATTAAAAGTTTTTCAGGGATTTTTAAAATTAACTGCGGCCGTCATTTAAAACTTTCCCAACACCACCGGAACTCGCACAAACAACACAAAAATTACTCCCCGACAGATTTTATCAGTGGAAACTGGAAAGTCATCTGCTGCTGAAATGGCAATTTACGGCGCTTTCGAGCACCTGTTTCGTATAGACCGTATCCACTTAATTTTTTAGGAGACTTTTCACGCACCGTCTGCGCACTTTCGATTCATTTTCATACAAATTTTTCGTTTAATTAAAATATTTACCTGAAAATAAAAATTGAATAAACACGACCTGAATGTCGACTTAATTTTTTAGGAGACTTTTCACGCACCATCTGGACACTTTCGATCTAGATTCATACAAAAATTTTCGTTTAATTAAAATATTTACCTGAAAATAAAAATTAAATAAACACGACCTGAATGTCCACTTAATTTTTTTAGGAGACTTTTTGACGCACCATTTGGATACTTTCGATCTAGATTCATAGAAAAATTTTCATTTAATTAAAATGTTTACCTGAAAATAAAAATTAAATAAACACGACCTGAATGTCCACTTAATTTTTTTAGGAGACTTCTTGACGCACCATTTGGATACTTTCGATCTAGATTCATAGAAAAATTTTCATTTAATTAAAATATTTACCTGAAAATAAAAATTAAATAAACACGACCTTAATGTCCACTTAATTTTTTTAGGAGACTTTTTAACGCACCATTTGGATACTTTCGATCTAGATTTATAGAAAAATTTTCATTTAATTAAAATATTTACCTGAAAATAAAAATTAAATAAACACGACCTTAATGTCCACTTAATTTTTTTAGGAGACTTCTTGACGCACCATTTGGACACTTTCGATCTAGATTCATACAAAAATTTTCGTTTAATTAGAATATTTACCTGAAAATAAAAATTAAATAAACACGACCTAAATGTCCATTTAATTTTTTTAGGAGACTTTTTGACGCACCATTTGGACACTTTCGATCTAGATTCATAGAAAAATTTTCATTTAATTAAAATATTTACCTGAAAATAAAAATTAAATAAACACGACCTTAATGTCCACTTAATTTTTTTAGGAGACTTTTTACGTACCATCTGGACACTTTCGATCTAGATTCATAGAAAAATTTTCATTTAATTAAAATGTTTACCTGAAAATAAAAATTAAATAAACACGACCTTAATGTCCACTTAATTTTTTTAGGAGACTTCTTGACGCACCATTTGGATACTTTCGATCTAGATTCATAGAAAAATTTTCATTTAATTAAAATATTTACCTGAAAATAAAAATTAAATAAACACGACCTTAATGTCCACTTAATTTTTTTAGGAGACTTTTTGACGCACCATTTGGATACTTTCGATCTAGATTTATAGAAAAATTTTCATTTAATTAAAATATTTACCTGAAAATAAAAATTAAATAAACACGACCTTAATGTCCACTTAATTTTTTTAGGAGACTTTTTGACGCACCATTTGGATACTTTCGATCTAGATTCATAGAAAAATTTTCATTTAATTAAAATATTTACCTGAAAATAAAAATTAAATAAACACGACCTTAATGTCCACTTAATTTTTTTAGGAGACTTTTTGACGCACCATTTGGATACTTTCGATCTAGATTTATAGAAAAATTTTCATTTAATTAAAATATTTACCTGAAAATAAAAATTAAATAAACACGACCTTAATGTCCACTTAATTTTTTTAGGAGACTTCTTGACGCACCATTTGGACACTTTCGATCTAGATTCATACAAAAATTTTCGTTTAATTAGAATATTTACCTGAAAATAAAAATTAAATAAACACGAGCTAAATGTCCATTTAATTTTTTTAGGAGACTTCTTGACGCACCATTTGGACACTTTCGATCTAGATTCATACAAAAATTTTCGTTTAATTAGAATATTTACCTGAAAATAAAAATTAAATAAACACGACCTTAATGTCCACTTAATTTTTTTAGGAGACTTTTTGACGCACCATTTGGATACTTTCGATCTAGATTTATAGAAAAATTTTCATTTAATTAAAATATTTACCTGAAAATAAAAATTAAATAAACACGACCTTAATGTCCACTTAATTTTTTTAGGAGACTTCTTGACGCACCATTTGGACACTTTCGATCTAGATTCATACAAAAATTTTCGTTTAATTAGAATATTTACCTGAAAATAAAAATTAAATAAACACGAGCTAAATGTCCATTTAATTTTTTTAGGAGACTTTTCACGTACCATCTGGACACTTTCGATCTAGATTCATACAAAAATTTTCTTTTAATTAAAATATTTACCTGAAAATAAAAATTAAATAAACACGACCTGAATGTCCACTTAATTTTTTTAGGAGACTTTTCAGGTACCATCTGGACACTTTCGATCTAGATTCATACAAAAATTTTCTTTTAATTAAAATATTTACCTGAAAATAAAAATTAAATAAACACGACCTGAATGTCCACTTAATTTTTTTAGGAGACTTTTCACGTACCATCTGGACACTTTCGATCTAGATTCATACAAAAATTTTCATTTAATTAAAATGTTTACCTGAAAATAAAAATTAAATAAACACGACCTTAATGTCCACTTAATTTTTTTAGGAGACTTTTTGACGCACCATTTGGACACTTTCGATCTAGATTCATACAAAAATTTTCGTTTAATTAAAATATTTATCTAAAAATAAAAATTAAATAAACACGACCTGAATGTCCATTTAATTTTTTTAGGAGACTTTTCACGTACCATCTGGACACTTTCGATCTTGATTCATACAAAAATTTTCGTTTAATTAAAATATTTACCTGAAAATGAAAATTAAATAAACACGACCTGAATGGATACGTCGAGTTCTTAGTCTAACGTATGACGCAACGAAACCAATCGAATTTCAATTAGCACGACAATAAATACAAAACTTTGATTGGCAAACAAAGAGTTTGTTTGAAAAGGTTTTGCAAATATAGTAACGATACAGTTTGAAAGCAGAAACACGCATGTAATAGAACATTGCGCACTCTATTAAGTATTAAAACGGTCTCCAACTGTGGGAACAGAAACTGTATAAGAACAAACGGGGCCGATATTTATTTCGAATATAACGAGCCAGGGCCGGGCACTCTATTGTTTTGTCGGTTTCAATAGAACACTGGCACATGTAATTACCGACTCGCTGAACTTTTGAGGCTTCAGTCATTAAAATTGCAAACCAATTGAACTACGCAAACAATTTCTACAAAATTTCGGACCAGTCACAATCTGGACAAAGCTCAAACTGGATTTCTATGGTAGCCGCCACCTGTTATCATATAAAGCACTGCAAGTTCCACCGTTTCAGTTCTGAAACGTCCCCTAGTTCGTCTTTACAAGTCATCGTAATTCAAAAATGTGTAAACAAATTTTTATGTCCTTTTTTCTTTTGGTAATCTGAGAACAAAAAAATAAACGTGCCCAAAATCTTTTTGGGTACCTAACAAAATATTTTTACGGGTAGAGATCTCGTTTGGGCCCTTTTGTTTGAATGTCTACAGTTTGGTTTCTCAATGTGTTACGTATAATTGTTGTTTTTGTATTAATTCTTTTCCACCTATTGGAAAATGTATAGAAAACAACTAACCATTGAGTAACTTGTGCAAAATTTGAGCTTTCAACTTCCGAATTTTCGAAAATATTAAAATACGAAACCCGCTTCGGCTTAGCGCCAATAAATTTCGTGAAAATCCCCAGAACCGTTGGATGATTATAAACTGATTGCCCAAATTTTGGGAGAACCGGTGTCATTTGAATATCCCTGGAGTCGGTCCTGCGTTTCATCGGTCCCGTTACCGCGTTTTCTTCCAAGTTCGACAACATCAATTTACTCGCAACAAGTCCCAATTCACGCACTATTCCCATACAACTAGCGCTACTTTGAATATCTTGCAATTTACCAAGTTCGCTTATAAGAGAACACAAATTTATGGAAGACTTGTAAGGACTTCGGTTGCGTTTTTTCCCATCCACCAAAGGCAATCGTGACTCGATAACTAGACCGGACATAATGCGTGACATTGACATTATACGGATGCATCGCTTGAATAATTTTTTTCTTACGATTGGAAACTTCGGTGCAATAAATTTTCGAAGACTTTGTTGCCGACGGATAATTACCACCTCGGTTTCGGCTGGAAGACCGGACCACGTGCAATTTCCATAAACATAATGAAAATTAGCATGAAAGAAGAGAGGACATCAATTCCCTTCATTTTCAGCAAGAATGACTCAGGCTGCACCTAAAAATACATACAAAGACCTGAAGCGATGTCAAAAATAATAAATGTTGGTTGGTTCAAGTCGATGGCTCTAATTGTTAAAAGACGTCAGTTAGAGGGGAAAATATTAGTTTTAGTTTCTCATTCATCTTAATTTTCCTGAAAAAATCAAGGGACGTCCCGTGTTTACAACTGACTATTAGTAGACAAGGATTTGAAATGACAGGGCAACTGAGTAAATAAATTCGAACTAGTCTTAGTCGCATGTCAAGCGTTCATATTACAGTTGTCACTCATTAGGGAGGGATTGGGGTGGAAAGTATGCGTGCGATGTGCGCCGCCAATGCTTTAATTACTATTGCCGCCGCCGCCGACACGTGCACGAAGAAAAATCGCTCCAACAGTCACTAGTCCATTATGTGCGCGAGTACAATCTGCAAATTTATGGCGGAGAGATAACGAAATCTAACAATTAAGCGAGTTATCAGCTTGTTGGAGAGAAGGCAAGAACTAATTAAAATTATATTAGCCGACGAATGTGATTCGCAACGTTAAATTACTTAATTAAAACACAATAACGCCTTTTCAATCCGACTTTTTGCAGCGATTCTCAAGTGTTGAAAACAACGGAATTCCGGAGTAATCCACTAAAATTGACCAGAACTTCGACAATACCACTCAAATAAGACAAACGAAACCGCCAATTGACGCAAAATTTGCCCAACGAAATATTTTATCGTCTTTTTCGCCATAGTTCTTCAAGGGGACGAGTTTCTGTTGCTGAAATTAAAGATTTCTTCACTCTTTCTTCACTCGAGAATATGAACGTTTGATTAAAAATTAGTTTTACCCAATTTTCTTTTTACGTGATTAAAACCTCCAACAAATCTTCTCCCTGCGTAAATACACAAAAAATTATTTTCAACGCAAATGCGTTGATAATAATTTTTTTCGTCGAAGAAAGTTCTGTGTGGCAGGTCCGCTACCATCGTGGGTGACGGTTCGAAAAGTGCACCTGCTTTTCGAAGTGTGAGTCAATTAAGGTGATTGCGTTAAAAATCGTCTCGTTTTCCTTGATGAGTTGCATGGAAATGCAGCGTGGAATTAATTGATGGTCTGAAGCACGAGAAGTTCGGAATTTCAAGCAGCAGGCTGAATTTGAATGGAAGAAACACAGGTGGCCGGGCAAGGTGCACGCAGCCAAACACCCTTATTATACGGAAAGGGGGGTAGCGTTTTCAACATGCCTACTTACCATTTCAATGGAATAATGGTCAGAATTTCGCGTCCTTTGTGGAAACATCTTTTGTTGAAGTTGGGGATCAAGCGATTATTAAAGACAGTTTTTGTTGGATTTTTTCGGACCTAAGGGTTAATCCAGGACAAGATGAGCCGGTCTCTTGAGGAACGGTCCGAAATATACCTGTTCATGAAAGTGTGCAAGAAGAGTTGTAAATAATTTAATGAGAATCGGGCAATTTTTCGATCCGTACATTCGATTGGGGCAAAATTGATATTGGTAGGATTAATTTTAATTAAGGTCTCGTGACGCCCATTAACACTCATCCTTTATTTTGACAAATTTGCATAATTTGAAAGCCACGCATGAATGCAGGCGAGGTAGAGATAAAATATCGACGGAAACGACCGCTTCAATAGCGCTCGCACGAAAATGCAACCTGCTACTGTTTTTCAATTTGCATTTCATTAAAGCATAATTTATAACTCTTTTACTTGCACCAAGCACCAATCGGTTCGGCGTTTAACAACGCGAGCAAAAAGGGCGCAAGAAAGGGAGCATTTACATAATTTCGCCGGGGTTCCCGAAGACGCCTCCGTATTTACAAGAGCGTGATTAATCGCGTTACATTAGCACCAACATGTAAAGTAATATGTTGACATACAAATGTCTTTATCCTGTTTAGTAAATACATTGGGATGGCGTTTTTTTCAAACGACTTTAAAATATGACGGGAACATTAATAACGCGCCACTATTATTGCTCAAGATTTCCAGTCGCTCTTCTAAAAATAAGCGCCATACTCGTAGTTATAATTTCACAGCACGAAGATTAACAGCATCGAAGTTGCTGTGACAATAAAGCATAAATCATTAAATAATGTTTACACCGGTAGATTGTATGGAAAAGCGACAACAAATCATTTCGACACCCGACTATTACCGTTGTGCCGGGGTCTTACTCAACGGACTTGCACAATTTCAGATGAAGTTTCTAGTCTAATATCCAATCGTCATCAAGGACACGTTCGGTAATTGTTGGTTCGACAGATCCATTGGCAAAATCCGGAAATTGTAGACTCACGCACTATGTCGCAACGGCAAAAGCTGCACCCGCAGGCCGAAACGTAAATCTTGCACGTCCGCACGCTGTATAATCATCAATAATGCATCTAATTCAATTTTAAAGATGTAGAACGCATGGGGCAATCCCTGGCGGATCAGCAATAAATAATCTATGTCAGCATCGATCTTATTTGATGACTTTATATACGCGGAGGATTCTGACGAAGCGCATGAAATCGCCGCTAATGGGGGATGAAAGTGTAGACGCAATAACACTTTTCTAATTTTCAGTTTTTGGTAGTAACACGTTAATTGTTTCAGGTTTTCTATGTGGCCGGGGACTAAGTTCTACACTCATGTTTTGATTGTAAGTATTTTTGTTGACTTTTTATGATTCTCCACCTTTCTAAAGATTTACAGATTTTCTGCAATTTTCGTATTAAAAAAAAATACGTGCTGGGGCGCGTCCACGACTAAATATAATTTTCTCTAAACTTTCCCACAATGCGTGAACGAACTGTTCGTTTTATTTTTATAATTTCATCGGTTGTTTCTAGGTTTTTGAGCAGTCAAAAAACCTACAAAATATTTTTATTTTATCAATAATTTTTAATTTTACTGAAACGGTATCAAACTTTTTCAGCTGTAAAAATTATGTAAAAAATATGAGACAGCTTTTGATTCACAATTGAATATTCTTCGTGTTCCTTGTTATAATAATAATCATATTAACAATAATAATGTTTATTTCGAACAAATGGGCACTCAATTACAGAAAATATGAATTCAAAAACCAGAATTAGGATAACTTAGGTTGCTAATACAACTCATAATGACAAATTCGCTATGTAAACTACAAAACCGACAAAAATAGTGCAAATTTTCGCCTAAACACTAAGAACAAATATCAAACACTAACCACTTAACTCCCACTAACTCAATGACTTTCTGCCTAATGCAGTGAAATGAAGCAAAGTGGACATCGCAATGCTGACAAATCAAATTAAATATATTGCACATCAACGATATCGGTGATCTTCTCAAAATTTTAGTTCTGGGGGCTGGGATAAAAAGTTAAGTGCCTCCGTGCAAGTAATTGAGGTGTCTCGAACTTTAGTTGGCCCAACGACCAAGTGCATTCAGTGTACAAAAATTTCAGAGCGAGAAGGATTTGCCGCGTACACAGAGAATTAAGACTAAATCACCTTAACAAAAGTTGCTGATCATAACCTCTCACTGGGTACACTCCATTCAACCTAAAAGCCAAGAAAAAAAATTCTACCTCAATCGATTAAAATTTTCAAAAACGCTAAAATCGAAACCGATCGCTCTAAACCAATCAAAGTATTTTTTTCCAATGTAATTCGTCGCCGTAATTTTATATTTACACTCGGTTAGGCAATTATCGGAATAGATTTTCCGTAATTGGGAAAAGTCTACAAAAATTTAAATTTTGACAAATTTCAAACCCACATAAGATCTCGAGTCTGTACAACTTATCAAATGTAAATCGGCCAATTTAATCGACTTTTCGCTAGCTTTCATACGATAGTTAAGTTCGAGTCTTAATTATGTAAACAAAAAAGTTCGAATTTTAAGTTTTGACAAGATTTGTGAAAATTTTCATAACGCTTTTCGTTTATTAATTGCTCACATGGAAATCAATCTTTGTGGGCCTCCAAAAAAATCATTTTCTGATGTATCTTGTTTCGCTCTTCTCGATTTCAGACTTTGATTGTCGAATTTCACCATATACACTGAGTACACTCCATTCAACCTAAAAGCCAAGAACTTGAGGAACCGTCGCTGAACTGATTCCAACCGCCGAGTATAAGCATTGTAGATGAGATGCCATATTATGGCCCCATATTCTAATCTCGATCTAACTAAGGACCAGTACAATAACTTGAAGGTCTGTGTACTAAAGTCATCACAACTCCTATACACAAATCCATACACTCTATACGATGTCTCTATAATATCAAGGAGATGATTAAAACTCAATCTCTCATCAAATGTGACACCCAGATCTCTAATGGTGCCTAGCCTATTTAGCATAAAGTCTTCGACGACATACCGATGGTCGACAATCTCTATGTTGTGAGAGTAAGACAAAACAAAACATTTGGAAATATTGAGAGATACTCTGTTATCAGTACACCACCTCACAATAGCGCGGAGAGCATTCTGGAGTCTAAAACAATCCCCAATGGAACCAACATTAACAAAAACCTTTAAATCATCCGCAAGCAACAGAATGGGATAATCAATCACATCCACTATGTCATGTATGTATACAAGAAATAAGAGTGGACCCAGGTTTGATCCCTGTGGGACCTCTGAAGACGGTGTGAAAGTCCGTGATGTGAAATTCTGATATCGAATCATCTTTCTTCTATCGGGTAGATAGGAACGCAATAGCAAAATGAGTGAATAGGAAAGTCCAAACAATTCTAACGTACCCAACAATATAAAGTGGCCAATTTGATCGAAATCCTTGGTAAAATCTGTATATATGACATCTACCTGACTATTGTTGTCTATTGACTCCGTCAGATACTAGCTGAAGCAGGCAAGGTTGGTGACAGTAGATTTTTTTTGCATAAAACTAGGTTGGGCTGCTGAAATATAATTCTTAACACTTACATAAATATTGTTGCTAAGATTGCTTTCAAATATCTTAGAAAAACCACCCAGCAGTAATAGAGGTCGATAGTTTTCTATGTTATCTATGTCACCTTTTTTAAGAATGAGACACACATGGGCCGACTTCCAAATGGCAGGAAACCTAGAAGATTGCAATAAAGGTTAAAAATTCTGTGGAAGGGAATGGCAAAAATGATGGCGTAATCTCATAGCAGGAAACTTGGAATCCCGTCCACTCCGTACGTAAGAGTATCACTTGCCTTCTTCAGGGAACTCAAAACTTCCTCTTCAGTTATATGCGAAACTGGGAAAGAGTTGAAGCTTTAGGGTTGCCTGAGGGCCAACATGGTATCAGGATCTGATGAAATGCAAGCACTATTAAAAAAAGCACCAAACGCTTCCACTATAGTTTGAGGAGTTGAGTGCTCCTGATCCCCAACTCTCATAATACGACGAATACGATTACGACCCCTCCTGGTGTGAACGAAAGACCAGAACTTTCTTGGATCCCGAAATATTGCACTTTCAACATTGAAAATGTAACATTTGTGCGCAGAGACAATCAACACTTTGATTTCAGCTGGAAGTACTTTGAATCGTTTTAGATAACCAACACGATTCCCTTTTCTGTATTTTTTGAGCAGGTAAGATTTGCGACGAATACAATCAATAATTTCTTAATCGAACCATGGAGGATAATAATAGTAACAACTAAGCTCAGTTTTGCGAGACGGAACGAAGAAACTAAATAGATCCTGCAACACTTTATAAAACCTGTTGCAGGCCACATCAACGTTGTCGACGCTATGCAAGAAGGACCAATCAGTCAGCACAAGCAACTGGTATAAAAGAAGAAAGTTAACCCTTTCAAAATTGAAGCCGGTATTTTTATATAAATGGGGGAATGCAGGTGGAAACACTTCAATTGCCAGCTCAAACGTAGAATGGTGAAGATGCTCGGGTACCAAGCTAAACTCAGATCTGTTAACGAAGAGATTGTCTCTCGTAAAGGCAAATTCTGTTACTCTGAGAGAAGTTGCTAGAAAATTCAAAACTTTTTAGAATTAAGCAAAAGTTATTTTTTTGACCATCACAAAAACCCGGTCTGTTATAGTCACCCAACAAGACAATTCTATTGTTACCCTGAAAGGTATCGAAACTACTGAATAAATTAAAAAATAATTTATAATCCTGTTTGTTAATGGAAGGCAAACACCACCCCCCCTTGGTCAAGCCCAGTCGGCACAGACCTTTATCCGCTCGAAACACGAAAAAATTATTTGGAAATAGTTTGCCAATAAGTACATCCTCGGAGAGCCAGGTGTCCGTCAGAGAAACAATGTCAAACTCACAATTGTAAAACTTCGATTGCAAGCCTCGAACATTCTGACAGATGCAGCTAAATGATGATCTGTAATTAGGTGCCGAGGTTAGTTTAAAGAAACTATTTTAGGTACGTTGTCAAAATATTTTATCTTCAAGTTTGCTTCACCCCTCGCCTGCCTCGCCATCAGTTCCTCCCTAACCTTCTTGTACAAATTCTGTTGTCTCGGGGTCCTATCGTGGGATACTGATACTGCCTCAAAACCCTCAACACCTCTGAGTTTACTGACACACCTAAAGACGTCACCGTCGGAATCGAGCACAACCCTAATAGGACGACAACGAAAATTGGTTGCTGCAACCTGTCCAAGTCTGAAATATTTGAGATTCGATAACACCTGAATCGAGATCATTACCTGATTCAGATGGCCACAACTGATTGATAGATCATCAGTGATTCGGTGTCACACATAATTTGCTTGAGTTTTCAAAATAAATTTCCGGGGCAGTATTTGGACGAATTGAAAATCGAGTGGTTTAGCAAAAATTTTAGTTTTCATTTAAGTACGGTTCTGGATTATTTACGCCTTGTCGATATTTTATCTGATGAAATCATTTTAAAGTTAAGCTCGACTCTTGCCGCACTCGTCCTGTGTAATTCTCCGATGATAAATTTATTACGTCGTCTGAGCCGCGTTCGCTCAACCGTAGAGCCCCGTTGCAAAAAGAAACCAAATTCGTCGAGTCCGGATCGCTTTTGAAATTTTCTACCATCCGAAAACGCGATAAACTCCCCACTAACTCGTCAGAGAAAATTATGAATTTTCTTAGCGAAAAGTTTCACCCATAACCACCCCAATCGTGTTGGTGTTGTTGTAAGCCAACTATTTTCGTTCGAGAAATCCACGTGAATCTGGACGGATCGCGCCAAGAAAATAATTAAGGAGTTTGGCTAATTGTCTGTGTAAGTTGGCCGGACATTAAAATAATAATTTCAATGCGAGACAGTTTTGAATGTTGCAAGGCAATCCGACAAATAGGTGGCGTGTGTGTTTTGCAACATTAAAATCAGCAAACAACGTCAGTTCAGAATGCGTGGATAAAAAATATCCGCCATACATCCTGCAAGCACGACAACGACCTAACCAAATTACTCGAAATACCCCGCGTTTGAATATTTTTACACGAAAGGTATTTTTATGTTAATCCATTGCGTTGTTATTTAAATTACGCAACAATACATCAAACAAATCATAATTACAGCTAACGGCGAGACAACGAAAATAATTTTCGGTAAATATACACACCGGAACTATTCAACCCGTGTTGAAACTAATTCCTTGAATTAAGTGGACGGCGTGAACTATTCCGGAGTCCGGGAAGAGTAGCAAAGTGTATATAAGGGAACTGGCGTGACTTCAGTAACAACTTTGCAAATGACTTTTCGATAGTGGTCTTCCTAATGCATTTCGCAATTGGCGAAAGCCAAGTTTGATGACTTCCAGGCCTGTGCCAGTTCCTTAACTTAATCCAGACTATGTGCTTAGGGATCATAACAACTATTGATCATCGACGGAACCATAAAGGACGAGGAAGCGTCATCGCGCGCACAAACAGAAACTCGTGTATTAGTCGCATTTATGCATGAATTATTTATAAATTCAGGACGACCATGTCGGTTCGCGTGAATACCGGCGGTTTGTTTTTGGAACCCTTGGATAAATAAAAATGACGGACACAACGCGGAAAGGGCGCCCCGATATTTTATTAATGGCCCACAATCAGTTTCGCTCCCCGGAAAAACCGGATCTTTCACAAAATCGTTACCTTGCCTCAGAAGCAATTAAATTGTAAAATTAAATTGAAAAAATTTTTTGATAAAACGTCCGATATTTGCATACGGGGTACTTGCAAGTTATTTTATTTTTGAAAACTTGACACGTGAATGCAGATGACAGTTTCTAATTCATTCATATCGATAGCTTTTGCATAATTAAAAATTTATTTTCAAATTGAAAGTAACCGACTAGCAGCTTCAGGGAGAAGCTTTCTTGAGTGATATCTGACGTCAGTCCAATCACAGCGCGTTGAGTCACGTGAACAATTTCAAATAATTGTTGACTCTATTTGTTTAATAAACAAGAAATTTATATTTCCTGCTGCGTGGTGAAGTTTTAAAAAATCTCCCTTTCATGTATTAGGATTTCGGCGTCCCTCGATGTGCTTTGCTTATTGTAATCCATCGTCCCGTGTCCGCCGCCGCCATCTGGCTAATTTGGTGCAGATTTCCGCAACTCCGGTTACGATCACGTGCCTGCAAACGGTTTTTAATTGCCGGGAGTAATCGACTGTTACATTACCGGTTGAAATTTGCAAGAACCAACCGCTAATTATAATCGTTCATATTCAATTAACTGCGATTATTACGTTTTTGCCGACAGAAGAGGTAAAGGTCGGATCTGACGACGGTGGTCGACCCACGCGCTTCACTTTCAGCAAATTTCATCGAGTTCTCATGCACAATTAACCCAACAAACAAAAATCCGTTTTCATGATTTTGACATTTATTATTGTGAACGGTAGATGTGAAATATTATGTTCAGACCACCGCGCCCGCGCCATTAAAACATTTTGCAATAATTATTTCAAATTCTGCATATAACAAATTTTGTTTTGAATTCTTTCCGAAATTTCCAGAGAGGTTAGGAAATTTTATCACCCCATTGACGAAGATGAGTTATAGTGCTTGACTCTAGGCGAAATCGGGTCGTTTACACCCCGTTATTTAATGAAGATAATCAAGCACAAAAGATTTCGGATCCCCTGATATAAATCAATCCTTGTTGTTAGAATTCGATTGATTGGATGGGGTGAGGATGCAGATGCGTGCGAGCACACGAGCGTGAATTATATACACTTGAGAGGGGCAAAACTTTGCAATTCTCCAAGTTCCCCCCTAATTATGGAAATTGTAACGCGGCCGCCGGAGCCACACTTTAATCACGGGAAAAATCGCCTCGGAGGGGTCCCGGGGTCGGAAGCGTGGCAGAACCCGATAGACCATTAACAAAACCCAAAAATTCTCAAGTTACAACTAGATCCGATTATAAGACAAAAATTTGGGTTGTGATCGAAATTTTGGGTCCGAATTCGAAAGCGTGCGGCCGCATCCGATACGCCAAAAGTTCCCCAAATACTCTCAAGTTACAACAAGATCTGTTTATAAGGCAAAATTTTGGGTTGTGATCGAAATTTTGGTTTCCGGGTTTGAAAGCGTGCGGCCGAATCCGATACGCCAAAAGTTTCCCAAAAACTCTCAAGTTACAACTAGATCTGTTCATAAGACAAAATTTTGGGTAGTGATCGAAATTTTGGGTTCCAGGTTCGAAACCGTGTGGCTGAATCCAATACGCCAAAAGTGTCCCAAAAACTCTCAAGTTACAACTAGATCTGTTCATAAGACAAAATTTTGGGTTTCGAAATCTGAAAGTCTTAGCTTTCAGAGGTTGGATGAAAGGTTTTTAGTTTTAAAATTCGCCAGGTTCAAGGACCATTTCTATTTTGAACGTATTGTTAGTTACAAGTAGATCCGTTTATAAGGCAAAATTTTGGGTTATGATCGAAATTTTGGGTTCCGGGTTCGAAAGCGTGCAGCAGAATCCGATACACCAAAAGTTCCCCAAAAACTCTCAAGTTACAACTACGGCAAAATTTTGGGTAGTGATCGAAATTTTGGGTGGCTGAATCCAATACGCCAAAAGTTTCCCAAAATCTCATATCAACGGATCAACTAGATCCGTTTATAAGGCAAAATTTTGGGTTGTCAAATTTGAAAGATTTAACTTTCGGAGGTTGGATGGAAGGTTTTTAGTTTTAAAATTCGCCACGTTCAAGGACCACTTTAATTTTGAACGTATTGTTAGTTTATTAACCTTAGAAAGGATTGTTAAAAGTTATTCCTCTCGATATTGAACCTCAGTTGAACTGGCCTTGTAAAACTCGTCTTAAATAATCGTTGTCGTAAAAAAATTGTTCAACTTGGAGGTAATCAACCTGCGAATTTTAGAGAGAAAAAACGTATATCGGCAACGAGAACGATTTAATTATCTTCGGCAGGTGGGCAGGCGATTGGAAGTTTTAATCGGCCCGAACCTGCATCGATTATTGTGCGAAAAAACATTTTCTTCCCCCAAAAAAATATTTTCATTGATTTGGAGTTATTCCTGCAAAAAATTTTCAATTTTAACGAAATTTTGGTTCGTGATATTCTTTTTCCCGCAACTTCCTTCATGTTAATTAATTACAAACCTTGACCATGTCTTTCATTACCCTTAGACAAAATTAATTCTCCATTAATTAAATAAATTGAGTTGTTGCTACAATTTTAAATATTTAAAATTTCAGGAAAAAATCATTCTCATATTTAAGAGACCTATAACTCAAGTTAATAGAGAATGAAGATAAGTTAATTCGTAAATGACACATAATTATAGACACAGACAAAAGGTAATAAAGTGACTTTTAAAACAAAATTGAAGGTAATTAATTAATGTGGATGAACATATACGAAAAGGAAGAACAGGAAGCAATAAACGAATTAATGAAACAAACAAAACAAGTAATAATAAAAATGCGATAAAAAAGCTCAAAATAATGTCAAGAAAATGGGATTCAGAAAGCAAAATTAATGTAAAGATGGCAAAATCACGAAAATTAATAAACTTGTCACATTGAAGAGTATGAAAAAGAGAATAATGCGGACCTTTTGATGATCAAACTAATATCGTAATTGTAGAGTCTAACCAGCAAATTTCCAGCACTTTCTCAACCTTGGAAGAGGTTGGAGAGGACCGGGGGAAATTTGGAGGCCTTAATTCGGAGGAAACTTGGAGAGTGAAGCGCATTGGGTATCTGTTTTCAGGTCGAAGCGAGTAGTTTTACACGCCATTCCGGAAAATGTGTCGAAATTGGTCGGATTCAGTCCGAAATTCGTTTCGAAACCTCTCCTATTCCTGCTGCCATTGTATCCCGAACTCGGCACGCATTCAATGTTCCCCGTCTTCGAATTTCCCGAAATAAATAATTAACCGAACTGATAAAGTCGGAAACCAGCGTCCCATTGTGTGGCAGAGCGCCAGGACCGGATCCCCGACGTAACCCATCAGACTTTCGATTTTATCAAAAAACACATTTAATTAGAGAAGCTCGCCCCGGTTTATCGAACCGAAAGTATTAATTGAATTCGGCTAACATCCACCTTCCTTCCCCACTTTTGGAGGGTCGAACAGAAACATCGTCTGAAACTTTCGAAACTGTTGCATCCATCCTGGGAAACGTGACGAAATTGGCGGCGCGCACTCCTCGACTTTTCAATATTGTCGGTTGTTATGTTCGAAATATCCATTATTGCACAACTCGAGAAACTCGGATTAATTTGATCGCCGATGTAAATCCGAATCCTTGACCTTTGCACTTTCTAATGGCCATTGCACTCTTGCTTCGCTGTGTACGTGCGACGGCACAGGACCGGACCCCTAACAAACTCTTCTCCAACACCCGGTGGATTGCGAAAATTTAAATTCACATCGACCAGTTGAAACGTGAATTCGATGATAAAATTCCGGGATTGCGGGCGTGTTAAGAGGTGGAAACACTTAATTAACGAGAATGGTATCGTGAGGATCTTGGAGCCGGTCCTGGCGAAACTCTTCGTTTAACATGGTTGTGGGCGGATGGCAGTATTGTTACGGCAAGGATACGGTACATTATTCGTCTTTCTGCAAGCACTTTCATGATTTCACTTATACACAAGTATTTGCATAGCCTTCGACCTTATTAATCGATCACTGATTTAATCAGCGAGGATCATTTTACACGAGATGTGTCAGGAAAACTTGATATTTACAAAGTCCGCGCCTTGTTATTGTGTTTGCGAAAAAATTAACCCAAAGAGCCCGGCCCCATTATCTCGCAATCTTTGCTCGTTGGCTGTAATTAGCTGCCTTCCGCGGCTAGTGCTCTTCAATAGTCTCGAATGAAAAAAAACGTCGTTACCTTGACTTTTATCTGTAATCTGTGCAATCATGCAACAATTCAATGGCATTCAACTACGAACTTTTTAATCAACAACGACCACTTTTTCCTTTATAGAGCGACATGTTTCAAGTGGCATTCACTTTTATCCTGCACGGATTATACGAGAGAAAAAAAGGTCACATGGATCCGTAACGAGACAACATCGGTTTCAACTTCCAGAATCTGTTGATTCTCGACACTAGATGGCGGCAACAACTAAATTTCCACTTCGCCGGATTACCATTTCACCCTCAGATGGCCTAAACATTGTAATCAAGTTACGAAACAATTTTCTACTCGTATGCAAAAAACTTGAAAACCCCCAAACCCACATTCGAGAATTTTACGAAGAGAAGCGACTAGAAAAAATTTTAACGCTTTCAATGATGTGTTTCGAGTTAGTATCCACAAATATTAGAACTTAATTGGTAGCCATCTATTTAATGAAAGCTCACTAAAACCTCATATACGCATTAACGACTTAGAAGAACGGTAAATTTATATAGGATCGTTTTTTACGGTTCTTAAAGCGCCCTCCTGCTATGCATAATGAGAACCATTAACTTTTGTAAATTTAGACCTAACGATTTTTTGAAAACTAATAAAAGCATCGAATTAAAACTGGAGATGCCCACACAGGGTGAACGAACTAAAACAAAGACGTTTAGTGGAGACAACAAAACTGGACAAAGGGAGCAAAGAAATTCGTTATTGACAATCGACCAAAAACTAGCAAAAATTATACGTTAACAACTTTTTTAATGCAATTTGGGGAAGAATTTAACTCGTATCGTAATTGAGGGTTTCACCCAATTAAAAAGAAGCAAGATAAGCAAAACTTCCAGTATTAGCCTCGGGACTCCTGATTGAATATTAAATATTGAAACTCTTTAAGTTTTGACATTTAACTGTGTTTCCAAGGAGAGATCGAGAAATGCGTTCAAGTGAATAAAGTGAAAACCCCAAAATGCATCCTCACTGGTCTTTGTTGAGCTTCAGGTTTTAAATATTGAGTATGAGAGTGGGGTAATCATTTTTTCGGCAATTGGCAATTTGAACAAACTTCTAAATATGGAAGACAATTAAGATTAAGAAAATTTATCAATACTTGCCATTACACTTTCTCTTCTCTTGGTTCAAATTGTCCATATATTGATGCTAAATTTTGTTACACCATCCATACAAATTTGGTTTATGGTGATTTCCTTGTTTTCAATTCCGATACTGTTATTCTCTTATTGAAACTATTAAACAATTTCCTATTCCCTGTCGCGCTATTTGCATTAAGAAAAGAGCATGTGGCGTAAAGTTGGACCTACTCGCAATTTATTTGGTTGTCTGAAATGAATTTTACTGTTTTCAATTTTTCAACTGTCTTAACGTTCATCCGGTGACCCGAATGCAGGTTATTCGAGGATCTTGTGGTTCGACCTTCGACGAGCCGAATGACCTGGTGCCCTATGATTACAGTACTGTTCAAGAGCCACGGTTGGTCCGATCTGCATACAATCAGCGCATAAGTCAAAACAGCACTTATGGCATCAGGAAACGTTTATTGATGATGGATTTAATAAGAAAATGCGGTCGTCGATACGATTAGACGTTTTGATTAATGTTGGATATGTGTGTCGTAAGAGATTCGGCAGAAGGATTGAGTAGTCGAACGAGGTTTGTTTTACGACCATCCTGGACATCGACGGCAACCTGGTGGTCTGCGCAGAGCGACCGAAGGTCGCCCATAAACCCGCGACTTTTACATCCAGACAGGCCATTATGTTGATTTCAAACAGCTACAACCATTCAGTACCTATAAAAGGTGTGATGTAGTAGCTTATTAACAGCGAACGTTGTGTACGTCTCTTTCAACTGGTCTATTGGAAACGTTGTTAATTATCGGAGAACCCATGGAAACTCGGCCTGCAACTAACCAGACGTCGGTTATTTTTAGGTTGATGGGAGAGGCGATACATTTATCTGGCTTGAAGCGTTTATTGAGCACTGAAATATAGCAGGTCGTAAAGCTAATTTGCTCCTTATTGATAAATTTAAAAGCCGAACGAATCGATGCTCGTGCGAAGCAACAAATTTTTGAGGTAATCTCCAAAAATTGCACATCTCTCTATCGGTTGAGCAATTGACGCTTCCAATACGAAATATGAGGATTGCAGTGGCGGCTCGTGGCTAAATTAGATGGGAGGACAACCTCTACGACAAACTTATAAGTATCTAATAACAATTGATAGTTATTAATTTATATTTTACAATCAATTTTAGTAAGTTTCCAGATCACCTTTGAGGTACTACTATCAATCCGTTGACCTATAAAGGGGGTCTCGCCAATAGCCCTACTCCCAACAAAAGACTAGAAAATAATTCTTGCACTAAGTTAACCCCATTAACGTAAAATTGGAATATAAAAGCGAGGTTTTTTTTGAAAAAAAGAATTTTTGATCTAAGAGAGATATTTACTTAAAATTCTTATAGACAAAGTCTATTCGTCTATTTTTTTGAGCTACAAAATGACTAATAACCAGATTATTAAAATCGTTTGTGGACTTAATAAGTTCACGTTCAATAGAGCATGTAGCTAGTGCGCAAAGCCTATCTTGGCTCATAGTATTGCGGGAAAAAGTTTTAATTCTTTTTAAAGTTGAAAAGCAACGTTCGCTTTCAGCTGTTGTCATAGGAATTGTACAAATAATTCTTAACAATTTGACAGATTCACGGAAAACATTTTGAAGGTTATTGTCTAAAAGAAATTGCAGAATGTGAAGAGCTCCATTGGCTTGACGAAAGTCTTCCCTTCTATATATGGTTATTAATTCTTGCTTCAATGAAAGAGAATCTAACTTAAAAAATGTAACTGCAGTATTAAAAAAATGCTCCGGGAAGTTTACAGCAAAATCTTTAAAACAGCTTGCCTCAAAGAGTAAAGAAGCTTCCAAATGATCATTAACATAAAATATATCAGTGATATTTGTAATAATAACATCACATACTTCTTTGGCCATTTGCATGTTTCTGTCTATATATCGAGCTCGCTTTGTATGTACGGGTTTTGATCTATTATCTGCATTATAATAATCATGATCAACCTCATTTCTGATATTCTGCACCGCATTCTTAAAATCGGAAATGTATTTTTGAATTTTGACACTATCTAACTGGCGTAGTTGTAATTGTTTATAAAGAATATCACTGTGTAGTAAAATTTTATTAAAGAAATATAACCAAAAATTGAATTCCTCATCTTTCAAATAATTTATTAATCCGGTTGATTGCTGAATGGTTAGTTTATCATTTTCATTATCAATAATCAATTCAAAGCATTCAAGGAGTTCTTGTTTATATTTAAAAACAGTACAAACAACTCTGGAGTTAAAATTCCAACAAGTATTTGATCCGCACGGCAGTCTTTTCATAACTATATTATCAAGAATTTGTGTTCGTTGGGGTGATCCAGACAAAAATGTTGAAAAAGCAGAAACATTTGCAAAAAATACTTTGACTTGCTTACTTTGAGTGGCAGCTCTTTCTAGAATTAAATTTAATTGATGAGCATAACAATGAATGAAAATGGCTCTTTTGTAAACTGAACTGACCTTGGCTTGTACTCCATTATTTCGGCCACTCATAACAGCAGCCCCATCATAACTTTGAGCTATTAGCTTTTCAGGAGATTTGTTTATATTATTTTTTTCTAATTCAGCAAAAATTACGTTACTTAAGTTTTGTGCGCTATGACTAGGCGGTATTAAGTATCCCATAAAACGTTCATTTACTCTAGCAGCTCTAGTTTCTTTAACATAACGTACTATAAAGACTAATTGCGATATGTTCGCATTATCAGTGGTTTCGTCAGCTTGAATTGCAATGTACTTACTTTCTTCGATTTCATTTTTTATTAAATTCTGAGTTACTGCTAATATAGAATCTAATAATTCATTTTGAATTGTCTTTGATAAACCAGAAAATACAACATTTTTCGATTGCTCTATATGTAATTTGAGAAGTAAATCAATTTCGCTCATAAAATTTATTAAGCCTCTAAAAATACCCGGGTTGTCGTTATCCAATGTTTCGTCATGTCCTCGCAATGCTAATTCAAAAACACCACAAAATTTGATGCAGTCAATAAGTTTTCCTAGAATATAACGGTTTTCTTTTACTTTTTCATTATAGTTTAGCACTTCAATCCGATAAGCGTTACTTAACTGATTTCGTAGGTCAACATGGCCTAAAGTTGCAAATTCGAGAGAATAAAACGAATGCCTTTGACATATTGAATGCTTTTTTATTTTTACACCCAATTGCTTCAGATCAGTAATGCCTCTGTAGACCCAAGCGGGATTACAATCGTCGGACCCCATCAATAAACACACAAAGCAATAAAATGAATTGCTGACATCGCAACCACATAGCCAATCTGCATTTTGGTGCATACCTGCATTGAATGATCTTACCACAATTTTGCCCTTTAACAAATGTTGTTTTAGGATCTGAAGGTTAGGCCGAAATGGACCCAACTCTTTTATTTTCTTACGATCCTCGAAACTTAATCCCTTCAATCTTGTCGCGATAATTGCTTGGACGGTATTCATTGCTTCAATTAGAACACGAAATCACCCAACAACTGCTGAAACTCAGTAAAAATAAGAAACTGAAACGGTAGAGCAACGAAATTATTTCACAGCTGGATAAACCGCTAATACGCTACGCCACACACCACACTTGCATGTATTGTATTTAGTTTATAAGCAGATTGTCGTTGCCGAACTCTTTGAAACAACGGCAAAGTTCGACAACGTTCGGGGTTCGGGTTTAACAAGTTACTCTATTGGCTTAGGCAAAATGATTCTTGCCCCTCCCCAACGCTGTTGTCAGCGTTTTTTAAAGGACTCTCGATGTATAATTACATGGGAAAATAAGGATAGCATATGCCAAGTTTCACGCAATCTGGCAAAGCACGGGGGGCAGCGCGCAGCGTTCAGTTTGGAAGCGGGAAACTTAAAATAGAAGCAAGTAATATATCTGATGGCCTTTATAAACTTTTCGCTTGTGCTTAATACATTCTCCATTTTTCTGGGGAGCTTTGGGAGGGCATTGCCCATTTGCCCCTCCTGCACCAGCCGTCACTGGTGGATTGTAATGTTCAATAAAAATTAAACAATTTTATTGTCACCAATAGTCCAATAATTAGTCGTAATATCGTAAAAGAATTTTAAATAAAATTGTCCAAAAGTTATTTTTCGAGCAACTTTCTTTTTAGAAAACGCTCCCAACGTGAAGGCTAGCGAATGTGACGTCACTAGGTACATGCTAAGCTAATTGGTGCAGTTGCTGAACACTTCTAAAACACGGGCCGTTTAACGTTGGTTTCTGACGTTGGTATCTGAATTTCTGTCAACTTCTCCGTCTAGCACTATAGAAAAAGTTATAAAGTAGAAATTTATTCTCGAGTTAATGGTAAAATGGTGTAATTTCTGATCGAGGTGACTCGAACTTGGATTCTATTTAATTCACCTGCCACGTCATGCACCGCCTGAGCCCGACAAAAACTGTTTTAGGGCAATTTCCTTTCAGTGCAACGTAATGCGGCGCGTTACCGTCTGAATGAAGGGGGAGGATTCTGGATATGAAAACTTCCAGCGAACTTAGACAAGTGTATGAAACCAGGAAGCGTTAAAACAAAGGTTTAATCCTTTAAGCCGTATTTGTCGTAGTGTCATTGCGTTCGTCCGTTTCTGCGAGTGTCGTTTTGCAGGCGACCATTCAGATCTCAAATTGAAATTGTTCTATTTTGCTATAATTTCATCAAACCATTATATCCCGGCCGTCTCGCCTTTGCCCTCAAACTCGAGACAAATTGGAAAAGTTTCATGGTTTTGACTTGATGAAATGGAATCAAAGTATATGTTCGCGGCAGTTGTCCCAAATCACCCGATGTGGACCCAAAGAGCTCGAAAAAAACGACCATGAAGAGTGCATAATTCCGGTTTATCGCCACTTTCTCGGGACAATTTGTTTTATTTACATGCGTATCGCTCTATTTAGTGCGGCGTGATGAGGAAACGAGTAAAAATGTCACGCAGGAATGCAGGTATTCGCTGTTTCATGATGGGAATCGTTGAAGAAAAAAGCGCTTCCTACAGGTGTTCCAATAAATGTGTCACGGAATGTTGCCCATTTGTGGCCGTTGGAAGTGAGCATGTTTAAGGTTTGATTTTTATTACGTCTTGAACGATTGTCATTTACACTAATAAAAGTTAAATATGTCCTCTTTTGGAGTCGTAAAATAAACTGGATGGATGAATAAACCATCCGAAGGCTTATTAAGCGACCGTCGTAAAAACCATAATATTAAAACCACCATAGCTGGAAAAGTTGCTCGGGGGGGCCGAAAACCGCCGTCGCGAAATTAAAATACGCGTCCGTGCTTCGGGCTTTATCTACCCGATTTCGGACGTCATAAAAGAATTTTATAACCTCACCGAGAGAGAAGAGCACAAAACTCATATCGCACAAACAACCTCGCCAGATTTGAAAGTTTAATTTTAATGTTCTGATACATCGAGTCGCGATATTAACTTTAGTTATCAAAAATTAAAAACATCGGCGAGCGGTTTCGCGATTGCATTCTGGCCAAAAAAACTTCATAAAAATCTCGTAAACCCTCTCGCGCGCTATCTTTTCCTACAAAGTAGTCACTTAACCACCTAAATATTTCATCAGGATTTTAACTAGCTTTCGGGTCGACAGCGCACCGACTGCTAAATCTTTCACCAGCCGACACAACGTCCAGCATTCTTGTCCCACTCAAAAACTGGAAGTCAACAATCACGTTATTTCAAATTCTGGACGTAGATCCACTTTTCATAAAGACCCCGTTCGCTCCTTCCTCAGCGGCCGCTTTTCATAAAATCTTTTTATTTACTAAACTCACCCCGAGTTTTGCTTCCTTGTCTGTCTTCTTTACGAGTTTCTAAAACTAGTGAAAACCCTTTCAAATAAGTGGATGCTTTATCGATTTGAAAACTTTGCCATCATTACTGAGGAACGGCTATAAAAAAAATTAATCCTCGATTTCGTGCATAAAGTTCGTCAAAATTGCAGTTGCTTGTCTAGCGTTAGTGGGCAATTACTTAGTTTTTGTCGTTACCGAAATTTACCAAACAACCCTCGTATATTGTTCGTTGTGAGTTAACGTAAAACTTTTTTTGTTCGCTGGAGTAGGTTCAGATTGCAACGTAACGAAAAGTGCAGCGACTCGAGCGCCCTCAAGCAACTTCGGTTGCCTTCGCTGAATTTCAATCGAATTTTAAAACGAAGCGATGACACAAAATGCACGAAATTTTTTGACCGTTACAAGCAGATTTTGGGTGTTCTAATGTTTGATTTATTTTTATACTTCCACCTGTTGTTTCTCTAATTTTCAAATGTTTTTTTGGATGGAAAGGTGTAGTTTGATTCCTCCACGTAAATTTCGTTCGATTGTCTCAAGTTTTCTAATTCTCTGCGATTTCGAGTTAACAATTTTAATTGAAACGGAATCATCCTTTAGCAAACTTTTTCAACAGGAAAATTATGCTGAATAGTTAACAATTACGTGACGGATTTACAAGTGTAATTACAAATATTTTAATTATTTGTGTACCCTACACACTTCCTAGCTCCATCTCTTTTACTTCTCATGTTAAACTTCTAACGACCGCAGCTACCACGCAATTTTTTTTTGTTAAATATAATTTCGGTGTTCAGTTGTTCCTGAAAATTCGCACTTCAAATATGTGGCCGATTTTTCGTTCTCCGTGCAAATCTTAGGCGTGATGAATCTTTAGCTATTCACTCTGTATATTCGCTTTCGCCTTGATAAATGTCCTACCTACACAGTTTGAAACCCCTTAAAACGTTCCTTCCCTACCTGTTGATGTCATTTACTTATAAAAGTGTACGCTTTTAGTGGCGGTGGCTGCATTCGTAACACCCCGGCGCATCTGTTTCGAAAGTGTTTTACCCTAAGAAAAATGACGAAATGTTTTAAATTCACCTCGTTTTTAACAAAATTGCACGTTGCATCTCTGGCATTTTTATTTATTCACGACGTATTAACAATTTGAAAGTATTATGTGAAATTATTCATCATAAGCACGTTTTGGGACTGAAACTGGAAGCGCGGTCGGAAATGGACAAAAATGCAAATCAATTTAACGATACCCTTCCCCTAAAAGGCCGTCGTTCCCATTTTCGGTGAGTCAGGTTTAATTGAACAAGGTAAACACGTCATAATCCTATCAAAAATTACAACTCATCATCATGGCACGAAAATCAACTAGTGTTCCATTGACACGACGTAAAGAAGAAAAATGGAAAATATCCCTCCTTTTTAAAATGTTACCTGGACCATGTCTGTTGTTTGTCCGGTGGAACGGATGAGTTGAAGGAGTGTATTCAAGAATTTCTTGGGCGATGTCGAACTGGTCGAGTTTAATACGCATATAGGGGGCAGATCTTGTATAGTAGTATTGTATACTATTCCCTGTAGGTGCGGTGAAAAGAGGACGACCAAATGGAAGTTGAAGACGGTTGTATCGGATCGAAGAACGTTACCGCGACGGGCCGCTGGAGTGTTGTTAAGGTTAACAGTCATTATATGAAGACCTTTGGAAGTGGTTGTCCCTCGTTCTTCCAATCAACCAAGTCCGTATTGAATTATGTAGAAAAAAGCGACTGCATCTGGTGCTACGTGACGTTTTCGTCTCGGTTTTCGTCCGTTCGAAGTAGATGGGTCGGATAAGGAGAGGAGGCTCCGGCGAGAAACCGGAGATTATCTTTTTAGGGACGACGATCTTTAATAACGTGCTGCGCAGTTTCAATTTACCTTCTTTTAAACAGGTGCCATGAATTAGTAAGTTGTAATTTTACGGCTTTGGGGTTTCGCAGATTATTGGCATTAGGGTCCTGATTTTGGGGGTTCCTCGAAACGGACGGCGTTTTTTCGGAAACGTTTCGCTCCTTTGACGGAACGTGCGTCGCTATCAGTGTGCGGGGTTGTTGAAACAGTAATGCATTTCGGGCAATTACTTTGGCCGTAAAATCGGTTTTAAAAATAAATAAATCTCATATTTACGGTCATATTTCAGGCGCATCAAAGTGATTTAGTAAAGTCTGTCGAGCTGCTGCACAACAAGACGTAAACGGCCCCGGATTTATTTATTCTTGTACAGTTATTATAAGGTTTACTGCCGGAATGATACGGACTTTGAAAATTTTAAAAGGCAATTTCAGGTTTTATGGTGGCAAATGTATGTGCTCGAGCCAGATAACAAAATTTTACCGTTTAATGCTTTATGGGAATCAATCATATATATGGATTGTAAAGTCTTTCAGTCGCCTTTGGAACAAAAGAACTGACCTTAAACGCAACCTTAACGTCCCAAATTGAGAATTTTATGATGATTGTGTTAGCAGTGCGTTTCTTTTGAAACGTGAAGCGTCGTTTTTATCGCCGCACTACCAAACTAATTAACGATAGATGGCATAAATAAAAGACACCTCAAACCCACCATTCCGTTCGATTATTTATTTATTTATCGGGCACGCCGAGAACGCGCCGAACTTTGCCGGTGGATTATTAATATATTCAAACGTTCCTCGATTAAATTCGTGCTGAAAAATCAAGTCTACCGAACTTACGGGAAGGATGCCCGCTGGAGGTTTCACGCATCTAGAACTTTCCTAATCTGTTAAAGTGGAGGATTTATATCTCCATCACTCGATTCCCCAGATGGATGTCTATCGACAAATATGCAAACTTTATCGAAACCCACAAAAATTTTGCTCCAAATTAGCTGAAAGCGCTCTCTCAACTATATCACCGCAACCCCAACACTTCCGAAAATTGCTACGAAACTTTTCTGTCATCAACTCGAAAGAATTGTTTGTTAGTTGTGCGAAAATAAATTTTTGAAAAGCGAATAATTTTTGTCAAAAATTACGATTGTCTTCAACATCGTCGCCGTTAATTTGTTATCTGACTTGTTTTTTGTAATAAAATCCAGGCAAGGGCGTCGTCTGCTTCACTCATTGAACTCGAGTATGTGGTCGGAATTCGTATAGATACAAAAACACTTCTATTCAAGTTATTCAAATCGAAACTGCAGCTGTATTCGGATCAAAGTTAGTTTAGAGAAAACCTAAGAAAACAAGGTATTTCATGTACTCTACAGGATGGTTTTTGTTCACGGTTTATTGGAGGAAATATAGAAACAAGGAAAATTTAAATCCGAAATTTTGAACGAAGCTCAATCGAGGAAAAATATTTTAGAAAAAGGTGGCACTTGCCCCAATACTGAATATTGATCTTAATTTCCGGATTTTAAATTAAACATATATCGATGTCAGACCATTTTTAGGAAAGAAATTATTTTCTGTTGTTCGAATAAAAAATTGTAACTTCTACACAAAAAAGTTAATAACTTTGAAATTTATACAGCGTCAAGATACGATTGTGGGCCATAAAGCTGCGTATGGTAGGTTAGAATTTTATTTTATTTTTTGAGTTTTTGTCAAATAAATCGTTAGAGTATAGAATATCATGATATTTAGTTCAAACAAAAAAATTAAAATGCGCTGTTTAGACAGATAGGACAATAACAAAATTCTATCTTATTTCGAACACCGCTAAGAACCCATTCATTTAATGGTTGATTTTTTTTCATGGAATTAAAGCTTCTTCAATCTATTTTGCAGTGGTATATTTTTTATTGCCCTCCGATAAGTAACACCATCATAATTAATTATTTGTTTTTCGAAAAAATTACTGAAATTTGGTATAGCAAAGAATCATTAATTTAGTACATTCAACCGACAGCTATTGAAATGAAATTATCTTCACTGCATAGCTTATAGATTCTTGTTACTTAACTTTTTTTATTTTGAAAATCGCATCAGTGCCAGCAAAATGGTGTTCGTATAAGCAAAACGCCGTCAAATTATTTCCTGTTCTTACTTCGCTCACTCTTTCTATTTTCCCCCGCCAAATAAAAATACGCAGTTGTCGTCACAATCGTAGGGGAAGCGATCTCGTACTCGTATTTTGTAGCAAAACTGGGAAGGTACATGTTTACAGATGCTTCTCTTACGTTGGTAATTGCGACCATAAAGATAGTCCAACCAACAAAGCGTCGTTTCGACGGAACCAAAAATATATTTGTGTTGTTTTGATAATTTAGGCACTTGCTTCTTACATCTGGCACTTCAACGTGTAGCAGTCAAATTTAATTTTATTTTCATATTCAATTCCTAAAAGTGAAACAACGGTGAAACAAGTGAAACAAAATTTTTATTGTTTCTATTAAGAACAATTTATAGAATAATTCTTCTTAATTATGACTGTGCAATTTTTATATTTTTTCAACTTCTGATTACTTCATAAAGAATTTAAATATACCGCGATGTACAAATCTCGTACTTCTTCCTCGACCGCCCCCGCGCCAACACTTTGAACCCAGTAATGCGAGATACGTCGGCATTTTTTGTATAGAGTCGAAGTTCCTTATTCGCGGTTCCTTATTTGCGGATCAAAAAATTGTGACTACTTCCCGTATTCACGGGTCAAAAGTTCTGTATCCGCGGATCCAAAAGAAAATTGCAGATATTGAAAATGTAAGAAAAACTAAAATTCACTCATACGGTTACAAAAATATTAATTCGGTTTCGAAAAAGTAAGGAAGTGGCCAATTTAAATTGAGCAATAGTTTCCACATTATCAAGCCAAAATTTGCCAGCAGCCAATTATGAATACGACATGCAAACATAGGTAGGAAAAATTTGTAAGAGGGTTAGGCATTTCAACTTTTCTTTTAGCAGTTTGTTAAATTCTTTATGTGTTGAGAAAGTAGAGCCACCAATAGATTGTAAAAATTTATTGTCTGGAAGCCGAATAGTGGATTTAGGATATGTATTGAAACAATATCCTAAAGTTGTCTTGCATTCGATCAAATGTACTACTGGCAAAATGGTTTGATGTCAATGGAAGGGGGAGTGAAGGTGAAATGTCTACCGTCACTATCAGGCCACTAAAAGACGTTAGTCAAAAGACGGTATGCTTTAAAATTACAAATTGATTGCCTCGGTAATTTTCAGATAAATGTTTGTAACGCAATTAATAATTAACATCTTTTAGTTTAAAACAAAGCCATAATTATCAGTGGCAGAATTTACTGCGACCTTATTATTTATACTGATAGCGACTTTTCAGTGGAGCAAATTTATTCAGTTTGATGGAAAACTGAAATGTTTCCAAAGCTAAATTCATTTTACTTGAACTGCATTCTTCCTAAACTAATAGATGCTCGGTTACCACGCGGTTTAAAAATTAGAGATTCAAATAATGATACGGAAGACGCTTTGACACTTTTGATTATTTTATTTCAAGAAATTCTTTAATTATATTATTATTACCTAATTAGCTAGTTTCAGGTAGAAGTTGGAGTGGAGGTGGTAGCTCAACCGGGTAGGGGATTACATTCTCTCAAAAAGCTCTGATGGTTACTACTGGATTAGTTTGATTGGTGAACGTACCATACGTCCTTAAATTTTGAAATTCTAGTAAGGAACGGAATTATTATTTATTTCTAAAATATTTTCTTTCGCTAGACAATGATGGACAATATTTGTAAAAAAATCAGATTTCTATCTCTTTTGGTGTTCCATGTTCTCCTAAAGGACTGCGAGCAAAAACCAGCCTGTAGAGAAAGCATCACTGTAGATTCACAATTATTTTCGTGTGATACGTTGATTGATAACTCAAGCACTTGGAGTATTTCAGCTTTAATTCAGTTGGTGTCTTAAATACTTCATTTAACTTTCAAAGTAGCTTATAAATAAAAAACTGTTTTACCAATTTACACTCATCAGATCGGAGTAAGCGTGTTGTTCTCAATATGTTAAACCAGTAGTTCAACAATTTATGGAAAATAAGACATAGAATGGATGAGTTGTGGGCTGATAATCCGTAGGGCACGAACAAGCATTTTGGGTAGTTAATCTGTTTTCACTTTGAAATGTTCCCACAAATCAAGATACAGATACTGAACACTCCACTGTGGAGGTGAACGTCTCGGTCCGAGAGGACGAATTATCATTTAAATGTTACAAAAACACGACGGCTGTGATTCAACAGGCCAAGAGTCTTGGAAGAGGAGCGGCTGCATCCGAAAGGGTTTCTTTTATATTTTGTTGAAAATATCACGGAACGTGAGGGCATCCTCTCGACTCCCGAGATCTTATTCATCTGCTTTTGTGAGAAATAATCTTCCGCTCGTGAATGTAAGGGGCTTGTTTTCTTTAAAATATCCCAGCATTATGTTTGCTTTCCGCCAAGGCCCCTTGTAATACGTAAAGAGTGAGGAGCAACATTTTAAAACGGGAAATAAACAAAACGGAATTAGGTACTGAAATTATGTTTACGTTTTGCAGTTCATATCCGTTAATAATAATAATAAGTATGAACGATTGAAAAGTCCGGATCGGGATTTCAGTTATTACTTTAGACGGGAAGAACCGGCATGTAGCGAAAACCCAACTACCTCAACACGCGCTTCCCTCTGCAATAATAAACAACACCGGAAACATACTGTACTCAGACATATTAATGTTGCGTTTTCGAATACGAGCGCCGTATTTTTATGGCTGTTTACAGGCAGATAATTGCCGGCGACGCGCCTGTATTTTATATATTGTATGCGTATTGGAAATGTCAATGGCAACATTAATTAACACCATCAGGGACGCAAATAAATTTCGAACCGTTGGCTTTTTCGCAATTGCAATCTTTACGCAATTTCTCAAATCCAAACGGCCGATACGAACTCGTTAAAAAGTTTAATTACGCACGGCCGGCCCACGTTAATCTCGAGGTTTGTGATGGCGAGTTCACAACTAACGAGCCCAGGTCAGTGACAACGAAATTTTCAACATTAGCTATAATTTGACTGACTACATGTGGGTTTTGGTTGGCGCTAGTTTCATTGCACCTAACGAGCGAACTCCGCATGTTGCGTGTTCTTCTAGGAAATTTGAAGGTGACTTTTTGAACATCTAACGCTATTTGGACGAGGAGACAGGTGGGGCTTGGAAAGTTTTCCAAGGGTTTAAAACATGTTGTACCTCCAATCTAGCGCTATCAGCTACAATTGAAGGAAAAAAGTTAGACAGGTTCAGGACTTTAATTCTAGACATTTGTTCAAGATTCAGTACGTCGTCAAAAATGTTAATTTTTGCTTGGTGAGACGGAAAATTTTGAAGTGAAAAATATGAAAAATAACAAGCAAGTTCCGAAATAATCTCGCCGAGCTCCGACAGAAGATGGAAGGAACTCAAAAAGTGGTGCTAATCCAATATTGCTAATACAATCTGAAGACGATAATTACACTGTTCGCCTAATTCAATACCGATCCGATAGCATCTTAATAACAAATTCGGGCTCGTTTATCATACGCTTAATGGGAGAGTAATAGCACAACATCTATCATATAATTAGGTGCAATTTGAATTACACGGTTTTTGGCCGCACCTGCGAAGATCAAGGTGTGTTCCCATCCATCTACTGGCGGTGTGGCGGTGGTAAATGTAACAACGACTTCAAGGTTACAGGAAATGTCCCGAAAGCCGGAGTGCGAGAGAAGCCAAACGAGGCTCCTTTCGAAAAATGAATGGACTACCGAACTAAAATTGGGAACGTGTTTACGTTAAATATTAACGGACGAAGACAGCGCCCTTCCTTGTTGCGTGCATTCACGTCAAATTTCATATATCGAAACATAATAAATAATACACCTTGAAGGTAATAGCGAGGTCAACAAAGTTGCCGGTTCTTTTTAATGGTGTTAAATAATTTTTATATTGACGGGTTACGTAAACTGCGTCGGGTCCACCCACAACGACTCACACGATTTATCAACGGCGTTACCCCAAATTGGGGTTTTTCGAAATTTATATAAATTTCTAGTAATATGTAAACGAAGAAGTAGCTCTTGTTTTTTTCAAATATTTCCTCAAATACTCATAGATGTGGTGAGAAAAAATAACTAATTTTCAGTAAAAAAATTGAAGTGATTGAACTGAATATTCCTGTAAACACAGTGGCGGTTCGTGGCTAAATTAGATGGAAGGGCAACCTCTAGGACAAACTTATAAGTATCCAATAACAATTGACCCCAGTGAACTGATTTGATACTTATTAATTTATATTTTACAATCAATTTTAGTAAGTTTCCAAATCACCTTTGAGGTACTACTATCAATCCGTTGACCTATAAAGGGGGTCTCACCAGTAGCCCTACTCACAACAAAAAACTAGAAAATTATTCTTACACTAAATTAGTCCTATTAACGTAAAATTGGAATATAAAAGCGATTTTTTTGAAAGAAAGAATTTTTGATCTAAGAGAGATATTTACTTAAAACTCTTATAGACAAAATCTATTCGTCTATTTTTTGAGCTACAAAATGACTAATTACCAGATTATTAAAATCGTCTGTGGACTTAACAAGTTCACGTTCAATAGAGCATCTAGCTAGCGCGCAAAGCCTATCTTGGCCCATAGTATTGCGGGAAAAAGTCTTAATTCTTTTTAAAGTTGAAAAGCAACGTTCGCTTTCAGCTGTTGTCATCGGGATTGTACAAATAATTCTTAACAATTTGACAGATTCACGGAAAACATTTTGAAGGTTATTGTCTAAAAGAAATTGCAGAATGTGAAGAGCTCCATTGGCTTGACGAATGTCTTCCCTTCTATATATGGTTATTAATTCTTGCTTTAATGAAAGAGAATCTAACTTAAAAAATGTAACTGCAGTATTAAAAATATGCTCCGGGAAGTTTACAGCAAAATCTTTAAAAGAGCTTGCCTCAAAGAGTAAAGAAGCTTCCAAATGATCATTAACACAAAATCTATCTGTGATATTTGTAATAATAACATCACATACTTCTTTGGCCATTTGCATGTTTCTGTGTGTATATCAAGCTCGCTTTGTATGTACGGGTTTTGATCTATCAACTGCATTATAATAATCATGATCAACCTCATTTCTGATATTCTGAACCGCATTCTTGAAATCGGAAATGTAATTTTGAATTTTGACACTATCTAACTGGCGTAGTTGTAATTGTTTATAGAGAATATCACTGTGTGGTAAAATTTTATTAAAGAAATATAACCAAAAATTGAATTTCTCATCTTTCCAATAATTTATTAATCCGGTTGGTTGTTGAATGGTTAGTTTATCATTTTCATTATCAATAATAAATTCAAAGCATTCAAGGAGTTCTTGTTTATATTTAAAAACAGTACAAACAACTCTGGAGTTAAAATTTCAATGAGTATTTGATCCGCGCAGCAATCTTTTCATAACTATATTATCAAGAATTTGTGTTCGTTGGGGTGATCTAGAAAAACATTTTGAAAAAGCAGAAACATTTGCAAAAAATACTTTGACTTGCTTACTTTGAGTGGCAGCTCTTTCTAGAATTAAATTTAATTGATGAGCATAACAATGAATGAAAATGTCTCTCTTGTAAACTGAACTGACCTTAGCTTGTACTCCATTATTTCGGCCACTCATAACAGCAGCTCCATCATAACTTTGAGCTATTAGTTTTTCAGGAGATTTGTTTATATTAATTTTCTCTAATTCAGCAAAAATTACGTTACTTATGTCTTCTGCGCTATGACTAGGCGGTATTAAGTATCCCATAAAACGTTCATATACTCTAGCAGCTCTAGCTTCTTTAACATAACGTACTATAAAGACTAATTGAGATATGTTTGCATTATCAGTGGTTTCGTCAGCTTGAATTGCAATGTACCTACTTTTTTCAATTTTATTTTTTATTAAATTCTGAGTTACCGCTAATATAGAATCTAATAATTCATTTTGAATTGTCTTTGATAAACCTGAAAATAAACATTTTTCGATTGCTCTATATGTGATTTGAGAAGTAAATCAATTTCGCTCATAAAATTTATTAAGCCTCTAAAAATGCCCGGGTTGTCGCTATCCTATGTTTCGTCATGTCCTCGCAATGCTAAATCAAAAACACCACAAAATTTGATGCAGTCAATGAGTTTTCCTAGAATATGACGGTTTTCTTTTACTTCTTCATTATGCTTTAGCACTTCAATTCGATAAGCGTTACTTAACTGATTTCGTAGGTCAACATGGCCTAAAGTTGCAAATTCGAGAGAATAAGACAAATACTTTTGACATATTGAATGCTTTTTTATTTTTACACCTAAGTGCTTCAGATCAGTAATGCCTGTGTAGACCCAAGCGGGATCACAATCATCGGACCCCATCAATAAACACAAAGCAATAAAATGAATTGCTGACATTGCAACCACATAGTCAATCTGCATTTTGGTACATACCTGCATTGAATGATCTTACCACAATTTTGCCCTTTACCACATATTGTTTTAGGATCTGAAGGTTAGGTCGAAATGAACCCAACTCTTTTATTTTCTTACGATCCTCGAAACTTAATCCCCTCAATCTTGCCGCGATAATTGCTTGGACGGTATTCATTGCTTCAATTAGAACACGAAATCACCCAAAAACTGCTGAATCTCAGTAAAAACAAGAAACTAAAACGGTAGAGCAACGAAATTATTTCATAGCTGGATAAACCGCTAATACGCTACGCCACACACCACACTTGCATGTATTGTATTTGGTTTATAAGCAGATTGTCGTTGCCGAACTTTCTGAAACAACGGCAAAGTTCGAGAACATTCGGGGTTCGGGTTAACAAGTTACTCTATTAGCTTAGGCAAAATGATTCTTGCCCCTCCCCAACGCTGTTGTCAGCGTTTTTTAAAGCGCTCTCGATGTATAATTACATGGGAAAATAAGGTTAACATATGCCAAGTTTCACGCAATCTGGCAAAGCACTGGGGGCAACGCCAAGTTATCTCACAGCGCGCAGCGTTCAGTTTGGAAGCGGGAAACTTAAAATAGAAGCAAGTCATATATCTGATGGCCTTTATAAATGTCTCGTTTGTGCTTAATACATTCTCTATTTTTCTGGGGAGCTTTGGGAGGGCATCGCCCATTTGCCCCTCCTTCACCAGCCGCCACCGTGTAAACACATCAGTGAACTACTTCTAGCTTTCCTGTTTCCAGCGATTTTGTAAAAACGACTCAAAATTAAGTTTCAAAATTTGCGAATATTAATGAAACTGAAAAGCACAAACCCTGAAAATTTTCCTTTCGATATTTTTGTTCTTCAGTCAAATAAGAAAATTAGTTTCAGATTCAAGTTGAAAACCAAACGTTCTGAAATTATTACGAGCTAAAGATCGAATCGAATTTTCTAACGGTGTGCCCCGCCGGAAACAGTTGCTTCGAATATGGTCTCGCAGTTCCGTTTTTGTGGGTGACACTAATACGGCCTCCGCTTGCAATTTTCCTGCGTCTTTCGCGTAATTAGGTATCTCGTTTTATGTCGGCCGCCGCCCCCAGTTTGAGTGCTTTATGAATTTCCCAAAGACCCGAGCTTAAGGGGGAATTAATTTCATATGGCCGGGATGAATCGGTTCGTTCTTCCAGAACCGTGCGGGGCGGCGGCACTTGGTGCCACCGTCCCTTTATCGTCGTGATGTGCGGTTTAATTGCCCCCCATAAAAATTGTCGAGGTTGGTGCAGCGGCCGTAGCGATAAAAATTTCCTGTTGTCATTTCGTAATAGAAACTATTAAAACAGAACACGTCCGCGTTTGGTGAAGGCGCCCCGAATTAATGGCGGTGGCGGGATTTATCGAAGAAGCTTAAAGCTAGCCGGTGTGTAGGTATGAAGATGGCGAGTTATGGTGACTGGTACGTGTTTGTTTATACGAAACGAATCACCGCGTTATTCGCTATTATCCGATGAGATAGAGTTATCGTCGCCCGTGCTGCAACAGCCTCTTAACATGTTGCTTCATATTTAATGCGGCATTATCCGTATATGCCATTAATCTCGCATTAAATTTAAATACAATCGCAAAAATACATTTCTCATTTCCTTCGGGATCTCCTCGCACGTCTCTTCCGCTCGTGTGTACGTACCTACACGTTGGCGGTTTGACGTTAAAATACAACGTGTGTCCGCCTTTATCAAGCATCTTGAACTGTTTTAAATAGACCGCAGTTTCGAAGCCCCGCATGAGTCCAACTGGCATACATTATATTCTTCTTGTATCTCGATCTTCTCCCGGCGACTGGTTTTTTTGACCAAGACGGTGGATGTCAACGCTCACAAACGGCAACTCGGGCCGTGTTTTTGCTTGTTGTACAAGTTTTTCCGTCCATCTGTCACAAGCACGTTTGCGAGTTTATTACCGGCAAATTTCAATTTTTTTTTTCTCCTCGAGCCGTTCGGCATGACGTGTCGCAATTATCGACGACATGATGTGTTACAATACAATTACCGGTTCTGTCACTCGCCAGCAGCTAGCGCCCAGATGGAATAATTCCGCCAAATCACAACCTAAACCCATCTCGGATCGCTCCAACAGAAATACAAAAGTTCCTGCTAGCAGTTTTACATTTCTGAATGAAGGACTTTTCCGGAAATCTCTAAAGTGCTCTAAAACTAAAAACGCTTTAAAAAAATGTGGAGTAAAAGTGCCAAAAGATATTTCTTCTATGTGATACCACGAGATTTACAGCAGATTAAGATAAACGAAAGAGAAAACTTCAATTATTTCAGTGAAGTCTGATAAATCTGACAATAACGTAAGTGGTTTTTTCGAAATTTCATTAAACACTTTTATTCAATATTGGTACTACATGGAGGTTATATAACTGAAATGAATTAACAAAATTATCTTGCCATGACTTTCCCTTCCTGCATAAAAAAGTTTTTGTAAGTTTCGTGACAATTTTGTTTCTTATGGAAGATTGCGACGCGACCATGGTCCAGTTGTAAGCCGTCAATTTTTTTCTCGTTTCCAATCTCTAATTATCGGCAACAAGAATTTCATTATCAGGGAATGTGAGAATTTTTAAGCTAAATTGTGTAAGAACTTGGAGAAACAACATCGTAAGATTTTGGTTTATTTCTATCAAAGTACAACCAAAAGTTTCTTCTACATGACATCGTGGCTCAATGATGAGACCTCAAATTTTTAACCCAAAATTCAAACTCTTCACTAGACTCGCGACAGTATTTTCATAATTATCAAAATTTTCCAAGTAATTTTTTTTATTTTCTCAATTCATTTCTCTAATTTTAAATTGTATCTCATTTGGTAATCGAATCTTATCTATTTTCCTATTATTGGATAAACATTTTATTAAAATCTTCGCTAAGTATTTTTTAATGGCACGTTATTAAATTTTGGGAAACTTTCGATTTCAGGATTTTACAGCAAAAATTTCCAACATTAACAAAAGTGCCACCACTTCTAAAGTATTTTCCATCGATAAAAAGTTAGTAATTTGATATTTGTAAAAAATTTCAGACTTGTATCGCCTTTATTTCTTTCTATTTTTCCAATGGGCCGCGAAGAAAAGCCATCCTGTATATTATCAGATTTTTATTAGAATTTTTTGGTATTTTTTACTCTACTTCCCCCAACTTGGACTCGCTCAAGTCTTACTATTTGCCTCCTTAGCTAACAATTCTTCAATGCGTTTCAACGCCCTTTCCAACTTTTCTTTTACATTTTCTCCCCTAAATAGAGTATTTGCCCCCTCCTTTTTCCTTTTTATATTGCTTCTTTGATTCAAAACATTAAGCTAAATTGTGTAAGAACTTGGAGAAACAATATCGTAAGATTTTGGTTTATTTTATATAGAAATACAGCCAAAAGTTTCTTCTACATGACATCGTGGCTCAATGATGAGACCTCATTTTGATTCGGAAGCAAATTCTTAACCCAAAATTCAAACTTTTTACTAGACTCACGATAGTATTTTCAAAACTATCAAAATTTCCCAAGTAATTTTCTTTCTTTTCTGAATTAATTTCTTTAAATTTTAAATTGTATCTCATTCGGTAATCGAATCTTTTCTATTCTTCTATTACTGGATAAACATTTTATTAAAACCTTCGCCAAGTTGCTTTTAATAGCACGTTATCTAATTTTAAGAAACTTTCGATTTCAGGATTTTACAGAAGAAATTTCCAACATTAACAAAAATGCCATCACTTCCAAAATAATTTCCATCGATAAAAAATGTGTAATTTGTTATTTGTAAAAAATTTCAGACTTGCATGGTCTTTATTTCTTTATATTTTTTTAATGGGCCGTGAAGAAAAACCACCCTGTATATTATCCAATTTTTAGTGGAATCTCTTGGCATATTTTACTTTACTTCCTCCAACTTTGCCTCACTCAAATCTTGCTATTTGCCTCCTTTGCTAACAATTCTTCAATGCGTTTCAACGCCTTTCCAACTTTTCTTCTAGATTTTCTCCCCTAAATAAAATATTTATCTCCTCTTGTTTCCTTTTTACATCGTTTCTCTGGTTCAAAACCAAAAAGTAAAGAACTGATAAGTTCTTTACTCTTTGTCAAAACATTGCCCTAACTAGTTTCGATTTATTTGTCTCTGGAGACTTACGGAAGCCACCACTGGAATAAGTCGGTCCCGTCAAACTCAAAGGGGTGACGCTTTTCATTGGTTTCCCAACACATTGCGACAAACATTCGACGTAGTTGCAATATTCGATGTCCCGATCGAAGTTCGTTCCTCTCTTCGTCATGCAGGTTGTTTCTTCCACTTACCTCCCTTGAATTTCCTTGAATTTCGCCGTCGTTCCAGTTATTTCCTTGGCTGGAAAGTCACGTCGCTTGTATCCGTCTCACGCTTTTGCGAAAAGCCGCAAGAAACCATTAAACCGTCCCGCCTGCGGTGCGGTGCGCACTTTCCACGGCCGTCGTCCCCGCATAATTACTTGGGGCTCACCACCGCTCGATCAATCGAACAACCTTTAATTTAGGCGTACCTACCTATTCGTTTTTTGCCGCAACAACCAATGTTTCAGGTATAGAGACAGGATCGAGTTTTACAGATCGAGTCGGAGATCGAGAGAGAAGAAGAACAAGCCGGTTCACTACCATATACCTGAACTTGGTCTCTCTGGTCCGACCTTGAGGACTAACCAACTGACCGACACGGTTAGCAAACTTGTGGCGGTGGACCCCGGTCGATTTCTGTGTGTATGTGTGTGTGTGTACCAGCTGTTTCGGGTCGTCTCCCATGATGATGATGACGATTTTATGTTAATTGCGTAACGTGGTCTCTAGTAGAAAATTAACAGGATGCCCGTCGGGAGGACGTTCGATGATGAACGACTCCTAGCAATGGACGTCGCGTGTTAAAAATTGTTGGGGTAATTGCTCACCGGTTAACTGTTGGTTGATGGGAAAAAAATAACGTTCGATAAGTAATCGCGAGATGAAATTGTGCCCGGTCGTAATTGCTCTTCGTTATCGCGACCTGCACGTACCGAGAACTCACCTACATAAATTGTGGTTTGTTGGTATTCAAATTTTGATTCGAAACGCGATTCTTCTGTTACCAACAGATCTAAAGTCGTATTGTACCGTTACATGCGGTTCACAACTCGAAATCAATTCCAATTAGTCACTTCGACATTCAAAGCAAAGGACACTCAAGCATACAATGACGATTGCCAAATTCAAACGCCACTTTCGCGATCAGCCATTTTTTAATTTTTTGCTGTTTTTTACGTCAAATCAGCGAAATTTTTAGCGGCTTTCTAAGTTAATCAATTTTTTTGCTAATATCAACATATTTTCTTTTAGTGGAGTTCTCGAGCTGAAAAAGATGCGTTTTAACGATTTTGTGGGGACTTCAAAACGTAAATATATGAACCATAAGCATCATGAGAGGGTAGTGGGGATCGGCAAGGATGTAAAGTTGGAGGAAAGAGTACAAAATTGACTTCTTTATTTTTTGGTTGGAGTGGGGGCGCGTGAAACTTACAGTGAGAGGCTCAACGCGGCTGGCGGACTATTTTAATATAGTTTTACTTTTAAATTAACATCTCGTTTAATATGTTTCCAAAAAATCTGATTCAAAGGCCATCGCTAGTCCGATAGAATTCTTCACACTCTATTAAAATTATTTTTTATTCGCCCATTCGTAACTGAGGTACATCAAAGAGTGTGCCAAAAAAAAATATTTTTGAGATACCGAACTGAAAAGAACTACAATTTCAAGTCTCCTTCCAAATAAGGTCAAAGACGTTTTAAAAATATTTTTAAAATAAAACGTCTATAGGGAATATTTCAATTTTCGGGCACCTCACGCTACAATACTGTAGCTTCAAACCATTAGTTTGAATTTTAGATTTTGAACGACTTCCGGATCCATATTTTCATTTTGAATTACACAAGTCGCTCTAATATTTCTTATTCTCAGAAAAAATAGTCGGAATCGGTGGGGTTGACCTGGGCACTCACCAATAACGGTGGGGTGGAAAATTACAGTCGATTTGGGCGTTCGCATTAGGTAAAGTTAACGTTGTTGTGGTGGGAATAAGAGCTGGTAATTAGGAAAAACCGAGGTATTTTTCAGTGTCGTCGCCCCCCTTTCTAGTAGTAAACAATATTTGTAGACCCACATGTTACATTGAGAGAAATTCGATCCCTAATGGCTTTACTGCGTGCATATTATTACAGCAATTTATTTCACCCCGTCCCTGTCCATTAACATTAACCTTCCCATCGAACGCGTTATTAATCCATGAATTTTTTACTGCCTCAAAGGCCAAACTCTCCGTAAGTTATTACAATATTGGTTTCGTGAGAGCGGCGATATATCGGCGGCGATAATTGGCGAAAATGAGCAAATAGCAGAGCGCGAGTGCATCAAGGTCGAAAAGGCCGTTGCACCGTGCTAGCCCCCATGATTCATATCCTTTTTGATTGTTTTACAACCGCTGAAGAAAAAGAGAGAGGATAGAAGTGAAAAGAGACGAGGTATGGTGCGAGATGGTGTAAATCCCTGACCTACACAACAATATTAAATTTCTCCCGGCCATATGTAAAGTTTTAAGAGCAAACAGTCGAGGAGCAAATGCGACGCCTGAAATAAATATAACTTCAGGTGAACTTCGGCGAGGCCGTTGTTGCTTCAGCTAGTTGAAGTGGAAAACGAGGAAAACAGAAAGATTTGTGACCATTCATTGACTCAGTCGTGTGCTCTCACCAACATTTCAGACGTCGTACTGAAATTTCTTTCATGGATTTAATTGAATTTTTCACATCGAAAAATTTTCAGCAACAATTGTCCGCACCCCCTCACTACAATAAACAAAAAATTCCTGAAACCTGAATATCCTGAAACACTCCGTCGTTTGCGGTATGGCATGAGTGGTTACGTTATTTTTCTTGTGCTTGCAAGTTATCGGTGAAGGAAACCGTGATTATGAAACATGAAAGAGGCCGACGACGGAAACAATGATAAGTTAACATTATTGTGCGTATCGTTCGAAAATTAATTTGATGCCGGCGACGCGTTTTTGATGTTGTTTTGCGGCTCTTGGTCAACATTTATGGAGAAGTCCAGATGAATTTCTGCGCGCATTATTTCTCACAATTGATAAGGTTTGTTGCAAGTTAACAGCGGTCAACCGCTTCCTCCAGCTTTCACGTGTTTGATAACATTTCATAGAAGCGAACCCGCCCGTCTCTCAAATTTATCATCTTAACCGCACGATGGCAGATTGCACTCAAGAGAACACTCGACGCAAATCAAGGGGTTGTCGGACTAATAGGAGAGTTTCTAAAAATTTCCAATATTGTTGTTCTTTTTCGTGAACAATCACAATGTTTAAATCAGTTCCACTCGCTGATCGTAGGGTTAGTTTCGAAATTTATTGTTTCCCTTCAACCCCGGGTTCTACATTAAAACGAATTGGGAACAAGTTCTGACCGTAATAAATTTGTCAAAAAAAGAAAAAAAATTAAAAATGACACAAATAATTTTTTTCGTGATTGATATATTAATATTTTTTCGGGTGCATTGACGCTTTAAAATCTCTTTATCCTTCGGTTAGCAACGGTATAGAAAAGAAATTGAAAAACTTACTTAGGATTTTATTGCCCTCCGGCTTACGAGTTACGTGACCCGGTTAATTATGACGATAATTATAACTATGTGATAGCGATAACGAGCAAAACACATTAAATTTAATACTCACTTTTTATCACCACCTCTTCTGCGAAGAACTTGCCACAATCGTCAAGGGCTTTCCAGATATTTCTTCTAATAGCTTCTAGTGCGGCAGTGTAATTTTGAAAAAAACATAACTTTTCGATTCAATCAAAAATTCTAAATTTGAAGTTACTAAATTTTGTTGTTCTTTTAATTTTTTTTATCTGAATTTAAGTTTTCCATAGACCATTAACTTATCTCAGTACCTCACGGTTCTTCTCTGTGATGGTTTCGAATCATAACTACCGGGCGTTAAGTGAAATATTTTGACACTTGATGAAAGATGAGCTTCTACGACCCAAATTCGAAAAGCAACACCCAAAATCAAAACTTTTTTGGAATATCCAAAATGGGAGCAAATTGAAAATTTTTGTTGATTTTAGTTTTGTTTTATTTTGCTTTAGGAGTGTTTCTAGCAAAAATAATTAACAACGTACATTCTCTTATCTTTCTTTAGTTTTCAGTCTCATCTCCGAGATCGATTACCATGTAGAGATAAGTTTTTCAACGTCTGCCAATCCGACTTGTTTCACAATATTTTTCTGATTTTGACTTACGATGTAGATAAAAGTTAACGATCTCATGTTATTTATGGTGGTTCGCTAATTTATCGTACTGAAGGTATGTCGATCGTTGTTTACCTTCACGTATTTGTTAATTATTGCAATAATTTTATTGAGGGTCACAACTGATAAACTACCGACTTCTCGCTATATTGTGAGAATTTCGATATTGCCACAATAATAAAAAAGTCAATAAGTTTTCAGCCTTCCTGAATTAAATTCTTTTCCTAAGATTTCTTCTTCATTTTCCAGTATAAAAAAATTTAAGGATCAATTGATTAATTTATTGTGAATCAATGAAAATCCTGGTCATGCTTTACACCTAGACAAAAGTATTTCGTAATTAAGGTAAATGGGATATTTCTGGCGACTGCATGTAGCTGTTCTTCAAAAAAGAAAATTTCGAATTTGAGTTCGATATTTGTGGGTCGTTCCGCAATTTTTTATTCCATACAGAATTTGGTCTATTGATCGAACGAAAACGACTGTTGACTGTTGAATGTCATAAATGAACGAATGTTTTTGACCCCTCTGGCAGCCGTTCCGGACCCGGGGATCTTTTCGAAAATACCTTTCGCCGAAGAAGCACATTTCCGGCGCTCTATAAATACGCACACTTGCAGTTTTAAAACGGCTGGTAAACACGGCAAAGTTCAAATACTCCTGTAACCATGAAAAACGACCGAGGTGCAGTTTTGTACTTTTGCCAGGTCTGTCGCGGTTTTGCACCCTGCCCGTGCATATTAAAAATATGTCGCTCGAGATCAAAGAATCCCGTTTGCATGTTTTTAATATTGATATTGTAAGAAACTGATTCTGAGTAGCAGCTCGTTTTTTTTTTAATTTCGTACGAACATAAAACTCTCTTCGAAGAAGGTTGCGGTTGTTATTATTCAGTGAGTTATGACATTTTTATTATTTAGCTGTTTATTATTTGGTGAGCCGTGAGGCGAGCCAATATAGTCAAAGATCTGTCGCACCGGTCGCACCGTTACCGATTGCTCTTCATTTTAACGCCGTTCCATCCAACAGAGCTTGGAATTACTCAAGCAATATCGCGTTGCGGGATTAATGATCGGGTTCACCGTAAAACTGCGACATGGAGGGACAAATATCAGTTTAATGCCCCGGAGACGACATCCGAACCTTTTGCGTCATTTTGACGGAATTTTCGTGGTTCGATTCAGGAATTTTTGCTTCAACAAAATAAAGTTAAGAAAATCCCCAAAATAACGTAACGCGTCTTGCTCTCAATTTTTGGCATTGACCTCTTTCTGGGGAGGTCGGAGGGCCGGTTGGTTGCGAAATCGGTGATTTGTGTGCATCGCGATAAAGTCGATGGGACAATTAATTTAACGGATGGCGCTCCTGTTGCATAAACGGACGGAAAAAATAAGACAATTCAATAAACCGGCGCTATAATTTACCGACAGATTTCGCCCATAAATAACGTCCAACAAGCACTTTGTAAATGTGTAACGGGCCCTGAAAAGATATGGGATATGAAAATAATAACACGCTACGTACAATTTCGCCACGTTATCGACGTTAAATTATCTCGAAATAAAATTCCTTACAACTTTATTAGTCTGATCATAAATTGTAAGTTTTTTGGCGGTGTAATATGAATGTGTGGCCGCGGTGTTAGTTGGAACTTCTCTCTCGATTTGGCTACTGTTGGGATATCAAACCGGTCTCGGGTCTTTCAATAAACTCGATGATGGGCTTTCTTGCCTTCTTCACGAGTGTCCGACGTGTTTCGGAATTGCCCATTTTGTCTTGCGTTAGAAATGGGCATCGAGGTGATGTAAAGGCTCCCATGCACCTGCATTCGAGCCACTCATCAACCGTTACTTTATGTTGTTCGTCGGCTACTGGTTAGATCTACACGTGTACTCGGATACCAATTATTTACCTTACTACGTAGCGCCTTAATTGGAATCTTCAAGAATTTTTTTATTTTTTACCGACGTTATTAATTATTTAATACAACTTTAGTAGGGAAAACAAATCGCTGTCGAAGGCAACTTCCAACAGCCGAGACACTAGAAACTTTGGAATTGGAGGAGTGGCTGACTTCTTGCGAATTTTCCCCAAAATTTCACCACAGTTGGTAGTCTATGAGGCTCCAACTCCCATTTCTTATAATGAAGAATAGAGCTGAAACCTCCTTTAAACTTTTTTAAATTTTAGTGTTATCGCCAGCGGGTTTTCAAAATTGGCATAATACTTCAGAACTAAAGTCACTTTAAATACAAGAACATTTATGTAGTGGACAATCGATGGCCTTTCTAATAAGTCTAAAATGAAAGTTCTGCGATGGTAAATAAAAAGCTCATTCTTTTACCGTCAAAAATTACCTATAACTTCGAAATTAAGAGTTGAAATTAAAAACTATCTACTGCCTTGTGTTAAACGAACTGACTATTGTAATATAAGACCATCAAAAGGCTGTAGAAAAATTTAAAAATTTTTGGACAAACTTTTTAATCGATTAAAATTTATTAAAATGAAGAAATCACTTTGAGCTAACAAAAATAGCAACTTTTAATGTAATTCAGGTCGCTGAACACGTTTTTTCAACTTAAATGGATAAACTGAGCCCAAAATCGTTGACCCTCCAAGCGAATTGGAACAATTTTAATTTTTTTCAGATTTTTAAGAAAAACTTGGCGAGAACTTTTGACTTTAGATTCGGTTTGCTGGCACCTCGAAAACGCGTTGGGAATTTTACTTTAATCTCAATTCTGAATTAGGTATTTTCAGCCCACTGAATCGTTGGAAAAACGGGGTCATACTCGCCATACTTGGTACCTGTTAAATAAATGTCATCCGACCCTGTTTTATCACTTATCACCACCAATTTTAACTGCTATTGCCGTGCTAATTATAACTTAACGTTTCATGAAAATTTTCTATAAATGTTTTTACGGCATTCTCTAAATAAATTATTAATCGTATTTGTTGAAAATAATATAGATCTGCCATTAACCGAACGTTGCCCCCTTTTTCGCGTTGCTCTTAAGATCGCGTCTCAGTCTCGTAAATAAGATTAAATTAATCTCTAAATAAATTGCGTATTTCTGGGATACAAACTTTGATCGTTTGTGCCGAATCTGTCGACATTTCAATAGTTTCGCAATTCCCTTTACTGCAATAATTACACCCTTAGAAAGTGATTCGAAAAAAAAGTTTTCGGCATCCAAGTAAACCCGAGCTGGCTCCTCAAAATTGCAGATGTTGCGCATTTGTCAGTGCCACAAGTGAATTCCCTATAAACAGAAAATGAAAAAGTGCCGTCAACCGAAATAAACAATCCGATTTTTCAGGAACCTGGCCGCTTCCTGGCGCGAAACCCGATACTGTTCAGACTTTTTTTCGCTCATTAGAGAATTAATAAAGTGAGAACCGTCTGAAATTTGTCTATTTTCCTGAAACGTGCAAGTGAATGCAGTCGAACTTTTGACTGTAATTAAACGCTGGATGTGTTCAGAATTGACTGTACATGGAACAGTAATTCAGCTAATTGTGCATAATTATCCAAAACAGAACAACTCGAAGAAACCTACACAAATTACAGTTGCGCGCCAATTCGTAGCTGAAACTTAAACAATTACGTTTAGCTCTCACTAATACGTTTTGCCACTATCCCAGTCAAAGGTTGCATTTTCGACGTCCCTCGGGTTCGTTGCGTTTCCCCCGTCTGCGAGAAAGGAACAAGCAGACGGACTCGTTAAATTTTAATAGTCAACGTACCGAGATGCCGTCCCAAGGTTTTAATAAACATAAAATACATTTAAGTTCGTATCTATTAAATTTAATAACAGTATTTAGGGTTCGTATGCAGCGCCGGTGCATCCGCCCACTTTTTCCCGGTTTTATCGCGGAAAGGCTGATTAGTCCCGAACACCCGACGTTTCTGCACTCTCCTTAATGCAATAATCGCTTTATCTCTTCCTCGGTTCGGGATTTCAACGGTAATTAAGTCTCACCTGAACAACAGACTGGACCCGAAACGGGGAAATTGTTCAATTCTAAAAAAAATCGTTTCGTTCAATGCATTTAATTTCGAATACTGTGCGAGCCGCAAAGGGATTAAAAATAATCCCTTTAACCATACAAAGTGCATTTGAGCGAACAGCTTTCTCTCTCAAAGTGCATTCGTTATTCTTATTTAACGAGTGGATGCAACTACACGCCGGAATTTGTTGGATGCAAAACAATCGCTGTAACTAAAACGTATGAAGAGACCAAAGGGAGCTTTGGGAGTTGGATACACGTTGATCCGATTTACAACAGTATCTTCTTATTTTTACTGTTGCATAAATCACAATTGTTACTAACATTTCTAAGTTGTTGAAGGGTCGGAATTTTTTTGGTTCTGTTTAGAGGGTCAAGTTAAGAGGCAAAGGTACGATTTATGGGGCCATTAAGGCTGGTTAGCCACCCGCCACTATTATTTTACCAATTCAAGCCTGCATTTCAATGAAGCACCCCGACTGGTTGAAGGAATTCGATATTTTCCAAATGTGGCGAGGGAGGGCAACCATATGGTTATTATTGCCAAATTTTGGGTCCGCTCTCGAATACAATGGCTCTTCATGTTCTGCGTAATTGTGATTTATTGCTAAATTTCAGAAAGTTTCCCCGGATATTAAAAAACCCCAACAATTACGACTGGTGGTAATTAATTATTATCCGCAAGTAATCGTCGTTTTCCATATTGATTAATATGTTGACTTCCCAGCGGTCAATGCTGGAACCTTCACCTGCCCCTTATCGCGGTTATCATTACGGCCTTAATGAATTTAACGATTTAAATTCAGCACGTTACTGTACGTTATTGTCGATTGTTTCGGTGTTAAAACAAATAAATTTTAACAATTTCACCACAACAAAACGGTACATGGATCATCCGATGAAAACAACATTATCTAATTTAAATCAAACCATTGTTTATTGTTCGTTAAATCCTTCCCTGTACGTGATTGGAATTTTCTATTGCGCGTTCAATAAAAACGCAATTGTCGTAGGTCATAGCCGGGAATTTTGCGATAACGAAAAAATTGTTGTTGAAGATGATCTGAAATTGAATCTGTTTCACTATTTCGAAGCTTCAACAATTACTATTGGAAAATTGATTGATTAACCAATACAGCTGGGGCGTTATCTCTGCATGATTGAACAGATTCAATTGTTTTAATTAACACTACGGACGAACAGCAAATTTCACGCATTGGCTGCCATTTTCATCCCAAAGCTCGTCTCAAGGGTCTCAATTTTTTTCAGGAATTTTTTTGGCCGGTACTAACCGAAAATTTTGCTTTTCTTGGCCTTTCATAATTGTGTAACTGAAATCTACGAGGTTGAACGGTCTCAATTTTTTCAGGAATAACCGAAAATTCTGCTTCTTTTGGCCTTCCAGACGTCTTAATTGGGTAACTCAAGAAATTAGGAAAAATTTCCAGTGGGGTGCAGTTTGTTAATAAATAATTACGAAATTAATTTCTAAATAACACACCAAGTGAAAGAGAATCCCAAACCGCTTAAGTTTTTTAGGTTTTTGTTATAAGATGTCACTGAAGATTTCTGGGACGACTCGTAATCTTATGAAGGTTGCTGTACCTAAAAACCATGCATGCGTCTGATTTAAAGGACTTGAAAATTGGGTGTGTTCAGGCTAGACGATGATTCTCGTTATGAACACATGTTTTGTGGTAGAAGAACAACGGTACCTGTTGAAAGTTTCGTTTAAAAAGATCCATCGGTACCCTGCAGGGTTAGATAGGAAGAGGCAATAACGCACCAATAAATGACGCAACCTGTCATCATAATTCCAAAATAGTTGAGTAAATAGTTCCCTGTCGACCTTCCATCCCCTTGTACACCAGCCTAAACAAACACGACCGGTATCAGCCGGTCGCGTCTTACCCAGATTTAGACCCATTAAAGTGGCATGTTTAAAAACCCAACCCCGACGCCGGCACAGCCGGTGGATTCAATGACAGGTTTGAGGTATGCAGGAGGCCCATAAACCATGGTCGGACCTATATATCCTCACTAATTACTAGCAGAATCACAATCCGGTCTAGAGGAAACGACGTACGACACGTTTTCTCTCCTCGCGGTCGTCCGGGATAAATAACATCCCTCGACCTTGAGGCTTTGCCAACACATATTTTCAATTATCTTATTTGCTCTACCACTTCTGTCAGATTAAAGAACACTTCACATGTTGGAGTCGGCTCGCTACGGTTATAAATTGCGCTGGAATTACCCAGAAAAGTCCGGGATTAGACTATATTTAAGCGATGCTCCGGACAGTATTGCATTTCTTAAAAAAAACACTTCGATGGTTGGAAAAACTTCCCGTTGTTGGAGAAGCGTGTTAGACACCCACTTCAAAACGAATGTTTGCCAAGTGCGGCGATCTTTACTCAATTCTTTAACACTTAGAAAAGAAAAAAATTGAGTGAAGTCTGCGATAATTAAGGAAAATTGCAGTGAATTGCCAACAATGCAACAATCTTGCAAATGTTGAACAACGCATTAAAATTTGACTTAAAACGAGAGACACATTGCTCCTCGATGCATAAGTATGTCTAATTTAATTTCGACGCGTGGGAGAGAAGAATGGTCGTCCGTCATCGTGTTCATTATGACGATTTAAATTTTGCGAAAACTGTGCAGACAATGGAAAGATCGGTATTTATGCACTTTACACCCCACGCAAACCGTAATTATGCACCGGTCTTCATGCCAAATTGCGGTCAAACAGATACAAATTTGCTGCCGACAACTAATAATAGGACACTTCGACAATTAATAATCGAATAAAAAAACAGAACTGAATTTCAGTCAACGACAAGCAACTACCGGCTACGAACATAGTCGCCAGTACCATCGATTTTTTTATTTATAAATTTAACAGCAATCAGAATATTCTATTAGCTATTTTGCTGACTGATTTTTAGTGAGTCTCACTATTGTCTTGTTAAGACTTCTTCATCGAGAAAGTTCCTTCTTCACCTTATTTCAGCTCTACTGGCCATCTTCTTTTCAATCTTCTGTTGTTTTTCTCTTGCAGTAGTGACTACAGAATCTTGTTCAAGTGCATTTCAATCTTCTCATGATGTTTCTGGCTTCTCTTCTCTATTGTTTGACTGTTGGATTGGAATACGGAGATTTTGATGTAGCATCTGATTTGTGACGTACCATGGAGCATCGACTAATGCCCTTAGAATCTTTGACCATAAAGTAAAGAACTTATAAAGAGGCGACGCTTTTCCTTGATGTTTTGAAACCAAATCCTATGACCTCGAAACATCAGCCCTTTTAATTTGGTAGGGTAGATAAAACATCGTTAAGCACGTTCGGGATATTTGGCTGGCGGCCTCTTCAATGCCAGGCGGTTGTTGTTAACGCCTCAGCTGCGGTAATTCAAACCTTTTAAATTGGTAGGTTAGGCATCTTTCTCGCCCAATCAGTTTCCTTGTTCGACCGCCGCTTCTTTATAAGCTCTTTACTCTTTGCTTTGACTATGCTCGTTAAATTATAGCTACGCTAGACTTGCTAGTGCTGCCCCAAAGTTCAATACCATAGGTCCAGATTGGGATAATTACAATTTTGTATACTAATATTGGATTATTCAATGCCATTTGTGATTTTCTGCCAAGCAATCAGTAGAGTTTTCTAATTTTCTCTCTTTGCTCTCGCTTCTTGTTTATGAGTTCTTTCCAATTTATTAAGTATCGAGGTGAATTCCCAAGTACTGAACACAGGGTGATAATGGGATTTCTGTATAGTTAATGTACATAGGAGGACATTTTCCCTTTTTTAACGTAAATGCTGCATGCTGAAATTTGCTTTCTTTAATTTTTATCTTCCATCTTTTGGTCCATTCTTCTATGTGGAATTTTGTGAGGCAATTACCAAATCTTCATGGACAACTAAGATAACAGTATCAACTGCAAATGTGCCTGTTGTAGTAGAATCCGTTGCAGGAAGATCAGATGTATATAAGGTACAAGACTGGCCCTAAGACACTGCCTTGTGAGACTCCAGAATTGGTGGGTTGGAACTGAGAAGTTTCATCGTTGACTTTTGGTCTAAAATCCTTTTCTGTTCGATATAATTTCAATAAGTCACAAAAAGGATCTGGCAATGATTGCTTGATTTTGTGCAACACACCTTGTCAAATGCTTGATTCACGTCTAGAAAAGCTGCCGAAGAAAATATTTTTTTCTATGGCTTCAACAATTACATTAACAATTCTATGGCACTGTTGTCTTGTAGAATGTTCACGGCGAAACCAAACTGGTGGTCAAGGATTACATGGAATAGATTGGATACGTTGCAATATTAACTTCTCAAGTAGTTTTGAGTAAGAGGACTGTCCAGGCTTTGGTACGAGTATTATTTCAGATTTCTTGAAGCGTTTAGGCCAATATCATAGCGTTGGTAATTCTTTTAACATTTTTGAGTTTATCATATCAATTCCTGGTGCTTTTCTAGTTTAATAGAAAAATTGTTTCTCTAATCTCCTTAGGTTTTACAAATTGTATGCTTATTGACTGTTTGCCACTGATTTTAGTTGAACAGTAATTTTAGCCTTTGCATCTATCTTTAGACAATATCTAAAGTCCTTGCGATATTTATTTTTTCAAAATACAATAATATGCTAAGATCCAATTTAATCTTCAAACAAGTGTTTAGTGTTTGTTTTTGATGTTCTTTAGATATTTACTATTACTATGTTTGTTTTATACTATGAAACTTATCTATTAATCGAAACTATTATCCACTTAATCCCCGCATTTTGTCTTTGTTTACTTCATACAAACTTGTAACTTTTAAAATATCTTAGACTTGTTAGAGTGGTTATTGATTGATTACGTTCGATATTTAGAAATATTAATGTTATAAGAAAATTATCAGTTGTTTAGGAGGAACTTGTGGACGTTGAGGTCATTAACTCGTCGCGTTCATCAACTATTTGCCAAATACCTTTATCGCTATGAACTTGGCCCGGTATTACATTTTCTTCTTATCTTTTCACAGATGCAGTTATCGATTTTTCTTTGAACAAAACGCTTCACCATACACATAGAAGAAAACAATTTTCTTAGGAAGAAAACAAATTAATTTCTTTTGTATTTTCAGGTACTTGTCCTAAGACGTAATGGCGTGCAGTCGAAAAATGACCTGTCTCAACCTAACCAGTCTATTAATTTTGGAAACCCGTTCGTTTAACTAAACTGAGGAAAATTGCCACCCAACTCAAATTAATTCTTCGAAATCTGAACTGAGTGAGAACGGGTTACGGGCAAATTGCAATAATTTGCTTACCTTACTCTGATGATATAGGATGGAGAGAAGCAACATCGGAACCAAGAGGGAGTGCACAATATTTTTTGGGAAAACTTGTAGTTGTTGCTTGACGAAACGATTTGTTCGACTGCAACTACATCTTGGTTGATGCACAGTTCATTTGAATATGATTGAAAAAAGAAAAAAAGACGAAAGGCCAGAGAAGAAAAAGTTGAGAACTTGGGTGGGTTTTACGGCGCTATATAACCCGACGACGAAGGTTTTAACAACGCTATTTTCTAGCCATAAATCCATTAAATATTGTCCTCGAATCTGGAGGTCGTGCAATAAATGTCGAGCCTAATTATTCCAAGGAAACTAACGAAATGAAAATTTGCAAATTAAAGCGATTTTTATTCCGAAGAGCTTTTACAACTCGAAGGTTTATGGCATGGAAAAGAGTCTACTTGCAAAATTTAAATACAATTATCAACAATTTGTCTAATCTAAGAATTTATCAGTCTTCTGCGATTTTGATGAAGAAATTTGTCTGGATAATTAAATTAAAATTCAGGACCACGAGTGCCTTTCGGGTGAAACTGTGTCGATTTTCCAGTAGGTAATTAAAGAAGTGTAATAAGAATTTGAGTCAAGATGCTGTGAAGTTGTGAGGTTACCTTTGCGAAGATTCTGGGGTAGTGGCCCATGGCCGGACGAGTGCAAAATTGCTGCCCTGGAAAGAATCAGGTGGCCCAATTTCGTTTACGACCCAATTGCCCAATTGCGGCCAATTACGACCAATTACATATTTACAATGACAATAATAGCGCCATTGTCACTTTCTCTTGCTTTTTAAGATGATGTTGTGGGTGAGGTAATAAAACCGTTCGCATAACATACAACTCGTTGAATTTACCTGTCTTCGAGATAGAGAAACTCCTCGTAAAAAATCACGTCGTAAACGAAATTCTTGAAATATTAACAGAAAACGAACGTGGTGATAACGATAATTGGGGCGCGCATCTGCAGGCAATTTGGGGTTTCCTAATAACATCTATTTTGGTTTTATTCGCCATTGAAGGTCGGAATTTATTTTTGGAAATAAAAATTAATCCCCTCGTTGTTTTCGTCCTTTGTTTTACTGCTTCTGGAATCAACAATAAATTACCTAAAAATAAGTTTGGACAAGAGTTTCGTTATTTAGTGTCCCCGAATGAATCATAATAAATTTCGAAAATCGACGGCCTTGAATACAACCTCCGAAAGTCGCCATAAATTTTTCGAATTTAAAGTGAAGTACGCAATTACAATGTATCTCTGTCGAAATTTATTGTATTACACTAAGTTTTACGGGGTATGACTCGGTTAATAATTTGTTTAGTCGTGCGATTCGTTTAAAGTTGTACGCATGCGAATTTGTCGTTGAGATTGATGGCGGTTGTCTACCTTAACGTCTTGTTTAGTCTCGATTCGAAATTTCTGAGACTTCCGTTTGATTTCGTTAATTTATCGTCGTTAAACTGACGATAATTGGTTTAGCGCCAGATTAAAACGGTGGGATCCGATCGTTTCGTTAATGTCTCCACTGAGATAATAATGAAAATTTTATGAGGAATTTTATTAGAAAAATTCTTTTAGTTGAGGTTTTACGGTCGATTTTGAAAAGTATATACGAAGCACTAAAATCGCGAATGGTCGGATAAAAAGAAACGAAGGCAGTTTAAAACTGTTCAACAGTAAATCGAGCACTTTTAAGTCTCGACGAACCTTCCCGTGTAACGAGCCCATAAAGATGCATTAGGACTATTTGTGTATATTATTGAGGTACTTTAGAGACCGTAAAAACACTCTCTAAACACGGCAGCTGTAAAAATGGCAAAACACCAGACACTGCAGATATGCCACAGGTAAGGCCCCACAACCGAAATATTCTCAGACATTTTCCAATTATTAAAACTAAACCAACAACGTCGAACAACAAGGGATCATCAACCAGTTGCAATTTTGCGAAACGCAATATTTAAATAAACAAAGATGACACCTATCTTAACGTTATCGGTCACAATTAAAAAAATAACTGCAAGGTTAAGAGAAGTGACGCTTGTTTATCTATTTGTTGCCTGGTCAAAAAACACGCGAATAGGTAAAAGTCAGGTTGGAATTAAAGGCCAATTTTAATATGTTCCTAATAATTCACACTTCAGAACGTGTCCAATAAAAGATAAGAAACAAAAAATGGTTAAATCACGGCAAACTTGGCAAAAATACTTACCACATACTTACATTCCAATACTTTGATACGTTACGCACGATTACTCGCTTTGTTGTTTTCGATTTGGAAGTTTCCGAAAGCTATGAGGCCAATATTGCGTTGCGACAGTTCCAAATCTACGCCCCAATAGTTTCTCGATTTTTTTTTTGTGTGTAAAACTTGTTTTTTGAATACATATGACTATTTTTTCACGTAATTAAATATTTACTTTCAAATTTAAAAAATTCGCGCCAAACCGCCGTAAACTGTCATGGACTTTCGATGACGTAAGAGGTCACGTCTACGTATTAAATTATTTTCTTGATATACGGTTGCAATTTTGCTTCATATACCGGAAAAAATAGGGAAATGCTGCGGAATAACTTTGGAAATAGTGTCAACTTACAGACTAATAAGGGTTTAGACCCAAAATCACGGTAAGAAATCAAAAGCAGTTACAAAAGTATTTAAATTTTATTTAATAAAAATATTTTGTTTTGGCACGTGCAAAATCTCGATGTGGCAGTGGAAATCCAACAATTTTGGTTTGCGTTTCGGATGATGCTTAAAAAATATGCAGAAATCTGTGGGGTTTCCTGAGTGGCGACGCGTTATCTCTGAAAAAATAAAAATAAATCAAGAAGACGGTCGCAGAGAGTTAATCTCGAATAATGTCACGACACATGTAATTGCGCATTTACGATAAGATAGCGAGTATCGAGGCCGGTGCGTTGCAACTGCTTGCCCCAGGTCAGTAACAGAACAACACCCACACACCGTCTGGATCTGGAGACCGGCCAAGGCGACGATGCCTCAAGATACACGGAGTAACGATCCCACATATTCCTGAATGATCCCGCCGATAGTTTATGTGGTTCTTTTTTATGTCTATTAATCCAGCAGGATCCAAGTATGCGTAAACATATCCAAACTTCGATTCAGGCATTTTGTAAATATGCCGAAACTTCTCGCAAAAGTAAAGACGGAGAAAACAAGTCCAGGGATGCGGCCTTCTCCGACGGTATTTATAGAAAATTTTATTTTATGACCTTTTTCATTTATATCGGATCTGGATATGTGTGCGTTTAATGGCCGCCGTATATTTTCTACGGGGATTATTGACTGAGGGAAGAAAACATGGAGCGGACGTGGGCTTTATTGGGAAATTAAAATTTCATTTCCATTTTTAAGTTTACCATTTATCGCCAGATTGCAACAACAAAGGTCGGCCACAACGCAGTTGTTCAAGGAATTATCGCAATAGCGGCCAAACCACCATTTCTCCCACATTTTATTTTGACAATCTTAAATCGTTAAAAAAATTTAAAAATTTAGAAAAAATCACCTTATTCTTCCTTTAGAAGGCATCCAAAAATTTCAATAATCCAAATTTGGTTCCTAACAATTTCGTGATTCCTAACTTGTTGGAAAAAAAAATTAAAGGCATTGAGGGGTCGAAAAAAATCGAAATAATTTTTGTAGGTGAAAGAAAGCAGGACGAAAGACGGTATTGTGGTTATAATAGTCAATGGATCTGGTCAAGAACTGTTGAAGGTCTAAAATAGAAATGAACTATGAACCGGCAAGAACCGCTATAAAATCAGAAGATCGGTCTTGCAAACTGAAGATTTTTTGCGATATTTTCGCCAATCAACTTCAGTTATTTCAGACCTCGTCGTCTCTCTCTGAATTTATTATTAACATCATCTGGTTGGAACCGACACAGATGAATGAGGACAATTGCATTTTTTCTGGAAAAAAACGCAAAAATTCCTGTTTTTTAACAAAATTATTTATGGCTTGTTTATTTTTCGGCAGTGCATCGCTTATAAAACACGTGAACCAACGTTGTTATCGTCGCTGTTTATATCTAAAGTCCCAATGATGATTGTTCTGTTTGTCCTGACCTGAACAACATTTCAAAAATAGCAATTACGTCATTTTCGCTAAAAAAATTGTTTTTTTCTCCAACCAATGGCTACAATTAAGAATCTACTTGACTAAATAATTCAGGTTGTAATGGTTAAAATGTTGAAAGGTCACAAACCTTGTCATTGCAATATGGAGAGCGATCTTTTAGATTCGATGTCCTGCTGAGCCCCGCCTCAAAGGCACAACGTCCAAGAATTTTATTTTGCTAGTTTTAGATATAAAATATTAAAGATGCTTCTAGACGTCTGCATCGACACATCGATCCATAAATTCTCTGAATTTATTTAACGAAAATATAAGAGTGTAGTTTCTACAGTTCCAACGTTCATGCATGTTCAATTCTCAAATGCATTATTCCCCGAAGTGAAGTTTATATAAATGTCTTGTGCGTACTGGGTAAATTGCAGTAAATTTCAAAAGCATCCCCTGAAATATGCAAGTTTTAATTGAAGAGACTCGTCAGGAAACCTCCCTGAAAGAAACTCGTTTCACGTTGGGGATTTGAATAAATTATTTTTTGGCACTTGCAATTTTTTGCTACGCAAATCGTTATAGGATTAACAACCTTTAACATTTGATTGAATTGGTCAGGAATTTCGCGCAAATTCCCATTAAAATTGCTCAAAATTTTTATTATTGTCGGATCGGACGCAATTAAATCCGACTCGATCGAGGTTAACAAACTTTTTATCTTCCAGGTGTACAATTTTTAAAATCTCACCTCGATTCCCGTCCGGACTTTTCCGGAATGACCGCAAGTTTCTTAATTATCGATATCGTCAGTTATCTTTCAATCTACGTACAATTAATTAACTGCGTATCTGATAAATTCAACAAACAAGTAAAGAGGTTTAATTAGTTCCAACCCAAAGGCCCCTTCCGTATTGTTTGCGACCACAATGCGATATTATCAAAATGCGTCGTCGAATTTCTTTAATAATTCGCCACTTTTGCGCTTTTGCCGACTCAAAACGACCTCGCCGATTCAACCTAGAAAAATCACTCAACCACGTTGATAAACCGCAACCGCGTAAATTTCGACCTTTTCGATCCGGAAAAATAATTTTCAATCATCCGTGGGTGGTTGAATTAATTTAATTTACACAAAAGCAAGTCGCTGCTGCATTACCGATCAATGGCAGTGCAGCGGATGAAAACCGCAACTGAATAACGTCCCGACCGTTTTTAATTAGCTAATTAATTAACAAAATTGCACTGTTGCGGCCTAATTTCAATCGATAACGCCGCCACCGGCGATTTTCTATCGCCGGTTTTTTTTTTATCAGACTTGTCGTCGCCTGCGAGAAACAGGATAAAAATGGCCATATCTTATCAGCCCAACTATTAATAACGTTGATGTATCGATAAGGGAAGTTTCATCCAGTGATTCAGTGCTTATAGTTTTTTCGGTAATTTAATGAACTCGGGCTATTTCCATAACGTTCTTTCATATTTTAGTAAAAGCTTTGGGAAACCGACATAATTGGGTCGATCATCTAAAGAAGAAGCTTATAATGCGAGAGACCTAAAAAACCTTTCAGTATCTACGCGTCGTCAGCTACGAACTCTAATGCACCTAGCAATATTAGCTGAAAGTCGCAGATAAGGAAAATTATTACAGGAACTTCGAGGAAACCTAAAGTTTCTCGAGACTTAAAACAATTTTTTTTGTTACAAGTAATTGAAATTAATGAATTTTTCAAAACAATAATCTTTCCACACACCTTTTAAATGCCCGAATGGGGAGAGATTAAAAACTGACAGAACACGAAATTCGGTTCTGGAGATTTGAACGTGTCGGTCCTGTCGAAGTATGATTGTCCAGACGTTTCGCGTTGTGACCTGGGGGACTTTCATAATTGCCGACTTCTGCTTAAGCCGTCCGTTTGAAGTGTCTTTGAAGGTTGCGAAGAAGTTAATTTTCGGACGCCCCGGGCTCGACGGCGTCACCCAGGCAAGAGGATTTTTACGGTTACGAGGGGCGCCTGTGCTTTAATTGTCTGTTTGATGGCGCAAAGTAGTTTAAAACTCGCAGCCATATTCGTTAATTGAAGAGAAGGGCGCAAGGCCAAAGTCCTGAATACAGTTTGAATATTTTATAACTGCTTTTGAACTGAAGGGTTAGCGTCCGTGTAGACAATTAAGGCGCACAATAAATCTAAATAATGGTCCCCTTTCGGCTTCATAACTTAATCTAACCCATTTACTATTGCTGCTCCTTTCGGGGCTAATTGCTTTGCAATATGGGCCTCCCCGATAATGGCGCTTTTTAGATGTTAACTGTGATAAATGCGACACTTTCGATTTTAATTGATTTTCAGGCTTAATAATCTTTTTATGGTCGACCAAGCCGCCGGTTCACTAACAACAAAAACGATGCAAATCGCTCTCAATGTCGAGTTTTCCGTTTACTTCTCGATATAAACGAGGAGGCAGCAGGATTTTATCAACAACATCCGGTTATTGAACAGTCAACTTGGATGACGTGCGCCACTGACGTTTCAGGTCGCTCGCCCCTCCGGCAAGTCACTTTTCTCTTACAAATAGTCCAAGGTCTCGGGATCATCGGCGTCAGCGATTCCGCCCCTGGATTATTAATAGTCCGACGGTTGCAGTTTCGCAATTAATCGTGGCGAATGTTCTAATAATAATATGATAATTTTCCCATTTGTACGAAAACGGTTTCGGGGGCTATAAATTCGAAGGCTTAATGGAATGCCCGTTTCGAACTATTCTTGGACGCGAAACTTAGCCCGTTGTTTCGCATTTAACCCGTTCCAAAATCGTCGCAAAAATAATATAAAACACTAGTTCAATGGACAAGTTTGAAGAAAACGGAGTCGTTATCCTCGCCGCTTTTGGCCAGGTAAAATTCAGACAGTAGCGCACCAGGATTTTTCTCTAAAAGTTATTTCCCGTCGTAAAGCAACTTTTAGAACACCCTAATCAGTGCTACCAAGGCACTTGCAAAGTTACACAATATTGATAGTTGTTGGTAAATAGTTGGCGCCAATTTGAAAAAAAAAAATTTCATATTAAGAAATAACAGCAAAAATTATTTGAAATTGTTCACGTGACCCAGAACGCGCTGTGATTGGACTGACGTCAGACATCACGCAGCGAAGCTTCTCCCGGAGCCTGCTACTCGGTTTCTTTTACGCGATTTGTTTTTCAAGAAAATTACGTAATTTCTCCCAATTTTCTTTAACTAATTAAATATTAAAAGTGCATCGTGATTTTCGGAAATGCAAGATTCAGACGGACGAAAAATTTGTGAGGACCCAGTTGGATAATTTGCTGTCAATATTTCTTTTTGTCTTCTGAATTTGGGTTCCGGTTGCGACAGCGAAATTTCGTGTTTGCTTTTTCAGTTTTTCAGCGCGCCACCCCTGTCGGCGCGAGCTATCCTGCCGAAGATGTAAACAAATATGTTTTGGTTCGGTTTAAAATTAACCGGCTGCAGTTTCGCATTAATTAGCCATTCGGCCGCCGTGTTTGTGCCATAAAAGTTAGTGCAGCTTTGGCCTCCCAGTATTGACGATTTTATCGGCAAACTCGCCGAGAGCATTATCCTGAATTATCATCTTCGATAGGTTTCGTCAGTTCCCCAGGTGACGAAAGTGTCGTCTCGACTAAAGGAAACGAACGACGCAATTCTGCGGCCGGACTTATCGAAAGCTGCTATCAAGTTCAATGACACTACATAAACAAGCTGAAACCCGCAAACTTGGAAATTAATAACGATACGCGACTCAATATGAGTCATGAAAGAAGCCAAGGAAACGTCCCCGGAAAACCGGAAAGATTTCACCAAAAACCGCCGGCCTTGCCATAATTTTCCCTTTTCAGTCCGCAAGGTTGATTGCAAGGAGCATACAGCGAAAATAGAATATGCAAATGAAATAACCAATATAGAAAATGATATCCTTGAAAATACATTACAGCTGTTGCCGGAATAGGACAGACAAGTGATCGGGATTGAATATTAAGAGGGAATTGCGGGCTTCCTCCCTTTCGACGTGCAAAAATCGCGGCATCGATTTTAATTATTCATTCCTCATCTTGTCGTTATGTTAATGATACGCGGTGACATTTGCTGTTTAGTTAACCACGACACAGTGCCTTAATTACAACCGTTGACATTTCAGATTCATTAAAGATTTGTTGCTATACGTCGAAACAGGGAAGCGATTAGATTACCGGATAAATTATTTATTTCGTGCGACACACCAACAATAATCGTTTTCACGACCGATCCCACAACCAATAACATAATCGACTTATTAATGAAGGAAGCGGTCTCCAATATGCTAAATTCGCAAGATCAAATCGTCTAACGTTATCTTGACCAAGAGGATGTGACGTCACTTCCTTTAATCGCCCGTTCTATCTCTAAAAATTAAACTTTATTGCGCGAGAAGCGCAAAAAATCCTTCACGATTAATTCCGCTAATTAATAAATGTCGTAATTACCGAATTTCCCGTTGCGGAAATTTTCGATGGTCGGTAAGTATCTATTGACGATTTATCGTCTTTTGCTCAAGCTTCCAAACAGCTGTCGATTTGTCGACGAATTTTATGTGGGATTAAGTGGTCGCGACCGTTTCGCCATGGATGTTCGCCAAACAATGTTTTTCTCTTTGGTAGAATTTCTCCCGGCGACTTTACTATTAGCCGTACAAACTTTCAACTGCTACCAATCGATTTCACATTAAATTTTACACGAGATAAAGTTGGTGCACGGCTCAGACGGCAGTTCTGCTATTTTGTGCCAAATTCGGCGACATAACAAAATAATCGCTCTAATTCCCTTCGGATGCCCCGCTGAACTCCTGCAAACATCAAACGGCCGAGACAGGAATTGTTGATCAACAAATTTACAATTAAACGGGAGAGAAGTTTGCAACTTGAACAGGTACTGATCGGGGCTTCCTGAAGGAATTCTGGGTTTAAATAAATAAGCAAAGTGTCTAACCAGCAGGAGCCACCCCGAATTTATTTACGGGATGTTACTAACGTTACTAAGTGTTTCCACTTTTAAAAAAATAATTTTGTTACCTAAACCCTTCTAAAATTCTATGAACTGGTCAAATTTAAATTTAACTTTTAATTTTCCTGCCTAAAAAAAATTTCTACCTTAAAAATGACCAATAGATCAACTTTCTAGTGTGATACATATTTTAACCAGTAAGTACCTGCGATTTAGTGTTTGTAGATCAACTTTGGCTTTGGAGCAAGTTCTTGCTCGACCCGATTGGCTTAAATTTCGAATAATTCTAAAAAAATGGTTCATCAAGGAAACTTTTACCCCAGTTCTCTACTGTAATGATTCATATCATAACCACCTGGTTTCTTGATTAATCAACCTGAAAGAAGCTTCAAATCGGATTTTTTGTGAAACTTTCTAACATCAAGCTGAAAGATAACGATTCAGGAATCAATAAAAAAAATTGTGCATGAACCTGTTCGTGTAGTTTCGAAATTTCGGGTTGGTCCAATAAATTGCATGATCTTTAACAATTTTCTGGTGTTCATTTGTAGGACTGAGTCACGAGGTTAGTTTTCCCAGTTTTTGAAAGTTGTTTGCGAGGTGTAAAGGTCCGATGACCGAAATTTTGACGGAAATCGACAAATTATAGACGAAGAGGTCAACTAAGGTCACGTTTAGTTCGTGTGTTCGAAACTCCGCTACCAGGAACCGACGAATTATTTTTAATTAATACAAATCCGAAATTATATAAATTTACAAGCGATTCGCTAAATCGGCTAATTGTCCTGGACGCCATTTAACGAACCGCTTAATGACTTGTAAACATTTCCCTTATTTACATTTTCTAACTGTTTCCATTAAAATAACAATATTTCACGTCCGGAAAGTCAATAAACACACCATAAACACATTAAAATACTCGTTTCGGTGCGTCGAGAGAAGATTAGCATACGTCGACCTTAGGAACTGTGACGGTTTTTTTCTCGGTCAACCTGGCGCTAACACCCGAGTCCGTCCCTGTGTTTCTCTCTTCGTTCTCGTCGTGACTCATAAAATCAAACTTTCACAACTATAAAATAAATTTCGTGTATCGAAATTGGACGGATTTGCCGTTAGACGCCGGGAAGAGTTCGAAGACGAGGACCACTTCTTGTGCTGATGGCGTGACATTAATTAGCGAGATTGCTTATGCGTGATGTTTTCTGGCGACACTCGATTAGATCGATTCGTTTTACGGGTCGTTATGGAGAGGAAATATTTAACAACATTGTGCAACGAAATTTTAAGAGACTTAGAAATTGTTTACAACGAATTAACTATGCGGAGGTAAACAACGATTTTTATCTGATTTCAGATTATTTTCTTCCATAGTCATGATCATGACCGATGATTTGCTGCGATAATTGGAACCGGGCACGTTTCCGCGATTAAGAACGGGGCCCAAGGGGAGAAATAGAACGATCCAGACAACAGAACGTTGACGAAAAATCTTGCAATCGTTTCAAATTAATTTATCTGTCGACGAGCAATTTTAAGGAATATACGAAATATCTGACGACACTATTGCCACGATACAATTAAATAGATGACATAAGTTGTGCGAGCAAATCTTGAAAAGTTCTATAAGATAACCTTGCACTCAGTTGGATGAATCAACTGATGTGTCAAATTGCCTTCAGCTTCTAGTTTGGCTCGAATGTGTGCAAATGCTGAAAAAGTCGGAGAAGGTAGCGAGGTCTTCCTGTTTACGAGCCAAAACGGTCCAATTGTCATTGATTTTTAATAAGCTCGTTAAGGTTGCTAAAATTAACCATCTATCAGGTTTAACTTCCTACATGTCTTTTTTTAGTAATTAGAGATTCGCGATTTCCAACCTTTTAGCGCTAGAAAAATGTTCCTTCTATCTCAAAAATATCGCAAAAGTTATCAATCTTGTATATCATTAAATAAAATTAAGAAAATTTTCATACAATGGTAAGGGTTTACCAGTAGAAAACCTATACTGGTTAGAATATATTTACGGGAGTAAAAAATAAAAAACTCAAATAATTGGAGATTTACTAGTCGGTAAGTCTTTAAATTTCTGTATATTTCAGAAAAATCCGAATTGAAATTCCTCATCACTTACAAACATTATTTTCTGAGAGGAATTGGAACTTTTCCACCAACTTGCATAATTTTTCACCATACTGCGTCACACTTCAGATCATAATTTTTTCTACGAATTTTTTTTATAGATTTAGTGGTACTTGCGTCCAGTTATGGCCGATTTTAATCGTCATTTGCCCGAAAAGTTTTAACTAACAAATAGAACCCAAGGATCGGTAAGGACTAAATAGTTTTTCGTCCTGATCTTCCTTGTTTTCAAGGTAAAAGTGCAGCACTGGGCTTGAATAAATCTGTCCATAGAAGTGGCTGTTTTCGATTTTTTTTAACTTGAATTAATAAACTTGTCGGTATTGTGACCGGACTTGTCCAAATTAAGTTGGTTCGATGTTTTTCTGGGTGGAATAAATGAAAAAAAAAATAGCCACCGAGACACATAAATAAAGAACAAATAAAGCAACCGCGACGCAACAACTTTATAAATAAGCAAAAATGCGGCAAACACGCGTTAGGTGAGCTCGTGGTCGAAATTGATTAAAACGCAAATGCAGTAGTCGCCGCCATTTCTAAAATAAATATTTCGACAAATTGTTCTGAAGCGGGATCAAAATCGTTGTTGCATTTAGTTATAATTGAAACGGATAACCCTTTATCCGGCGACATGTCCTCTTCCGAGGATTAATATGTCATCCTGCACTCATGCTACATTTGTAAAAAGGCGAATTTGAAAAAGCGTCTTTTCCTTTCCTCCTTTTCCTCCATCATAATTTGTCAACTTAACGATGCTACATTTGAACTAAGTCGATTTCTCAAGTTTTTTTATGCCCCGACAAACAAACAAATGTAAATAAAATGTCAACATATTCCTTTATAAATGGTTAAACGATTCGTTAGAGCTACTATGAAAAGCAAAAAAGCTCTCCTAGTAATACTATCGTATCCCCCGACAAACAGCCATCATTATTTGCGATTTCGCCTCATCAATGGGGCGTTCTCGATGACGTCACGAGCTTTTCAGTCGAAAGGGTGAGTTTGGGGTGCTGTAACTTCTGGAATTGATCGTTTCGAAGTTATAATTTATTCAAACGTATGACAGCTTTCCGTCGTTTAACCTTTCGTTATTTCAACATTAAAAACCAATTAAAAAAGAACAACGTTATCATTTAAGTGTTTGCTCGTAAAACAAGAGCGAGCACATCGACCGCTACATTTTGTTATTTACGTTCCATAAGTGAGATTTGTTTAAAAAAAATTAAATTTAGGCAAGAAAAACAAACAATCTTACACGTGCCCGGGCCAAATTGTTGCGAAAATAATGCCCATTATTCCAGTAAATATTTACAGATCGCCAGAAATTAGAGGTGGAAACGTCTGAAATACAGTTTCGGCCATTGCCCGAGAAAACGTTTCGTTTTGATTTCTAATTCGAAAACAATTGTTGCAATTATATAGATTTTTGTGGCGAACTTTTCAGTTGCAAGCTCGTAAAGTCGACCATGTCCTACCGCAACATCGTCGCGGTTTCAATGTGTATTTTGCGTAGTTGCTATTATCCACTTTGTTGTAATGGCCGTCTTCTTCTAGCTCGTGCGGTTGTCTCGTCCCGACCCGTGAAGCTGGGAAGAAAGTTTCAAGCGAAATTCGTTCGTATTTATATTTAAGGTCAGCAGTCGGAGTAACATTTACGATCTCTCCCCGAATGGGTTTATAAATAATTATTAAAAATATGAAATATCGTCGTAATGTTTACCACTTTTAATTATCTTGGCGCGACGTGTCTGATGATTCGTGAAAAACTCCCCCACAAGTCACGGACCCGATCCAAATACAATGGGGGGGTCTCTGTTTACGTTAATGTTTACATAAAATTTAGTGTTAATAAACTGTTTAATTCGAGGAACAAATATTTTTTGCATAAATGTTTTTAACGCTCCCTGACCTTTACCAAAGTGAAAATGTTACGTCAGGTTACGGTCTGATTATTTTTACACTCCGCAAGCGAAGTTTCCATGCGTTCGTGCAACGGCCACGAAACGATTTCAGTTTGTTTGATTGAGGTGTGGGCGAGGGAAGGGGCCGCAGAAGGCCCCCCCGAGGTGGCCTCCTTCATTTTTGAATGACGGACATTTTTAGAGGTGGAAATTAATCAAGTTTTCGAGGTTCTTTTATAAATAGTTGATACAGAGAAGGGTTGTTGGACAAGTTTTCGGGAATTCTCTCCGGTGCACTTGGTCTAATTTATCTCGCTATAAATTCTCTTAATGTTCTTCTAAACAACTAAACACTATGGAAATTTTGGGAGATACAGAAATCTCCAGAACCCAAAGATGCCACGTTTCTCGCCACTCGATAAACTCGAAAGCAAGACGTGAACTAACGTATTTTTCGTAAATATTTATAAGGTACCGAGAGATGGACATGACATTGGAAGAAACGAACATCGACTCATCTGACTTCGCCGAGACGGCGTCCACCGATGTAAGAAGCGATTCAAATCACAACACGTGATACGTCATGTTGGTTATTGAGGCAAGTCCTGTCGCTCAAACTGCAAGCAGAGGCCGGATTCAAACATCATCTCGAGGCATCAAATTCAATTTCTAACAAATTTCAAATATGGAAATTTAATTTAATTTTAATTTTCATCACACTCCAAACCAGGTTTTGTTATTGAGCAAAAGATGGATTCAAATTTAATTTCTAACAAATTTTCAAATATGTGGAAATTTCCTTAATTTTCATTACACTCCAAACCAGGTTTTGTTATTGGTAAAGATAAGCCCATTCGGACCTCTATCAATCTAGATGAACGTCATTTGAGGCCATATTTAGGAATCGGTGGCAATTGCGCCACATTTTGATAAAACTGTTGTGATTCACAATAGAATCCAAAATGGCTCTCTAGCGTCATTACAAGTAAACAAAACAAGACTATCAAAGTATGGCGAGGGTAGATTGAGAATTTCTCAGCTTGATATAGACGCGCGATTATTTTTGGTAAGGTTAAGTGAGTTCTCGTTAAAATCTTGGCAAAGTTCTCCGTTAAATTCCTTTCAGCGACTTTTCCGGGTTTTTAATCACCCTAATGAAATTTGGGTGTTTACGGTAGCATCCCCATAAATTAATCAAAATTTTTGCCATAATCACGAAAAGCACCCAATTTTAAAATTTGGAGTCTTTTTATTTTTATTTTTTAGTTTTGAATTACTAAATCTTGGAAACTTCTACAGAAATTGAAGCAAAATAGGAAACATCTAGTGCTTGATCCAGAATAATCGAAACTGATCAGCTGCATATGGAAGAGACTAAGCTACCAGAAGAAAATTGTTATTTTATCCGAAATTGTAGACTCCTGAGACACTGTTCGATGGAGTTTTGGCGATTGTCAGTAGCTTATCAATCCGTTAAGTTGGTTCTGGTCATTTTTTGGAAAATTTTGGTACCACCGGCGACACATGGGTTTACGTTATCGCTCTCACTCAAACATTTTAATTGTTTTATTGATGACATCCAGAAATCTTCATTTGCGCCGTAACTTTTGTGATATAATTAAATTTTTGTTAAACGTTTTTAGATTAAAAAGAAAAGATAAAAGTAACAAGTTAGAACAATGAAGAAGAGTTATCGTTTCACCTATAACGCCACGTGTTGTTTTGGGTGTCGGCTCGTCGTAAGGGGCCAGTTCGGGAAAATAATTGCGTCGAATTTTGGCAACAGGTGACCTCGAAAGAAAATTTTCTATTATCATACAGTCACTTAATAGCGAATCGTAAAATATTGGGACAAACCCAAATTTTTAATTTTCGTTTCGAAAAAAAATCGAAAACTCGTGATACCCTTGACCCCCCACTGCATTCAGTTGATAATGATCTTCATTTGAATGTTCAACAAAAATACGTTCACTATAAAAATGCATAAATATTTAGTGGAAATTCTGGGTGGCAATAATTCGTTTCTCTATTTTTGACCAACCTTGTTTTTATTGCAAGGTTGACTCATTGTTTATTTTCGTTTAATTTTGGTAATCAACAACAATATTTTAGTTGATTTTTATCACATACTTATTTCGCTAATGACACAATAAACTCTTTGTCCGATTTTTTTCTAACTGCGGAAGTGTCAGTTCGATGTTTCAATCTGTTTATATCCCCTAAATTGTGCCTCAAAAACAATGAAATAAAATATTGCGATAGAGAAAGTTTTGGGATTTTCAATCGACGCAATTAAATACGATCAAAGTCGATGAATTTTGAAGTTAAATTTAAACAAAAATTTCAACTACGTATGAAGAGTGTAAAAATGAAAGTGCAGATTACACATGTCAAAACAAAAAGAAATTGCTGACGTTTCAGTCCTCGACCGACCCGAGCTTTCCGCCTATCGTTTCCGTGCTTTTAAGAACCTTAGAAACGGGTGTAATTACGGTACACCCTTAAGATCTCTCTAGGTTATTTCGACTTTATATTTCAAAGAAAAAGTTATTAGTGGTGTTGTAGATACCAGGAGCTTTTTGAGCTTTCAACTTCGATTCCGGCCGACTGGAGTCTTTCTCTATTGTTTTCTCGTTTTTTCACGCAAATTACGTTGATATGCGCTTTATAAGCAAAATTACCGGAATTGTTAAGTTAAATTCAGTTATTACAGAATTGCGTGCTTTCTGAAAATGCTAATGTAACGAAGTTGAAGCGATTGAAGTGCTTCGACGTACTTTAAAATAGATTTGTCAGGTTTGTTCCGACTCCGGGCAATTCCGGGGTCGAGAGCCGCCTTCCAAATCAAAATAATAAAAATAACGGGGCGGCGAGATCCCCGACGCCGTGCCGGTGGCAGTGGCGTTGTCAATTCCCATCGGCACATGTACAGTTTTATCACGTATTGCATCACCGCAGCCGTCGTCGCATCGCAATTTTCGCTTGCACCTAGTCCCAAGTTAAAAAGGAAATCTCAATAATAATACTTTCCCGTGTATAAACAGTCTCATGGCCAATATTGCGGCAAACATGTCGAGAACGTTTTGACTTATTGGACGCGGACATTTCGATAACTCCATCTTTGTCTGAAGCACGGTTGGTAAATAGGAGGACGTATTGTTTATGCGGTCTGGTCGTTTAGCATGCAGTCACTGAACTAACTAGCCTTTCGCAATCATACGTGGTGGCATTGAAACTTGGATAAATAAAGACGCAAATTAGTAATTTCGATACATACGCAAATAGCCGTCGGATGCCGTTTTCGCGTCCAATCAACAAGACGAAAAAAATCTCGGAAAACACGACGCAACAAGTTTATAAATAAGCAGGAAAGCGGCGAGACACCAAACAAATTAATGCAAGTCGAAAAGGAAAAATCAAACAAGCCGCAAATCCCGTGGGTCACGATAACTGAAACGATCCAAATCCACCAAATTCTTCCAATCAATCTCAACCAGTAAGACAAAATATTTTTTACGCAAATTCTTCATTTAACTGCATCCGGTTACTGTAGAGTGGACGTCTTTTTCCTCTTCCATCGATTTGGACAGAATTCTTTCCTTCTCGACCTGATGAGGACTTTTGTTCCAAACACAAGCGAGGGTGGCTGCTTGTGTAATTATTTTTTATCTAAACTCATTTTCAGGTCTTAATTAGTGCATTTTCCAAGAAAAGCCTGACGTGTCCTGCCTGAAGGTACCTTTGAGTCTGCTAACATTATCAATCTTCGAATTTCAAGGGTCACGATAACTGAAACGATCCAAATCCACTAAATTCTACCAATCAATCTCAACCAGCAAGACAAAATATTTTTTACGCGAATTCTTCATTTAACTGCATTGGGTTACTGTAGAGTGGACGTCTTTTTCCTCTTCCATCGATTTGAACAGAATTCTTTCCTTCTCCACCTGATGAGGTACTTTTGTTCCATTCACAAGCGAGGGTGGTTGACCTGTCTAATTATTTTTATCTAAACTCATTTTCAAGTCTTAATTAGTGCATTTTCCAAGAAAAACCTGACGTGTCCTGCCTGAAGGTACCTTTGAGTCTGCTAACATTATCAATCGTCGAATTTCAAGGATATTCCGATAAAACTGATAAGAAGGAATTGCTGCGGTCCCGTATGGAACTGTTGTAGACTTTCGGGTGCCCCACTTGGCCCCTCATGACGTGCGACGCGTGCAACTGAGATTATCAGTAAACAATGATAGAGCAATTTTAGAAATTAGCCTAATCATAAATATGATTTTCCCATTTTTTTATAGAGTCTATCAAATGTAGAAAAATTTTCTTGTTGTTATAACATCATTGCAGCAACCCCTTTTTCGATATCTCCAACCAGAAGACAGGTGTTGGTAATTTAAAACTTTTGAACTCGTAGATAATTACTATCTGCGCACCAAATGGTTGCATATTAATTCTTCCCCATAACTGGCCCCTAATAATGATTGATTTAACGCCAAATGAGGCAATGAACACAGATGCAGCGATAAGTCCCTAAAGCGCCTCCACTATCAACGTTTTTCAAGATAAACACTTTTGTCGCATTGACCAATCGTTTCGATTGTTGCAAGAAATGGTAGAAATTCCGCAACCCGAAGAAGCGCCACAGTTACCTATCCATAAACTTCACATCATCAATCACTCTCGAGCACATTAATAAGCCTTAAGAAAATTGATTTAATGAAAAACCCCTCCGCCAGATCCGATGTCGTCTTTCGTCTATTCAATATTAATGGTTTTTGCGTAATAGATGGGAAGAGTATGCTAATTGACGAAAAAAGCTCGAGGTGTGCTTTAAAAACTTGTTTTCTAGAGATCCAAGGGGATAAGACGGGAATTAGTCACACTACGTTCAGGCAATATCATCATCATTGTCGTCGAGTACTCGACCTCTTAATGCACCACAATTCCAGCTATGTCCCTGAAAACTGTAATTTGTTTGAAATTACGAACGTGATTGATGGCACATCCACTCCTTGTTTCGTTGTGATTTTTCGCGGTTTTCTCCGACCAACCTCGGTTAATTGCATGGGGAATCCGGTTATTTACCCGGTAATTCCGGGATATTGCACGCTAGATCGGCCGTGCTACCCTCGCTATTAATTAGGGACAGGTACCCATCCTAGTGCTGTCTAACAACATACACGTTTCTGTTTGATGTGTTTGATATACCCAGATAATTAGCAGCTTTGTGGATCAAAGCCAGCAGTTATGCTGCAAACAGGTAACAATAATTAGACAGATATGTGTTATGTAACCCAGTAATACCTCCCGGTTGGACGGGTCGATTCGAGCAATGTAAAAGCGACATCGAAAAGTTTCCCAATTTTAACGAAATTAACAGCGATATCGAGACACTTTAATTTCCTATTTAGGACATCCCAGGCGATAGCCTAGACATTTTGACGCACGTCCCTCGCTCGAATGAAATTAAATAGATAAGATAAGGCGTCGTAAACAGCAGAATCCAAAATGAGTCAAAGCTTTTTTAACTGTTTTCGTCTAGATTACACGACGTAAGGCGTCAAGGTGCCAAACTGCAAGGCCGTCTCTGTGTGAGCTGTTTATTAGTCTTTGGATGTGCAGACGCTACGTTATTTCGCTGTTGGGATAACAACAGCTCGGAATAACATAATAAAGTTTATTTCAGGTAAAATACTGAAAATAAACGTGTGTGTGTTCTCATTTATTGATGATGAGCATACTGAATTATAATCCTAAATAGCACCGCGTAAATAAAGATAAGAAACTACGAGCTTCCAAGTTGCTTTCCTGCTACTTACATCTAGTAGCGCCAATTATTTCCGAAATGTTCTTCGATCGACGTGTTGATAAATTTTTGTAATTGCCTCGTGATTAAAGATTTAGAAAAAATTAATCTAAATCTGCTAAAGCCAGTGAAGCTGCAAATATTTTGCATTTGCAAGATTATTTCCAAAACTTTGCTAATAGGATGAATATAGTTTAAAAATCTGCTAAAGCAAGTAATGCTGCAAATTTTATGATTTGAGAAGGTTATTGCAAAAATTTTGTTAAGACGAATAGAACTAAATTTGCAGATTAGAGATTTAATAAAATTATTCCAAATCTGCTAAAGCAAGTAAAGCTGCAAATTTTTTTAATTTGGAAAAACTTATGTCCAAAGCTTTGCTAAGGGGATGAATATAATTAAAAATCTGCTAAAGCGAGTAATGCTGAAAATTTTCTGATTTGAGAAGGTTATTGCAAAAATTTTCCCTTAAGAGAGTTAAATTAATTTTGCAGATTAGAGATTTAAAAAAATTATTCCAAACCTGCTAAAACAAGTAAAGCTGCAAATTTTCTGTATTTGCAAGATTATTTCCAACACTTTGCTACGGGAATGAATGTAATTTAAAAATCTGCTAAAGCAAATAATGCTGAAAATTTTCTGATTTGAGAAGGTTATTGCAAAAATTTTGCTAAGGCAAATAGAACTAAATTTGCAGATTAGAGATTTAAAAAAAATATTCCAAATCTGTTAAAGCAAGTAAAACTGCAAATTTTTTGAATTTGCAAAAGATTATTTCCAAAGCTTTGCTAAGGGGATGAATATAATTAAAAATCTGCTAAAGCAAGTAATGCTGCAAATTTTATGATTTGAGAAGGTTATTGCAAAAATTTTGTTAAGACGAATAGAACTAAATTTGCAGATTAGAGATTTAATAAAATTATTCCAAATCTGCTAAAGCAAGTAAAGCTGCAAATTTTTTTAATTTGGAAAAACTTATGTCCAAAGCTTTGCTAAGGGGATGAATATAATTAAAAATCTGCTAAAGCGAGTAATGCTGAAAATTTTCTGATTTAAAAAGATTATTGCAAAAATTTTCCTTTAAAGAGAATTAAATTAACTTTGCAGATTAGAGATTTAAAAAAAAATTCCAAATCTGCTAAATCAAGTAAAGCTGCAAATTTTCTGTATTTGCAAGATTATTTCCAACACTTTGCTAAGGGAATGAATGTAATTTAAAAATCTGCTAAAGCAAATAATGCTGAAAATTTTCTGATTTGAGAAGGTTATTGCAAAAAATTTGCTAAGGCGAATAGAACTAAATTTGCTGATTAGAGATTTCATAAAATTATTCTATATCTGTTAAAGCAAGTAAAGCTGCAAATTTTTTGCATTTGCAAGAATATTTTCAAAACTTTGCTAAGAGGATAAATATAATTTAAATATCTCCTAAAGCGAGTAATGCTGCAAATTTTCAGATTTGAGAAAGTTATTGCAGAAATTTTGCTAAAACGAATTAAATTAAATTTGCAGATTAGAGATTTAGAAAAATTAATTCCAAATTTGCTAAATCAAGTAAAGCTGCAAATTTTATGTATTTGCAAGATTATTTCCAAAATTTTGCTAAGGAGATGTACATAATTTAAATCTGCTAAAGCGAGTAATGCTGCAAATTTTTTTATTTGAGAAGGGTATGCAGAAATTTTTCTAAAGCGAATTAAATTAAATTTGTAGATTAGAGATTTAATTCCAAATTTTTTAAATCAAGTAAAGCTGTGAATTTTCTGCGTTTGCAAGATTATTTCCAATACTTAGCTAAGGGAATGAATGTAATTTAGAAATCTGCTAAAGCAAATAATGCTGAAAATTTTCTGATTTGAGAAGGTTATTGCAAAAATTTTGCTAAGGCGAATAGAACTAAATTTGCAGATCAGAGATTTAAAAAAAATATTCCAAATCAGCTAAAGCAAGTAAAGCTGCAAGTTTTTTGCATTTGCAAGATTATTTCCAAAACCTTACTAAAGGGATGTATATAATTTAAATATCTGCTAAAGCGAGTGATGCTGCAAATTTTCTGATTTGAGAAAGTTATTGCAGAAATTTCTCTAAAGCGAATTAAATTAAATTTGCAGATTGGAGATCTATAAAACTTAATTCCAAATTTGCTAAATCAAGTGAAGTTGCAAATTTTCTGTATTTGCAAGATTATTTTCAAAATTTCGCTAAAGGGATGTATATAATTAAAAAATCTGCTAAAGCGAGTAATGCTGAAAATTTTGTGATTTGAGAAGATTATTGCACAAATGTTGCTAAGACACGTAACGAATTTTCAAAAAAATTATCCTTTTAGGAGTAATTTCGAGATAATCCTCATCAACTTACCGAATTCTTTTCGTCTCTTATCGCTAAACCGTGCGACCTCTAGTAGGCATTATTTGATATCTATTTCTAAACCAAGTTTAATCCCAAGTATAAACTTTTTTTTGTAACTTCCTGTAATAGGGGAATTTAATCGCCAATATCGTTTGTAGGCATCACCTATAATTTCGGAAATTTTCGCCGATTTCTCTAGTGACGCCTATAGATAGGCCACCCAGAATACAAGTTGTCGAAAAACGGTAACTTTTGTAATGAAGTTTTTTGGCCATTCGTTATGATTTGTGGTTGGATTTTCAATTATGTGAGTTGCTGGGTAATTTCTGCGCGTCGGTGTTTGTAATTCTGCGCAAAACTCGTGTAGCGAGCCTCATTGGGAAACATTCGATTTAGCGAAACGGCTGCGGTAAATAATTGCCGTTCGGCATTCGAAGTAATGGTTCGTGGTATTTTTTCTTGCATGGCAAGAGCTTGCGAGTGTGTGCTATTTATTACGTCCATACCCGGCTACCTTTATTGGTTTGCAAATGCCTTTCATAATTCATTTAAGCAAAAACTTACAAGTTCAAGCAGTTCAACTTAGTCAATATACAAAATAAAAACACGGTTATTGCATTAAGTTGTCTCGACGACCACAATAAATAATAAATAGCGAGCGTTTTCTTCATTCATGGCGACTAGGAACGATGATTTACATCGCCCACAAAACCAACATAAATCCTCTCAATTAACAATATCTCAATGTAATGTGTGCGAGTCAGGCCAATTTTTCACGACAATTTGGATAATCAAGAAAATCCAACAACGAAATTGCCATTGTGCAGAATCTCAGACGAAAATTTGTTGTTGCAAACGGGACAATGCGGCCCGAATTCACCCGCCTCTAACGGCCCTATTACCGTAAATCATTCCTAATATTATGCATGTGTGTGAAGTTAAGTTAGTCGGGATAATTATTCCTGAAATACTGAATAATTACCACACGAAGTGCTAGAGTCAAATGTCGAACTGCAACACGCGAATGCAATGCGTGCTATTGTCGCGAGGTGGTGCAGTCATTAAAGCCTCTAGGAGCCGCTTTCGAAACGAAATTCGGCAAAGTGGTCACTCTTCTATAATTTCATTATTCCGCAAATTGGGTACTAAGTTGAACGAGTGGTGGCGACCAAGCCACCGATCCTCCAGAGACTCAACTAGAATTTTTGCATTTCTAGATCTATGAGAATTTTGGACCTTAAATGGCACCTTTTTATTGATTTTGGTCAATAATTTTTAAATTTGCGATAAAACGGTCAGGAAAAAAATTAGTTGACTTAAGAAGTTTAATTTCATTTCTAGTGGAGATCCGAGACTAGGTTCAATTCTGTTCTGCTGCAAGTTTAAAAATGGTGACTTGTCTGAATGATTGGTTTAGCGGGATAAAAGAAGACAAACTTTCGGATACTGTTCCGGCTTTGACTAAATTGAGAAGAATTAGAGGTGGTGCGGAAACTTGAACAACGCTCGTAGGTATGCATAACTTGTCTCAATCTCACAATTTCGCCGACAGTTTGAGTATTAGAGTTATGAAATTACCAGCACATCTCCGTGCTGATGGGAAAATCCAAAGTTTGTTTAAACTTTTAACTTGTTTAAAATGTTCGTGAAATTTTCAATAAATTTGCAACGGTTCCTTCGTCTTGTACGAAAACGGTTCCATCGAAACCGTGTCTTATTAATAATTAACTTAAACAGCATTTAACTTTTTGGTGAAGTGAAAACGTTATGTTTTTATCAGAAACTTTAAGGTAAACTTCCCGGAATATAAATTACATCTAAATAGTTGAGTAATGACATAACGTATGGAATTGGGGTTTGAATCTTTTAACATTGTCTATATACGATCACGAATTTTCACCTTGATGCCGAGAACTGGGGAAAATTTTCGGATGGAAAACTTGCAAACGGGAAACGAAAACACTAATCGACTTCGTGTCCGTCATGTTCGAACTCAATCATCTAAGCTGCTGAAAGGGCCTATTTCGCTGAATAATAAATAATACGTGACTTCATTGCCTCGCCGGACGGACATGAAAATTATTGTAAATTACACAAAGCTTGCGCACATGGCAGATAATCAATTCAGTTTCCAATATAGCGCCGTCATTATTCAAATATTTATTTTTCCGTATTACATGGCCGGAATGGCGTATTTATACAAATGTAATAGCTTTAATTAAAAGCGGAGAGAGCGGCTCGCAGGAAAACTGCGCGCAAACAGAAGTCCATCAATAATTGTATCGACACCAGAGAGTATCTCAACAAGTAACTCATCCAAGTCAGAAATCTAAAACACGATTAGTCCATAATTCAAAATCTTCACTACTAAATTTACTTGTAATTCGCTGCAAGTGACTGTTTTATACAAAGATTGGCCGCGACGAAATTCGCTTTCATGAAGATGTCGAGTTGAAGGTGAATCAAAACGTTTATTCTGCACGAACCGAAATTTGGATTATTTTCAAAAAACGTCGTCAGTTTCACGTGGTAAAATTAAGCAAAAGTAATATTTAACCTACGAACCCTTATCACGTGGCCAACACGATAGAGATAGAGCTATTTCGTTTATAAGAGGCACGAGGTTGCAAATAATATTCCCATATGGTCGACACACGTTTTTTTGCCTTTGACGGCTATCTAATCACGAATCACGAAATCTGATAACATCCTCAATTGGTTCTAAAAATAGCAGCAATTTTGAGGAAAACCCCTGACAATTGTTAAGTTATCCAATCAAGCCAACCACCAGTTGAAAATAATTAAAATCAAAAAGCTGCAGGATTTTTTAAAATTGTTAAAATTTCTTCAAGTAGAAGTGTCAGTTTTAAATTGTTTGGACTTGATAACATTTTTATCGTGAATGATTCTGAAATAGCATGAGTAATTGCTTGCTTAATAAGTTTATTCGTAATAATTTAACCACTTTTCCCTTATCAGATGATGGATTGGGTAGAATTTCGCTGACTTGTGGATTTTTTTTTTAGTTTTTGGGCTATCACTATAATATCCTCATAAACCAAATTTTTCAATTAAAAAAAACTGTGACAGCTCTTGATCACTAAATATTGATTGGTGATTTTGTTTCCACAAAAAATATTTTATTGCGCTAACATAAAAATATTTTTTTAAGATTGGAGGAGGTTTAAAAATTTAAAGTTAGTGCTGTGGTAAATTTGGGCCCCTGCTCGAGCCCCACCTAGACGCTCACCTTTATGAGCCTCAATCATTGGCGAAGATAAGGGCTCGTTTCAAGTACCGTGTGAAAATCAATATCTTTTCAAGTGTGTAGGTGGATAAACACGATAAAAACATTCAACGTCCTTTTATCGCATTAAAAATAAAGTTTGTTATCGAGTGGCGTAAAATTGTTTAATTATTGAACATAAGCCGGTCCGGAACCTCCAACCCCTAAATTAATTTTTTCCGTCAACTTACAGTGACTGAAATTTAAACCTGTACAACTGATTAAACAGGGTTGATTTTTTAAGGCGGAAGAAGTCGATGGATGGAATTCGTGAAACATGCGATTGTGGTCGATGGAGGTTAATTGAATTGTAAATATGAATGGTCGGTTTTTATGGGGGGGTGATTGGCCTTTGGGGTCGGCGCGATCTGGAGGGCGGTTTCGAGAAGGCGACACAGGACGTGAGGCGAGACCGCTGGCCCGTCGGCGCGCCGTGACTCGCCATCAAGGTCCTAGGTTCACCGGCCGTTCCGAGAATCAGCAAACCGCCTTGGTACATACGACACGAGCTCGTTGCCCATTTTTATGCTAATTCATCCCCGCAGTTCCATAAATACAATTCTCTCACAACTTATTGCCTAAGTAGCAACCACCAGATCACCGCCGATTTCGATCTTTAACAATTTTCGGGTCAACTGTTAATGTTGCCATAAGAATAACCAAGTTAAGTTGGCGAAGACACTTTCTCTGTGGGAGAATTAAATTGACAACATTTGACATGAATTTTCAAGTAAAAGAAACCAAATTTAGAACCATGAAAACGACGCTGCAGCGACCACCTTTTGGTTTCAAGAATAAAGATGTTGGCCATAATGCTTAATTTATTTGTTGTGGCAGTTTTTCTTAATTTCTTCCTATTTTCTAAGATTGCCACTGGAATTAGAAACTCTTGCATCTTAATAAAAACCAAGTAATCATCTTTACAAGATTGCCTCCATTGTCGACGATCAAAGGACAGTAAGACAGGACTCTCTTCGAAGAAAAATCATTTTTTACCAATTATTAAAGTTATTATAAGAGAAACTAAGTTAAGCTCGCAAAGAGAATCCTGCGCAAGAATTAAATTGTTAACACTTGACACGAATTTTCAAGTGAAGGAAATCTAATTTAGAACCATCAAAACGACGTTGCACCTTTCGGTTTCAGGAATAAAGATTTAGGCCATAATGTTGAATTTATTTGTTCTGTCACTTGTATTTAATTTTGTCATATTTTTTAAGATTGTGACTGGAATTAAAAACTCTTGCATCTTAATGAAATCCAAGTAATAATCTTTACAAGATTGCCTCCAATTTGGATGATCAAAAGACAGTAAGACAGGACTCTCTTCGAAGAAAAATAATTTTTTACTAATTATTAAAGTTGTCATAAGGGCAACTAAGTTAAGCTCGCAAAGAGAATCCTGCGCAAGAATTAAATTGTTAACACTTGACACGAATTTTTAAGTGAAAGAAACCAAACTTAGAACCAAGAAAACGACGTTGCACTTTTCGGTTTCAGGAATAAAGATTCAGGCCATAATGTTGAAGTTATTTGTTCTGCCACTTTTACTTAATTTTATCCAATTTTCTAAGATTGTCACTGGAATTAAAAACTCTTGGATTTTAATAAAAGCCAAGTAATAATCTTTACAAGATTGCTTCAATTTTCGATGATCAAAGGATAGTAAGACAGGACTCCTCGAAGAAAAATAATTTTTTACTAATTATTAAAGTTGTCATAAGAGCAACTAAGTTAAGTTCGCAAAGAGAATCCTGCGCAAGAATTAAATTGATAACACTTGACACGAATTTTCAAGTGAAGGAAACCAAATTTGGAACCATGAAGACGACGTTGCACCTTTCGGTTTCAGGAATAAAAATTTAGGCCATAATATTGAATTTATTTGTTCTGCCACTTTTACCTAATTTTGTCATATTTTCTAAGATTGTCACTGAAATTAAAAATTCTTGGATTTTAATAAAAACCAAGTAATAATCTTTACAAGATTGCTTCAATTTTCGATGATCAAAGGACAGTAAGACAGGACTCTGTTCGAAGAAAAATAATTTTTTACTAATTATTAAAGTTGTCATAAGAGCAACTAAGTTAAGTTCGCAAAGAGAATCCTGCGCAAGAATTAAATTGATAACACTTGACACGAATTTTCAAGTGAAGGAAACTAAATTTAGAATCACGAAACGACGTTGCACCTTTCGATTTCAGGAATAAAGATTTAGGCCATAATGTTGAATTTAATTGTTCTGTCACTTGTATTTAATTTTGTCATATTTTCTAAGATTGTCACTGGAATTAAAAACTCTTGCATCTTAATAAAATCCAAGTAATAATCTTTACAGGATTGCCTCCAATTTCGATGATCAAAGGACAGTAAGACAGGACTCTCTTCGAAGAAAAATAATTTTTTACTAATTATTAAAGTTGTCATAAGAGCAACTAAGTTAAGTTCGCAAAGAGAATCCTTAGCAAGAATTAAATTGATAACACTTGACACGAATTTTCAAGTGAAGGAAACCAAATTTAGAACCATGAAACGACGTTGCACCTTTCGATTTCAGAAATAAAGATTTTGGCCATAATGTTTAATTTATTTGTTCTGGCACTTTTTCTTAATTTCGTCCTATTTTCTAAGATTGCCACTTAAATTAGAAACTCTTGCATCCTAATAAAAATCAAGAAATAATCTTTACAAGAATACCACCACTTTCGATGATCGAAGGACAGTAAGACAGGAATCTCTATGAAAGGAAACCATTTTTTGCTAATTATTTAAGTTGCCATAAGAGCAAAGAAAATTAAATTGATAAGACTCGACACAAATTTTCAGGTAAAATAAACAAAATTTAGGACGATGAAGGCAACCACCACGTTCCACAATTCCGCTTAATTTATTTTTTTCTCGCAATTATTCTAAATTTTGTTCTATTTTCTAAAATTGCGTCTAAATAAAAATCAAAACAGTTCTACTACAAGGCAGGAGATTGTCAAGAATAAAACTTCAAAAATCTGCAGGTCTCAGGTGCCTTCTCGTTCTTCCTCTGCGCATTTCCATATCTGTTAAAGGCTTGAAAGATAACGAAACCGAATTCGACCCAATCGATTTGTAACATTAAAGATGAATCCCTCATCATTCCAAAAAAAAAATAATAAATTTCGACCGTAAAATTCGGAAAGTTTGGTAATGACTTCACTTCCGTTAAAAACTATTTGGTTTGATGGAGCGACCTTGCGTGATTTCCTAAACGGTGCTGACATTCAGCATCTAAGGCTGGGCAGTTATATTTATGATTCGTCTTTGATCCCGTCTCAACGTTGATGATATTGCAACACTTGCATAACCTTCATTAAGACTACGTCCTGCATTTACAATCGATAATGGAAGCAATTTAAAAATCTCATTATTAACAAACAGTCGCTGACGAACTCCATGGGGCAGTTGACATTTAACAATTAATTAGAATGATGTGCATGAGGCCGCAACGAAATCATTTGAGTTCGTCAGCCTTGATAAGGGGAATTATATCATCAAACCGTTCCTGCGAGCATCAGTAATGGTGAGAAATAATTAACTAGCAACACCCGCTATAAACTAATTTAACTCGTCCTCCGCACACACAAGATCCAGATCAACTATTCGAAAAGGATAATTACTTAAGCGCAGGTAAATTCAATTAAACAAACGAAATTGGGGAAAATAATTTTCACGTTCTATCTGAAGTAGAGAGGGTGTATTTTGATTGAAACAGGACGATTCCGTTATAGTTGGCGTTCCTGGTGATCCTTGGAACACGTGCCAAAAAAAATCTTAAACTGGCTGCTAATTCGGGAAGCGGGACCTTGGGATCGCAAAGTGCAATGTAACATCTGGTCGATGCACTAATTGACCCCGTGGCAAATTCCACGGGGGAAAACCACTAAACTCGGGATACAAGGGTGATTTTGTGCAGTCGGACGAGTAATTGATTCCTGAAAAGCCGTTTAATTAAAACGCATTTTTCAGGGCACGAGTAAAAAATTACGTCTTTTTATCAATAGAAAACACTCAATAACGTTAAGGGCCAACCTCCCCTTCTGCTTAGTTTATTAACGTCGGTAAAAATGAATATAATACGTGAGCAATAATTTAATACGTCGTCTTCCCTGTAATATCTCATGCTGAATATCTCCCGGTCCCCGGGGATATTCTAATCTTGGCTCATTTTTTTTAATAAAGTTCGTGTTGCTCGAGCGTTTTCATTAGACTTGAAACATTTCATCCCTCAAACTTCGGTAATAGTTCCATGCACGGCGATTAGGAACGAGGTTTTAGGGTTGCGGGGTTGAAGAATCGTGTCACTAAGTTATCGGGGGGGTGGTCGCTTTTTGACGTTATACTGAGATACGAGCGAAAATTATGCTTTATGTCGACAATACAAATAAGTAGCTCGACAATTCGCGTGTCTTGTATCGTTTGTTTCTAAAACGGTACGTTAGAACTTAGCGTTTTTGTTGATGCGATAACCGGGGGTGGCAGCAGCGGCGGAGACTAACGAAATTGGGGTTCATATATTTTCGCAAATATACGACGGAAATTATCAAATACCTGGTGTAAGGGCAAACGAACTCGTCCAGACAAAGAGCAGCTTTGCCAGTGGCGTCCAAACAATAATTAAAGCTCCTTACTGCTCGAAAAAACGAAAAACTCGACAATATTAATTTTTTTACTCGTTATTAGTAAGTTCAAAGTATAATTGAAATACGGTTCAAGCTTCTAATATTATTTTTTAACAACAATTTTTTTCAAATTAAAACGAAAATTTTGGTTACATGACGAAAAACTCGAACTCAAAGCTTCAGTTTTTAATTTCAAAACCCCCAAATTTAGTTTCGTTGAATAGGTACTTCTGAAGGGTGGACTCATAACTGGGAGTGTCAAACCTTTTTCAAGAGACGAGCTTTTGTTAGTTACGTTTGAAGAATGGAATTTTACTCAAAATACTCGATTTCGATCAATTTCTATTTGCATTCCACAACTATTGCGGTATTTGGCTGCGTTATTCGATCATTAAACTGTGCATGAAACAATTAAATTTCGTGTGATTGCGCAACAGTAAAATTTATTTTGGAAATTATAAATTTTTTGCATTTGGAAAATGTTTGAGGTGAAAAGTGGAGATGCTCGATGGGTGAGGGTGTTTGAGTGTTGCAAATTAACCGGGAAGCGCGGTTGGAGCGATGACGCGATAGTCATTATCGGGCAAGTTTCGAAACAGCGTCGAATCAGCAGATTACAAAACCCTTTTTTCTTTATAACGAGAATGCAGAATTAGTATCGTTATTTTAAAATAACGCAATAAAGCGCAGCATAATCGGAACGGATTTCATCGAACTCATTGATGGGAGGCCGACCAATTTGAGCGCATTTAACATTACGAATTTGATTCGAAAACCAGGACACAGAGCAGATTTATTAAAGCTCGAATTAAATTCCCCTAATTACGGCCATAATTGCCTCGAACCGTTCCATTGTTGCCAATAATCAGCTTAAAATACGGCAACTTTTCAAACAGACATGATAATAAAATACGTCTAATAAAGTGCGCAAAGGACAAGATTGTTAACTCGAAAATTCCCCCCATAAATCTTGCCCGGCCCCGTTTTAATATAAGTAATTGTTCCTTCAACGCGTTCCATTTGCTTTATTTAGAGACTTTTGAAGTTTTCGAGAACTTTTTCTTTAATATGCGGAAATTTCGAGGGCCAGTTTCGTCGAAGAGTCTCTAATTTACCACGTTCCCTTTAATTCGCTCTTTGCCCAATAAACAATTGTCCTCGAGCACCGATCGCTTTCGAAACAAATTGAAAAACTTCCCAACTAGAACGGCTAATTAGAAGCCAACTCCTTCAACAACTTTTTTAATACCTGCATCAACTACTATTGCCAGCGGCAATCGAGAGAAACACAACTGACACCAAGAACAGTTTAAGTTAAGAAAATTGCACACGTATTAACCCACATGAAAAGTGTTCTTGTTCACGGCACATTAAAAGAAGTTAAAAATCTGCAATTGTTTGATGAGATCAAATATTTTAAATTTTTTTAAATGGTAGAACTTCAACACCTAACACCGAAAAGTTTTCATTGATTTAATTTAATTATTTTCCAAACTCTGCCAAAGAAACGGAAATTGTTGAAATGATTGTAATTTCAATTAATCTTTCGATAAAGAGACGAAATATTTTGATTAACCGCCAGTAGAAGTTTCTCCTAAGTTTTCGTTCTTGTTCATGGCCCATTAAAACAATATAGAAGAACACAAAAGTAAAAATCTGAAATTGTGTGATGATCTCAAATGTTTTTAATTTTTTTTAACGATAGCACTACAAGCCCGGAACTTCAACACCTAACACCGAAAAGTTTTCATTGATTTAATTTAATTATTTTCCAAACTCTGCCAAAGAAACGGAAATTGTTGAAATTATTGTGATTTCAACTAATCTTTCAATAAAGAGACGAAATATTTTGATTAACCGCCAGTAGAAGTTTCTCCTAAGTTTTCGTTCTTGTTCATGGCCCATTAAAACACTATAGAGGAACACAAAAGTAAAAATCTGAAATTGTGTGATGAGATCAAATGTTTTTAATTTTTTTTAACGATAGCACTAGAAGCCCGGAACTTCAACACCTAACACCGAAAAGATTTCATTGATTTAATTTAATTATTTTCCAAACTCTCCCAAAGAAACGGAAACTGTTGAAATGATTGTAATTTCAATTAATCTTTCGATAAAGAGACGAAATATTTTGATTAACCGCCACCAGTTTTCGATAAATGTTTTTTACCTGAAAAACACAAAAATGACTATGCAAAGTTTTTATTAGGCGCTCGTGCCAAGTTCTTGTGAAAGCCAATATTGACCCGAGCATTGACCGTTAAAAGCAGGAGATGAGCAGAGAGTGGGTTTTAATTCTTATCAGTTCGAGGTGCGTTGACTGGGGTTCGGAATTTTTTACTGTTCGATAATTTATTTTCACCTGACTTTGGACTCAACCCCCGGAGATTTGGTAGATATTAATGACAATCACATCTATTGAAGCAGCGAAATTTAAATCCACCCTCGTACCACAATTACTTTAGAATTATGGTCGTGTTTGTTATGGAAAATTGAAATTGGTTTGACGTCATGGAATATGCCTATAGTTGGTACATCGAAGAGAGTCGCTTTAACCAAACAATATCTCGTTTATTCGAATTTCAACGCCACGTGTCGCTATCAATTCGTTTGCCTTTCACTTAGCTTCTGGAGACCGCTGTCAGGCTTTGAATGTCGACGCGGCGAAGATCTAGAATACGAACAGCAAACAGTTCCGTATTTAACTTAAAACTACTGTCTGTTTAAACTATGAAATGATAACAATATAAACAGTGCTAGGATTACGAAAGTCTCCGGATCAAATTTAATCCGTTATTGTTCCCTAAAGAAACAAAGCGTTGATAGGTTTGATTAGTCACAGCTTGGCGTTGTCGATAATGGTGATGGGTGTTAAAAAATTAACGCGTAAACAAGTGAACTTCGGGACTTTTGTTAGAAATTCCCTAGTTGTTGGCCACATTTTTTTCAATGACTAGACGTCAACGATCGATTTGCCGTCAAGTCCGGAAAACCCACTCCGGTAACCGGAAAAAATCCGATTTTCGTAAATTAATCCGGTTGGAAGTTCTCAAGTAATATAGTAATGGCTTTGGAGCTATTAAATATTCATTCCCGATATTAGATTTATCCCCAATATTTGACGAGAAATTTCCTTATGTTTGATCACGAAAGAGGGATGAACGTGTTTATCCTGAGGGAGCCTAAAAATATGTCTGCGCGTTTATTTATCAGGCGAGGCGAGTATACAGAAGAGAAGGGGTTTCGGAAGTCGCGCCGCTGGTTCGAAACAAATGCAAGCGGCTGGGTGTTTCCGGTTTACACCCGCCGTCGGAAGTGCACCGGGTCGTGTTTACATACTTATGCAGCATATGCAAATGTTGGGTCGTTAAAAATGTAACGTTGTGCGAGGTTATGGCTGATGGCGATAGACGAATCGTTGCTAGCTTGACACGCTGGAAACGCTCTGATAACGTTCTAATCACCATTCGCTAATAATTTACACCGGATTTTGCTTCTGTCGGAGGGTTCTGCGGAAAATGGCTAACCTCCAGTGAACCGACAACCAGTGGCGTAACGTCGTCCAGGGAAAAACTTCCACCAACATGGAATCTTATAATACTACGTCTAGATCGGCAGTAAAGAGAAAAGCATCGCCAGCTACATAGAAGTGAGATAGCGCTGGTCGACCACGTGACTGTGGGACAGTTGTGCAAGTGATTGTCGCCAAAATACACGCATTTCAGGCATTTTAAGTCGTTATTTCTTGATATTTCGTTCATTTCTGCGTTGTAATTTATGTTATTGTTTTGGTAGAAGAATTTACAAACAGTACTAGTAGTAAGTACTAAGTAGTTAATTTTTGTTTACAGGAATAATGATTTATTGTGCAGCTTTTGGCTACACCAACAAGCCGGGAACATGAGAAAAAATGTTTTTTCATAAGCAAGTAAATATATTTGCAGCAATTTTTTATAAGCTATTAACAAGAGATCGGTTAGGGTAATAATAATAAAAATATGTATGGAAAAGAGGCTGCATAATTTGCCAAGTATACCCCTATTTGAATTAACAGCTTTTTCCCTAAAAAAACATTGCAAAAGCAATGGATGGTTGCGATGAAAAGGGAACAATTTAATCCAAAACCCAGTACAGATTGCATCATTATAATATATTAAAGAACAAAGTTAAAGATAGGATAAGAAATAAATTGTCCAAGTTAAGTATTTTTGAAAATCAATAGGGTTGACTATTAATAGGATAAAATTATTAATTTCGCGATTGACTACCCTGTGCTACTCTTTTACATCCAATTTAATGCACCTAATAGATCTGCCAGGTCCCGTTGATCATTTCTTGTTGAAACAGATAATTGCATGCTAAATAGTCCCATTTTTCGAATGTGTGAATGCTCTAACGTCACATTTCGACCTTTTCCGGTATTCTCAGACAATGTTTAAGAATAAATCGAGAATTGTCCTTAATGGTTGTATCTTTGTTCTGTTCAAATCATTGTTTTATGTTTTTTTGATTCATGTTTGCTTTATTTTGATATAATGTATGTACCTATAAAATGGCCCTGCCGTTCATAAAGATTATTATTAAAAAAAATTAAAATGGATATGTTCTATTTATGTATAACTCATAAGTAAAATTGTTAAAGATTCTGACTTGTATATTATTAATTTATATTCTTCATTAGATGAAAAAAGTAGGCCGAAACAAATCTTACAACGTTAGTTATAGGTAAAAGTTATTTTATTTTGTTTAAGATTCCAAATAAAAAAATAATTTTCCAAAATAATTCCTTTTAAAAATGGACATATTGTAAGATCTAGGTTTTTTAGTGATTCATATAGAGGTAATTGAGTTAATTTTTCTATCAAATAATTAAAAACTGTAAAAAAATCTCATAACGAATGCTTTTTATGTGATTTCCGATGTCTCCTTCCTTCTCGTATACATTTTACACGTACATCTCCTCTCTCTCTTTAATAGTTTTAGGCAATGTCTGCGCACTGCGATGTAGTTTGAGATCATTGATGGACCGCTAATTATCCCAACTATTCAGGAAACCGCTTGTCAATTTAATATTCCGCGTTAAATTTTAAATTAAACCGCGAATTTGGCTTTCTTGCTTCGCGTTCGACACGAACGCAACTGAACCTAACGTGATAACCTGCCATTGACTGAAAGTAATCCTGAAAGTCAAAATTATTTCCAAAAATTGTCCCAAAATTCTACCGCATACCTAGTCAAGTCCACATGTTTGTTCATTGACTAAAAAAAAAAAAATTATGACAAGACGCCCCCATCAATTTTTTTTATAACTTTGAGCCCGTTACTACCTCTCGTTACTCTTTATTATAGTCAGTGGCGGCGCCAAGATATTCTGTCAAGGTGGGAGACCTCCGGCACAATTAAATATGGCGTCACAAGAGGCCACGCTGGAAAATTAATAAAGAAAGTTAATCAGAATCAATTCTTAGCGCCGCCACTGCTTTACTCATAATAAAAGTTAATTAGTTGAATCACTTTGAGTTTTTTGTCGAATCTGGAGAAATTTTTTGGATTTGTTTGAACGATTTCTGGTTATTTATGAAGAAATTAGATGTGATTGGGTCCGGATTCCATGGCTGGTAGAATTCGGTGGATCTGGAGAAATGGCGTAAATGGTCGGGATCGGATTATAGAGATGAGCGCAAATGTGTAATTACGGCTCATGCACACGGCGGCGGTGGGCGGCGCCCCAAGTGAAGTTTTCAACACGCAATTCCGTGTCAAAGCCGTTTATCCTGACTGATCGAGTTAATAAATTAATATTTAATAAAATGCCGTGTTTGCAGCCAGATGGGTCCTGCCAGATACATTCGGGGGATGAAATGGGAAAGTTATTCAGTTTATGGTTGATGCGAAGCACGCAAGTTATTCCATCGACTTCAAATCATAAATCTGTCAGAAGACATTATGCATCAGTATAAATACGGTTCATTTCCAAAACAACTGCTGGCAGTACTTTTCATTCAATTCATTGTCACTAATTTACATTTAACGATTCGCGACAAGTCGCATCTTCACTGAGTGGAAATTTGTTGGTTTATGCAGATTTTAAAACAGTTGAAATTATTTAGATAGAAATTGAAAAAAAACCGAAAATTTGAATCGAATGAGGTTTTAGTATTTTCTAGTCCATCAAGGTATGGTGTATGGTAGGTTCAGTTTTTTTTCTTGAGTTTTTGCAAAATTAATCGTTAGAGTATTATGACATTTAGTTGAGACAAAAACAAAATAAAATACATTATTTAGACAGATAAAACACTAACAAAATTTAATCTTGTCTCTAACACCGCTAGGACCCATTCATTCAGTGGTTGATTTTTTTTAATGGAATTAAAGTTTCTTCAATCTACTTTGCAGTGACATGTTTTTTATTCCCCTCCGATAAGTAACACCATCATTATTAATTATTTGCTTTTTGAAAAAATGACTGAAATTTGGCGTGGCAAAGAATTATTAATTCAATTCATTTAACCGGCAGCTATTGAAATGAAATTATCTTCACTGCATAGCTTATGGTTTCTTGGTACTTATCCTTTTTTAATTTTGAAAATCGCATCAGTGATAGCAAAGTCGTGTTCGTATTAGCAAAACGCGGTCAAATTATTATCTGTTCTTACTTCGCTCACTCTTTCTATTTTCCCCCGCCAAGTAAAAATACGCAGTTGTCGTCACAATTATAGGGGAAGCGATCTCGTACTCGTATTTTGTAGTAAAACTGGGAAGGTACATGTTTACAGATGCTTCTCTTGTGTTGGTAATTGCGACCATAGAGATAGTTCAACCAACAAAGGGTCGTTTCGACGAAACCAAAAATATATTTTTGTTGTTTTGATAATTTAGGCACTTGCTTCTTACATCTGGCACTTCAACGTGTAACAGCCAAATTTGAATTTTATTTTTATATTCAATTCTTAAAAGTGAAACAAACAGTGAAACATAAAAAGACAAAATTTATATTGTTTTTATTAAAAAGAATTTATAGACTAATTCTACTTAATTATGATGTGCAATTTTAATATTTTTTTAATTTCTGCTTATTTCATAAAGAATTTAAATATACCGCGATGTAAAAATCTCGGACTTCTTCCTCAAGCGCCCCAGCGCCAACAATTTGAACTCAGATATGCGAGATACGTCGGCATTTTTTGTATAGAGTCAAAGTTCCTTATTCGCGGTTTCTATATTCGTGGACCAAAAAATTGTGACCACTTCTCGTATTCACGAGTAAAAAATGCTGTACCTGCGGATCCAAAAGAAAATTGCAGGTATTGAAAATGTAAGAAAAATTATAAATTTACTCATACGGTTACTAAAATATTAATTCGGTTTAGAAAAAGTAAGGAAGTGGTCAATTTAAATCGAGTAATAGCTTCCACATCATCAGGCCAAATTTTGCCAGCAGCCAATTATGAATACGACATGCAAACAGATAGGTAGGAAAAATTTGTAAGAGGATTATGCATTTCAAATTTTTTTTAGCAGTTTGTTAAATTTTTTATGTGTTGAGAAAGTAGAGCCACCAATAGATAGTAAAGATTTATTGTCTGGAAGGCAAATAGTGGATTTAGGATATGTACTGAAACAATATCCTAAAGTTGTCTTGAATTCGATCAAATGTACTACTAGCAAAATGGTTTCATATCAATGGAAGAGAGAGTGAAGGTGAAATGTCTATCGTCACTATCAGGCCACTAAAAGACGTTAGTCAAAAGACGAGATGCTTTAAAATTATAAATGGATTGCCTCGATAATTTTCAGATAAATGTTTGTAACTCAATTAATAATTATCATCTTTTAGTTTGAAACAAAACCATAATTATTACTTTCAAATTCAAGCCCAGCTCAACATCAGTGGAAGAATTTACTGCGACTTCATTATTTACACTAATAGCGACTTTTCAGTGCAGTAAATTTACAAAGATTCAGTTTGATGAAAAAATGAAATACTTCCAAAGCTAAATTCATTTTACTTGAACTGCATTCTTCGTGAACTAATAGAAGCTCGGACGATTCAAAAATTATCGATCCAAATAATGATACCTGGAAGACGCTTGCTTTGGCAATTTCATTTTCAAGTCTTCGAGAAAATTTACAAAACCAAAATATTTTATTTTCGATTAATAATTGCAATTTTTTAAAAATTAAAATTTTCTTAGGTGTCCATAACCCCAAAGTGGAGGCTAGTTTTAGCTATAAATTTTACTTTCCAAAATTAACCAGTTGGAACCAAATTTGTTTTCCCTAAACGATATCCAGGAACAAGACGAAGTGTGGCGTCCTTGTAGAGCCCCTGACTCGCTTTCGTTCCATGAAGTGGCCGCCACAATTCAACAACTATATCATAAACTATAAAACCATTTATATATTATTAAAAGTGGTGGAGTGTGGAAGCTGCAGCATTAAATATTTCAATTTCCACCGAAAGTCGTTACGGATGCCGTAAAACAAGAAGTCCGCGGTGACGAGGAACAGTTATCGTCAAAACTTGGCAGCGTAGGGCTCGTATTTAGTGGCTCTAAAACAACAAGCTGTAAAATATAAGCCCTCCATTAAGATTACACTTTATAATCTACGTGTACCGATGTTATTATTTCAGCATTACGAGGGACGATTTTAATTTCACCGAAAATGCCATCAGACCGAATTAAATTTTGATTCACAGATACACGACGAAATCCTAGCCAGTTATCGCCGTCAAACCCTCAACGAAGGGGTTAAGGCGTTTTGCCGCCGGCTGAGACGAGATCATAGGGTTTTATTGGTTGTTGTGTTGGTGGGCTGTAATTCGTTTATCGTACGCAATTATCTCGGGAACATTCCGGAAATTTGCAAAGGGCCAGAATTGCCGGAGTGACGCCTTCCAACTTGCGATTTTTCCAACGTAATCAAATTAATCCCTCAACTTATTATCATTAATTTCTATATGTTACGATTCTTATTCTGGCTTTTCAGCCGGGACCCTCTAACACTATTTTCCTCAGCGTTTTTTTTTCCTCTCTATACATTCCTATCCTCCCTATTTCCCAAATACAAATTCTGATCCGTTTCTTTCAGTCCATATTTATTCAAACGTTCCTGCAGCTAGTTCTTCGATAGAATCGCCTCAAGTCGCCAAAAAATTATTCCAAATGGCGATAAATGTTATCTCATGTTGTCTCATTTTTCAATTTCGTAAAAAACTTTTTGTTTGTTTTTGGCCATGGTGTCGGTTCATTTTAAATTCGAAGCCGCGTGTTTCTTGTATTCCTGGCGGGTACATGCGAATGGCCGTGCATTAATCAGGATTTGCTGGATAATTTGTGCAGTACGTTGCAGGGAGCGCTAGGTAGAAGTGATTAGGTTATTGATGGGGCGGATTTATGATCCGGAATGGCCCAATTACGTCACGCGCTATGCCCAATTGCGCCCTCGTCGTCCGGTTGTAGATCCACGCAAAGGACCCATCATCGATTTCGTTTAGTTAAATGCAATAAGTTGAAAACCATCCGAGCGTGAGACATTGAAAAAAAATTTATGAGTACCACAGCCGCTCCCCCAACAACTTCAAGCAATATTTATACAAGCGAATGGAAGTACAATTTATTATTATATTATTAATGTTGGCAATGGTGTAGGGGCTCGGCATACATTTAGCCTCTCTAATTAAACCAGTTCCAACGGAAATTCACACACCTACCCGATTTTTGTGTTATTATCCGTCATTAAGGACGTCGTTCATTAATAATAAGGTGGAGGGGCAGTCGAATTGGGGTCACCCCATTTTTTTGGTTCCTCCGAATTTTTCTGGGATATTCGTTTGTTTTCGGCAGAAAACTGGGAGTGTCGTAAATCACGATTTTTCCTCGTTTGTTTTCCGGCGGGGTCCTCATTATTTTATAATTTCTGCTGCACCGAGTTTCGCGAAAAGTAGACAACTTAATCAAGCGGCAGAAGAAGGATCCGACTGCAATAGTTTATGGTCGTGGAGAGTCATAACTTTAAGAACGTACCGACCCAAGTAGCATGAATAGATCCTTTCGGAGGCAAGTATGGAAATTGAACGCGTTCATCTTCATTTACTCATTTCGAGAATCGTTCTCAATCATTGATTGCCATATCAAGCGGTTTTTGAACTAATTTGTGAAAATCGATATGAAAATTTATTTGATACACCCAACAAATGTTTACGACTCTTTGAAAATTTAATTGAAACAATAGATTTGACGCGTCGACATTTAAAAAATTGCACGAAATCTCTTCGGATAACGTACAAGTTAAATTAAATTTTTGCTAGTAACTTAGAAAGCAAATAGTGGCGTTATCTGGTGTCACGTCATTGGTACATTGAAATTATTAATTGACCCGCTCGCTTTCAGTAATTTTTTGGGAAAACCCCATTTTTGAAAGCAGAGGCTCGTTTGAGGTCATAAGTCAAAGTCCCCTTAAAAATACACAGATGATGAGGCCGAAGGCCCGGCCACCACTAATTTTTGCTAAATATTTTTTGGTACGAACGAAATTAACTACAGGACCGTAATAATTAAACTAATGTGCCGCTATTTTCACAATTGCGGTCAAATTAAAGTGAATTTCTTCAAGTTACCTTGAAAAATCGATAAAACGGTTTAATCTTCAGGATCCAACCGAATTAGGACCGCGAAAAATTGAAAAATTATTGATTGTTGGAAATTTCTGTGCTTTTTCACTTACCACTTTACGCTTGAAATATGCAACAAGTACCAGAAAAACTCAAAAAAATATTTAGAAATTTTCTCTCAATTTTGTTCGAATTAGAATTTTTTATCTTTTTCTTGCATTTAAATTTTAAAATGTTTTCTTTTGTTACGCTACTTACTATTGCTATGATCTTTTAATAAAATTTCGGAGTTGTTTCAATACTAATTCTGGCGTTTTAAGCCAATTTTGGGCTCGCAGCATAAATTTGTGCCTTTTGGCTTATAAAAAGTAAATGGTTAAGAATTTAATTTTTAAATCACGAAGCAAGTAAAAAAAGGATTCCAAAATTTCTGTGTCTTCTAAAGCTTTGAGCAAATCTTAGGCTTTTTCTATAATACGCCACTGAAGCTTCAGTCAAGTTGATTTTCCTAAATTTTTCATCGTCATATGTTCCGAAAAATAGTGACGATTCACTTCATTGACAATAATTAAAACGGCAATTCGTAAGTTACGAAAATAGCTACGTCTCTCTGTATAATAATTTTGAAACATTTAGAAAAACTTTTATGAGGAATCGGTAGTTGGAACTAGCAAAGCCATCAACTTTGGTTGATATTTTTAGCTAAATATCTATTAAAATAAGTATTTTAAGTGGTCGGAATCCAATATATCTATCTAATCACGAAGTAAAAGCAACAACAAATCACAAAAACCCATCAAGAACACAAGATAGTTCCTAATTTTCGGGTCTTAATTAGTTCGATTTAGCAAATTGGCACAAAAAACGAGATGTTGTCCTCTGATAAGACTGTTTTTGTGCAACATCTAGCAATAAAAGTCGTCGCTCTGAATTCATTTTAATTCTCTGGTTATAAATCAAGCCGTAACAAATTAAGAACACGAATTCAGGAAAATAATTTAAAAGTTTTTCGATTGAGAGCCAAAAACTATGCGTGGCACCCGAAATTAATTTTTAAACTTTGGACTTGCAACGACTAATTTTTTAATCAACGAATGTTATAAGAGCGAGATAACAAAATTAATCTAAAAACATTTTGTAATTAATTTGGGGAAATTGCTAAAATTAAAATTTTTCCAAAAACCAATTTTGCTTTTGGCCTCGAATCGAACCTCGTTCGTTTTCTTCGCTTGACTCTGACCATGTGGAATGGGACGTCCCTTCATGGCCAAAGAATATGGTTGGACTGTAATTTCTGTTGGAAGCCTATAACTAAAATTGCCTCTTCACGCTTCACATATGGCCATAGGGTCAAACATCCCATGGTGACCTTGCTAGGTAATTGCTCACATAATTTTTCTTACCTGCCCTCAATTTCGCACGCTTCTACAATAATTTTCAACGGTTTTTGTTCAATTTTTTGCACATTCCACGATCTGATATTGTCGCAAAACTAGCAACTTGCGAACCTCGAAAACTTCCTAGAACTATAATGGATCTAAATTGTTGGTAAAGTCGAAATAGTGTTAAACCTAGCGGTATTTTGACAACATGCGAACCGGAAAGGAACGAAATTCAAGGCACTTCGACACTTTGAAGGTATTTGAGTTGTAAGTAATAATTTTGTATCCTCAGACGTATTCGTGTGATCAAAGAAAATAAATAATTCAAGGCCCGTGCATATGTGTTGCTATTTCCATACGTAGTGTATTTATGCTAGGCGCAGCACGCGTATTGTCGCTACACACGCATTTGCATAGCTACCAACCTATTAAATAAAAACATGCTTCGTAAATACACTTCTAGTTGAGTTTTATTTAAATTTCCCCCCACGATTCGATTCGTAACCCATCGATATTGAGTGCGAGTTTATAACTCAATTGTCGCTAATTTTAACGACGATAGTAAAACTCTCCAATGTTGAAAGTTTTCGGTAGGAGCAATGCCCCTTTTTCCCATCGGTGGTGAGCAATAAAATTTCTTGGATGGAACAGTTATGGGGAGCAAACACGAATCGGTGGATCAAATAAAGCGAGTAATTGGTGGCGTGCGATAAAATGTTCCATGATCTCGCACACCCATTAAGAAAGACGTTTTATCGGCAGATGGTGAGAGATAGATTATCGAAGGCGAGTTCTTGTTTCCCACGAGCCGCAAGCGACAAAAATCACGGGCCAATATCGGAAAACAAGGGAAACGTGGTGGTGATCCATACACACGGCCATTATCTAGCGCACCAAGAAGGTCAATAACCAGATGGCCGGCTATGGTAAATCACTAGCGAGATTGCATCTGAAAATCGGCCTGCTACTCTAACGGGAACGACGCCGCCGATAAGACGGCGCCGGAAACTCGCACCTTTTGGGAAACAAAAATTCGACCACCCCCAAAACCCGATCCCCTCAACAATTTTGAGGCCAATTTCTGATATTTTATCGAAATCTAAAAACTCCCTAGAGGCAATAGAAGAGTAGTTTGGAACTGTAAAGTCAATCAGTGCAAATACCAATTTTAAGAAATTATATAGCAACGGGGCGCCAAAAAGTTATAATCATGTCTAAGTCGATTCTGCCTTTCTTTAGTAATTTTCTACTGTGTGCTGTGGTCTTTGAAAAACCCTACCCGGAAATTGTTATTAATACCACGACGCTGTTTCCACCCCCTACCTCACACGTTTTGCGCCTTTGCCGCAGTAATAAAGTCTTTCACATGGTTTTTATGACGATCAAGTGTACATTTTATGGTGCATGGGCATAGAGAATAGTTTATATACATGGTGGTCCGAATATAAATCCTTACAATTTACTTGTCTACCAAACTGTTGCCTATTGTAGTATTTTTGTTTTGTCCTATAGAGAATCAATCAAAACTTTAAATAGAAAAACTGACAAATAACAGGTAAAAAGTTCTGTTCGGTAGAAAAACTTAGATAGTATAGAATGTAGAAGGGGGGTCAAAAATAGGAAATTTCTTTAAAAAAATTTTGCAGCTTTTATGAGTAATGACAAAACATGGAACTTTTACGAGAAAAAGTAAATTTTGCTCTTAAAGATTTTAGAAGTAAAGAGTAGAATTTGGGAACGATTAAGGGCGTATCGTACGTTCACTAGCCAAACTAATCCGTTGTGGGGTCGCTAGTAGTAACTATCAGAGCCTTTTGAGAGATTGTACTCCCCTGCCCAGTTGAGCTACCACTTCCACTCCAACTTCTACCAGAAGCTAGCTGCCCAACTCGCCTGAAGGCAACCAAATTTATTTATGATTGATGCAAAAGTCCCATTTATGAAGTTACTCGCCCTTATCATCTACGACACATTTCTTGTCACAAAGTTGCCCGACTTGAGAGCGAGCGACCAACAATCGCTATTGCGTAAACGAGCACGAAAATGTTATGAGAAATACTTATAATTAAGATAATTAATAATCCATTGTCCGAATTTGAGATAAAATAGTCACATGATGTAAAAATTAATACAAATTTAAAAAGTAGCAATAAATAAAATAATAATTAGGCATTAATAACGTAATTAAAAGATTCTTTGAAATAAAACAATCAAAATATCTTTAGAAACAGGTCAATTATTTAAATTGACCCTCTCCTCCCTAATGCCAGTTAATTGGAACTTTTTAATGGAATTGCCAAAGCGTCATCCGTATCATTATTTGCATCCCAAATTTTTAAACCGCGTGGTAACCGAGCATCTATTAGTTCAGGAAGAATGCAGTTCAAGTAAAATGAATTTAGCTTTGTAAGCATTTCAGTTTTCCATCAAACTGAATCTTTGTAAATTTACTGCACTGAAAAGTCGCTATTAGTATAAATAATGAAGTCGCAATAAATTCTTCCACTGATGTTGAGCTGGGCTTGAATTTGAAAGTAATCATTATGGTTTTGTTTCAAACTAAAATATGATAATTATTAATTGAGTTATAAACATTTATCTGAAAATTACCGAGGCAATCCATTTGTAATTTTAAAGCATACCGTCTTTTGACTAGGGTTTTTTAATGGCCTGATAGTGACTGTAGACCTTTCATCTTCACTCGCCCTTCCATTGATATCAAAACATTTTGCCAGTAGTACATTTGATCGAATGCAAAACAACTTTAGAATATTGTTTCAGTACAAATCCTAAATTCACTATTCGTTTTCAGACAATAAATTTTTACTATCTATTGGTGGCTCTACTTTCGCAACACATAAAGAATTTAACAAACTGCTAAAAGAAGAGTTGAAATGCAGTATCCTCTTACAAATTTTTCCTACCTATCTGTTTGCATGTCGTATTCATAATTGGGTGCTAGCAAAATTTGGCCTGATGATGTGGAAGCTGTTGCTCGATTTGAATTGACCACTTCCTTACTTTTTCTAAACCGAATTAATATTTTAGTAACCGTATGAGTCAATTATAGTTTTTCTTACATTTTCAATACCTGCAATTTTCTTTTGGATCCGCGGATACAGAATTTTTCACCCGTGAATACGGGAAGTGGTCACAATTTCTTGGTCCCCGAATATAGGCACCGCGAATAAGGAACTTTGACTCTATACAAAAAATGCCGACGTATCTCGCATATCTGGTTCAAAGTGCTGTCGCGGGGGCGGTCGAGGAAAAAGTCAGAGATTTTTACATCGCGGTATATTTAAATTCTTTATGAAGTAATCAGAAGTTGAAAAAATATAAAACTTGCACAGTCATAATTAAGAAAAATTAGTCTATAGAAATTCTTCTTAATAAAAATAAAATTTTGTTTCACTTATCTTTCACCGTTTGTTTCACTTTTAAGAATTGAATATGGAAATAGAATTAACATTTGGCTGTTACACGTTGAAGTGCCAGATGTAACAAGCAAGTGCCTAAATTATCAAAACAACACAAATATATTTTTGGTTCCGTCGAAACGACCCTTTGTTGATTGGACTATCTTTATGGTCGCATTTACCAACACAAGAGAAGCATCTGTAAACATGTACCTTTCCAGTTTTACCACAAAATACGAGTAGGAGATCGCTTCCCCTACGATTGTGACGACAACTGCGTATTTTTACTTGGCGGGGGAAAATAGAAAGAGTGAGCGAAGTAAGAACAGAAAATAATTTGACGGCGTTTTGCTTATACGAACACGACTTTGCTATCACTGATGCGATTTTCAAAATAAAAAAGGATAAGTAACAAGAAACTGTGGAATATGGAGTGAAGATAATTTCATTTCAATAGCTGCCGGTTAAATGTACTAAATTAATGATTCTTTGCTACACCAAATTTCAGTAATTTTTTCGCAAAGCAAATAATTAATTATGATGGTGTTACTTATCGGAGGGCAATAAAAAGTATGTCACTGCAAAGTAGATTGAAGAAGCTTTGATTTCATGAGAAAAAAATAACATTGAGTGAATAGGTCCTTAGCAGTGTTCCAAATAAGATAAAATTTTGTTATTGTTCTATCTGTCTAAACAATGCATTTTAATTTTTTTTGTTTCAACTCAATGTCATGATATTCTATACTCGATTTATTTTACAAAAACTCAAAAAAAATAATAAAATTTGAACCTACCATACGCCTTTAAGAATTGTTTTAATCATGGCAATATCGCAAGAAAAGCGATTTATCTAGAAAAAATTTCATTCGTTTGATTACGATTTACTTTTGAAGATTTGCCGGAAAAATGTTCGATTACACACATGAACGCCGTCAATATATTGTTTGTTTGAAAACTACTTTTATAATTGCATTTGTTTCGAATATTTTTTTTTATATAATTTCACAAGAGGGGCGGTTCCGTAACATAATTATTCAACAATTTATTAATCAAGACTTCAGTTCGGAAGCAAAATATTTTCTTACTTTTTCCAGTTGCTGTTAATATTTAAAAAGTGTCACAGTTTTCCATGAAATTAGTGAAATTATTAAATAATTAATTGGAAAAACTTTGTTTCTTTGGTGGAATTTGTTGGTTTGTTGAGAACCACCGTCTGGACTTCACATCCCAATTTTCTTTGACAAACAAGTGAGTAGATGATACTTTATACTCTAACGATTTATTTTACAAAAACTCAAGAAAGAATAAATTTTGAACGTACTATACGCCTTTAAGAAAAATATCAATGTTGTCTAAGGAAAACGGAAAAACTGACAAAAAGTTCTGTTCGGTAGAACTTAGATAGTATAGAATGTAGAAAGGGAGTCAAAAATAGGAATTTTCTTAACATTTTCTGCAATTTTTACGAATAACGAGAAAAGATGGAACTTTTTACGAGAAGTTTTGGTGTTAAATATTTTAGAAGTAAAGAATAGAATTTGGGAACGATTAAGTCCATCGATAGTGTTGATTTCCATTTAAGTTCGAGAGGTGTGCTGAAGACTGACGTGCGGCAAGTACCCTTGAAGTCGCTTACCGGAATCATTTGAGCAACGCTAAAATCAATTAAGTGAATGAAGTGGCCAGGTCGTATGGAAATTGGCTGCGTAACGGCGCTGTTTGACAAGGTTGAAGTTGCTTTCTTGAGGACGAGAAAAGCGTCGTGAAGATTTCTCTGGACAAGGTTCGTGACGTGTTAATTTTTGTTTTCAGCTTTTTTTTTTGCTTCGACTTGTTACCATTGCTTGAGCATATAGAGATCTGAAGGTAAACGGCTTCGTGTCGGTGAGGTGGCTATTGAAACGCGTTAGATATAAATTGGAAAAATCTTTTATTGACCATATAATTAATATATTTAACAGCAACTACAATACAAAATTTACACACTATATAATAACTTCAATATAGTAATATGAATATTATACATGGGTCTACAAATGCATGATTTTATGTTACACCAAGGTAATATGAAAAAATATTGCTAAATCTCTTCTCCATCATCGTTTGCCGGAACAAAAAAGGTCAACAATGCGACAAAAATTAACGATCTTTACAATAATCAAGGTCCCGGCGCCGAACGGTGCGTTTGGCCCCGCGACGTCCAAACTCCTGTTTGCAGGACTCGCATCAGCGAATGGATATCGCAGTAATTAATAAAATGATTGCATAAACAGTACGTTTTTAACAAAAACAATCTTTACATGAGCAAATCTATACAAGTTATATACAAAAGGTCGCGAAACGCAAGGGCAGAGCTGGGACCCTGGCGACAGTCGAACCAAAAAACGCCGCAACAGAAACGAAAAGAAGTTTATTATCGACTGGATGATAGCTCATAACAGTACGGTTAAAACTTAAAATCCCTACAATCTAAGTCAGTCAGCGACATGCCCCGGCCAACTCTGCATCTGCGTCGCGTGTGAACAAACATTATGGGTACAAAAATACACCGAATATGTTATAATCTACATTTTCATACTGTACCAGGCCTCATAAAATTTTAAAATTCGAAAACTCTTAAAATACGGACAGTCCGATCTAACTTTAATATTATCGTTTAATCTAGTACATTGAAAGCACACGTAGAGCGCTGGTCGTGCCTCAATATCAAGTTATATAAGAATATCGATGTCGCTCGCTACTCTAGTTGTAAATTTGAAAAAGTTACACGCTATTTTTATTCTCATGTTTAGTAAGTTTTGTGCATTGACGTTGAAACACCGAACGGAAACGAGAGTTGTTTTCTTCTTCTTCTCTTAAGCGTATGTTGACGTGAGGATCGCTCGAACATCGCGAAAAATCCAAATGAGGAACGCCAGAAATTATTTTATGTACAACAAAGGGATTAACCGAAAGTGCGTGTAGGAGAAAAAAATAAAACCGAATGAATGCCCGAGTCATTGACAGCAGCAGCAGCAGCACAAACAACCCTATAGCCTATTTTTTTTTTTTGGATATCTTACTGTTAATATCAACTCCTACCACTAACAACCACCCACAGTGCTCACTTAACCTTACGGCTGTACAAGAGATTTTAGATTTAATTTAAGTACAATTTTGGACGTGAACGAGAAAATGAACCGAAATCGTCCGGTTTTTGTGATGCGGTTGATGCGGAACAATCAACGCCCGAACCGCTGGAGATGGAAAAAACTACGTAATAAGGGTTCCTTTTTGACAACTAAATATTGGTCATCGAACTGATGAATCACAGCCTGATTTTGTGTCCCCGACCACCTTCACAACGTACAAAATGGCGATCTTGGGGGGATTTTAGATGTGTCGAAACTAGGGCGACCCGGGTATAATTGTCCGACATATCGTACTGAGCTAGGCACTAACAACTGGTTGAATCCGGGAATACGTATGGTGGATGAACCGAAATGAACGAAAAGGGCGACGCGCTACTACATGATAAATAGAAAAAAATAATAATAAACACAAAATGAGATCATCATGTCGGGGTTTAATAACAATAATCATAAAATTACGGTCGAGGCGGCCGGCCGCGACTTGAGCTGATGGACAAACACTAAAACGCGACCGCATCGACTGACGGACTTTTGGCCGCACACCTTCCATGGGGCGTCCGTGTGTATGTGTGTGTATCTAGATGATAACAATGATTGTGCCAACACACGAATCGAACAGACAGTCTTAAAGTCTCTCGTCGCCACAATTGAAGCCTTCATACGATTCCCCTAGACTCGAAAACATCTGGATGTCTTGGGGACAAGGGAAATCCAGATGGGAAGCCGAACCGTTGGACCCGCTATCCATGATTTCCATATCTGCCAGATCCTGCATATCTTGCAAATTAAATTCTATTGGCGACAATAAATTAAAATCGTCGATCCTATCCAAATCGTCCAAAGTGGCAGTGGAACTGGAACCGAGCCTGTCTTCAGGCAACGGTGGTAAGGAATCATCGTAAATCGTAGCACTTTCCGGTGAATCCGGAATATCGCACGAAGGACTAGACGGCACCTTCGCCAGGATACTAACGGGAGGAAGAGGAACCGCCATTATCGGCGACAAATCCAGACGTTCCTTCAATTTCGATACGGTTGCTTCAGGCACCGCGCTACGCCTATTAAACAATTTTTCTTTGACGATAGAGCTGTTGTTATTGCTGTCGTTCTTCACGATTTTCTGGCCCCGCTTCGATGATTTTTTGGAAGAAGTCGATTTCGGAGCGGGTTTCTTACTCGTCTTTTTCCTAGGACGGTATTTGTAATCTGGATATTCCCTCTGGTGGAGTTGTCGGAGCCTTTCCGCTTCTTCTATAAAAGGTTGACGTTCCTCGTCGGTCAAATCTTTCCAACGAAGACCCAGTTTTTTGGAAATTTCCGCGTTATGCATGTCGGGCTGTCTCTCGCAAATTTTTCTACGTTCTATCTGCGACCACACCATAAACGCGTTCATCGGCCGTTTGATGTGGTTCGGGTTGTTCTTCTTGGTCTGCAACAAGGAAAAATTCGTGTTAATCTCGACTGAATTACCATATTATTATACACGTTCTCTTTATAGGCGAGCAAGGACAAACGCACACAATACAGCCCGAATATGGACGGTGTCCTTTCACGACCGATCCTCAAATCGTGCGCAAGCCCGGAAATCGCGGATAAACACTCTTCACGTTCACCTCGTCGTATCAAGGATTCGACGACATACGTGATTATCCTACGAGGCGCTCTCGCAACACGCCCGCGAAAAATCACAAACGCACGCGTTATGCAAACGCAATTTAAACATTACAAATTACCGCTTTGCAATTAATTAATTAATTAATTGCGCCGAGTAAAAGTGATTATGGCAGCGTTGGGCAATACTCCGGATACCTTCAACCGAAACGAACGCCGTCCCGCTTGCAAACCGAGCCAAAAAAACGCATTTCAAACTCGATATATACGGAGTGTCTCTTTAAAGTCGATGAAAGTGTTGGGTGCTGCATTTGTTTGGTATCAACCTTGTCTGCAATAGTCGAAACTAACCACGATACTTGTGGACCTATCGGATAAACAAGCACCAAGTACGGTCTAAAGTTACCCACAGCAAAAAAGCGGTCGAGGCGCAAATATACAAGAAAAAAACGGCCCCCCGTCACGTGTTGAGGTCTGAAAACATTTGGGGTCGACACCGTCCCAACTGTCAACTCGTGCGTTTTGCGGTTTGCACTTTTCGCCGGAAATCGGTCGAGACGGGGTTTGGTTGTCGCATCTGCAAATTGCCATTAGCACCTAGTTTTGAACCAGCAACCGAACCGATCCGAGTTTTGTGTGTTGGGACAGGAAATTAAAATTGTTGAAGCAAATTTGTTTGTTTCGTCGACGAGTCGAGAAACTCGAAAGAGAAAGCAAACATTTTAGCAATTCGGATTAAAATCGGGTCGTTCCAGCCGCCACCGGGATTTTATCGTTGAGGGGGTGGCGGCATTAAAAAAACATTTAATAGAAGGAAAGTGCGCGGGCCAAACTGAAAATCGATAGGTGTGCCGCACGATTTGTTGTAGATTAAGAACGGGCTAAAGAGGGGTAATCGGAACCACCCCCTTAAACCCCCGACAACGCTTTACGGCCATTTTAATTACCCTAATGACCGGACTAACAGCTTCCTCTAATCGGATTAAGCGGGATGGCGAGAGCGTTATCATTTATGGCCTTATCTGGAATACGCTGACGCTCCGGGAAGAGAACAGTGCGGTCAGATTAGAGTGATCAACGAGTCCGGATCTGTACGGCGAGTTTTTTAAATTTTCCAATAACGATTATTCGAACTGGAAAAGTTTTGAGGGTTGGACTTGACAGATTCGAAACCGAAGTTGATTTCGCCAAGGTGTCAAGATGATTGCACGAAGTTTGCCGTAAGTGGAGAGGTCAACCGGCAACTAAAATCGCGGACAAACATTAATCATAACTTCTTCAAATACACTTCCGGCATTTGAAACCTTTTATAAGGAATTCGCAAGGACTTCAGCTCCGCTTTGAAAGTTTCATTTCGGGGAGTAGAGCAAATTTTCGATCCGCAAAAATTATGTACAGCAACAGGGCGAAAAAGAGGAGCCTAAGACGAAAAACTTGGAGGAAGAAAACATTTACAATCGACATCTAAAAAGTAACCAATAAAATTCTACAACTGGAAAATTAACTCTAAAATAACAGGAAGATAACGTTGAAAAACTAAATTTCTTAGAGAAAAAAAATTGAAACTCCATATTTTCAGAGGTTTATGTCGCAAAGTTCTCCAATTCTAAAATGCAGTTAGTTAGCCGAAAAAAAGAGGACAAAAGACTTGGAGGAGAAAAACATTTGTAATCGACCTCTGCTAGTAACCAATAAAATTCTATAACTGGAAAATTAACTCTAAAATAAGAGGGAGATGTCCTTCAAAAACTAAATTTTTAAAGAAAAAATAAAATTGAAACTCCCGATTTTCAGGTTTATGTCCCAAAGTTCTCCAATTCTAGAATGCAGTTAATTAGCTGAAAAAAAGAGTACAAAAGACTTGGAGGAGAAAAACATTTACAATCGACCTCTGCTAGTAACCAATAAAATTCTATAACTGGAAAATTAACTCTAAAATAAGAGGGAGATGTCCTTCAAAAACTAAATTTTTAAAGAAAAAATAAAATTGAAACTCCCGATTTTCAGGTTTATGTCCCAAAGTTCTCCAATTCTAGAATGCAGTTAATTAGCTGAAAAAAAGAGTACAAAAGACTTGGAGGAGAAACACATTTACAATCGACCTCTGCTAGTGACCAATAAAATTCTATAACTGGAAAATTAACTCTAAAATAAGAGGGAGATAACCTTAAGAAACTAAATTTTTAAAGAAAAAATAAAATTGAAACTCCAGATTTTCAGAGGTTTATGTCGCAAAGTCCTCCAATTCTAGACTGCAGTTAGTTAGCTGTCGAGTCGGATAGGTGAGCGCTCAAAAACGAAGAATGAAGGTCAAGGAAAAGCGAAAAAGAATCGAATGCCGCATTAGTTCTCGATTAGTCCCGGAAGGGCAAATTTTTAAGGATGTCCGAACTCTCGAAGGACCTCCGAATCGAATCGAACCGTCGCTGTTGTAATTTTCGCTTTACTTTTGCAAAAATGTTCTTGTTGGCGTCATTTCGCAGCCTCCTCGAAGGTGTTGCGATGGTCCGCTGCGGAATAGACTCGCCTTCGTGTGTATGTAATCTCGCAATAAACTCTAATTAAAGGCTGTTGTAATTGTAAGCGTACTTAGTTTTTAATTTTCGCCCGTTCAACGATGCGTTGCAAATCGGCATAATTATCAAAGTGGGCCAAGGTGCGGTGGTATGGCAGCGTTTTCCCATCCACCACGGATCTAATTAAAACATTTCACAATCCCATTATCGCAAATTAATTCATCAGGCCAGAAATTCGACACCGTCGACTCGCCGCCGAAGTAATTAATAACACTTGTCATCTATCCGACGTCCATTAGAAGCGCCAACAACAGTCGAAGACGAAATTTTCGATACAGGGAAGTGAAAAAATTGATATTCGTTGAACGGTTGCAGAAACACGCAAACTCATGGGCTTGTGCGTGATCGCGGTGCCCGATGATGGGCCGATGGTGCTAGCCATGACAGCGGCGCCACACGTGACCCGAATACGTCACCCCGAAACCGTTCAGCTGCCGAAAACTCTGCCCCAATACCCTCCATTTACCTACCCGCCGCTGCAACTTTTAATAACAACAACAACAACAACAAACGCTTTTTGTTGAGAGGTCGTGCCACATCTAGGGCACTATGTCGTGCCCCTAACATCCTTGGGAAGCTGCACGTTCGCAACCCCCAACCGTGCGTTGTTGTGTGGCGGCGCTTTTCTCATTAGGGTGAAGGCTTTTATTGTAACGTTTCATAACTCGATTGCTGAAAGCTCGTTTTTCCATTTACACTAAAGCAATTACTCTAAAATCTTATTTCGTCGCCGCCGCCGCCTCCATATAGCAGTTTCGTCCCGTAATACGGTAATTGATGGAAACGGAAGACAATACGATATGAATGATAATTTTTGGCGACCACTCAACATAATTAAAACTAAGCCGCGAGATGCGATCGTTAACTTTTGTTGTCTTGACGGGATTAATCCTTAATCCTTCGCCGCCCCCGATTTTTCCGGAAACAACAATGATAAAAGTCGATGCATGAAATATTCAGGAACGGGAGTAAATTAAGTTCGGGGGCGCCGGAAGAAGGTGTTTGCTCAAGAAGCCGGAGAACTTTTAACTCGATTTCCCCTTCAACCAACAAAAACGGGCATTACTTTGATGAAACCTCCACTCGTGCCAAAACACCGAGTGATGTTAAAATTCAACCGTTCTCGAAGCAACGTCGCCACTAAACAACCATAAAATTTTAATAACGTAAAAGATACGAAATTGGGAGAAAATCCGCTACTCAATCGAGGAGTCAATCGAGAAGTTTCAACCCTAAGTGACTGTAATCTGGAGTGGAAGCGTAATTGGGCGCTTACATTAACTGTTAATTTACCATTAACACTTATCGCTCGTTGGCACAAAACGGAACGCGACTTAAAGGGTGATGAGTTTCGGCAACGTCAGCGCAAGCCACGAAATTTTGAAAAATTTCATTTCCTTTTTGTAAAATTCACAAATAAAAAAATTCTGCGATTCTGATCCTCTCGTCTTTTTTCTATAAAGAACAATTACTCAATCATAACAAAAAAATTATTTAGCGATTCTCAAGGTCTCCGGGTTTTGCCGGTCTTTCTACTCGAAGTTCAAGACTGAACAAGCTCTAACTAATCATTTTCGATATCAGTCGCGTCCTTGGTGGGTTGAAGGTTGATTCATGGAACCTTTATCGTCGTTATCTAGTACATATAATATTTAATCGATAAGTGACTCTCATCAGACGCTATTGATATTGCTTAAATAAATCGAAATATTATTAAAGATGTCGTTGATTACATTTTTGCAATCAGCGGCGATGTCTAAATCGAGAAGTTGATCGCAGGTTCCGACACGCTGGATGCTTAAGCATTTAAGAAATTCTACCTGCGATGGTCCCTGAACACCTGTTTATACACAAGAACAAAATTTTAGACCCCGACCACCACGCAATAAAGGGCCAACAAAACTAAGGAGAATTGTAAATTTTAGAAAATTCAGCTTTTGTTGTCTTGAAGTGCGAGTAATTGAAATGGAGCAAAAATCGTGTGATCTTGAAAATTGAGAGTGGTAATAACGTAATTGTTCGGAATAATAAAAATATTTGAAGAAGAATTAATTGCTAAAATTTAATTAAAACTTTTCCCCATCGAGAGCGCATCGATAAATGATTATTGACAGAAATTAGTCAATGTTTCTAAATATTTTTTAAATATCTACAAAAGAAAAGAAAACTGGTGAGGTTTTAATAATTTTTCCGAAAGCGCATCACTTATTAAATGTCTAAGCAACTTGAACTCACTTTTGAGAACATGCAAGAAATTAGGAAAAATGCAAGTTGTGAAAAAACCGTATCGTGATACTGGAAAATCGCGGTTTTTCTATGCCCAATTTGCAATTTAAAAATGCTAGGTCAACACCATCAACTTTGTGGCTGGGTAAAAAAATCTTTTCCCTTAATTGAAAAGCAGGATATAATTAATTAACTCGGTAGCAATTACAGAAATTATCAAAACACTCGAAGAAAATTTCTACTTCTTTGTAGACGTTATTCAAAAAAATTCTCGTGACTTGCTATAAAACACCAAATTGTTTTTGATAAGAAAAGACCGAAATTAATTTCTTTTAAGTGAATTTAACGTAGGAATTTGAAGTGTTTGGACTTCGTATCCTTCAGAATTTTAAGATGAACAATCTCCATTAGTGACCTTGAAATACACAGTAGCACCATTGCTGCGACTATCAAATAAATGTAGAAAAATCGAATTTACTTACTTATTCGTAATTCCATCAGTGGTCACTATTGAAAACCTTTAATTGAGTCGGAGGTGGTGAAATTTCGAAATTAGTTATTTCGCGACAATTCCGACGAAATTATCGAAACAAGTTGATCAAAAGGTCGTTTTTCATGGATTTTCCTCATTTTCCGAAAAACGAATTGAGAACGTAAATTAGGGCATGTGAAATAATAGGGGCGCATTAACGGGACTCGGGTCGTTAAAGTCGTGAAGATTGAAGCGGGTATTTTAACACTGGGAGTCTTAATCACCGCACGCACCTCCAATTTATTTCATCTCTACAGCCACAAATCGTGTACTAATTATGGAAATCGCCCGCCCTTAAGTGCCTTACGTTTCGTGTCCGAATTTTCCGATCCCCTCAATTGACTTTTTCTAATTTTCCATTTTCACGTACTTAACGAAAATTTCAAGGTAAAAATTGTTTTCATTACGTCGGTCCACGTTTCTACACAAATCCCTCGACATCGGCCCTTTCACGGCATTTGGACATTACGACCGGGTCGTAAACCCTCGTCAACCCAGCGACTACATTTCGAGGAGCGGAAAACGTTTTTACCGCTTGTTACCGTCGCCGATCGATGATCACGACTTAATTTTTCCGGCAGTTTCCCAGTCGCGAAAACGTCGACCCCGACGAGGTCGTTCCGCTTCCTGGCCCATCGCCGAAAAAAAAAAAAAACAAACGTAAACACAAGACCTCCACACCGCAACGTTGTTGTTATTTCGACCTCCGATAGGGCGATAACGTGCTATCGTTTCCGGTCCGGAAACGCGTAATTTCAGCTCGCACACGCGTTTTTTCGAAATCGAACGTTTATCACTCGGGAGAGGATCGTCGATTAAATTGTAAAAAATTTCTAATAACCGCAGTTCAGATCATCGCGTTGCAAGAACTGGTTTTCGGTATAAATCAAGTCCCGGAGGCCGAGAACAACGGCACGACTCGGAGATACGAGGTGGATCGCACCAGGTCATGCGGTTCATGGACTAGTTGTCCGGCAAAAAATCGGTTTATCGCACGATACTCGTCGGTGTACCAGGTTTTAAGTTTTTTCTCTCTAATTGAGGAAACTGGTGCTGGAGCCGGCCAAATTCTCGCAAAAAAAATCGCTAATTGACCGAAATTAGCTGATTTGAATAAGGTAATCGAGAGGCGGCGGAATTAATTGGGTATAATTTCTGGGAGTCGATTTGAAAAGTGAATTTGCTGTTTCCGGACACTTTCGATTTCAACACTTTTGGAGTTTTCGAAATTTCGACGTAACCAGCGAAAATAACCAAGGTCTCTTACCGTTTCCGCACTCGTAAAGGTTACAATTACAAATTTTCTGCCGTGCACTGTATCTGCCCGGAGCGTGACTCAGAGAGACCTTGAAAAAGCCAAACACCTCAGCAGCTGATCGTTTTCGCAACTACCCGGAATTTCCTCAAAAATTTTCCAAAAAAATCCGCAGACGACCTACCTGAGTTGCGTCAGAGTAGGGGGTTGCTGAATTTTTGTCGACTAATTGAGAGCCGAACATAGGTACTGCACTGTTCGGGCTCTCTGATCTAGTGGAAGAATCCATGTTTTGTTGGGGCACCATATCCAAAGTGGGCAATTTCACTCACTAACACTTCGAGTTCCGGTGTTTGATTTCTCTCTATAGTCACACAATTTTATTTTTAAAAATCCCGTGGAAATCTGTCTAAGTTCTCAAGTGATAACACACTCGACTGCACTTAGCATATTTGCCACCTATCGACGTCACAACAACAGAGCGACTGACAAGCCGAACTCGATGTTTTCGCTGTGTATCTGATTCTCAGCTGTTTCACCCCCACCACGATCCGACGAGAGAGGGGAGAGACATGCGTCGTCACAGGGCTCCCCAGCTGATGATGAATTGAACAACACTCCAGTCTCTTCATGAATTTTCGTTTTTTACCTTATCGCGATTTCGACAATCGTCATCTCCAGAATTACCACTTTTACCCGAAAACAGTTTAGTTTGACGTAACACTTTTTTGAAAAAAAAATTTTATAGGACGAGAAAACGAATCGTTTTCACCAAAACTTCGTGGAAAATTTTAATAACAAACCAATTTTTCGTCGGTTTTTCAACGCAACAGTAGTCCTCACTTCCGCGTCCACAACACGAATGAAACTGCTCCGCGAAGTGGCTCAACTCGCGCTGCTAGTCCCCTACCACGATACTAGTTCAAGTTGCGGCCGCTAAGCAGCACCGTACAGCTTCATCCTGAAAGCTCGTTTTCAGCTCCCTAATTACCTCAATTGTTCAGTAAAACGATCGGAATTTTTTTGGACTTATCTGTTAAGTTTGTTAAAAGAAACAATTTTTTCGAAAACTTTTTACCTATCGCGGCGACCTTATAGATAAGGTGGCTTCGTCACTAATTCGATTTTAATATGCCACCTGGTGTTGTGGGAGTAAAGGACATCCTCTTTTGTTAACACTTCCGAGGCCGGAAGAGTAATTGGTTATTATCGTTTCGTTCTAGCTTCTTGAAAAATTGAATAAGGCATGAAGGACAACCACAAAAGCCACCATTGGACTTAATCCAATTTTACTAATACTTTAAGCAACGTAATCATTATGTTTAAGTAATTATTGTTAATTATTAAAGTTAATTACTAGTAACAAAGATTGACGACAAACAATAACTTCTAGGTAGAAAAACTGGTTGTTGGTTGTACCTGCTAAACCTTTCAACAGTAGTTATTGTTAGAAACGTATGAATAGTGAACAGTTTTGGGGGAACGTGCTGATTCTTAGAGATAATGGAGATAATTCGTGGTTAAAAATTATTGTTAGAAAATAATGAATTTAGGGCTGTGCAAGGGATTGTAAATTTTCTACAAAAATTGTCAGGTAGAAGCTTCTTGGGGTTTCCCTTAATCTTGTTAGAAATATGTGATTAGTAAATAATCTCAGGGTAACTTGTTGAGCTCTAAGAGATAATGGTGGCTCCTAATTTGCGTTTAAATGAACAACACACGACTTATCGACGGGTTAGAAAGTAATTAACTTAGAAGATTTATGGACCGTTTCAAACAAATTGGGGAGGCTCACAATATTCGAAATTTGCCACCTCCAACTCGTGGTTGTCTTGATATCAGTGGCGATTAAACCCAATTTTGCGCCCTTTGGTTCCTGAAACACAAATAATTAAGAATTTAGTAAAAAAATTGAAAATCACTTTAAAAAAAATTAAAATTTTAACCCTTTTAAAGCTTCTAGACGCCAGGGGGCTTGAAATTTCTTTTCCCAAACGTTATTTATTCGTAAATTGAGATAAATTCGGTTTTTAAACGTTTTCCAACATTTTTCTGATATTATTTTAAATCATAAAGTTTTCATTTTTATCAATTTGTCTCTAAATCACTGGAACCTCAACTTTTGTCGTTATCCATTCACTTTATGACACAATTTCTTTTAAACTTTTTCAGAGTTGTGTCATTTTTTCTTAATTGTCAGGTTGTCTTTTGGTACAACACCAAATTCGCTAGCAGAACTTGTCTTGCAGCACGTCCTAGCATGACCTCTAAGTGAACTTCGACAAAGCTTTACGCGTTCGATCTCGCACAACGTTGATCTAAATACTTGTTACTCAAAAAGAGGACAATGAATCAATGAATCAATAAGAGCAGCCAATAGATTTCGCTTGCTAATTATTTATGTTCAGAACCTCCTTAGTAATTCTGTTTAGCGCAGCAGAGTGGAATAAAAATGTGTAAATTTAAAAATCGCCAAGCAATTTGAAATTTATTGAAATTAATTTTGTGACGTGTCGGAATCAAAACTGGCAAGTCTTCGATCTGAAGTCGACCGCTTCGACCGGCTTTACCGTGCATGTAACCGAATTGTTTTTGCCGACACGGCAAATCTCCACTGCGCCGTAACGTTTCGCATCCTTGATGGTTAATGTCCTTAAATTTTTCGGCCGAATTTGTTCAACAACTAATTTGCATCGGTACATTGTCAATTTCCTTATCTGAACAAAAGGCGGAACGACGGAAACGCGGTAATTTCCGTGACCTTCTTGACACTTCTTCCTATTAAAAACCGTTGCGACGCAATTTCCGTTCAACCCTCAAAAATATTATCTCGACCGATATCGCGGTTTGTTGCCCTCGTATGGTGGTTCGCGTTTCGGACTTAACCGCATGGATTAATCACCGGATTTGTAGGTGTACGCTGCAGGCACCCATGAATAATTAGGTGAACACTCGAGTACAAGGTTGGGAGGTATTGCGAAACGAAATTCGATTTCGTTAGTTTATTGCGAGTCATCTTTTGATGGGATCTGGGTATATTGAATGATTCAGAAGAGCGGATAAAGTGATTCGGTTCGTGACCGCAGTTACAAGGGTGATATAATGGCCGGTGTAATTTTCGAAATTATCGCACTTTAACTCCGTTTATTTGCTGTTTAGGGAAAATGACGTAATGTTTGCGTACGATAAGATTCCCGAAGAAAGCGCGATTTAGCGACATGCGATGCATAACGTCGGATGCCGTCACAAATTTGCATGTTCACTAATTTTCAGCTACTCCAGTAATCGATAGATCTATGGCAACAAGAACGTTTTGTAATATTTTTTTTATTTCTTGCAAAATTTGTTTATCGAAGTCCTGCTAGAGCGAAGCTAGAAAACGCTCCCAACGTGAAGGATAGATGTGACGTCACTAAGCATACGCTGCGCTGCGCTGATCGGTCCAGTCTGCGACTTATTTCGAATTTTAAAACTTCACGCAAATCAATTTTTTTTATCACATCTAATGAATGAATTGATTTTTTGGCCCAGTACAGACTCATAAGTCGTAATCTTCCAATTAGTTTTCGGAGCAATTCGCATCAAATAAGATTTCTATCTAATAACAACATAAATAATTCTGTAAATCCCCAAATATATAATTTTATGCCAATTTTTGTTAAAGTGGTTGCCGTAAAATGCGATCTTTCGCAATCCGCACGCTGGGCGTGTATGCTTCGTGACGTGGACCAATTACAAGCGTTTTCTTGTTGTCAAGGCTAAAAAAATTTTTTTGTACAATTCGATTGCGATTGATTATTGAGCTATTAATGGCAAAAAAATTTTTGTATGTTTCAGTGAACTTTTCTACTGCGAGTTGAAGTCGTAATTTTTTCGGTCGTTGGTGGACAATATCAATTAGTTTATTGTTTCAGTGAAGCGCCTTAATTACGGTACCGGAACAATTTGCATACGAAACTAGCTGATGGGGATTGCGTAATTTTCCTAGGAATTTGCTGGATAGACACGCGGTGATGTATAAAAATCGTCAGTGCTCACAGTCAATTTCCTTGAAGTCGACAGACTGCCTGACTCCGAACGTTTAATAACATTCTATTAAGCTGTTCAATGGTTTGTGCGTACGTATCGTATGCCAATCGTTTATTAATGATAACGCGTACTTTGTACTTAAAAACGCGGCCGCATCATGAATTATTCAGGCGATTCGGACGCCCAACCTGAAACCGGCTCATTGAACAAATAAAAACCGTCAGCAATCACCGAAATCACCTGAAACGAATCAAAACCGCAAACTCTTCCAGACAACATGACTCCACTAAGTTGGAATTTTTCCATTCCGATTCTTCCAAGAAACCATTAATTACGGACGAATCAAGATACGACTTTATTTCGGGTATCTTATCGCTTCTATCTGAGGTGGTAGTAGCGCAATTTTGATAACGGCTAGGTCAGGTTACTCAGGGTCAACTTTTTCGAAGGTCCTATGCAACACAATAAACTGCGTATGTATAAATATTGCATGTTTTCCATCACTAATGCTCGCTTTCTGAATTATTTACATTTATGGTAATTAACTGTCTAAGTACCTATTTGGCGGGGTGATAGCTGATAACCCTCGGATAAGTCGACGGTTTCGCTATTTTCAAGCAATTTCCTTTTAACTGAATTCCAACTACCAAATTTTTTTTTTCTCGGCGACAATCATAATTTTTATTTACTCAATTTGCTTAAGGATAAGTCGACGGTTTCGCTATTTTCAAGTAATTTCCTTCTAACTGAATTCCAACTACCAAAATTTTTTTTTCCCCGGCAACAATCATAATTTTTATTTACTCAATTTGCTTAAGGATAAGTCGACGGTTTCACTATTTTCAAGTAATTTCCTTTTAACTAATTCCAACTACAAAAAAAAAATTTTCCCCGGCAACAATCTTAATTTTTATTTACTCAATTTGCTTAAGAATAAGTCGACGGTTTCGCTATTTTCAAGTAATTTCCTTTTAACTAAATTCCAACTACCAAAAATTTTTTTCCCGGCAACAATCATAATTTTTATTTACTCAATTTGCTTAAGGATAAGTCGACGGTTTCGCTTTTTTCAAGTAATTTCCTTTTAACTGAATTCCAACTACCAAAATTTTTTTGCCCCGGCAACAATCATAATTTTTATTTACTCAATTTGCTTAAGGATAAGTCGACGGTTTCGCTTTTCTCAAGTAATTTCCTTTTAACTGAATTCCAACTACCAAAATTTTTTTTCCCCGGCAACAATCATAATTTTTATTTGTTTGATTTGTTGACGGTTTCGCTATTTTCAAGTAATTTCCTTTTAACTGAATTCTAACTACTAAAAAAATTTTACCTGACAACAAACACAATTTTTATTTACTCAATTTGCTTAATTATTCACGACGATCTTTCCAAATTCCCCACTGCAACTAACAGTTGGGTACGGTAAATATGACGCATCAGAACTGGCGAAAAAGTACGTTCTCCCAAATTATGATTGGTGAGAAACGATTCACTTATTTCTGCAATATGGCGTAATACTACCCGCTCAAAAAAATAGTTTTCTTTGATGGTAATCCTAGTTTTGTTATCGTGATAAGAAAATTGTGCGCAATTATTGGCGATAACCTAAAATTCTTCCCGTTTTAATAGTTTCATGACCGGGTTACCACTAAATAAATTCGTAATTTTCTACTGTCAATGTTAGTTTTGTAGTAAAAGTGCGAAACTATCGGCTTCAAAGCAAACCGCATTTCTTTAGAGAATTTTCGAGACTCTCGACGGATTTATCACCGAAATTCAATGTTTTTACAATTATTGGAAATGTCCTCAACGAAAGAAACGATTTTACCTGGTTAAAGCCAATACTTTGTAACAATCTCGAGGATTTAGCCCTGGTTGTAAATCCGTTTGTATTGAAACAACAATTATTTTTATAATTACTCAACTACGAGGCGCTCCGAAAAGTGGAGTTTTTGCAAAAAGGGGTTTTTAACAGAACGTAATAGAATTAGTCCCATATTTTGGTCAACACCCGAACTTGGTTTTGTATCCGGTGCTTATGAAAATGAAGCTATAATTTTTTTTTTTATTGTTTTCAATAATTTCGTCCACCATCAATTTAATTCATCACATTGTCAATAATTAATGTCATTGGGAAATGGAAGTTTTGAAAGGATAAGGAAATAAAATTTGTGGCAAAGCAGTGGCGGTTTCATCACAATTCAAAAATTTCAGTTACGCTTAATTGAAGCTGGCCATAAATTTTCTAAATTACGATGACCTTCTGAAAAAAGATTTGAAGATGTTGACGGGCTGCCAAAATTAGGTTCAATAAGTAGAAGCAAATTGTGTGGTTTTCCAAAGTAAAGACCCAGAACAACCATAGCTTTTTATAGTGTAATAGAGCTCCATTATTATTGGCATTTTGCCTAAAAAAATTGACGTAAATGTTGCAAATTATGGTGTTGCTTTGTTGGTTTCTTATAATTATTTTTAAAATGTTTTTGCGTAATTTCGCGTAATTTCAGGTTTCAAAATTTTTGTCAGCAAGTAGTTTTTATTTCCCTATACGATCATCAATATTTTTAGCAAATTGCCTGTTTATTCAATGAATTATCTTTCTATCTAGCTGATAATACCGTCATTACTTTTAAATTCCTCATGTTTATCTTTATAGAAAAACAATATCGAAATAGTTGCATAATTACATAAATTGAACTAAATAATAAACTCCATTATTGGGAGTTTACGAGAAGATATTCCAAAAATTGTAGTTTTTTCAGTTAACCTAATAATTTGATTCATAATTATCCCACTTTCTTATAGCGAACATAAATAATTATTTAAATTCTTTTATTAGTTTAATTTTCCTCAAAACTACCCTTAGTGGTACCGACTTATTATCCCCGACAACTTCGAACCAATTTCCCTTTCCGAATCGTTTCCTCTGTTGATCTCGAGTTTATCAGTCTCTCCAAAAATAATCCGCCAAATAATTTGTTTCAATTTTCGTAATCACGATTTTGTTGTTTAAGTAAATTACGTGGCTTTTCGGTACTCAATTTCGTAACAACCTTTTTCTGTTCACTGCGCTTCCACACATTTTCGTTTGGAATTGTAGCAAAATTTTTAACTATCCCCGTAGAATGTCAAAATATCATAAAATCGATTTACGTTCCTCTTGGAGAATTTGAAACGTTGAGAGACAAACATCTTAAAAATTAACCGTAAATTTATACATTCCAAACTATAATGTCCACAAAATGCGATGGGGGTCTAGATTGGATATAAAGCAATAAAAGTTGTGGGGTTCTAATTATTCGGCACCGAAGAACTGTCTACAGGTTGCGCAAGTGGGCGACTCAACACCTGTCGCTTCGACCACATCCGCTTCCGTTGCAGCCAAAAGCTCCCTGTTACTTCCACAACCACGAAGAGAATTTGCTCGCTTCAACCAACAAGGCGACAATTATTTTCCCAATCCAAAGATTTTTCTAATTTCTTTTTCGATAACCTTCTCAGATAACTACGTGAATTATGAAACATTATACCGCATAAAATATTTTAAATTCCAACAAAACCGTTTTGGTCGTTTATATTAAATCTTGATGACAACAAAGAATGTCGTCGTTTCTATTATTTAAAAATAACGCCGCAAATTCAATAACGCGAACAGAAAATTAATCAAAATCGAGTTGTTGGTAATTTAAACGTCCATTGTGTGAATATCGCGATAAAACCGATGCTCCTCTTTGTTTAGAACTATGCTAATTTCTCCATAATATTCCATTAATTAGACCAATAAATAAACAAATAGATAGTTGTTCAACCGGAAGTTTCGTCTATGACCGTAACATCACCACGAATTTATAATGAAGCAAACGCAGAAATAGCGTCTATGACAAAATGTGGGTTTTTGATTAAAATTGGGACGGGAGGGCCGTCGATTGAGTGCATCGAAACACGTTTTATTTGTGTTGAATTTAGAGGACCCCATGTACGGGCCAGGGATTCGGAACCCGTTTGTTTCGGGGGTCCCGTCGAACTGGCTCTCCTCGTCGGGTCTAGTTTTCTGCATTTAAATATCTCGCAAGTTTTGTCATCATCGGCCATCTCGGGTTACTTTTGTGGTTTCGGATGAAGCCATGCGAGAAAACCTATTGTCGAAGTGAACGAACGCGTTTCGTATTTAAATAATGCCGAAACGTAATATGACAATTAGGTCGGAGGTTTCTCTCTGTGTGAATTGAATCGTCCGCAATCGGGCGTGTGTGTAACCAGTGTAACGGACGACTCGGACATTGCTTTGGAAATTTATTTAAACGATACCGCTACCCCCCGAAATAACGTTTCATTCTTTCAGATCCATCTCAAAACTGTTTTCTCAATTTTTTTTCAGACATTTTTCGCCCAATTTGCGTCAATTTTTTTCATACGGTGGAGAATAAAATTAGGGATGCATCAACCGTTTTGCTTTTCAAATTTATTGCCTATGAATTAAAATATTTAAACCTATAAAAAGAAAAAAAAAATTAATTTATATTTTTTAAACCTAAAACACTTGCGGTTTGCTTAAAATTATTTTCTTAGTTATCTGTTTAAAAATAACAAATTAAAATGTGCAACTGATTTTGCTACAGGGATAATTGCAACTACTTTTAATAATAGACTGAACGAACTCGATAGTATAAAAGAGGGCATATAATTACAAATATGCGATATGACAAGTTATGTTACTGTAATGAGGGAATTTATCGAAATTATAGATAACATTGCAAAGAAATTAGGGTGGTGTAGTTAAATAAACATTTTAGGGTCACGTGTAACAACTTTTGCTTAGATAGTGAACCTATTATTAATATATCATTAAACATTGACAAATTTGTAAGTTCTTTGAATAGAATTTAAATCGGTTGAAGTAGATAATTTGATTTTATGACCGCGATAAAGTAAATGTTATGAGTGTACCTTCTGTTTTATGCTAATTACACCTTTTGGACTAAAAAATCGATAATTACCGTAAAAATAGCGACAGGGGTTGCTGAAAATCAAAAATAAATTTAGAGTCGTTCTAAATTATCAATTAACATTATTATGTAATTGACTCTCAACTACAACAAAGTAAACTCGATTATTTAAAAGATTAATGAATTATGAAAAAAAATAGAAGCATCGAATATAGACAAGAAATGATTTGACGACCAGAATAACAAATTAAAAGGAAACAAATAAGAATAATTTGAGTAACTAAGTACTGAAAATACGAAAGAAAAAGGCAAAAAGATAGAAAAAAACAACGAACATGTAAATGAAAAAAAAAATGTTGAACGTAGAGATTGGTGAAGGAATTAAAATGTATATGGAGCAAAGCTGGTTGAAGAGAAAACACAGAGTGACTTAAAACGATCTAGAAAAATCCAAGGAAGTAAAAGGTTAATAAAATAGAGGTCGAAACTCTAATGAGGAACGAAACTTAATACGTGAAAAGTGAAAATTCTCAGATCTCGAATAAAAAAGATGTGGCGATCGGTGAAAAGGCAGAGAAGCTTGGGAACTTCTGGTGTTCCGCTAAGAAGACGTTAAGTATATTCTTTATTCCTACGATTCTATGAACTGGTACGGTTTTATGCTGCAAGAATTCCATTGAATTTTCCGGATAGTAACCGTAGGTATGTAATCGCCCATTTTGCAAGTCTCGTAAAAAATTGCAAAATATTAATTATTACTGTGCATATTCCGCGAACTCGTCGGCTTTTGTCATAAATTAAAAGCAAATCTTAACAGAGCGCGCAATTTCCATTGTAGGTCGCCGGACTGCACTTCCTTCTATTTACCATTTTTCCTAGATAACACATCAAGTCATTTTCCGCATTCAACCACGCCGAACGTTCTCTATCAAATTTCCATATTTTTTTCTTTTTTTTTTTTTTTTTGTCTCAACCTAGACATCTAAACATCCAGACCCCAATAATTAATCTTGGCCCGTCTAATTCGTAGCATTCTATGCAAAATGCAGTCGGACGTGGCCCGGAGCGAGGCCATCCGAATTATGCAGCTTTTTCGGCCCTGCGATGACGGCCAACAATATTTTTCCGTCTGACTCTGTAACACGATATCACGGATAAAGCGACTGTTGACTTTCACTTGCCTATTTGTTCGATTTATCGGAGCAGAAAATGATTGGACCCCCGTTTTTGTGCACCGTCTGCCGTTTATTTGTCGGTTTTAATATTTTAAAAGCCCCCACGTTACGAAAAATAATATTTGCTTTGGGAGAGCGCGAATTTATTTCGCATTGTGGTCGTATTTACTGAGGCCAGCCCTGCCCCGTTTTCGGCTTGAAATAATTAACAGCGACGCCACCGCCAAACGCCGCCCTTAATAGTGGTTGCTGCACAAACGGCGGACATGAGCTCTTTGATAAACAGACGGCAGCCGATGCGGCCAAACTGGACTGCCATCAAACACTTTCGCAGCAGTTCGCCCAAAATCAACAGGTAGGAACCAACCGGGTTCTTTCAGTTTCATGTTATGTTGCACTCTTTAAATTTGATTCTGGCCGTAAAGCACGGAAACGTTTTCCCATTACTCGAATTCTTTTTACAACAGAAGAAAAAACCGTACGGTTAGTTGGAGCTGACATGCAAGCGTTCTGAAGAGACTCGTAGACGAAGACCTCTTCTAATTTCGAGTTTTATCACAGATTTATAGCCCCAGTACACACAGTAATAAGAAACGACCTTCACGCAAGTTGCGCCGAAGAACTTTGACAGGCGCAGCATTTGTATTTGCTTGTTACCGACTTGCAAGAACTCGCTAAGAATTTTTTTACGTGGTGGAAATTTTAATCAAAGAGCAAAGAACTTTAGTTCAAGTTCTTTACTCTTTGTTTTAATCTAGTACCTAGAACCATACTACTTTTTAGCTTTTTACTTACGGTTAAATGATTAATCGATGCTAGTCCGTTTTAATTTTTTCATGATGAACTGAACGACATCTAGTAAGAGTTGACTGAAAATCAACATCTATTGGTTTTCCATGACTTATTTGTCACGTTTTCTTTTTGATGATAAAATGGCGGCGGTGGTTTTTCTGCGATTTTGTTTTGAAAAGTCGGGCGTTCGGTGGCGGGTCGAAATCCGGCGAGACCAGCGGCTGCGAGGCGCTGGGAAAAAATTCGAAATTAATTCGGCTAGCCTCAAGCTCGCGAAATTGGAGCTGAATTACTCTTCAGGTAGAATATCTCCTGTCGGTAAACAATTCGCGATCGCTTCCCGAGCGTATCAAAATTCTCACGCGACCATTACCAATTTTTTCTTCCAGAACAACAAACGGAAATTGTCACTAACAAAATCCCGGAGTTTTCCGGGTAGCGTCCCAGTCTTACAGGGATTAATTCTCGAACAATACGAAAGAGGTCAGTGAGTGGAAAGCATCACCGGCGAGCAGGATGTTCAAATCAAATTATGCCCCGGAAACTTGTCGGACAAAGTCATGCTTGAGACGTTACGATTTAAATAAAAGATCGAATCGGCCATAAAATTAAAACGGAAAAATCGGCTCGCTCCGGTGGGGTATTGAGCCGTCAGCCCTAAACTACGGGGCCGATTCCGTGCGGCGTTCGAGAGGCACGGAATCCATCATTAATATCCAATAGAAAAACTGTCGTTGGGTTTACAATAATAACGATTTATCTACCGCAAACTGCGGCACGATACGACGGATTCTAAATAAGTAATAATCAATATTTTCACGGACCACAAAGGGCTGATGGATGTTGCCAACAAATCAAGTGCGCCCTGTCGTCTATTTACACATCATTTACACATGTTGTTCATTTGCACATGTACGATGGGAACGGGAAAATGGTCGAAGAAGTGTGAAGAATCAACCCCACAGGTTCGATTCGGCTTATTGTTGTAGCGGGTTAAAGAACACAAAATAACCTCTTAAGAAATTTCACGAATAGGGGACGGTACAGTGCGACTACCGTCAGACGAGGTTCCTCAAATTTATACGAAACGGTTCTTGCAGGTATTTTTTGCATAATTAAAAATTCATATTGGAAAAATTTGCGTTAAAATGCCGTGGCCGTTCGATGACGTAAAAAGTTACGTTTACGTACAAGTTGAATTAACACAGCAGGACAATTTTAATTAGTTGCGAATCGGAGAAAATTGGGAAAAATTACGTGATTTTCTTGCAAAACAAATCGCGTAAAAAAACCGACTAGAAGACTCACAAGATGCTTTGCTGCGTGATGTCTGACGTCTGACGCGTTCTGGAGCACGTGAACAATTTCGAATATTTTTTTATTTTATTTGTTTAATATCCAAGGCATGGAAACTTTTTTTTCAAATTGGCGCTATTTATATTGGAAAGAATAGCGTTAAATCGCCGTGAACTGTCATGGCCGTCCGATGACGTAAGAAGTCACGTTTACATAAAAGTTAAATTAAGACGCGGTGCAGGACAACCTTAATTAGTTGTTAATCGAAGAAAATTGGGAAAAATTACGTGATTTTCTTGCAAAATAAATCGGGTAAAAAGAAACCGATAAGAAGACTCACGAGATGCTCTTCTTAGTGATGTCTGACGTCTGACGCGTTCTGGAGCACGTGAACAATTTCGACTATTTTTTTTATTTTAATTGTTTAATGTCCAAGGCATGTAAACTTTTTTTTCAAATTGGCGCTATTCATATTGGAAAGATTTGCGTTAAATTGTCGTGAACTGTCATGGCAGTCCGATGACGTAAGAAGTCACGTTTACGTAAAAGTTAAATTAAGACGCGGTGCAGAACAATTTTAATTAGTTGCTAATCGGAGAAAATTGGAAAAAATTACGTGATTTTCTTACAAAATAAATCGGGTAAAAAGAAACCGACTAGAAGACGCGCGAGATGTTCTTCTTAGTGATGTCTGACGTCTGACGCGTTCTGAAGCACGTAAACAATATCGAATATTTTTTTATTTTATTTGTTTAATGTCCACGGCATGGAAACTTTTTTTTCAAATTGGCGCTATTTGTATTGGAAAGATTTGCGTTAAATCGCAGTGAATTGTCAGGGCCGTCCGATGACGTAAGAAGTCACGTTTACGTAAAAGTTAAATTAAGACGCGGTGCAGGACAATTTTAATTACTTGTTAATCAAAGAAAATTGGGAAAAATTACGTGATTTTCTTGCAAAATAAATCGCTCAAAAAAAACGACAAGAAGACTCGCGAGATGCTCTTTTTAGTGATGTCTGACGTCTGACGCGTTCTGGAGCACGTGAACAATTTCGAATATTTTTTTATTTTATTTGTTTAATATCCAAGGCATGGAAACTTTTTTTTCAAATTGGCGCTATTCATATTGGAAAGATTTGCGTTAAATCGCTGTAAACTGTCATGGCCGTCCGATGACGTAAGAAGTCACGTTTACGTAAAAGTTGAATTAACACAGCAGGACAATTTTAATTAGTTGTTAATCGGAGAAAATTGGGAAAAATTACGTGATTTTCTTGCAAAATAAATCGGGTAAAAAAACCGATAAGAAGACTCGCGAGATGCTCTTCTTAGTGATGTCTGACGTCTGACGCGTTCTGGAGCACGTGAACAATTTCGACTATTTTTTTATTTTAATTGTTTAATGTCCAAGGCATGGAAACTTTTTTTTCAAATTGGCGCTATTCATATTGGAAAGATTTGCGTTAAATTGTCGTGAACTGTTATGGCAGTCCGATGACGTAAGAAGTCACGTTTACGTAAAAGTTAAATTAAGACGCGGTGCAGAACAATTTTAATTAGTTGCTAATCGGAGAAAATTGGAAAAAATTACGTGATTTTCTTGCAAAATAAATCGGGTAAAAAAATCGATAAGAAGACTCGCGAGATGCTCTTCTGCGTGATGTCTGACGTCTGACGCGTTCTGAAGCACGTAAACAATATCGAATATTTTTTTATTCTATTTGTTTAATGTCCAAGACATGGAAACTTTTTTTTCAAATTGGCGCTATTGATATTGGAAAGATTTGCGTTAAATTGTCGTGAACTGTCATGGCCGTCCGATGACGTAAGAAGTCACGTTTACGTAAAAGTTGAATTAACACAGCAGGACAATTTTAATTAGTTGTTAATCGGAGAAAATTGGGAAAAATTACGTGATTTTCTTGCAAAATTAATCGCATAAAAAAACCGACAAGAAGACTCGCGAGATGCTCTTCTGCGTGATGTCTGACGTCTGACGCGTTCTGGAGCACGTGAACAATTTCGAATATTTTTATATTTTATTTGTTTAATGTCCAAGGCATTGAACTTTTTTTTTCAAATTGGCGCTATTCATATTGGAAAGATTTGCGTTAAATTGTCGTGAACTGTCATGGCCGTCCGATGACGTAAGAAGTCACGTTTACGTAAAAGTTAAATTAAGACGCGGTACAGGACAATTTTAGTTAGTTGTTAATCGAAGAAAATTGAGAAAAATTACGTGATTTTCTTGCAAAATAAATCGCGTAAAAGAAACCGACTTGAAGACTCGCGAGATGCTCTTCTGCGCGATGTCTGACGTCTGCCGCGTTCTGGAGCACGTGAACAATTTCGACTATTTTTTTATTTTAATTGTTTAATGTCCAAGGCATGGAAACTTTTTTTTTCAAATTGGCGCTATTCATATAGGAAAGATTTGCCTTAAATCGTCGTGAACTGTCATAGCCGTCCGATGACGTAAGAAGTCACGTTTACGTTAAAGTTAAATTAAGACGCGGTGCAGGACAATTTTAATTAGTTGTTAATCGAAGAAAATTGGGAAAAATTACGTGATTTTCTTGCAAAATAAATCGCGCAAAAAAACCGACTAGAAGACTCGCGAGATGCTCTTCTGCGTGATGTCTGACGTCTGACGCCTTCTGGGGCACGTGAAAAATTTCGAATAATTTTTGATTTTATTTGTTTAATAACTAACGTCCAGAGGATGAAATTTGTTTTTTTTTTTAATTGGCACAGTTGCGCCAAATTAGCGCTAAGTCGCAAATCGCACAAAAATTCGATAATTTTAATAGTAAAAACTATTTACTATTAAAATTATCGAATTTTTATTTAACGCAAGTGGCCTTTTTACTCCACTCTTCGGGGTAAAACGTTGAATTCTATTATGCTATTCGTTTTGCGGTACGGTATGCGGTGTAATCGGAAACATCACCTGAAGAATGTTTTTGACGAATTGAACTAATTTTTTCAACCATGCCAAGAATCTTAATTGGAAAACTCATCTGGGGATAGCAATGCCGAATAAGAAGGGATGTTAGATACGTGTGGGTCGCGCTTTATTTTTGGCGGTCCGATAATCACCCAACGTTCCGATATAATCCTCCGTCATCCGGTTCGTAAGAAGCGAAGAAAAGAGGTTTACGGTCGGATCAACACAAAAATCGTGCAATCAGCCCGTCCCGATATCGCCTCCCATAATCTCGGCCCAAAATCGACAAACAATAGGCAAACCGTGTCCAACAACAGCATAAGTGCCCCCTAATTACTGTTTTTCTCCCGAAATGTGTCAATCAAATGGCGTGTTGAGCGAGGGTTTTATGCATAACTAATTCGACGGTTCGAAGAGGATGGCCGCAGTCGCATGATGTGAAGCCGTTTTTCTCCCTCTAATTAAACTGTTGGAGTGACGATTGTGTTCGGGAGAAACGAGAGTAACGGCCGATTTTTCCATAAAGAAATCACTTGAGTCATAAAATTTTTATACGAAACCCTAATGTCCGTGAGAAAACAACCGCATATGCCAACACGAAACTTTTAACAGCCCTTACAAAATATTTATATTGACATATGACTCCGAAAAGCGAGAACCAGCTTGGCATTGGTCCCTCCCTACTGAATAATAACAGACGCACTCCCTTCGTTCACGTATGAACGGTTATAGATATGTTTTATTAGATCGGGGTAGAGAAAAAAAAACGCATTTTTGCATACGGCCGTAATCCTAATCTTAGATGGGGCGAGGACGCCATTGTCCGCGTCAACTACATAAAGTACGCTTTTTACTACTTTTCAACGTAATGCAGGGTGTTAAGTTTAATCCCCTGACAGGCCATCGCAACGGCCGCGTTTTATAGTTGCTCTAATATTTAAACAAGTTATGTGTGAAAATCCCTCGAAATTAATACGAGGGTAGCGACCGCCCCTGCGAATTAATCAGAGATATCGCAGTACCAACCGTAATTCCGCGGATTCCGCTCTTTACGACCCCATATAACCTAAGGGACGTTAAATACGCGATAAACTGCACCAATACCAACATAGTAAATAAAAATCGCGGTCGAGTTGATGGGTGAGTTTAACGAAACCCCTCTCAATCCCAATTTTGCATAACGTTCCAGACCCGGTCAGATTCTTTGTATAATAATACGGCCGAGTTTACAACTCTGCGGGGGGGCCGAAGCAAAGCCCCATGAAATCCGCCAATAAGAGTATTAAAGCATCCCGGTAACACAAGGAGTTTTTTCACAAAACACCCGGCATCTGTCCAATTTTGCTAGGCGAGTACTACGATCCTTACCTCCTGCAGCTAAATTAATACCTCGCTGCTCTCATGGAGGACTCCCAGCCGGTTGCAGCTAACTCACCGTTTTCGGTTGGTTGATAAGAAAAACGCATTGTTACACGCGGGTTTGGTGCAGTAACAGTTAAAATTTTACGACCGCGGCCGCTATTAAAATCGGAAACGAAATCTCTGAAGAATTCACCAGGTATAGTCCCTTCGACTCAATAGCTGGCGGTTGAAAAAAGAAATAAAATTCCAATAGAAAGAACATGGTCAAAAGTTTACAACCTTCAAATAATACGTCGTTCTGTATGGCAAATACTAGTAGCAAAAGATTCTTGGATCGGGTTCCGTTTTAAAGTCATTTATCGAAATGGGGGACAAGCTGCACGATGCCTACTGCAAACCCGAGGGGTGACTGGAGAACAAGACAAGTATCTATTTTAGTACTTCATGAATCGGCCACCCCACGTGACTGCTTTATGCGATGTCAATTGGCTGTCACAAATACGTTCTATGTCATGCAAATTTTCTTTCAACGAGTCCCAAATAATGGTGTAGTCTTTTGGGGACAGCGCGACAACTGTGAGTTTAAAACGGATCCAGCAATTGACTGGCGAAAAATGTCTCGGAGTTAGTCACCTGAATTTAGTCTACAGACCCCTATTAAGGGCGTATGGTTCATCAGCCAAAATAATTCGTTATGGGGGTGCTAGTTGAGATATATAAATATTTTCAAATTGATCCCCTTCTATCTAATGCCAGTTAATTGGAGTCTTCTAATGCAATTGTTAAAGCGTCTTTCGTATCTTTATTTGGATCCCTAATTTTTTAATCGACCGAGCTTCTATTAGTTCAGGAAGAATGTAGTTCAAGTAAAATTAATTCAGCTTTGTAAGCATTTCAGTTTTCCATCAAACTGAATCTTTGTAAATTTGCTCCACTGAAAAGTCGCTATCAAATAATGAAGTCGCAGTAAATTCTTTCACTGATGCTGAGCTGGCTTTGAACTTGAAAGTAATAATTGTGGTTTTGTATCAAACTAAAAGATGATAAATATTATTGAAATACAAACATTTATCTGAAAATTTCCGAGGCAATTCATTTGTAATTTTAAAGTAGACCGTCTTGTGACTAACGTCTTTTAGTGGCCTGATAGTGACGATAGACATTTCACCTTCACTCCCTCTTCCATTAATATCAAACCATTTTGCCAGTGGTACATTTGATCGAATGCAAGACAACTTTAGGACATTGTTTCAGTACATATCCTAAATCCACTATTCGCCTTCCAGACAATAAATTTTTACTATCTATTGGTGGCTCTACTTTTTCAACATATAAAGAATTTAACAAACTGCTAAAAAAAAAGTTGAAATGCATAATCCTCTTACAAATTTTTCCTGCCTATGTGTTTGCATGTCGTATTCATAATTGGCTGCTGGCAAAATTTGGCCTGATTATGTTTAAGCTATTGCTCGATTGAAATTGACCACTTCCTTATTTTTTCTAAACCGAATTAATATTTTAGTAACCATATTAGTAAATTATAATTTTTCTTACATTTTCAATACCTGCAATTTTCTTTTGGATCCGCGGATACGGAATTTTTCACCCGTGAATACGGGAAGTGGTCACAATTTTTTGGTCCACGAATATAAAAACCGCGAATAAGGAACTTTGACTCTATACAAAAAATGCCGACGTATCTCGCATATCTGGGTTCAAATTGTTGGCGCTGGGGCGCTTGAGGAAGAAGTCCGAGATTTTAGCATCGCGGTATATTTAAATTCTTTATGGAGTAATCAGAAGTTGAAAAAATAGTCATAATTAAGAAGAATTAGTCTATGAATACTTTTTAATAAAAACAAAATTTTGTTTCACTTATGTTTCACCGTTTGTTTCACTTTTAAGAATTGAAAATAAAATTAAAATTTGGCTGTTACACGTTGAAGTGCCAGATGTAAGAAGCAAGTGCCTAAATTATCAAAACAACCCAAATATATTTTTGGTTCCGTCGAAACGACCCTTTGTTGGTTGGACTATCTTTATGGTCGCAATTACCAACACAAGAGAAGCTTCTGTAAACATGTACCTTCCCAGTTTTACTACAAAATACGAGTACGAGATCGCTTCCCCTACAATTGTGACGACAACTGCGTATTCTTACTTGGCGAGGGAAAATAGAAAGAGTGAGCGAAGTAAGAACAGAAAATAATTTGACGGCGTTTTGCTTCTACGAACACGACTTTGCTATCACTGATGCGATTTTCAAAATAAAAAAAGATAAGTAACGAGAAACTATAGGCTATGCAGTAAAGGTAATTTCATTTCAATAGCTGCCGGATAAATGCACTGAATTGAATGATTCTTTGTTGCACCGAATTCTTTTTTTTTCGAAAAGCAAATAATTAATTATGATGGTGTTACTTATCGGAGGGCAATAAAAAATATGTCATTGTAAAGTAGATTGAAGAAGCTTTAATTCCATACAAGAAATCAACAATTGAATGAATGGGTCCTTAGCGGTATTTAAAATAAAATTAAAATTTGTTATTGTTCTATCTGTCTAAACAATGCATTTTAATTTTTTTTTTCAATTCAATGTCATGATATTCTATACTCTAATGATTTATTTTACAAAAGCGAAAAAAAAAATATTTGAACCTACCATACGCCCCTAGGAATTGTTTTAATTATCGCAATATCGCAAAGAAAACGATTTAAAAAAAAAACATTCGTTTGATTACGATTTACCTTTGAAGATTAGCCGGAAAACTGTTCGATTACACACATGAACGTCGTCAATTTGTTTGTTTGAGAACCACTTCTATAATTGATTTTATTTGGAATATTTTATTTTTTCTTATAATTTCACAACAAGGGCGGTTCCGTAACATAATTATTCAACAATTTATTCATTAAGACTTCAGTTCGGAATCAAAATATTTTCTTACTTTTTCCAGTTGCTGTTAATATTTAAAAAGTGTCACAGTTTTCCATGAAATTAGTGAAACTATTAAATAATTAATTGGAAAAGTTTGTTTCTTTGGTTGAATTTATTGCTTCGTTGAGAGCTACCGTCTGGACTTCACATCCCAATTTTCTTTGACAAACAAATGAGTAGATAAAAAAATTATATTCACTTCAGTTTTTGTGGATATCTGTTGCGGCGCTCGCAGTTGTAATGTTTAGTCATTTGGGGTTGAAATGCGCCCCAATAACGATCTGGATATAATTAAAGCGAAATCAACGTCGCTGTTTAGTGATGGTGAAGTTCCCAGTCAACAACGTCAAAATATGTTTGAGGTATTCGGTCGGCGCCTTTGAAATTGATGGTTTATATTGACAATATCCCAAATTAATTGGTCGGCATGCGAGCCATAAAGGTAGAGGTTAACGCCATAAATTAACATCTATTGGAAAATAATCATCTAATTTACAAAATTCTTTTCCTCAATAAACACGACATTTAAAATAGCATCGACAAAAAGACAAGAACGCGTTGTCAACCTGATGCAGTTTCTTAATGTTCTTGTTGCAGAATCGTGGGAAAACTGCAACAATAAACCGCGAATTCCGCAGAATCGCTCGTCTGATTAATGTTGCAAAATCAAATTACGAATAATTATCATAAATGTTAGGTCGCAAAGCCGGCAGCCATGTAAATATTTCCAAGTCGCGTCTGGATTGAACCAAATTAATGAAGCGCTAGGATTTTAGACGCGAGTTAATTGGAAATTTATTATTAAAGCAACAACCAAAATTGAAACAATGTTTTAGTTAGTTTTCTTATTGTTGCACGTCTAATTATATCGTTTATTGCTCGCGTTCGAGGGTTAATTACCGAGTTTGTGCCCGCCCTGCAACCCGGACACGGCCCGATAAATCCTGCAAGGGTCGCACGGACTCGGCCCTGACTTGCAGATACGCAAAAACGCTAGGTAAGACTAATTGGCCGCCTAATCCGATAATTGTCGGGGTCTCTCTTTGAATTTTCCTCGCTATTTCGACGCGCCTTCAAAACAAACATTTTTTCTGAAATTGGACGCCCCCGGACACTTATAAGTTTTTTACTCTTTACTTCTACTGAAACTCCCAACACTGAATTCTAGAACTGTACCCAGACTAAGTGTCACTTCTACTTCTAGAAATTACAAAAAATTATCTCTACAATGTCAATAAAATTAATTCGGATATTTTAGAAAAATCCAAAAAAATGTTGTTTGTCGTACGACAAAATATTGAATTGGACTTTCTAGAAGATGATCGCATACTTGAAATTGCTGCCGAAAATATTTTTCCCCGGGTGCGAATTGCCGTAATTAGGTACTTTGTTTCGAATAAACACGTAATTTTATTAACACATCAAGGGAGGCGGAGTTGTTTACAGCAAGAAGATGGCCAATTAGCACCGCCAATAAATAAAGTGGTGCAAGTTCTAACGAGGGCCAGAAACGTTTTAAAGTGAGTTATTGTGCGACAAGAAATAAAATAATTAAAATTTCAGTCCGATATTGCGTGAGATCTGTATCTAAGTAAGTTTAATTGCCGTAATTTATAGCGGGGACATTTTTGGTGCAATTTAATTACCGTCGTAACTCGAAAATTTTCAGATATTACAAATTAATAAATTTAACCAAAAAAAGGTCTCCCGCGCGCGTATCTTTTATGGTAATTGTGAGTATAAAGTTTGAAACGTCTGCATCAGCACGCAAATTGTTAATTTTTATTGCGGCGTTGTAAAATTTATTCGTGGGGCGGGTTGAATTTATGAAAGAGACGCGCACACATGCAAAATTTTTGCATTAATCAATGATTAATTAGAGTGTTTGTGTCGATATTAAAGTTAAATTGAGGTTTGAGGCAAAACTTTCGAGTCAACTTTGCGGAATTAAAACGATAATAATTGTAATTCGAATTGGACGTTTTAATAAAGTTGGGGCTCCGCCAGCCGACAGTGTCGTGTCAAAGTGCAAATTATTGAGTGGTGCACGTGGAGTCAAGTTATTTCCATTTGAATAGAATTCGTAATCCGGCGCTGAATAATTTCAAACTTTGATTGCTGTGTAACTGTACATTTCATAAGGAATCTCTCCGCCCCCTTCCCGAATTTGTCCCGAGTCTTCGACTCCAAGTCGATATTTACGACGTGAAGAAAAATAGTTTTTCGATAATTACGAAAACCGATAACGTACATCCGGCCAACAATATGGTAATTAGCGGGAGAAAAACTCGGTTGGTTGATAATAAATCGTCGGGGAGAGAATTAAATTTAATCCCGACGACAAAGGCGCTGCTTCTATGTTTAACAAACTAACCGGACTTTTTGCATTTCGAGACGTTTCGTTACTTTATTGCGACCGCGCCACCCTCGAGACGCCCTCATTAATATTTTACCCTTTCCCGGAATTGCTGAGGTTTGGTTTTGTTGGCGGGGCAAAATTCGATTACGAGATAACGCAGGCCTAAATTTAAATTTCTATAGAAGTAGATGTCATCGGAGGCTTCCTTTGCGTCGCGACGGTCGTGTTCGTTCATTAATATTTTAAATTAAAAAATAATTATTCGACGGAGACGAAGTTGCCGACGGAAAACGTCAGATACATACAAATTCTTAACAAGTTACTTCTGGACTTTTGCGACTTATAATTAAGCGAGGTCCACCAGACTTTTTCCATTCTTAGCAAACAGCGACACGAATCGTTTTAAATTCGCCACCCTGATATAAAAAGGCGGTCGAAGCGGAACGGTTCGCCATAAATACGAAGGTTGATTGAAATTTTTGCCTCTTAGAGCCGCCAAAGATTTCTTTTACGTCATTTTTCGACAAATTCTCCTCTCAAATGTTTATTGGGATCCCTCGACGCCATGACGCCGGTTTCGAAAATTCCTCTTTGGTCTGCGAAGTATTTATTTCTACAATTGCAAGTTAATCAGCTTAGAAAATCTTTTTCCAGGTGACTCTTGAATTTCAGAAAAAAGTTTGATGGAGCTAGATCCGGATTTTTTTCGAGAAATCCTCCCATTTCCAATTATCTTCGATATCATCTTTATGGCGTCTATTTGCATTTATACCCTCAAATTTTTGTTCTAAAAAATTATGAATTAAAATCACATTGCAATTATAGCTGACGGCTTCTGGATAAATATTCTTTGCTCTGTTTTACGGAAGTCGTGGTAGGTCCGAGGCCGGTGGAATAAAAACGATGAATTATAATGACTATGTGCAATATTCGATGCTTTTACCGGATTTTTTTCAAAAAATCCTCCCATTTCCAATAATCTTCGATATCATCTTTATGGCGTCTATTTGCAATTATACCTTCAAATTTTTGCTTTAATAAATTATGAATTAAAATCAAATTGCAATTATAGCTGAGTGCTTCTGGATAAATATTCTTTGCTCTGTTTTACGGAAGTCGTGGTAGGTCCGAGGCCGGTGGAATAAAAACGATGAATAATAATGACTACGTGCTATTAACCGGGCAATATTCGATGCTTTTAACAGCAAAAGACGTAAATTTAATAATAAAATGTCGACTTAATTGAGTCCCGGAAAAAGCGGTTTCCTCTCCGCGCACCTGGAGACATTATCGTCGCCGTCCAGTCGGAAATGAAGAAGACCAACCTGGCTTCTGAAAAATTCCCAGAACTCTTTTGACCCCGTTATTTTATTATCACCACGTCCCGTACCGTCAGCTGTTCCATTGAAATGGTAAATGGTCCATCGGATGAATGGACACAGTTCTTGCACATATCTCCACAATCGCAAGGTGGCTTCAAACGAGAGCTTTTCACTCATCAATAATAGAGAACTGAAATTCCCGAAATGTTTGTAGCTTTTAGTTTCAACTCCATAATTATCCCGAAAATTTTGAGAGTCCTCGAGTAATTATAAGGTAGAACGTTTTTATATTTCTAGCGAGACTTGGTAGTGTTGAAAACGTGTCTTGTCCGCTAGATTTTATGAATACACACACCACAAAACCGACAGAAAAAATCTTGGTCACGTATACCATTGCTTTATGGTCTTCACGTCACGTATTTTGTGAGTGTAACTGATGGCACAAACATGTGTCAGTCAAAGGAACCGATCGAGTCCGGCCATATTCTTTATTTTCATTAATGCATTCAGTTTACGATGTCTTTAAAACCAGCGGACCATTATGAATCGTAGCCCATCCCCTAAATCGACTCAATACCTGTATAACCTCCTAATTTCAATTTTCGGCGCGTCCAGTTTCAAAATTTACATAATTAAGAAGACATTGACTATTTTTTTCAATTTGAATCTTTGACCCGTCCAGTTCCAAATTTACAAAATTAAGAAGACATTAACTAATTTTTGCAAATCGAAGCAAAATTGGGTTGAGGATTTCAAATTTTCGGTTTCATTGTAGCTTTGTTTGATGCGAAATTGTATCACTTTGTTTTTCTTATCTGTGGAAAGGGGAGACGTTTTGGCACCGGCTTTAGGACCGCTAAATATTTTACTGTACTGATTATTTAAGTCCATAATGTCTACATCGTAAACATTAACGTGAGCAATACAGAGGGATATCAAAAACGGCTTAAACCGTTTGCCAAACAGAAAACACATACATTAACTTGTCGTAATGTCCTGCAAGATATTCAAACAATGTTGCAATAAGGGATGCTGAATTTACAGCGTCTGCTCCTGGCGGGTCCCGAATAGTTTTCAGGTTTTTCCGAGTCTTTTACGTACAAGCAAAATTTTTACTGCAAAGTTTTATTGACATACTAAAAAATTAACTAAAAAATTAGTTGACAGTTTCAGATTAAAAAGGTGACGTTTGGGTTAGGAAGGAGTGGTTTAAAAGGCACTAAGGGTGGGAATGTTTAAGGGGAGTTAACAGTAAGGAGAGATAAGAGGGTTTTGAGGGGGTTAGGAGGAGTTTGCACTGTTGGTGTCGTTTCAAGAAAATAATAAAATGGTAACTTTGTCGCAGAGGTAGGTCAAGGTTTCATGAAATTTTCAAAATGATTGCCCAAGATTACGTTTCCTAAAAAACCGTAATTTCTGGAACAAGGTCATAAATAATAATCAGACTTCAACAAGATTTTAATTTGTAAACAAAACGTTGCTCGCCTAATTACTTATAATTAGTCGTTAAAGCCGTTTTCCCGCAATTAACATAACAATTGTTCACGCAGAAATATCGTTTTCGAAGCACTAAAACTCTTGTTAGAATTAAAAAATTAAACAATTCCTGAAATGTTTATCGTTACGGCTAATCTTTTTCACGAAGAAAGCTTTGTCCTTTCTGCATGCATGTCGACCGGTCGCATTTTAATGGAGAAAAATTGAACACAATCCCGACAATAATTTCATTACGCGATGGCGGTACAAGAACGGTCTCTTTTATTTACTTGATGGAAACACGAGCCGCAGTAAATTTGTCGAAATTTCTTATTTATTCCAGTTTGCGTGACGTCCGTGCAAGGTATGAATTTAATGACTTGGTCGCTGCACAGATGGCGCGGTTCATATTCATTTCAATGGGACCACAAAATCGACGCCCATTTGGCCCTCAAACACTTTTTCCGAAATGTGCAACAACCACATGTCACAATTTAATTATCGGGGAATTTAACATAATAACTACCCGCATTGTAGTTCCTTATGAGTGCGTGCCTCTCGCGTTTTTTGCCAATTTCGTCTTCATCTTCCACTTTGCGCAGTTGTTTTTAATTTATAGACAGCAAAGTAGAATTAATTCAGAAATTGCAGGAAATTAACTGGTTTGATATAAAATTAATTTAATGTTTTTGCTTCCAATTGATCGTTTTGCAGTGAGCTAATTGGGTACCAGAATCGTTATCATAGACCAGCACGACTGTATATTACATGAGTTCGGAGTTTCGGGCGAGTTTTGGTCAAACTTCCATAAATATTTAGTATTGGCCGGATTAGTTTGCAGGTACAGCGGAAAACGCTTGCGGGAATAAAATTTAATTTAGAACTATCAAAAACTTTAATTTGATTAACCAAATCACGGACAGAATTATTTGGTCAATCAGTGTCGCTGAGCTGACGATAATTTCTTGACACTTACTTCGAGGAGATCGATCTCATTTGTTTCTGCGTGTCGTCACCTGTCTCCACATCCATCATGAGTTACACATATACGTTGGATATATGCGATGTTTTCTGCTCCTACTTGGGTAGGTTGTAATTATAGTTTTATCGGACATAATCTTGGCCACTTACTGTGGTATGCACGCTGAACATGTTGCAGTTTTTTGAAATTCCCATTTTCAAACCCATATATCGATGAGTTATGGGCCGGACTTTAACCGCAATATGTAATTAATTATGAAGAATTATAATCGCAAGACACGAACTACTTCTCTGGATTTAATGTTAACCTAGCTTCACAGAACAGATTTTATTGTAGAAAGTTTGAAGCTAGCAGTAATTACTGCAAATTTTGAAAAAATATTATATAACGAGATTAAAATTCGGGAAAGTCTTAACTAAATGCTCCACATGAACCGATTTCGGTCAGAAGTCAGCAACGTGAGTCTCGAAAAGATATCCGTTAGAGAAATATTACCCAACTACATCGGAGTTCCTTCTATCGTTCCATTTATTTTCTTAATTATAAATTTTATTAATGCGAGAAATTTTGCAAATATTGATAATTTGAATAAATTAGAGGGCTAAAACTTTTTGCTTTATAAAAAATAAATAACTAAAAATTTAATGTTTAAATGACACACCAAGTGAAGAAAGAATTTCAAAACTTTCGGGCCCCTTTAAATCTTTGTGCCTAAGCTTTTAGGTTTCTGCCTCATTCAAGACATTTCAGAGATGTGTAACTTTTGAGATTGATCTCGTTTTTCGAAATTTTCGTTTTTGCCATTTCCGCAGTAAGTGTGTAAAAATAACAGTGGCAGCGCCTATTATTTGCCAATCACAAACAACCAGGAAGCCATCAGTTCAGGTACTGAAAGATTGGAGAGCAAAATGTGTTATGGGTGGCGGAACGACGATAACCCACCAGGAGTTATTTGATCTTTTCGGTGTGAATATAAATGGGCGGCAATTATGATTTCATCAATTCAAAAAAATTTTTGTCTTGCCACTTATTTTTAGCAGCGGAAATGGCTGGTCTTCACTCTGAAAAATTTCTCTTTTGATGTTGCATCCGATCCGTCAGTATTTTCAGCTTGTTCTCCCAGAGAAAGGTGAGGAGATAATTAATTATCTTCACGACTCGTGTATCGATAAACAATAGAGAAAACTGGATGACTGGCAAATTCTTGTTTATCCCGCCGAACTAGTGGATTTTTTTAGTTATCACGGCCATCATCGGTTACCATCGAAGTGCGGGTCGAAATTCGTCGAGATTTTTTGTGCGACCTCACGAAGGTGGTTTCTTTTACCACACAGAGAGGCCAGCTGATGGAACAGCTGATGGCACGATGTATGTAATTGCTTGACGTCACAGGATCCGCATGTTTCCTGTCACCTGGTCCGCATTCTCGAACAGACAGGTTCTAGAATCATTTCGGTCCACCGGTGCTTGTATATATAGGTCATCATTATCCCGGGATGACACCGAGCGACGTCGTTATCGAGAATCAAAGGGCGAAACGCGTGATTTCCACCCCTCACGAAATAAAAAAACAAACACCCCGAATCGTCCAATAAATCAACACCTTATCTTTACACACACTTTAACAACACACAAAAATGTTGATTTATATCGAAAAGTGCCGGAGTTAATAAATATATATATACGGAACACGGCACACATCCCCTTAAAAGCGATCCGCAAAAATACAACGGAAAAACCGACACCCCGCAGTGACGTGCGAGGGGTTAGGGGTGTACCCACATGAGCTGCAAATCATCAGCCGGAATTCCTAAACGCACCCGCTTCCGGTCGGGCATAAATCCGAAGCCGGATCTGCCAGATTGCCTTCCACTGTTTTGAATCACGTGACCTAGAGCGGATCGGGGATGGATTTGTGCAATACAAATATCGGATGAGTTCGATGAAGAGTCCGCCGCCCCTTCCGCCTTTCATTAGTCGCTATTCCGCCAGTTTCAGTTGCCATTAACGGCACCATGGCCCTTATCTCATAATTATTGTACTCGATCCTGACAGCAACGCCGGTCGCACTGGTGCAAATATCCGATTTGCACGAGTTTCCTCTTCAAAAAATACAAAACAAAAGCCATTCGAAGTAATTACACCGTGGTTTAGTTATATGGTTATCAATAGCGAAATGACGCATCGAGGGTTTGCCGATGCAGTTTAATTACACAATTATACCCGTTATTAGGTTATTATGCAGCTTTCATTGGTCGTTTCAGAGAACTTTATCTGCAGCTTAATTTGTTCGAAGCTTTGATTCGAGAATAATTAATTTATTGTTAAACATGATCAACGGCATTTCTTGATAGTTTTATTCAGACTCGAATTGGCCTCTAGGGAAATCGGAAATTTCCCGATTGCCGGTGGTTGTGTTCTTGTAGGAAATTTAAGTTTGTAAATTCAATGAGTGAACGGCTAGACGGCCGCAAGTCTGTTTCGTCGTAAATATGCTTTTGCGGCTCTGTCGCCATATCAATGATGCCTCAAATAATAGTTTTTCGTTTTATTGATGGCAAATCAGAATTTCTTGCACATTCCAACCCTTGAAATCTCTTCCTTATCTACATAAAAAAGAAAATTAAATGATGTTTGTTTTTAATTTGGCTAATTCTTCTTTTAATGTTCGTTATAGTCCGAATAAGATTCTTAGAGAAAGAAAAATTTGAAAAGTTGCCCAGAAAATTGAAAAATTAGACAAAACTGAAAGTGATCTTTTTATGGGATTTTTGTATGAACTCAATACCCTACATAATTTACGATTAGAACGCTGGATATGCACAATTTTTTTTGGTAGTTGTGCTATGGGTAGAAACTTGAACCTCATTTTGTCTAAATCTTCATTTTTTGACTAAATTGCGATTGCCAAATTATTTATTAGGTACGCATCATTAACGACGTCTATTTAGGAACATGAAGATCTAAGAGAAAATGAGGTTCAAGTTTTTACCCGCAATTGCTCAAATTTTTCACGTGGACCAAATGGCTTTACACCACACATTGAGCCACTCGATTCCTTTCTTTTTTTGCCACAATTATTTCGTAGATTTTCCTGAACTTAAAGCTCCTCATATCAAAAGTTTTTCTTTCTGCAGTCAGTAATATTTCCTAAAGTATACTCTGAGATAGTTTAAACTTATCGAAATTGAATTTCGGACGTGTACCGGCAAATTGGTATATCATGAGTAGTGTCAGTCAACAGTAAGCATGAACAATTTTGTAAAATGGGGATGGGGATCTTGACTTAGTCTGTTTTTATCGGAAAATCGTCGGATTTAGTTGTTCCTAAATCGAAGAGATGAAACGTTGAGGAAAATTCGTAATTTTTTCTTGCACTTTTACGGGAAGCTTCCTGCGCATCGTTTCTATAGATAGCCGTCCGTCATCGGTGGTTAGCCGGAGACGGTCTAATTGGATGCACTGATTTTACGGAGGTGTAAAAAGCTGAATGGAGCGAGTTTCCCGAAACTAATTGGAGGCGCTATAAAACGAAAAGTTACGCCTGTAAAACGTCCGTGAAGAAACTAGAATTCGAACTGAAATTAATTAACGAGAAACAATCGTTTATACATAAAAAAACAATTAAGAATTTTTTTTATTGCTCCGGTCAATTTACATAAATTTATTTATTTATGGCTCCGGAATGTGTAGACAGGACCCGAAAACAAATTAGTATGTCAGACCATAAATATAGAAATAATTAATAAAGATACAGGAAACATCCTACCGAAACAATTGAAATTTTCTACCGTAAATAAGTAAGGCGATGGGAATGGTTTAGTTAAAAACTAACGACTCTTTTATGGAAATTCGACGGCGATATCAGACAGCGTAACCGTATCGGGATCACCAATTGGCGATTGCTCCAGGCCGCGTTTCAACATTGCCGTACGCTAACCGGCATCTGACCATCAATCATCAAGCAGAAATTTGCAGAATAAGGGTAATAAGTGGCGAGTACCCTCAATCTTCCCTACTAAAGAAGCGATAGCCGACACTTTACTTCACTTGCAGTCATAGAAACTGTGACCCGAGAGCGTCTGCGAAAACTACAGCCAAAGAAACTGTGTATACGTAGCTGTTACAGGCGACTATGTGCATGGCCGGCAGTTGCCGATAGTCAGTGGGGTAAAATGGCGGTAATTGTAAACTTAAAGTTTGCTACGATTTATAATGCGATTGCTAGTTTATCAATGAAATCGTCTTATTTGCCTAGCCCGATCTCAACACCCATTAATTTTACTTTAACCGGTTTTAATGTTTCATTAACACTTAGATGTTTCTTAAAACTTCTAACCGGTAGTCTGATTTTAATTTCATTTATTAAAGTTAAAGTCAAATTAACGCATCTCGAAAGTTTAATTCACCCGAGAATTCTTTTTTATTTATTTTTCTTAGCGTTGTCTCAAAATTGAAATCCAAATAACAGCCCTTACCAAAGAATCAACCTGTAAATTATGCTTGATTGTTAATTTCCAACAAATCCTATTTAATTGGCTGGTGATTATGAACAATATTTACTTGAATCGGCCTCGTCGACATCAAGGGATTTACTAACTCGTTGAATGACTAGAACAAGTTGATGTCAGCATCGTACATTTGACACAAAATTTAGCAAATTGACCAAAAAAGAGTTCGTAATTCACTAATAACTTGGATAATTTGATCATGATTGTCGTTTAATAAGTGATGTATGCCAATTTACCAAGCAAAATGTAAATTTTCTGAATTTCCAAATTCAAAACACTGCCGTTGATTAATGGCTGAATATTTTCAAAATTGTCAGGAACATATTGAGATGACAAAAATATGTTTTTGTATGTAATTTGTGTGGTTGATTATGCTTAGAAACTTGGCTTGTTTATCTGGATCACAAGCATTTTACAAAAGACCACAAAAATTCAAATTTTTGCAAAATTTAAGTCTCAATAATTTTTACAGTTTTTGAGTCCCCTCGAATTTAAGCACATTCCTGCAATCGGCATTCAAAGGGCATTCTAATAAACTACTTTTAATAATAAATAAAATAGCTCCATTTTTGGTGGGGTGTCATTCAAATTACCGTAACATCGAAATTAAAAATCCAATCTAAAAATTGGCTAGTACGTTGCGTTAAGCAAACTTAACAATATCGAATGAGACTATTAAAATTGGCTCCAAAACATTAAATTTTTTCTACCCCATTCAATAAAAATTTTCAAAATTGCCAAAATTAACAGCAATCGTTCGGAGTCATCAAAAACAAAGTTTCCTAACGCAATTTGTGTCTCTTAATTCATTTTCGTACTCGGTTCGGTCATTAAAGCGACAGATTTACAAAATTTTATAAGATAACATAAAAATACAAATTTTTCTGATATTCAAACGTTGGTAATTACCAGAGTTTTAAATTTATTTCGTATACAAAAACATAATTTTAATCAACTTTCAAGAGACTTTCTAACAAGCCTAGAACAAAGAAGCTGCGATTGTAAATAAAAAAGGCGATTTCTTTATTTTTGACCAAAATTTCGGTAGCTCGATTTTCAAAAATACCAAAATACAAACCAATCGCTTTGAGCTAACACAGAGCAGGTTTCCTAGTGTAATTTATGTCGCCGATCACGAATCTCTACTGGGTTTCAAGTATTTCTCAAAAGAACACAAGAATTTAAATTTTTACAAAGTTTGAACCTCGATAACCACCGGAGATTTTAAGTCATATTTAATACAAAATCACGCTATTAATCAACATTCAATGGGCTTTCAAATAAGGCAAAAACAAATTTTTTGCTTTGTAAAAAAAGTTAGATTTTTCAATTTTGACCAAAATTTTGCTCAAAAAACTCAAATTGTCTTTGAAATTAAGAGTCCAAATTGAATACTAGCGACTGCGTTTCGTTAAGCAAACTGTTCCTGAGTTACTAGAAAAATTTGAAAATTTTTGTCCAAAATTTTCTCGAAAATATCATGTTAAGCCGACGAAAATAGCGTTTTCCAATGTAATTCGTTTCGCTGATTATTTTACAAGCATTTCGAGCATTTTACAAAAAAGCACAAAAGCTTAAATTTTTACAAAAATTAATCCTCAGTAGCTTCTACAGTTTTTGAGTCACCTCGAAAACAAGGACATTCCTGTAATGCACATTCAAATGGTTTTCCAGTTAGTCGTATGATAAATAAGAAAGCTCAAATTTTTTAGCATTGAAAGAAGTGAAATTTTTAAATTTCCATAACTTGGAAATAGAGTCCAATTTAAAAACTGGCAACTGCATGGCATTAAGCAAACTGAGTACTATAAAATAAAGTCATAAAAAGTTCTCTAAAAAATATTTTCTCCTCTCTTGAATATTCTTTATAATTAGAGTTGCTTTTGGATTTTGATCAATTATTTGTTGAGTAAAATTCACAAATGATTGCTTCTAAAATGGATAACATGACAAGGTCGTAAAGTTTGCCCTGAGACATGACATTTCCTAAAAATATTTTAGTACGAGTAAAAGTCGAGAAGAACCTTTCACTTGCAAAAAGCAACAGTTCCATTGTGTTGCATAATATGATCGCTCACATACATAATTAACAATCCGTTTCTGGCCGCAAACGACTAATATTTGGAAATGAGTAATAATTTAGACACGCTCAGTAGAACAATTAATGGAATAATTATTAAAAAATCTTAGTCAAAGGAAAGTTGCGATAGCCAAATGTGCATTCTATTTTAAGCCACCACTTAGTTGCTTTATTATAACATTAAACACTTTTAGAATCTTTTTGTTGGCGATTTTTGCTGATATTTGAACCGACAATTTTTTTTTTATTTTTGATTTTGGTAGTCGAAAAGTATTATTTGGTTAGAAATATAAATAATTCTTGTAGTGTTGGTTTTTACAAGAAAATTACATTTTTGATACAAATGGCGATATAAAATTACTAAATTATTCCGGGATTTGTTAAATTATGAGTTTCACCACGGGGGAGTGGATAGTAAAGTACATTTGAAGCACTTATTCAAGTTTATACTAAATGTGAAGCTATTAAATCTACGTTCGCGATTATCTACTTTACAGGGACACCTGCCCATTTGTCCATAAAGAGCAGCCGTCCCTGGCGGCTAGTCTTTATGGCGTCTAGAAACCTCTACCTGTAAGTTCCAAAGAAACAGTTCAAGAAGGTTGCGAAGGGACGAATTTTGGCAAAGAAATCGCAAAAACACGAAATATCCGACATAACTTGATCAAATCAACGATATTTGGGCAGGTGCCGGAATGCTAAAACGCGTCCGGGCCCGGAGCCACGATTATCCGCCAAAGCTCCGGGCTAATCGCCGCAATTAATCGATGCGGCCGTAACGTAACGACTCTATAGAAAGATTAGCGTGTGGTTGAGCGCCTTGACCGTGTAAAAATGGGTTTGTTAAATAACAACAAAAAGAGTGTTACTCACCTATTGTCGTTATGTGAAGAAACGCCTCGTTGTTTTAACAGCTACACGGGGTAATGATACATTTAAAAATTACCATTTCCTGAGAGAGTTAACTTTTCCTTAACGAACCGTCACTCTTTTTATCTATCGACGAGGATCACCACGGAGCTTTTTACAGCACGAAAACCGAATTTGGAGGCAATGTAGTGAAGCGACGGTTCTGTGCAAGACACGTTTTGTTAGCCGTTACGGTCTAACAATTTGATTATATTATTTAAGCCGGAGCGCTTTTTATTATTGGGAGCAGGCGCGAACTATGTTTGAATTGTTGGTAATTTCAATGCATTTACGGAGATCTGATAACGCTTTCCGTATGATAATTTCAGCGCTTCCCGAACATCGCCGCGACCGTTTCTTTTATTGCTGCCACTCAACACCGTACAAGGGGCAATCTTGCATTGAAGGAGTAATTGCGCAATGTTAATGCTCCCGGTTGCTTCCACTATATGCACGACTCTACCGGACTCGGTCATCTTTTAATTATTCGACTTTATTGTAATTAGCGACGAAATTTACAATTTTTACACATTAACATTGAATGTTTTATTTATGGACGTGTAATTATTATTAATAATTCCGTCCGCTCCCGAAAATTATCCATTAGATCGAAAATCTTTCACCCACCCATTATTCAAGTTTTTAAATTTTTGGCGCCTCCGCCATTTATGATTTTTTTTTATTATCGAAGATACCAAATCAATAATCTTTGGACCTGTCGTAGAAGCGGCTAAGTTGACAGTTTCAAATTTTGAACTAATTTTTTCAGCTCCGGCCAATTGTAAACTATCAAAATTTGGGCCTTGCGTTTCTCTTTAGAATAACAGCGAAAGTAAGACTCAGAGTCAGTTTTTTGAAGAAAGTGTAATAAAGTGGGATGCAAAGTTACCCTTCTTTGCGAGTGGCAAATTTTTTTTTTATTACTTATACATCGACTCAAAATCACCCAACATGAGGAAGTAAAAGTTATTTTTCTAAGCAAAGTGCCACTATTTCTAAAATATTTTTTTTAATACAAAAAGATATTTGATCTCTGTACAAAATTTCAGATTGGTATCCTCTTTGTTTTTCTATTCTTTTGTATATGCACTCCCTCAAATTTGGCACCTTTTTCTGTATCTCTTTCATCTCACCCACCCTTCCGATTTTAGAGCGATCCCGTTAGTTACGAACTCGACAAAAATTCTTCGTTCAACCTGTGAAGGTCAAGGGGTTGAAATGACACGCTAGCTGCATAAATATGTAACAGCTGCAGTTTTCTGTTAGTAATATTGTTCTAATGGAATAATTCGTGTCTGTTTGTGTCGTAATAGGCAAAGTGAATTTCCGCGGTTGGAGTTCGTACTGAGGTGGAGGCTGGCATCACGTACTTTGGAAGTCGTTATCATTCATGTGACGTGTCGCCTCCAGGGACGCAACTGACACAAGTTGCATGCCGTTAACAATTCCGTTGTCGCTCAAAAATCTCGACTCGTCGATAAAAATAAATTAACAAAAAAACCCGTTGCATGTTTAACGAAAATAAGCGACTTTTAAAATAGTTGAGAGAGTTGTAACTAAACCGTCTCATGACGTCATTACCACTATAAATCCGGGGCGAATATGTCGCGTATCAGATAATTTTCCTGAAAATTCTAATTATTTAATCGCAACGAACCGGCGACGTCAGCGTTGGATTATTTATAAACTCGAACGACATTGTGGCATGCATTGTCGATTCCGGTAATTTTTTTTAAACCACCCCCGACGTCACCGCAATGAAACTTGTTGCATGTCCCGCAATCTCGTTACAGGCATAAAATCCGCGTAAATAAGAAAACCGCGCCAGTTTGAAACAATTTCATTACCCTAAAAAAAACGCCACACCTCCACTAAATTACCGAAAATTGTTTTATGTACATATACATGCCGAAAATTGGCTTGATGATTGGATCCATGTGCTGTTATAAGTGGAAGAGATGAAAAAATTAAATTAAGTTTCAGCATTTGTTGCATGTTTCATCCATCTGATAAGTTGGGCGATCATGTTCTTTTTTGTGAACGCGGCCGTCCTAATGGATGCAATAAATTTGTCTTTTATAACCAGTTCGCTAATAAGAAGTTGCTGGCGAGTCGCAGGATAAATGATTTTCAACACCTGTTTCGGTTTTAACCCATATTTTGATGCACGCCCGCATCCTGCCCGATGCAGTCACATCAGCATGCACGCGACACTGACCCATAAAACGGCAATAGGGGTGCAAAATAAGAACAGCTAGTCGGGATAGCGACAGCTGAACCATTTTAATTAAAGAAATTGGTAATAACAGACCATTGATTCCGAATCTCTTCCTTTTCGATTTTAACTAACACATTTCAATCCAAAGGGTTGGTCAAAATTAAAAAATCAAACTTTTTCCGCCTAAACGATAAGAAGTGATTTTTTAATTCGAAGAAGATTCTTCCTGTTTATTGGAGGAAATATTTTTTTCCAAAATTTTGGACTTCCTTATTTTCCAAACTGTTCTAGTGGGTCATGAACAAGAACCACCTTTAAGTGCTTCAAAAATGGTTTCATTTTATATAAAGTATTGAACTCATTTTAATTATAGAAATTGGTAATAGCAGTGCATTAATAACAGACCACTGAGTCCGAATCTCTTCCTTTTCGATTTTAACACATTCAAATCCATAGAGTTAGTCAAAAGTATGGAACCAAACTTTTCCCGCCCAAACTATCAGAAGTGATTTTTTAATTCGCAGAAGATTCTTCCTGTTTATTTGAGAAAATATTTTTTTTCAAAACTTCGGACTGTTCTAGTGGGGCATGAACAAGAACCACCCTTTAAGTGCTTCAAAAATGGTTTCATTTTATATAAAGCATTGAAAAATAAAACGACGTGCCATGTAAATCAGGAAAAAATTTGCCTAGCAAGAGGAAGAAGAAGGGTCTCGGAGGTAAATTCGAAAATGGCACACGAATAAATTGGTTCGATACCTTTTGGGAATAAAATTAGCCTGATCCGTTGACATTAAAAAACTGATTTCGTCGAATTTTGGTCGCCTTGGGGGGTGATTGTGCCGCAATTTCGGGAAGCCGTGACCGATTTGGGCGCCTGCGGTGGCCATCTCTGATTGCTTGATTGGACAAACGTCCGAAATATAACGCAGCAAAAAATGCAACCAGAAAAAAGATCCGAATTAGCCCCAAGCAAGATTGATGTTCGCCATTAGGGCCCCGGAATATTCCGCTAGCAAGCATAAAGTTTATGCGTAGGCAGTTCCACCGAACGCATCCACGGTTGGGTGGACTAAGCAGACTGGCACATCTTGGAGAGGAAATAGATTAAAATAATCTTATGTGGCGGCAGACCATAAAACAAATTATCATCGACTTGAGAATGACTAACAAACAATTTCACCAAACAACTGATATTTCGTCCGTTTCGGGCTATTAATTGTCCGCGTTACCTAAATAATTAAAATCCAGCCCCCATCATGTTTACAACCACCGGCACAATTAGCGGTGTGGTAAACCCTCGTTTTAAACACTTGTCGCAATTTGTTACAACAACGCGTTCAACTTAATTAAAACGGTTTGGTTCGGGAAAAGTTTCGAAAAAAGTTTTGATTAATCGCGTAAAGAAATCCAACAAGACCTCCCTGCAATCGGTTAAGTAAGTAAGCTTCGTCGTTGCGGTGTTATTATAAACATTAATTAAAGCGAGGAAAACATTTCCCGACTCGAACACTTCCTGCATGATGTAGGTATAGATAGAGCTTCACACCGAATGAATTTTTAATTAAATCATTCTATTTTAGTTTATGATGATGCCCGCTAAAGACCTCCCCGAATGCCGAAAATAAAATATTGCCGCTAGTGCAACTTGTTATTTTTCACGCCATCCCACGAAAAATAATTAAAAATCGTCAGAATGACGAAACTTTGACCCAATTTCTGATGCGATTATCTTTTTAACCGAAATTAATTTCAAATTGTGTTTATGACACAAGTAAGTAAATAAAGTAATTTCGAAGTAACCTAGTTGCGAGTAATTGCGGTTCAATTGTGTTCCAGTTTCGAAATTAGGATGCTTACCTATAAACAATAATAATTGTCGTAGATTTGACCGGATTCATCTTCACGTCGGTTCTTAGGACGCCCAGGAAGCTTGGTAACGGCCTGACTCTGAGACTAATGACTAAGCGCTCTTACAGATTCACAAAAATGACGGTAATCAGTATAATTAATAAGGATGAGAGGCGGGGCATCTCTCCTCTTGACCCAGAAAAGGGCTAATGCGATAGATGATGATGGCCATCACGAGCCACGCCAAGTCCAAAGCAAATTTAAAAATTCAACGTCACATCAAATAATTCAGCAGATCAAACATTAGCTTCATTCTCTTCGGTTTTGCGCGTAATTGGTTTTCTGCAACGGTACGTTGTTTCTATTTTGTTTTTAATTTGAGAATCTCACCATATTCACTAAGAGAAGGGTGAAACTTCATGGGCAATTTTTCTTAAAAAAAACACTTTTTGGAGCAAATTTCGTTCCTAATAATTATGTAAGGTAATTCGATTTACTACAAACTCGCCCTCGGTGGTCCTTTTAAGTAGTTTATAAAGCTCGGATTGTTTCACGTGTTGATAAACACATTTACTATCTACATTGCCGGAATCGTCTTCATTACAGGAAGTAGAGTACTACGAATGCAATTAATCTAAGTATAAGAGAGTATTGAGCTTTTTCCAAATATTTGTTTTATAGCAATTTTATGAGCCACAACATAGTCTCATTTTCAAGGTATTAACTTGGCCTATCGATGTTGTGTTGGTTGGTACCAATAAAGAATATTTTTAGATTTTTCAATGTAAAAGTTCGGTATTCAATTTAATTGAATAATTAACAACTGGAATTGAAACTTATAAAATTCGTATGTTAACGCATCTTCTAAATTTTGCAGAAATTCTTATGAACCCATAAAAATATCGATCGATTATTAAAATCTTTGAATATTCTTGGGATATCTATGAAGATTTTAAATTTCTAAAAATCATCGAAATCAAAATTCCTATAAAACTTTTAAATCTTTTGAAAAATATTTAAATTTTAGAAACCGTTTCAAATCTTACAAACTTGAACAAAACTATGTAAATCTTGTAAATTCTTTAAGTTTTGATTTGAATCTTAATAACTTTGAGACATTTATAATTTTTTTAAGTAGTAGAAAGGTCCTGTGGATGCTTTTTAAATCTTTAGGAAGCCGAATCAGTTTTATTGACAATTTCACAATCTGCATTTAAAATTGTCAAGAAATCATCTCATCTCGAGGAAGATTTATAAAAAATTAAAATATTTGTTTTATAACAATTTTATGAGCCACAACATAGTCTCATTTTCAAGGTATTAACTTGGCCTATCGATGTTGTGTTGTTTGGTACCAATAAGGAATATTCTTAAATTTTTCATTGTAAAAGTTTGTTATTCAATTTAATTGAATAATTAACAACTGGAATTGAAACTTATAAAATTCGTATGTTAACGCATCTTCTAAATTTTGCAGAAATTCTTATGAACCCATAAAAATATCTATCGATTATTGAAATCTTTGAATTTTCTTGGGATATCTATGAAGATTTTAAATTTCTAAAAATCATCGAAATCAAAATTCCTATAAAACTTTTAAATCTTTTGAAAAATATTTAAATTTTAGAAACCGTTTCAAATCTTACAAACTTGAACAAAACTATGTAAATCTTGTAAATTCTTTAAGTTTTGATTTGAATCTTAATAACTTTGAGACATTTATAATTTTTTTAAGTAGTAGAAAGGTCCTGTGGATGCTTTTTAAATCTTTAGGAAGCCGAATCAGTTTTATTGACAATTTCACAATCTGCATTTAAAATTGTCAAGAAATCATCTTATCTCGAGGAAGATTTATAAAAAATTAAAATATTTGTTTTATAACAATTTTATGAGCCACAACATAGTCTCATTTTCAAGGTATTAACTTGGTCTATCGATGTTGTGTTGGTTGGTACCAATAAGGAATATTCTTAAATTTTTCATTGTAAGAATTTGGTATTCAATTTAATCGAATAATTAACAACTGGAATTAAAATTTATAAAATTCGTATGTTAACGCATCTTCTAAATTTAGCAGAAATCTTTATGAACCCATAAAAATATCTATCGATTATTGAAATCTTTGAATTTTCTTGGGATATCTATGAAGATTTTAAATTTCCAAAAATCATCGAAATCAAAATTCCAATGAAACTTTTAAATCTTAGAAAAATATTTAAATTTTAGAAATATCGTTTCAAATCTTACAAATTTGAGCAAAACTATGTAAATCTCGTAAATTCTTTAAGTTTTGATTTGAATCTTAATAACTTTTAGACATTTATAATTTTTTTAAGTAGTTGAAAGGTCTTGTGGATGCTTTTTAAATCTTCAGGAAGCCAAATCAGTTTTATTGACAATTTCACAATCTGCATTTAAAATTGTCAAGAAATCATCTCATCTCGAGGAAGATTTATAAAAAATTAAAATATTTGTTTTATAACAATTTTATGAGCCACAACATAGTCTCATTTTCAAGGTATTAACTTGGCCTATCGATGTTGTGTTGTTTGGTACCAATAAGGAATATTCTTAAATTTTTCATTGTAAAAGTTTGTTATTCAATTTAATTGAATAATTAACAACTGGAATTGAAATTTATAAAATTCGTATGTTAACGCATCTTCTAAATTTTGCAGAAATTCTTATGAACCCATAAAAATATCGATCGATTATTGAAATCTTTGAATATTCTTGGGCTATCTATGAAGATTTTAAATTTCTAAAAATCATCGAAATCAAAATTTCTATAAAACTTTTAAATCTTTGAAAAATATTTAAATTTTACAAATATCGTTTCAAATCTTACAAATTTGAGCAAAACTATGTAAATCTCGTAAATTCTTTAAATTTTGATTTGAATCTTAATAACTTTTAGACATTTATAATTTTTTTAAGTAGTTGGAAGGTCTTGTAGATGCTTTTTAAATCTTTAGAAAGCCGAATCAGTTTTATTGACAATTCCGCAATCTGCACATAAAATTGTTAAGAAATCATCTCATCTCGAGGAAGATCTATAAAAAAATTAAAATATTTGTTTTTGCTCCTTCATAACCAAATTAACGCTTCAGTGCATTCGTGCAATTTCGGTCTAGTAATTCAAAATTAAGATTTCATCTCTTTTTCAGTTTGAAAGTTCAATTGGAAGTACTAGTGGGAAAATTCTAATTTTGTATTAGTGTAGGTAGTCGCTTTCAGTGTTGAAAATTTTATTCTTCTAATCTCATTTTCATTTCGCATCTTTTCCACTATTCTTTTACGTTACTTATCTTGCTATCCCATCCGTCACTTATTTGCGAATCATTGAAACGAATTGTTGACTCTTATCTGGCTCTCAGTCATAGAAAATTTGTAGATTTCTATCGTTTCTCACAAGTCAGAACAGTTTTTCATCCTGTAGGTATCGTTGTTAACAGCTCACGGCGATTACGTCGCTTTGAACCGATAATAATTTGTAATGACCTGTGGCTAATAGGTGAAAAGTCTTCCAAGGCCGCAACATATAACAAGCAACTTGGCCGTAACGAAGTAGCGGTTAGAGTAAACACGTGTCTAGTTATGGGAGGCTGCGACAGCTGGTCCATTAATTGATATGCTAATGTCCGATCGCAGGAGGCAGGTTGGTGTTCTGCCACGTGCCGCCGCAGCCTACTGCCATCCGAATCACCTGTCTCCGTTCTCTTCGACCACCACTCAATTTTACCGAAACCGAAATTTGCGGATATTTGTCAACGCTTTAGGCCCCCTTTAACGGTATTTTTGAGTTTGACGTAATAATTTCGATTGGGAGTTTCTCCAAGTTCTGGAGGTGGGCGTCGAGGAGTATTTTTGAAAAATAGATCGATTGACGTAATAATTTCGATTGGGAGTTTCTCCAAGTTTTGAAGGTGGGTGTCGAGGAGTATTTTTGAAAAATGGATCGTTTGACGTAATAATTTCGATTGGGAGTTTCTCCAAGTTCTGAAGGTGGGTGTCGAGGAGTATTTTTGAAAAATAGATCGTTTGACGTAATAATTTTGCGCTTCTTTCGATTAGGAGTTTTTCCAAGTTCAGGAAGAGTTTACTGAAGAGAGTTGGAAAGAGTCCGGGGTTAGTCGCGATATGGGATGGAATCCCGGATTTGGTTGTCGATGTCGTCGATCTATCTAAGGGGCAACGGAAGGAACGGTCCACAATGGGTCGAACAAAAGGCCCCGATTTCACACCGCATAACATAACACGGTAGTTCACAGGGTCGGTGGTCATCGCTCAATCATCGCACAAACCGCCTGTCAAAGTGCCACACACGGAAACCCAGATTCCCCCAGATAATGCATAAAACATTCAAACATTGTAATTTATAATACGAAATTTCCCTGATTGTATCTGGGCCGGACTATTTTTCAAACACGTATGCGTGCGACGCCTTAAATCCGTACGGTTTAAAGGCCACACTGCGCTGTGGTCGTTCCGCACAGTGACGTCCGTTAATGTGCTGTTCCCGAACAGAGGCATTATTATAATTAAGTGGTATCTACGCATAACATCAACATTGTTAAATTGTTCTCAGTTTTTCGAAACTTTTTATTGCTCCGAAACCACCGTAATTATTGATGTTATTGTCTACAATCACCTGAATAATTGCTCCTGAGGACCTGTCACCAAAAACCGTGCCGCGTTAAAAATTCGAACCGTCAAATAAATGTGGCAGATAACTAAAACCGCTTTGTGGTCAACGATATTACTATCAAAAGAATAAGTTATCGGTTAAGAAGCAGATGATCAGCAGGTGGACCATGGCGGAACATTTCCTCGAATACCTGGAAGGTAAAACGGCTACGATGAACACGACCCACAGACATGTGCAAGCTGCTCGCCAAGGTGCTAATTTCTTTAATTTCGGCAATTTACAACCTCCTGTTTTCGGGTACGGTCCGCCCGATCCTGCAGCACATGGCATCGGAAATTGAATCCCAGATCCTTGCCGATGTCATCTAACAAACAATATTGGGAGGCCGAAACCCGTGGGGCCCGAAACCCGCGCCAAATTTGACAGGAAACTGACTACAATGTAAATTGAAAACAAGTAACTCGAGAATGGTTCGGAGTCGCAATAATTTAACTGAAAAAACTGAAACTAACTCACGAAAATTTTCTAACGACTCATTCTCCCCCACAAGATAATTAACATGAATCATCACGCGACCGCCATTAGTAATCGAACCAGGTGCAACAGTTGGAGGCAACAAATTAGCGGTGATACTCGAAATATGAGCAATTTCATAGTAGAGCAAAAATATCGAGAAAACTCTTCTTATAGTTTCGTAGCTTCAGTGGTTTTCATCGAGTAATATAAAATGTAAAATGACACAAACCAAATAGGCCACGTTGCCGGAGGGTTGCGAAATGCGCTACTGTGCATTCGATGGGATATTAAGCCGCGTGTAAATGAACTCGGGCAACCCCTGCGTGTCTTTATTGATTAGGTAACTTATGTAGGTACAATCTAATGTGGGTGAATGCGTGAGAGATTTTTTCGGGCATTTTTAGCGTTTTTATTTCGTCGCGTTCTCGCCGCCATCTGTTTGATGGTGAAATAGATCCGGAATCGAGGGTGTTGTGGGGTAGATGAGAGGGTCGCGCCGGTGCCGGTGTTTTTCTTGATTACTGCTAATTTGGGGAGTGTCGTTTTTAATTCGTCACATCGCGATAAAACAATAGATCAAGTCGGTTGTGATGCGTGAAAATTTTTCAAACATCAAAAAACAATTTTCTTCTTTGATTACCTCTCAAATTCACGCTTTAGGTTATCAAACTCCCTCTGCGCTTCATCATCCCTTCTCGATCCTGACAGATCTTTTCACGCTCTACATCTCATCTTAAATATTGCTCTTTTGACATGAAATATACAAGCGGGCGGCGAACCTGGAAAAAATAACCTGACGATGAATACTTTCCGCTCGGAAAATCATAAAAAAATAAACTGCGCGGATTGTTATTTTAACCATGTCGGATTCCGCCCTCTCAGCGACGCCTCAAACGAAAGGTAATTTCGAATGGGGGGATCCGCGATATTAATAGGCAATGCCGGAGAGACAAACGACCTCATCTTATCCGAATTGACATGTACTTTCATGCGTCGCTGGCTGAATCCCTGCCTGCGACGTTGACCTTAGAAAATAATGCAGGGGCGGCTCCGGCCTCCGTGACGGACTTTCCGCGATCGATTACGACAAATTCATTTTTCATGTCGACCTGCCGAGTGCAGCCCGGTACTAATGGTCCAACGATGACGGTACGTTTCTGCGATTAGACGCCGTTCACACTCTTCGTAGTCTTTCCTCCGACCATTTTGCGGCCACTCTGACCGTTTCCATAATTAATCAAAACTAATCCGCGTTAAACACCCAGCAAAATGCGCGATTCCGCCAACACGAAATTCGCATCAAACGGAATTGTGAACTGGCCTTAAGCCGTGTCGTTCTCCCCTTGCACGTGGAGTTCTCAATTGAGCCCTACTTCGGCGGACCCCCTCGTGTATCCACGGCAACGCTCCTGGATACGCACTACGCAGATTCTTAGATTTAAAACCGCGTGTGTGAGTGTCGAGCTTTCATTTTTTCTTTTTTTTTCATTTTCCGGCCATACAAGAATAATGACACGAAAACGAATAACAATTCTTTCAGAGTGCCAAGCTAATTGACTCGCATGCAAGTTTCATTTGCGCTTATAGGCCGAAGGGACGAGAAATCTCCGAAATATGGCACTTATAAATAAAACATAAATCATACATGCACATCTGACAAAACGTGAGCGATCGTCGTGGCAAAACGCGAGGGAAATACGAAACACACTTCTTCCCCAAGGACGGACAAGGAAGAGTAATCGGTGGCGACGTCAGCATTTGCCACATAGCGCAATTACTGACGCAACGTTTTAATAACTTAAACAGATAATCTACGAGGGCCATCCGATCCTACAATAATTCTAAAATTATCGATGAGCTATTGTTTCAAGATCTAAATGTACGCGTTATTGTAGTTGGACGGTTATGGGCGTCAATCTTGCAAGAAGTTGAAGACAGAAAATTGAAACAAAGTTGTTAAAAGTATTGGTGGATCAGTTTCTCAAAAATGGTGCTATTCAGAGACTCATATTAAAATTCAATGACACTCCAAAAATGGAAAAAAAAATGTTCCAATTAAGGGCGTATGGTAGGTTAAAAAAAATTTTTTGAGTTTTTGTAAAATAAACCGTTAGAGTATAGAATATCATGGCATTTAATTGAAACGAAAAAAATTAAAATGCATTGTTTAGACGGATAAAACAATAACAAAATTTTATCTTATTTCGAACACCGCTAAGGACCTATTGACTCAATGTTGTTTCATTTTTATGGAATCTAAGCTTCTTTAACCTACTTTGTAGTGACATATTTTTTATTGCCCTCCGATAAGTAACACCGTCATAATTAATTATTTGCTTTTCGAAAAAATGAAATTTGGTGTAGCAAAGAATTATTAATTTAATGCATTTAACCGGCAGCTACTAAAATGAAATTATCTTCACTGCATAGCTTATAGTTTTTTGTTACTTATCCTTTTTTAATTTTGAAAATCGCATCAGTGATAGCAAAGTCGTGTTCGTATTAGCAAAACGCCGTCAAATTATTTTCTGTTCTTACCGCGCTCACTTTTTCTATTTTCCCCCGCCAAATAAAAAATCGCAATTGTCGTCACAATTGTAGAGGAAGTGATCTCGTACTCTTATTTTGTAGTAAAACTGGGAAGGTACATGTTTACAGATGCTTCTCTTGTGTTGATAATTGCGACCATAAAAATAGTCCAACCAACAAAGGGTCGTTTCGACGGAACCAAAAATATATTTGTGTTGTTTTGATAATTTAGGCACTTGCTTCTTACATCTGGCACTTCAACGTGTAACAGCCAAATTTTAATTTTATTTTCAATTCTTAAAAGTAAAACAAACGGTGAAACATAAGTGAAACAAAATTTTGTTTTTATTAAGAAGTATTCATAGACTAATTCTTCTTAATTATGACTATTTTTTCAACTTCTGATTACCCCATAAAAAATTCAAATATACCGAGATGCAAAAATCTCGGACTTCTTCCTCAAGCGCCCTAGCGCCAACAATTTGAACCCAGATATGCGAGATACGTCCGCATTTTTTGTATAGAGTCAAAGTTCCTTATTCGCGGTTTCTATATTCGGGGACCAAAAAATTGTGACCACTTCCCGTATTCACGGGTGAAATATTCTGTATCCGCGGATCCAAAAGAAAATTGCAGGTTTTGAAAATGTAAGAAAATCTATAATTTACTCATGCGGTTACTAAAATATTAATTCGGTTTAGAAAAAGTAAAGAAGTGGTCAATTTAAATCGAGCAATAGCTTCCACATCATCAGGCCAAATTTTGCCAGCAGCCAATTATGAATACGACATGCAAACAGATAGGTAGGAAAAATTTGTAAGAGGATTATGCATTTTAACTTTTCTTTTAGCAGTTTGTTAAATTCTTTATGTGTTGAGAAAGTAGAGCCACCAATAGATAGTAAAAATTTATTGTCTGGAAGGCGAATAGTGGATTTAGGATATGTACTGAAACAATATCCTAAAGTTGTCTTGAATTCGATCAAATGTACTACTGACAAAATGGTTTGATATCAATGGAAGAGGGAGTGAAGGTGAAATTTCTACCGTAACTATCAGGCCACTAAAAGACGTTAGTCAAAAGATGGTATGCTTTAACATTACAAATGGATTGCCTTGGTAATTTTCAGATAAATGTTTGTAACTCAATTAATAATTATCATCTTTTAGTTTGAAACAAAGTCATCATTATTACTTTCAAATTCAAGGCCAGCTCAACATCAGTGGAAGAATTTTCTGCGACTTCATTATTTATACTGATAGTGACTTTTCAGTGGAGCAAATGTACAAAAATTCAGTTTGATGGAAAACTGAAATGCTTACAGAGCTAAATTCATTTTACTTGAACTGCATTCTTCCTGAACTAATAGATGATCGGTTACCTCGGTTTAAAGCTTAGGGATTCAAATGATGCGGAAGACCCTTTGGCAATTTCATTAAAAGTTTCCAATTAATTGGCCTTAGGGAGGAGGTGGTCAATTTGAATAATATTTTCTGTAATGTTTCTAAAGATATTTTGATTGTTTTATTTCAAAAAAATTCTTTAATTATATTAGTATTGCCTAATTATTCTTCTATTTGTTTCTACTTTTTTAATCTGTTATAATGTCTACATCATGTGACTATTTTATCTCAAATTCGGCCAATGGATTATTAATTATCATCATAAGAAGTACTTCTCATAATATTTTCGTGTGATTGTTAGTCGCTCGCTCTCAAGTCGAACAACTTTGTCGACAAGAAATGTGTTGTGGATGACAAGGGCAAGTAACTTCATGAATGAAATCCTTGCTTCAGTCATAAATTAATTTGATTGCCTTTAGGCAAGTTGGGCTGCTAGCTTCAGGTAGAAGTTGGAGTGGAGGTGGTAGCTCAACCGGGTAGGGAAGTCCATTCTCTCAAAATGTTCTGATGGTTACTACTAGCGCCCCTATAACGGATTAGTTTGGCTGGTGAACGTACCATACACCCTTAAAATAAATTTTTTGTTTCTTTATATTTTTCAAATAGGCCATAAACAAGAATCACTCTGTATATGTTTATTTATTTATGTACGGACACTTGGTAAAAAATAAAATTCAACACAATAAAATTTTTAGGAGAAAATCCAGCAGCAGAAAAACTATGATGATAGTCAGTCTCTCAAAAAATATTCTTGGTACAAACTTCAACTATTTTAAAAGAAAAATTGAAAAGAAGAAATGTCAAAGAATCAATTAAAAATATTAAAATATTCTTTTCGATTGTAGGACGAGAAGTCTTAAAAATTCTTGAAATTCACAAAAATTCACCCAGATAACATAATTATTTAACTACTAAAATCAAGATACTAGAACCATTGGAATCAAAGTAAATGGATGCTAAAAAGTAAAAAGAGTCAATATTTAGTTTCTAAACGTTGCTTATTTATGTGACGTGAAACGTGTTTGTTATGGTTCTGCAAACTCGTTAACCGGTTGCAAAGAAGAAATTACCTGGATAACGGTGTGCCGCAAGAGTGAATCATTTAAGATCGTCTGGACTTGATGCTGTCTTTCTGGTGCTATAATTGAGGCGAAACAGACGTGATGCGGGTTGCATTCTTCGAGATTTCGGCAACTTTTTCCGCTATTCAAATGAGCTCCCGAATAGAATCGTCACGAGGCCTAGAGACGCATGAAAGATTATATGTCGAAATTCAAAACTTTCCTGCCGACCTGCCTTTACTTTGTCTTTTATATTTTCGCATAATGTGTCCTGAATAGATATAGCCGCATTAGGACGGGAGATTTTATGTGAAATAAATACAACCAGAACTCCTCTCGTCGTAGAGACTTAATGACGTTAGCGCGTCCGCCATAAAACGATGCAGATATCTCTTGAAATTTCGTTCAGGTCGTTCGATTAATACCGAGTACGGCCCATGTATAATTGAGGCCCTCCACCAGAACCACCTGAGCACTCCATAACAGGTGACCTGTGTCGGTCACAGTCTGGAGAGATAATCGGTCGCGGTAGGCATTTCGGCACAGCCACTCTTCTTATTGTCATTCGTGGTTCCAGATGCGTGCTTCCTTCTCGTCCTCCTGATGATGGGAAATGATTGTTTCGGACCAAAATTCAGTTACAACAGAGGGTGTGCACTTCACGGTCTACACTACTCTCCTTCATTATCGGCCATTGTCGCCGACCATGCACTTTTCGGCATGCAATTTTATGCAACAGGAGCCCGATAAATTACAACTAAAGCCGAATCAACCCAGCCGGTTTTCAACTCTCTAAAAACCGCATTTCTCCCCTTAACGCTCCTTGAGTCAAATTATTTTTCTTAAATTTGTCTTCTTTAGGAAGGGCCAAGACTAACTCTCGGTTCTAATTGGGAATAATATGAAGGCACGTGTCGGGTATTCGGCGTACTCTTTTGTTGTAAGTGGTGTGATGTGACGACCCCGCTGGTGGCTTATCCGTTCCCTCTGCAGCATTCTAGTCCATCTGACTAATACCGGAAGATAACGCGCGGCTCGCGATAAGAATTTTTTGTACAATTCGAGGCCAATTCGTATAAATGTGACAGAATTGTGTAACTAATGACTAACACTTACAAATATAGAGCGCACGTGTTAATAATACGGGAGACGTGGTCACGTTATTGGTATTCACTCGCACGTCTTCAGATAACTATTTTCATAGTAAACAAGAGAAACTACTGGGTTAAGGTCCGCGGACGTAATTGTTAAAAACCAAAATCTAGGTAGAGAAGATTGGTGAAAACGCTGGCCACGAGTTCCACAAATTGACCTCTTTCCGTTGATGACCAAAAGTTAGTCCTAAACTGGTTGAGTTACGAAAGGGTTTCAGTACGGTGTCTCCCACGATTAAACGGCCGGGTTACCTGTCCCGGGTCCGGGCAAAAAACCGCTGAATCCTTCCCGTAATTATTTTTTTCCGTGAGATGCAGACATAAAGGTACCCACATGTAGCCGTCAGACGGAGGCTAAAACGGGCAGGTATCGAATATCTCGACATTCGGCCTTCTCGCCTTTCGGATTAGACAAGGACCCAGCGCTGGTACCCATATTTATTATCAGCTGCGGCAATTAAAAATCACCTTGTTCTCGAGAGCTGCAACGGCCGTAAAGCGGTTTTTGTGATTTGCTGAGAGGTACGACGGCATTTTTTCACGGCATCCACCGAGTGGGCGGCGGGGTCTTCAAACCCAATAAAACTTGCTGTTCAATTAATTTTACGAATTGGCAGTTTTTGCCGCAGCGGTCTCTACCCCCATTTTTTTTCTTTTTATCCGTCCTAATAACGATCATTACCAGGTTCATGTAAAACTCGTCAACCTCGTAGCGAAGGCCTGGAACTGTCCGAACTCCAGACGAACGATTTCAGTAAATTAACCGAATAATATTAATTTTTGTTTTATTCGGTTTTCCTGGTACCCAAAGTTGAACTCCATAACCCCATGGGAGCCTTTTGTTCTACGTTACCCTTAATTTGGTTAAAAATTTGACAAAAACTTTTTTCAAGGCACTGAAGATTAGAAGTCAATTAGAAACTTTCTTACCTGGTTCAGAGAGGGCAGCAATGCGAGGCAAATTTAGGAAAATAAGACAATTTTTGGCTTTTAGACACATTACGAAAACGGTTCAGTGAAGAAGCAAAGAAAATTAATGAAATAAAAAGAAATCGACATGTAAAGTTCTTCAGTGCGGACAATACTCCAACGCAGTCAACGGACTCATCAATAGACGCGATAGTAAAAATTTATTCCTGCGACTTCAAATTAGTATTCCCACTTTTTATTCACCGGATCTCGCTCCATAAGACTTTAACTGCTTTCCGGAGCTCAAAAGCTTATAGCGTCAACAATTTCCGTGGGAGAAGTTCCAGCGGTAGTAAAATAGTATTTTGCAGTTCTGCATTTTAATTTTGGAAAATAAAATCAAAAGTGTTAGGTCCCTTAGTAAGCTTCAATTTTCCTAGAACTGACTTTCACGCGTTGGTATATTTTAAAACAGTGGCGGCTGGTGCAGGAGGGGCAAATGGGCAATGCCCTCCCAAAGCTCCCCGGAAAAATAGAGAATGTATTAAGCACAAGCGAGAAATTTATAAAGGGCATCAGATAAATTACTTGCTTCTATTTTAAGTTTCCCGCTTTTAAACTGAACGCTGCGCGCTGTGAGATAGCTTGGCGTTGCCCCCCGTGCTTTGCCAGATTAAGTGAAACTTGGCATATGCTATCCTTATTTTCCCATGCAATTACACATCGAGAGTGCTTTAAAAAACGCTGACAACAGCGTTGGGGAGGGGCAAGAATCATTTTGCTCAAGCCAATAAGGTAACTTGTTAAACCCGAACCCCGAACCTTGTCGAACTTTGCCGTTGTTTCAAAGAGTTCGGCAACGACAATCTGCTTATAAACTAAATACAATACATGCAAGTATGGTGTGTGGCGTAGCGTATTAGCGGTTTATCCAGCTATGAAATAATTTCGTTGCTCTACCGTTTTAGTTTCTTGTTTTTACTGAGATTCAGCAGTTATTGGGTGATTTCGTGTTCTAATTGAAGCAATGAATACCGTCCAAGCAATTATCGCGGCAAGATTGAGGGGATTAAGTTTCGAGGATCGTAAGAAAATAAAAGAGTTGGGTCCATTTCGATCTAACCTTCAGATCCTAAAACAATATGTGGTAAAGGGCAAAATTGTGGTAAGATCATTCAATGCAAGTATGTACCAAAATGCAGATTGACTATGTCGTTGCCATGTCAGCAATTCATTTTATTGCTTTGTGTGTTTATTGATGGGGTCCGACGATTGTGATCCCGCTTGGGTCTACAGAGGCATTACTGATCTGAAGCACTTGGGTGTAAAAATAAAAAAGCATTCAATATGTCAAAAGTATTTGTTTTATTCTGTCGAATTTGCAACTTTAGGCCATGTTGACCTACGAAATCAGTTAAGTAACGCTTATCGGATTGAAGTGCTAAAGCATAATGAAAAAGTAAAAGAAAACCGTTATATTCTAGGAAAACTTATTGACTGCATCAAATTTTGTGGTGTTTTTGAATTAGCATTGCGAGGACATGACGAAACATTGGATAGCGACAACCCGGGCATTTTAGAGGCTTAATAAATTTTATGAGCGAAATTGATTTACTTCTCAAATCACATATAGAACAATCGAAGATTGCTGTATTTTCTGGTTTATCAAAGACAATTCAAAATGAATTATTAGATTCTATATTAGCGGTAACTCAGAATTTAATAAAAAATGAAATTGAAGAAAGTAAGTACATTGCAATTCAAGCTGACGAAACCACTGATAATGCGAACATATCTCAATTAGTCTTTATAGTACGTTATGTTAAAGAAGCTAGAGCTGCTAGAGTATATGAACGTTTTATGGGATACTTAATACCGCCTAGTCATAGCGCAGAAGACATAAGTAACGTAATTTTTGCTGAATTAGAGAAAATTAATATAAACAAATCTCCTGAAAAGTTAATAGCTCAAAGTTATGATGGGGCTGCTGTTATGAGTGGCCGAAATAATGGAGTACAAGCCAAGGCCAGTTCAGTTTACAAAAGAGCCATTTTCATTCATTGTTATGCTTATCAATTAAATTTAATTCTAGAAAGAGCTGCCACTCAAAGTAAGCAAGTTAAAGAATTTTTTGCAAATTTTCTGCTTTTTCAACATTTTTTTCTAGATCACCCCAACGAACACAAATTCTTGATAATATAGTTATGAAAAGACTGCCGTGCGGATCAAATACTTGTTGGAATTTTAACTCCAGAGTTATTTGTACTATTTTTAAATATAAACAAGAACTCCTTGAATGCTTTGAATTTATTATTGATAATGAAAATGATAAACTAACCATTCAGCAATCAACCGGATTAATAAATTATTTGAAAGATGAGGAATTCAATTTTTGGTTATATTTCTTTAATAAAATTTTACCACACAGTGATATTCTCTATAAACAATTACAACTACGCCAGTTAGATAGTGTCAAAATTCAAAATTACATTTCCGATTTTAAGAATGCGGTTCAGAATATCAGAAATGAGGTTGATCATGATTATTATAATGCAGATGATAGATCAAGACCCGTACATACACAGCGAGCTCGATATATAGACAGAAACATGCAAATGACCAAAGAAGTATGTGATGTTATTATTACAAATATCACAGATAGATTTTGTGTTAATGATCATTTGGAAGCTTCTTTACTCTTTGAGGCAAGCTCTTTTAAAGATTTTGCTGTAAACTTCCCGGAGCATTTTTTTAATACTGCAGTTACATTTTTTAAGTTAGATTCTCTTTCATTAAAGCAAGAATTAATAACCATATATAGAAGGGAAAACTTTCGTCAAGCCAATGGAGCTCTTCACATTCTGCAATTTCTTTTAGACAATAACCTTCAAAATGTTTTCCGTGAATTTGTGAAATTGGTAAGAATTATTTATACAATTCCAATAACAACAGCTGAAAACGAACGTTGTTTTTCAACTTTAAAAAGAATGAAGACTTTTTCCCGCAATACTATGGGCCAAGATAGGCTTTGCGCGCTAGCTACATGCTCTATTGAACGTGAACTTATTAAGTCCACAGACGATTTTAATAATCTGGTTATTAGTCATTTTGTAGCTCAAAAAAATAGACGAATAGACTTTGTCTATAAGACTTTTAAGTAAATATCTCTCTTAGATCAAAAATTCTTTCTTTCTAAAAAATCTCGCTTTTATATTCCAATTTTACGTTGATAGGGTTAATTTAGTGTAAGAATCATTTTCTAGTTTTTTGATGGGAGTAGGACTACTGGCGAGACCCCATTTATAGGTCAACGGATTGATAGTAGTACCTCAAAGGTGATTTAGAAACTTACTAAAATTGATTGTAAAATATAAATTAATAAGTATCAAATCAGTTCACTAGGGTCAATTGTTATTGGATACTTATAAGTTTGTCCTAGAGGTTGCCCTCCCATCTAATTTAGCCACGACCCGCCACTGTTTTAAAACAGTTCAAGTATATTCAAATCCATAATCTCCCAGCTGCTGCGTTCAATTCGATTAGAAATTTAACTGTATGAGACCTAGCCGCAGTAATTTTCGGTCTTTTCCTATTTGGGCATAATTTAGATGAAAGATAGCGTGTTTATGTCATTTTTCGGGGCCGGAAGCAGCTGGGGCCCTGCGAAAGTTCATGCCAATCAATTAAACGTTACGGTCCTGATCCCCGCAAGGCAAATTGCAAATGTGGCTATCGTCCCGTAAGGTAGTAACTTGCCCGGAATCAATAACTCTCGCTTTTGTAATGACGTGACGTACTGCCACATTCTCGAGAACCGCAGCCTTAAAAACTTTTATGTTTCATACACTTTTATGGAAATGGATAATAAACTTTCGGTCGCAAATCGTATATATGTAGTAGAGTGAGTTGTAAAAAAAACGCCACCAAACAATTAATAATTAAATTTTCCATCTTGCAGTTTACGGTTTGGAGCGAATGCGCCTCAATCTCGACAAAGTGCAGGGAATAATTCCTGTTTGCTCTTTTAATTAAATATTTAGAAAGTCGAGGGTGGCTGAAAAAATGCATTTCCTCTTTAAAATTTACACTAGAATTTTTAGGGGGCGAAACCTCGGGGATAACTAGTTAATTTAACGTTGCCAACAATTAAAGTCTTCATTATCTCATAAATATTGCCAACGGTTTGCTTTGATCGCAACGGAATAGAACCATTTCGCAACTTTTTCTACCTCCTTTTAAATGCATGGAAATACATTAACTGCTCTTTAGAGACATGCATATTTATGAGTTTGATTATGATAATAACGATGCCGAGATTAGTATTTTCATTATTTATAATTTCGCCATTTTTTTACCGACTTCACGACCGTTGAGCATGCTTTGAACATCAACTTACGTGATTGTGGAATCGCGAAAAAGGATCGAATTTTTAACAGAGGCCAACGGGTTTTGTCTACCTACCTACTTCTCGTCGCTTATCACACCTCATTCGACCGGTTTCATCTATATCGGACGTTACCGGAATATTTGGATAATTTTATTGCTCATTAGCGGTAGCTGTTACAACGCCATTTGCTACCATAACCAAAAAAGACGTTAATAAACTCGAATATATCGCAAATCCTACAGAATCCCAATGTTATCTTGTAAACTTCCAAATTTAGTAACAAATCCATTTATAGCAGGAGGACGTATTGACAAATAGTTTTCAACAATCAAGCTATAATTATCAGCAATTTTAATCGACTCGTCCAATTTATCTCGCCATTATCTAAAACACGAATAAATTGATCCTGATTAGGCGCTTCGATGTCCATAAAAATAACTTCAGTGTACCCTCTCGTAATGTTTCACTAATATCCTAATTTTTACCATTAGTTCTTAGTAGTTTTGGGGACAACTAACGCTATTTTATTGTGAACGATTTTGATCACTTCCGCGATTATAGAACTAACACCTGCGGCACGCGAGGGTTGAGCTTCCTCTTAGACGTGTCCCCTTAGTTTGTAGGTTTCACCGCCCCAAGCGCTGCTTGCTACTTCGAATTGATACAACACATTCCTCTTTTCATTCTTCTCTCGGGTTCCAAACATCCCTTAACCATAAAAGTCTCTAATTATCGATTTCATTTTCCCTGATTTTTTTTTACCGTAATATTTGAACCCTTCCACTTAAATTGAGCAAGTGGAGATCAAATATTTGGCTTCGATAGAAAATTTCGGATTTATCGTTTCTCTATGTTTAAGAACTGGAAGAACCTAATACAAGAATGTTGAGGATAAAATTAATTTTATTTAATTCTGCAAAAACAGAAAAGAGGAATCCTGCAAATCCTTTTCAAATGTTTTCAGTCGTGAAAACGAGGTCCTCGTGCCTCGCCCTACCATAAAGCACGATAATGGTGAAATAATGAACGATTTCGAATCTATAATGAGTCACTTAATTTCGAGCGTGCAAGCGACGCATTAGTGGCGCAGAAAAATTAAAATACGCTCAAATGAGGCATGCGAACGAGCGAACGCAGGAGTGCGCCCCATGCTCCATCACCTGACTCATGCCACAGGTGCTCCGTTCACTATGTTTATTTTACGACCGCTGCATGCCAGGACGAAAACAACTCTCGCAGGAACGAAATTAACGAAAAACTTCCATTTCCTCACTCATTCAAATTCCTGTTAAAACCGTCGTAAAAATCGAACGCCAAACGTAATCGAAAACCCTCACCTTTGCCGATCTTAATTACCGTAAATCATTTTTTATCCCGCTTTAACTTATATACCGCGTGGACCAGAAATTGTTGTTTTATTTACTTCTGCAGTCAAGGAATGACAACAGGAAATAATGAGAGTTTCGAGAAAATCAGTGGTCTCGCAGGAGATACGCTGCATAAAATCGCTCCCTGGTAACTAAAAGAAACATTTCTCGTACCCTTCCGAAATTTCGAAAGGTACGCATTAAGTCATCATCATTAACGAATTACTATTGTTTGACGACTTTCAGTGTGGCTAGCAGCAGGAATAGTTTTCAGGGTAATTTGTCTAATAGCCGCAACGAAGTAGATTTATACCTGAAACAAATCGCCACGTTTTGTAATGGGGGAACTATTCAGCAGAGTTTGAGATTACGGGACGACGGTCATGGTCGTAAAGGTTTACACGTTGAGGTCCTTGAAAGCAGTCGTTGATATTTAATCAACTCACGCACTAATTGACATGAAAATTGCTTAGGTACAGCGATTTATTTTGATAAAAACGTGAATAATGGTTTGAAAAGCTTATCTTATGTTTGTTTGTGCCATCGGACAGCTGATCTTCTGTCAATGTTGACCAAGCGTGCAAACCACTAAGTCAACATTGCGATTTAAACGGGAGTTGTACGTTTAAATTTTACCAGTCGTTAATCTATATCGAAAAAGATTGTTTTCAAGGCAAATTGGTTCAATGACTCAAAAATTAATCTTAATCCAAAAATGTCTTCAAGGCGAGTTGGTTCAACTGAAAAATGAAGAAACCTCTTCGTTGGCGAGCTTCAACAAATAGGATTTACCTGGTTCAAGAAAGTTTTAATGTGTGAAGGTAAACTTCTGCAGTAGGCGGCAAATGGAGGTTTTTGTGGTTAATTAGAGGCAAATTGGAAATTGGTATCGCCACAAAAAATCTTTTAAAACCAGAAAAACAGATAACTAAATTCTTGGATTGCGTAGGCGGGTCTCACTAAATCCGGGATTCAAACAAAAAAATTGGTTTGAAAGTGAAATTGTTTTCTATTAATAAAAAAAAGAAAACAAAAATGATAGTAACGAAAGTTGGAGAATTTCCCAATTCTAAGTGAATCGATTTTATTTTAGTCTTTGAATTGGTAATTTTTTGCGCAGTTGACTATTTAACGCCGTTTGATTTCTACGATTCAATGCTTCAACTACTGTAAATTTTATTACAACGATAATATCGTCTACTTTATAATGCAAGGTATAATACTCCATTATAATTAGGAATTAATCTTGATATTTCATCAAAGATTTATAAATACGCTTTGAATATTCATGTGTGTGTGTAGTTTCACTGCGACGCGATGAATTCTAATTATTAATTACATTGCCATAAATGCGGCACCCTAATGCACCACCCCGACCCTCCACTGCGATAAGAGTCGGATAGAAATCCAAAATAATAAGTCCCAAGACACTGCTCGAAAAATCCAGTTGACGTCGACACATCCGGAGTATTTCTAACACCAACAGGAAAGTGTTGCTGAAAGAATCAATAACTCAAAATTATTACTTATCAATTTACGTCAATAATTTTCTAGGGTTACAAAAAATACGTTAGACGACCAAACTTTCTCTTACTAATATTTCTGAGTTACTCTATGTTGGTGTAAATCAGTGAGTGTGGATCAATAATGGACCAAAAACTATTGCCTTTTGGATTTCTTTGTGGCTAGAGGTATAGCGTAAGCAACAATCAAATTAATCAAAACCAAATCAGCTACCTCACCTAGAACCTCATGAGCCAAACCTCAAAATTTCGGTAGTGATAAAGAAACTTATTGCAGATAAAAGAAGAGCGAGAATGAAGTGGCACAGATCACAAATTTCAAGTGGCAAAATACCTTACAATCGAATAAGCAAAACTCTAAAAACAAAGTTGAAAGAAATAAGGGCCAATAACTTCTCACAATTTATTACAATTCCATTTGAAGATCAATCACATCACTTAGAAAACCCCTAACAGCTTCTTTTCTATTACAAGTAGATGGAAATACATCCACATGAGTAAGGAATGGTCGAGAAAAGGCAACAGCTAGAAAAAGTATTTAATCCTATTACTAATACCTTACAACAGAATAATACAAGAAGTTCTAAACAGTAATAAAGATATGCCACAGCCAATAAGCGTACAATTTGTAAAACCTAAGAAGAGTGAGGAAAATTCTCTATTAAACAATAGAAAAGCACCAGGAATTGATATGATAACACCAAAGATGCTAAAACAATGACCAAAGAAAGGATTAGTGATGACGTACGTATTTAACGCTATTATAAGATTACGATATTGGGCTAAATGTTTTAAAAGATCTAAAACCATACTCGTACCAAAGCCTGGAAAGCCATTAACTGATGTGTCGTTATAGAGACCAATAAGAGTAAAGTCCTTCATCGCAAAACTACTTGAAGTTAATGTTGCAACGTTTCGAATCTATTCTCAATGTAATCCCTGACCACAAGTTTGGATTTTGCCAAGAACATTCTACAACACAACATAGAATTGTTAATGCAATTAGTAAAGACATGGAAGAAAAAGTTTTTTTCGGCAGCTTTTCTAGACGTGTGTCAAGCATTTGATTAGATGTGTTGCACAAGATCATAAGATGACTTATTGAAATCATATCTAACAGAAAGGTATTTTAGAACAAATGTCAAGGATGCAACTTCTCAGTTCCAAGCCACCTGGAGTCCCACAAGGCAGTGTCTTAGGGCCAATCTTGTGTCTTATATATCTGACGTTCCTACTACAACAGACACATGTATAGATGATATTGTTATCTTAGCTGTTCATGAAAATCTGATAATTGCCTCAGAAAATTTGCAATACCATGTCTTCCACATAGAAGAATGGACCAAAAGATGGAAGATAAAGATTAACGAAAGCAAATCGCAGCATGCAGCATTTACATTAAAGAAGGGAAAATGCCCTCTAGTGTACATTAACAATACAGAAATCTCATTATCACCTTGGGCTAAGTACTTGGGAATTCACCTCGATACTAAACTAAATTGGAAAGAACACATAAGCAAAAAACGAAGGCAAATAAACTTTAAAATGAGAGAACTGTACTGGTTGCTTGGCAGAAAATCACAAATGGCATTAGAGAATGAAATGCAAGTATAGAAAACTGTAGCAAGTCAAGCATAGCTATAATTCAACAAGCACAGTCGAAGATTCTAAAAGTCGACCCTCCATGGGATGTCACAGATCCGATGCTACATCAACATCTGCGTATCCCAACAGTCAAAGAAACAATAGAGAAGAGAAGCCAGAAACATTATGAGAAGATTGAAATACACTCGAACAAGATACTGCAGCGACAATTGCAAGAGAGAAACAGAAAATTGAAAAGAAGATGGCCAGCGGACCTGAATCAGGTAAAGAAGAAGTTTTCTCGATGAACACTAAAAATAGTGTTTCAGTCAGCAAAATAGCTAATAAAATATTCTGATTGCTGTTTAATTTATGAACATAAAAAAAGAGCTTCATTTAGAGGTTACAATCTAGAAACTGAATACATAGTTCTTCATTGTAGATTTAGAACTGTGAAGAGGTAGGTACTCAAGTTTTGAACGAAGAGGAGTTGCATCAAGTAAAAGCACCTACAAGTTTTCTGCAGAAGGATAGGGAAGAAAATAATATCTCCTTGGTTTCTAAATCGACACTAAATGATGATGCCCGGTTCTAATTTGATGGTATGATTCTTTATAGCAAATGCTTCGCTTTTAGTAGATCCGCGTGAAAACCTCTTTCTTGACAGATTCCGAATAACATTTTCAGCAGTTGTAACAGAAGTTTAAATTTGGAGTGGTTGAAGGAAAAAAATTGAGGTTGTTGGCCGGTTTTAAGCGTCGAGATTTTGGCCGTGCCCAAGGAAGAAGTTAGATTTTTTTCCTGTCATCGGTGCCGCTCCGATGGCGCCGCTACAGGTCCTTTTGTTTCCACCAAAACAAACAAAACTGGTTTTAATATGACGCATCTCCCATTTCATTTACTTTTTTCATTTAACCGCAGACATAAAATTATGGTTGATCGTACGCTTACTGGGCGCCGACCCGAGAAGGACCGGAAGTGCCTGTAGAGGTGAATCACAGACTTTACAGGTCACTTGATCAAACCGCCATCAAACAACGCAGTTGACTCATCCTTACATATTTAATTAGAGTTAGGTGGTGGATACGCGCGTTATTTATTATTTATGTAACTGTGAAATTATCGCGTGTCGAGGTTTTAGACGCGCTTTTGCATATCCTGACGTTCAAGTTGTTGGTACGCATTCGTTTTTTTTATGAGTCACAACGTAACAGCTTCAGATGGCTTATCGTCGCATGATTCATTACCGTTAATCCTTTAATTAAGCTGGCGAGGACAAGCAACCGACGACCAAAAGAAAAATCAACACCAAATTCAATAGTGGTCAAACAGAAATTCACCTTTTGTCCTGAAGCATGGGGCGAACAAAACTTCAATTTCTGTCTCTTTTCTTTCTAAAAAACAACTAAAATTTTGAATTTCTCCAAGAGAAGACAAGTACCTTGATTTTAAGTTACAAGTTGATCTTTCTGAAATGTTTGTCTACATCTTGCAGCTATTTACAACTGACACATCAAATATTACAGAAATGTTTTGTAGTTTTGAGGACTTTATCCCTTAACCATGGCGTAGATCTTGCTCGGATTGGTTTTCCTTGCAGTTCTCTTCAACATTTACTGTGTTAAGGTTTCTCAGTCCCATGAATCTTCTAATCTCCATCCGAACCCCACTTTTCATCAAAACGTTCCGTTTAGCTGAAAACTCATTTGTGGTTGATTAAATACAAAAGTATTGAGACTAGGTACTATAGAAATGCTTGACATTTATTTATCGAAAAATATAAAAATACTCCACAACACTAAATTAGTTACAAAAAATTCTTATTAATCACATTATTTTTCAGGGCTGCTAGTTCATTTTCAGCGGCAGCAAGTTTCTGTTTCAACAACAAATTTTCTTCGTACAAATTCTCCTGATTTTGGGGCAAATCACACAACAATTCGCTTCGAAGATTGTTAAAATTGTTTTCAACCTTAATCGATTCTTTAACCATCGCCATCACTTGACTCAAATACATTTGCTGCGTTTTCGATATGATGTGAGTTGAATGATAGTTGAGTTCTTTTTTCAATTCTTCCATCACTCCTTTCAGTTCCTCTTTGACTGTATTTCTGATCAAATTTTGCAGATTACCGTCATTTTCTTTATCCAAAAAAACACTCTGCGATATAATAGGCGAAACCGGTTCAACCAATTCAGGTATCAAATATTTCGGGGTAGATAAATGCGGCGGTTTTCTTCCAAAATTGAGTTTTTCTTGAATAACACTCGATGTTGATTTAACACTATTAGCAAACTTGACACTTTCCGAAAATTTCACGCTACTTTCGCTCTTTTGCGATTCCGCTGTATGATTACCGTCTAATCCAATTTCCATCATGAAAGAATCGCAATCTTTATTGATAACCGGGGAAAAATAACCCGAATTCGTCGACAACCCTAAATGGAAAGAGCCGCTGTTTTCTTTCGTCATTATCGCAGGAGAATTTTGTTTAACATTTTCGAAAATTCCACTGCAAACACTCGCATCGGCGTCTTCCGCTTTTCTAAAAAGCAAATGTTTGATGGAACTGTTGTGAGCAAGGAAAGAATGCATCGCTTCATTGAGGTTTCTCATATCGTACACGTAAACTTTACCCTTTTGCGACCCTACCACAAGGAATTTGCCATCAGGCGAGAAATCGACCGAAGTCATGCTGTTTTCGACGGAAATACTTGAAACGCAACGATTACCGCCGATGTCATAAAAACAAAATTGCCGGTCCAAGCCTGTCGAAACGACTAAATCAGAATTGATTGGGGAAAAAATGACCGAAGTTACTGGGGCTTTATGGTAGTCGATTGAAAATTTCATTTTGTTGACGTTAATATCCCAAACTGCCACCACTCCTTCGTTACTGCCGGCTACAACGTAATTTCTTTTAATCGGATTGGTATGTAAACAGTTGATGGTTTGACTTTTGGGTATTTTGAAAGTACCCGATAAACTGTTGGTGGTATTGCTATAAATCGAGGCTTCGCCGTTACTGCACGCCGCCACTACGTGGTTATCTTTAGTTGTGAATGCCACGTGAGTTACGGCGGAAGTGGTGCGAGGGTAGCGTTTCTTGATGTTGCGAGCTTTGATGTCGTAGATGAGTACTTGACCGTTTTTCGTACCGACAGCGATATTTTTCTTGGTGGTATTTTGGAAGGCGGCACATGATGGTTCTTCGATTCCTTGAATCGTGTGGATTAATTTCAGTTGGTCTTTGATGCTGACGATTTCGACTTGACCGGAATGAGGAACGAGAGCCAACCAGTTACCGTCTTTGCTCCAGGAGATGCTGCGGATCGGACCATCCACTTGACTTCCCGGCTGGTAATTGTGACTGACCGCACCGCTGGGGAAGTCGTGAAACTTCACCGCAGTCGAGGCTGAAGCGACCGACATATTCTGGAATAAACTACAGACACGATAAAAAAACAAAATCGTACAAAAACGAAACTTTTTCATCATCTGGGGGCGCCAAAGTTAAACTAACAAAAAGTTCAAAGGAAGCCCCACGAAATTTTTTACGCTTTTAAATTTTTTCTTCCATAATCAAAGCGTTAGAACACTTTACTTACCTTATTGCCGATTAAAAATCAGCTAAAACGGAAGTTTCTGTTGAAGGTAAATTACTGTGCAATTCAATTTATTAACTAACAGAAAGACGTGACTAAAATTATTTTATATAAATCCTCCAAGTATTGTGATTAATTGCTTTTGCTATACGAGCTAATTATCCAAATTGCAACCGACAATCAACCCTTCGGTATATAAGCCAAATCAGTGTATGTGGCGCCCTCTGTCCACTAATCTTGCCAGTACCAGCCACGAAATCGGTTCCTGTCTCCGCGTGGCCCAACAACTTCCTACTATACCGATATTTGACATTTAACAAAATTGACATTACTGACAGCCAAATATCAACCGGTGATATCTAGAATACGCCACGTAAGACTCTTCTGCACTGAATTTCTCTTGTTAAAACGGCTTTTCAACCGCAATAAGTGAGTATTTACAACATAACCTGCCTTTTGGGCGAAACTCTTTTTGGTGGGGTTATTTGATTGCGGAGAAACGTCGGCAAACATTATTTGCTCGCCTCGGTTCCCCATGCGTTAATTTTTATATAAAAATTGGATTAAATGTCAAGTAACTCACCTTAAGTATCTTTAACACGCTTGTTGTTCGCCGTTGTGAAAAACTAACGAATTTTATTTCAAACTCAAAAAATACATTGTGCACTTGTACAGTGGCGCCACAGCGGTGGCGTTGAGTTGAACACTAGTAGTAGATTCCTGTAATTTGGTTGATGGTCTAATTTGAATATTTTTTGTAGAATGGTCACTGATGTTCATCTGGCTGTGCTCTCGAACGCTTTAGGAGTTGTGCTATTTCTTCTAGTCGTCCTGTTTCACTACATCAACGCCAATTATTCAAGACAATAAATGTGTTCGAGGGAAGTTGCAAGTCCTTATGTAATTAATCTAAGAATTTATAATGTAAAATAATAAAAATTTCTTATGTAGATTCTTGCCAGTTATTTCACAAATTAAATCCATAGAGTCACAAATAACTATTAAGTCTATACGTAAGAATGAGTTGAAGTCTGTGGCTTTCCCGGTTCTTTGAAAAGTTCCACTAGCTAACTTGACAATTATTCTGAACATTAAACGGCAATAATATTAAATAAATTGGATATAAGACCAAAAAAGTGACCAAGGTTGTGCTGTAATTTAGGGTTAGAAGCGGAGACTTTATTGTAATGTATAGCTTAAGGGATTGCAAGCTTTTAAACTTTTTACGCAGTCATGTTAATGGTCAAAAGGAAAAGGTGACGCAGTTGTTTTGTAATCGGTGATGATTTATTCAAGGCCGGAATCACTGGGATTGTCCATTTAAAATTGACAGAATTGGTTCAAAGTACATCTCAAGAAGGCGAATACTTAATTTTGTTGGATTTTTAATTATTTCTACGCAAAAACTAGTTGAGAAAAACTTTTTCTCCTTTATCTACTTTAATTTTTTCTCTGCCCCTTAGAGATTTGGTTTCTTCCACGTCTGCTATCTTTGTAATCCTTTGCAACATTTGCTAGTAAGGTTAAGAAAACCTTAGTAACTTAGAAGAGAGAAATAATCTCTTGAAAGCTACTGCTCTACCTTTTTACCTTCCTTCTTTTCGATCCTTTTTCTACACCTATGTCTCGTCCACTTCTTTACCTGCAATTTCTTACTATTATGCGCTCCCTCTCTTTCATCTTCCCTTACTATATTTGTTAGCAAAATGAGAAATGAGTGCTCTACTTATGAAAAATGCAAACGTGGAAAGAAATTACAAAAACCAATTAATGATTAAGTTTGATCAACAAAATTTTCAGCAAATAATTACATAAAAATCTGGAAATTGATTGGAGAAATTCGTCGCCTTGCCGGTAAGACACTGGTCCTGTTTTTGTAGAACTTGTAGAGGAATTTCAGGTATTGCCAAACACATTAAGGCTCATTAGGCCAACTTTTCGTCGTGATATTTGTGTGTACTTCAGTTTTACTTTTGAACACAGCCACAAGTTTTGTGCTCTATTATAACAGTCGGTGTTACATCGATACAAAATTTCTAGATAAAATTATGAACTTTCTATAAGAAAATCAAACACTTTTTCCCTTTCCCTCGTTTACAATGAGATTTACAAAATCTTTCTTGTTTTGTCATGTCGGGGTTGGTTTCACTTCCGGTTCGGATTTCCTTTAAACATGCCGTTTGTGAGCGCGCGACATGTGCCCCTACTCCTTCGACCATTTCCCCAGTCGTTTATCAGTGCTGCAATTTGGAAAGTGATAGAGTCCGGAGTCGGGTTCGTCGACGATTCAACTGGTGTTCCACGTGTTTCCATTCGTTTCTGTTATGGTTTAAAACGGACTCAACATGAAGAATGTGATAATCGTGTGTGTAATTATGTTCATCCTGAAACAAGGATTCACAAAAACTCCCATAGTAAACAAAGTTCTTCAAGAAAAACTCTCGTTAGCTATGTGCCAAAGTTTTTGCAAAAAACAGGTAAACTTCCCCAACTTTGTGTAGGTTTGGCAAGAAATTATTGTTGTTTCGTCAATTTGGTGATTATTAAAAAGAATTTTTTTGAATTTACTAAAAATCGAAGCAAAAAAACGACCGATATCGACTTTACCTACAAATTTTGGATGGATTATCGTGGTTTAAGGAACGGTTTGGCAATAATAGTCTCTGATTTAATTGGACGCAAACCACCAGAACAAATTTTTCGTCGGGTTGCGGTTAGTTTAAATTACTGACGAATAGGTTGAATTTTTCAAATAGCTAAATATGATGGTGAACTGTGAAGAAGGTATTATGGACTAAGGGTCAGCGGACCGCCAAAATCGCAAGCATAGCGAGTAACAAGTAGTTTAATTATCATTAAGGATTTTAAATTAATTCGAGCCATAAATTACTTTAGAAAAGTTTTATAGCAATTTTAATTAAGCCACATGAAACGAAGGCAAAATTTGGCATTTCACCAAAATTGTTTGTTAGCGCCGCTCAAGCTATTCACAATAATTTCGTACGCTTCAAAAGTCCTAATGAGGTTTTTGGTAACCGCTTTTACTAGCGTAATAGTAAAAAACCGCAAATTCAAAGAGAAAATCTCTTTGTAAATATTCTGTTTAAAAAGTTGTACGAAAAAAACTTAGCATTAACATATGGAGCCGTATGATTTTTGTAATTGCGGATAACGAACTAATGTTCTAAGTTTTTGCTAGTTTCATTCCTGATTACTTCAGGTTCTGTGCAACTTCAAGATTCCATGAGATTTAATTTCGGATGACGACTTCCCATTTGCAAATATTGTAAAAACTTTTCTTATTACTTTTTTAACCCTTTAAATGAAAGTTTTGAGGGAAAACTTGAAAACTCGTAGTGAGGAGAACTGAAGGTGAAGGTCTTAATACCCCGCCAGGCAGAGGAATATTCCTTGTATCATTAGTAAACTTACACAGTTCCTCTTCTCAATTTTTATAATGTCTCCGTGAATAAGTTTCGAAAATATTATTTATTACTTAAAATTTTCTATCCAAAACTCGTCATATCCAAAATTGTCTGTAACGACCGCAACACGGTGACAGTGAAAATCGAAAACTGTGCTTCATAGGTTTTCATATGGTTCCTACAGGTTTCCGATCGACAACGAAACGACACAGTAGGTGCACAGTCCTATATGTGAAAATCAGCCGATGATTTTTTCAATGCAGGACGTCTAACAGCTCATTACTTGCAAACGTAAAGATTGAAACACTTTTCTGAAAATACGTCCTCACCCTTATTTCAGATTGCTAGCTGTAGCCCAGGAAACCAGGACACATCAAACCAATTAATATTCTTTTCAACACAATGCTTTCGAAATATTTTTGATATGTTGAAGTTTTCGACGATTCCCCAATAATTGAAGCGATTATTGCTTTGCGCACAGTTTCCAAGGGAATCTTGTGGGAGATAATTAAGTATTTTGGCAAACTGGAGAAGATTGAGCGAGGTTTCTTTGACGCATGAAAAGTAAAAGGCTTAACTGATCGCAAGTCTTATAAGATGGAGAAACTCTAAAGTTTCCAGTCAGATAGATACTAATAACATTCCAAACGGAATGTAAATAACGCTACAATTAACAGTTGATTGTAATACGTTTTAAGATATTTGGATTAGGATACTTTCGTTCTTTTGAAGATCAATAAAATCTTCATAACGATATAACATTTTTATTCCCGTTTATTGCTAAATAAATTTGCATCAACTCCAGAATGAGAGGGAGTGAAAATGTAATTAATAAGAATTGATTCCATCGGTTGTAGCAAAAATTTTTAGATCTCTGCAGCAAAGTGACGTTACAATTTTCACTGTAGAATTTTAACCAAAAACTAATTTTTTCGAAATATTTCAAAGCTTGCAGTTTGCTTCTAAGTTGGTTATCCTTATTTTAAATTCCATATGCATTTTACTTTGAAACTAAATGCAGACAGCTAAAGTCTTTTCAAGCTGACATCTTCGCTATCATGACATAAATAAATTCAACTATCACCCGACGCCAGATAGATTATCCTGATGAGCCTGCATCTAGGCAGTAAAAGCTCTTCATTGATAACCCGCTCCGTAAACTTTTTTCCATAGGTACTTTTGGTAAATACTGGCACTTAGAAATCAGGCTAATATCTCCAAAAGCTAGAAGAAACTAAAAATTGGAACAACACAAATTGTTGGAAGTGATCCTTTTGTATTTGCTTAATTGAATTTTTTAAACAAACACCACATGTTCAAATTACTTTTCTACCTTTCTCCTCTCGCTTTCCTTCTCCGTATAGCTCTCATGGTTCTTTCCTTCCTCTGCTTGCTATTACATTTTCTACCGCTTCGGTCCCTCATTCATTGCTATCACTTCGTTTCTTTCAATATTTTATATTTCTTTTGTATAATCCTTCCCACCCTTTCCCACCTTTGTTGCTTCTTCGGTTTCTTTTTCGTATTCTTTCTTCTCATTTTTCAAGGTCTTTGTTTATAACGTGATCCGTTTCCGTCATTGAAGACTCTTTTTCCACGTTGCGATAAAGAGTAGATGAAACTGAGGAATATTTGGTGAAATAATTTGATAAAAGTGTCATAGTAACTGAAGCAAGTAGAAGTTGATCTAATAGCTAGACAACGAATGTTGAAACCTTTTCTCTTATTTCTGCAAGTCAACAAAATCCGGCAATAATTTTATTTTCTGTTTTGTTATTAATTGTCCTTCAATGTCAGCTTGATTTAGCAATTTCTAACGTCATTAAACTTACAAAATTTGGAAATATTTAAGAATTCAATTAGTAGAAATAATTAGAGCATTGGTGCAGTTACTGTTAACATAAATTTGTAGAACGTTGCTATTATTAGCTCGAATGAAACTTTGTTGGGAATGCAAATGTTGTTCCAACTTTATCGGTTTTGATGGCTTTTAGTAACTTTTGTTGTTTCAATCTAAATAGAAACTTGCTGCACTAGGTATGTTTTATGTAATAGTTAAAATTTGAACAAGTGGAAGCTACAAATTACATTTGATTGCGATTGGAGTTCTGTTGCCGGTAGTATGTACAAAGAGTCAGATTTTTAATTATTAAATCCTTTGATTGAAATTTCCTTTACCGTACTCAAATTAATTCAGTTTCTTATTGGTTTGATTTACGAATATATTTAACCTTGACCAAAATTAGATTAAGCATTGTCTGCACATATCAATTGATTAGTTGTGACCTCAGACTTATGGTAAAATTTGAGGGGAAAAACTATAGCAAAGATTGAAGCGAAACAACGATCAACATAACTAAACTTAACTAGCTAGGAATAATATTTTGTCTAAGAAAATTTTTACGTTTTAAAAAAAAAATCTTCGAGTCAGTTTCCAAGCTTGCGTCGAGCACCTAGTAAATTACTAAATGTTTCTAGTACCGATCTGCCCCACGGATTGCATTTCGAGGTCACAAAATCACATTTTTTGAAATCAAAGTCGTTGCAATTTAAATCTTTATGCTATGTTTAGAGGTACAATGGAATTAATTATTTACTTATTCTTGCAAAATTTGTTCTGAAATGAAAGAATTTTTTCACTGGGGTGTTCCTACGCATTTTTTAAGAACGGCACTGAAAAAAGGTGATGAAAGTGGCAGTTAGTCAATAGAACGTCCAAGAAAATCGATGGAACTCTTCAAAACCCGACAATTATCCTGCCTAATTGTGAGGAGAGTAAACTTGTCCTTCTAGTAGGTATCGGCGTTGAGTGAATAATATAAAGAGGTGTCAACGCATAGGGAATTTTGTACAATAACAAAAGTCCAGCAAATGTCGCTGTTGAGTGCTGCCACACTTTGACCAAGAGCTAAAACACGTTTTATTTGTATTCGGAGTTAGAACCCAGTTAAGTAGATATCCGTTTGCAACGAAAAAATATCTGAAGGACGTTACCCGGCATTTCAGATAAGCCAAGTTTTCAAAACAAAGCAATAAATATCAAATTTCCTCAGCGGGCTCATGAACACCGTTATTGAAATGAGGATTTACCATGTTGATGTTTCTTACTGTAGTTAGGTATCCAGATGATGGGCTAAGTTTGAAGCGCTAGTAAAAAAAAAGAAATTTTATTTGTTTTTCGTTTATTATTTTATTTATTATTTCAATTTAAAATTATCAATAAAGTAATATTTGCAAGCTATACAGTTATAATTACATATTAATTACTGAGGTAAGTTTTGCTCTAATTCTATTTTATTTAAAAATGGCGAAAGGGTGATGCTGTGTATCATGAATTTTAGGATGCTTATTTATTTTCAAGTATTTTTAATTTCCTCGATTTAACTTGAACAGAGGCATGATCCTGTGACTCCCATTTCACAATTTTAAAAATTTTTACTCGCAAGAGGTGCCGTATCGTAAACATTCTATGGTCGTAGCAGTGATCATCGTTTGCCAACCAACCTGGATAAAATTTCTTGACTGTTTTTATAGCTTTTTTTTTTTAAAGTTACTATAATGTTGTTGCAATGTTTTATGTTTGGAAAATGTTTTTCAAAAGATTCCAAAACTCTTTCTATAATTTCCCTGAAAATTACAGTGGGACGCTTTAAAAACTGCACATCTTCAGTCATCCCATAATCTTTGCAAAGCAAAAAAAACTCATTTTTTTCCACTGCCAATATTTCCTCTTTTATCATTGCAGCTCTACAAAACGTGCAGTTAAATTTTTTTGAATTTTTATAAGCAATATAGCCTGCTAAATATGTTATTGCACATGTTTCAAAATCAGTATTTTTTTGCAAAATATGAGGGGTAAACTCATCGCTTCCGTTACTACTTTCTCCTGTTAATTCAGGTGACGCACTTTCAGAAAATTCAATTTTACCAACTCTTTCTGTAGAAGATTGAGTTTCAAAAATTTTGTCCTCGTCGTCGTCTATCTCACAATTTGAGCTTTTACATACATTTTTCAAACTTACGAACATCTTATGTTCCAAGTTCTTTCGAAAAATATATGCTGTGGGATTTGGGTTGTAGCCGCCTTTATGCCGTATCAAAGAAAATAAATTTTCAATGGGATCTTGGTTTACCCTAGAAGTAAGAAAAAATTGGTATCCCATAGACTGAAGATCCTCCCACAAGCTCAAAACTGCTGAAATAGTTGTAATCAGACCCTTATGAAAATAAATATTCTTTGCCTCCTTATTTTTTCGGATATCAAAAAACTTCATACCTTCAAAATACTTAATCGCGTCCTTTAAAGTAGCTTCCCCCAATTTTCGCTTTTCTGAAAGGGCACAACGATATGGATTACTGTCATTTAAGATGCGACTGTTTAAAGCGTCCGCAATGTTGTTAATTTTTTCTATAAAATTTGCCGTATCCAGGGCGGTAGTACTTGAAAGATCATTGCATTTAACGGCGGTACGAATTGCACATGAAAAGCTGTGACTAAACAATTGCATCGCCAAACGAACGTTCATTTTTTGAAAATTATTGGGATAAATGTGTTTGGCAGTAATTTTTGTCAATATTTTCGCTTTTGTTGAACGTTTGTCAATTTTGTATGTTTCTTCAACATCTTTAAATTGAACGATGTGATTATCAACTTTAATATGATATCTCATAAAATTGTTTCTCAAACTTTTTAAAAGATGAGGAAAATCATATATAAAGTAAATTTTCTTATCGTCCAATTCAAAAAATGGTTTATCATTAGAAACACCTAACAATGAACTTACTGCCCGGTTGTTTGACCCTTGATCACATACTACTGCCCTTACATTTAAACCTAGTACAATTAGTTTTTCTAAATTAATCAGCAGAAGGTCTTTTAAGTTTCCAGATTTTATGGATCCCGAAGAAATATAATACGATACCGGTATTTTCCAACTACTCATTAATCCACGGACCATAAATACTAAAGCTTGAGTTCCGACACCGGAGTTTCGTCCTAATTCTCCCAAGTCTTGATATCCTTCGATAAAATAAAGTCTCTCGTTATATGTGAATCCCTTTTTAATGGACATTTCATCCATTAGTAAACTGCACTCTCTTTCTAAAGCTGACATAGCTAGAACTTTTGATGGGACAGAGAGTATCGCACTTGCTGATGCACTTGTTTCACTAGGCGGCAAACGTAGAGTTTGCGTTTGATTTTCCGGACACAGTATGGTTTTGTAATGTGTAGGTACAGCATTTTGTTTTAACTTTTTGTCGCTCAAGAAGTAGTCTTTATTAAAATGCTCACCGCACACACGTCTTGAAACAAGTTGCTCTTTTTCTAAACGAAAAAGAGCAGGATTTCCAATATTCGAAAGCCATACCATTCGTAATGAATCACATTGTGGAATCCGAAAGAAATGCAAATTTGGATTCTTGTAGCTTGAATTATTACAATTAAAGTAAACGCACTTATTACGCGACATTATGATTAATAATTCTATATTTCAAGGAAGATAAAAAAGTCGAATTAACACTTGTACACGTTTCTTTTCGTGAAATACAACACAACACATCTATGATGAAAGCAGTGAAGACCTGGTGCTTCTTCAGAGAATTTCAAAATAGTAATGACAATGATTTTGATTTTCACCGTTTGCTAGTTCGAAACGGCGATCTCGACCAATTTCCCCCTTTAGATCTTTTACCTGATCTAACGCCAACGCCCACCCTTGGCTCATAAAGTTCAAAGTCTAACCAGATGTGTACAACTACCACGTTTACGATTTCCGACCCCCGAAATGATCCTTTGCAAGATTGCTGCACTAGACTAGATGAGCACAATTGAAATAAATATCAGCACAATTGAGTACAAAACCAGCATAATTGAATGAACCAAACATATTGTAAGAAAATGACAAATAATTTAAGACTGGCGTTCAAGTCGTCCATTGAATTTGTTTTTAATTTTTTTTGTTACCTACAAATGAGCACAATTAAAATAAATCACCGGTATCAATGAGCACAAAACAAACACAATTGAATAAGCCAAAAATATTGTAAAAAAATTAAAATAATGGGGGGCTGGCGGTCAAGTTGGCCCCCGGATTTCTTTCTTAGTTCTTTGTTATTTAGAGACTAGCACAATTGAAAAAAAATATCAGCACAATTTAGCACAAAACCAGCACAATTGATGCCACAGAAAAAAAAAATAATCAAAAGTCGGGGGCCAACTTGACCGAGCTGCATTTTTGGGCATTTAACACGTTCAAGCAATAAATTGGCGGTTTATTGTTTCATCGTGTACCGCATATACGACATGTATATGCGTTATATCCATCCGCCCCTAACAGACCTGTATATCTTAGATACAAAAATCTAGGAATTTACGAAAGCAAATTAATTGCCTAAAAGCACAAAGGCAAATTTGTCAGAAAAAATCGTAAAATTCAGTTCACTGTCACCATCACAAATCTTAAAAGAAAATTTATTGAATTTTGCTTCTAACTAGAAACGATTAAAATTTCAGTTGTAGATCCATGGAAAAAAGTAATTAAAATCTGAAAGTGGGGGTCTAACTTGACCAAGCTAATTTGTTGTTCAAACAAAGCAGTAAACGCGCTATACCTCTTAAACGTATTAGACCGTTTTTACGATGCTTGTCATGTGAAAAATTTATACAAAGCATTTCTAGCAAAAAATGGCACATATTATTTGTAAAATGTGCAATTGCAACGTAAGTTGACAAATGTGGTTTACTACACCATCAAGAAAATTGTGCGGTGAAGTGCCAAGTTATATTAAAAACGTTTCTGTTCCCATTTCGGTTGTACGGCATGACAATCAACATGAATATCGAGTTTCGTCAAAACAATAAACAATCTGAGCTCGCTGCTTGTTGAATTGAATAAACGTTAAGTCTCTCTCGCACTCATGATACTTAAAAACTTAGTGACACCTATGGAGTAAAAGCAGTAACAGGGAATTTATAACAGTTTTGGAGCGATCGTTTGTGCGGTCGCTAAAATATGGCCTTGAAGTATTCCAGGCAGAGCGCCGCCTGGTGGCTGGAATACTTTTGCTTGTTCGCAAAATTACATGGGATCAACAACTCTTTATATTATTCACTCAACGGTATCGGCTAATCGCCCTATTCGTAACATTCAGTAATGGTAACCAGGCTAGACTCATCACAGATTGACCGGTGACAAACGTTAAAATTGAAATGACAATAGCGGATGAACAACTAAAGGGAATTGATGACAATATTTGCATGTAATTTCCAATTTCATGGCCATGCGATTGATAGATTTTTATTTGTAGGAAATGTAGGAAACTATTTGCACAAAGCCACTCAAACTGAATGCATCCGGTATTAGTTTAACCTGAATATTTTGAAACAATTCAGTAAATTCTCTTTATTATTAAATGTACCCCGAATTGCTATAACGTTTTGTTGGTCTTGACATATAACCAATTCCTCTGTTTGAATTGAAGAATCCGTAGCTTTGAATTTTGACACCTTTTTTCATTTCACGGAGGTTTAACAGGTGACATGAAAGTTTTTGTCGATTTTAATCAACACCGTCAAAATTTTTGTTTCGAATATTGAAACTTTAGTTATGCTACGTGCAATTGTGGTTGTTGTCTCCTTAACACATTTGCAATTAGCTAAAGTTGAAGTTGAAAGTTTCATGAGATGCATTAATGATCGTTTAACGAAACAGGAAGACAATATTTATGCACCCGCAACTACGTAAAAAGCTGACCGAATTCAAACAAATACCGTTTAGTACTTCGACGCTATTTTCAACTGATTAGAAAGTCAATTGTTCATCGTCTGCATAATAATTAAGTCAATTCCATTATACATTGTAAACAATGCAGATCTAAAGGTATTGGCTCGCACAATTCGCAAACAAATGCAAAGTTTCCAGCAGGATGTCGCACTTTGTCGCAATCATTTAACCACTGAAACCGAACAACCCTGCAGGCGAGTTGTTTTGTGAATGCAATTCCAGAAGCTTTTACGGCAACAGGTTATCTTTTCCATTTTGTTCTACAGCCTCAACTGTACGTTTCAAATCATTCAAATAAACGCAAATCAAAACGTTAACTTGACAAATTGACTCGATTTCAGTGCCGAAACAGAATTCGGGGAATCAGTGCCGTATCTCAAAGAATCGCCCAAACCTCGAAGAAATTTACATTCTTTGGTGTTTGAAAAATAGTTAAGAATTTAATTTGTAAGTCGAAAAGGAATGCGAAAACTTTTGCGCCCTCAAAGCTTTGCGCCGGAAACTCGACTTTTTATTTTTTGCTACAACACGCCATTGCGGTTTGTCTGTTGACGTATTAGATTTCCGGTATCATAGAAGACAACAAAATACAAATTTTTGCAAAATTTCGATAACTTCTTAAGTTTCTTCAAATGCAGTGACATCATTTTTATCGATAATCAGTGAGCTTTCTGATATTCCAAAAATAGAAGTCTTAGGTAGTTCAAATTGCTGTAATTTTGAAGTTAAGGGTTCTAATTAAAAAATGGCGGCTACGTTGCTTTAAACGAACTGAGTTATAATTATTTGATGACCATAGGAAAGCTCTAAAAAAATTTGAATATTCTCGAAGCTGAAAAAATCATTTTGAACTAACACAAATAGAGTCTTCAAATGTAAATGGTTCCTCTGATTTCGATTTTGTACTTGGTTTGTCTGCTCAAATTGTAAATTTTGTGTATTTTGCAAAATAACGTAAAAATTTAAATTTTTGAAAAATTCAAACCTCGATAACTATTCAAGTTAGTTCGAATACAAGTACGTTATCTTAATTAGCAATAAATGAGCTTTCTAATATGCCAGTAGAACTTTTTGGTATGCTAAATAAAAAGCCGGAAAGTTTGAGGAAATTTTAGAACAAATGGCCTGAAAAGTTATTGGAGAAATGTAACTCAAACTGCAACAAAACTTCATAGTTTTCGAACATATAACGAAGTGAAAACCACGAAGTTCAATTTCACGGTCACTGCTTCTGTGAGTCCTCAACACATCGATCGTTGATAACTTTGAGAATTTGGGGGACGAAAATTTTGGTGGCAAACTTAAAACTTGTTTTTCGTTAATAAGTTAAAGAACAATTTAATTAATTTGTTACAATTAGTTAACAGAAATTTAACAAGTTTTTTATCCAATCGCAGAATCGGCCAAGTGTTTTACTAACATCGGAACTCTCTGGATTGTAATTTATGTGACATTTTCAACATAGTTAGCCTGCAGGATATAATTAAAACATACTTATTGTTACTTTTATTATTTTGTAGATATTAAAGAAATAGTTTCTCTGTTATGATAAAAATTTCCTGGAAAATTGGAAATTCTTGAACTTACCTTAATAAATTTCAGGCAGAAATTGAGTAATAAATTTAATAACTCTGCAAATAAACTAAATGAAACAGCAAAAAATTCCTCGACAAGTGTTTTTGGACCACTTCTCGTTTACGACTCTGAAAGTGGATTTACAACTCAATCTCAGGACAGTAACGTAAATTCTTCAGCTTCCGAAGAATTTTTTTGGCGTTAGTTTAGTGATCGTAAGAAAATTATTGTCACCTCTAAGAAATTTCCATGGCGTCAAACGACAAATGGCGACTTGTTGCTCTAGTTGGTTATTGAAATTTGAGATATTTACATGTTTGTTTTTCTAGACGACTGAAGTATGGAAATACGTTATGGATCGATGCAATTGTCCCATGAGTTTCATGAACAAAACAGGTAATTTCCGAAAATTAATTAATTAATATTTTACCCATTCATTTAATTCCCTTTCACAGATTTCAATACGTCATTGAACGGAATGCATTTGAAGCCTCCAGAATTAACGTGTAAACAGGAAAATATGGCACATTTCGTCTGGGATGCTGAAAACGACTTTACGTATTTTCTGGAAGTCTGGGTCGAGAACAAATGGAGGAACTTCACTGATTTGGTAATTTCTTAGTAAATTATTTATTTTTATTTCGGCGGACAAAGGCTGAAAAACAGCGGATTGCCGGTTTCAGCAAATTGGAATTCAGTAGGACGCCGAAATCCACGTAAAGAATTTTGCACTCAACATTACTGCACAGTGATTAGTTTGAATTTTCGTCCAATTAATTCAGGAAGAATTTAATTTCTTTTAGAGTGAAAGTGCACTCATTTTATGAACCTAAAATTTATTTACTCCCTTCAAGAAAGGTTTATCTTACTAATTTTTCTACCTGCGTGGTAGAATTTTTTTATCGTTTTTTTCTTTTTAATTTCGCTGCAATTGATATGCGAGAGAAGTAGTTAAACTTGCGAAACGGCTGAGAAATGGTCGAATTGAAGCACCTCTTGGTTTCGGACTTTCGGAGTACAAAAGAAGTGAGCGACATTTGCAATTCCGTCAATATTAAACATGAAGACCATTAATACTTGTTACGATTACTGCCCCATCTTCTATAAATATGGATATTTCCAACTGGCAACTCGGAGAATATAGTTCGTATTTACATGGAGTACTCATTAATAAGCGGTCTAATATTGTTGCTATTCAGCAAACTGGATTCTCAAGACGAGAAACAGGAAACCAATTTTGCCAGATAAAAAGGCTTTTGAAAAACTCAAACTATGATACCTAAAAACTGTGAAATTAGAAAAAGTCAATGATAATAAAGAGAAATATCACCAAACATAGGAGAAGAGGAAGCGAATTTAATTGTTGTACAGTTGTTTGAAAGTTAATAATAAATGCAAGCACCAAATACCAACTCTATGAATGGGAAGTAGTTGAAAATGTAGTTTACGCAAGTTTAGTTTCATTTAAGAGGGGTTTACTAGGAATCTCTACCAAAAAAGGTCCGTTAGCATCAAACACATAAAATTAAAAAATCTTTTACATCTTAAGTGTAGTTTTTCCTTAGTTTCACTTCTATTCAATTATTTTTTCAATTATCTGCTATTTCTCGGTATCATTCATTGCAATATTATTCCCTTCTAGTTAATTAAAAATAATTACCAAGTAAGTTTCCTGAAAGCGCATCAATTATCGAAATTAACCCAATAACGTTTTGAAGGAAATAGTTCTGAACAATTCTTTAACGCATGCTTCATTTATGCTCAACTCAGTAGAACTCCTCCAAAATTTCATTTCTTCAATTTTCAGACTAATGACGGCTCCTTCTTATTGAGGAACCTCAACGACAATACAGGGTACAAACTGAGACTTTGGGGTGCGTCCAGTCAACGAAACCAAATTTCTTACAGCGATATTGTAGAAGTTGAAACTCCTTCGATACACGTCAAAGCGTTACCAGTTGAGAATATTTTTTTACACAGATTGATCCCGCAAGAAAACTCATACGACGCCGTCATCAAATGGACGCCGAGTCAAGGTAAAACGACGTCGTTTTAACAACACCTCGTTCTCTTAGATTCGATCTTTATTTGTCTTCCTGTTCGTACCGTAATGAAACATTTCGAATTGTAGATTTTAATTTTCTATTTTCAGATTTACCTTGCTTTTACCATCTCATGTGGCACGGTGGGGAAATGGGGGATATTGTGGAAAGGGAAATTAGAGACGTAAGTTTTGGCAACTATCGAAGCCACTTCGTATTTATTGCTAAGTTAAAAATATTAAAAAACTACTTCTTAGTGTTTTTACTAAAAGTGTTATTTGTACTTCTGGTTTATGATGAACTACTCAAATTACTTTAAAATGGCGATTACAAACTCTCGTAGTCACTCGATATATTTTTGTAGCCTACGTTACCGCATGAAGCGATTATCGACAATTTGGAGTTTGATAGCAACTTTACTGTATCCATAAAGTCGGAAAGAATGAAAATGGAAATGGAGAGCTCCAGAAGAGAAATTATTATAAGTATTCCTTCCTGTTTGGAGACTCATGCAAGCTTAATTAAATGTCGTAAGTTATTTTCTTGTTTTTAACCAAAATGTTTCACCCTAACGAGCAACTCTACTGCATTTACTTACTTGAAGATGATAACGGGTGATGATTTTAAACCATTGGAAAGTCTTGTCCAAATACGAAAAGTTCTCATGTACCTACTTGTAGTTTTCGCTATTATGACAAATTTAATAAGAAAATTTGGTTTTCAGCTCCACCTCCACCAAGTAATTTTGTGGTTAAAGAGAACTTAATTGATGAAGCTGGCGATGTTGCTGATTTTAAGTACAACGTAGCTCTTAATTGGTCGAAACCAAATTTGCTACCGAACCATTATGTTGCTACTTTAGGAAATTTGGTAACAAATTGGCACAAAAACGATGCTATAAAAAATTTAACCATTGACGGGGTAAGTTTTTATTTTTGGTCTATTATTTGTTAGCACTTTGTATGAGCAAAAAAGCGGGTTTTCCTTAAATTAATATTTATTAATTAACAACTAATTAGTAACATTGTTAATTTTTAATTGATTTTAAATTATCACCTTCCAACGAAATAAATTACTTTTAAGATTCTTTTATATTCCGAAGAAGTTGCGGAATATTAAGATTAAGAAATTGAGTCAGACTAGCCTCAGGTCTTGAACTATGGTCTCTAATTAGATTTGATATTGAGTCCGTCGTTTTGCTAGGTATCTGACTAAAAGCTTGTAAGCGAGGTTGTCGACATTTACGTTTGATAAAAAAGTTTATTGCTTGTAATTATTGTTCAGGTGATATCGGATTCTTTCGCGTTCAGTACCCCGACCTATAATCATACACAGTTATGCTTTTATCTACAGCTTGGATGCGCCATAAACAACAATTTTGAATTCATTTTTTCCCGTTTCACATCTGCAAAATTTTAATAATTTTTTTCAAAATTTATCGTTGAAACATTATTACCGCATTAGGAACCAAATTCGTTGTGTTGAGCAAAAACCACTGACACGTTGGATGTTTAAAATCCGATTAAGGCAACTAATTTGTACATTGAAACAACACCAATTTTCTAAGTGAGTTTGGCCTTTATTTACGGATATAATTTTACCTCTCTCTTTACTACTCTTTAGTATTCCTTCATATATATTTCCTCTAACATTCTTCTTTGCGTACTGGCACATTTTTTGCCTCTTCATAATTATAACAAATGACCTTACTAATGTAAAAGGTATAAGTCATGTTAAATGAAGTGTAACACCTTCAAGAGAAAGTTGTTTATTAACAAATAATGAGGAAGAGAAAATTGCTGCAAATTGTTTTATTTGGAAGAAGAACATAATACATTAAAAAGACTTTAATAAAGGATATAAACATGAACAAGAATACAAGCATCAAACTTGAATGAAAAACCAAAGTTGTAAACACCAACTAACTTTTTGTTGGCATATAATTATCGCACGTTTTAATTTTTATCTTCAGAACGAAACTAGCGCTACTTTCAAGAATGTGAAACTTGGCGATCTTTACCAGATTAGTTTAATTGCGTGGTCAAGTGGCGGACATAGCGAACCCGCCATTACAACCCGTCATGTGAGCAGAACTAAACCCACCATCATCACCAAGTACCAATCATGGACGGTTGGTGAAACGATCCTGGTAATAATAGCCCCCTTAAGCGCGATTCTCATCATCGTGGGCCTCTTCCTTTTCGTTAATTATTGTCGAGCAAAACGTGAACGCGTAGAACAACGATGCAGATACTTCAAGGTACAGTTATCGAATTTAAATTAAATAAATTTTTTCAATTGTTAATTTAGGAATTAGAAGAGAAATCACCCGAAATTATCGACAGTATGGCGGTGGACTTGATTGATGATTATTTTGACGAGTGGGAACTTGATCCAAATAAACTCTCCTTGCTCTCTGTGCTTGGGGAAGGAGCTTTTGGAATTGTTAGGAGGGCTTATTTGGAAACTAACGAAGGCAATAAAGTTGAAGTTGCTATCAAAATGTTGAAAGGTAAATAATAATTGTTTAATAGCAAAAAAAAATTGTTTTTGAAACAGATTCGCCACGTCCGGAAGAAGTGAGACAATTTACTCAAGAAATTGAGATAATGAAATCGGTTAAAAAGCATCTTCACGTCGTTTCCTTAATCGGTTGCATCACCAAAGGGTGTCCGAAAGGACCTTTATTAGTAGTTGAATATTGCTCAAGAGGCGATTTACAGACATACTTGCGAGCAGCCTGGGATCGTTTGACGAACAGGTAAGTTTCTAATTGTTATCGCCGGATTCGTAAATATTTTTTTAGGCAAAAAGAGATAAAAGAAATTCAATATATGGAAAAAAGTTGCGATAGTTTTGGCAAATACTTTTCGAATCAAACTTATGAATTTCATGATCTTGAATCATTTCCTAATTTTTTTATGCCGCCTAAACATCTGATATCGATAGCTCACCAAGTAGCTATGGGGATGGTACGTTTAATTATTTTAAAAACAAATTGCTAAAGAATTTTTTTAGGAACATTTGTCGAAAATGCGAGTGGTTCATCGAGACTTGGCAGCTCGCAACGTTTTAGTTTGCGAAGATCGCACAGTTAAAGTATCAGATTTTGGACTTAGTCGTGATGTTTATCAAAATAACGTTTATTGCAAACTCGGAGGTGGTAAACTACCCATTAGATGGCTGGCTTTAGAGTCTTTAACTCACCATATGTACACCTCGCAAAGCGATGTGTGGTCCTTCGGAGTTTTGCTTTGGGAAATCTTTACGTTAGGTGGAATACCATACGCGGGAGTTCATTCGTGTGATTTACTCGAACTCTTGAAGAGTGGACAGAGATTAGAAAAGCCCAGTAACTGCAGCACTGAACTGTAAGTATTTCAAAGTATTTGACACTTCTGTTAGAAGCAGTAAGTGGAAATTCAAGAACAAAATGAGATTATTAAAGGTTGAACTATTTTTGGATTACGTAAGTGTGTCAATGGTGAAAATCGTTTGTAATTTACAGATATGCAATAATGCAGAACTGCTGGAAAGCATCCCCTAAAGAACGGCCTACGTTCACAGATTTGCGTAAGTCTCTAGAGGGCTTATTGGAGAGTGTCTCTGAATATCTGCATCTGGACACAACGTATAACAATTTCATCACGTGCAAATCACTTAAAACTTTGTCAAAAACTCATTATTCGGAACGTTACGTGAAGCCCATCATCCGATAAAAACCAGTCCAAAAGTGTGATTCAATTTGTAAGTAACTTCAGAAGAAGCTATGAAGAATAAACCCTTAAAATGATGTACCTGTCCAAATGTAATTGTGATTTAGTATTGCTGACGAAGTAACTTATTTTTAATACGTATTATAGGAGAGTATGACTGCCACACAACTGTGACCTTAGTGTAGTTGATATTGATGTAATTTTATTATTGTTATAATTAATAGCAATGTACTTCAGATCTTTCTTGAAGGATCTATATACGTTCCTATGCCCTTATTTGTTGTAATTTTAGCAAATTTCATTAAATTCGCTAACGTGTTCTGATGAAATTTACGTTCAAACTTCCCCCTTCATGACCGCAACGTTCAATCACACAGCAAGTTACAGAAATTTCAATAACAAGTAACCCCTAATGTAATAGAAAATATATATTTTCGGATAAGCATAAATAACCTTATTAAAGCATACAAAGTACTTACTTAAACATGTACATGTTGTTCTTTACAGTAACTATACATAAATACACTAAAGTTATAAAACGTAAGTCTATTGCTTGTAAACATAGGAATGTATTCACACAGTTAATACTCAGTTAGTCAATCAACTTATAACCGCAGCGGTTGGATTATCACCCTGTGGACCTTTCTGCAATGATTGTGTAGAGGACTATAGCCCGTCGGGCCTTAAAGCACTGTCTTCTTTGTCAACGGGGGGCGGTTGCATTGGAACTTTAACACCAGCCCCTTGCGTCAAATATCCAGCAGTCGTCGGGGTTCCCGCTACAATCAATTGTTAGTTTCTTTAAAACATTTGCAATAACTTACCTGTAAGATAACCAGAAATCGGAGTATTCGAAATAAACAAATCGTGCTTCTGGTCTTTATATTCGGCCCAAATCGTACTTTTCTCAAGTATTGCCGTAATTCTTTCTCCGTACAACAAACTACGACTCATCGATTTCAAAGCTTTAACGATCTGCGCTTTAGTCATCGCCGGATTATCGATGATTTCCAATCGTCCCTCGAGTAAAGTCAGAAGAAACTGAACGAAATCTACGTCGAGAGCTTGCTTTACTAATTGATCTTGATTGTTCGAAAATAACCGGTTGAGAGCTTCACACGCCACCGCCACCATGTCCTTACGAACCTGCATGGCTTGTTTTAGCGAGTGCATGCAGTCGGTTTGTGCGATAGCCGACACGCAAATCTGTAAATTTCATGTTAACTGAGCAATTCAGACAAGGTTAACCCAAGGAGGCACTTCCCGTTATAATTAAGAATTGTAGCAAATTTTGATTTACAACCGTACTAATTTGTTACGTAATGGACGTCTAATAACTGGTTACAGTAGCAAAATTCTGCATTTAAAGTAAATCTAAATATTTTTCTTTTGAAAGTGCTCCTTGGATTACTTAATGAAATCTTACGCTGCTGTTTGATAGCGCGTTGAGGATAAGAATGGCAGATTTGGGGACGGCCGTTTGTCTAATGTTGGCCCCCATTTGTCGACACAATCTCGGTATGTGTCCCATCGATGGAATTAAGTCGAGTAAAGCCGGTTGCGCTTGCAAAAGAGCGCATAATGCGCTAGTACCCGTTTCCAGTAAGTTGATCTGAATCGAAAAATTAACAGCCAACGTTTCAACCAATAACAAAACTTACATCAGGTTTATCTTTTCCCATTAACGTTAAGCAAGTTTCCATGAGTTCCGACAAAAATTCTTTGGGTCTTCTCAGAGTCCACGCCGGATTTGCGATGAATATCCTCAAATACACGCCGCCAACAATCAATTCGTTGGGAGTGGCGAAATTTACTAAACCGTTAGTGTCGGGCATTTTCCAAAGAGCACTCGGATTCGAACTTTGAGCCGCTTGATGTCTAGAAACTCCAATTAAAGAAATTACAAAAAAAAGTAAAAAAAAAAACTTACTCTCGTCTCAATCGCGCAACTGCCGTACAAACTCTGTCTTTCGCTTCCTGGTCCCAGATTAATTCGGGATGTTCGTGGGCGGATTCGAACATATTGACGGAAGTTTCAGGACTGTCCCTCATGGCGTCGGCAAAAATTGGAGGTAAGAACGCCCCTAAGCATAATCTAACTTTGGGACCTACCAATTTGTCTGAACTCATTCTGGCTAGTAATTCGGCGCAAGAGAGACGGACTTGGGAATTGGTCGAGTTGCAGAATAAATCTAACAAATAGATAACGCAACCTTTACCGAGTGCCTCTTTGACGATTTTCGTGGTCGACATTAATGCGTAGAGAGTATCGAGGATTTGGGGTTGCGAATCCTGGATCGTGTACAAAACCAGAAGCAAATAACCCAAAACTTCACTAGCAGAGATATCGTTAATGCACTCGTTATTCCTGGTAACTACCGATATGACGCTAAGAGCACCTTTTTGAATCGCAGTGTAGCTAACGTTGAGTAAATTGAAAAGCAACCGGAAATTGCCGATACACTGCATTTCGACACCTGTATTGTTCCGTATCACATTCGTTAGAGCTTCTAAAGCCATCACAGAGTGTTTGAGTTTATCCTCGATCGTCACCGAATAGGCGATGTTCACTAAATTGAGGAGACACTCCGATTGATTTGAGAGAAAGTTGATGAGCTCCACGGTGAAACTTTTCGAATTCTATAAAATATCGTAAAATAAGTCCATCGAGAACTCCCGAAACGTTACCTGAATGGCGTAAGTAGGTTGTTGGTTGTAGATTCTGATGAAAATTCCGCCTATTCTCAACTCGCCCGAATGGGCAGAGTAAGTGAATTCGCGACCGATACTCACGTCCAGTTCTTCGCGACCCGTTCGCTGGGTCTCGAGGAAATCGATGAGTTCGGCGCGAGTTCCGTTATCCCAAACCAAATAAGGCGTTTCGCTGTTGCTGTTTAACGTTTTTAAAACCTGCAATTTTCTTTTAAGTAAAACGCTGCCACAATCAAAGTTATCTAACGTTACAAGACAAACGTCAAAACTAGTCTCCAAGAGTCTGACACATAGAGCGAAACAGCCTCGAAGGTCTGTCGCAATTAGTACAAGATTTTGCAAAATTATTTATTATCTACATTGCTAACCTCTTCAGGCTTCTCGTTGCCTAGTTGATCCGCTAAAAACTGCGTCATCAAAGCTTCCAAGATTCCCCTGGTTAAGTTGTTGGGGGGAGGAGCGTCGTCCCCTTTGAGATAACCCCCGAGACTAGCACAAGCCTTAACCGCTTCTTTAGCCAAACGGTTGCTGACCTCTTGTTGGTTAGCATCTTCGCAGCGTTCGACGCCACCTTCATCGAGAGTGAAGTCGTAATTGAACATAAACAAAAGTAAATGCCATAAAGCTCCAGATTTAAGAAGTTCCAATTGCAGAATTGGATCTACACAGAGGGCGCTGACGCATTCAGTAGCGACCGAACATAACTTGGTCAAATGCTGCAACGTTTCAATTAACAATCATCGCTTCTACTGAAAGTTACAATAACCTACTTTGAAGTAGAGAATTCGACAGAGATCTTTAACGAGTTGTTTGAGATCGATCATCCTTTCGCGACAACCACGGAATTGCGCGGCTACACTGAAACATCTCGTGATGTGCATACAAACTAGAACAGCGGTGTCGGTAGGTTTCGACGATTTACTCAAAACATTAACGCATCGCGTGTAGGCTTCCAACAAAACCTTAAAATCAAATTGTAACAACTACGTTTGCTTTCAATTTTCTTACTTCTAAACCGTTTTCTCTTCTCAATTCTTCAGCATTGAGAGCGGAACAATGGACGGTGTGATAGGCCAGTTCGCTGGCGGCGGCAAGTAACGGGGCGGATTTCGAAAACAATTGATCGTCGGCAGTTTCGAGTTTGATTGTTTTGATTAGTTGCGGGTAGCCGGCGTATTTGTAGGGCTGCAATTCGTTTGAGTACCTGTGGAAAAGAATACTTTGCGTTTGCAGAACTAGGACGATATTGTGAGGATTGGGGCCGTCGGTAGCCCAACTGCTGCGGCTGCACAAGAACTCGTAAGCCTTGTTAACTTGCTCAAAGCGTTCCTGTTGGCAAAATCAATAAATAATTTGCAGTTATTCGAGAGCTACGTACTCTTCCTTCCGGATTTTTGTCAGGATGAAAAATTTGGGCAAGTTTGTAGTAAGCTTTCCGGATAACGGCCTCTTCGTGGGAAGTGCCTTCTAAACCTAAACTTTTGTACGCTTCCTCGACCGTCATAGCCGGCGGTTTTTTTTCAACTTCACTTTTCCAGGCGTCCAGGACGTCTTTCAGGAGTTGCACCTTAATTTTAGGATTTTTGTGAAAATAACTGGTTTGATCTGGTTGATTTGAACTTACCGGATTGGGAATAGGCCAGTCCGGAAATTTACTAGTATCACAGAGGTGGCGCAAGTAGAAGATATTGCAGAACAATTCGCGTTCCAATTGCGGATAACGTATGGCGGGTATGGGGATGTAATGGTACCTCGCCATAGTATGACTGCGTAACCTCGGGGTAAAATCAGCTATATGAGCAGCGATTTTTTCGATTAACATCCGTCTAAAGCATCAAAAAGTTAGATTTAACCTAATTAACATTTAAAAAAACCTCATTTCCGCACTCCAAATCGCTTCAGGAGTGTCGAACTCTCCCAAGAAAATCTGGGCAAACTTGTCCGCTCCATGGTTTTCTAAATAATTAACCATAGCTTCTGGTAACAATTGCCCCAAAATACTCCTTTGCATTATGTCTGAGGTAGCCTACAATTATCGAGTGTTATCAAGTAACGCCGCCGTTAACTAAACGAACCTCGTCAGATTTAAACGCTTGCTTCATATGCGTAAGTTGCAAGAAACGAGCTATTGGAAGTACGTTGCTTCCCGTGTACATCAGGATGAAGTAGAAAACGCCAGTCAAGTAAACTTTGGACATTTCAGGATTGTCTCGCATTATTTCGGAAAGTAACGTGGCGACTTTTTCAACCAAAATCGGATCGAAAGTTAGCAACAACTGGACAATGTGCGACAAACTTGTTGCGTCCGACAATAACCGTTTTACTTTCGGTTGCGGTCTTATTATTGCATCATCCGAGTCTTTGCTGGGAAAATATTCGCACATTTTTATTAGAATGTTGAGGATGTAGGTGGCGAGCTCGCTCTCGTTCAAAACGGCAGATCCTCTCGCTAGTAACGTCCATTTGAGTTGGGGTAATTGCGATACGGTTTTCCAGCAATCCAAACCCGAAGCCCAGCATCGCGTACGGTGGGTGATGGCGTTGCTTTTGAACAAATCCTTCATCTACAACGGCAACTTGTTATTAAACGGACAAGAAAGCGAGCGAGTGCCAACGCGAACAGAAGAATTGTTTATTTCCAATTTATACAATTTTTCAGGTCTGGCCAGATTTGTTTGCGTAATTTAGGGGATTTAAATTCTATATCTATATAGATCGTGATGAATGAAAATCGAATTTCATTTGTTAAAAAAATTATGCATTAAATGGTACGGTCGAAACCGACCTGAAACTCTTGTATAGCGAGATGCTCCCCTACATCTAGCAACGTTTTAAGTTTGTTTAGGTTGAGGGAGAGGTAAGAAGCAAAAAACATGATTAGGGTGAAATCTGTAAGTAAGCGGGTTGTTTGACCTACTTCCACAAAGCTGACAGGTCCGTTCCTGCCGGTTTCCTCTGTGTTGTAAAACCACTCCTTCTCCTGGACAAGCTGCATCCCGGGCCCGGCCTCGATTACGTTAGTTTGGGTGGGAATCACCGCTCTGGAAGTGTGGAGATGGGCTAAAGTCATGAGATCGACGAGAGTGCGCACACCTCCCGAGTCAAGGATATCCTTGACGTTCCTATGATGTAAAATAAGTTTGTTGATGAACATAACCAATCGGTCGCGTTCCATCTTGTCGACGCACTAAAAGCTCCAGCATGAAAAGCAATTCAATAAAAAAAATTGAACGCACTCTTTCTAACATTCCTATGATATATTTGGTGTCGCTGAAAGGACCTATGTCTTCATAGTACCTGCCGTATACTATTGACATCGCTTGAAGGCACATGCACTTCATTTCGACTTTGTTTGTTAACAAAAACCTGTGGTAGAGGTCATTGAAAAACTCATACGACCTCCTTATGGGTGAATCGTCGTTGTGATCGTCCATTTCCAGAAGCAATCTGAGGTAATAATCTCCGATTTTGACTTCGTCAGCAAGGCATTGGTATTGTAATTCGAACTCCTGATGGTTCCAAGCTACTAAAGCGGAACCCGCTAATTCGCGATCACTGGCAAACGTTCTCACTTCATTGTCTAAGGCACTACGTAGTTCCTCTCTAGTCTAAAATTAAAGTTAAACTTTTGGTTCAATACAAATCGAAATTACCTTATGGTTCCAAATTAAATTAGGAAGAGCATGGTCCTGGTTAAACTTCCAATAAAACAGCAACCAGTTAGCTTCAGCCTTGATCCTCTCTCTGCGTCGCCTCAATACTATCGGTCTTTCCTTAATTTTCTCTTTACGTTCGAGAGTGATACCAACACGCGCCCCCCAATGTTGTAGCGCTAAATTAGTGTAATGTTCAACTCGTTTTTCAACTTGTTTTAACTGACGCTCCACCGCGGCCCAATTCGGATTTTTTTTAGACTTATTCGCGTGATCTTGAGCCATTTTCAAGTTATCGCGATGATTCAACAATTCTTGCTCCAAAGCTTCTTCCGGTACCCTATCGGGCGAATCCAAGAAAGTAATCAAACCGGTGGGCTAAAAAAATGATAACAAAATCACAAATTCCATCGAAAATTTCGAACCATAATTCGCTTCAAAAGTCCCATAGCGGTCGGATTGCCGGTAATCCAGAGACCTACTAAATGTCGCGAAAGTTGACGGTGGGTAAGGAGACGACCGTCGGAACCTTGGGTGTAAAGAGCGGCGAGAAGGTGGCGAGGTAAAGCACCTTCTGCTAATGCTAAATTTTGCATTCTCGCCGCCACTTCCGCTTCACCTTCTTCGATGAGAGCCCGCATCACCAGACCGGCACCCTTAACTATCGCCATGGAAGGGTGCTGGAAGATTTTGATAATTTCAAGCGTTTTTGAGACAGAAAAGTTACCTGGAAGAGTCTGAATAACATGCGGCCGCGGTCCGAAACCATTTCAAGTAGAGCATCGAAATGCTTCCCGTCAGTTGTTTCGCTGTAAGGGACGCAAAGGGCGAAAGTGAGGAAATCGAGCATCGCCGAAACTATCAGGGCACCAGTACCTTGGACCTGAAAAGTATCAACTCAATTTTCAGCATCTCTAAGACGCAATTATTATGAAAACCAATATACAGGGTGGCAAAAATATGTTACTAAGCTTTTTCCGTCTAAACTATTAGACTTGGAGACAAAATTATGTTTATTTAATGACCAAAAGGAGACCATAGTAGGATAATTTTGTAACAAAAAGGTGCCCGCCATTTTTGAGTAAGGCAATTTTTTTTAATGGCCACCGATTTTGAAGTAGACGCTACAAAACTTACTATGTGCGTTGTCCACATATTTAACAAATTCTCTAAGAACGCTTTGGTCTGCAACAGGGAAGACTTGTTCAGTTGTTCCTGTCGCAAGTCGTAATCTTCATGCATTGGGTGCATTAAAGCGCAAATCATATCAATGGCGGCGTGGGTCAAGCCAAAATCGTTTCTTTTCAAAGCCGACACAACTTTATGTCCTATTGCTTCTCTAAATCTAAAAAACAAACAAATAATTTTCATCGACTAATAGCCAGGAAGTACCCAGGCAGCGTTGTAAAAGCAGCATAACCGACTTTACTGGCCATCAATCTCCTTAGAGCATGAAATTGCGCTTCCAACTCCACCGATCTGATAGTTTTTTGATCGCCTTCTTTATGAACAAGCGCTTGTAGAGCTCCTGTGATTAATTTTTCTTTATTTTCCGAAAAAATTCCCTAAAATCCAACATAAAAATAACCAAAACTCCCCCCACAACACTCACGTCTTGTGTAACGCTATACAGGAGTCCGCTATAGGGAGCGTTCGCGTTAAATCTCCGAACGCACTCGTAAAACGAGCGTTTAAGGGGAGGATTTAAAAGAAATTTGACATGAAGACTCTCTGCTTCCTCTTCGACCGGTAAATGAAGAGGACCCAACCTCAAACCTCGTTCGGTCGGCACCATAGTCACGTGAATGTCGTGATTACCGGAAGCTCGAACTCCATCTAGCAACGAAGCCAGGAGGGAATCCCTAAATTTTTTATTAATAAATTTCGATTCAAATTCAATCGAATTACCTGTCTGTCGCTGTGTAAGTTCTTACGACTCCGTTGATATATTCAACGTTGAATAATTGAGGATTGGTGTTGTCGCGGACTAAGGCGAAAATATCACCTAAAGGGCGGAGGGTGCAAATGCTGTAAGTTTGAGGATCTCTTTCTAATAGGCAAGTTTCAGATAGGCACAGTGTTCGTCGCATCGGTTCCTGGTGGCGGGGCTTGTGGACTTTATACACTGGGAATTCGGAGACCGAAGTCAAATGTTCATCGTCGCTGAAAATAAATACGTGCAAATTGACTTCTCCAGCATAAATGTGACGTTAAAGCATCTCAAGTTTAGGTTAGTCGCAGCAGTGGCAACAATAAAAAAAAATTATTTACTACGCACGTACAATATTATAGGTAGTGACGTCACGTACTGTGGAATTAACTGGAGCAGTTTTAAAAATTTTGTTTGTACGTTTTGTATGATTCGCATTTTTGGAAAATTATTCAGCTACCCACTATCAATAACAAGTGGGTAGCAAGCAACTTTGTTATTATATTTGTATATGGCTAGATGTAAACTTTAGAAGTTCCAATCCGATTTATGTAGTCAGTGGCGTATTAAGCCAATTTTGCGCCCAATTATGGTTAAGAATTTAATTTTTAAATGACAAAAGAAGTGAAAAAAGAATCCCCAAGTGAAGGCTTCTGCTATAATACGTCACTGAGTATTGCGGGGATTGTTACTCAATATAGAGCTTTCATATATGCAACCAAATATTTCTTGCAAGTGGTTTGAGTCTTCACTGCAATTTCTAGAGTAATGACGAGGATCCATGTGCCCAGTCTCATATTTTTCCGCGGTTCTGGGGTAGCTCCTGTTCGAATATAAAAATAATTATTGGCCCCCTGACTGACGTCAAAGGTTGGAGTTTATTTACTTCTAAGCGTGGGGTGATTAGTCGCTAAAACAGTTTTGGTTTCATCCTAATCTGCGCTAATAAGCTGAAATAACATGTGAGGCCGTCACTACAATTCAATTAATTGCATAAGCGCGAGAGCAGAGCTGAATAACCAATTAACACAATGTTTGCATTTCAGCTGGTAGATCACATGAAATAGTTGATCAAACAAAAAGTAATCTCCTTATTATCAGCGTTCATTACGCGACACGTTCAACTAATCAAGTTGTGTACTTTATTAAAATTGTTAATTAAACGTGCAGCTCTATCGACAAGCTTCACCTTACCTATATTTTCCGAACCGTTGATTCTGGAAATCCTCAAGAGTGATGGGAGTACTCAACACTTTTATTGTAATACCCAAATTGGTGCTGGCACTTTCTAATATTTTCACTTTAATTTCTTCAAAATCAGCAGCCTGGAAGAGATGTAATCGACCGAAACCCCCACAAACGATAACGAAACTTCCTAAAGAAATAATTGTTACTTTCATCAATCACTAAAAGACTCGAGTAAGATACCGGGATAATCCGAAACCGTGCAAACTCCTTCAAAATCCTTATAGCAATAACTCGCCAAAACATGATTGGTTGCCGGGTCGAGTTGGTCGAGGGAATAAGGGGTGACTTCCAAAACTGTGGGTAATCTAACATCTGACCAATGGTGTTTATAGGCGTGATACCGCTGTAAACAATTAATGTTGTAATTCGATACAGCCAGATGAACTGAAGGTCACTCACTAGAATTTCTTTAGGTTTTTCAGCGAAATTATGTCTAAATTTGAGAGCTTCCGTCATCAATTGGGCCCGGTGTTCGGTTGAAAACCTCATATGGTCAACTTTCCGGTCCTTTTTGATAGTGATCAAAAACTCGTTGGGGGTGTTGCCGGTGTTTTTCTGAGGTTGCAACGAAATGAAATCATTGTAAGCCCATCTGTTGGTCACCTCAAGATTCGAAGGATTATACGTGGTGATCCCCATCGAACCAACCGAAAAGATACGCTTATATCTAGAAAAAAACCTCAAAGATATCTGTTGATTTTCATAAATCGATTACTCACTTTCCTTTCCATGAGTGTTTCGTGACGAAAAAGCAAGCAACATCGTGATTATCTTTGATGGGCATCATTTTTTCATCTCCTGGACAAAAGGAATTTGTTACTTTTGGGGTATTGTTAACGTTTGGAGATGTGACGTTTTAATTGTGGCATAGGGCTGGATTAATGAAGAAACTACTCACGAATTTGTTATCTTATCTATGCGAGGGTTTGATGAAAACAATAATATTTAGGAGAAGTTCGAGTTGTCTTCTCTACTGACATCGCTTGGGGGTGTCAGCTGTTGCTGTCAAAGTGAAATGTCAAATGCGTCATTTAACCTAAAAAAGTCGGCGATCTTCAAAGATAACGGGGTAAAAGCGAATTTAATTCAATTAAACGACATAAATGGCTCCTCGTAACTTAATTTACGGCTCGATATCGAATTTTCGGAAATAATAGGAAAATTAAAAAGACGGAAATTCCGGAGTTCGACCAATGACTAGGAGATGGCGCTGCGTTCTTGCTGCTAAAGCAAGAAAGTTTTTTTAATTATTGCGATATTTTCTCTTTTTGTGGAAAAACAATTACAGAATTAAACTCAATTTCAATCAAATACACTTAATCGTAATTACATCACAGTTACGTAGCGCCACTTTCAGCGGGTAATTTAATTTGCTTTCAACAAATTGGTTTAGGTTGCGGCTTTGTCTTCTACGGCTACGATAAAAGCGAATAGTTTCTTAAAAATATTTTTGACCATCTCTAAGGTTCTATTTCTAAATAAATCGATTGTTCAGGTGGAAATCTGGGTTTGCAAAAAGCATTTTCTAATTTATTTTATTTGGCCCATCTCGTTATCGGACTTGGTTTATCAAAATTTAGCACAAATTTGCAGGATTGAAGCCTGCACTTTCTGTGATCGAGTCATGTTGGCGTGTGCAGTGCTAATTCTATTCCGCAATTTCTTACTTGAGAAATTGGAATTGCAGTTATTTTAATTGCAATTTGCAATTCAATTAAAATGTAACAATTAGGATGCGACTCAAATTGCACTGATTTTACTGTTGAGATAGTGCCTTGTTTCTTGATGATTAGTTTAGCAATTTAGAGATGGAGAGCTCGCAAATCCAGATGTTTTTGCCATTCTCCCTAGTTTCTATATATCGTCGCACAAATCATATCGCAAAAGCAACTTCATTTGGAAGATCTCTGTATCAATTCTTAGTGGCGATATATCGCAACCAGAGAGAACGTGAAAGGGTGGACTATTAGAAAATATCATTTTCTGTATTTAGTTAGGTACTTAGGTAGACAATGGTTGGTGCCGCTATAATTGTTGATAATTGGGGAAGTAAGCAAACAACACTCAAGCTTTTTAATAGAAAACGGATAAATTCATTGTTGTCTAATTGCAATGTCTGCAAATGATAAATAACGTTTTTAATAGCTAAATGGATTGAGGATAGGTAATAATAAGATCTAGAAAATCCTCTTCATGGATTTCTGGAATAAAAAATAAAGAAAATTGAGGAAGGTTCCTGGCAAAAGTTAGCGGACTTTGACCGGTGATAGACAAAACCTCCATGAACACCTTGTTGTAAGAAGACACACAAGCCGAAATTTTGGACAAAAAACTAAACATTTAAGAATCTTGAAAACTTGAATAAAAAAGTTTCTATTGGGTCAATAATAGCAAGATATCTCTTTAAGATTCTCACGAGTCGATACTTTCCCTTTAATTCCAGTAGGCGCCAGCAGACCACCCAGAAGAATGTGTGTCATTTTTTTTTATTGTGATGGTTGTGTTTGCACCTGCATTTGATAATTCCTAGAAATTATATGGGTCAGTTAAGAAAAACCGTGGGAAACACGTTGAGGCTCGTGCCATACATACCTCGACGATGACGCCATAGTTGCAGATGTCACAACAAAAAATGCTTCCACAATAAAATAGCCAAGGATTTTGAAGTTCCGTCATGTTACTTATTTTTCTCATTGCTTGTTGTAAATATTGTTGAAGATTCTTTTTTTGTTAATATGGCGTCAAAAACGTACCGTGTGCGGTAGCGTCATACTGGACAAAAAGGCAAATAAATTATGTTTGCATTTGTGATTTGTGCTATAAAAATTACAATTGATTAGTTGTTTAAGTGATCCCATGAAGATCTCGAGAACGTTACATAAAGAACGAATTTAAAGTTTCTATTTGACAGTGGCGGCTGGTGCAGGAGGGGCAAATGGGCAATGCCCTCTCAAAGCTCCCCGGGAAAATAGAGAATGTATTAAGCACAAGCGAGAAATTTATAAAGGCCATCAGATATATTACTTGCTTCTATTTTAAGTTTCTCGCTTCCAAACTGAACGCTGCGCGCTGTGAGATAGCTTGGCGTTGCCCCCCGTGCTTTGCCAGATTGCGTGAAACTTGGCATATCCTTATTTTCCCATGCAATTATATATCGAGAGTGCTTTAAAAAACGCTGTCAACAGCGTTAAGGAGGGGCCAGAATCATTTTGCCTAAGCCAATGGAGTAACTTGTTAAACCCAAACCCTGAACGTTGTCGAACTTTGCCGTTGTTTCAAAGAGTTCGGCAACGACAATCTGCTTATAAACTAAATACAATACATGCAAGTGTGGTGTGTGGCGTAGCGTATTAGCGGTCTATCGAGTTGTGAAATAATTTCGTTGCTCTACCGTTTTAGTTTCTTGTTTTTACTGAGATTCAGCAGTTGTTGGGTGATTGCGTGTTCTAATTGAAGCAATGAATACCGTCCAAGCAATTATCGCGGCAAGATTGAGGGGATTAAGTTTCGAAGATCGTAAGAAAATAAAAGAGTTGGGTCCATTTCGGCCTAACCTTCAGATCCTAAAACAACATGTGGTAAAGAGCAACATTGTGGTAAGATCATTCAACGCAGGTATGTACCAAAATGCAGATTGGCTATGTGGTTGCGATGTCAGCTATTAATTTTATTGCTTTGTGTGTTTATTGACGGGGTCCGACGATTGTGATCCCGCTTGGGTCTACACAGGCATTACTGATCTGAAGCACTTAGGTGTAAAAATAAAAAAGCATTCAATATGTCAAAGGCATTTGTTTTATTCTCTCGAATTTACAACTTTAGGCCATGTTGACCTACGAAATCAGTTAAGTAATGCTTATCGGATTGAAGTGCTAAAGCATAATGAAAAAGTAAAAAAAAAACGTTATATTCTAGGAAAACTTATTGACTGCATCAAATTTTGTGGCGTTTTTGAATTAGCATTGCGAGGACATGACAAAACATTGGATAGCGACAACCCGGGCATTTTTAGAGGTTTAATAAATTTTATGAGCAAATTCGATTTACTTCTCAAATCACATGTAGAGCAATCGAAAAATGCTGTATTTTCTGGTTTATCAAAGACAATTCAAAATGAATTATTAGATTCTATATTAGCGGTGACTCAGAATTTAATAAAAAATGAAATTGAAGAAAGTAAGTACATTGCAATTCAAGCTGACGAAACTACTGATAATGCGAACATATCTCAATTAGTCTTTATAGTACGTTATGTTAAAGAAGCTAGAGCTGCTAGAGTATATGAACGTTTTATGGGATACTTAATACCGCCTAGTCATAGCGCAGAAGACATAAGTAACGTAATTTTTGCTGAATTAGAAAAAATTAATATAAACAAATCTCCTGAAAAGCTAATAGCTCAAAGTTATGATGGGGCTGCTGTTATGAGTGGCCGAAATAATGGAGTACAAGCCAAGGTCAGTTCAGTTTACAAGAGAGCCATCTTCATTCATTGTTATGCTCATCAATTAAATTTAATTCTAGAAAGAGCTGCCACTCAAAGTAAGCAAGTCAAAGTATTTTTTGCAAATGTTTCTGCTTTTTCAACATTTTTTTCTAGATCACCCCAACAAACACAAATTCTTGATAATGGAATTTTAACTTCAGAGTTGTTTGCACTGTTTTTAAATATAAACAAGAACTCCTTGAATGCTTTGAATTTATTATTGATAATGAAAATGATAAACTAACCATTCAGCAATCAACCGGATTAATAAATTATTTGAAAGATGAGGAATTCAATTTTTGGTTATATTTCTTTAATAAAATTTTACCACACAGTGATATTCTCTATAAACAATTACAACTACGCCAGTTAGATAGTGTCAAAATTCAAAAATACATTTCCGATTTTAAGAATGCGGTGCAGAATATCAGAAATGAGGTTGATCATGATTATTATAATGCAGATGATAGATCAAAACCCGTACATACAAAGCGAGCTCGATATATAGACAGAAACATGCAAATGGCCAAAGAAGTATGTGATGTTATTATTACAAATATCACAGATAGATTTTGTGTTAATGATCATTTGGAAGCTTCTTTACTCTTTGAGGCAAGCTCTTTTAAAGATTTTGCTGTAAACTTCCCGGAGCATTTTTTTAATACTGCAGTTACATTTTTTAAGTCAGATTCTCTTTCATTAAAGCAAGAATTAATAACCATATATAGAAGGGAAGACTTTCGTCAAGCCAATGGAGCTCTTCACATTCTGCAATTTCTTTTAGACAATAACCTTCAAAATGTTTTCCTTGAATCTGTCAAATTGTTAAGAATTATTTGTACAATCCTTATGACAACAGCTGAAAGCGAACGTTGCTTTTCAACTTTAAAAAGAATGAAAACTTTTGGCCGCAATACTATGGGCCAAGATAGGCTTTGCGCGCTAGCCACATGCTCTATTGAACGTGAACTTATTAAGTCCACAGACGATTTTAATAATCTGGTAATTAGTCATTTTGTAGCTCAAAAAAATAGACGAATAGACTTTCTCTATAAGACTTTTAAGTAAATATCTCTCCTAGATCAAAAATTCTTTCTTTCAAAAAAATCTCGTTTTTATATTCCAATTTTACGTTAATAGGGTTAATTTAGTGTAAGAATAATTTTCTAGTTTTTTGTTGGGAGTAGGGCTACTGGCGAGACCCCCTTTATAGGTCAACGGATTGATAGTAGTACCTCAAAGGTGATCTGGAAACTTACTAAAATTGATTGTAAAATATAAATTAATAACTATCAATTGTTATTAGATACTTATAAGTTTGTCCTGGAGGTTGCCCTCCCATCTAATTTAGCCACGACCCGCCACTGCTATTTGACATTTCTGCCTTTCTTTCTACATATCTAATAAAGAGCTATGCTTCCTCTAAATCTCCAGCTAATGGATGGGATTGCGTTAGATAGTCATCTATCAACATCACTTGTGAATGAAAAAAATGTCAAAGACCACTCTTGTAAATAAAATCTTTAAGATTGCAATTAAAATCAAAATTTTTGAGAGAAAAACAATTTTTGTATTAGTTAAGATATAAATGGTGCTTTGTGAAGTCACAATTGGTCACAACTTGTAGTTGCTATAGAATGCAAACTTGCGGGTTATCCCTTCAGTTTCAATGCTGCATCCAACGATTTTGCATGAACAGTTTAGCGTTAACGCATAGAAAGCAGATGCTGGAGCACCAGTGGTGATGTTGGAAATGTAATCATATTAATTCAAACGAACCGTCACCATTATAGTTTGAAATCTGTATGAATGAGTGAATAGGTCTAGCGCACTGAAAATTTCTATGGAAAACTTCCTGCATGTTTATTATTGGAGTAGCGAGCGTATTTGTTCTGTTTGCTGAAATAAAGTTGGAAATGGGGACTATACAAGTAAGAACCAACAACATTTAACCATTTATTTATACAAAAAATTGATTTATAATTACTATAAATTAATATCTACATGATTAATTATTGAAATTTACAAGGACCATACGATAGAAAGAGGTTCGGTGCAGAGAAGTGAAGTGAGGAGTTAGAAGAGTGTGGAAACTGGTGGCGATCCATGCTTTCTTGTTAATACTTCGTAAAGATATGTTTTTATACATGGCCGGGTAAGATATGACAGATGGAACTTGGATTTCGGTACAGTGGAAGTGATGACGGTGGGATTGTAGGGCTTGCGGGGTGATAAATGAAAGTCGTATTTACAAGAGGTTTCATCTGATGTGTTTTATTATGAAGACAGAGATACTATATACAAGGGTGCAGTGTAGCGATAAAGACAGCGGCGCCGTGTTCTTGTTTCCGTGTTGCATGGCCGCCGGGTGCTCTCCTGAAATGTTACAAGAAACCGTCGTTAGTTCAGTTGTGACACATATACAGGGTCTGTATGGATGCACGTTCAAGGACCCAAATGGAACGGCAATTACGCGCAATTCACCCGAATACATCTCTTCTTATACCCTTCCCCGTTCCCGGCCGCGCTATTTACAATGCGTCGCGACGTCTGTTATCCGGACGGAGACGCCGAAACTATGTCGGGTTGCCACTCAGACTTGAGGCGACGGTTCTCTTCACAGTTGGCAGGATCCGGAGGCCCGACGCTATTGCCGGATTTGACGAATAAAACCGCACAAACGACGCTTTCTCAGTTTTGAACAGTTGACACGTTACGACATTTGACTTTGGGCTTTACTCGACTTTGAAGCACATGTCGTAAAAATTAAACAATTCCTCGGACAACTTACTAAGTGTCTTAATCCTAAATCAAACGCAACATTTCGAGATAGCAGAAGAAGTTAGAAAAATTAAAGTGCTCTATCCACTAAGTCACGATACTTAAGTGCGGAAAGGTTTTTGTGTTCCTCCCCTAAATAGAATCTTATTTACGAGGAAACTTTTGGTAACATTTGGCGGATGCGCCGGGAAAGTGACACTTTTGTTGGTTCAATTAAGGTGCCTGCTAACACACAAAACGAACGTCAAGAATTTGAAGAATGACGCCCTTCAGGGTTTGTGATAGATACGGCACCTGCTATGTGAAATTTGGTTGATATCATTGAATTATCGTTCTTACTGAATTTATCGAAAAGTTCTGCAATGTTGAAAAATTGATAACCAACAGTGGCATATTAAACTAATTTAGCGAGCGAAGCACAATGGAGTTTTAGCTTTTGGTTTCTAGTTAACAATTTAATTTTTAAATAATAGAGCAAATAAAAACAAATCAAAATTATTTCGCCCTTTTAAAACTCTGCGCCAGAAGCTTCTTAGGCTTCTGCTAAAATACGTCACTGATAACTGAATAGAAAACTGAGAATTGAGCAGAATTGAGATTTTTAGTGAAAAACTGTTGTGGGAATAATGAACAATAATTTACAAACTTTAAGGACTACCAAGGGTATGTTTGCAAGCAATAAAAGCAAAAATGTTAAAAAGACTTAAATTTAAAATTTAAGGTCCAGCAAGGTCAAAAAGGTTAAAATCTACAAGATACTTTTAAAAAACGTTTTTTCTTTTTAAATATCTTAAAGCCTCTTAACTTTGATGTTCAATTTGTAAGAAAAATCAGAACGTACACAGCAATAATTTTATTGCCAAGTGGAGTGCACGAGCAAAACGTATTTTCAAGCTAAAATGGAAAACTCCTGCAACCTATTCCGCATTTTCAGCGATTGCAACTGAAACAAACCAAAAAACTTGAGTGCATTTCTTTTGTTAAATTGTTCATTTGGAGCTGTCTCTCTACCTAAATAATCGTGCCATAGAAAACGCAAACATTTCTATTTTACACCTTTTTGAAACATTCATTCATCCCTCAATTCCGGTCGATATTTCCAACAGAATTTTTCCAACTTCACATCTACATTGTGACCTAAAATAAATCAATCGGATTAAAAACGAGTGGGAGGCGTCACTCCTCACAAATTCCCTTTTCTCCGTGTTGACGCTAGGGGATAAACAGGAACTTTAACTAATTGAGTCATAAGTTTCGAAATCGATCGCAAAAAAGAAAATTGCCAGACTGGAAAAATATTGAAACTTGCAGACACGTAGACACGAAAAGGTGTTTGAGTTGCGTTGTATAAGAAATTTGGGGGCGACCCTAATTCTTGCCTAGTTTTACGTTACTAATAAAAATTTTACGTGTACGTGAAAATTACATTTTAACCACGACTAGGGCGGTTTTGTTGTAACCTAGAAAACGTACTTGCTACTGGGTATAAACGCAATGTTTAAGCGTCAAGTTACGCCCTGAATGTTTAAGCAGATTTACTCAAAAGTCGGTGAATTGAACTAATTTAAATATTGCTACAAGTAGCTGCTCGTTTTTTTTGGGATGCTTGTATAATTTTATACTCGTTTCCGGAAAATGTTTTCCTTAGAAAACTCGTGCTAGTTTGGTGTGTTTGGAGGTTTTAGCTGATGATTTAAAGGCGAAAGCTAACAAGTAAATAAATACGACGAGTAGTTGACGCAATCTCGTTGCTTCTTATTTTGACACAAGGGCGACTGAATTGTATAAAATATCAGAGTAACGTGTAAAATTTACTAACTTTGGTGCTAATGAAAGTTATAATTACTTTGGTTCCTCCTTGCACTATGGGGATTAAAATCAAATATCAAATATTGTGAATATAACGAGTTACTATGGTGAGTCCACAATCCAATTCAACTTTATGCAGGAAAAAAGTTGTGGCAAATCCAAATTAAATAAATGGACGCAAATGCAAATATTCTAAGAGTGATAGCGCCTTATAGGTTTTTGGATACAGCAAAAACTGTCAAATCTACCAATTTTTTTGTGTCAGTTATAAAAACTGCAATAAATTGCTGAGCAAAAAAAACCAAAATCAACTTGTGAAATAATTTTAACATGAGCTTAAAGTGCACACAAACTTGCACAACTTTTTAAAGCTCATAGAAAGACAAATACAATATTCAAGAATACCTAAAATTTATTAGTTGATTTTTAGTCTTTTCTAAAGCATAATCAGATTCTATTAGAAATGGATAACAAGGCACGTTAGGACTTTTCTCCTATTTAGCGTCAAATTTTCGATCACCTCAACTAATTTTTAAACCTCTCGGCAGCTTCTTCACTCCCCATTCTCTACATAATAGCGAAGCAAGTCTTTTTTTTCGAAAAACAGTTGTAATCCTGCAAACCTCAATAAACGCCCCTAACGGGTGGCAGGTGTTTAACAAGCTTCTATTGCCATTCTCCTAGACGTTCTTTTGATGTCAGCACTAAAGATTAATTCCCTAGATGTAAACATTTTACTTATTTATAACTCAACTCCATCAACATCGCCGTCAACCACCAATTAACAATTAAACGCGCCTATATCGATTCTCCGATGGGTTTTACATGAAATTGAGCCATCGAATTCCGACCACCCCTATCTTTATTTCAGCTTTATTGGTCCCGAACCCACCCCTAAACCTCTCGCGTCAAGTTAAACCGTTGGAAATAATTCATTGCACGTCTTTCCGAATCACTGCATGTCGGACCGAAAACGTAATCGTCGTCGCTTTCGAAAATTAATTACGGCAAATAGTGCGAAAATCGCCGTTTCCATTTGGAGTTTTCATTTATCGCATGTGTGTATGGGAGCTTACCATTAATGACGTGTACGTTAACACTTGTGGGGGCTGCTATTGTGGGAACGCACGAGTAGTTCCCGGAATCGGAGAGATGTGCACTTGTGATGTGCAATCGTGACGTTAAACCATCCGTCCATTGGTTCTGAAACATATGTTTGGTGGCTCCGTTAGATGTGGAACTGAAGAGATTACGTGACGTGAATTTAAATTTAGCGATTACCGGGACGTGTGGGACGCATAATTGCGTGCATCTTTTCGTTTGGAGGGTTGAAAGTGTTTTGAAGAGAGGGTGAGGGAAATTACGTACCTGTACTGTGACTCTCGTAGTTGAGTCGGCATCGTTGATGTGGGATGGGGTTGTTTGGATAATTTCGGTACCTTTATACCAAAAAACAGTGCCCAAATCGTGTGGTCCTTGGTTGATGACGCAAGTGAGGGTCACGGAGCTTCCTGCTTTCACGTGCAGGTCGCTCGCCTCCAAGATACGAGCTTTAGCTTCTGGAACAGCGATGATTCATCCATATAGTAAATTAAGCAGTAGAAAGAACATTGTTTCGAGGAAAATATTCAAAATTCCAATAAGAAAATTTTGGATATCGAAAAACCTTAAAAATCACCAGCAATCGCGTTTCTTATATCACAACGCAATTTAATAAATTATATTGTGACGTCAAAACACTCAAAACCTAGCACAATTTGTGTAGGCAGTACCAAAGTGACCCATAATGTTGATTGCGTCTCTTTGAATTATTGTGGCCCGACTTTCATTGTTATGATAATCATGAATCGATGCTAGTCCAAGTTTTGAGGGTAGAGTTTCATTGCACTTTGAAAGAAATTATTTTTAAAAATGAAGTAGTCTTTTTTTTATTCTGCAGACTGCAGTTTAATCATTGTCTTCAAATTAATTGTTGATTAGCTTCTCTGCTTTAATTAAGGACATTTTTAAATTAAACCTGAGACTATAGAATTTGCTGGAATTTTCTGGCAATTAATCTTATCCCTTTCAACAACTGAGTCGGAATCTAAAAAGTGCAATTTTAATTTATTACCTTAGGAATAAATTCTGACAGGACGAGTGTTAATATTGGAGTTCGTGCAATTCCCAACGGAATCTCGAATGATGGAAGAGTGCATTGCGCGTATAAATCCTTGTATATTATACTAAACAAACATTCATTTCGAGTTTGGCAAAGTGAAGAAGAAACTCAACAATTCAAACGTATTGGTGCAATGCAATTGAAATTACTGTCTAGTTGAAGCGAATTTAAAAGGAACTAAATCCAAATTAAATGTTCTATAGAAATTTTTCTATCTAAATAATTAAGTTCCACGCAAATAACGTGCAACAATTAGAAACAAATTGAAACATAAAAATTACAAAAATTACAAAAAAATTAGATCTAAAGAATTGGCATCAGTATCGCTATTATCAAGTCCTTTACGTCTACTGAGGCCTCCATTTGGTTCCGGAGTTGTTTGTAACCACTTGGTCCTTGCAGCTTCTTTGATGTTGTCGGTTAAGCTTTTGCCAACTCGTGGCCTCTAATCAAACATTTCTAGTGCTGTCTTTTGCAATTTTTATTTTTACTTAGTGTAGTCTCAAGTGCATTTCAAACGTAAGTCCTGAAGATTTTGTATTTTTACTTAATTTGTGATAAAGCTGGAAGTATTTTTTTCTATTTCTCTGCTAAGTTACTAGAAATCAAACAAATGTCACAAAAGGTGGAGGCGCCGGGAGAATTTAAATAAAACTATTAGTGATTTGAAAATTTCAAGTCGATTTGACTTCTACTTAAGGATATCAGCAAGAGGATAAATATTCAAATTTATAACAACCCGTAAAAGTTCAGAAACAATAAGAATATTCTAAACGTAAACCTTGCAGCCAGTAATTAGTTACTTAAATTAATTTCAGAAGTTCCTGAAAAATTTAGTGCTCGAAATTAAATTGCAAATAACTTTTGCAGCTTACATGATTGCCAGAATAATTTAATATCTTTTGTGAGTGCTGTTACCTTTCAAAAATAATCAAATTTCTCTCCAGTAAATTTTGATGCTTAATTTTCCAATTTCCTGCAATTGTTTGCAATCCTTTGTCTCAAATCACTAGAAAAATGCAGCGTTTAGCCTTAAATAATGGAGAATTTTAAATAACTTTTGCTCGTGATGCCTCAGAAAATTTGGTTATTTAAGTGTTGATATTTTATGCAGAACAAAAACAAAAAATTGGTAAATTAGAAAGCCGAAGGTATTTTTTTTCTGTGTTAAGTTACTAGAAATCGACCGAATTCCTAGATGTTACAAATGGCGGAGGCGTCGGGGGAATTTATATAAAATTATTAGCGATTTGAAAATTTCAAGCTAATTTGACTTCTACTTAAGGATATCAGCAAGAGGATTAATATTCAAATTTATAACAACTCGTAAAAGTTCAGAAACGATAAAAATACCAAAACGTAAACTTTGCAGCCAGTTATTAGTTGCTTAAATTAATTTTAGAGCTTCCTGAAAAATCTAGTACCCAAAATTAAATTGCAAATAACATTCGCAGCTCACATGATTGCTGGAAAATTTTAATATTTTTTGTGAATGCTGCTACCTATAAAAAAATAATTAAATTTTCCTCAAGTAAAGCTTATGTTTCCAATTTCCTGCAGTTGTTTGCATTTTTTCGTCTCAAATCACTGAAAAAATGCAGCGTTCAGCCTTAAATAATGGAGGATTTTAGATAATTTTTGCTCGTGATGCATTTGGTTATTTAAATGTTGATATTTTATGCAGAACAAAAACAAAAAATTTGGTGAATTAGAAAGCTGAAAGTGTTTGTTTATATTTCTGTGCTAAGTTACTAGAAATCGATCAAATTCTTAGATGTTACAAATGGCGGAGGCGCCGGGGGAATTTATATAAAATTATTCGCGATTTGAAAATTTCAAGTTGATTTGACTTCTACTGAAGGATATCAGCAAGAGGATAAATATTCAAATTTATAACAACTCGTAAAAGTTCAGAAACGATAAAAATATTCGAAATGTAAACTTTGCAGCCAGTTATTAGTTGCTTGAATTAATTTTAGAGCTTCCTGAAAAATTTAGTGCCCAAAATTAAATTGCAAATAACATTCGCAGCTCACATGATTGCTGGAATATTTTAAAATTTTTGTGAATGCTGCTACCTATAAAAAAATAATTGAATTTTCCTCAAGTAAAGCTTATGTTTTCAATTTCCTGCAGTTGTTTGCATTTTTTCGTCTCAAATCACTGAAAAAATGCAGCGTTCAGCCTTAAATAATGGAGGATTTTAGATAATTTTTGCTCGTGATGCTTTTGGTTATTTAAGTGTTGATATTTTCTGCAGAACAAAAACAAAAAAATTAGTGAATTAGAAAGCTGAAAGTGCTTTTTTTATTTCTGTGCTAAGTTACTAGAAATCGACCAAATTCTTAGATGTTACAAATGGCGGAGGCGCCGGGGGAATTTATATAAAATTATTAGCGATTTGAAAATTTCAAGTTGATTTGATTTCTACTGAAGGCTATCAGCAAGAGGATAAATATTCAAATTTATAACAACTCGTAAAAGTTTAGAAACGACAAAAATATTCGAAACGTAAACTTTGCAGCCAGTTATTAGTTACTTGAATTAATTTCAGAACTTCCTGAAAAATTTAGAGCTCAAAATTAAATTGCAAATAACTTTCGCAGCTCACATGATTGCTGGAATATTTTAATATTTTTTGTGAGTGCTGCTACCTTTCAAAAATTAATCAAATTTTTCTCCAGTAAATCTTAATGCTTGCTTTTCCAATTTTTTGCAATTGATTGCATATTTTGTCTCAATTCACTGAAAAAATGTCGCGCTTAGCCTTAAATAATGGAGAATTTTAAATAATTTTTGTTCTTGATGCTTCAGAAAATTTGGTTATTTAAGTGTTGATATTTTATAAAGAACAAAAACAAAAAATTGGTAAATTAGAATAGTGGAAGTTTTCTTTTGTCTATTTCTGTGCTAAGTTACTAGAAATCAAACAAATTCTTAGATGTTGCAAAAGGCGGAAGCGCCGGGAGCATTTATATAAAACTATTGGTGATTTGGAAATGTTTAAGTCGATTTGATTTCTAATTAAGAATATTAGCAAGAGGGTAAATATTCAAATTTCTAAAAACCCGTAAAAGTTAAAAAATAATAAAAATATTTGAATCGTAAACTTTGCAGCCAGTTATTAGTTGCTTGAATTAATTTTAGAGTTTCCTGAAAAATTTAGTGCCCAAAATTAAATTGCAAATAACTTTCGCAGCTCACATGATTGATGGAATATTTTAATATTTCTTGTGAATGCTGCTACCTATAAAGAAATAATTAAATTTTCCTCAAGTAAAGCTTATGTTTCCAATTTCCTGCAGTTGTTTGCATTTCTTTGTCTCAAATCACTGAAAAAATGCAGCGTTCTGCCTTAAATAATGGAGGATCTTAGATAATTTTTGCTCGTGATGCTTTTGGTTATTTAAGTGTTGATATTTTATGCAGAACAAAAACAAAAAATTTAGTGAATTAGAAAGCTGAAAGTGTTTTTTTTTATTTCTGTGCTAAGTTACTAGAAATCGACCAAATTCTTAGATGTTACAAATGGCGGAGGCGCCGGGGGAATTTATATAAAATTATTAGCGATTTGAAAATTTCAAGTTGATTTGACTTCTACTGAAGGATATCAGCAAGAAGATAAATATTCAAATTTATAACAACTCGTAAAAGTTCAGAAACGATAAAAATATTCGAAACGTAAACTTTGCAGCCAGTCTTTAGTTACTTGAATTAATTTCAGAACTTCCTGAAAAATTTAGAGCTCAAAATTAAATTGCAAATAATTTTCGCAGCTCACATGATTGCCAAAATATTTTAATATATTTTGTGACTGCTGCTACCTTTCAAAAATTAATCAAATTTTCCTCTAGTATGATGCTTGCTTTTCCAATTTCCTGCAGTTGTTTGCATTTTTCTATGTCAAATCGCTGAAATAATGCAGCGTTCAGTCTTAAACAATGGAGAATTTTAAATAATTCTTGCTTGTGATGCTTCAGAAAATTCGTTTATTTAAGTGTTGATATTTTATGCAGAACAAAAACAAAAAATTGGTAAATTAGAATAAAACTTTTGCAATAAAATGAAATTTCCATTTAAGAATTATATAGCCAATCCCCTTTCGCGTAAACACAGTAAACGAGAAACCCGGTTAAAATACGAAACTAGTTTCCGAGATGAGATTAAAGATAACTAATGTTATCGTATAAGGTTAAAAGGCCTCCTGCTCTTGGATTTCCAATACTACTGAACTTGTTTTGATGCATAAATATCGATACGAACAAGTCTCGTAAACAACTTCGTTCCATTCAATGATTTATCCATTCCTCTGCAGGAATATGGGTTTATGTAGTGCGGAATCAATTTAGAAGCTCTTGCACGTCCAAATAAAATATTACTTGGAATTTTCATAATATATTCATGCACCCGGTAGTAACTCAAAACATTCCTGATTCGCGAGCTTTAACGACTAGACATGTGCAGATTCAGCTGCGAACTTGCCGTATTTTTCATTACACCTCCAAAAAAAAACATTTGTAAATAAGTAAGAAAATCTGGCTTGAAACACGCCTCTTTTGATAATAACATATTCACAACGGCGCTAACCGCATTAAATATTCAGAGAATTTAAAGGTTCTATGTGGCACTTTTTGTGTCATTCCGTTTGAATATTTCAACCGGTTGCTGAATTTTTGAACAATTCCGGTACAACTGACAAAATTCCTTGAATAAACCAAATTGCCGGCGCAAAACCCGCACATTTCCTCCGCAACTGAAATAATGCGATTTTTGTATTTAGAAACGTTTTTTGCTTGAACGCCGTCCAATTTCGTGGCGAAATGCAAAGAGAGGGCTCAAATCCCTTCGATGAAATCGATAAATTGTCGAAGAAGTAGTAAAAAATGATACGTTTCAGGGGGTGAAAGTGACGTGTTTAAAAAGGGCTCTATAACAAGTTGAGTCTCGATCTAGACCTTTAATAAACGATGTATACAGTTCGTTTAATAATTCATGGCGGCGTACAGGAACAAAACTGCCAATATGGAGGAAATAAACGTAGAAGTATGCACATAATCATTTGGAAAACTGGAGTGGTTTACATAATCCCGACTCGTGCCTGATCCTTATCTGTGCAACTCGTGTTCTTGCGACTCAATTTCGAAACTCCGCCGGGGACAAGGCCGTAAATAATTATCGAAATAAAAGGAACCAAAATAAAGAGGTTCCCAATAATATTTCGGTTGCGTAACGACGCCAGTATATAACGCGAGTAATCCGGTGTTATCCTCCTCAGGATTTGACGGCCGTTATAGATTAAGATATTAGAGCTCGGGAATATGGATCGTTCGGCCGGTCCGCGTAATAGCTCGGAAGGGACTTAACGGAAAAGACGGAGAGGACGGGCGACAAAAAGGAGAAAACAAACGGGAGGGAAAAGACTTATTGCATACCAATAGGAAAGGATAAACGGACCGCCGAAAACTGCCGAGCTTTCCCTTATTTTGTTAAAGGGATGTTTTTATGTATTTATACAATTTGTTTTACGTCACAAGTTTCGGGAATAAAACCGGCCCGTGGCCTCGTTCCAATGCAAAACGACGAGGACGCACCGCCGCCAGGCGGCGCCTAATTAAAGCAAATTGGAAGCGCTAAGCAGGTTGCACGGGGATAACGCGCCAATAGGCGCTAGATGCCCAAACCCGGATTTTAATTTACGGCTTCTTTGGCGCTTTTGTCTTACTTTATTAGGCTCGTAATTTATTATTAGAACCGGCAATGGAACACTTACCTCTCGCATCGTAAACCCGAAATTATTCTGTGGCAGCTAGCAAATTGTCAATTTATAGTTTGCAGGAAGCGGTTCTCCTCCATTAATTACTCTAAACACAATGCAACCTCAATTATATTGATGCAAATCGGTCGGGCAACTAGAACGTTACTGTCAAATAAAGAAAAAGTTACATTGAAGCCAAAATTATTATTTTTACAAACCTCAAGTAAGTTTGTAATTGGTTTGTAAAGGGAAATTTTACGAAATTCTACTTCTAGATAAATTAACAACTGCAGATAAAAATCAAATTTTGGACTAAGTTCTAAGCGCCAAATCGAGTTTAATTTTTGGCATTCTGAAAATGTATAAGGTAAAGGAATGAAATTAATTTAAAATTTCCAAATTGTTAAGTTATCTAGCAACTTGAGGGGGTTTGAATATGGAGTATCAAAACTCAAAATACTTTATTCAAAAACAAGCATTTGGAACCCCAGGATTTTTAAAATTGACGTTGATTGTTGCTTAAAACTATTTTCATGTTTGATTAGTGGCACTATCTTTGGGTATAGACTTGAAATTTATACAGCAGATGGTGCAAAATTCTATGTAAATGTAATTTATGCAATTAAAAAATATCGGGTGGAACACACACAATGTCAATTTACTAGAGCAAGTAAAATTATTTTTAAATTAATTTTCCTCCATGGATAATGTGTAAAGAATTTTTTTTCGGTACAGTTTGAATTACAGAATTGCGCTTAATTTCTGTCTAGGATGAAACAATCGTAACGACCCAAATCTCGCAAATCTAGAATACGATCGACTTCATTAAAGTGCAGATTGTGTTTTTATTCCCGGCAGAAACCCGTTGAATTTTTGCCAAATTGCCAGTTTCAAATTGTTGCGTTGACGATTTTAATTTCGATACAGACAATTGTTAATCTTCTTGCAATAACGGAAGTTATTTCCGGAAGTTTTAAAATCTTAATCAAACTTTGCCCAAGTATCATTATGTGTACTCATAGGTTCGTAATCTAAAGTGCCGCGAAAAGTTAAATTGGAGATTTCGATTAATAAATATTTTTTGAAAGTAAAGCCTTTCGCTATGTTTACTTAACCGCCGCCATAAGCTCTGAACTTCAGGTTCTTGAATTTCCCTGTAATCCTCCTCCGAATTTGACATGATCGTTTAAAAAAAGTAATTGCCTTTTTCTGATATCGCAAGTCCTCCAATTTAATTGATTTGCCTCACGACATTTTTCCAAAAACAAATTGTATGGGTGATCGGGGGTAAATTGCTTAAACTGTTTAACTTCATTTGTAGTCGTGTTGTGTCCAGCAAAATTTCTGATTTGTACTTATAAATAAAACATTGGTCGTGCGGAGGTCGGGGCAATTTTCGAAAAAGATGGCGTGACCGGCGGATAGATGGGACTGTTTTTGTTACATTGACCAAGACGGACAGTTAGAGAAGCAACAATAGCGCAATATTATCTCGGAAACGCTTTGTTCGGGATTTCTCGTTCAATATTTTCGTTCTCTCGATCAAATGCTTTTCCATAAATAATAACAGCGGGTCTCTGTCTTTACTGCCAAACTGGCACTTGTGTAAATATTTGTAATACAAAGGAATTTTTTCTGGCCACAACAATAGGTCGAATTTGACAAACATCTATAGAGTGCAGAGAGGGAACTATAATTGTCTTTATTTTCCTTAACATTACAATTGCAACAATTCTCAAGAATTGCGAGATTTCTTTTACCTTTTTTCATAATATAAGAAATTCTATAAAAAAAATTGTGACCGTTTGCCACAATAATGTTATGAAATTATGTCGAGAGAAGCTCCAGAAACGCAGCTAACTGCCAATTTGCTACCCTGAAAGGTGTTTGTAATTAATGGTAGCTAACTAAAGATTTGAGGTTTGGCAAGAATTTTCACCAATTATTTTCTAAAAGTCAATGACCTTCGACATGAATCTCTTAAGACCACTTAACATTTTTTCTAAATTAAACGTTTTCACTTATTTCAAAAATAATTTTTGAAAAGGGATTTGTCTCAATGCCTCTTTAATGTTTTATAATCTGTTTGAAAGGTTCTTGAATTATCTCGTAGTAGCTAATTTTCACTAAGTAATTGCAATTTGTTAACTTTTTTAATCCAGTTTCGCAGATTTTCCAACATTAATCAAAGTTCCTAACAATTCTTTCAGTGCATCAACTCTCACTTAAACCCTATGGTTTCAAAAACACTTTTAAAAATTGCATACCAATAAGTTGTAACAGGTATAGATGAATATTCCGAAGATTATTCAAAGCAATTTTATTTCATAATGAGAAAATTGGCGAAGAGAAATGCAACGAAATTGTGGGCAAGTTGATGGACGTTTAATTGTTCTAAAAGGTGGGTAAATTACGTGACGCCGAATTTCCTCACCTGTTTCACAACTGTTTCGTGGCCCCGGCGTGAACTAATCAAGGTTTTGTTGTTGTTGGGCCGTTTGGTCCGCAGCTTGATTGGGCCGGTAATGTCGGTTAATTTGCGAGTTCGGGCCATAATTTCGGCGTTAAAAAGTTAGGGGCATCTGTCGGCCAGAATAAAAAGCGAGATTTAGTGTTGGACGGACCGGCGCTCCACAATGCAAACGTGTTATTTAGTGCCCGATGTAGTTTAACAAAGAGTAATTTCCATTGTTTCTGGCAAACCGCTCACATGAAAGGGCCTTTAGTGCGTTACGCAAACAGACAATGGAAAGATTGAAAGCCGGCGTGTTTGGCTCGGTAAGATCGGAGGATAAATCTAAGGTGGGAAATATCATGTGCGGATTTGTTCAGAATCCACATTCGGGACATTTCTCATTCTGGACCGATAGACGTAATTTACGATCGGGCCCGGCTACCCCTGGAGAGAAGAGTTTACTTGGAAGACTCCTGGTCCGAAGCCAATTCCGCAATATATGTGGGATTATATAAAGATGAGAGGGCAGACCATCGCTCTGCTACCGCCGGCGATTTATCCGAATTTGGAGGGATGCGGCTAAAAGGCGAAGGGAAGCGCGACCTTTCGCACCGCGAGATTAAAAATTCAACGGGTGCCGCCGTTAAACGCCTCCTGCCAATAATTTGACCAACGCGATTACGACCGCAATCAATCAGCGAGGCCCTCCCAGGGCTGTTATTCTTCGCCAACACTCCAACTACGATCGAAACGAAATTGCTAACACTCTTGTTTTCAAAAACGTTCCGGCCCGACAGACCCCAGAGACTACAATCATAACTTCATAACGTTTCTATGTTCGTACCGAATAAAAAAAATGGCTCTAGGACTAACCGCGCAAATTCACTTTATTTGCATAAATTATTCAAATTAATTTCTTTGTTAACCTGTAAACATTGTAGTACAAGTAATGTAGAATTTTGCGTTTGAAAATAGTTTAGAGTACAATTCAACTACATATATCTTAAAAGGGAGTATAATACAAGCAATTCTTGCAAAAATTCTTTATTAATAGCTACTGAAGATTTTGAGTAGGTATTTCGATGAGAAGTGCGTTACCTTCATTGACCTTTAAAAAGTTTTGCAGCTCTCCAAATTCACATAGTTTTAAGTCCAAATAGAAACTTAAGACAGCATCGCGTTCATCGGGTTGTCTTGTTGGGAAACAAGCCACATAGAGCATGAAAATGCTCAAGAAACCCAAAATTATTCTAACTCAAGGAAATTGCGTTTTTCCAACGTGATTATTGTCACGAAACACGTTTTTGAATTAGAATTTTTCATTTAAGCGATACATCTTGAGTGTCTCACAAAAGTTGAAAAAAGTTCAAATTTTCACAAAGTTTGCACCTTAATAATTTCTATAATTCTTAAGCTACTGCAAATACAAAAATATCCCCACAACATAAATTCAAAAAATGCGCAAGCGGATGGTAAATAAAAGTGCAGGAATTTTTACAAAAGTTGAAGTGATTTTCAAACGGCCATAACTTGAAAATTACAAGTCCGAATTATAAACTAGCTACAGCGTTACGTTAGGCGAGCTCAACAGTATTAAATGAAACCATAAAACGGCATCAAACAATTTCAAAATTTTCAATTTTTTTTTTCTACCTCAATCGATAAAAATTTAAAAAAATGCTAAAATCGAAACCAATCATTCTTAGTGTTTAGAAATAATGTATTTTAACTTAACGTGTCACCCTTATCTCATTTTCGTTTCCGGTACGTTCATTTGGGTGATAGAATTTCAGCATTGCGCAAAAGAAGACAAAATCACAAATTTTTACAAAACTTACACCTCGATAACTGCCACAGTTTTTGAGCTACTTCTAACGTAGAAATATTCCCTTAATCGCCTTTTAAAGGGCTTTCCAACAAGACTAAAACCGATTTTTTACCACAGTAAATAAAGAAACTGAATTTTTCAATTTTGAGCAAAATTTAGCTGAAAAAATTCAAATTGTCAGATTTTTGAAAATTAAGACTCTAAATTAAAACCTAACGACTGCGTCTTGTTCAGCGAGTTGTCTATTATAAAATGAGACCATAAAGATTTGCTTGAAAATTTTGAAGATTTTCTACCTAAAACAAGGCAGATAGTTAGTGCACAAAAATGCTCAAAAATCCCAAAATCATTCCCACCCAAGAAAAATGACTTTTCTTGACGTAATTTTTGTAGCAGAAGACGGTTCTGAACTCGGATTTTCTATTTAAGTGATGCATTTCGAGTGTCTCACAATAGTTGACAAAAATTCAAATTTTTACAAAGTTTGTAGTTCAATAACTTCTGCATTTTTTAAGCTATTGCAAATACGAGGATATCCCCGCAATGGAAATTCAAAGGGCTTTCTGAAAAGTCTAATACTAACGCCATGTGATGGTAAATAAAAATTCAGGAATTTTTACAAAAGTTGAAGTGATTTTCAAACGGCCATAACTTGATAAGTACAAGTCAGAATTATAAACTAGCCACAGCGTTACGTTAGGCGAGCTCAACAGTATCAAATGAAACCATAAAACGGCATCGAAAAATTTCAAAATTTTTAAATTTTTTTTCTACCCCAATTGATAAAAATTTTAAAAAATGCTAAAATCAAAACCAATCATTCTTAGTGTTTAGAAATAATGTATTTTAACTTAACGTGTCATCCTTATCTCATTTCCGTTTCCGGTACGTTCATTTGGGTGATAGAATTTGAGCATTGCGCAAAAGGAGACAAAATCACAATTTTTTTCAAAATTTGCGCCTTGATAACTGCCACAGTTATTGAGCTATTTGGAACATAAAAAGATTCGCTTAATCGCCTTTTAAAGGGCTTTCCAACAAACCTAAAACCATTTTTTACCACAGCAAATAAAGAAACTCAATTTTTCAATTTTGAGCAAAATTTTGCTCAAAAAATTCAATTTGTCAGAATTTTGAAAATTGAAATTCCAAATTAAAAACTAACGACAGCGTCTCGTTTAGAGAGTTGTCTACTATCGAATGAGACCATAAAAATCTGCTTTAAAATTTTGAAAATTTTTGACCGAAATCAAATCACATAGTGCATGAAAATGCTCCTCAAAATTCCAAAAATCATTTCCACTCAAGGAAAATGTCTTTCCCCGAAGTAATTTTTGTCGCTGAACACGTTTTTGTCCTAGGATGTTCCATTTAAGCAATGCATCTCGATAATAATTTTTTTCCTAAATTTCTAAATTCCAAATCGATTTAGGTAAGTGAACATTTTTTTGACAAAATGTCATATTGAATAATGCAATAAAGTACTTGTTGTTACGTTATGTCGTTTTTATGTCGTAGGTTCAATTTTCTTGCGTAAATTTCTTTACGTCGCCACTCTCCAGTCAACGTGCAGACAAAATGCCCACCTTCATCAAAAATGCTTTAAAGTTTAGGTAACACGTAATAAAATTTGCTGTGTTTCTGCAGAATAAATTTTCTTCTAACAGTTCGCTCTTTATTCACACTCAATATTCAAAACATTAATGATCGAAGCTTTAAACTATAGAACTGAGTTTCTGTGTTTGCGAATGTTCTCTACCATTTATAATACAACCGGTGCTGCTTCTGTATTGTATTAGTTTTCATTTCTCAATGTTGGAAATAGAACATTTACATCGTTCAACTGCCAGAACTCGAAATCAAAGGTTTTCACGCTGAGAAGCGAATTTGCTGACCATTTCACTCAAACCCATGCCTTTTATAACATTTCCAGTTGTCAAATCTAAATTGTATGATCCGCCCGTCAATTAATTGAAGGTCTACGAAGACTCCATAAGACGCTTCCTTACCAATGACGTTCAATCTGAACGGAAGCGACATTTTCGGTTCAGTGTTGACCTGACATTCGTAGATTCCGGAGTCCCGGAGCTGGGGGAACTTAATCTGCAACGTCCAATTGTCGGACTTGTCCGGTCGGATCACTTGAAATCTCTGGTCGGATGTATATGTCAATATGCCCGCCGTCAGGATGTGCAGGTCTCGTTTGCGGATCCACGAAACCTAAAACAAATATTGACATTATTATATAAACCTCAATTTATTCACCGGATGAAAACTTTCAATTTGTTTTCAATTTTAAATTTATCTTTGTACCGAAATTAATTACTTTGTCCGCGAAACAATTCCACGTTAACAAAAGGGAAATTAGAGAAGTCATGTGAAATTGCATCCAATCAAAGTTGTAAAGGAACATGCCATCATGACGAAATGGAATATCGTTGATGCGACAACCGCAACAAACGGCATGTCGATAGCTTGTTGGCAATGAGAAAAAATATTCGAAAATAATTGTTGAGTAACAAATTGGGTACGCAAAACCGATTTTGAAAATTTTACGTAATAGAAAGACAAAAATTGCAGTTTCAGAATCACTCAGGTTATCGAGTATCGAGCGAAATTTGGACAAATAATATGAAATTAACCTCTGTGTAACTGTTAATATTGAAACAAATAGATACAGTTAACTCGTAGATTGAAACAGTTAATTTGACATATGGATCCTGATTTCTGTGTCTGCAATAAAATTGGTCCGATAACTATGCCGCTATTTGCGTCGAAATCAGTGGAATACTGAAATTTGTTTGAGCTAATTGTCAAATGCTAGCATTGATTAAGCATTCAACATCGCATTGCAGTTACTGTAGAGAAGAAAGTAAATGCGGGTGTTGACATAAAATTTTTGTCTTCTTTAAATTTGATTTGTCCACAAAATTTTCAGCAATTTTTCACGTATTTGTCGCATTCATAACTAAAAAAAATGTTTTGTATTGGAACTTAAGTGTTTCTAGGTGGGGACTTTAAATGAAGTCGCAAAATATCCCTCAAGCACACCTCGAGTCATTACTTAAGAAAATTCGAGGAAAAATTATTGAATTTATTAATTCTCAAAAATATTGCCTTAATGATGATAACAAGTCACTAAATATTTGATACTCCGATAGTTAGAAAAGAGAGTTTAGCTGTATTTTACATTTAAGTTGGTACGTCATTAAAACTTAACAAACAAGTTAAAACCAAGCGCTGACTAAATATTTACTTAATACCTTAAAAGTTTTGGTTTTATTCGACATAAATAAAAAAGTTCACATAAGAACGTGTTTTCTAGCAATATTTCACGAGCACGTCCGGAGGCTGCCTTTGATTCAAAATTTCAAGAGCGAAACACGTTCGACTGCAAACCTTGCAATTTTTTATATCCGTCTAGCGTGGTTATTAAGAAAATTTGTAGAATAAAAAAAGTCTAGCGACTGGTTCTTTTCGCAAATTTAATTTGAAATCGTCAGAATTTGAAGAAAAACATGGACGACACACAAGTAATGTCTACTACTTTCATGAAACAAAGCAACAACGTCTTGGTCGCCAGTTTCTTGAACGGGAGATCAAAATTGAATACTCAAATTGCCACTTTAGAACAACAAGAAAGACGCAAGAGATAAGAAAAAGTATATCAAGACTTTTGCCTCAAAAGCTTCGACTTTTCCTGATACGCCACAGTTTAAGGTTTAATTAACTCTAGAAGTGCGACGTTATTAAATAATTCGCCTTAGCGAGAATCTGATTGGGTTATCTGGGCGTAAGATCGTAGGTTAAAAGTTCAGACAGAACCACGTAAATGCCATTAACGTTTATTGCAGGAAAACTGTAGGCGTGAAGAAAGGTTGCGGGTTTCGTTAGAGTGATATCGGGTAAATGCTAACTAAAATTCCAACTCGTGCAAGCATAGCGAGCTTCCGGTGGTCAGGTTCTAAAGTTCTAGGACTACGTTACACCGGGAACTTATTTGTTTGTGGAAAATGAACCGGAAGTGTTTCCTGTCTATGCTTGTTAGATTCTGAATGTAACAGTTGCAGAATTTATAGATTTTAGGCTCAAATAATGAAAATATTCCATTGCGTCGAGAGTTTGTATGAGAAATATCAAATAACGAAATTTTCTAGTTAATCCCCGCCACGCTGACACAACCCGATTCCTAACAGAAACTTTACCCAATTCCCCCTTTTCTGACAAAAATATTAAAATTAATCACGGGACGTATCGATTATAATTTTTTTTTTCACTTTTAATTCAGTAATCAAATTGTGGGAGTAACTGTGATGCGGATGCTGAAACCGTTAATTACTTGCTACTTAAAAAAAATAAATATTGGAAAGACGTCCATAAAATACACATAAATAATTTAGTGGAGAAAAATCAACAAAAAAAATTTGTTTGCGTTAAAATCCTAGGAGAAATCTGCATAATGGCTTAAATAGAAGCTACTCGACGCAGAAAAAGTGCTCGAGCCAGTGTTTGATTCCGGATTTTGCAAATATTGTAGAGTTAAAAGCATGGTAATCATGAGATAGCTGTTATCGTGGGTACGTTAACAAAATGGGCAGCGCACATTTTACTGAAGATAACTCTGGCACTTACGTCTAGGTACTCCACATTATAGGTAAATTATTGACCAACTTAACTTGGCTAGAATTTATGGGGAGATGTGGGGCACGTAGGTATCGTTATCCAGAACAATTGGATTAAATTAATATTACAGAGGGACATATTTTATTACTGCAAAGAGATACGCCTAAATTCGGCGTCCTCCAAGTAAGTTGCCGAGTTCGCCCAAATCGTAACTAGCTCTGAATTATTTATGTTGCAGCATTAAAGTAGGCAACCATAGAATAATAGCGTAATTTGAACTGGGTGAGAATTAATATTTAAAACCGTCAGTAGCTATTTACCCGAATGAAAATTGTTGTTTGTCGACCAATATTCTTGGTTGCGCCACCACTAATGATAACAAAATTGAATTAGAAAAAAGTTTTTGCTTGTTCAAGTTCGTGATTTTGATTTACTCATTTTAAAACTTGCAAAACTAAAATAAACGGATTCAAGTAACGATCGGGGCGTAGTGAAAAGAGTTTTGGTCGGAATTGTAAGGATTTGTTAGATACTGAAACAGAATTTCTGACCGTTACGGATAGGGATGCAACCAAAAATAAATATTTCTCTTTTCTAACTACGCTTCCATTTTAAACTAATGGCTACCGACCTCCTGTTTCCAATCAGCGAATCGGAACGAGATGAAAAGGTCGTGTTAGAGGGACACAACACGAACAAATTAATTAGAAATCGGCCGTGAAAAAGTTTTTAATTGGCTGCTAGCGTTCGTTATTTCGTCGAAGACGAAAACCCGAGATTTCCGGTCGGTCGACCGTACGTGCGTCGATTTCCGGGCGTCGCGACGGGAATATGTTAATGCGCCGGTAATGCCGGAACTAGTCTCTAGTCTAGTTCATAATCCTTCAACACATTCAGTTGATTTATAAGGCCGAAGTTGAATCGTAACTCTGCTTTAATCGTCACAGAGCGACTAGCAGTTGTGACAAATGTCTTTGCTCTCTTCGCCTTCGCCCTCTTGCACGCACGGCTTAATATGATTCAATTAACGTTTCGCCGAAAGCTCGCAACTTTCCCGTCAAATAATATCAACTGTCGATTTTCGGGGTGCGATATTACATGCTTCATGCGTGCGGAGCTTTTGTGTACAGCCTCTTTAACGACAACTAAATTGCTTCCCTCCAACCTCAATAACTTGTTTCTGGTGTATCGAGCTTTATTATATCGATGGAAATTGATATTTCCATCAAATTGATTTCGAAAACAACGAATCGATCCGGCAACCAGCTCTAATGCCATTCACTACACGACCCGCGAATTCCTTATGGCTTTTCTGATTTTAATTACGCCTTCTGTCGTGAATTATTGACCGTTTTTCTGTTCAGGGAACATTCCGAAAGAAGGTGGATGTTACACACAATTATTAATTCAGGTCTCAAGACTTGTTTTTCCACCGGCAAATTTACTTAACAATGTCCTCTAATGAACGCAAAGGGTAAATTGGAATGGGTAATTTTATGTTAAATTCCGCATTACGAACCTCGTTAGCCGAATTCAGGAGTAAGACACACCGAATAACGCGCCTCACTTAACGGGAATTAACCGGGATTAAAAATTTAACCCGAAACGAGTCGGCCTCAGTTACATATCAATACAGTCTCCTGAATAACTCGAGATCCAAACTTGCTCCCGTTTTTTCCCAAATCTCATCAAAGCTTAACTTGAAAAATTATCGTAGGTAGCAAATGAGAAGTGTCTGGTTTTAAATTTAAAACAAAAATAGAAACTTTAAATTGAAAATTGTCGTAGCTTTAAATTTGTTGAAACTTAAAAATTACGATTGGTTGTCAGTTGTGTTGGAATAGTTGATTAACAATAAGTAAATCTTTGGGTGAATTATGTAAAAATAGGGCAAAGTAATTTAAATCTCGAGCTTCACTTAGCTCTCGGTAAACCGAACGAAATGAAATATATCTTGGCTGGAGAAGCGACTTTTGGGGATTGTAATTAAATAAATTGACAGTTTCACAGATTGGTGGCACCGTTTATTTGTGTAGAATTAGAATTTAAAAAAATTATTATACGAAATGTCTTCTTTCCTGCTTTATTTAAGTGTCTTCAATTACACGCATGACCAGAAAATAGCAAATTACCAATCTAGCTTAAACTGCTTTTCGACTAGTTAATTCGCGATAAGAAAATCTGAATATTCCTTTTTGAGTTTCTCATTGTTAAAATTGTAAAACGAAAGAATTTCTTACGATTTCTTACCACAGTAAATAAAAAAACTAAATTTTTTAATTTTGAGCAAAATTTTGCTCAAAAAATTCAATTTGTCAGACTTTCGAAAATTAAGACTCCAAATTAAAAACTAACGACTGCGTCTCGTTCAGCGAGTTGTCTATTATGAAATGAGACCATAAAGATTTGCTTGAAAATTTTGAAAATTTTCTACCAAAAACAAGGCAGATAGTCAGTGCACGAAAATGCTCAAAAATTCCAAAATCATTCCCACCCAAGAAAAATGACTTTTCTTGACGTAATTTGTGTCGCAGAATACGTTTCTGAACTTGGATTTGCCATTTAAGACATGCATTTCGAGTGTCTCACAATAGTTGACAAAAATTTAAATTTTTACAAAGTTTGCACTTCAATAACTTCCACAATTTTTGAGCTATTGCAAATACGAGGATATCCCCGCAATGGAAATTCAAAGGGCTTTCTGAAAAATCTAATACTAACGCCATGTGATGGTAAATAAATATTCAGGAATTTTTACCAAAGTTGAAGTGATTTTCAAACGGCCATAACTTGAAAAGTACGAGTCCGAATCATAAACTAGCTACAGCGTTACGTTAGGCGAGCTCAACAGTATCAAATGAAACCATAAAACGGCATCGAGAACTTTCAAATTTTTCGATTTTCTTTTCTGCCTCAATCGATAAAATTTTAAAAAATGCTAAAATGGAAACCAATCATTCTTAGTGTTTAGAAATAATGTTTTTTGACTTAACGTGTCACCCTTATCTCATTTCCGTTTCCGGTTCGTTCATTTCTGTGATAGAATTTCAGCATTGCGCAAAAGAAGACAAATTTACAAATTTTTACAAAATTTACACCTCGATAACTGTCACAGTTTTTGAGCTACTTGGAACATAAAAATATTCCCTTAATCGCCTTTTAAAGGGTTTTATCACAGTAAATACAGAAACTCAATTTTTCAATTTTGAGCAAAATTTTGCTCAAAAAATTCAATTTGTCAGAATTTCGAGAATTAAGACTCCAAATTAAAAACTAACGACAGCGTCTCGTTCAGCGAGTTGTCTATTATGAATAGAGACCATAAAAATTTCTAGCTTTAAATTTTGTTGAAACTTCAGAATTACAATTGGTTGTCAGTTGCGTTGAAATAGTTGATTAACAATAAGTAAATCTTTGGGTGAATTATGTAAAAATAGGGAAAAGTAATTTAAATCTCGAACTTCACGTAAGTCTCGGTAAACCGAACGAAATGAAATATATTTTGGCTGGAGAAACGACTTTTGGGGATTGCAATTAAATAAATTGACAGTTTCACAGATTGTTGGCATCGTTTATTTGTGTAGAATTAGAATTTAAAATTTCTATTATACGAAACGTCTTCTTTTCCTGCTTCATTTAAGTGTTTTCAGTTACACGCATAACAAGTGAATAGCAAAATATCAATCTAGCTAAAACTGCTTTTCGACTAGTTAATTCGAGATAGGAAAAATCTAAATATTCCTCCTTGAGTTTCTCATTGTTAAAATTATAAAACAAAAAATGTTTTTCGATAGAATTTTATTGCTTGTGTCTTCGGAACCTTGAACTCATGTGATTCTTGCCGTTCCAGGCGTTGGTTAATAATTACAGGTGAGACTAAAATGTTAGAGACCGTATTGTCATATTTTCTTGTAAACTTGTTAATTTACATATACAGTTGGATAAATAGAAAACATTTTATTTGACCCCCCATTCTCTTCATCATTTCAGTAATCAGTGGTAGAGGACTGGTGCAAAATAAAATGGCCGGGGCGACAGTTTAAGAGTTATGGCAAACCAAGACAATAAAGGTCAATGTTGGGAGAGCTCAGACAAAAGTTGACCCCGGTCCTTGTGCCTATCGCGACCCCTTTCGTATCGCCGGTAATTCCGGACTAATTCCGGTGTTCCATTCACCTTAATCAGCGATTTATTATATTAAACAAGAAACGGTTGAACTCGTTGGTAACGCTTTGGGATCGCCATTCAGAAGTTTCGGAGCGAGCAAACGTAGCGGTCTAGATCCCGGATATTGGCAGGTCCCGTGGCACAATTCCTCCCCGTTAATATCGTCGAACGGGTTAAAGGCCATTCATAGAAACCGTTAGGCCCGTCTAGCTTAACAGCTGATCTCTGCGGCATTCGCAATCAGCACTCACGGGGGTGATTATCTAACCAAGATTGCGGTACGTCCGGAACGTGGAGGTTCGGCGAACTTCCGACGTCTTCGGAGACCCCACGCCGCCGCCACCGCCGCTACTATTGAGAGTTACGGCCCGATTTCGGGCTCGCCCCAATGCTCCACGGTAACGTTCATCTAATGAAGTCTAAATACGAATCGTCGGCCCTGATCGCGTTTTTGCTAAGAAGAGCGAATTTTTTCTAGACGGTACCGACCTTGAGGGTCATCAATTTCAAATTTTCTTCAATTATTTGTTGATCAATTGAAGAGTTTGGTTGGATTGGGAATTGTGATCGTTTGAAGTGACTCAGATGCGGCAATAATTCACGAAATCTGCGAATTTCGTGAATTAACAACGCTCGAAACAGCAACGTACCGCTTGTAACTGGCAATATATTTGCTAGAACAATGGATGCGACATTATTAAAGCTGGTAACGTCATTGTCAACTTGCAAAATAGAGACGAGAGCGGCATTAGCATCGCCACCCCTCCTGGACCGTGCTGGAACTATGGACTAATTGAGGAAATGTTGCAACCGGGAAATCCCCCAGAGAATTTACTACCTTATCTCCTGAAAAATATGCAGAGCAACTGAAAAGTATCCAAATGAAGTCATAAATTACATCTCGAGCAACTTCTTTATGTTGCGATGCATTATATTAATATGCATCGAAAAACCTCTTTCGCACATAATAAATTTCGATAATCGACAAGAAAAGCACGACGACACTAAACGCGTTTTAATAAATTGCCATAGAGGAGACTCTTTCGACGTTTTTTCCTCTTGCAACATTTTTGTCTCGACGACGAAAATAAAACTTTGATGTCGTTAATGCAATTTGTCTCTAAAGCTAAGATGGAGGCGGTTTTTAGACAAAAACAATTGCCAGATTTTTGGCGTCGCTTGACATGGAACGATTCGCGGTTTTTTATTGACGAATTATCGGGTGAGAAACGAAGCGGAAATTTTATCGGCATAATTGACGTAAACAGCGAAAATAAATAAATGCCGAAACGCCAACGGGTTCGTTTATTGATAATATTAATCACTTAAGCTGACGGGCATATCCAAAATTTCATAGCAAACATGAGGCTGTACCAAAAAATTTGACCCAACTGGCGTAAATCCCTTTAGTATAGAAAATTAGAATTAAACAATTTGTTTCGAATTTTAATTTCTTAACTTCTTGCGTTACACTTTTCTTCACTTAGAAAGCTTCATTTTCTAATTATGTCAATAATGTCAAAATCAAGTGCCAATTCATAAGAGCCGCCTAAAGTGCAATGAAAAATTTAAAAAAATTTAATAACAAAAAATTACAATATTTTTCAATAATTTTCGGTTAAAAAAATTGAGTTACGCGCCGCAGGCTGAAATAGAAGTTGGGGACAATGTCGCGTTTGAAGAATCGTCGATATTAAATATTCAAAGCGTGAAAACGTATCGGCAATAGTTTAGGGAGTTTGTGAATTAAAGATGTGGATAAACGCAGCGTTTTTGCATGTCAGCACGTAATAATTTCAAGGCAAGTCAACCGATGAAAAACACTGAAAAGTCAAAGAACGTTGGCAATTTTTCGAAATTACAGTTTTATGCGGTCGCCCAGCGTCGAGGTACTTTGCAAAATAATAACCGTCAACCCCCGTGGAGGCCTAAATTGTTTAAAAATTTACGGGCAATCTTTCCAACATTAACAGCAGGGCGCACTGGGGCGATAAAGAGGAGTCCATAAAGAGCTGCGCTGAAGTACACATCAATCGAATGTTTTATCAAAGCGCTTATGTTTATTTCAGTACTTTTTTGCGGTGTTCAACAAAGAATTTTTAACAACGTATGCAGTTTTGTTTCATTGAAACCATAAATAAAGTAATTTCCAATCAAATTTTTTTTTGGTCTTTCGAGAAAATGTTAACTTCAACATTAAAATTAATTCGAATTTTTGCTTTTCGATGCGGGTCGAATTCCGAAACTCGTGGATTAAAATTAATCTCTAATTAAGTTTAATCCGGCCTGATGCATAAGTCATGCAGTAATATCAAGACGGCGTAGTCGAACCGAATCCGGGATTTTCACCCCCGTTTTCTTTGTCGCGTCCCAAGAAAAATATTTTGATAAATTTGCGAACTACCCTCGAGACTTATTTCAATTAGATAAATTGAACTGAAAGACATTTCAGTAATCGGAATTTAGCGAGCAATAAATTATTTCTGAAAGTGTTTAGTTTTTCCGCAATACTTTTAGAAATGGCTGTAAAGGATGGGAAATTTTTAATTGCTAGCGATTACCAAAAAGTCAAAGCTGAAATAGGTTGGACGGAGCGCTGAAATTATCTCTTAATCGTCGCCGTCCTCAAAGCAGCTGTGGTGGCTTCGCGGCTTCCCAGGAATCTCGAGACTGAAATTGTCGTAAAAACCGCGAAATTGTTAAAAGTGGGGTGTCCGCTTTTGTGGCGATTCTTGCACCGGGATCTGCACGGAAGAAAAATATTATCGCCGTGCGTGTAAATTAGATTTGCATTGATCGTAGAATTAGATGCGAGGAGCGTATTCGTGCAGAGATAAAAGATAGCGTCGTCGGTGCCAAATCCTTTTAAGAAACTCCTGGTGATGCTCGAGACGTTGGTAAAAGCCGAGATGAAAGGAAATTTTTTCGGATTGATTCCCGAGCTCGACTGCAATCAGGCGTTTCGATGCCGGAACTGACGTTTTGTTCCGCAATTTCCCTATAACGCCATGTCTGGATGCATAATGACGCCCTGTAGATGACTTCGAGACGTCTCTGCTCTCGTAATATATAGACGTTTAAACGCGCCTATATTGCTTTTTGATGCGGTCTCCTCGCCGAACGCCTCTCCACCATGATATTGTCGTCTCGGTTCTAATGCCCCTGAAATTTGGTATATTGCTTCTTATACGTACATTATCTTACCCAGCAGTGATATTATCCGCCATTATCCTATGCACATCAAGAACCATAATACCCACATCTTGTAAACAAAAATCATCTCTACAACGCAATTAACATCCCCGTCGAATTCACGCCGCAAAAATCCCGATAAATTCCTCAAACCGCCCGAACAAACATCCAGAAAAATGCGCAGAATGAAACCGTGAAGAGATGAAAATCCATAACGCCTTCGCGGTATTAAGCTTTTAAGGACGTGTTTGTACTTGGGCGTCTCGAACAGGAAGACTGGAGTTTCAACGTTTTTATTTAGTCCTTTTAATTTTATTCCGAGAAACTGAAATTACGCTTTATCTCTTTCTCCGGCTATAAATAACGTTAATGGCCCGCAAACACCGCCACCGTTTGCTTTATTATTGCCAACGACACTTACCGATGTACCGGCAAATCGCCAGCGGATTCCGACTGGTAATTTAAAATGGAACAAACCCATTTTCCTAACTCCGGGATTTTAACCAAAACCAGGTCAACTGTCACAATTTCTGCTCACCAAATTTTATTAAATTAAGAATAATAACGCAGAATTCAAAGATGAAATTTTGCCATTCCGATGCCGACGATTTCACTCGATTGGTTCGATATTTTCAAAATAAGAAAAGCGGTATCACAACTGAAATATGAGTTGGGTAGAGATAAAATGAAGAAAAAGGGCAAACTGAGATTGCCACAGTAACTTTTAATTTTAAAATTGTAACATATTTGTTGTCGGTAATTATTTTGTTCGTAATCACAAGTTTGTAGAAAAAAAATTAAAATTTGCACTAGAAATTACAATTTTTTTGTGGCCGTGGGGACAAAACTAGATATGTTTGTACCATACTAGTCAAGAAAATAGAGTGTTCAAATTCTTCTAAATATGTTTCAGTGATATTGTATAGAGAAAACTACAATGGGAGATGGCTTAAATGGTAACTATGCCATTAAATTGACTCTAACCTTCTTGATTTCTAGTACAAAGACTTTTTGCTTATAAGTAAAACTCAGTCTAGAGTAGCACAATTATTTTATAAAACATTAAAATATGATTCCAAAATTCGAAAATACTGAAGAGTAGAATAGAGATCCCTTGCTCATCTTTATAAGGTGTTGCAGGATCTATTTAGTTCTTCCCTTCCGTCTTGCAAGGCTGAGCGTAGTCGTCGCTATTATTATCCGCCATGGTTCTATTCAGAAGCTATTGGCTGTATTCGTCGCAAATCTAGCCTGCTCTAAAAATACAGAAGGAAGAATTGTGTTGGTTATCTGGAATGATTGTACTTCTAACTGAAGCAAAGGTGTTGATTGTCTCTGCGCACAAACATTACATTTCCAATGTTGAAAGTGCAATATTTTGGGATCCGAGAAATTTTTGGTTTTTTGTTCACGGTAAAAGAGGTCGTAGACGTATTTCTGGTATTATGAGAGTTATGGATCAAAAGCACTAAACTCCTCAGACTATAGTGGACGCGTTTGGTGTCTTTCTCAACAGTGCTAGCATTTCATCAGATCCTAATGCCATGTTGGCCCTAAGACAATCCTAAACTTTTAACTCTTTCTCAGTCTCGCATATGACTGAGGAGGAGATTTTGGGCTTCCTGAAGTAGACAAGTGATACTTTTACGTCCGGAGTGGACAAGATTCCGGGTTTCCTGCTAAGAAATTGCGCCATAATTTTTGTCACTCCCTTTCACAGAATTTTCAACTTTATATTGCAATCTTCTAGGTTTCCTGCCATTTGGAAGTCGGCCTTTGTGTGCCCCATTCTTAAAAGAGCTGACATAGATAACATAGAAAACTATCGACCTATATCGCTGCTGTGTGGTTTCTCTAAGATATTTGAAAGCATTCTTTGCAACAATATTTATGTACGTGTTAAGAATTATTTTTCACCAGCCGAACATGGTTTGGCAAAAAAATCTACCCTTGCAGGCTTCAGTCAGTATCTGACAGAGTCAATAGACAACAATGGTCAAATGAATGTCATATATACAGATTTTACCAAGACTTTCGATCAAATTGACCACTTTATATTGTTGGGTGAGCTAGAATTGTTTGGACTTTCCGACTCACTCATTTTGCTACAGCGTTTCTATCTATCCGATAGAAGACAGATGGTTCGATATCAAAATCTCACATCACGAACTTTTACACGGTCCTTAGGGGTCCCACAGGGATCAAACCTGGGTCCAATGTTATTTCTTATGTACATAAATGACATAGTGGACGTGATTGACTGTTCCACTATGTTGTTTGCGGATGATTTAATGTTGGTTCCATTGAGGATTGTCTTAGACTCCAGAATGCTCTCCACGCTATTGTGAGGTGGTGTACGGATAACAGAGTAACTCTTAATATTTCCAAATATTTTGTTTGGTCTTACTCTCGCAAGATAGAGATTGTCGATCATCGGTATGTTGTCGAAGACGTTGTGTTAAATAGGGTAGACACCATTAGAGATTTGGGTGTCACATTCGATGAGAGATTTAACGATCATCTCCTTGATCTTATTGGGAGAGCGTATAGAGTGTACGGTTTTGTGTATAGGAATTGTGGTGACTTTAGTACACAGACCCTCAAGTTATTGTGCTGCTCCTTAGTTAGATCGAGATTAGAATATGGGGCCATAATATGGCATCCCATCTACAATGCTTATACTCGGCGGTTGGAATCAGTTCAGTGACGGTTCCCCAAGTTCTTGGCTTTTAGGTTGGATGGAGTGTACCCAGTGAGAGATTATGATCAGCAACTTTTGTTGAGCAAATTTAGTCTCAATTTTCTGTGTATGCGGCAAATCCTTCTCGCTGTGAAATTTTTGTACCGGCTGCTTAAAATTGACACTGATTGCACTTGGTTGTTGAGGCAACTAAAGTTTGGGATACCTCAATTACAGACACGGAGGCACTTAACGTTTTATCCCAGCCCCTTCAGAACTAACATTTTAGGAAGATCACCGATATCGTTGATGTGCAATATATTTTTTTAAATAAGTTGAAATGGGAAGCAGGAAATTACAATTTTATGATTTCCAATGTTAAATCTGTATAATCCGCGTCGTCTGAATCAATCCCGAAAAAAGGGAGGAAAGAGAGTGGAAACTAAAAATACAAAGCCATCAATAACATTCCTAGTGCCGCCACTGGTTTACTTCAACCTACATTCGATGAAAAGGAAATGACGCCCGTCTATTTCTTTTTATTTTAGGCGGGTGTATTGTGCAAAAGTGAGTAGGTACAGAATACGTAGGTCAAAAATAATGCGATAATGCATAAAAGACAGAAGATGCCAGGTTAAATATGAGTAAGTGAGCTAGCACTTTGCTGCAGTTATGTGGCGGCGGCAGCACCGGTCAGAGTCAAATCTGTAACAAAATTCGCCGAACAGCGTTTCGGAGAAAACGTATTTTGATGTTATTAAGCATAATACGGTATTGATTCTTTCATTATTGACAAGAGAAAAGATGAATATATGTTGATCATTTGCAACTTTTAGAAGAAAGTTGCTGGTAATTTAACAAAACTGCATTGGATTTGTTGATATTGTGACTATAATATTATTAAATGATAGCAACTTATAAAAAAAATAGAAAATGATAAACATGCATTGATACTTTTTCTAAAAGTTTGCGAAAGCTATTTGTCAAAAAGTTAATTACAATAGGCCCAGAACGTTTTCTTCCAGTACATGTTTTGTGTAGTTTTTACTGCGCCTACTATACGCTTTTAATTTGATCTGTCAGCATCGTGATGTCCATTTTGATTCATTTCACAGCATTAGCCAGAATGTCATTGAGTTAGTAGGAGTTTAGTGGTTGGTGTTTGATATTTGTTGTCAGTTTTTAGGCAAGAATTTGCACTATTTTTGTCGGTTTTGTAGTTTGGATTGTTAATTTGCTATTATTATTTGTATTTTCTATCTAAGTTATCCTAATTTTTCTATTGGTATTTCCTGCAATAGGGTGCCACCTGTTGGAAATAAACATTATTATTATTAGACATCTTTTGTTCTTTTAATTATCTTAAGATAATTATTTTCTTTTTTAAATCTAACAAAGAAAATGTTTATTGTTAGTAATTTGCAGTTTTAAGAACAATTTCAAGATAGTTTGATCCCAATAGATAAATTAGAATTTTAAACCTTAAAATTGTTTTCACTTAATAAGTTCATTTTTGCCCTGTTCTTTGCTTGTACTTCTTAACGTGATTATTGACATGCTAATTAAACTATAAACTTAAAATTATTTGTAATATTATAAAAATATTACAAAAAATTAATGTCAAAAAATTATAAATTTGCAAAAATATCAAAACTTTAATTTTTAAGAAATTTCAATAACTTAAAGGTTTGAAATAAATTTAAAAAACTCTTTCTATTTTTCTATGAATAATTTACCTAAGACAGGCTCGCTTGCCATAGATTTGCAATTCTCACCCTTCCCTCTCCTGTCTTATTACGAAATGGACTTCGTGAAAACGAGTAATCAGATCGGGGTTTAGTAAAAAATTGCATCGTAATGATCGGAGTGACGTGTAATTGACGGGTGGTCGTGCAAGGCCGTGCTAATTAACCCAATTTTTTCGAAAAATCCATCCTGTGCCTCCTTAAAGTCAAAGTAAGTGAATTTTGCAAGTTTTTTCCTTCAAATTGGTGCAATTCCTCCAGTTTTGTGGTAAATTTGATGCAAGTCCTTTAGTGGGTTAAAATTCTATACAATCAAAATGGTCCTAATAATTCCTTTGCATAAAGTCGAGTTTTGCTTATCAAAAAAAAAGCTGGTGTTTGTCTTAATTTGACAACGTCGCCTTTTCTCTCATTCCAGGAAATTACGTGGCGCTTCGGCCAACTCCGTGATTTTTTGTTATTAACGAGTTACTTCGGCAATGTTAATTTTAATTTTTTCCAAACCGACAACAAGGTAAATGGCGGTGATTTCTAATCAAAAACATTTCTGTCTTAAGTCACTCAATTTGAAGGGGATGTTGAAGTTACCACCAAAACGCTATTGATTCTTTTGGAGAAGACTGTTGGGTAAAAATTAACAATTTTTTGGAGATTGTTTTATAAATTGTTCTTTTATTGGTGCATACATTTTTTCCGTAAGTCAAAAAAACTAAAAAGAGTTTTTTTTTTTAATTTTAACAGTTTAATGGGAAAATAAACTAAAAAATCTTTTCGGTTTTCATTTTTCCATTAATCACGCAAATCACAAATTTGTAGGTTCTTCAGCCCCCTTCCCCTCCCGTCTTATTACGAGATGGACATCGTGATGCCGAAGAATCGAATCGGGGTGCAGTAAAACAATTGCACCGAAAAGATGGAAGTGAGGCGTAATTGACAGGTGATCGTGCGAATGGCGCTAATTATCGCGAATTTTTCGAGCAAAAAACATCTCGCGTCCCCTAAAAATCGAGGTAAGTGAGTTTTAAGGTATTTTCCTTCATTTTCGTATAATTTGCCCTGTTTTGCGGTAAATTCGGATAAAGTTGTTCTTGGAAGTAATCTAGTGGGTTAAATCTCAGTGCAATCAAAATAGTCTTAACTGTCTCTTTGCGTAAGGTCTAATTTCGCTTGCTTGCATAAAGATCTTGTGCACTTGAAGTCGCGTCCGTCATTTGACAACGTCGCCCTCTGTAGGCACTTTTTTGTCGCATTCCAGGAACTACTTCCGCGTCGTTTCGTCCAACTCCGTGATCTTTTGGTGTTAACGAGTCACTTCGGCAAATTAAATTTTAATTTTTGCCTAAAAATTTACCAAAATATTTACGCAATTTTTGTTTTGAAAACACTCAAGTTGGAAGTTATCATCGAGACGCTGTTGAGTTTTTCGGATACTTTAAATCGCTTTTGGGTCATAATTTTTTGCAATTTTGGTAAAAAATTATTAATTTTAATATTGCGAACAGTTTTGAAACAAGTTCTATGCTAAAAAAAATATTCCCATAAGAGAAATGTTAGGTTAGTCAAAAATGTTGTTAAAAATTTTGGAATTTTGCAAATTGCAATAAATTAATCGACTTTTTGATTTTTATGAAACGAGCAACTTTAAAATAAACTACAAAATTGACCAAAATTTTGGTCACATGAATCTCTGAAATTCAGGATTTCCATATTTTCTAGTGAATTTTTTAAAAAATGCGTGTCAAAAGTTTTGAAAACTTTTGTTCTACTTCAATTAATAAAACTCAAAGATTTCTCGTAAATTTTCAGTAATTTTTTTAAATAAACCAAAAAATCTTTTCAGTTTTTTTTCCATGAATTACGCGTTATAAATTTGCAGGCTACTCTTCCCCTCTCTTCTCGATGCCGAAGTATCGGATCGGGGTGTTAGAAAACAATTGCATCGTAAAGATGGCAGTGAAGTGTAATTGACGGCGATCCTGCTAGACCGCGCTAATTATCGCAGATTCTTCGAGATAGAGCCCTCCAACCCCCGCTGGAAGATAAGGTAAGTGAATTTTGAAAAATTAGCCCTTCAATTGTTTCCATTCGTCTTGTTCCTTCTAAATTAGGATAAAATTGTTGCAAGTGAGTTAGATCACGTTTCAATCGAAAATAGTCTTAACTGGCTCTTTGCATAACGTCGAATTTTGCGTGAATGCCTAAAGGTCTGGAGGACCTGAAGCGCCACCACCATTTGGCAACGTCGCGCTGTGTTGTAAACACTTTTCTTATAACATTCCGGGCACTACTTGAGCATCATTTTCGTTAATTCTGCAAATTTTGTTTTGTTATTGAATTACGTCGGGCAATTTATCCAAAATGGTAACAAAATCGACAATCCTCGCTGTTTTGAATCCACTAGGGCAGTAAATACGTGCACCCCCCATTCTACATTTTAATAAAAAAAAATTACCATCTATGCAGTGGTGTATTAAACCAATTTTGGGCCAGAAGCTGAAAAAAAATTGTGACTTTTGGTTTATGAAAATTATTTGTTAAGAATTTTCTTTTCAAACGACAAGACAAGTAAAAAGAATTCCAAAACGGTTTCGCACTTTTAAAACTTTGCGCTATATAGTAAAAGTTTTAACGTAATTCTTGGCTAACGTGCCATTTTTTGGAAAGGCACGACGTTTATACGTGGGAGCGTGTCAGTTTAATAATTAGAAATGGAAATGCGTGAAGCTTTTAATGTTGCGTTCTTTGTCGCACGCACGAGGCGTTACCGGACGATAATGCCTTGAGTATTTTAGAATTACATAATTTTTTTTTAACTTTTACAAATCTGGACATGCTATTTAAACAATTTCTAAGTCAATGGATTAAGTATTTTTGAAAATATACTCGAAGGAGTATCATCTAAAATTAATCAAAATTTTTGGTCAAATAATTTTTTTTCTGAAGCCGTTGCATATTAAACTACTATTAAAAGTAAATTAGGTCCGAGACATCATCATTGAACAGAATGGAATTATTGTGACTATGACGCCCCGTGCGTGCGACAGAGAGGGCAAAAAATAATATTAAAATATTTATCTCCTTAAATACTTATTGAAAGAATCTTATTAAAAAAAAATCATCTTATAGATAGAATTTTTCATATTTTGGTAAAATTAAATTTTCTGGTACGCAAAACTATAACGAGATAACATCCCGTAAAGCAAAAATTTTAATGTAAATCAAAATTTTGCAAATTTTAATAGTTTTACAAAAATCGTTAAATAAACAATTTTTCGAAATGAGAAAACTAAGAATGAAAATTAATTTATATGACTAAACTATTTAACCTGAAATGTTGTTCAAATATGTAGCCGACGCTTAGACTAATTAATTATAATTTCTTTGTTTACTATCGTTTTTTTGCGGTGAATGCCTCTTTGATCTTTGCCCAATTTTTTGAATAATAACTCAAACTTGTAAGGTCACAAAGTCATTGCCGGGGGTGAAATCAAACTGTTGAGATGCGACGATTGATTGATTTCCGCCACAATAACCGGAAAATGTTAGTGCCAAGTACACCCCTAATTTGCATAAAGTAGACGTTATCGCTTTTTCTCCCCGGGTCGGAATTCGGCTTTATCGAGTTCCCCGCGCCCAAACCGCCCCGATATGATCTACGGCACGACTGTTTATTGTTCACCAGAGAACGTCAAAATTTGCAACTCCACATCACGGAACCAAACTCGACGATAGATGAGGTACCGAAGTGATTAGGCGCCCACCCATCGTTCGGTTACGGTCCTGTTCCCGTCCAACGAAGCGCAAACCGACCAGGAATTGATTAGATAATTAATCGGCGTCGATTCTCGAACAACAACCAGATAAGCCGTCCGAATCCGCGCTTTACGGCGTTACCGATAAATACAGCAGCCGTCCCGACGTTATAATCACGGTGAGACGACGCCGGCCGTCCCTCCTCGTTCCATTGTTCTGCAGTATTAATACAATAATTAAGGTTGGCCTAATCGCTTTGCCGCCATTTCATGGGTCAGTTCGTTGCCGGTGCGTGTGAATAGTTATGCCGCCCCCGCTCCGGGCCGAAAGTTTCTTCCCATTTGTTATACATGGACAGCGATTATAACCGGCGGTATTGTTGCAGGGGCGGCGTCAGGTTTAACGTTTGTATTGTTGCCAGTCTTGTAAATTTCCAGCCGGATTTGTCGACGGTTTTCGTTTTTTTTTTCCAACTATGTACGAACGGACAATGCAAATTGCCCGGAGCCGGATTAAGATTTGAATATATCGAATGGGTAAAGCGGAACGAAACTGCGCTGTTGCGGTAATTATAAAATTCCGGGTAAAGGGAAATTTCCCCCGCGTTTTATTCGTTTTGCTTGCTGTATCGTTATTTGAAAAGATATACGGGACCGGATCGGAAAACCGCCGAGATACGGGAAGCGCGGGAATTGTTTGATTTCCAACTAAAATAGGAAGCTTAATTTTTCCGGTTTAATCCTAGCAGGTTTCCTGCAACAATAATTCATGAAAATCAGGGATTCGTGTCTCGAATATCTATAATCTGTTTGAGTTTTGCCGATAAATTTGATTGTAATGACGAATTGCCTAAACTAATTATTAACAACACGTACACCAAAACGGTTTCGGTGGGCAATTTCGTTTTAATTGCATGGAAAATTTTATGGTAGTCGGCAACAATTAATTTCCCAAATTAAATCGCGCTGTCAATTCTTTTAAATTACATGTCAAAAAAAAGTTTTGAGTCAGTATCGTTATCATGAGGAAACATTTTTAATTATGAATAAACAAGCGAGTCGCTATGAAGAAGTTTTCGTTTATTAAATAACGTAATCAACACCACGCCAAATTCGTATAACGAGAGAGATCCGAAGTTTATCTTGGACGTATTCATCAATAACTAACTAAGTTGGTGAAACTTTACACTCCACTATTATTGGCGTAATCTGTGAAGATAATTCAACGAAGGGTTTTTGTGGGAAAAAAGCTTTTACGGGTCGTTATTAATAATAAAATATTTGAGCGGACCCTCGCAGGGGAGCGACTTATTTTACGACCACTTTTATGCAGACGCAACGACTGTCAACAGAGGTGGCGCCTTAATCGGCTGCCGTAAAACGTCTTAATTTCGAGCTTACCGGAATGAAAAATGTACCCTCACACCTAGAAATTTCGCAAAATAGCAAACCTTTTTCATCATCTTATACGCTCTAGCCAGTTTTTGCAACTAGTTTTTGCACCTCACCCCCTGGTAGTTTGGGAGAGATGTAAATATCCATGAGGTTTCAGGATTAAAATGATGAACTCGTTACAAATTCAATTACTTACAAGACATCCCACGTCTAAGTCTAGAGTCGCAAAAAATATACCAGCAAGCAAAAACTGTTAACACATCAGCACATAGGGGACTGTAATTTTTTAGGGTAAAATTAAAAGGTCTTTTACTTATTATTGCACATGAAAATTTTGGTAGCAGTTTAGTTGAAGTGACGGAGGCGCTGGGCGAATCTTAACGCACTACAAGTGTGCTGAATGTCAATAAATCGTATTTTGGTTCTTTAAAAAATTGATTCAAGCAAAACTATAGATCAAATTTGTTTTAAGGGCGTAAGGTAGGGTTATCAGCCAAACTAATCCGTTATTTGGGCGCTAGTAGTATCCATCAGAGCATTTTGAGAAAATGTACTCCTCTACCCGTTTGAGCTACCATTTCCACTCTAACTTCTACCTGAAGCTAGTTGCCTAACTCGCCTGAAGGCAACACGACTTTTTTACCACTGATGCGATTTTCAAAATAAAAAAAGATAAGTAACAAGAATCTATAGGCTGTGCAGTGCCGGTAATTTCATTTCAATCGCTGCCATTTAAATGCACTAAATTAATTATTCTTTGCTACACCAAATTTCAGTAATTTTTTAGAGAAATAAATATTTAATTATGATGATGTTACTTATCGGTCGGCAATAAAAAATATGTCACTACAAAGTAGATTGATGAAGCTTTAAATCAATGAAAAAAAATCAACCATTAAACAAATAGGTCCTTAGTGGTGTTTGTATTAAAATTAAATTTTGTTATTGTTCTATATGTCTAAACAATGCATTTTATTTATTTTTTGTTGCATCTAAATGTCATGATATTCTATACTCTAACGATTTCTTTTATAAAAATTCAATAAAAAAAATTAGAATCTACCATAGGCCCTTAAACTTAACTTACAATTCTTGTTGTTTAAATTTTGTTAGCATTAAGACTAAGTTGGAAATATTTCCAAGCTTGGTAATGCTGCAAAGGTCATTTCTCGAATTGTCTTCAGATTTAATCTGTGATCAACCAATATTTTTACAAACATCTTTGTTTATCAGAAACAGTTTATAATAGATTTTATGTTGTGTTCAATGAGTGCCTGTAGAGAATAACAGAAGAAACACTAGGAAGGATTACTAAAAAATAAACAATTTTTTGGCACCAATAGTTTAATGATCAATATCTACTAGTAAACAAATTTTGCAAAAAAAGAAAGATGGATGAAAGTCTTATGTGAAGACCGTGTACTTATTTAAATCGAGAGACTCTGCGATTGGTCGACATCACAAGGCATACACATCCAAAATTAATAACCACTTTAATCAAGGTCAACTCAACGTATGCTTTGTGATGTCACATAAGCCAGTTTTCACGTTAAGAGCGGTTTCTGGCTTCGTTCTAGCAGGTAAAATTCTTCAAAAATTGTAAAAAAAAACTGTTATCTGTGGGCCGTTTTTCTTAATTGTAATTTAGCAGAAATTGCTTGTAGTTCTTGATTTGTTTAACGTTGAAGGTACTTGAGGGAACTTCGGTTTAATATTGTGGCATGTTGAAAAGCAATTTCAAGCGCTAGGTGCTAGCGCTAGAATTAGGTAGTGCACCTTTGTGAAATTTCCGGTTAGTTTACTCTTCTAAATGCAGGCGGCACAAACAATCAAATTAAAGTTGTAAAGTAAAACTCACACGGACGCATTTAAGCAGCTCAATTTTAAAGCCGCCTCTGTAGCTTATATTGCCATAATAACTCGTTTCGTTTTGAAGGCTCTTGCGATTTTGAAATATCACTGCATGTCGTAACTTCGTCAAGTAAAAATCTAGTAACAGCAACGATTAACAAACCAAACTACCACTAAACTTAATACCAAACCACATACTTTAGACAAGATTTTATGGTATAAGGAAAATTTTGCAGAAGCCGCTTCTGTTGTTTCTTATTAAAAATTTACCTCGACTTCTCCTGAGTATCAAAAATTACTCAGGAATTATTTAGAAACCGGTCTTGTTTGTTGCTGTAACTTTACATACATGCCTGGTTTATTTATTATTTAAACCAAGACGTATCACGCAAACACTTCTTGGTTTGCAATTTACTTATCGGAGTCTTACGAGGAATTTCTAGTTACTTGCTGTAAAATTTATAATGAAATGTCGCTTTTGAAGTGGTTGAAAATGGAGTCGCCGTTCGATTGTTCCGCTGCTCCTAAGAGCTGAACAATTCGATTTGTTGAAATTTGTTGGAACCTTTCGCTTCTTCTCGCCTATGTTGTTTGTTTGCTTCATCAACTTAAAAACTTGTTCTTGTGTTCGCATCAACAATAAATCGTCGCGAATCCCACTTTCAAGTCAACTAATTCATCGGGATTACGAAGCAATTCATAATAACTTCCTATTCACAAAGTTTCGCTATTCTAAATATTTTTATTAGTATCGCTCGACTGGATGGAACAATAGTCTGTAAGAGCTCTCGGCTACTTTCTAGGATTGTGTTGTGAGAAAATGATGGCAACTCGAAGGGTGAGTCGGGCAAAAACTTCGTCGAAAAGGCTAATTGCATGGTAAATAGAGAAGTACAGATTACAGAATACGCAAGCAGCTTACACAGTCACTTGATCCGATTTGTGATTTCGCGGAGCACAGATTGATTTTCAGGCCCCCCCGGTTCAGACGCTGTCAGGAGTCTTTCAGGAATTGTTGCCTTTTATTGGATCTTAAAGTGTTTACCCGGTAACTGATCCATCTTTAGGAAATTGGCTACGTATAGCGCGCGCTTTCAACTTTTCAACTTGCAAAGCTACTGAACATGAACCCATTTAAATAAGCACATTAGGAGAGCGCTTCCCAAACTCCGAAGCCTCTCTCCTCCGTTTTAAAAACGACAAACAACGCGGACATTTTCAGATTTTTATCCTTTTTGCAAATATGGGAAATAATTTTGGAAGTGTCACCTTTTTTTGGTTTTTTGAAATTAATTTTTAATTTTGACTGTTGGGTTGCGCTCATTTGGAGTCCAGCGTCAAATTCAGGAAGCGTTTCAAGTTATTTGTCGTTTTTGGTCATAGTTTGGGAAACGCTGGGACGCAAGTTTCAACCCTTTACCGCTGCCATAGCGGATTCGGTGAACGGATGCGATCGCGTCTCGTGTTTGGCACGATTTATGCGACAATGGCCAATAATTGGGAGTGATAAATTCCGGAGAAACTTAATAAGTTTGCAAAATTTATTTATTGCTGTAACTAATTTATCGAATTTTAAAATTAAATGTTGTTCTTATACACAGCAGTAGGAGAGAATTACGATTTCATTTTCTCAAAAGGGGGATGGTTTTATTCATCTCGAAATTTATTTTATAATCGAATAATAAAGCACAGATGGCAGATTTAAGTCTCACAAATATTTCAATCAGCAACCAAGTCAAGAAATTAAAGCGCCAACCAGGAGAGAAAGTCTAAAGTTTATTAAAGTGTCGGGAATAACTCTGTCCTGTACCTGCCACTGGGATAAAGTAATAAGGAGGATAATAAAAGAAGTTTGCAAGTCATTTTATGGCATTTCATTAAAGCGTCACCTTGCTGTTGACAGAGTACAGTCTGCATAGTAATAGCCGCAAAAATAAAGCGCTCCCCAACGACCTGCCGTCCAAACATTTTATTATTAATAACGGCCGCGGTGCCGGAAGCGTTCCTCCAAAACATACGTCGCAGTCTGCTACGAGAATGTTAAATCCAAAAATGCGTATAAATTATCTCAATATTATGTTGCCTTGGGGCGCCACGTAGTTCAATTCACTGGTTAGTAACTAAAGATGCAAATAAAATTATTCAGACCGATTGAAAGCGTTGCAGTATTGTAAATTTTGTGTTTTTCCTCATATTACGATATAAAAGTTGTAACTTTATATTTACGTTATTAGAAATTAGTTTGAAGATTTTACAATTGGCGGAGGCGCCGGGAGAATTTATGCGAAAAGCTGGTGATTCGAAATCCGAAGCCGATTTGACGTCAACTTAATAGTATCAAGAGTAGAACTATGCAAATTCCTAACAACCTATAAAAGTTTAGGGCCGATAAAAATATCTTAAACGTAAACAGCCAAACGGTTTCTTAAATTAATTTGGGAATTTCCTGGAATATTTGTTGCGATACAATGAATAAATTGAAAATAACTTTAGCAGGACAGATGATTGCTAAAACGTTTCACCATTTTTCGTCGGTGCTGCCACCTATAAAAAATTAATTAAATTTTTGTCGAGTAAATCCTGGTGCTTGTTCTTCTTCTTAAAACTTCCTGCAGTTGTTTGAATAAAAATATTCTATTATGAAGTGTGCTACTGAAAGAAACGCTTTAAAATTATATAAAAACTTTAAAGCTGCTGACGTAATTTTTGATTGTTTTGTAGAAAGTATGCGTAATAAAAATAATTCAGCTTTTGGCAGATTTTGCAGGATGCGCGTCTAATGGTTAACGATAAACAAATAAATTTGATGTGCAGCTCTTAAATTTAGTTAAAATTTAGCAGATAACATTAAAAATTGTAATTATTGAAACACGCGGAAAAATAAAAATATAAAAATTCACAACCAGCTCTGAAAGTTATTTGGACGAAGTAATTAGATTTTTTTGCTTCAAAGTTAATTGCAGGATAATCAAATATTAGCTGGTCATTTTGTTTCCCGCAACTAACTGCCCAATGAAAGCTTCGGAATTAATAAACATTTTTATAGGGTGGACATTTCATAAAACAACTCGTTACTGAACAAAAGCTCCATTTTGCATCATTGTTTGTGTCCGGCCAAAGGGGGTGGCCTTGTTATCGTGAGTTTCGGCCGAAACGGTCCTGGCGTCGTTCAATTGCCAGGAAACGTTGAAGTCGTCAAATTTGAGCGGTCGGAATGTCATATGTCGAGATAAAAAATTGTGTCAGTGTAGCGGGGCAAATTGGGGTTGGGGCCGAATCCCACTTCAGAAATCCGGAAACCGTCCGATCCGCCACCAATATTGTTTGTCGCATATGTCACACGGGCGAAAACCGCGGTGAGACGTTGATTTCACCCTGTCATTGTAAGGGATCGTTAGCGTACGTGCATCTGTCATGTCTGGAACGTTGGTTGAACGAATCGAACCGACGTTATTGTGAACTCTGCATGTACCAGTACAGTTCGTTGGAAATGCGAAAGTATCGGATTTGCGAAAGTGTAAGATTGTGGGTGGGCCAGCCCAGAAATAAAGCCCGTTTGCAGTCCGATATTTTAATAGCTTTTCTCCTCACCCTCGTTACTGTCGGTCTGGTGAGCGTCTGCTTGATTGGAATGGAATATTTCGTAATCGAAGGTTCTCGAATGGGAATCACCCAAAATTGGAGCAGGTGGGGTCTCTATGCTTTCCTCGCCATCGTTACGTTAGGCTATCTTGCCACGTTATATCTACTCGTCAAAGACCAAATCGTCGCCTGGTACAATTGGTGGATAAGAACTTTCAACGTGAAACTTAAATTAACGCCATCGACTGCTGGGGAGTTTCTGGATAACGGGGAAGATCTCGACGTAATTTCCTGAATCTGCATTAAAATTGTGGGGAAAAATTTCCGAGTTTTATTATTTAGGCTTTTAGTAGAACACGTCCCTACACGTTTCCGGATAGTTACCTGATGTTCCAAACTTTTAACTCGCCTTGTTCGTGAATAATTTTTCCTTAAAATTTGTGTTGAACTTTTATATCATAAACTTGGAAAATGGAAAAAAGTTCGAGACGAAAGGATGCAGACTTTACGCAAATACGTCGACCGTTTAGTGGCAGTCTTTTTTATAAAGCTGCAAATAATTCTTTTAATTGCGACGTTTTTAGGTTCTTAGTAGTTGCACGATCAAAGGAAACGTCCGAGATGAGTTGAATCTTTGATAGTTAAGTAGAAAAAGCTCAAGTAATTATTCCAGTCGCGACCCATAAAATCCATAATTGAAACGAAAGTAAAATCTCTTTAGATTTTAATTATATGCCGCAAAAAGTCAGCGAATTTCCCCTTTTAATTGCGACTTGCAAATGCAAGTATCTGTTACTTTGAAGTTGCTTGTTATTAATTTTATCCGGTTGCAAAATTAAAAAATTCTCTAGATCGTGAGCTAATTAGTGGATTTGGGGGGTTATCCGGTCGCCCTCAATTTGTCGCATTGCTGAAATTAAAGCTCTCAACTTACGCAAAAAATTGATTGAAACTTCTGGAACTATAATAAGTAAATATTTGTGTTAAGCTAACTTTCAATTCGTCCGGTTGCAGAACAAAGCACGCTGTTTCAATTTTTTAAAGGAAATACTTTTGAAAATGAAAAGTGTCGTTAAACATAAAAAATAGTAAAACCCCATGCTAGTTGAAAATTTTAGGGGAATCGATTTTGTAAATTTCTGCTACAACCGTTCTGTGGAGATTCTCTAAATCAAAACCGCTGCAACTTGGAATATCTTGGGGTCAGGTTTATCAAAGGCGTTAGAGTGATTTAATTACCCCAATTGCAACTGATTTAAATACAATTTCGAAAATATATGCAACCAGTCCGCAATTCCAGCACCTGAGGATAACTATCCTAAGTTTGTGGCTAATTTCCTGCAACTGTTTAACCAATTACCGTACAATTTGATTGCGGAGGCAACTGATACAACAGAGATCCACTAAATTTGATTTATCTATCCGTAGGCGTTAGGTTTAACTGTTTAATTGATTAATGCATTCCATATCGTGTATAAGCGACAAACTGAGCTGTAAATGCGGTCGTCCTTCGACCGCCGCCTATTTTTCACTATTTGAAGAGCGGTCCGTCCGTCGGTGGATTTTGCGGTGTTTTCGGGTCAGTCTCGAAAAAGACCTAATGAGAGAGAACGTGTGGAACACCGCGATAAAGACAATAATAGTCCTGTCGTCGACGGGATAATAGAGAGCGGAGATCTCGTTCAAAATTAAAGAACACATAAAACTTAATACTATGCATAGCGGTTGGTCTCGAGCATAAAAACTCAAATTACAGGATACCTTTAGTACCGGGTTTTAGTATCGCAAGCTCCGGCAGCCTGGCAGATCGTAAAATTTCAGCGGACCCGTCCTTAGCTGAAACGGATTTCGCATTACGGTTACCCGCACAACAAACGCCCGAAATTGTATCATTTTACAGTATCTGCAGCGCACAAATGCAACTTTAAGCGTGCCAGACGTGCACTGAATTTTTGCCAATTCCAGGGAACTGCGACCTTGTTCGAATCACAACTGGACTTGTAACGGGAAATTTAAACAAACATTCGACAAGAAAAAAACAACAAACAGAAAGTTGCGTGTCATTTATAGGTTAATGGGGAATTTATTTGACCGTCAATATTCAGATCTAACTGGTCCAAATTCACGAAAGTCGGGAAATTCTAGCGAACTTTAAGCCGTTTCGGAAAGTCTCTTAGTAGTTTAGCGAAATTATGACCTCGACAGGTCGATTAGGGAAAGCGTTCTGGCTCGGAAAGTAGTAAAATATTGAACGTAGCCGGCCTACAACCGAAACGTCAGGGATCTGTTTATTAAATCCGAAATTTCGACGACTCTTCAGATTTGCTATAAAATATAAATTACAGAGATATTTAGCATTCCAATTTACCAGTTCTCTACAGTGTGTACGAGGACACTTAGCAATTTGTAAGTCATTACCTAATGCGCGGTAATTAAATCGGCTTTAATGGTATTAACATCGGAGGAGATAATTCGTGAAACTCACTTTTTCTTAGAGAATTTTCGAGGTTGAAAATTGGAGAATTTAACTTAATTTTATCATCCACTGAATTTAATTATTTTATTCTTAACCTGCAATATGTTTCGAATCAACAAGAACCTTGCCAGCAGTAATTTAAATTATTCACTTTATAGCCGATGGTATAGAAACACTAAAGTAGAGTGCCATAATTTGGCTAGATTTTCAAAATTATTGCCAATCAGATTCAAAAATTAAAACAACAATCAAAAGAGATGTGCTAAATGGTGGATCCCACAGGAGAGCAAGAGCTTCATTGATATTGAGTTACTAAAACCTGCACTACGATTTACTGGCTGCAAGTTTCTAGCAAGAATTAAAAAAAAATCAACAATTTTAACTAACAAACGCAAATACATCAAATTTTTCCTTCTCGGAGCTATCAGTAAATATTCCTTCAGCGGCAGGGAAGATTTGAGTGCGTTAATTACGCGGAGCTTTCCGAAATAATTTACGGTCCCTGGTGGAAGTTGTTCAAAACGATAGCGTCACAGTGTTTTCGTGTGATGTTCTCCCTGAAACATTGTTGTTTGTTAAACGTCGTGTTTATGTTGGAATCGCGACGTGGAAGAATTCGATAAGACCGTTGAACAGGTCGACGATGCACAATGCACATGCATGTTGCCTTGCCAGTTTGTGTAGTATCCAAATTCCGGTTGACATGAACGATAATCTCGTTGTTTATGGCGGAGAGTCTTCGTCTAATTTACAATCTCGTGCCTGCTAAATATGTATTAGATGGAGCCGCAGAAAAATTACCATTATGAAAATAATGAAGCTTTCATTAAGGTAGTTTGTTTCAGTAGAGTTTCGTCGGGGAATGAAATATTAATATTCTGATGGCACCCGCTCTTTCTCTTGCCGTTATCTGTTCGCGACTCGAGACTTGCAAGAGTCCCGGTGTTATCTCTGGAAAAGACAATTTCCTTTCGGGAGTCGCGACTTTTTTTTTTGTAGTTCAACATTAATTGCAACCGTCGATTCTGATTCATAATTCGCGGAAGGTAATTAAATTTCAAATTTTCCAATTTACAAAATTTAATTTCGGTCTCCTTTCAGCTCTCATAAATATTCATTGCGTCACTAATCTGTATCTTTTTTAAATGTATACAAATTAAAACTTTTTAATTCCATTTTCGGCGTTCCAATTAATTTTCGGGGCGGACCGAAAAACCTCCAAACAATTCCTTCCCCCCCTCCATGTTATTCCTTCTGACGCCGATGCACAAGTGTAAAATAGTTTCGAGTGAAATTACTTGAGAAAATGAAACGGCACACGGGAGAGTTTACGTGTTAGTTGAAACTACGTTACTTCGTGTTTTTCTTGTTTGAACTTTACCTTCCAATTTCTGCTTTTTATATTTCGATTCATGGAACAGGTACGAGAATGTCAAGTCAATTTCTTATAAAATATGGAGAGTTTATTTTATAAAAAGAGAACAAAGTTTTCGAGATCATTCCCGGAGAATTGATTTTGCACCTCTCCCTTTAGTTTCAACCTTAAACCAACAAAATTGCACGCAACGGAGGGTAAACGCTTATATGTGTATCGATTTAACCAGAGGCTGAAGTCCCGAATTGGATATCGAAAAGAATTTACGGTTAAAGCAACTAAATTATCAACGCATTTGCCGAAATATTTGTTTACTCAATAAAACGCAAACGTCATGAAAAGCTCGAAAAAGCTCATCATTGCGAGCGAATTTCCGACCGAAATAAACCGACGAAAATTTTGAAAGTTCAATTCGAGATCACGGATTGCGATGAACTTTTTCTAGTTTCAAAACTAACGTCGAAGACGAAATTTACAGGTGAACTGTAAGTTCGGAAGCGTCAATTGAGCTTTCGAAACTTCCGTCTCACATTCTTTGCCGCAATGGAAACTCGAGTCCAATCATAACTCTATCGTTTAGTCGACTAAGTTTTTGCTTTAATGTTTATCGGATTCTGGGGCTTTATATCGTTTTCGAAAAACTTTGAATTTTCTCATCAAAAATCGCCTGATTAGTCAAAAGGGTGGAGGTGAACAATTAAAGTTGCTAAATTAAATTTTATAAAAAAATATTTAATGGAGGTTTGAAATTGCTGATTTAAAGTGTCACAGAAAGAAATTGGCGTTTTTTAAGGTAATATTTGATGCCATAAATCCTGGACGAATCGCTTCAAAAATTATTTAAATTTTCGCTCTCGATGGCGACCAAAATGTTGCAGTATCAAAGACAGGAGATTGACTTACTAGATTCTGGGTTTTTATTTTGTTTGAAAGTTGAATTTGAGATCACGGTTTGTGATAAACTTTTTCTATTTTCAGAACTAACGCCGAAGACAAAATTTACAGGTGAACTGTAACAGTTCAGAACCGCCAATTGAAGCTTTTCAAACTTTCGTCTCACATTCTTTGTTGCAATAGAAACTTGAGTCGAAGCTCAACTCTATCGTTTATTCGTTCGAGTTCTTGTAATAAAAGATGCGCTTATTTCCTGAAAAATGATTTTTGTTTCAAAATAAGTTTTATAGGAAAAGTTGAAACTAGCCGCGGATTTAACCCAACTTTTCGCCCACAAAAACTCTTTACAAAAATGCTCTTCTATAACAACAATAAAAAAATTATGTTCGCTGAAGACACGCCACTTCGAAAGCAATTATTTGCTATAAGCCAGATCGCTGGCGCGAAATGAAATAGAGTTAAACGTCGTGCAAGTTTCCACTAGAGTTTATCCTGATTAATGGTCTCTTGAGGTAAAGTGCAATGTGCAATCCCCGAATGCATGCCGTCCTTGGAAGCCGACAGAACGTTGCAATTTCGCACGGAGTTATCGCATGTGAATGATTTCGACTTTAGAGGTGCATAACGCCATCAAATTTAATGCATTTCGACTACGGATCACGCAGATTGCCGGCAAAAGTGTCGCATCAGGAAAAATTGCTGACGGTTCTTCAAGCCTCAAAATCGCTTTGTTTTACAGTAATGCCCGATTGGCTAAACGTTGTTGAAAGTGGAACATTCGAACTTCAAATTTTTTAGAATAATTATTAGCCATTATTGTAAATTGGCGGACTAAAGAAAGAAACTGACGAGAGGTCATATCTAAGAAAGTTTGAAACCTAACAATTGCAGTTGAAAATAAAAAAGACATTAAAGGAATATTCAAAAACCAACTCAAAGAACTCTAAAAAAATAATGACAAAACACAGACACTTAAATTAGTGGTAATGATTCTACTTCTTATATTTTCCACCAAATCTATATGTTTGATCTACTGATTAAACATCATAGCTCGGTAAATGTTAAGTTTTTTAACTTTAAATTTTCACAACTGATATTTTGTTAGTGGAGCGATTTAAGTGATTTCTACAATAGACCAGAACTGAATGCGGTTGCAAAAAGCTTCAAAGGTCTCAAAGAAATCCCGAATCAAGTTAGAGTGCATTGTTGTAGTTCTGCTTTTATATCAATGGTACAAACGAATGCTATTATCAGTATTGTAACTACTCTGTGACCTTTATCCAAGAGTGCTATACTTACAGCTGGATATCTATCCGACTTTGAAAATCCATCAAAATCTCGCGCGTAGATTGAATAGAATTCCGAACGGTCCTAATAGATGGCCGTTCCGATATGATAATTTCGCTAAAAGAGTCCGTTTTTGTGTTAGCCCTGCCGTTTGTGACGCTGAATAATTAGGCGGTGTTGTGCCTTGATGAGCGTCGAAAGCTTCACGTGAAGTGGTTTTTTGATTCCGGGGACACTTGAGGCGATAACATCGGAAACGGGTCGGCATGACTGAGCGTTTTTCGGAAACAAACGATAAGGCGCCCTATTATTAATGACAAAAAATAGTAAGAATTAATTGACAAAATGAATTATAGCGGATGAGTCAGTTCCTGCTAACGTGAAGCAATTTGTTTCTGTCACAAGTAACATCTCTCATGACCGCAACTCCAGCTCACTGCAATCATTCGTCAATGCAAAACTACGGAAATTGCTATCTGCTCCATTCAAAATTCCTGGCGGAATTTTGAATTATTACCCCAGTCGACGTTACGACGTTTTCTAGTTTATTAAAAATCAAAAGGGATTACGTCGTTGTTTCGTGGGAGATGATAAAAAGTTCCTCAACTTACCGCTTTGTCTCCTAGTTGTTCCACTCTGCAATGGAGAAAGGCGGTCTGGCCGACTGCTGTGGTGACATTTCGGGGTACGTTGAATTCGAAGTAGGGGTAGGTGCTGACGTTGCCGTTCAGGAACCCCTCGCCGGAATAAGGTTCCACGCCACCTGGAAATCCAAGAGAATTTAGCGACGTGGAAAATAAAACGGACGAATCGATATCGAACGGCGGGACGGCGGCTTATTAGCCGGGACGTTTCAAAACAAATAAATTAAATTAAATAAGGGGACGTCGGATGAAGATCAGACCGGTTTAACGAAAGTAACCACTCGTCTAGATGTTTTCTTTCCGGAATTACAATTAGAGATAGCGAAAAACGAACGTAACGAGGTTTGCTACAATAACGATCTACCAACGGCTTTTTCGATATCACTTTCGTGATTTAAAAAAAATTAATTACCGACCGATGCCTGAAATCTGTCCATGTCGTTTGTGAGAGTTCTTCAGTTTTTCGGGTTGTAAGAAGCGGACAATTCTGACGCGATTTGTCCTCCACAATTAATTACTGAATTAAAGACGTAGGAGACTCGTTTTTGTCAATAATGCTTCAGCCAGACAAGTTTCAAAATGATGGGTTCAGTCAAGCTATTTACATCGAACCCAACTGATCCAAAGTAACAGTAATCAGGTGTAATAGCGATTTGTAGAAAAAAAAATTATTGAAGATCGCACATCTATTTAAATCGAGAAAAAAACTCTGATTGGTCCACGTCACAAGGCATACACAAGCAGCACGTATTTTGTTGTCCTCATTCGGCGCCCTTTCAAAGCATGACCATAATTGAATTTAAAAAAATTGGCATAGAATTGTACATGAAAACAGATATTGATCTGTATGGTTTCAGGTGTCCTTTCTAGCTACTTCTTGATGGCGCCCATGCCAATCCCTTAAAATTTAAAAAAATATTGAATACGTTCAGCATTTATTAAATCTCCAATCAAATGTTTTGCTGCAAATTACCTGCAAAAAGTAAAAAAACTCAAAATAATTAATAAATGTTTCCGGAGGATGACGCTGTCCAGCTATTTACAATGGTAAGTTACCGTGAAGATGAAAGAGAGGTGCGGTTACAATATCGTTAATAAACCTTCACGGGCTGACTAATGCATCCGCTTTGTTAGGTTTTAATTGCAAACTGCACAATTTCAGTGTGCATAGTTTCCGGTAAAGTGTAAAAAAGTAGGAGAGTTTTCGGTCGATGAAATCCGGCGACGACCTTTATAGCGAAACCCTCCCTCGACTTGTTTGTAGCTAAACATGCCACCAGACCACTTAAAGTTGCATGTAATAACAACTAGGCAAAACAAGACGTGTTTGTCGAGCTCTTATATGACCTCGTAGGGCCTCGAGATGTAGATGCACGCCCTCGGGCAACCCTAAACGCCTTCATACATAGGACGTAATTTTCTCCGAGGCGACTGTTAACGTGTTCCTTGAGGTTGATGAGCTTATAAGTGCATAGCAAACACGGGACGCGGACCTTATAAATTAGTTGGTGGCTAAAGCTTGACAATGCAAATTTGTTTATAGCTAGTATAGTGAAACACAAGAAACAAGTAGGAAAAACACAAAAGGAGTCGAGGTACTTTGCTTTAATCTTCCGGAATTGTTGTCGACAAATCCGGACGGTATCCGATAAATATGAAAGCTTTGTTCGGTAGTGGACGTGGCGTATCAAGCTATGGTTATGTCAATGTTTACAGTATAGAGAATGAGGACTAAACAGGATCGGGTGAAATTAAATGATTACTCCTGGATGTTCGTTTGTAATTAATTGAGACCAAACTAGGGCGCGCAGGTAATAATTTGTTTGTTCTCGCTTGATTTTGGGATGGCCGCCCTGAATATTGGACAAGGGCGACCAAACGAATTGGTGATGGTAATGAATATTAAATTATGACACGATGACAATTTCGGCACGGATGAGTATTTTAATGAGGATATTATACACAATAGCCAGCATAACTGGCTGATAATGCAAATAGTGGAGACAAAGCAAACAGTTTGAGGCAGGTTGCGCAATTATAACCAAATTCGCATCATTTTGCAACAATTTTATTAATTTGTTGAGAACTTGTTTATTGACGCGAGGCAAATATCGCAAAATTTAGCTTCACAACCTGAAAACTATCAGAGAAAAAGTTTCATTTCCATCGTTTCGGGTTGCAACTAAATTTTGTAGCAAAAGTATCTGTAAATTCACCTTGCTAATTATTTAAAGTGGCTACAATTCGGATATTTGGCTGCCAAAATTTTAACGAATATAGTAACGAAAATGGTAAATCTCTCGGGGGTAAAATTGTTGTTGTTGATAACTGAGAAATTCAGAAATTATAAATTGTTTTGTGTTACCTTTCGGAAAATGGGGAATTTACTTTTCAACATGTTAAATTTGTTTATAGGTTTCAGGAAAATTTTCAGCAAACACAGGGTTTGAAACTGAAATAATAAAAGCAATTTGGTCGATTCAAACTAAAATAGAAACCTCGACCATTTTTCCTGAAACCACGTTATTCAATTAATTTTGTATAATTTAATAAGCGTATAAAGTAACCCAAAAATTATGTAGAAAGATCCGACAAATACTTTCCGTTATTTCCCACATAAATGCTTTGCACAAAACTAATTAACAATCAATGACACGTTATGTTCGAAATAAACCTATTTAGGGGTGGGTGCTGCTGATGATTCCTGATAATTTAATAGAGTTTTAGACACTTTTCATAAAATTTGTGGCGAAATCGACTTGTATTCCAGCGGCTCATTGAAGCTCCCAATCTGATCCTGTACATTACCTCCCGTGTAAAACCATAACATAAAATTCCGGAGATTGAATCGAAACTTTTTAACTAAAACAAATTTTCAGGTTATTATTTATTAATAGAAAATATGAAGATGTTGCAAAGTCTTAAATGGTCTAATTTATTTTGAAAATGCCAAAGGAAAAGATTTTTAAACACAAAATTGAAAACATTTCAATTAAACTATAAGAAAGGCTAATTTACTTTGTGATTTTGAAGTCTTATGTAGTTTTTTGATAAAATTTAAAATTGAACTGAAAGCCTAAATAAGCGAACTAAAATTTAACAATATTTGAAAATGGTCTTTTTAAAAATTAAAATGAGAAAATAATTACAGCATTTTCCGGTTAATTTAGATCAAAGTTTTTGACAAAGCTTTTAGTCTTAGCTGCAATTATTTAAAAATTCTATTTAAGATTAATTTAGTAAGAGTAGTTTTAAAAAAATTGAAATTTTAAAGGAAGTCTGTGATAACCGAATCCCGTGGGCTTAATTAGTAAAACATCGAGTAAAGGAGTCATTACTAAGGCTACATTACGATTCCATTTGAGTCGTTTGACACTCAAATTGACTTTAAGAGAAGCTTCAATTACAACGTAGAAGTAAAAGAAGTTAAATAACGGAATCAACATTTTCAATATGTTACGTAAAGAAAATTAGGTAAGTTTTGGTATTTCAATTTGAATTTACCGTTTTCGTGAAGATTATTTTGGTGTCCGGGGTAGGAATTTTCTTATACTAACTGCTCCTTATAGAACTCGCAATTGTCCACAAAACGACATAGAGCAAGTGAAGTGAAATGATTTTGTAGAGGAGATACGAGCTGTCAAATGGGAAAAAATCCACGATTTTTGGGCGATTTTACCGACGTAAGATTACTCCGGTGTTCGGGGTACGAATTTCCTTATTTTTTGATTAACCATTAACAAAATGACAGAGCAAGTGAAGAAAAAAAAATTGTAGAATAGCTAGGAGCTTTTTTTCGAATTTAAACTCAATAGAGGGAGTTGAGGAGAATGTGACAACAAATATGTACATACCAATAATTTACCCCAGTTGAGAACAGCGAATTGCAGAACATTTTGAAAAGTTTTCTTCTATTTATTTATGCACCACAAGGCTAGTTTCGAGTAGTATCGTCATTCACATGACTTAACCTTTCGACAGATTTAGCAAATAATAGTATCAATGATGTTAGTAGGGTTTTAGTTTCGGTAAATATTATTTGTTTAACTGGTTAATAAATAAATTTGTGCAGCAACAAAAACAGTAACTTAATAAGAATGCAATTCTTTTTAACGTCAAAAATCCGTAATGAATAGTTCGCATTTTATTTGTTGATTATCTCCCGCTCACTAATTGGAATTGCGATTAAGTATATTTTCCGCCCATACACGCCAATAATGTTCAATGGAATACTTGTCAAAAGATATTTAATTACGTTGCCGAGTGGAGGTGTTCGACAACATTTTTAACGCAGGATCGTACCGGCACCAAATTGAAATTTATTCACGTCAATTAAGGCCTGAAACTGGTAGCGACTGAAAAAAAATTCTTCAATGATAGATTTCACGTCTCCGTTTTTCAGCGGTAGTTTCCAGTTTGATTCCCTTAATGGAAACCGAATTGCTCATGTCCATCACGGCTGTCGAGCGACTCAGGTCAACATTTCCCCAAAAACACCCTCCATAACGAACGCACCTGTCCGAGTTTTAAATCTTTGCAATATGACAGGAACAACTGGGGATTCGGCTTGAGGTCTCCCCTTAATTGGCTCTTAAATAATTGGGCCCGCATTATTAATTTATCAGCTTTACCAAATCTTGCTTTTAGTAAAATCTGATCAGTAAAGTTTGCATATACTCCATTTAGAGGAAATAACAACGGCTCAACTGGTACGTGCGTTATTGTTAAGGTGGAAGGTCGACGATGACTATAACAGGCCAACTGGGTTAAGTGCTAAGTTCTAGAGTATATCCTCCGTTATCCTGCCCGAGGACAATTGCACCTGGCCGCGACGCCCACAAATCACTTTAATTACGTCTGATAATAACATACGTACACTTTAGAGAGAGTGCGTGCGGTTGCTCAACAGCTTTTTGTTCGTTTCCCCTATTGTTGATTAAAGCACCTTTCAAGCTCTAAGTAATGAGGATGATGCTATTACGGTTTTTGCTAAGCGTCTGGCTGCACATGCGGATAGGCGTCTTTTTGCCTAGCCAATGTCGCGATAATGGCTCGTTACGCAAACAACGTCGCTGATTCGTTTGCCGAAAACGCTTCGTCAAAAACTATCGGTTTAATTGTCTGTAAAATCGTCCCACCGTCCGATATTTACAACTGAAGGACCGAACGATCTGCGTAAATTTCAGGGCCGGTGATAAAACGTCGATAAAGTTTTCCGAGGTCTTTTTCGACGTTTCAAGGACATCGTCGAGGAAGACTTGCTGACTTGATTGCTTGTTAAACTACTTTGTCCGATTTGCTGATTTTACTTTTGAATTTCAGCCTAGTTCGGTGAGGACGGCCTTGGAAGAAGGCCGCAAAAAAAAACTTTCGATTTTCGATGAAATGCGCAAACAAGGGGAATGGCGGGAAAAAGTTGATAACACGAGAAAGTGGCCGCTAAATTAATTTGGGGCGTTTTCCAGTCGCTCCATGCGCGATATTACAGTCGAGGTTTTATTAATAAAGTCAAATTTTTTTAAGCATTTAGCGTCTCGAATCTACGGTTTCGATTTGTAGGGTTTCTTCGCCCGCCTCTTGCAGGTCTACGAACTCTATCTGATAATGAAAAAAGCCTTAATTGCACGAGGCGAATTGGATTTTAAAAGCAATGAAGTTGCAACGAGAAGACGTCATTGGCAAGAAAGTTTTCTGAATGTCACAGACTCATTTCTGTTCAGTCTGATTGTTCCTAAGTTCACTGTTCAAGGGCAAGGAGTACGCAAATTGTGTTTTCCATTAATACGTTTCACTGCAATTTACAATTCTAAAACTGAAAAATTACTCAAAATTGTTATCCATTAAATATGTGAGCGCTCGAACACTATAGGACGATCATTTTAAATAATTTTTGGACTTTATTGCATTTTTGTTATCATCAAATAAAGTTTGTTTTTAGAAGCTTTTACAATCCAAATTTTAAAATTATTAGTTGACATACTGCAGCGTTTTTATGGAAACTCGTTAAATTTTAATAAAAAATGGAACTAAAATTTTATTAACCTCCAAGAGTTCACTTACTATGGTGTCATAGATTGAGAGTAGCTTCATCTAATCGTTTCGCTAAAATTTATTTTCTAATAGCGAAGAAACGCGGCCAAAAAGAAAACCTTAGAAAACTATAAGTGACAATTAACTATGTTATAGGAATTAAATTAAAAATTCATCAGATTTTTTGTTGAACTGGACGCTCTTCTTCGGCAGTACGCTTAAGAAATGCCTCAAATTTAGAACCATCATATTGCAGCTTGCTTTGGGTGCTAAGATGATATTGTATTTTCTACTAGTAGTTTTGATAAAAAATAAAACGATTGACGTAATTTATGCCCGAAATTCAATTACCATTCGTCAAGTTTTTGTCAACAAAAGATTTTCTGAAGAGGAAAATTTTAAATAACACTGTAACTAGTTTACTCGCTAAATCCGAAATTCTTGTCGTTAAAATATTAAAATTTGCATAAAATTAAAATATATTCAAGTAATAAGAATATTCATTCAATTTAAACTGAAAATTTTTGATAAAATTATATTTTTCGTTTCCGCAAAATGTGTAAAATTCGTTTCTTTTTCAGTTTCAGCGGTGATATCATTATGGATAGAGCAGAAACCGTGGAATTTATGAAGAACTTTTAATCTTGACCAAAGTTCAGAATGGGCAACTTTAAAGACGTGACTCTGTAAGTCACTTTCATTATACTTGCCACTTTCTTTCTAATTCAATTTTCTTTTACCAGAAGGACGCAGTGAGTGTAGTGACAATGTGAAGTGGTGTAAACATTCAGCGTGAAGTGGCAAAGTTAAGATTGGGCATCATTAAAAACGTTACTCTGTAAGTAGGCATTTTCATTATAATTACCACTTTCTTTCTAATTCAATTTTCCTTTACCAGAGGGGACGTAGTGAAAGTAATGACAGTGTGAAGTGGCAAAGTTCAGATTGGACAGCTTTAAAAACGTCACTCTGTAAGTTGGTACTTCCATTATAATTACCACTTTCTTTCTAATTAAATTTTTCTTTACCAGAGGGGACGCAGTGAGAGTAATGACAGTGTGAAGTGGCAAAGTTTAGATTGAGCATCTTTAAAAACGTCACTCAGTAAGTTGATACTTTCATTATATTTGCAACTTTTTTCTAATTCAATTTTCTTTTACCAGAAGGGACGCAGAAAGTGTAGTGATAGTGTGAAGTGGTGTAAACATTCAGCGTGAAGTGGCAAACTTAAGATTGGACACCTTTAGAAACGTCACTCTGTAAGTAGGTACTTTCATCATAATTGTCACTTTTTTTCTAATTCACTTTTCTTTTACCAGGAGTACGCAGTGAGTGTAGTGACAGTGTAAAGTGGAGTAAACATTCAGTGTAGTGTTTTGTGACCAATGGTTGACGAGGCAGCTTGAGGAATTGCCACAAAGGGTAAGAATTTTCTTGTTACTTCAACAGTGAACAACCTAAAAAAGATAAAATTTAGAAAAACATTTCTTCTTACTTAAAAATCGAATAATTGAGCGCAAATAATTTTTTTAAAGCAAAAGCTTACAAAAATCAATACTAAAATATTTGTTGTTCCTTTCAGTGAGTCCCGACTACTATGGCGAAGGAGATGGAAGGATGGTGAGCCCTTTTACCTTTGATTTTGCTGTCGCTTGAAGATTCGGTGAGTCCATTTTAGTATAAGTTTGCAAAATTTAAAAATTAACACGTCGTTAGAAGGAATTAATAATTAATCGAAGATCTTCATAAAACGCGCTATTGTTGAACTCGTTAGTAGTTGTCTTCTAAACCATTTTCCACATACATTTCTATAAAAATTCTTTAATTAGATTTCTCGCTTTTTCGTAGTAAAATCTGGAATAATCGCTTGGGGTTTACAAAAAGTGTACTTTTGTCTTTCTCCTGAAAAATCTGAAACATTTCCATAATCGCTTGATGTCCTCAAAACGTGCATTTCTCGTTTCTTCTTCTTTGGAAAATTTGGTAAATTTCTGTAATCGCTTGGAGCCCGCAAAAGGTGCATTTTTCAGTCATCTCGTTGATCTAATTTTTGAACCCGACTCTTCCATTTTGATGATATATTTCTACTAATTTGTCGTAAGATTCCTAACAAAGAAGCCAGATGGAAACGCCTGCGTTTTAAACTTGCTTCTGTAACTGATCCTTCCAGACTCAACTGGTAGCAGGTTTTGGAAACAACAGTAACGAATTTTCACTTGAATCCACCGAGGCGTTGTGACTTTCCGCGAGTTTTGAGGTTATGAGTGAAATTGGGCGCCGAAGCTCTTGTTGCCGTCACTATTGCTCATTAGGCAATTACTTCCTGCGGAGTTTCGGCTTGGAAGCACTTGAAGCCTCGGCATTCCTAACTTCAATAAACTGATGACACACGTGTTTTGTAATTAATTTAATTAGTGGCGTTCCACTCACGACTGATTAATTCAAGCAGGTCTGCGTTGTAGTGTGCTAGCTTAATTTAAATTCAGCATAGTTCCATCGATCCGACTGAAAATAATAGAGAACGTTATCAAAGTCCGAGATGTTTCTTCATCAACACATCTAAACTCGAATAATAATAAGCCCCGACCGTCTCTCGAGGGCTAACGTCCCAACTTTCTCCCATGTTGGAAATCGTTAACGGCCACATTCCGCTTCATCAAAGCCTCCGGTCGTTTAGGGGAAATAATTCAAAAAAGTGTTGTTGGTTCGATAAGTGTGAAAGATGTGGCTGGCGGTCCCAACAGGTGCAATATGTTTCTTGGGCGGTTGCATTTGGTGAATTTAAATCAGCCCGCCCCGGAAACCCGGACTTGGCCCGCAGTTGCACCATTTGGCCAATAATTTTATAAAACTTCCGGTTTAATGGCGGACCCGCGGGGGTAATAATATCGGATTGTTTCGACTCAGATATTCAAGTTGGCGGGTAAACTTTAGAAAAGGTTACCTCTTCTGTTAACATTTACTGCTGGACATTCTCTAGTTGCTCCCTGGACGCCTGCACGATCCGGGGAGTTTCCCTTACTGTTTTATTTTACGTCCGGAATTTGGATGAAGCGTTGACATTTGAATGTTTCGTTGGCGGCGACTTAATGGCAGCGGAAACTGCCAAAAACTCACGTTAATTTGGGAGGGACGGGGAGATTATTTACTACTGTAGTCACGGCGCGAAGGTGGTAAAGTCTCCTATCGAATATTTATGACATGTAAACTACATTTCTTCTTGAGAAGAATTGGCCCGTGATCGATGAATGGACATCCAGTCTAGCATGCATTATTCATCCGGGCTACGGTACAGTCGTGCCCCGGAGACGGCGCGCACTCAGGGGGCAGATCCATTGGCCATGCTATATTCTTATCCGATTCCACCGCATTCGCTCATGTTTATTTGGAATATTTCAGGACGAGCCAAATTTAGTCTCTAAAGTCTTGAATACGAATAAGGTTTTCATGTTAAATACTGAATGCGAACAAAGAAAACAGTCCGATTGCGATGCCCGACTGATCGTTCCGGACGTATTATTGTATTTGCACCGAATTGCTGACGTGCGTTAACCGACTCGTAAACGAAGAGATACAATAAAAACACGGATTTCCAAACGCATCAAACACCTAAACAATCGCAAATAAATTTCTTTTACTCGAAACTAACGAAAAACGTAATCGTCCGCCAGACACAAAGAGCTTTAACGCAACCATTTCAAGACCGTTACAATTCTATTCAATATCAATGGTCAGTTTTTTGAATATCCAAGCTTAAAGTAGGAAAATAGCAGATTTTTCGCACCGTTAGACAAAGAGTTAAACTGCGAGAAATCTGAAGGGATTTGACGGCACCACTTCAGACTTGAGTATCAATCTATTAGCTTTGAAAGGATGGCCCCTTTCTAAGTGTTTCAAATAAAAAAACGCGTCGCTTAATCAAATTACTTTGCCATATTCCGGGTAATTTGCTAAAATGCGTTATTCATGACGTTGGCATTATCATAAATTCGCCCTGAAAGTTAATTTTTCCCAAATTTTTATTCAACTAGCAGGAAAAGTAAACAAATAATCCGGAAGAGATTTATTTGAATTGATGAAAAAATGATGAGACCTTAAAATTTGAAAGCTATGAAGATGATTTCCAAAAGTGTCGCAATTTGTTAGGGTTTTTAATTATTTGTGCATCTCAATTATTTGGGTTTTGATGCTCGTTGTGTTCGAATGATTCGGAATGATGTGTCGCTTCTATTTGTGCAACAATAAAACGTGAAAAGGATTCAAAGGCTCAAGCGATCAAATCGGCTTTTGTGAATGTCCAAGGAAGTTTAATCAAGCCGGGCCGTCCTGTCGATAGAAATATATTGTCGGCCAGTAATAAACCGCACAATAAAAATCTGTTATGGATAATGCAGAGATATGTCGAACGCGATCCAATTTCGTTATCCCGCCTCGGTCATAACGGCCATATCCGCGGCATTTCGACAATTATTGGTCAATTTGTTTCATTTATTACTTCCATATATTCGAAAAGAGCAAGTAACTGGATCGGGGTGTAGATTTATCGACGTTTTTCGTATGTACAAGATACGGGATGGAGGTGCTTTAGCTTGTCCACGTTTAAAATATTAGTTCGCTAATAAATCATCGAAAAGTTCATTAAATTTTCGTGAGTTATGGGGCGCCTCGGCCATCATTTTTGTGTCGGGAGTCGTGCCGTTGTTTTTGCGAATTATATTTATAACTTTGCTGCAGTCTGAAAACGAGGGAAAACGCTGTCTTGGCCAAGGAAGACAATAATTTCTGATTTGTGTCAACGGGGGCTGCTAGGACAAGTCGACGTTTCAATTTAAACTAAATGCGTATACCTACATATTGAAAATCGATAATCAACAAATTTGATAAAAAAATTACAGTAACAATAGGACAGGAAGTAGTTGGATTATAGAGTGAAATACAAAAAAAAACTAAGAGAGAAAGTTGCTATGTCATGACTGAAAGATTGATGACGTCAGATTTTTAATCAAACCCCCGAGGAAGATTGGGTGATGATTTATAAATTGTAAAGAACGGGGATTTATCACTCGTGACCCTTAAGAGTTTCATTTTGATTTGCAGAAACATATGAAAATGTTCCTACTTTTACGTCACAATATTTTAATTAAATTCTATGTGAAATTGATGCCTAAATAAAAAAAGTTTTACTAATTTCCTTTAATATTTTAAATATAAATTGATTCACCAATTGTTCTTTGTTCATTATTTTAATTATTTCACAAAAGTTTCAAAGTGTTTTCTTTGTTTAACTGTAGGCAAACAATCAATATAATTTAGTGTCACGTTGTCACTTTTAGCTTTCTTTCCTCTGAGATGAAAATAACGGCCTCCGGGAAAATTTATTGGTTGTTTTTGTTGGCTTGTTTTTTAAGAAATTATTCTCAACTTTATAATTTTCAACTTCAACTATAACATTTCACTTGCACAGAATTAAATCTCAAAAATTAAGTCTTTTTTTGGCTCAAAAAACTTGAATACCTAGCAGCTCATAATCCGTTAACGCTACCCTGTATAGTTCAACAACTAATTTCTTAAATCATTGATTTCATTAAAGGTCTCGTGCACGTGGAGTTTGCTAAATTTTTGAACTTTGCGGTTAACGTCAAACAGGATGTTAGCTCAAAGTTTATGCGAGAAGGAACCCGTTTTTCTTCTTATCTGTTGTGGTTCTCGCTTTACTAAAGCTTGAGCTAATTGTGTTTAGTTACAGCTTCTAGTAACGTCAGTAATGCGACACTTTTCCAGTGTCTCTTAGTTCTCAAAACTATTGTGGTAAAGAGTTTCATTCTTTTCATAAAATATGCTGAATTTTGCATTGTTTTTCTTTACGGTTTTCAGATATTATTTACACAGTAGCGTCCCGTTAAGAATTTATTATGTGACTGCCACAAAATTGCGTCGACTAACAAAAATAATTTATTCCAATTATTTTGCACATTTTGGTATGTGGGAAACTCGAGACTCGAGTTGAATCCATCTCTTCACCCTAATTCTCAGTCACAATTAACAAGTCTAAGTTAATTCCGGTGTTAATTTCGTTGTATAGCAAATAAACGGACCCTACTAACGCTACTTGCTACTGTTGCGGATTGGTAGTTCAAGTATCTTCGGATTTCACGAAATAACAATTCGCAAAAACAGTTTAAACCCAATTTAGTTAACAATAACATTTTGAAAAATAGATCAAATGGTAAAGTTACACAACAACGAAAAACTTTCAATTGCTGTTTTTTAATTTTTACTTTAAATGTGATTAGTGGAAGAAATGTAATTCCATGAAGCCAGTTTTGCGTTCGCTCTGCTGCCTCCGAAATTAAAGGTCATTAGACAGGAAGGAAAAACATTAGTTGTAAAAACAACTCGATTCAATTATTTATTTACCTAAGGTAAGGTACATTTTACATTAACGAATGTTGTTTGTAAGCCGAGCCATACAAAAACATTGGAGAAGAGAAAATAAATTTTCTGCGCGGTTTCTACCAGTGGAAGTTAGAAATAATGATAAATACAGTGTCGCACTTTCGTTAACACCTCAATATTTGCCTAAATTATTTTAGTTTTTAAAAAAATTGAGTTCATCAGCCTCGTTTTTGACGAGGCAAAAAAATTCTAAAATAGTTGGAAAAATTCAATGTTTAAATATGTTTAAAATGATTTATCAAATATTATTGTCATATTAATTAACTAATAGAATTTTTTTATTAAATTTCCACTAGAGACTTATTAAAGTTAGAAAGATTGAATTAAAATTGTTTGAACAAATTTTCTATACATCGGGTTTCTCGGATCCGCCGCCAGTGCTGGAAGATTCTAACAGTGGTAGTAGCAAGAAGATAATGTGTTTGCTTGCTTGAAATGAGAATATTTTAAAATAAATTTACCGATTAATAACTGAAGTTTTCGAGTTAAAGTGCTTGATATTAAATAATTATTTTTATGTTTTAAAACGTAGTTAATAACATGTTGAGATACACAGCGAAAGCTGTATCAAGTTGGGGATTGTCCTGTAGCATTGTAGTCGCGAAATGTCGATTAAGCCGCTCAACCGCACTAAACACCAATAATCCGGGATAAGGGTATGGCTTTTCTTTGTTTTATTTGACAGTTCAGCACAAAACAAAAATAAATGTACAGAAAGACTGAAAAATATTTGGAGTTTTCGTGAACAAAACAATATTTGGCATTGTTTTATGTTCAAGAAGAAATTTCTAATAGCATTAAATGGATATTATGGCCGAACCAACTTATTCAAATTAAATTATCATTAATTATCAATTATTTCTAGTAGATGTTGCTGACTATTTGTTCAATTTTTGTTGTAGGGAAAAATTCCAGTTTCTTGCTCCAATTTAATTTTCCAGTATTTCGAGCTTCGACTCAAGTTGTGGCAAAAACTATTTGTCTGTAATTAATAAACCTTTCGGGTTAATTACGACGAAAAAATGCGACATCTAATGAAAATTAAAACTTTATCGAATAAAATTCACGTCCGCTTACGAACAATGTAGTTAGTAGGTACGTGAAATTTATATGGAATTTGATGTTTTCATCAGAAAGATTAATTTGCGTGTTATAATTATTTCCATGACTGGTTGGTCGTAAAGACAAGATAATTACAGCACATTGTTGTGGAGCAATTAAAACAATAATAGCTGCCACAACAAACACGTCGGATTCGACGTTTTTGGGGGCGGAGGGTCGGCGATAGTTTGAGTCGTGAAGAAAGCATCTGGCGTAGTTAATAGCGAAGCATAATCACCCCTAAAACACGGTCTAATAATTCACTCTCCGGCCGTTCCAGTCACGGCCCTATAAATTACAAAACATTAAACTTTTCCTAAACTGTCCAAGAAATAATTGCGACTGTAGGCGTGTAATTGGAACTAGAAACTTTCCCACCTATCTACTATTTCTTCGGAATCCTCAAGGACCTGCAGCCGCGGCTAATACTTAAAGATTTACATCGCCGGGTTTTAGGGACACCTCCTAGTTAGTCCATAATTTATTAAAGGAAGCGAGAGAATAACTGCAACAAATCGAGATACTTTCCGGGATTTTTTTCAAAAAATCAACAGTCGAATTAACGCACGAAAAGGAACGGACATTGGCGCAATCAGACGGATTTTTTCCGGTTTTGATGAATTAAACGTCGCTGCAACTCCGAGTCCGGGCAAGACGCCCGGAGTCATCTATCATTTAAAACTAATAGAAATTCAAGTCTGAACGGGCGCGTTGTCGTATCAAATAATTGCGACGGATCGGGAAAGTTTCTGGATCGACTCATAACGTGACGGTGACAATTCCATTAAGGCGAGTCCGCAAGAAATTAAAAACGAAAATCTCCTGTTACCACCAACTAATATTGCAACCAGGAGAATTCATTTTAACATAATTGTGGTCAATATGGTCATTTTTTCGCACGTCACCATTCTCGTTGATTTTCTTCGTTTCGTATTCTCATTGAAGTATTGAGGCAATTTTGAGCCAGAATTCACAGGAAATTTGCAGGTTTTAGAAGCTTGGGGCCGGAAGCCTAAAGTGATAATTAGTTAATTTTATTTTATTTATTCCTGTAAAACTAGCAAATTCGCTTATGAGTGGCAGAATTCTGTTAGGAATTAGGAAATTAAGAGCGAGCTTTCGGGCGAGCTTTCATCGGCAAAGTGGTAAAGTCCGAATAAAAAACAGAAAAAAGTGATTAAGTCGTCGGCGCGTTATGAACCCATAATAGGGGACTAAACGGCGAAAATTATCAAGTCTTTTCAGTGCATGCACCTGGCATTCAGGGTTTGTTCGCGGTGTGTTATTAAGCCCCAAAGGACGCCGTGCGCTCACGCGATAGTGCCGTTTTTACTATTTCACGATCCGAATCTGGGCATCACGTGAATCGTCCAGACCGCAATTTAGTTATTTATATAATAATCCCGAGATTGTCGTTGCATTTTTGTTGGCGCCACTAAAGGGCATTGGCTTATCGATGGGCTTCTAGTCGAGCTTTCGTCCACAATATAATACTTAGTCAACAAAGCAGGACATTAATATTTATGCCACGTCACGGAGCATTTGTGGACTTGGACACGAGACCCCGGATTTTTCATGAATATTACAAAAACGCTTTTCGTTTAAAAGAAGATTATTCAAATGCGAACTCCTATTCTAGCACCGAAACGACCACCTATTTATTGTCGCTCTTAATGACCTTTTGGAATTTTCTGAAGCGTCTCGCATTTTATTTATTAAATTTTCCACCGCAACGATAACGTCCTGGTTCATTGTTCATATATCACATCTCTCGACTCGAATAAATCGATTGGTCTACAGTTATCAGCCTCAACAAACCTCATTCAATCCGAACATATCTCGTTCCGGTGTTATTATATCCGGATTGTATGTAGCGTTGGAGCCGCTCCCCCGATACCGTTACAGGTGCCAAAAAGATATATTGTCGACAGGAATCCAGGAGCAAATGCGTCTCGTCCCCTGCTAACTTCCGGAATTATTAATGGATCTGATAAGGAAACAAGTCTAAAATCCGTTGTTTCGACTCTTTTTTTATTGATTTAGTTTTAAAGTCATTCATCAAGACATCGAAATCGTTCGGATTCTTGCAAATGTTGAGGCGGCCACGAAATTCGTTTTGAGTTCGTTGACGTTAAACAAAGTTCCGCCCTACAATCACCGAATGCAAATTAACTGTTTGCTGAGAAAAAGCGAGGGGATATCGGATCGACGTGCTAACATAAAGGAAAATCACGATAGACTATCGATGCCGGTCAACAAATTCGCTTTATCTCTTTATTACTCTAGTTAAGATCGAGGATAATGATAATGTTGTTAAGAGAAATATTAGCGAAGCGAAAGGCAGCAATAATTGACCAAAAATTGAAAAAGTAAAAAACTGTGGGCGTAATTGAATTTGAGGAGGAAGAAATTGATGAAATTGTTTAATTTTTAGAGAAAATGGAAGTTACAAGTTTCAGGAGACAAGCAAATCGTTTGTGGTTTGGGATAAAGTTGGGGCAAGTGTTGTTAGGTAAATGGAAAAATTAGTTGTGCTTTAAAAAAATTTACCAGTGCGCTAAAAGAGAGAAGATAATAATTAAAAAAATATTTTGACGCTTTGGGAATTTCAACAAATTAAAATAATCATAAGAAAATGAGCAACAAAAATGTTTCATAACTAAAAACAAAATGAAAAACGTGATGGATGGGGACGAGAGGAAATTTATTTTTGGGAAATTCTGTGTTGGATTTAGCATAACCGCAATTTGTCGGCGGCACTTCTATTTGTGAAGAAACTTCTGACGTGTACTACAGATAAAATACGTTGCTAAAGTTTCTTGAAGAAAAGATCCTAAAAGAAAGAGTCAGAAGTGAATCGTTTCGATAACTGTTCGATGTATAAAATACCAAACAGTTTAATTCCTTCAGACTCGTTTCGGAGCTAATGGAATAATTTTTAATTATTATTAAAGATGTTATCGCCCTAAAGGTGGCATTTCGATTAAGTTCTCGCTACTACTTCGCCTTGTTTACTTTTTTTCCTCGAAAATTGTGAGAGATAATCAAAATTCTGGCATTATTTAAATATGAATTTTGTCCAGATCCGAACCGATTAAAATCCCGTTTGTGGAAGGGTCCGTCCGGCCTCTTTCGATATCGACCCTTAAAATACCTGTACACCCATATATTTAGTCGGACCAAGTGTTATCCTATCCGAAGTTATTTACACAGCTAAGAGTGGTAGACAAACATGTTCCCTCTCTGATCAAATCGATTCGAACGAGACTATGTAAACCGATTTAATTGCAGACCGACTCAAGCCAAGGGACTACTGTCAGCTTTCGTCCAATTAAAGGAAATTCTGTTTACACAGGCCGCCACTAATATATACCATCCCCGAAAATAAGGGTTTCGTCGTTGGAGAAGCGGCCGAAAAATAAATTGATTTAGGGAAATCGCAGAGCGGAAACGTTGAGGGACCGGAAAAACGACCAAATTAACAAAATCAACTTGCCCGAAAAAGGACAACTAATTCGAACTAAGAAACGTTTCTAAAGTTAATCTTAGATAAGAATTTTGCTTATTCACGTACCGTGACTGGGTCAAATATAAAAAAAATATTTGAACAAAATTGTTACGTTTTTATAGGATTTCAGGAAGCGATAGCATTTCGTGAAATTGTAAAAGAATACTCGGAAAAGATCTGAGTAAACAACACAACATGCAGTTTACCTAACTGAATAAACCTTTTGTGGATTACTTTCGGTCACGGCATCCGGATGACATGACATTTTAATTTTATTCGTCGAGGAATTCTTGGCCGCTCTAAATAATTGGTGAAACCAACAATAGCGGTTCTTATTTATTAACAAAAATTCGGCTAATAAAAGTTCGTAATTTGTAATGTTATTTAAAGAAAAAACATTGAATTAGAATGTTTTGTGGGGGCTTCGAATTCAAGCTATTTAATATTAATTTCTTGTTACGAAGCTAGATGGCCACTGTAATTAATTTAAGGGAACATTAAACAATTATATTGAAACACCTGCAAACATTTATCCAAGGAACAGAAACGGCATCGCAGTAAAAATTTAATTAAACTAATGTTTGGTTCATACAAGGAAAACAAGATCAACCCCTGAATTTTATACAGGGGTCAGGTGAAAATTTTTCGGCTTATCACTGCTACCATTTATAGATTTCGTAAACTTCGAACTTATTAAATAACTGAAAGTCTTATGGAGCTAAATTTGGTGAATTTTAAGTGATTTACAGCCTACCTTATGTTGTCAGTGTAACGGGATAATCTATCAGAAAATCGAAGCTATATTAACGAAGAGTAATCCACTGGTATTTTAAATTAAGGAGAAAATACGTGGAAACTGGTGAAAGACCTGATTGTCCACAGTAACGCACCAGATCACACGGTTCGGATATTGATGACTATTATGAAGTTATCTAGCCTGGAGGTAATTGGCCATCCTCTATATGGTTCATTGCTGTTTTTTAGCAAACATTACTATTGTTGTTAGTTTTTTCGATGATGTTGCTGTAAAGTTACCTGTTAATGAAACCGAATAATATTTTGATTTTGGTTAAAAAAAATAATAAATTCATATAATTGATAATTGAAAATTATATTAAAAAATAATATTTCAATTTTTTTTATCCAACCTGTTCGATACAAAATACAAGTTTTAACTTGCCCTCGTAGATTTGATTGTTAAACTTTTATTCAAATTTTACCACAAAATTGTATTTGCTTTTTTTGCTTCCTAGCTTCAGGTTTCTGCCACTAAGGCCGCTGCAATTGCAGCTATGAAACATCCCGGCTATAAAATATAGAGCACACAGTAAGTTGAAATTAACTTAATATTCTCGAGCAAAATAAAAACCTTTGAGATATCTTTAATGGCTCGTCCAGCTTCGCCAGAATTTGATGGCTACTTCTAGACAAAAGTAATTAAGTCGAGCGCAACGTCTCTAAATTGCACTTTAAACCTTTAAAACGTCGACTTTGAATTTCTAAAGAACCGGAAGTATTGTATTATTAAAGTCGGTGACCGAAAAAAGTAGGGTTTTAGCGAAGAACCTGGATATTTCTCTGGCTTAAAATGACCAAACGCTTACGGAACAGAAGTGGAAAAATCGGGCGCTAACAATGGATTACGGGCGAAGAGGAGACGGCGTTTCTGATTTAGTTTCAAAGTATTTTTATTATCTTGTCCGAAACTATAAGTTTTGTTTTCGATTTCGCAAAGCCGTCGTCCGTGACCTCCATTAGTTAAAAATTCCATCGGACGTAATTAAATCGAAACGTGTTTCTAGCAAGTGGATACATTAATAAAACGTTGGGGTTGACGAGTTGACGAGATGAAAACCGTTATATTAAAGGGCGTTTACTGGATGATAAGAGCCAGAAAGGTATTAATATTTTGAGAGGCAATTAAGGGCGAAGTGCGCCGCCGCCTCTAAAGAAAAGCGGAAGAATCCGCACCGTCGTTTGTTAATGCTAACGTTCGTCGTCGAGAGATTTCAAATATTACGACCGTACCAGGAATTATTTATTGTTTATTTTTCTCTAGAGGAAATTCCAACGAGTTACAGTCACACAAATAAATATTAAAAAACGGGAAAGGGACGGGCATCGAAACGTATCCCCGACCTGGAATTTCCACAGGATTAAATCCGGGACCACCGCAATTTTTCTGTGTTCAATAGAAATTAATAATCCTGCAAGGACGGCAAGACGAAAGCCGGGATCTGAGAAATCAATTTCACATTTGCGTATACGTTTCCTGCTTAACTGCAAACATCCCCTGGTCCCGTCCCGTCTCCAAAGCAAACACACCCCTCGAGTTATTATGAGCTAAGTCGACCCCGAATAATGGCCCGAAAATCACTTATTTCTCTCGGTATTTATTTAATAGCCGGAACGCTATCTGGGCCCATTGTGCGATAAAAACAGTCATCGGGATTGTGTTGTGCCTGCGTCCCGGAAACCCATTCTAATCAATAAAGAGGACCGAATTGAATTCTTGTAAAATCAAGTAGACGAGAGGAAAGAACGAGATAAAAACCGAATGGAAATCGAAGAGTATGGTCAAGCTTAAGGAATTTGCGATAGTGAGGCCACTAGCAGATCATGTATCGATCAGACTTGGAACTTTATCTTGGTGGCAGTACTGAAATTATTGAGTCTTGGATAATTTGGTCGGGACGCCACTAACAATGTGTAAGTTTCGGGATTGGAAGCGAGGTTTTTCTGGGTATCGATTCAATTATGGAAATTCCTCGATGTTGGGGTATTTTCAAATGACCCGACGTCGGATCAACATTCAAATTGCGGCTAAAATTAATTTAGTAACAGTATTAAAATATTTTTGTAAAGTACACTTGTGAACCGGACTTGATGTCATGGTGAAGCTGCCACTCGTCACACCACAAGTGACGCTTCTGTTGAGAACTTCTGATTAACCCGTAAATGATCGATTAGATGGAAATTACACAAAAAATTGCCACAATTATTTCTGACCATGAGAGGTGCAAATACAATTATTATGTGCTGTTGTAGTCAGTGGTGTATTAAAGAAATTTGTTGCCCTTCAATTATGAAAAGAGATAATTAACAATTTTTTTTTTAATTGACAAAGTAAGTGGAAAAATTCAAACATTTTTACACCCCGTTGGAGCTTTGTGCCGGAAGAATTCTTAGACTTTTGCTATGATTGGGGCTTGTCCAGTTAAATGGGGTGGCAAATAGAAAAGCGCAACTTTTCACCATGGATCAAGCAAAATTTGAATTCCTATAACATCAAAATTAAAAGCTGGCAACTGTTGTGTTAAGTAAATTGAGTACTATACAATGATACAATAGAAAGATTGTCAATGGCGTATTGAACTAATTTTGCGAGAAAAGCGACAAGAAATTTGCGGTGTTTGGTTCATGAAAAAAAATGTTCAGAATTTAACTTTTGATTGACAAAGCAAGTGAAAAAGTCCCAAAACTTTTGCACCCTTTTAAAGTCTTGCGGCGGAAGCTTCGGCTTCTTAGGCTTCTGCTGAAATACGCCACTGGTTCTAGTGGCATTACAGGAAACAGGAAAATAATTTAGACTTTGAACTTTTGTTCGCATCGATTTTGACCTCCTATCCATTCAGTTTCCTTGCTACTTGGACTCTCCTTATGTTTAGCATTGTTGAAACGTTTGAGCCACAGAATTAAATTCAATCGTTTAAATTACCCGGCACTGGACAGGATTCAATTACTTCAACTTAAGTTGTGACCAATCGTTAAAATCCTCAATTCCTAACAAATTTTCCAAGACTTTAAAATGATTAAATTAGCCGGTTCGATTGTCTGGTAGTTTAAGTGTTTGCAAGTAAGGTATGTAGGATCGACATTTGGTGGTAGAAAATTTAAATATTTTCCTAATAATATTCTCGCAGTAGCCGCAGAAAACCGCCGACCATAAATTGTAAAGTAACTCCATCTTTCATAACTAGGTCGTGAACCAATTTGCATTTTCTAGAGTAACGATAGTTTGACTTTGAGAAACTTGAACACTTTGATCTTGTTAATAGATCATAATGATAATTCGCAGTTAGTATTCCTGAAGTGACGGATTCTTATCATAAACTTAATCGCCTTACAAATTTTGCATTATTTATGTTACCGAGCTACTAGTATTAAAAGTAAGAGATATTTAGCCGAATTTTTGTTTCTTAAGTTGGAACTGTCGAAAACAATTCAAGTTGGGCATCTGCTTGAACTTTACGAATATATTTCGAAGTATTAAAATTTTTCACTGAAATTTGAACCATATATTGAAATTTCAGGGAAATAAAAATAAATTTAATCCTCTAAATTTCAAGTCCTGATTCACATATCTTAAAAGCAAATAGAATTCTTTCAGCAACAAATTCTTCGATGATAGATACCAGGTGTTCTTGAATATCGAATAAGAAAGAAATCATCGTTCGCGATGCAGTAGCTCTAAAACTTTCCTAAAGTAAAATAACAATTTTCCCACTGTATTCGGTTTCCAGTGTGCACCTTATATTTTTCGCAGAAACTGCCGCATATTTTGTCAGAATTTGTTGAAGTTGATGATCCAGTGCATTTAAACTTTTTAACACGTTAACCTTAATGTATTTCATTTTATAGTGGAAGTTTTTAACGACCTCAATTCTAGAAGAATATTCATATTCCGCCACTTGCGGTTTATTAGTTGTGCGAAACCTAACAGTCTCCGACACATAATTCGTAGCTGTCTTCATTTTTACTAACATAAGTTTCTCCATCTGGTGATCATTGTCGAAATAAATGTTGCACCGCTTCACAATCGCTATTAATAACGAATTTGTAGAATTTCGAAGACCCGCAACGGACGTTTCGGTCCGTTCCGCATCCTTTGCGCAATTTAATTAAAGAGAAGGGTTCCGGATCCTAATTGCACGAAATTATCAACAGGACGAGTATTTCGAAAATTTTCGTTCCTGCATCGACTTTTGTGAATGTATGTTTGTGGGTCGAGAAGCAGATGGGGTTGCACGCATCGGTTCGTTATTGGCAATCGGTGGCGTTGCTCTTTGTGTGCAATCCAATTACCTTAATCGCACGAGTCGTCACTGAATGGCGTCAATTAGGCGACGCCACCGCATCGCAGTCACGTGACCAGACGCCCATACACATACAGACGCCGGACGTCCTTATTTTGGGACGTCATCTAGTTGCAAACAAGATAATCTGCCGCCATTATCAACCAGACAATCGACAGGGTGGGATGATGAGAAAGTTGGCCGTCAGCACGCCACACCTGCTCCTGAAATTAAGTGACCTTTCACGTAGAAAGAGTGTAAAATAGTCCTTAGTACGCAGAATTTATTTTTGATCAAGCTTCAAAAGTATTGGCAATTGTATCAATTTAATTCGCATTCAACTGGCTTTCTAGCCAGTAAAATAAAAATTGTAAGTGTGCAAATAAGAAAGTTTAGATTTTCAGTTTTGACCAAAATTCAAAAATTTTTGTTCCGCATGAATCGATTAAAATTTCTCTTTCGTTTTCAACATCGGTTTGTCGATTTTTTAATTATTTCTAGAAGCATTTTTAAGGATGGAGTAGTTTTTGAGTGGCAATTTTAATACCCTGAAATCAAAAAATTTACTTTTACTAAAATTTACTTGAATGAGACTGATTCATTGTTAAGCACGGGAATATTCAAATTTTTACATTTTAATATCGTCTTCTATTAGTTTTGGCAATGCAATTTTGCAAGTTGTTTGAAGTTTTCAATGAAATTAGCTAATACAAGCCTCATCTTGTGCGACCCCTTTTTGTCTGGCAATTCCTGCAAAGGGTTCACGGTCAAGGGCCCTTTGTTTTTGTCTATTTTATTAGGAAGAACCGGGCCTCCCAAGACAATAAATTCAACGGACGTAATATATGTGAAATTTCGAGCTTTTGTATTTTTTAGGACCAATTTCGAGGAGCGAAGCTGGTGAGCGATTTATTTGAGTATCATCGCTTTTTGCCGCTGTAAATTATGCCATTTCTCTCTTTCCGAAATCCGGTTGGTCAATAACTCAACTCGTATTGCCATAATTAAGGTTACATAAGTATCTGAATTCGACTTTTTTCTGGCAAATAACGATTACTAAAGCAAATGGTGTTTAATGACGCCCACGTTAAAAGTTATCCACATTTACCAAAACGCAATTAGGTTTCTCGTCGGTTTCCTCGTTGTCCAAACAATATTGCTTGTCCAATTTTTTCGGCAATTTTTTAAAGTTTTCTCTCATCCATCACGTTGACTTCCGCATTCCGGGATCTCCCACGTGACGTTGTTTCCGTTGCAAGTCACCATCCTCGTATAGCTGAATAATTTTAATGACCGAAACGGCCAGGAAAATAAATAATACAACACCAAAAAAAAACGTTCTCGTCCGTTTATTTTGTGGCGTGTGTGGCGCCGAGAATATTACATCAATATTTCCCCGTTCTTTAGACAAACTGATCGAAAGCCTTTTACCGTGCATTCCTTCTACTCCTTTTGCCTATCCGCCGTTGCGATTTGCGATATTAAAAAGCCGCGGTCAATCATATCACAAGAGATTACGTCAGAGATACGAGTGGTGGCGGGCATTCTAAAAAAAGAAAATCCCCAGAGGTTATCGGCATATTCAATTTCCTTTTCTGCACCCCCAAGAATGTTGATTTTCGTGTTTCCCATATCCATGCAAGCTCACTCGCGCGCTTATACCCTGATTAAACCTGTAAAAAGTCGATATTGCGGATTCAAGCTCTGATTAGCCGCAGACTCCATTGTATTAAGGTAATGTACGAAAAGAGATTGTCGACCCTCGAATTATCCCTTTAATAATCATAAACCAGCGGGTCTTATACACGCGGTATACTCCATTAACATGATTTGCTGTTGCATAACGCGATGCATTAATTTCGCCGTTAACAAACACCGAAGCCACCCACCGCTGGATTAATGCATTATCGTTGACGAGGACTCAGATGATTGCGAACCAAAAACCGACACGTTTTCCTCAATGGAAAATTGTATTTGAGGACGATCGAGTTAAAATTTCCCATCACCAAAAACGCTTTTTGCATTTTCTGCGACAAATTGTTGGTATTCTCGGATCGACCGTCGTAATCTAGGGAGCGTTTAAAAATGAGCTCCTCGCGTCGGAAATAGTGACGAAACAGTGAAACGTTCCCGAGGGAGCGCCCGAGTTTTAGGGAATATTTCAAGGAAATTTCCCAAAACTACTTTTTATTGTCCGCAAAATAGGCCGGAAGTTTCAGTGAAACTTTTAACGTTACGTCGACAGTTAGTTTTTTAGCTTGGCTCGATTGTGCCCTAAAGAAGCCACTACCTACCTCATTAAACTTAAGTACGGTGTAAAATCTCTGAGTTGTGGCGGAGCGAGCGCCGTTCGTTAAACTGCAAATGCAGAAAACGAACAAGTCCGGACTTCGGTCCGGTTTTGTGCTGGCGGTATGGACAATCACGAGCCGTTTTGCTATCGATAGTCGATTACATTGTTTAACGAGTCCTGGAGCATGTCCACAAAATAATTCACGTCGTAATGCAGGCAACGGAATTTGAGACTAGCAAGTTTTAAAAAAAATATTTCTAAACACTACGTAGAGGTAGTTAATTTTTAACTTTTTTACTTATAATAATTTGATTTACTTTTTAAGGCGATTTGTTAAATGTAGTGGAAAAATTGCTCTTAAAAATGGCAGGTACTATTAAAATTATACGGAAAAGTGATGATGATTTTTAAATTTAATTTCGGAGCCAATAATAACGAAGCTTGTGGAGCCTCCATTGAATAATTACATTTTAAAAAAATATTAGGGGCGTTGGAAATGGGGGAATTAAAATTTTATCAAATATGAAATTTTGCTAATTCTCCGGGATGTTGAGATGGCAGCAGATCCCCTTGTTAAGCAAATTCAAGTTTAATATTTTAAAAGGCCAGATCCTTTTTTCGCAAACAATATCATTATTCGCTCCCTTTTCACTTCAGAAACAAACCCACTGACGTGCACTTTACTAATTTGAGTAGTTTTAATAATTATTGCGGCATGCCCAGATTGGTTCTCTATTATGGATTACGAAATATTAGAGGAATAAATGTGAAGGCAATTTGGAAAATTGCCAATCTCTTTAAGAACCGTCCAAATCTACAAGAAGCAAATTAGATTAACAATTAAGCAACGCAACAATTATCGAAACAAATTGATACGTTTGGAAGGGTGTTTGCAATAATTTGGATTTTTTTTAAACCTCTAATAGAATCTTCTAACAATTAATTTAGAAATTAGAAGAATTCTGCAATTAGGTTCCAACATTTTTGCTTTCAAGGCCGTGGTAACACAATTTATCTAATTTAGTTCTGAATTATCAAACTGGGTAATTTTTGACGTCCGCGAATCGAAAACGGTTATAGAATTGACTATAAAATTTTCATTCCACCCCTGTGCAACACGTGTAGTTCTCCAAAATAATTTACAATTTGGTAATTTCCCTCAACAGACCGCCACTTTCTGCGGTTTATTTGGAGTTATCCAATTTCCTCCTAAATGGATACATTATGTTTCCTAATGTAAGTTGGGGTTTAAAAGTAGGGGAGGAAAATATGGTTTGATGCATAAACCGGTTGGTTGATAAAGTTATTGTGAAAGGAAACGCGCTTCTAAAGAGATATTCCAAAAAATAACAAAATTTGAATAAGCCTATTCAAATTTTCGACAAAAAAACAACATCAAAAAGTTATTAAATAATTCTTAGTATCGTCTTGACTTTTAGACGAAGATGTTTGCGAAACTTGATTTAAAATGGAAAATTTAATTAACATGTCTGTAACATCCTTGTAATTAGCGCTTAGAGATTTTTGGTGCATGTGAAATTAATTAGAATTTTGTACGTGCCATAAAAGATGCAGGAAACTTTGCCAAAAAGGGATATTTCTGATAATTAACATTAATACAGAGTGGCATCCGTTTGCATCAAATTTCGTTCGCATCCATTAATTTGATTCGTAGATACGCTTCAATGCAAGTAAGTTGAGATTCTGAAATGCAGTCAAGCTAGCAAGTTTTCGCATCCCCTCGTTGCTTTATAAACAACCAAGATAACACGATTTCTGCGAGTAAATTAAGATTACTCCGATGCAGCTGCATCAAAGCGCACTCTAATAAATAATTCTAAAATTTTCAATTTCTTAGCCTTTCAATAAGAGCGATGAATTATTGAACTGATGCAGGATATCTCACAAACACCAAATTATTCCCTTCATTACTGGAAACCGAAATGAGCGATTAAGACGTAAATTTAATTCAATAATTGGAGCTACTTTAATAATTCAGTTTTAATGTTAGTATGCCAACTAAAGTCTAAGCCAATTTTTTGACGTTCTTCTTTCTGAAATTCTAAACGGCCCAAAGTGAACAAATGATTTTACTTAAACTGTACTTGCGATGTAAAACTTTGAGATGTTCTTGTGATTCTTTGGCTGTCGTTGCGTCGTTTTCAAAAATTAATCACCGCCATTGTTCTGAAAACGATGCGAAAGAAACTGATTAAAATGTCACATGCAAGAGTCAGATCGGTCTCCACTCTAGAGTTTTGTGGGCGCCGTTCCGTTAATAATTTAATACATTATTAGGCAAACCGTCTTGCTAGGTCGACCCAGTCAAATGTTCAGTTTCATTCGAGTGCTTGGGGACTTTTGATAAAGCGTAACGCTTCGAGTTAGTTACCTGCAAGTCTCGTAGTAAAACTAAAAGCTTTAAAACACTTTACAAAGAGGATATCCTGATGTCTCCGGATGCGACTCGCAAAAAGGAACAGGACTCGATTTACGTAACCTAAACAGTCAACGTGTTGGAAGAGCACAGATATCGTCTTTAATTACGTGAAGAAGAAACAGGTGAGATGGGCGTTTTAACGTCGACGTTGTGTGTGCCGGAACGGCCTGCTTTTGCTGCCTTTTCGAGCCATATCTCAAAGTCCTGTTGAAGTCAACAACACCGGAAAGCTACAAGTAGGTCACGGCAGTTGTATGGTGCAACACGCCAGGATAGATTTTGCGTTTGTGTTGGGGAATATTGACAAATAAGTGATGCGATTTTTGGGGGGAGGCGAGACTGGAAAAGTGGCAGAGGTTCAGGGTTATAGCGAACCCGGACGTCCGGGCCCCTCAAGACGCCCGTCGTCAAACGCAAAGTTGAGCTCGAGGGAGCAACGGACTGGATCGGTCTTCGTTGCAGGAGACATTAACGCCGACTTAAGTAAACGATCTAGTCGAGGTTTTGGCAACGAATTGCACCTTAAAGTTGATGGCTCGATCCTTGATATGGACCCAAAAGACAAGATAGTAACCCGAAAACGCGATTTGCTACTATTTGCCATAATTGTACGACATCTAGACCGACCTGCTATCAGTTGCACAATGGAGTTGAATATAGACGAGAAAAGAGACTATTTTAGAAATTTGCTGTTATCTTGTGACAAAAATCCGAATTTTGAACTGTTATCAAGATATGAGTTGAAAAAAATAAAATTTGCTGGCAATCATGCCATAAAATTTTAATTTCAATACAACAAAAATCTCCTTTTGGTAGTTTTATGAGCCACTCACAATAAACGTTCTAAATTCGATTGAATGAAGGCGTATTTCGGTTTATTTGCTTATTTTCTTAAATTTTACAACTATTGTCGAGACCCAGACTGATTTAATTCGGACAGTAAATTTTCGCTTTACGACCACTAACACTTAGTCTAAGTTACGTTCATTGCTCTTGCAGACCTCGAAAGTCACATCTTGAGCAAACGATCATCGTCGAGTCGAGGCATCGAGAATTATTTAAATCGAAAAATAACTTGCCACAGCTAATCCCGATTGGTACGTTAGCTGCAAATAAAGTTGCGTATCCGACCCGGTGTGCCTGAATAGTTGATTAAGCTCCGAAACGGTGTCATTCCGGACAGGTGATTATATCCTCGTGATCGGGTTGGCCGACTAAAATGAAATTGTAAAAATAATAAACAACCTTGGGCAAGGGTCCGCAGAACCAGATTTCCATCGAGAAACGCTGACTGTTCCCCAGTCAAGTTTATTACGACTCCGGGGAGTCCGGGTCCCCTTCAGATTCGTGCCTCGTCGTCCTGCACGTCCCAAAAATTAATTTCCGATTAAATTCCGTAAATTGGTCCATTAAAGAGTCCCGTCGAATTCCGGGTTTCCGGTCCAAAATAAAACGTTGCCTTTCTCTTTTAATAACAAAGCTCCGTTGTACTGTAATAAATCGTCGGTAATTACGTCGCTAGTAACGATTATAAATCTAATACACAGAGAATGAGCCATCCGCGTTTCTGGCCATTTCCTAGCTCCCCCCGAAAGGGTGGGACACGCTCCCGGTATTGTTCTCGGAATCACCGGCTAATTGTTACGTACACATTGCGTATACATCTTGAAGGGTTATAACCGGGACCCCTTTGTGCTTTGTTTGCGTTTCGCGATAGGTTTGCCGCGATTTCGGACTCGGTTATTCATTAATTGTCCGGCAAAGACCTAATTCAGGAGTGCTACTGCTGCAGACGGATCGATACGAAGACGACGCGCAAATTTCAATAAACTCTAACGGATGAAGAGGGAGCGTCGCAAAATGAAACGTGGGGCTGCATGATTTCTTTTATTTGTATACGGTTTTATGATTGCAGCACCTCTCGCCAGTTTCTATCGTTACAGTTTTTATTTCGAGAAAACGTAATTCTCCAGTTACTCTTGCAGCTTAAACAAAATTTGCTGTACGTTAATTTTGCTCGCTGCACAAGTTGATTTCCTGCTTCCTAAGTTCTAAAGCAAACAGAAAGAAAGTGCTTGCAATTTTGAATAATTTTCACCAATTACTCGTTGCAGTGGAAATATGAAATTTTTTATTTAACAAAGCACTAGAAAGAAAACTATTGCAAAATTACAAGAAGGATATTAAAATTTTTAGAACCGAATATTTAATTTGAAAGCTGCAAGAGGAGTGAAAGGGGTGACACTTTACGCCAGGGATGAGCAACCTTTTCTCAACGAAATTTCTTACGGACAAAACCATTTTAATTTTTAAAGACAAAACAGGAAAAATTGATATTAGCATTAAGTTTTATAGCAGCAAGCAACATATTTGTAAAAACTTTAGATTTTGGAAAAAAATTTAACGTCCCACTGCTAGTACGTTGACGCAGCTTAGACATCTCTACTTTAGACCAACACAGGAGATCTTTGCTAGGGTAGACAAGCCTCGATATATTTCTTCGCTGTTCCTAAACTATTCTTCTACTTCTCTCGCATTAAGTGGAGTTTCATTGAACACTGACATTGAGTAAAGGAGGTAAAAAGAGTATTGTTGAAAAAATCTGGATTAACTACGCACTCATTGTTGTTGACGTGCTAATGAAATGTTTTCGCTCACGTAATTATTTTCCCTATTGCACTCTGAAGTGGTTTGACATGCATGGTGCAGTGTGATAGATTTTGTCGTTGCCTACTTGTTTATTTGCTCCATGTACTCTATTTGGTGAATGTAGCGGTTAATTAATGATCGTTCAGTATTTGTCTCGGTTATCGATTCGATTATTGTGTTCGAATATGTGAGGATAAAAATTCGCAATTACTATTAAAGCAACGTTACAAGCCGACATCAATCCCAGTTGTAATTAATCAGTTCGCGTGCTTCAATTCCAGTGAATTTTGTCAATTTTATGTCCTATTAATATTTCGTGTTTGCGTCATAAACAACATGGCATTATTAATAAAGGTAATATAAATAGATTTATACGAGCCTAACGGCGTCATGACAAATTTTAAAGCTTTTACCATCACCGGAACGTTATAGGCTTATAAATATTTATCAAGTTTGGCGGGGTTGCGGGGGTGGCAGAATGTTATTGGAGGGAAAGAGAAAGAGAAGCAAATCTGGTGTCGCAACGGCCCGTACACACACAAATACATTCTTTATTCGTACAGTTATGATACATAAAGGCACACATTCGTCATAGCAGGTTGCCTTATGAATACCTAACTCACCCGCTCCATGTTGGTTCGCTTGCGCCGCAAGGGAGCGAAATTCCGCATTCTCCCCATCCCCCGAATTGAAATATGTGCGGCGCTAAATTGAATGACTGGCTTAATTAAAAGGTTGCATTTATTTACAGGATGGCCAAAGGAAATCTCTTCGTTAGCAACGATAATTTTTGTAAAACGCCAACTATATATCGAAGCGCGCTTAATTGGATAAAATGTCTTTTTAAGGCGGCAATTAGCGATAATGAATTCATCTGGGCGAGCGAAGAGCGAAGATGGTGTTTTAGTCAGGAAGCTATGATAGCGTTACGCCCTCGATTCGGTTCCGGAAGGCAACAAGCCACATATATCGTCGAGAGTAGTTTTTCACCCCATATTCCAACAAACAACAATTTGTACTATTTTGAAAATTTTAGTAGTTTGATATCATTTTCCTTACTGGCGGAGTCTTTTTAAAAATTTAAAATGTATATATGGAAATTTTCGTTTGAATGGAACGACAAAAATTCGAATGCAAACGAGATGTAAAAGTGATCGAATATAAAATCGAAAATTTCAAATTGGACCTAGATATTTACCAAATTTCTATAATATCGTCTACCTTGATATTTCTCACAATTTATTGTTTCCGTTTCTGGACTGTTCAAATGCAGTTTCCTCAATTTTGAGATACAAAAACTTAAAGACGAACTATTCTTCGTCTAACTTCACTTCTGTGCCTCGTCCTCAAATTTCAAGGATTCGATTGAAAGTTTGACAACTTTCCAGCTCTTTTTCATCCAATTACCGACATATTGAACAAAGGAACTTTTATTAAGGGTCGATTAACATGGCGTTTTATATATGAGGATGTAAATCAATTTCATTGGGGGAGAAACATTTTTAAATGTTGAACCTTTTGTTACAATAATGTTAAATGCATTCGAATATGCAAAATTATTTAATTTTTTTGTTAAAGAAATATTTCCACGTACAAGTTGCGAATCGGGCCTCCGTTGCGTTGTTTTATGTCTTCACGCTGCCGGTTTCCGGCTTCGAAATGCTGAAACGGTTTCTTTTTGCCGGAAGCGGTGTCGGGACGGGCGTTAGCCCGAACCCGGGGACTAAAATAGTAATTAAAAGGCATAAAGGACGACGCGTCCGTTATTTCACCTGCATCGCGGAGGCAACGGCGACATGGGGGCCTCGCATGCGAAAGCTCTCAGCGCTCTAATTTGATTTCGCTCTCACATAATGGACGTGTTGTTTTTAGCCCCGCTAGCTCGTTAATGTCGTTAAAATGTATGCTGGCGCGTTTTAAAAAAGACTTCGTGTTGGATTGTTGTCCGACCCGGGATTTTCTGTCATTATACGCCGAACAAGCAACCGTAACGTAATTACGCCGAACGGTTTTCAAAACACGTGAACGATTCGGTTCCCTTTTTCTCCAATTCATCTTACAGGTCTTGTCGCCGTTACTTTAGAAAAACAACCGTCACTCTCCGTTTAACAAACACTCGGAATAACTAAAAGTAATTGGACCAACTCTTTCAAGTAAATATGCTTGGAGAAATTTTGTTAATTATCGTTCAAGTACGATTCGCGTTTAGGAAAAGACAGTTGCAAATTTTGGTTTTGCACTAAAATTTTTAAAAAGCTGCAAATTAATTATTTACTTTTAATAAATGCAATGAATATATTGATCGAAAATGGGAAAGGTAAAAGGAATTTTATATGAAAGCTTCAATTGAATTCCGCCCTTTGGATTTATGCAGCTGCGCGTTAAGCGTTCGAAATGCTTTTGATGCGAAACTTATTCATATATTTGATATAATTTATTCATAAAAACCTACTTCAGAGGTTAAAATTACTTATTTTGGAGCAATTATCAGAGTCATAAAAGCTGGGAAGGTTCTACAAATTTAACAATTTTTATTCCAACAATAATACTGTGCGGAATGAACCACAATTCATCAGTTATTGTGGCAAACTTGTCAGAACTTTACGTAATATCCATGAATGGAAACAGTTTTTGCTTTACTCCACTCACTTTGTGCAACTTTGACAGTACACTGAAACTCCTTAATTATTTATAGGACTAAAAAATTCTTTTCGCCGTTTCTCAATGAACTATAACGATTTCTTGATATCTCTTTGAAAAAAAAATTATACTTGCAAATCATTGGAGATTGTTGAATATGTTTGGAATTTGTATAAGACGCATCATGTAGTTAACGTCAGAACTTTCGTAAATTGGATTAGTCTTGTATTAACAGTAAATGCTAATCTAGCGGTCTTAGATCCCTCGGGCATCTTCTGTCTCAGAGTGAGTGCCAGGAATTTGGCGAAGGACTAAAGTTGCTTAGTTGTGAAAGAATCTTTGTTGGACAATATCAAGTTGATCGTATAAAAAAAGTTTTCGGTTATGTGACAAAATACCAATAAATTATAACGTAAAAGCTACTCATGCGAAAATATTTAAGAAATTGTAAATCGGGGCCTGAATAAGAAATTGAACGATACTTTCACTTCATGGAGTTTGGTTCGTGGATTACACACGGAATTTTGTTATTAAATATTAAAAATTCCAAAGGTGGTTTACCAGGTGTTGTTGGCCCAAAATTTTGTAAAATAATGTATGGCGTGTTTGAAGTGAGAAAGTGAAAGTTTTTTTCAAGACACCGAAGAAAATTTTCAGTAGCTTTAACACACTCGCATTTGGTTTATAAAAAATATCCTTTAAAATTATCAAATAATAGTTTTTGTCATTAATGGAAAATTCTTTTGCATCTCACTGCGCAGAATTTGCCACAATTGATCTTTTTAAAGTCTTTAGAAGATTCTAAGATTCTCTGGCATCTATAGTAATTTTAAATTCATTATTTAAAAAGAATTAAATTGCAACAGCTGTTCAAATTTTTTCAGTACGACCTTCGCCTAGAATTATACATTTAAATTTAGCAGTCAACTTTTTGATTATTGTTTGTAGAGGAAAAAATGTTTAGCTTGTCTTTGGATGAGTATTGCTCTAATTTAAAGATCCAGAAAAGTTAGTAAGAGAAATGAGAAAATAAAGTGGGTAAATCTCGAAAAGAATAGCTGGCAATAATGGAACTATGATGCATAGCGAGTGACCAAAATATTTTCAGTCTACTCACGTATGAATGATTTAATGTCGTCAGAAGTAGAGAAATGGAAGAGCTTTTAGGCACCATTGTTTATCGCTACCTAATTGTTATTACGTCTTCCCCCACGCTTAAGTTCGAGAACATATTTTAATTTATTAACGCAATGATAAACTTTCAGTATGAAATGGGGCAAATCCTGATCAAAACCAGCAGGAAATCCGCAACACACTTGGTGGCAGTGGTTGTTTTTGTCGTGGCTGGCTTTTTTCGTGTCCGCGATAAATTATGTAGAGTTTCTTTTGGATTCCGTCCACGCCGCTGATTTCTTACGCTTCTAATCTTCTAATCCAGTTACCAGTGTCATCTGGCAGCATGAGAATGTGTTATTGCCGTGTTTTACGACATCCTTGTTACTATCTAAAAGTCGCAGTCCGACCGTTGCTAAAATACGGCGTTGAATTTCTGCAAGAACAACGCACCCACTCGAACATTTCCCGGAGGTACCTACTCTTGAGCATTACGTTAAACCGACGCGTTTTTATCTGGGAAAGTGTCCTCGTTTGTGCAGTTTTTTTTTCTCCCGAATCTCAAACTTCTGTAAACAATTAAAACCAGAAAAAAGGGAAAAAGGAAGCTCGATTGTTCATCCCTCGAGTCCAATCTTCACGATAGTCCCGACAAAGAGCGGAATTTTAATAGACATTAATTTTCTTAGACGTTGAAAGAAAAACCGAGTCTTTTCAGAAAAGAAGCTCTGATCGGGGATTTTCACTTAGCATCCACACTTGTTCGATGCTGATCCGCTTTCAGACGCGAGAGAGCTGGTAAGCCGGAGATGCTGTATTATCAAAATTTGAAATTGTTAAGTTTTTTATTTCCCAGTCGGAATAAACGCCGATATTTACGTAGAGAATTGGTAGAGAGAACAAAGGTTGATACAAAGTCGAAAAATTATTATCGCAGCATTCGCATTTTATTTTAATACAATACCCGAAGCTCTCGCGGAAGTAAATTGGTCTTGTTCGGTACGCGCCACGATTTCGAACGATACGACATTTCATGTTGAACTGAGCAATAAATCCGACGGGTACAATGTAACTAAAGAACGAATAAAAATATGAACCCGGTCGGCACAAAGCTCTGAAAACTTTAGCTTATAAATGTAAAACGGTTTTATTTGCTGGTACACGAAAAGCAATTTCCGACGACAATGGTTTTACGTACAACACGCAAACCGCATCTTGTCATATAATTACACGAGACAAAGCAGCCTCAATCCCTGAATTTTATTAATGGCGACACGACGTTCCGCTATAATACCGTTAATAAAGCTTGAAATTTCGCGACAACAACAGCGACATTAATTTTTCCCGACCCCCGTCCTGTTTACCTGCAATAAATCGACCGGATACCCCCGAATACATCAAGCTAATTCCACAATTTAAGGCAAATCGATTTTTTATGCAAAGTCGAATTCCATTTCACGCCGGCAAAACGGCACTAACCCACTTTCAGATGATATAGTGAGCAGTTAGTGCGGCTGGGGCCTGAAGGAATGGCGCGACCGTACCTCACATATCGACCTGTCAAAACTTTATTCGTCGACCTCAAATTGATATATCTGACGTGCAGTTGCCAGTAACATATTGCCGACGACTTCATCAACGCGAGAAGAATTTTTTCAGGAAACAACCTCCATAACGTTACGTGATCGATGACGCGGTGGTCGGCGCACGTTGTTAAGTCGAATTGCCTGATTACGGTGCAGTCGACCGTACTGTTATCAATTAAGCTCTAATCGGCTGTTTCCGACGAAATTTGAAGAACCAAAGAGAAGAATCGATTGAAGCTGTCAAAGTGGGTAGAAGTGGCGCGACTCCTACAGATTTATTTCTAGTGCTAGCTGCAGCCATCGTAATTTCCGAAATTAATTTTCAAGCCATTTTCGGCCATCCGAACCTCGCGGAGGAAATATAATTTCGAATTTATTGCCCAATTTCATTCCGATTCCCCTAAATGTATAAAGGCAATAAAATCACAACCGTAAAACTATTACCGGTCACTCAAACATAAACAATAGTTTGGCAAAAATTCGGCAGACGTTTTGTGAAATGGCACAATTCTCCGTCCAACTAGGAGATTGAATGTTATTAAAGACGCTTCCTTTCGTAGAGTTAAAGAATCTTGATAACTAGAAGAAAATCAGTCAAAAAATAAATAGAGTAAAATGGGAAATTTCATTAAACAATTTTTTTGTTATCAGCCGCAATATCGATTTGTAATAGAATTTTTGAAAAAAAAAATTTGACGATGCTTAAAAATGCTGTTTGAAGATAGCATATTTATTTGAATCGGGAAACACTTTGCGATATTAGAAGCAAAAGTTCTGCAAAAAATATCTTTAGCAAAAAACATAAAAACAAAATTTTTTATTTTCGATCTATCGATTATTATTATAACTGAAGATATGTCAGCATATTTATTGAATTAGACTGACATAAAAACGACCTACCGTTATTTCCCTAATTGGTTGAAATTTCTACAATTCTATCATCAAATATTGAAACTATTTTAACAATAGCAATCAAATATGAGCAAGGAAAATCAATCACTAGTAACCGGTGAGCAAAATTTTGCTCAAAAAATTCAATTTGTCAGAATTTCGAAAATTGAGACTCTAAATTAAAAACTAACGACAGCGTCTCGTCCAGCGAGTTGTCTATTATGAATAGAGACCATTAAAATTTTCTTGAAAATTTTGAAAATTTTCGTCCAAACACAAGGCAGATAGATAGTGCACGAAAATGCTCAAAAATCTCAAAATCATTCCCACCCAAGAAAAATGACTTTTCTTGACGTAATTTTTGTCGCAGAACAAGTTTCTGATTTCGGATTTGCAATTTAATAGATGCATATCGAGGGTCTCATAATAGTTGACAAAAATTCAAATTTTCACAAAGTATACACTTCAACAACTTCCACAATTTTCGAGCTATTGCAAATACGAGTATATCCTCGCAATGGAAATTCAAAGGCCTTTCTAAAAAGTCTATTACTAATGCCGTGTGATGGTAAATAAAAATCCAAGAATTTTCAACAAAGCTGAAGTGATTTTCAAACGGCCATAACTTGAAAAGTACGAGTCCGAATTATAAACTAGCTACAGCGTTACGTTAGGCGAGCTCAACAGTTTCAAATGAAACCATAGAACGGCCTCGAAAAATTTCAAAATTTTCAAATTTTTTTTTTACTTGAATCGATGAAAATTTTTCAAAATGCTAAAATCTACACCAATCATTCTTAGCTTTTAGAAATTATATTTTCTGACGTAATTTTTCACCCTGATCTAATTTTCGTACCTAGTTTGTCCATTTTAGTAGGTAGATTTTCAACATTTCGCAGAAGAGCAGAAAATTACTAAATTTTTCAAAATATACAGCTCGATAACTATCGGAATTTTTGAGCTATATTTAATATAAAAACACCCCTTAAATAAGCTTTCAAAGCGCTTTCCAGCAAGCTTAAAATGAATTTTCTACTGCCCTAAATAAAAAAGTTCAATTTTTTAATTTTGAGCAAAATTTTGCCCAAAAATCTAAAACTGTCGTAGTATTCTGAAAATAAAGAGTCGCAATTGAAAACCAACGACAGCGTTTCGTTCAGCGTGTTATCTATTAATTTTTGTCGCTGAACACGTTTCTGTACTCGGTTTTTTCATTTAATCGATGCATTTCCGGTGTCTCAATATAGTTGACTGAAATTGAAATTTTCACAAAATTCGAACCTCAATAATTTCTAGAGTTTTTGAGCCATTGCAAAAGCAAGAACATCACCGCAATGGAAATTGAAAGGGCTTTCAGAAAAGCTTAAAATCAGGGCTGCAGGGTTATAAATAAAAAAGCACGATTTTTGAAAAAAGTTGGAGTGAATTTCAAACGGCCATAACTTTCAATATATGAGTCCCAATCATAAACCAGCAACAGCATTGCGTTAAGCGAATCCAACAGTATCAAATAAAGCCAAAAAACGGCATCGAAAAATTTCAAAATTTTCAACTTTTTTTTTTTACCTGAATCGATAAAAAATTTTCAAAATGCTAAAATCTACACCAATCATTCTTAGCTTTTAGAAATAATATTTTCTGACGTAATTTGTTACCCTGATATTATTTTCGTACCTAGATTCTCCATTTTAGTAGGTAGATTTTCAACATTTTGCTAAAGAACAGAAAATTACGAAATTTTTCAAAATATACAGCTCGATAACTATCAGAATTTGTGAGCTATTTTTAATATGCAAACACCCCTTGAATGAGCTTCTAAAGCGCCTTCTAACAAGCCCAAAATGAATTTTCTACCGCCCTAAATAAAGAAGTTCAATTTTTGAATTTTGAGCAAAATTTTGCCCAAAAATTATAAATTGTCGTAGTTTTGAAAATGAAGAGTCGAAATTGAAAACCAACAGCAGCGTTTCGTTCAGCGTGCTATCTATTATGAAATGAGGCCATAAAAGTTGATTGAAAATTTTGAAAATTTTTCACCAAAATCAAGGCACATAGTAGTGCATGAAAATGCTCAAAATGCCTAAATCTATTACCACCTAAAAAGAATGTCTTTTTCCAACGTAATTTCTGTCGCTGAACACGTTTCTGTACTCGTTTTTTTCATTTAAGCGATGCATTTCCGGTATCTCAATGTAGTTGACTGAAATTGAAATTTTCACAAAGTTCGAACCTCAATAATTTCTAGAGTTTTTGAGCCATTGCAAAAGCAAGAACATCACCGCAATGGAAATTGAAAGGGCTTTCAGAAAAGCTTAAAATCAGGGCTGCAGGGTTATAAATAAAAAAGCACGATTTTTGAAAAAAGTTGGAGTGAATTTCAAACGGCCATAACTTTCAATATATGAGTCCCAATCATAAACCAGCGACAGCGTTGCGTTAAGCGAATCCAACAGTATCAAATAAAGCCAAAAAACGGCATCGAAAATTTTCAAAATTTTTAACTATTTTTTTTCTACCTGAATCGATAAAAAAATTTCAAAATGCTAAAGTCTACACCAATCATTCTTAGCTTTTAGAAATAATATTTTCTGACGTAATTTGTTACCCTGATCTCATTTTCGTACCTATATTGTCCATTTTAGTAGGTAGATTTTCAACATTTTGCTAAAGAACAGAAAATTACGAATTTTTTTAAAATATACAGCTCGATATCTATCAGAATTTGTGAGCTATTTTTAATATGCCAACACCCCTTGAATGAGCTTCTAAAGCGCTCTCTAACAAGCTCAAAATGAATTTTCTACCGCCCTAAATAAAGAAGTTCAATTTTTGAATTTTGAGCAAAATTTTGCCCAAAAATTATAAATTGTCGTAGTTTTGAAAATGAAGAGTCGAAATTGAAAACCAACGGCAGCGTTTCGTTCAGCGTGTTATCTATTATAAAATGAGGCCATAAAAGTTGCTTGAAAATTTTGAAAATTTTTGACCAAAATCAAGGCACATAGTAGTGCTTGAAAATGCTCAAAATGCCTAAATCTATCACCACCTAGAAAAAATATCATTTTCCAACGTAATTTTTGTCGCTGAACACGCTTCTGTACTCGGTTTTTTCATTTAAGCGATGCATTTCCGGTGTCTCAATAAAGTTGACTGAAATTGAAATTTTCACAAAGTTCGAACCTCAATAATTTCTAGAGTTTTTGAGCCATTGCAAAAGCAAGAACATCACCGCAATGGAAATTGAAAGGTCTTTCAGAAAAGCCTAAAATCAGGGCTGCCGGGTTATAAATAAAAAAGCACGACTTTTGAAAAAAGTTGGAGTGAATTTCAAACGGCCATAACTTTCAATATATGAGTCCCAATCATAAACCAGCGACAGCGTTGCGTTAAGCGAATCCAACAGTATCAAATAAACCCAAAAAACGGCATCGAAAAATTTCAAATTTTTCAACTTTTTTTTTTCTACCTGAATCGATAAAAAATTTTCAAAATGCTAAAATCTACACCAATCATTCTTAGCTTTTAGAAATAATATTTTCTGACGTAATTTGTTACTCTGATCTTATTTTCGTACCTAGATTCACCATTTTAGTGGGTAGATTTTCAACATTTTGCTAAAGAACAGAAAATTAGGAAATTTTTCAAAGTATACAGCTCGATAACTATCAGAATTTGTGAGCTATTTTTAATATGCAAACACCCCTTGAATGTGCTTCTAAAGCGCTTTCTAACAAGCCCAAAATGAATTTTCTACCGCCCTAAATAAAGAAGTTCAATTTTTGAATTTTGAGCAAAATTTTGCCCAAAAATTATAAATTGTCGTAGTTTTGAAAATGAAGAGTCGAAATTGAAAACCAACGGCAGCGTTTCGTTCAGCGTGTTATCTATTATGAAATGAGGCCATAAAAGTTGCTTGAAAATTTTGAAAATTTTTCACCAAAATCAAGGCACATAGTAGTGCATGAAAATGCTCAAAATGCCTAAATCTATTACCACCTAAAAAGAATGTCTTTTTCCAACGTAATTTCTGTCGCTGAACACGTTTCTGTACTCGTTTTTTTCATTTAAGCGATGCATTTCCGGTGTCTCAATATAGTTGACTGAAATTGAAATTTTCACAAAGTTCGAACCTCAATAATTTCTAGAGTTTTTGAGCCATTGCAAAAGCAAGAACATCACCGCAATGGAAATTGAAAGGGCTTTCAGAAAAGCTTAAAATCAGGGCTGCAGGGTTATAAATAAAAAAGCACGATTTTTGAAAAAAGTTGGAGTGAATTTCAAACGGCCATAACTTTCAATATATGAGTCCCAATCATAAACCAGCGACAGCGTTGCGTTAAGCGAATCCAACAGTATCAAATAAAGCCAAAAAACGGCATCGAAAAATTTCAAAATTTTCAACTTTTTTTTTTCTACCTGAATTGATAAAAAAATTTCAAAATGCTAAAATCTACACCAATCATTCTTAGCTTTTAGAAATAATATTTTCTGACGTAATTTGTTACCCTGATCTCATTTTAGTACCTAGATTGTCCATTTTAGTAGGTAGATTTTCAACATTTTGCTAAAGAACAGAAAATTACAAATTTTTTCAAAATATACAGCTCGATTACTATCAGTATTTTTGAGCTATTTTTAATATGAAAACACCCCTTAAATTAGCTTTTAAAGCGCTTTCAAACAAGCCTAAAAGCAATTTTTTACCTCAGTAAATAAAGAAACTCAATTTTTCAATTTCGAGCAAAGCTTTGCTCAAAAAATTTAGTTTGTCAGAATTTCGAAAATTAAGACTCCAAATTAAAAACTAACGACAGCGTCTCGTTCAGTGAGTTGTCTATTATGAATAGAGACCATAAGAATTTCCTTGCAAATTTTGAAAATTTTCGACCAAACACAAGGCAGATAGTTAGTGCACGAAAAAGCTCAAGAATCTCAAAATCATTCCCACCCAAGGAAAATTACTTTTCTTGACGTAATTTTTCTCGCAGAACACGTTTCTGTACTTGGATTTGCAATTTAAGAGATGCATTTCGAGTGTGTCACAATAGTTGATAAAAATTCAAATTTTCACAAAGTTTAGACTTCAATAACTTCTACAATTCAAATTCAAAAGGCCATGGAAGGGAAATAAAATTACAGTCGCTGAACTCGTATCTGCACTGGCTTTTTTATTTAAACGATGAATTTTGATTATGGGAAATCTTGTTGTAAGTTCGGTAGCGATCGGGGATTGTCTTAATTTTGACTGATGTCTGGTTTGGAATTATTCTTCGTCATCGGCTTGGACGGTACGAAATTAGTGGCATAATAAATTCATCGAATTGCATAATTTACTTGGTTGTAATGAGGATTTGTCGCAGCTGCAACTAACAGTACCACTTATTCTACAAATAATCCGGCAGATGTCGCTTAATTAACTTTGAGCACTTTTGAGCTCACGACGAAGGATTACGTCTTCTAGTGTTTACTGTGGCCCTTGCTTTGTACTAATTATCAATGGCGCGTAAGATGAAATTTTTCAGTAGTCTGATTTTTATACGAAAAATGGAAGAAGCGTAGTTAAACAATTTTCTTTTGTTAAAATATTAAAGTTTTCTTGCGCGATTAACAAACCTATTACAAAAACTTAATTTTTACAACTGATTTTAATAGTTAACACAATTATTTTAAAAGTAGTGTTTTTTATAAGTAAACTGAACATGTCTAAAATTAAATATGAAACAATTGTAAAAGTAAGTCACTTAAAAAATTGTTGTAACGATAGTAAATTAACGGAATTGATGTGAAGAAGTCACTGAAATCGAGGAAATCTTTTTTTTGGTTCTTTAACAATTTTTAAAATAAAAATGAGGCGATATCTGCAAAAAAAATTTAATCTTACAAGTGGTGGAGGTGCTTTATGAAAATCGTTAAACATAAAGTTCCAAAAAATTAACGCTACAGGGTAAAGTCGCAAAAATATTATTTTTAAAGAAGCAGACTAGAAGCTTTCAAAACTGATTAAACATAATTTTTGGCGATTTAACTCAGGAAAAAATTAGCTATTTTGCTACAAGTTCCATCAATGTTATGGCAAATAATAATTTGTAATTTCTTTGATAACCATTACACGAACTATTGGCTATAATAATGACTCAGTAATCAATATTACTGGCCAGTATTGTTTCTAGACAAACTTCAGAGAATCTCCACTTAGATCGGGTTGCAAAGAGCTAATATGCCTTTCAGCAATTCCGTTTAACTAAAATTAATATTACCTTAACTGGCTATAACTGTTTGTGGCATATAAATGATAGCAATTAAACGTAATTTTGTTTCCTTTGAGGCACACGGAATTTTCTGTCGATTGAAGCGATTTAGTGGAATAATAGCGCGGCATTCACAAATAATCAAAAAGTAACAACCGTTGACTGCTTGCTAAGTTTGAAAAGTTACTTCCAAGACAAATAGCATATAAAGGGACAATTTACTGAAAAGTTAAAATTTTAACTGCAGTTCTGAATTCTTTTTTCTTGTTTCGTATTTTGGGCAGATGCTTTAATAATAAAATTACGTATTTAACAATAAATTGATTAACAATAGTAATATTTATGCAAACTGTAAGAGCATAGCTCTTACTAAGAATTAAATAGAAGAAGGAGAGGTCATGGGACAAAATTTGTCATATTCATGTCTTCCGAGCACCAACGACACTATACGCACTCTACATTGTATCGAAATTATATTTAGAAACTGCACTCAAGTATGATGCCAACGTCAAACAAGAGCACTTACGATTGAAGATGCCCTCGTACTGGTAGGTACGGCGTTTTCAGATCATGAAGGCATTTGATTAAATTTACTTGCGAGTGTACTGTGCACTTAGCGACAATTACGTACAAGATTTTGATATTTTCTCGACGAAAACCGCTAAATCGGTGGACGTATTCGAAGAAGATTTTTATTTGTTTGATTGAGGCGAAACAAGAAATTGTTTGGTGCAGTTGTTGCTTAAATAAATTTTATCTTGTTATCTGTCGCTGAAATTGCAATACATGGAAGCTTGAAAGAAGCATCAAATTTCATTTGCCGCTTCGCTTACGAGAAAATCCCCAGCAAATTGTACAAAATGCAGTAGCAAATGCAGATCAGCTTCTATCTGTGTATACCGTAAACAAGTGAGATTCACGTGCATTTACAGGCATTGCATAATTCCGTCCGCAACCCGAGCATATTTTGCCGGTAACGCGTCGGACCCGGCGCTTAATTTCCGGTCCAAGTCCGATAAACCGGGACGAGCAAGTTTTTTGTCAGCAACGTAACTGGATTTTTCCAAAACCCGCCGCCATTTATCCGTTTTTCTCCCATATACATGCATGACATTTGGTTGCTACTACGTTTTCGAATCATCGTCGCTGTTGTAAACAACTCCGTTTTCATTTTTGTTATTGCACCCGTGGTTCCGGTTTTTTCCTAAAAACTGACGTCGTCGATATCACGTTTTATTTAATAAAACGCGTTCGGTGGCGCCTTCAAACTACTGTCGATTAAGATTAATAGCGTAGTCTGTTTTCAAGTCCACTCGGATGGGAACTTGAAGTTGTCCCATTATTGCTGCAACTTTGTGAATTTATCAAGTCGGCTCCGGGGCCAGTTATAAACTAGCGGTTTGTTGGCCGGGAATAAAGAAACAAACTTCGGGACATTGTGCGCTCTCCAAAACAATTTCGCGCTGTTTTCCCAACTGCCCGGCAAAATAAACAAAATCGTCGGGAACCTGCTAAAGCAGGTAAACTTGAGACGTAATTCACCGGGAACATGTGGCCGGTGTAAAGAGGGACCACCAGAAATTGCAACTTCGAGACAAGTTTACGGGCGGAACCTGAAAATGTTTGTAACCTAAATGCAGCAGGATAATTGTCAATTAGCGGGAGCAGGAGACTGGAGACTTTTAATGGTCAAACCTTGGAAAAGTTTGTTTGCCGCCACGTCAGTGTTGTAAGCGTAACGACTCAGGTCAATAGATGTTTTCAGTTTCATTTGTTTACTTTGAATAAGGGAAACCATAGTAATTCTCGAATAACAAAAAGAGCTTTTGTTCCATATTATTGTGAGATTTCTCCACCCATTTGTACAAATATGCTCGGTTGGTAAAATGTTTACCCGAACTTCCATCGAAAATACGCCCGCAGCAGTGTTTTTCTCTTAAAGTTCATCCATGGCCTATCGAATTTGTTTGCACGAAAATTCTTTTTTGAATCCGATAATGTATCTAAACGCGTGGCCAGTTTACGTAAATTTGAAATTCCTCAAAAATCCATATTTTCCTTGTATATTTTCGGATAAATTTTTAACTCCTAAAGAATTTTGTCAAAGACAATCAATGCTAATAGAGAACAAAAATTAATATTTCCTTCACTATTTTAATTCTCTTTTGAGGAACTTAACAGTTTTGTTGAAATATTTTTTATTTTATCTGCACTTCTGCCAATTATTTTCTAGTGTCATTTTTCAGTTCCCAATATTTTTTCCAGGGTTTACAGAAATTTTTATGTTCAAATTCTCATTTTAAAATATCAAATGTAAGGTTCTTCAATTTTTGCGGTGGTTCTTAGGATATCGAAGAAAATTTCTATTCAAAATTTTAAAACTTTTCAGACTTCCCGCAGATTATTAATAATGAATTTTGACTGTTAATATCTCGTATAGAGATTATTAAGGTATCAAGATTTTTATTAACTAATTTTGAACTGACGTGAAGTATCTTCTTGGTAATAATTGTAAAATCGAGCACGAATACGTCAACATTAATCTCGTAGCAACTGAACGTTATGACCAGCAGGTGAATTTTGCAAGTCACAACTCCACTTTTTGCACAATTACAACAAAACCACCCATTTTCTTGCGCTGTTGTTAACAAATGCTTTTAGTAGCGACTGTGAAGAGTCTTGTTAAAATAATTGACATCATAATGCACGAATGGCACTAAGCAAGACATATGCTTTCAACAATAGAGAGTCTGACAGGATTGCATTGTATTTTGGAGATAATTGCCCTCTTGTACGTTCTCGCTTATAAATCAGTAGCGAAACTGAAGCAGTTTAATCCGCACCTGTACCTCAACCACTGTCGGGCTTATGACTCTTGTAACCTCAGAACTAGAACTGTAAATCTGATTATGCACCCGACATTATCGGATTTAAAACGTTCATTATCGCTAAATAGTTTGCGGGTCGAAGGTTCCACACAAATGTTTCGCACGAAGAGATGCATCGCTTTCAATTTACATGTTTCGCTGGCAAGCTGGGAAACGTAACGAATTGCTCGATGATGCAATTCATCCGGCGGCAAGTCATCCTACAATTCATCATTCTTAATAGAGTCATAACTGGATTTACTAGCGCAACATATTTCGGAAAGATTCCACTGATACGTGTGTCATCCACGTATAACAGACGCAAAAATTTCATCAAGCTCAAGGAGTGAAAACGAGATAAGTTTATTGCGTGTCGGTTCGCTAGTTCAGTTATCAGACAGATTACGGGAGGAATGACAAGTAACGACGAGTTTTAAGTGGCATTTTGACCGCCACCCTACCTCTCCTCTAATGACGACCATGGGGTATTTGTGCCAATTATCAAGTCGGAAATATTTGCCCCAAAACGCCATAAGAGATTTGTTTGAAAATAAATTGACCAGCAGACTACCAGATGCTGGGAAATGTCTGACGTCAGTCCAATCACAGTGTGTTCTAGGTCACGTGGACAATTTCAAACAGATATTGATTCTATTTGTTTAATTAATATCCAGGGCAAGTGATTTTACTTCAAATTGGTGTTACTATCAATAGTACAAGACATTTATGCGATGTGCGATTTAGTGCAAGTGCTCTATTAGTGGATTACGTGTGCAAAATTGATTGGTTAATTGTGGCAACAGTATTAGCGTTAAATTTGTTGTAAAATTGAAGATTCTTTGCGACGAGACTCCCAAATTCTAGATCAAAGCATTTCTTGAGTGGCTGAAAACTTGGCGGGTGGCTTGTTTGGTGGCTGCGTAGCTACCGGATTGGATTTGGGAAAAATGCGTGTATTATTCATATAATTAAAGTTAAGCGGTCCGGAGCCGCGACCAAAATTATGTTTCGTTTTTAAAGCGCCCCCGGAGCGATCTGGGTCGCCCCCCGGAAGCGGTTGAATGGACAGAACTTTATAATTAATTTCTTTTGTTAAATCGCGTCGTGACGCAATAACGACCCAGTTTTACAAGCCGATAATACGACGGTGCACTTGTCGAAATGAATCACTTTTGGGGCCTTCGGGAACAAACACTCTTCTACAAATTTATTCATGCTTGAAAAATTTATTGCGCGTTTCGGCGGTAACGTGTGCCCAATAATCGATAGAGTGCAAGAATACATAACGAATGGCCGGGCGATATTGTGAGCCTCAGGTTACACTGGCGAATAAAATTTGATGGCCGAGCTGGCAGATAGAAAACGAAATGTGTTTGTGAAAGGTCGAGAGGCTTTCTTCGCGCATTTCGTGCACTTTTTCATAAAACCATAAATGAACCGACCAAAAATATTAAACGAAAGGGTCTATACAACTCAAAGGCGAGAAATATTTCACTTGAAAAGCGGAGCCTGCCGAAACACATAAATTTTATGCGATCTTATAAATCGCATAAAAACTGATAGGTAGACCGCTCTTTCGCACCCGACCGCCCACCGGAAAATTAATATTTTAACAAAATCGAACAGCGATTTCGTTCTTGCCAAAAAAACGTCATTCATTCAAACGAAATCACAATAAATTCAACTGGAAGTCACTCTTCGAAAATGAAACGTGTTTCTCTAAATAAATACTTTCGATTTTATGAAATTGATGAAAAACGAACTTACTTAGTAAACAAGTGAACGGAATATGATAATATTTAAATTTGATATACGTATCCTTCTTGACGTATATAACCAACGAAATTGAATTTCGCAAACAAATAGATAAATCAAGAGTTCCGTGAGTTTGAATTCTTATAAAAAGCTTCGGCGGGAAGAAAGCCGCTGACGCTCCTGCGATTTTTCCCCGATCTAATTTATTCGGAAAATGACGGCCGCGATTCGACTCAATTAAAGCCATTGCAAGCTAACCCCTCCGGTCGCGCCCGAATCAGACCTCATTAAGACATCACCGACAATTTCAACAATTCATATCTGCTTATCGGAATCTGCCGATCTCATAAACTTTACAGTATAGACGTCGTTACATGATTTTCCAATGGGAGGCAAACGAAGAGAAATGAAGAGATGTAGTTTTTCGTCTTAAAATTTAAGCTTAACGTAGATTTAATGTTAAATCAAGTTTTCAGGATTCGGGTTAGTTTAGTTAAAATTTTGTAGTTAAAGCACGAAACTGGAAAAACAAATTGCGGGATAGAGTGAATGCTAATAGATTTTGTCAGTTTCAAAATTAAAATTTATATCTTCACTCTGCTTAAGACACCTTGATAATCCTAAACGACACAGTTGTCAGTGTGTCGGAGCAAATTTGAATTTAGGTGCATTTTCCTAAGCCTTGTCGCCGTTCGTCGCGGACAGGTAGTCTAACGACGTCCTAAGCAGGATAACAAGCCATTGTCTGTAGATGTGCTTTTCAGACAGAAAGCCGCGCTGCCTCCAATTAACTGGAGCTTTGTTACCTATGACTGCAGGAAGGATAACAGGAAATTCCTTGTTAATTGGAGACGAATTGAGACACCACACGTGAAAGCCTTTTGTTCGACGGTTTGATCTCGTCATCGTTGCCTACCTACAACTCGCCACTTCGCCCCTCAACAATAACGAAGAGAAAAAAAAGCAAACACATGGAAACTAGTTGAACCCCTCAAGCTTCTATTAATACATTTTTATCCAGTAGTCCGCTTCCTACGACCGGGGCCGAATGATTGATTATCCAATGGTTTACGTAATTGCAAACACGGCCCCAACTGCCTAAACTTCTAAACATGAACTTAACTAATGGACCTGCGAGCACGCGAACTAACCTTTAAGACCGAAGGATAGACGGGATTTTCGTTTCGCTAAGTATGAAACGGATGAGGTGGGTGGGGGTGCGATGTTTCCTCGTTTTTAAATCGACGATTCAAACCTGGAAAATCGTTCCGGGCCATTATAAAGTTTAATTCGTTCGCGGAAAGAGTTTTTGCTTCACAAGAAACGGTTCTTTCACGAATTATTTCAACGCGAAATTGAAGGGGAAATGCCCGGAAAATCGCTGGGAAAATTGAAAATTCTCCGCAACAAATTAACAACTGTACGGTGGTAGTTTTGGTTTAATTTACGGCGGTTTCTGTTCGTCGCAATTATCACCTTCATTATTACCTGTTTAGTTGGAATTGAAATTGTGGCAGATCGTAAAAATGAAAGTTTTTTTAGCAAAACCGCAAGAATTTTTGTTGACGGTTTGTGCCAGGTACCGGGAAGCAAATAAAAATTGATAGCTTGCAAAATCGAGCAAGGATACAATGTACCTTTTTGCCTCGATATCGCTGTTATTGCCATCCTGTAAATTTATTATCTTCTTTTTAAGTCAACTTAGTTACCTCTCTAAAAATTTCTAATTTTGTTCAGAAATGGTATTAGAAAATTTATTTTTATTTTAGTCTTTTTCAGATATTTTCATACCAACTCAATGGAGTTAAAGTCCGGTTAGATAAAATAAAATTCTGTGTTTTCACAGTGAAGTTAGAACCAGCGAGCTATGTCTTTATATAGTTATTGAGGGACTTGTTTAATTATTTTTTTCGTTAAAAATTATATTATCCGACGTTTCTTTATAGTCTTGCATGGCGTAAAAACCAAATTTCGAGCTAACAAATCCGGAAGCTCGCTTTAAGGTTTTTTAATTTTCCAATTAATCCCCGCACAGCCCTGCGGCTTCACTTTAACACCCTCGCTAAAATTCTTGTAGTACATGTACCGCCCTCACTTTTTCCACGTATTTTTCTACAAAAACATTAACACAATTGGCAAAATCGACAATCAAATCCCTTTCAAGAATCGTGAATAATTCCCGAAAGCGAAATTTTGGCAACTCTCCCAATTCCCAGTCACGTCTCAACGGCGCTTTACGTGCTTTCACCATCTGCTGTTACAATTACAACGTAATAACAACAACAACATCAGCGACATAGATACCCCGTGTCCAGCGTTCCTCGACGAAGCTGTCATCAGTGGCGCAAGATGGCGCAAGTCGGCTTCCGGTATCAAGCATCCTTAAAAGGGAACAAAGCGAACGTTTTGGCTTTAGCGATCCGGTAACGGCGGAGAACAGGAGAAAGAGATATGGCTGATCGGGGTGGGCAAATAGAAAATTACTGAGCTTAGCAAACGAAAAAGAGAAACCGAAACTAGTCGATGTTTACCTGAAGAAAACTTCACGATATTAAATGTTTGATCGAACCACGCGAACGACGATTATCTTAAGTGAGTTTTAATTAAATCAGCTCCGATGAATCGCGAGATTTCGGCGAGAAAACATCTTAAACGGAGATAAAGCTTAGAGATTGCCGATTCACGAAGCGGAATCTGTGGCATATTAACGAACTTGGTTGTTATCGCGAAGACGAGCTTAATTCCAAAAGGCTAAAACACGGGATTTTTATTGGGAATGGAGGAGCTCGCGTGTTACGTTTTTGAATTTTTCGAATTTCGACACTTTCATTTAAGCGATTTTATTGCCACGAGTAATTCACGTTTAGATATGAAGGAAGCGCTTTTCTGTACAAATATTTTGTATTGAAGTTACAACATATGACTTTACGCTACAAATCCTTTAACAATAATAAAGCAGGAGGCGTCATTGAAAGTGCTGCGGAAAGCTTCAGTGCAATATTTATGGAATGTTAGTAATGTTGCAGCAAAATAGTTATTTCCGGATTTTGTAACAGTTCAGTAACTAAAGGTATTGAAGAAACGGAAGCAGCTTAAATTGTTTACTTAAGTATACAATTAAATTTTATTGCAGCCTCCTTTTCAAGAGATTAAATTCACTCCACGCGGAGGCGAAAGGTTATGATTTGTAGCCGCTTAGTGCACAAAGAACAAAATCACATTGAAAATTTCTAAACTCGTATCTAAATAGTTTAGCAAATCTAATTATTGTTTCTAGTTTGCAGATATGCTAACTCATTAGCTAGAAATATTTTGGACAAAGTTTTGTTATCTTTTTACGCTTTTAACCTTTTAATTTCATGCTCTCTATATAATTCATACTTGAGTTTCCTACGTTCAAATTTGGCCTTTTTGTCGTAATTTCCTTCAAAAGTGAATCGGTCGTTGTTTGGCTCAACTCTAAATGGCCGCGAGTGCTGCAGTTCTCCCTCTAACAACGTGCATTTTCCGTTTCTGGAATCGCTCCCCGCCAGTGATTAGAGAGCCCGACCATCCACTTGATGGAAGTCGTGAAGCTTCCTAATTACGTCAGTTTTCGCAGCTCCACATTTCAGAATCGTCACATCGTCTTAATTGCAACATTGAACCTTTGTAATGTCCCTCCGAATCGAGTTACATTCCGAAAATTGTCAACGGCCTAAATATCCGCCATTAAAACCATTTCTAGTCTATACACTATACCGCTGGGATGGCGAGCAAAATCTATATTACATTAAAATTAATTACACTGGCAGGGTGCTATTCGTCCCGTTTTCATGAGTAATCGCTTTCCAATACTGAAATTGTATTAATTGCGGCGACATTTGGCCGGACGATTGGTGTAATTATTTCAGAACGTGTTTTTTTATAGGTCAACGGTTATAAGAAGCTCGAAATTAATTCTCTAGGGTGCTTACGGGGAACGAGTGGTTGGTTGGGTTGTAAATTGTGTTGGCCAAGAGTGACCACGTATTACACAACCAACACTTTGGTTAATCCTGCTAGAATTGTTCGTCCGAACGCATTTGCATCTCTATAATTAATTGAGAAAGCAGCTTGAGAGACTCGAAGCCGATATTACATGCAGGTCTCTCGAGAAGCATGGTTAAATACTAGATGATTTATGGGGAACATCATCATCAATATCAGCCGCACCTTTCAGCTATGAATGGGCGTAATAACAAAAGTTGAGTCCGATCAGATTGCTGCGGAATGGGCAATTATCACCCCCAAATATTATCATCTTCCAACGGCACACGCGAGTCGCAAAAAATTCATGGTAATTTTTCATCGCCCACCCCACCCGATTTGCTGGATGGGTCGGCAAAATCCTGCAATTCGAAAATTCTTCCCAACTTGCTTTATTGCTCATTTCACAGAATTAGAATTGGAAGGTAATAAAGGTCAACACCATTTTGAAATGGTGACTGTTACGAAATTGGAAGATATCGGAATGAATCAAAGCTACTTCTTGAAATGGTAAAAAAAAACTTGAACTTAGAGAAAAAGAGTAGAAGATTCTGTTTGGATTTTCATTAGTGAACTCAGTTTCTCCCAGGTTAACAATTTACGAAGTTGGTCCCGCTAGGTCAGTACGCGCCAGACTACCCATTCCAACTGAAACAGTAATAAAAGTGAAGTTCTGCTGGTGGATTAGACCGCACCACGTCTGTTGAAACCAGAAAGTCATAAATCTCCACTAAAAAGTCTCGATATAAAAAATCGCACCACGCAAGAAGAAACGAGCTATCTGTATCGGTCGTCGTCTGTATTATCATTGGTTTCGATTGTACTCGCAATTCGATCTCTTTCAAGTAACACCGTTTCTCCTTCTTAATTGCGTTTTATGAAAAAAGCTTCCTGGCATCTGTTTACAGGAAGCTGTTTTATCGACGGGGTCTTGAGCCGACCATAAATTAGTAAAAGCTCTTCGCTTCAGGAAAAGACGCCACACGATGCCTCATCGATCGCCATTCGTAATTATGCAAATATTTTTACGCAACTGGCCGACGATATCCTGCCAAGGAAGGATGCCGTGGTTAGATTATGAATCCCCTAATTAAATTGAACAGGTAAATTATTAAGGTGGGTGATAAAGCTGGATAACATATGGCGTTCGGATTAATTCAGTTAAAGTTGCGTGCTCGGACCAGTTAAGGAAACATTCATTACCCTTATCGATATTAACTCTATAATTAGCGTAACACCCCCCAGAGGAATGCGTAGTTGTTTAGTTATTTATTTTCCACTTTCACGGTGTGATTCACGGGATAATTTATGCAGTTTTTCAGTGCGACCCACGTTGCGCAAACATTTCCTGCGGGGAGACGATGCCAATTAGACAAAGTTCTTCGTTAGTAGCTTCCTTTACTCGTAATGCTATCAACAAAAAAATTTTGAGAACATTTCAAGCATTCGAGCTATGAGTATTAAAATGAGCTCTAAATTTAAATTATCTATAAGAAATAGTTCATGGAGGTCGAATTTAAGGCGCTACGTAATTTTGCTTCAACACTTACCGCCGAAACGATACGAAATGATAGAGAATGCAGGTGAAGAATTAAACGAACACGTAACAAATCAAGAGCAAGGCTTCCCTTAGGCCTTTCAGTCAGGAGAACTTCCAAAATTTCCCCTCCATGATAGACGGGGTTGCGTGAACTTTTCTCTAAACTCCATTACCGAAACGTGGCTGCATACCGTAAATTTTGTTGGCCCGGATATTCATGCGAGACAAATTAGTTCGTAGACCACTCACCTGTGCCAATCTTAAGGCACCCACAACTTCTTTGTAGTTTTCAACGTTCAAATTTTTCAGGAATTTTTAAAGAAATCTTGCGGCGAATAACGCGACAGTCAAATGTCTTTGTTTTTATTAATCCCAGCTCTTGCCGTTAATTGCGCCACTTTACAACTCTCAGGAGCAACTCGACTTTTTCAGGAATCCCGTTATTTTCGGTTCTAATTTCGGCTCGCAACCCTCAAATTAATTATTGTTTTTTCATAATAATTACGTTTTTTCCACGAAATTTTTAATATGCCACTTCTTCCGTTTTTCCTAAATCGATTCGTTGAATGAATTTGACGAGCAAAGGTCATTTATTCTCGAAATCGGTTGTTGCTGGTAGAAACCGGATGCTCCTTCAATCGTTCTGTTGACAATCCCGACTGAGTCGTAAATTAATTCTGTATCCATGAAACGACTGGTATGCTTGTCGGGGTAGTCAGTGATAAACGCGTCCTTACCGGAAGTAGCGACCGGAGTTTGCGCGCACTGTTGGACCCGGATATGATGCCAACACGCTAATGACGCGTGTCGTTCTGGCGATTGGGAGAGTGAAGGAGAAAAATCGTAAATTATTTTGTATAGTTGATAGATCAAAACGAATGCAACATGTTTGTTGGAAGATTCGCAATGTCACTAACGAGATCTTGATAGGGGTGGAAGAGTCGACGGGATCGGATGCGTCAATTAAAGATTATATCAGCGATGATTGGAGCAATGAAGACAACTTTAAACTTGTTAGGAGTGAAGTTTTTCCACTTAACTCCCATTAAATGTGAACTCGGCTCGGTACAGCGAGTTCTTTTAAACTTCAATTGGGCAAGGCGAGGAAGGAACAAAAATTCAAGATTATCTATCTAATTAATTTTTGAAAATGTCTTGAGTAAAGCATGAGATTGATACTGGCAACAGTTTTAATTTTCTAAACAACGCGTTGATCGAGTTGTGTTTAATATTGGAGCGTTTTCTTTGTCTTGTCAACCCCTTTAACTTATGCTTAAAGGGGTATTTCTCACTAGTAGATTTTGCCTTTGGGCTACCTGTATGTGGGAATATGCTGACAGTTTCGATTAAATATTTTATGCAAGTTACCCACGTCAATGCGATGATTAAAGTTTCTGATTGGATAACATTGTACAAGAAAAGCGGACCCTGTTGGGTATACCCAAATGAGTCAATGAGAAATTGTGTTAACGGAATTGGTAGCTCAAACTGTAGAAAAAATTTTTTGGTTTTGCGAAAGGAGTAAATTTATTCAGCTCTCTCTTCTAAAATAAAAACCTACTACTAAATAATAAATTTCTCAACTTTTCCCTATAACTTCTTAAATCCTTATAAATCTTTGTTTAACTTTTCTGAACCCGTAGGGTCAATTGCTTTCTTCCTTAACAAATTCTGTTCACCTTGAGTAGTTTAGACTCCTGACTCTGTAGGTCCAGAAGGATAAAGTTACAGTTACTCAATATTTGACCCCCTGGGTATTCATCTGCTGTTTTGTTTGCTCTAGTTTTTCTTAAAAATATTTTATAGACATTTTCTTAGTACTTAACACCTCGTCTTTTTGCTTTTCAATTTTTATTCTCTTGTTTTCTATATTTTAGTTGCTTTAATTTATTTATTACATCACCAGTAAAATTATTCGCTACCAATTTCTCTTACGTCTTTAATCTGTTTCCATATATTTTTACTTTGAATTCATTCTCGTTTAAACACAAAGAATATTTTTTATCTCTTTCCCCTTGTATTTTAACTATTTTTCTAAGTATTTAAATCTTTCTTCACAGTTTGCTTCAGTAAAATTAAGGATTCTCACCGTAATTGTTTCAAATTTGAAGTATTTACTTTCGAAAAATTTCGCACACACATTTAACGTAATTAAAAAAAATAGAATAACGAAAAGGTAATAATTAGTTGCCATTCTTGAAGGAAATGGTGCGCTAATTACCCGAGTGCGAAGCTCATAACTCAAATCTGTATTTTCCCTCCGCTGTTGAGGAAGTTTTGAAACGTGTTTTCTTGGTCACCCTACGAATTTACTGGGGAATAAACTTATGTATCTTATCTTAAAGTTTGCTTCGTTAAACTGTCTCGCGATAACTAAGTCACATTTTTGTAAACACTACAAAACCGTCTTTATACAATTCCGTCCTTTTATTAGATTTCCTTTGCAGGAGCAAGAATTGCTTTTACCGATTCGATAATTTTATTTAATAAATTCCCCATATTTTCGCATCAACGACCACAATTTTGGTGCCGGAAGTTGTCAATAAAGTTCATCACCCAACCTTACTAGCTAAAGCTTCGGATTACACCGTCACCGATTGTAATTTATTTTAATAATTAGACCGTCCCGGTGAAATCATAAAGCTTCGTGTATCCCGTCATTAATTATTTTCAATCTTCGCATAATTACGTCCAGATAGTGTCATTGCATGCCTCAATCACTTTATAATTTTCCAAATAGAGGAATTTGAAAATAAAAGAAAACCGACGTTGAAATTATGTTGTAGCAATGAGGTTTCGGGGAGTCGAAGTAATTTATTCCCAATTGGTATGCGGAATTGTAACAGCATAGCAATAATTGTATTATTAAGTTTATTGTGCCGGCACAGATTGTGTTTTCGTTGGTTCTACTTGCCGGTGTAAATATCCAAAGGGAATTAGTATTCATAACGGGAATTCGCCGTTATTAATGTCTTATTTGCAACGATGCAACTGCTTTTGTGGCTATCGCGATGATAATAAAACGATCAGTACAGGGCCGGTTGCAGGACATGTCGTGTAATGTATTATTTATCTGGAGGGTTACGAAACACGATTGCTTTCATAAACAATGACATGTCGCAACAAAACAGGTCGCCTTTACTGTTCCAGACAGCCAAAGCTGAATTTTTGATTCATTTACGGTGAACATGGCGCGAAATCTTTCAAAACACGAGCCTGTTTGATGTTACGTCAAATGAATTTTTAAATGAACGAAAATATCAGGTGGAAAATCACGAACGTTCGCATGATCGGACCCTTTACAACCGGATTTGAGGGTACTGTCCCTCGTTATACTATTTGAATAATTTGGTGGTTCGATGGAGTTGTAACGGAGCAATCTGGGTAATTTTAATTAATATACGTATTGTTTGCTTGCTGAATAGACACGTAGCAGATGTCAAAGATAATTAGCAGCTAGGACAGTGTTGCGGCCTTCCTGGACACTCAACGCCCCAGCAGGATTGTGTACTCTCCGGAATGACGAGAATCGAACGGACCCCACTATCCACCTGACTTGTTCGGGAACTGAAAGATTTAATTAGGTCGTGTGTCACACGATTTGCCTGAAAACGACCCGTCAAGGGCTACTGCCTAATCAAAACGTATTCGTGAAAATGCTAATCTCAATAACGAAGGCTTTATAGCGCTTAAAAGGCTTCATAAAGCTTCATACAGCGAACTGAACAACTTCAACTTTTTTAGTTCGCTTAATTGGACTGGACTTGTAGTTGGAGATTTTATAACCGGCCAACATCGATACGGAACTAAGTTCTACTCATTCCTGTAAAATTTTGACATGGCCAATCTACTAACGAAAGTAGAAAATGCTCCAACAATGGGGTACTTGCTCGAGATTTTTTGTGTTTAAAAGTGGTCTTTTGAATGCGTATTGCCATATCAGTAATTGTTTTCTTGCAAGCTTAAGTTGTCTGAAAATAAATCGCGTATAAGTAATCAACTAGCAGACTCAGAGAGATGCCTTGCTTCGTGACGTCTGACGTCAATTACACCGCGTTCTGTGTCACGTGAACAATTTCAAATAATTGCCGATTTTATTTTTTATCTAAACTTTTATGCTATTTGCGACTTCCTGCAAAAAGCTTTTTGGTGCATTTGCCAACCTCTACGAAGTGTTGTTTTTTAATTCCTTTCATTACACCGAAAATTCGGGTCAACAAAATTTTTGCAGAGAATGTGCGTATGGAGGCCCAATAATTGCTTTCCGAGTGAAACCGGCCGTCAGTTCCATCGCGGCAGTTTTACAAACTTTAAATTGCAATTTCGTTCTGGCCGATCCTGGATTTGCCGGTGCGGAAGGCAAAAATTATTAATGTTACTTGTTGCGGAGTGAAGGAGGGAGGGTTGATGGGGGCGTCGACGATAAGACCTGCCGGTTTTGTGTGTTGAGTGTAAATCTCCCGCCATTATTCGATACAATTGTCTTATATCTAACAAAAGAAAATAAGAATTCCTAGTTTATCTGGAATGTTGGCACTTATCCCAAACGGAACTTGATTACTGGTAGTCGGTGGGGTTGGTGGAGTAACGATCATGATGACGTGGCCCCTCCTCATCTGCCTCACTTATCTGAATAGGTTCACAGGACTTGTAATTTCCGGCGACGGCCATATATCCTCTTTTGCCGGCCGCCACCTAAGGCGCAGCAAAAATCCCCAACGGCACTTTTAATCGGGCCTCTGGCACCGCATCAGGTCGAGGTCGACTCTGAATCTTGAGTCGAAAGACCGACACGCACGCCAGTCTCATCATCATAATGAAAATTCGCACTTTCGCAACAATTTAAAATTTGATTTTAGGGGAGATTGTGCAGGTGGCGGCACGATAAGTTGCGTCGTGATTACAGACAGTTTAAGGTACACAGCGATGTTTCAGAAGGTGAAGTGAATGAATCGTCGTTGTTGATCGCCGCTAAGGGGTTCAATTATGGAGTTGAGTTATTTCCTCCACCTGGTTCCTCAAGGTCACACAAAAACTTGATGAAACGAATTTATTATCATCCCAGCATCACTCAACTCGTCACACAAATAAAACAAAGAGTAATGGCAGCTAATGAACATGAGAAATTTCGGCTAAATAGACAAAGATAACGCGAAAAAGTCGATACAGAACAGAATTTCGTTAGGTAAGAGGGAATTACGTAGAGAAGCGTCACCACAACATAATCCAAATTTTTAGCTTCTCCCACGAGCCCGCTAAGTATTCCGGTAAAGTGCTTGAAAGTGATTTCGTAACTCCGTGGCACTTTGGAATTCACCACTAAAGTCGGTTGAAACTTCTTAAATATGAATCGAGACAAAACTAACTGTAATTGTGCGAGCAGCATCCGTAAATCCCGGCTTTTGTAGAATTTAAATAGTTTTCATTAATTGATAGCGTTTTAAAGTAAAAAGTTGCCCATTAGATTTATTGTTTTGTTGCTTTAAATTTCTTGAGCAAAGTCTTCGTTCAGAAACGTTACTGGCGTTTGGAAGTTAAGTTATAAACGATACGGTTCATGAAGTTAACTCTATCCCTCTGAAATTGTTGATTTCGAACCGCTGAAACTTTGAACTTCCATCGCCATTTTCTCTGTTAACAACTGCTACGACCCTAACAATTATTTCAAGAAGCTTACATTGTGTGCAAGGTCACAAATAATCTGTTAATAAGTTCAAACTAGGATTGAATTAAAGAAATATTTTCTGGCAAAATAACTTAGACCAGTAATTTGCAGATCAAAAGACTTCAATTTCTGTTTTTGTGAATCTAAGCTAACAAGTTGGATTTACTTTAATCAGCTCTACCAAAAGAATTCAATTTAATAAGTTTTTTAGCGCTTTATTTATTCGAAGGGGAGCAAATCGGAAGAATAAAGATTTACAAAATGTGGTCGCTGTCGAGCGTCCCCTTGACACATAAAAACACCCGAAATGGTTATTTATTGTGGAACGCCCATTGACAAATAATCACATAAATTTGTTTTGATGAAGTTGTTTTGTATTGGCACGTAGATGTATTTTCAGCGCATATAGTGCCAATTCCGTCATATAGTTAATAGAGAGTGTTGACGAAGCTAATTAATTTATTGAAAAATACAAAAGCCGCCAACTAATCGTTGACGTGCAGCAATAAACTATTCGAATGAAATACATTTAGAAAATCAGCTTATGAAAACTCAATCGGACAGTGTTGACAATAAAATTCAGTAAACGTCCGCATCAGCTTTTCATAAAAACCGTCACGTGCCGCTTGAAAAAAAAAACATAAGAAAAAAAAATGCTGCGAGAGACAAGAAATTGCAAATATTTGATTACGTCTCATTTATAACTTCGACGAATCACAACGAAATCGATGTGATTTGCATAAAGCATCAAATTAATACGGGAAGAGGGAAAGCGATGAGGCGATCGAAAAACCGAGAAATCCTACCAGACCGTAATCCCTTTGAGTTTGAGCGGACGTATGGCAAATCTTGTTTGTTTTGTGTTTGGGACCGGGATAAGGAGACGGCAATTTTTTTCTTCCCTCTAGCCTGATTGCATATTTAAATTTGTTGGACGCGACGCTATATTTATAATTTACTATCTCCACCAGTTTTGTTTCAAAAGAGTTGTTAAAATCAGAAAGATTCAATGAAGCGCGAATATATTGATAAACTAACTTATGTGGTTGTGGCGCTTCCTCAACGAGAAGATAGTTTTGGCAGTTGCGACGTACTTCACTATCATTGTCAATATATTACCAGACTTCAAAAAAATTGCCTTGGTTATTGGGCTATTGTTTTACACACTATCTGCAGGAGAAATGTTTGTCGGCGATTTTAAATATTAAGCACAAGTTGAAGGAATTTTTGTAAATAAAAAAGCTCAATTTTCTACCGTTTATATCAAAGAATATCAAATTGTCATATCTTTGAATTTTAGTCTTCGAATGAGGTACTTGCCCAAAAAAAATATTGGTATTTTTAATCTCTAAATATATGCAAAAGCCCGAAAGAGGCTTACATTTTTTTCTCATTTTTCTATTTCGTATTTTCGTAAATATTTGCAAAAGTTGATATTGATGACGTACGTAGTCTCATATCCCAGATTCACACCTATATTGAATGGATTCTCGCTTTAGTTACTATGCTAAACTGCCAGTAGAGAGCGCGCATGTGTAAACCGGAATGGAATTCGATTTATAAATAGATGGAAGGCTGTCGTGTGCTCTGAATGTGCAAGATAAAACCATATTAGACTGTAAGCAAGCTTACTTGTCTGATCGCAATTGTCCGTGGTTGCCGTTGCCTGATGCCAGCTACTGGCTATTTGAACTTTTTGAGTGGCGTCATCATACGGTTTCTTTTAGAACTACACCGCATGCGGGACACGTACGTCACAAATCCCCCACTTCAAAAATTAAAAAAATAATTCTGGACGTAATATTAACCCTAGAAAAAAATTGCAAAATACGGGTGTAATGAAATCGCCTACATTTTCAAAATATTAAATTTCCCAAAAATGAGACAAGTACCCCATTAAAACGTAGTCACGGCTCTTATGATACGAAAAGTTAGGATAAAGTTATGCGCATCCCAAAATTTTAATTTTTGCTTAAATCAATTGTTCTAAAAAAAGCATTTTCTGATGCACTTTTTTTAGTTCATTTTACTTTCGGATTTGGCTTGTCGACTTTTTTGCACAAATTTCCAGTATTTCAAAAAAGAGTGCAAAAATACAAATTCTTGACCATAATCTGAAAATGACTATTTCTCGTTTGTAAACGGTCAAACTCGTGACATAAATTTTAAATGTCTCAAAAATTATAAAGAATCAACACTAAAAGAAAAGTTGCGATCAGACTTCGAATGAAACAAAATATTTACCTATAGCTTGGCATTTGAAAAACCAAACTGAAGAAGACTAATAATTTCTTGTAGGTTAACAGTAAAATTTTTAAAAAATATAGAAATAAGACAAAAACTTACTTTTTGGTTGTGATTTTAATGTTTTAGATATTTGAAATATGTCAGTTTTACCAACAATTTTTCTCAAGCTCCTGTTAACACTCTTTTACTTGCCTGGCCGTTATATCTTTAGCTGTACCATCTTGCGCTTGCACGCATAAATTTGTTGCGAACGTGGTTCAACTGCAGCTGCATGTAATCTTCGCACTCTACTAACTTTGGTCTCCTATATGCTAGAAGCTTAACGCCAAGTAAACAAATGGCGAAAGCGCCTGGTGAATCCCAGTGAACATTGTGCTGAGACCAGTTCGAAACTTTGTCGCTACAATTGGGCTTGTAAAACTAGTAAAGCTTTGGCTCAACAGGCATATACGTGCATGTGATTTGCAAAAATTTTCTTTTATGTTCGAGTTTTTTGCGTGCATAATCAAATTATAATTGGTCGGTTCTGGCATTCCGTCGAGAAAAGAATCGGGTAGCCTTACAGACAATAACAATAAACCGGTGGAGGAAGAATAATAGATAAAAGCGAAACAAAATAAATACTTGAATTTTTTATTAGGTTTGTAATGAAAATCTGCGAAGAGATACCGCCATAATAACGGGAGTTGTCCTGAAAATTTCTTGTTGTTCACGGTGGGGTAAGAAATTGTGTAGGACTCGGCGATGGTGTCATTATTTACTGTGGAAGGCGATTAGGGGAGAATTGATGCAAATACAAGTGTGGAGTAGACAGATAATAGTTTAATTCCGGACGGCGCTCGCAGCAATATGAATAAAATATCTTCCACTCGTCAACTGACACTCATTATTTCAGCACCGTGAAACTAATGAAAACTGATCCTTTCGCGATTCAGCCAGATAAGGCATCGTCGAAAACGTTCGAAATCAACTTGTCATTTGGCGTTTTTGTCTCGCGACTTTCAAAAAATTCGTGTTTCTCTCCTGATGCCAAACAAATTGCTTCGTAGAGGGACAGTCGCTGATGAAGTTTTAATTTAACTGAACGCAACGTGACGGTATTGAAAATATTGATTGATTCCAAACGTTTTATTCAGTATTCGGCGACGATGTTGCAAAAATGAACGTTCTCCGAAATATGAATGATCAAATGGAACATTTTGATACACCCATTCAACCGACTAACTCTATTCCTGACGCCGGTCGTGATAAATGGCGAGTGGAAAAAACGCAATTTTAACAAAGTCGACGTAATTAATGGGGCAACTTCCAAAAACGCACAACGTCTTCTAAAACAAACCCTCAAGGACATTGTGCTCGGCGAATTTATTATTCAAATTATTTGGCGTTTCTCGCTCCAAATTGCGAAACTGCGGCTTTGTGGATTGCGCCAAGATTAAACCAGCGCCACTATGAACGAGTAAATAAAAATAATAGTGGAGGTCCACAAAGAATGGAAATTAGATGCCGACAATGGTCCCGTGTAGTAATCTTACATAGCTGGCGGTCCGACGTGATGATGAGTTTTCTTTCTGAGGTTCGGATTAGTTGCGGGCATTGTCCCACATTTGCAAGTTTTCCAAACCGGAAAACTCGAGGTTTCGTCGATGAATAGCTAATTAGAATTCCACTATGATAAATTTTGCGAAACTTTTCGAAATTACGTGAGAATAGCGTGAGCGAACTTACAAAAATAGTCGTCGCGAAGAAATTATTTTAAAATTCGTTTCGTTACGCCGACACGGTATATGCAAATTTCGCGTTACAACTTTTCTATTCCTGTCCAAACTGTAATCAAGGATTTGTACCGAAGCGACACTATTTACGACCGACCCGATAAATATCCGGAATAAACGCGCCGGATTAACGCAAATATCTCTCCTCTTCATCAGATAATTATCTCGTTATCTGCATAAACTCGAGCTGGCGGCCGTCCGGAATTTATAATTCATCACATCCCCGAACTTGTTTCAATTTTTTGCGTTTCTACACCCGACGCTTTTAAATATGGTTTCGCTATTATTCGGGATTAATTTCTCGCTTTAAACGGAATTTTTGTTGTTTTTTCTCTCTTCAAAAGCACCGGCAGCAACATTTTTCTCCGGCCGAGCCTTAATAACGTAAACTTGTTAGAAACCGTCCGGGAGCGCTTAACGAAGCTTCCTATCGAATAAGACGACACTGTTCCTCACTTACTTCGTAAATTGGGGCCTAACGCGATTTTTACAGAAAATTTTCCGCAACAACAAACAACAGAAAATAACGACGTCATTTCCATACGTACAACTAGCAAATATTTTTACGACCCCCGAAACACATAAATTAAGCTCCAACGGACAGGTTTTACGGCAGTTGAAAGTATTTGACGCAATTTGTTAATTAAGTGGTAGAATCGTAAAAAGCGAGTTCGTTTTCGATCGGTCGCTCGATGCGGTCCTGTTGATTATCTATTGAATTACTAGAAAGTAAAATGGTAATTCGGGGTTAGTCAAAGTTATGGTAATTTTCAGGTGAAGCGCTCCTTGGTGTTATCTTATTTAATTTGTACTTTATGAATGCTCGATGGGTTTTAATATTTCAACAGTAGCTGAATTTTATTACGATCTCGGCTCGGCATCATGAATTTTTCATGCAAATATGCAACACACCATCGCCATGATAGAATGATGGACTTAACTTTACGGTTCTGGAACCTTTAAAATGTTGTAAAATTCGCCGAAACTTGAGTGGTACTCTCCGTGTCGAAATCGATAAACTGCAGCCGGGGAAAAATCCTCTAATTAAATAACACTGTCGGGTTAATGGCTTTTTATTTCATTATCTACACCTTAATTAAAGATGACGTCCTGCAACAAAGCTGCGATTAAGCTCGGAAAAGAACAATGTGTCTCTTTTAAGGGCCGACCGTAACTCCGGTAATCACGTTTTTAATGGTTTGAATTAGCAATGATTTCAATCTGTAAGTCATTGTTGTAGGTTCTTAGAGGGTGCTCACGGCGGCCTGTAAAAAAGTAATCAGGACCGTATTGTAATCGTGTTACTGCAACGAACAATGCGTCGGGCGCCTCGTTTATCTACCGACCCCTCTCGCCGCAGGAACGAAGTTTAAAAGCGAATTTCCCGCTTTGATCTCGGAAATATTCACAAGGTGACCGAGCTGAACCATTGTTTGGTCGACAAAATAAAATTGTGTTTAACTCACAGTGACCGCCGAGATCGATCCGGAACCAACAAACCAAACTACGTGGGCCCAACTTGAGGTGCACCAAGAACAGCAAAAAAAACTTTTGTGTTTTAGATAAAAAAATATTTTCTATTGATGATAATCATTTGCATGGAAAATAAATTGTGTATAACTAAGCGACTAACAGACTTAGGTAGATGTTTTGGTGAGTGATGTCTGACGTCACTCCAATCATAGCGCGTTCTGAGTCACGTGAACAATTCAAATAATTGTTGATTTTATTTATTTAATAATCCAGGACATGGAAACTAATAGTAGAAGTAGCCTCTTGGGCAATTTAGCAATTTTTGATTCCAAAAAGCAATAATCCTATTCACGTATAAGGATTACTTTGAAATATTAAAATAGAAGACCCTCGCCATTTAAAATTAGTTTGAAACATTTCGTTGAAGGAACTTGCTAATTTGAAGGAACCTTCACGATTTTCTTCTAGAGGCAGCAACTTTTCAATTGCGAAATTCAGTTAACTTTGGAAACATCTCAACAATAGGTATGAAAAACTTTTTCTTGCAACGCAAATACAATTTTCTCGCTCCCATGGCTCCCGGATCAATCACAGAAAATAGAATTTTTCAAGCGAATCCGGGTTAATTGTCGCTATTTTCATGATAATACAATTGCCGGACTTGCATGTAGCACGTCGATGAATCTGCAACGCAAAGCAGCTCCGTAATTTTTAGCTCTCAAGCTTCGCTGCGTACCTACGTATGTAAATGAGGGTCGGAGGAAAGCGGCGTCGCGACGCCCTATCACCTCAGTGCAGGTGTCGTTATGACCGTGCCCGATCGGAATGTCATCTCGATGTGGAATTCCGGACGCCACGTCGTCGAATATTTCGAATATCTTTTTTCCGGACTCAACCTCATTGAATATCATAACGTCACGTGACAAATGGCTGCCTGTCTCGGCTTGTTGACGCGCCGATAACCGAAGGCCTCCAATTCTGAATTATGCCGGGAATTACGACGATATGAAGATTGATAGATCCTTTCCTATTTAGAATACGTCCATGGTGTCTCAACAATCGCAATTTTTGACGCCGTGACAAATTGGGTAGCTGTCTGTGGAAATATTTACACATCGGGTTATTTCTCGGCGAGTTCGGGTGTTTACACGGAAATATGCAGATTATCGATCAATTTCGGAAAAAACCCTTCGCTCCCTGTTGTGCGATGCGATTTTGTTTTTTGGTGGCGTGGGATGGGGAGAGGAAACCCAGACATCGCCAGAAACCAATATTGTTGCTGCCAGCTTGGTTATCCGCACAACCGATTGCATAACTTGGGCAAATTTAATATCGCACAAACACCGTCTCTGACACTTGTTTTCAAATAATTTCAAGCTTCAGGTTGTTGGGAAATCTACGACGGAATTCTCTGGCACAAATACGGGCTGCTTTTCAACCAACCTGCACCAGTTGCAATCACTGTAGCGTGCAGGAACGTTAAATAACTTTGCTGCAAATCCGCAAGTGAAAGTTCCGCTAGAGCTTTGGGAGAGCTTATTTTGAACTTCACTTAGTAATTGACAATTGCGCCAGAATTTTCAGCGGGCTTCCAAATTAAAAAAATTCGAACGTATGTTGGAAATACATTGAAGAACAGAAGACGAAAATTTTCGAAACTTCGGGGATTGATTAAAATGACAAAATATCTAAATAATTTTGTCTATTAAGCAGGTCTTCGTTGTCGAGAAATATAAATAAAATAAATTTTGTATAGACAAACAATTTCTTTATTTCGAAAGTTACTCAACTACAAAGCATTACAGTCTAGTTAATGGTTATTGCAATTCGTTAGAAAAGCGATAGCAGTTCAATTCTTCTTGCAACTCTAATCGGTAGCCAGTGGTAAATATTTAGTGATTAGCTAATGAGTTATTGGGGTTCTAGTAAATTTTTACTAAACCATCAAAGAGTCGTTTCTTGAAACTGAACATAGTCAGTTGATGATGAGATAATTTTATGCCAGTTAAAGCATTTTCATCTTTTTTATCACGGGGAAGTTAAACTCAAAAGTTTTTTTGTTTTCTTTAAAAAGAGCAAAGCAGAAAATTTTCTGCAGAACCTTAAAACAATTTTTATTGGATCGTTTGATAATTAATTTAACAATGATCCAATTCCACAATTATTCTGAAAATATTTAAGTAGTTAAGTAGATAATTTTTTAATTCTTCCCATCTGCGAGGCATTTTATTATCTTATTTAACATATGAAATTTAGGTTCATAAGTAAAATTTTATATTCGATAATTGAAATACATGCAAATGTTATAATATAACTCGCAATTTGTGAATATTTTGAAATTTTTAAATCCTATCCTGATGTATTTACAACAAGATTTTGTTGATGCTGCAACAATTATTAGCATGTATCTAATATTGATCAACCGTTCTACTGGAATAGCAGGAATAAAGTGACAAACTCGTTGCATAATAGAGTTCAATCAATACACTGCATTAGCGATAGTTAAATGAAGTTCAAATGTTTAACTGCACACTTTCTATAATTAAACGGGAATATTGTAGTTCTAACATTACTAGCTTAATTAGCTGAAAACTGAAACAAGCTGAAAGTTCATAGCTCTAATATTAAGCGCATTAACGAACACTGAAATACCTAATAAACCGTCAAAATTTTAGAATTTAATTATTCATCTTGTGAAGTTAAATTTATTAACTCTCGTTAAGTATGTGAAACAAATAATTTTCGCCGTCCATCTGGCGTCATTTACCGAAAATCTGTGAAGTTAATCCAATTTCAGCTAGTTGTCCGCGTCCAGCAGGAAGAATCCGTCAGACTTCCTTATTTTAACCGCGAATCACCGTCGAAGCTACGAGATTCAATTGACTGAAGTCTCGGAGACGTCTGGATATTGCGGCTCAAAATTTTATTATTCCCTTCGACTTTTTCGTCGACGGCGTTAACGTCGTCGACCGCTCCGGGCGTCGAAACGGACGGTGCAGGAATTTTTCCGTCTCGAACTCCAGTCCCTTACGTATTAAACGAGAATCAGGAGCGAGTTTATTTCGAATGATCCTGTCAAATTTGTGAAACTTTCACAAGTTTCACGTTTCAACGTTTTCTGCGTCGAAATAATTTTTTCTTCTTGAAACTTTCTTGGCTGTGAAAGAAAAAATCCCGGTTTCAGGCGGTTCCATTAAGTTGTCCGAGGATAAATATTCAAAGTTAGCCGGAGCCGTTGCCGTCCTCAATTCATTAGGCCGGGCTGGAGGAGATTTCCGGAGGCGCATTAGTCGGGAAGTTCATTGATGTAGATGTTGCGTAATTCTCTTTCAGTTGGACGTGTGGACATAAAGTCGCCGTGTTTACTGTCTGAAACGTCGCGTAACTCCTAGTTGCCGTATAATGTTATTGTCTTGTCTGATGGCGGCCCTCAAGTGCGGAGTTTAATGCGTTTCCGGATCTGTAGGTGTGCCGGAGGGTGGATTGTTTAATTTTTTCCGGTCGAAGCTGTGATCTCTTAATCCGGATTTGCGGTAGAATTTTGACGATTTATTGACTCGCCCGAAGGCCGTCGTTATTAATTGATTTTTAAACTGTTCAGTCTCTGTGCAGCCGCGTGTGGATTTCGGTAAAACCTATCGCGCTTCCGCCCAATCGACATTGCCGTTTCCGCCCGAATTCTTCAATGCAGACACCGCGACTTTTGGGGAGATAATTTTTTAACCGGCGTGTGGGGGGCTATTAAAAAATCGTCAAATCGCCACGTCTATACCGCCCATTTATCATTCGCTCCCAGAGGCTCAATTCGATTCGAATCTAAAATTGATTGTCTATAAAATTGGAATAATTGCGATCATCAATCATCCCTCATTGTACTTTTTCATGCTTACACGTTGCTGGCCGAGCGGCTCTCACAAACGCGCCCATCGGCTGAGGAGGACAATCTTTTTCCGAACGAAAAAAATTGGAGAAAATTCATTACATTTCGATGTCAAACTGCTTATTCTTTGTGTTTCGTTTTCGTCTCCGAAATTTTGGTTAACACGATGATGTTAGACTACTTAAATCTTGCAAGGCATAGTGTTGTTGAATATTTGACCTAATTGCAGTTTAGCCTAACTTTGATTTACTTGTTTCGTAGTTTAGGGTGCAGGATATTTTAGGAAACTATCTGAAGAAGAGCAAACTTCAGAGTTTGTTGCTTGTTCCCATGCAGCCCTAAAGGTTAATTCTCAATTATATTTATTAACCCATGTAAAAAATGAAATGACTTTGCTGTATTATTTCTAACACTCTAGAGGGATTGCAAGGAATTTTGAAAATAAAAAAAATAAAATTTTTGCAATTATATACAATAGCAGATCTCGATGGAAGTACCAGTAACTAAGGAGATGGTTTCTGGCTATTGGTTTTTTAATGAAAACTCGAAGAGTGTTTACTAAAAAAATATTTGCACAAACCGGGGTTTTCTGAAGGCATAATTAAAATCCAATATTAAGCTTGGTCGTCATTCAGCTTCGGACTAGTCAAAATTAATATTGCTTGAAAATTAAAAAACAACACAATTTTATTGCGCTGGCGGTATTCTTTTAGGATTATCAAGGATTACGTGTCGCGATTTTATTATCGGGATATAGAAATATTTATGTAGCTCCCCGGCCTTATAAATAGAAAAACTAGAAAATAATTAATTTCCAGACAAAAAATCAAATTCAACTTCAACTCTTTCTAAATTCAACCGGAAAATGTTTTTTCTCCAATTAACGACGTGCGTGCATTGAATTGCGTTGTACATTACATGAAACCTACATAGTACATGGTATTTGATGCACGTAAATCACGTAATGCAGAATTTAATTTATAATCAGTTCATATTATGTTGCTCACAATAACTCTGTTTGCTGGGTTGAACCGTAAATTGGGAATCCTCGATCATAGATTAATAGAGGCGATTGTTTAAACCGTTTGCAGCAATTCTGTTTGTTACAAATATCCAAAAATTGTTTTTCCAATTCAAAGTGTATAGGCAAAATTGCACGGTTCTTTGCTATGACAATAAATTTATGTGAAGAAGTTATTTATAAACATTTATTAAGTTTGTTAACAACCCTCAAATGACACATCAAATAGTAATTAATCATCAAACGTGAAGCACCAAGTGAACTACTTAGGGGTAAAGTAAATATTTTTTATGGCCATAGCTTAAGTATAACAACTTTCAAATGGAATACAAAATTATTGGTATCCGGGGATAATTAACTGAATAAAGAGGAATTAGCATGAATATTACATTTATTCACGCAATTAGGGCACAGAATATCATCAGAACAATGTCAAGATCTAAACCAGGATAATTAACGTTTCATGTGCTTTGATGGCTCCAGAAGGTAATTAATTACTTTTGCATGTTTGAACCTCTTCATGACCTTAAGAATAAATTTCGACTTTAAAGTAAACTCCCGAAACGTCATAACAAATATCAAAAATCTAATTTTGAAAATTAGACGACATCTCGCTGTTTTCTTAGATCCAAATTATTTAAAAAAAAATTAAGTAAATTGAAAACGTTCTATTTTTGTTGCAGTATTTACGTGTCACGGAATTGCCGGTTTAGCGATAAATCTACTTTTATGCAGTCAAGAGTATTGTTCATTTCGAACTTAAGTACTATCCGGAAACTGTTCGCCTCTTATGCAAACTATCAAAAACGTTGAAGTTGCATCTTTATGTTATGCAGTCAATGGTTGAGTTGCAACCATAAATTCGTTTTAACCATAACGACTTTGCATGTGTTACGACAATCTATTAATCAGAGTTTGCTATAACTGCGTTAATCAATTCGTCGAGTTTGGCGGAAATTGGTGGTTACGTGCATAAAAGCTATGACCCACTTTAACGTCGGCTGCAACGACTGTTCAACTAATCAGTGGCAAACTCGTATCAACCGAGTCCAGTTATTAAGTAAGAGCCATGCCAGCTTTGCCGTCGACAGAAGTCTCTGCAAACACTTATTCGAGATTTCGTCACTTATTGCAACGCTTTATTGTTATGAAAATTTTAATTAAATTCAATTGATGAAAAACATTTATTTTGTTGCTAGTGCATTTTAATTTTGAAGCTTTGACTAAAGCTCAATTAGTTATTTCTTAAATGGAGAATTGAAGTGAAAATACCTTAAAAAATTATTTTTATTGGTTAAAGCAAATTGAGAGTGATTGCTACCGAAAAGACTAAAACAATGCTGGATGTACTTTTTACCTACTCATTTTCTCGTTTATTGTTGAGAACCGTAAGAAAAACTACAGTGCAAAGAAAAGGTTTCCAACTTTATTGTACGCTTGAGGATAGTGGTACATGTCGAATGCGCAATTTAGAAAAAAATTGAGATCTTAAACTGGTAATTGGGTGGTGATAAAGTAAAAAAAAATTAATTGAAAGTTCTTATTTAAATAGTTTCCTTCCGGATTCGTCATTTAGCACAACAATTACGCGTGTTAGGTTGAAATAGCTGAAAACTTTCCTAGGTTACTCTAGGATGCGTTACTAAGGCAAATATTTTGCTTCAATCCTCCATAACTATTAGAGTCAACGAAGCATTTCCTGCTTCAAGAACTCTTGATTATCATTTATGTACCTACGGTTTCAAGTTAACAAACAATAGTTAGTGTACGGTGTTCAACGCAAAACTAAGTAGCGAAAATCAAGCTTCAAATATGAGAACTGTTGCGAGAGAACAACGCCCCATGGCGCTATTGCACGATATGTGTTATTTACCCCTCTCCAAAGCCGTTCCACCGGATCTTGCGTTGCTCCGAAACGAGGTGTTGATGTTGTTTTTGTGCGTCTTTTTTTACGAAAACAACTCCCAATGCCATTTTTTTAAGAACATGAATAAGAGACGTAACTGGAGGTTTTCATTGTTTCGTGTTTTATATTATTGTCGTGTGGGTGGCGGTTTCAACCACTACCCATTCCGCATATCCCCATAGCGCTCCATCAAAGTCACCGTTAGATCTAATTCAGCGTAGTCTAATCCCCCGCATTTCATCGTCAAGTCCTTCAACCACCATTGCCATCATTACTCAAACAACGCCGGAGCACATCTCCACATAACGGCCGACCAGATGTCTCCGCGCCATGTCAACATATTCCGACCATCTGCCGGAGTCCCTCATTACAAAACGCAACTTCCTTAACTCGTTCTAGATGACGGCCATTTCGGCTAATCCGGAAAGTTATCGTTTCGCGTACGCCATCAAGGCGATTTGTTTTTGGCGGACAATGCGACTCGATCGTAAATACCGACAGAATCGATGCATTCCATAAATATCGAAGCGCATTGGTTTCAAGGAATGCGTGCAATTCGATAGCAACTGAAATTTCACCAACAATATGCCGGCATAGTTTTGAGGACGAGCCGATACAAATCAAAGACACAATGGACACATGTGCAACCAACAATAACAATACTGCGAACCGATTGGATTGGTAATTCAAGTTACGCCAGCGTTATCGAATCGAAGAGATAGAGAATTTTTTTTAACGCCAACATCCACATTATGAAATTGTTGAACGCGCTTTATTCACCATAAAGAAATTGTACATCGCGAGCAAATAACGGAAAATAATTATTTAACGAACGGTTCGAGTTTACGCCATCGAGAAATGGGTTCGATCCCCGAGCAACTAGTAAACTTGACTTGTGCGGGAACCTTAAAATGAAACTATATAAACTTCACAGACGTGTTGGGGTCGCTCTATGGATTCTAATCCGTAAGTCGTACAAAAATCGTACAGTGCGTGCGGACACTAAATGCAAAATTCAAACTAATGGTATCGCAAGAAAGCGACGATATTGTAGTATAAGATTTCTTTGTAAATTTTATTCTGCAAAGTTTGCTTCGGTAAAATAGGTAGCGCGCGATGGGCCCGTGCCGTCCCTGGCGGCACGTCACTCAAATTTCAGACGTTCGTTTTACTGTCCTATTTATATAACGTAACGCCACTCGTATGCGTTTTATGGCTTGTAATATTTTACGTTAAAAGTTTGGCAAAGTTCGCACGGATGAAGTAGAAAGGCAACATTGATAAAATAAAGATACAAAAGCTCGTGATGGCATTTACGCTGTGAATGAATTATAATGTTTTCCGGTAAAGAGCGGCGATAAAGCTGCCCCATAACTCAAAATCGTTTTATAAAGAAATTAATTTCGGAGTAATTAGTTGGAGATTTATCAAAAACACACCAATAGAGCTCGATCGAAACTACAGTCATCTACTAATAACACATTGCCAAAGGAATAACCGCAGCTTCGCAAATGACGATAACACTCATGTCAGCGGTTCTCATAAACAACAAACCCAATTACTATCGCCGCCTGCAGGAGTTTCTGAGGCCAAATCCGAGTTTTACAAGTTGCATCCGCACGTCTGGAATGCCACATGGATTAATAACTGTTACTTGGAAGGAAACTTGGGAGACAATATCTCAAGCATATATTTGGTTGAGTTTGTATATCGAGGATTCAACGTTTTCCTATCATGCAAATTTCGGAAAACAATTTCGAAATTATTACAGTTGATCGGGAGTTTTCCAGTAAACAAGTTTCGAGTTGGAAAGTCGCGACGTTCCTTTATCGCGTTTGACCCGCAATTGGTGTCAAATTTAACTTGAATTACGATGGTGGCGGACCGAACTTCCTGCGAGATCGAATGGGGGGAGTTATGTACTTGGCGAGCAAATGTCGCGGATGGTCGACAGCAGAAATTGCCGATTGTGACGAAAATATATTTAGAAATGTAAATTCGTTGCTGGAAGAAGAAAATAGAAACAATTTTGGTGTATTATCAAGAAAATTACAAATATTTTAAATTGTTCTAATGTAAACATTAAAACATCCCAATGCAGCCAAACGTTCGGTGGTTGTAAAGAACATTAAAACAATTAATTTTGTTGAAGAAAAAAAAAATACGAAAAGTAGTGGTAAAAAATAAAAATTCGAAGTCTTTTTGTTTAGCCATAACCTACAATTTTCAAGTAGATATTTTGATTGTAGTGGAATTACGACTAACATTTTTATTTAATAATTACCAAATTCTCAGATAAAAAGTAAACTACGTAAGGCAATAAATTATTAGAAAAATGAGGAAAAGTGGTAAAGATATTTAATAACAATCGACTTTTATGTTATTCAGTAAATAGACTTGACGATACAGCTGCTGGTAATATCAGCTACATTTCCAAAATGTAACATTTAAATAGATCTTGAATAATTAAATCAAAGAATTAATTTTGGTTGTGCTGAAGTTGAAACAGGACATTTCGCGTTACGCTTCAATGAATAATTACAAATATCTTTGACGCCCACTGCAGGTCGATAGAGATATCAAAAGCGAAACGTTGAAAATTATGATCCGTGATAATGTCACTGGACAATTTTTAGAAACGTTCGAGAAAATTGTGAATGCGCCGGATAATAAATTTCTGGCTGCTCCATAGGTGCCAAGTAACTCCAGTCATTGTTCCAATTTCTCCATCTCCAAACTAATTAAAACGTATGGATTCCGGTTCGATTTAATTTTTCGCAAAGACCAAAGAAAATCGATGGAACAAATGACCGACCGACTGAACAGGTCCCGAGCGAATCTTCCTTACCGTCTGAGACGCCTCTTCCCGAATATTAAGCAGACGAGGGATGTATGCGCCCATTACTTTTTCTATTGCTATAAAATTTGCAAATACTCCATATAACCCAGACGTGATCTCCCCAGACCGTATTTCGTAATAGGCCTTTTAGGGTGCTAACAGAATGTATGGTATAGATTAAGTACTTAAAACTATCGGGGCATACAGATTACTCGTAATGAAGCGACCCGGGAAGGATTTCTCCTTTTTCCGCGTATCCGGTGATTTTCCGGACAATTATTGTTTTGTTGCAACTAAAAATAAACTATCGGTGCTAAGTGGATGTTGCCGGTTTGGCGGTGTTTGTAGTGATTAAGGTAAATTAACTAATTTAAGTTGCACAAATTGTTTTAGAAACTTTCCCTCCCTAAGCACACTTTTCTTGCATGTAAGCGCAATCCCTTCATCTGGCGCAGAGCACCTCGGGCCCCGACCTTTTCATTTAGGTAATAACCATGGCCGGCTTTATTTAGCGTTTTACAGCTGCGCTTTTTCCACCGGCAAAGTGAAAATTGAATTAGGAAACGGCAAGACACATTCTATCGAAAATTTATCTTGTAAAGTCCATAAAAAACGCAAATAAACCGGTTTGACTGTTGCGTGCCGATTTTGGCGCGGAATTAAATTAAATTTGCACCGCGTCGAAAGCGGGAATATTATTTATTGTTCTCCCCCCCATCGGTCGGGAACCCCCCTACTCGTTTGCGTCGCCTTTATTTCGCGTTATCGACGTGGTAGCTGCGGAAAACCCGGACGACGACCGTCAAATAATTCATTTCGGGACGTGTTTCGGGAATTCCCCGGATTTGCAACAAAATATTCATAGGTTAGTAAACTGCCACCTTTGCAGGCGCCAGTGGTTTTTATTGGGTACCCCGCCGAAACGGCCCAAAGATCGAAATAAAAAGCGAGCGAAAAAGAGGCTCGTTATTCTCGTTAAACTCCCATTAGCTGATATTAAAGTCAAATTGAGAATTCGGCCGTTATTTTTTACTAGACAACAAGAAAAACAAGCACCGCCACCCGTCTTATTAAAAACACGCGATTGTCGACAAGGAAACAACATCATCAAATTTCCTTTTGTCGGGGAAATTGGGAGGAAGGGAAATTTAATATTTGCGTATTGAAGAAGACTGATAATTGAAGCGCTGCTTTACGGTTTAAGCAAAACCACGTCGTAACCAAAGCATTATTAGCGTTAATTGATGTTCGGCAGGAGCTTTCCGTATCAGTCTAACACTCCTAATCCGTAGTAACGGGCATAGTTCACGAAACGGCAAATTTCCGAAATGGACCGGATAACGGCCTTAAAAGTCCCGGTCGACTTTTGACGCTAGATGGTGGGTAAACAATTATTGGACAATTTCTCTTTTGCCTTCTTCGCTAAAGCGACACATGAGAGCTACGAAATATCTGTAATGGTCCAATTGATAGGGGCGGCATCGGTTTTTGAGGGGGAGAACGTATGTCGACGGCAAGCTATGAAATAAATTCGGAATGATTGGAGAAAAAGGCAAACGCCACGACTAATAGAAGAGATGTCGGAGGCTTTAGCAAAATTAATACGATGCGTTTGCAGTCAAAATCTGATTTATACACAGAGTCAATTTTGAGATAAAACGTTTGTTTTTATTTTGCGAATTCCTTATGTGGAGCAAAACAGGGAAGGAAAGTTGTGCAGCATTTTTGAAACACACCAGTTTCTCGATAATAAAATGGAAATTGTTAGATACGTGAAAAACCATAACTCTGTGATCTACAAGGTTCTCAAAGTATTAAACTGAAGCTAAATTGTTTAATTGCAAATTTATTTGTTTAAAATTGGCATCTTAAAGAGACATTGCAATAATAAAAAAAATAGAGAAAATTAGAAATGCTACAATAACGTGTTAAGCTATAAATAAACTAAGAAACAAACAAAGATTAAACTAAAATCAATTTATATTGAAGAGAATTTAAAGTTAATAAACTCAATAGTGTAGGGAGACTTGTTAGGATTGAAATAATTTTAAAATTTTGACTCGAGATTGGAAGATAAATGCAGTCTAAGAGGAAATCATCTTGTATAACACAAATCTGTTGTGTCTTAAATAACTTAAAGGGAGAGAGTTTGGTAATTTGATTTTGGGCTGCATGCAGGAAATACATCATGATCCTATTGAATTCTGATGTAATATTTGCCACAATCTTTTATGACTAGCTTTGATGGAAAATTGAATTCTCTCTAACTTGATCACATGTGAGTCATATAGGTGTGAGACTCAGTCTTTCGTGATATTAGGAGAAAATTGTGTTAAAGTGGCTCTAGCTTTATTTAAGAAAACTTGGCATAAGCCAGATGGATCAGTGGCTCTCGCATCCAATTACGTTCTGAATCGGTTTCATTAAATCAATAATTTGCAAATAGCCATCACGTAAAAATTTACTTTTGAAAAGAAATTTATTTCTTGTTGCAATTCACGTTTCTGAATTGTTCATAATTTATAGATTTTTTTAAATTAGTAGAAACAAGTGGTTAACTATAAAGCAATTTTTTTAATAAATTGTGCAACAAAAATTGCATTTAAAAAGTATTGTTCATCAACTTTGAAGCACTATTTTAATATATTTATTATACTCTTGAAGAGTTTTGTAACAAAATATTCTTTTTCTTCTACAATTATGAAAAGTAGAGAAAGCTTCAAGTCTATGTTTATGAATTTAACCGGAACAATCGTAATTATGGTTGCGAAAACTACTAAGAAGTATTTCCTGCAATTTCTTTGCGCACTGCAGAGTTTATAATCGATTTTTTAATTGTTTTAGTTTATATCTTAATGTAGAAAATACTTAAGTACTATTTATAACAAAGTTAATTCAAATTTTACGTTAGAGCTTCAATTGAAGAGATATTTTTGTAAATAATTTTTACATTAATGTTGGAACTTCTCCCATTTTCTTCCATTCTCTATATAATGTTGTACAAATTTAGAAGTTTAGAGGACTGCTTTACCGAAATTTTAATAGTCCTGTCTGCGATCAAGCAAATAAATGTTTGTGGCAAACTCTTTTCGGTTTGTGCAACGGATAAAGGTATCAACGACGTGTTTGGACTTTTAATATTAACAAACAGGAAGCAACTTTTGTGAGGGAGAACTAATCAAGTTGATGTTATCCAACACGTATAACTGAAGTTAACGATGTGGTGGATACTAATTAACAACAAAATAAATGGTAACGTTTCCAATTGCAACTAAACTTGATTATACACCTACCAACTATTTCTATTTAAATAAGTTTAGACCAAACGTCTTCCTTCAGACCCGTGAATGTTTAAGATTTCTTGCGTTGCAGTTTACTACTAGTGAAAATAGTAAAATTGCAAGATATTGCGAAAACAGTAAATTTTTTTGTCTTGATAAGGACACAATACTAGAACTATTCAGATTAGTTCTTTGAAGCATTTTACGTGATAATTTGTGATTAAACTTGAACCAGGGATCTGCGGGAAAATTAAAGGAGGTTGCAATTGTTAACTTAAGTTTTAATTAACAAAATCTGCTTTTACCATATGTAATTTAATAAAATCTGGAAAAGTAGGCAATTCTTATGTTTAATTTGCAAGTTTATCAAGATTTCAAGTTGATTTACAGCCCTGTTATCGGGGTTAAAAATTCATTACTTAAAGTTTAATTTAGCATCAAGGTAACTCGCAAATAAAACTCGAGTAACCGGCCGCTTGAGCAGCTGATAGCCGGCGTAGATTAGATAATACAGAGGCGCGTAGGCCGTAACTTAATTACCTTTATGAATTAATTAATTAATTTAGCCTCTTTGACATTTTTTGCACGTTTACGCACCCCAATACTCGTGTTCGCCACTTATCCAACCGGCAATTTCCAGCTTAATTGTGTCGAATTTATCGGAAATAACCATCACGTAACAATTCATCAGGCGATGCAATAAAGTGTTAAATTTCGGGCGAGTGAGGTCTTTCATATTCTCAAGTTGACAAAAGAAAAAAATAAAGAATTGTTCGACTTTTTTCCGGTGTTAATGGAGTGACAGGGGTGGGCCAAAAGAGCGTTCTGCCGGCCCGGAGCTTAACAAGTTAAATTGGTAAGTGGCACCGGAGAGAGTGTCTTTTCCCCGGAATTAATTCATATAAAAAGCGCACAATTTTCACGTTTTACAAAGTTTTGCGTTCCCATGAAAATTCGAAGTATATAATTGAATCGATGTCGGAATTGCGGTCTGTAATCAAAGTGCTTTCTGCTTTCTGCCGTCTTCTAATGGCGTCGTCGGCACGTGAATATCAATAAGACACGGCGGACTTTAGAAATTTTAAACCCAAGTCTCATAGTTGCAAGTTGGTGGAATTAGTGGAAACGAGACGACATGTGGTAGAGAATGTTAAGGTTAATGTTTTTTTCAATTAAGCAACGCATGTAAAAAAGGAATTTCTATTTTAGGTTTGGACCGGGGGTTGTCGGTAAAACACTCACGTATCCTTTTTTAGTAGCTGCACGATTGTACGTCAGATCCACGAAACGGATTAAGTCGCAGCGGAAGAGCTGAAAAAAAGTTGCGGGAAATGCGAAAAATGTTTGAGGTATTATATTTATACCCGGTCGCATTTTTAGGGGTCGTTAATTGTAACCTCGGTCTATTTGTCGCGATGACAGATGGCAATATTAATATGCTAATCATTTGTTTGCGTTAATTTTATTTCTCGCGCCCCTATAAATATTGAGCCAAGACATTAACGAGTGTTTCAAGATAATTAAAATGTAAAACGGAGTGAAATATCCTGGGTTTTAATTAAGTACAGCGGCGCCCAGGTATAATTCTTGTTTATATTCTCGGTATCTCGAGTTGGAAGCTGGCTATTTGCAAAAAAATTAATCCGAGATTGTTGACGTAGAAATGGAAAAAGTGAGATTCTCCCTCGATCTGTCCAGCCCCATCGGAGGCGAGAAACTCAATCAAAATGTATACGACAGGACGACCTTAATATCAGGAGAGAATTAGAACTATCGATTTTATTCTTTGTACCTTTCTTTGGCAACGTGTGCGGAATCGACAACCGGGACGAAATATTGCCAATTTGCTAACGCCCTATTAATACAGCGATGACCGTTTGAAATCGAGGACACTCCTGCACCATCCCGATGCATTTCGACTGAAACCAGCAGGAAGCGCAGCTAGCGTAAGATCGATGACATGAGTGCTCCCGCGGAGAGCCTGACGCCGACAAGTAATAACCTATTTTCCCGCTGCGTGGAGTCACGAAGGAGAAGGCCCCCGACCGCCCCCGACCGGGAGAATTTTCGACGGTTCCCAGATTGCGATACAATTTTTGACGAGTTAATCGTGCGGGGATTCAGAAAGACATTAAATTCGGATCTTTTCGGTTCTAAGTGCGAAAACCTTACCGATAATTCACGTCGGGAATTTATTAGAATTTATGGAGCTTTCGGGTATTCCAACTTTGATAACTTTTTATGCTTATGCAGCAGATCTGCCGGCGAAATCCCGATCCGGTCTGCTTCCGGAGTCCTTTGTTTCGTCTTGCGCGATCTCAACGATAAATCCGTCGATAAAAATTACGCCACGACCGAACTAATTGCGTCGATAACGACCCTCGTCGCGTTAATTTAAACAAAACAACCGCAAATTTTATCACTACGATATTTAATTAACATCGACGACTTCCATAATACCGATTTACAACAATAGTTCGCCCACTAAAGGCTTAAAATATTTATTTCGAGTATCGCGACTAATTGGACTGTTGCTGCGAAACGGCACCATTGTAATTTTTCGAATCGATTACAAAAAGAACGGCTTTATTGCGCTATTTCAGCCAATTAGTTACAATGTGAGCTTATTACTCATTAAATTATTCCATTCATGATTTAGTTGGTATTACGGCCGCAGCCGCTTGTGCAAATGTTAAACGCAAATTTTAGAAAATAATGCGCCTGCAGTACGCGTTGGAAAATAGAAAATTTGCAATTATTGGGAAACTTCCGATTCCGGGATTATTCATTTGCCGGATTTTATTATGCGGTTCTCAATAATTTATTCATTTATTTAAATCCATGTCCTGCAACTAATTAAAGGCCCGGCGCACTGAATCCGACCACTTCGATTTTTCAATTTGCCAAAGCCATTTTCGATTCCGTTTCAACATTTTCCCAACGTCACCAGTGCTTTAGATAGCAAGCAAAAAAGTTGACTAAACACGTGTTTTATTGCTAGCATGAGAACGTAGTCATTAATCTTTACGTAAAGAGATTCACCCGGCGCATCCACCATTTGCGATCACTCATTCACAGGTAACAATACCAACTTAAGTGGGAAAATATCGATAGATGCAATTATGTTTTTACCAAAACATTCGCTCTTTGCCATTTTAAATTGCACTTGACTTTTCTACTATCTACAAATTGTGAAAATTAAATAAAATTTACTTTTAACTGTTCTTATAGTTCGAATCTGTCGACCGAGATGTTGAATTTAATTCTTAAATTGGAAAAATCCATCTATTTCCGTATCATGTTTAAGAGAATTTAAGTTTGTTTATACATTTTTAATTTTGAAAAACCTGAAAATTATTTACCTTTAGACAAAGACTCTAAACTTAAAAATTACCTCTAGAAAGCCTTCAAATTCAAATAGTAGGAGATACACCATCTACTTATAAATTCAGTGTCCATTTAGTAGTTTAACTTTATTCTAGTTAAAATGCATACATCAATATTGAAAGAGATCTTTAAAAATTATAGTTTGTCAGTAATTAGGTGTAAGCTTAAAGCGATAATCAGATTTCGGAATGGGATGCGATACTGTAATAGCGTTGAGTAATAGGTGAGCTAAGCTTCTAGGCTGTTGAAGTATAAATCTTCCTAATCTCGCAGCTAGTGGATATTGTAATTTAATTAAGCGTGAATAATTGAAAATTACTCGTGGTAATTGGCGAACAGCTTACATAGGCTTCCAAGAGGCGATCAATGTTGTCGGAATCGTTACAAGTACATAAGAATTCTATGCACGGTCCATTTCATGGGTTAATTCCTGACAGGCCAATTTTCAGCCAAATCGCCAATAATTGGGTGCTCGAGACGGCGATACGTGGCCCGCTCGTAATTCACTGCGGAATCAATTTTTAAGTAAAGCACCAGCAGTAATCGCGACCGATAAAACCGCTAAAAATAAGTACGAGAACGTTTCGGAGTCGCAGCATCTATTGTAACGTTGAAAAATGATCGCACCAGCCACTCACTACATAAATAAAGATTTGTGGCTTCCATTGCGACAAAACAAAATGTCAGTGGCTCGGTCCTCGGATTTATTAAGCCAATTCCGGGCGATTTACATAAATTCGTCCGGGAGTGGCCCCCAATTCGCTTATTATTGTTATTGTTATTTTTTCGTGCGTGGGCTTTATTAAATTGTTCCGCACTTAGCCGCCCTCGCTCGCGGTCCTAAAACTTTATGTGCAGAGAACAATTTTTCGTCGACCGAAGTAAATTGATCCAATCGTTTCGTCCTCGATTCAACTTCCCGTCGAGTTAATTGCATGAACAATCAGTTGTCTCGGTCGGATTTCTTTCATTGCCAGGATTGTTACAGATTAATTTTAGTGTTAAACGGTTCGCGTTTTTATAATTAAAAGTTTAATGAATTTCGTTAATTGGAGGACGGCAACGGGTTCCGGTTTTAACAACAATAACGGGGAAAAATTAATATTGAGTCGAGACGATGTTGGAACAGATGCTGCGGTGAGGGTTGGGACCGACGAAAATTGAAGGAGTTTCGGGACGCGTTCCCAGATAATCGCAGAGTTTGATCAAGTGGCGCTTTTTTTTTCGCACAAACCGGCGAAAAGTCGAGTAAATAACAATAAGAGAAGCAGTAAAAAAATTTCTGGTGATTTCCGCTGTCGTCAAGTATTTTCTCGACATTTTGTCCTAACCGAGGTTAAGACTGAACTTATTACGAAACAAATCAAGAATTATGCAAGAAGCCATCGGAGTTCTAGGAAAGTTATGATTGGTGTAAAATAAGTTGTAGGAGCATTTTTTTTTGTCGCACTTTTTTCGATGAATTTTAATGCAGTTTGATTAGTAAACTTGGAGCAATATTCCGCAATTATTTGTCGTCTGCAAGATTTCAAACTTTATTGCAAATAAGTTTTAAACAAAATTCAGCCGTTAGTTGGGTATTTTTGAGCCGCAAATAAATTGGAATTAAATTTGAAATACTATTACTGCCCCGTTTTAATAGTATTCCATTATTATAAAATGCTACTGATAGGTTGGAAAATGCATATTATTCTCGATTTTACAAAGGAATTGCTGATATCGCAACGTCCGCACACAATTTGTTAACGTGCCTGTTACTCCTTCTTTCAGCCCGGCCAATAATATATTTTCTGCCAAAATTTCCTTCAGCGGTTGAATGAGTTTATAAATGGTAAATAATAACTCAAATTATAAACGACGTTTCTTGGTAAAATTCGCGACGCGTCCAATTTGAGGTCGCCTCTTTACAAAATATTTTTAGCAATAGCATACCTTGATTGTCATTCATAATTTTACTTCGTTATGACGACTCTATCAGAATGACAAAAAATTAATGTGTTTGTGTTTAATGTTACGTCTCAAGTGATTATGGACTTTAAGTAATAGGCTAATGGTTAGAAAATATTTTCATCGAACTATGTTAATTAACACAAAGGTAAATATATGTTAATTCTACAAACAGACAAGGCTACGAGCTGGGATGTGTTATGTTTCAAAATGTGATCGCAACCTACATGGAACACAAATGATAATTTCAGATCGGATGCAACATATGCTTGCAATTGTGCAATTCTAACCCGCTTGAAACTTGTGCCTGCAGCTGAATTGAAAATTATTTTATTTCAATGGCAATTTTATCGAACTGGAAGGCAAAAATCTTGATGAAACTAGCCTCATGTCTTTAATCGTACACGATTTAATAAAAAAAAATCATTTTAATATCTAATGCAAAAAAATTAGCAAGTTTGTCCAATAGAGTTACTAGAAGGTTGAAAAAGGCGATGCAGAATGGGTGACCGCAAAAATGATAGTCCTAAATCAACATTTGGCAAAGTGTTGAATGGAAATGATGAAAGCGTTTAGTGTTGTGTGCGACTCCGTTAAAATAAAATTTTGATGTGCCTGGTAATAAAATGATTTTGCGTCGATTTTACAAAAACTCTGACAGTAAATTCAAAATTTATGCCGGCTCTTGTTAAAAATCCCCGACCATATTTTCATATTTAATAAAGCAAATGAATATTTATTGCCTCACGTGCAACAGTTCCGCGTCGTGTTGTTTTCGAGCTATTCAATTTTCGCACTGATTTCACCACAACGTCGTCGATTTATTCCGGCACCGCATCCTGTCGTTTTTGCTCGAAGCTTCATTGCTGTCACGATTTTATCGTTTTATTTACTCCTAGTCGAAACGTCAGAAGTTAGTTTTAATCGACGTTGCCGACGCCCGAAATTATGCGCGATGCGAAGAACAAGCGTCGCTTTTAATTGCCACAGAAGCACCCCGGCTTTTTATTATGACACGTGCGGGACGCGAAGGGAGCAATAAAGCGAGTTCACGGCTTTTCTGATGTTCTAAAAAAATTCTGCTCGATTTCAAACGGGTTTCGGTCCGGCGACTGAAACTCATTAAGCATAGAAATGTAGTTGAGTTGATGAAGTTTGGGAGAAATGTGACATAATATTGATTAGTTCGGTCGGGGGCAATAATGGTCGATGGAAAATTCGCTTGTCGATGTCAAATTTTCAATCAACGGATAAAGTAATAAAAATTGTTTTTTTATTTCGATTGTAGTGGGTGAGAAATTACGTTTTTGATGACACTCTCACTCCTGAAAATTTGAAGCGCCACTCGACCCACTTGAGTTGAAAGCGAGAAATCTCCAAATATTTACCGTTTCTTTAGCCGTCAACAATTTAATTCGAAAAACTCGCCTTCTTCTTGCAATTATAGCAAAATTCGGGACCGTTTTCCATCTTCCTTGATCAACGCCGCCCACACGACAAGAACTAATCGTTGAAATTTCGGGACAAGACGGAAAAGCAAATTCGCTACATCTAACCTCCCGGAAGTTAGATCGAACTACTATCGAGGGGAGCGACATCGATTTTTGTCGAAGAACAACTTTATTTTGCATTAATTAATTAAATAATCAAGTTAACCGGCCCCCATTAAAGTCAAATTAACCTTTTCTACTCGATCACAAGCCGTAATGTAATCCCTATTGCGCCCATCAAACCCGATGAAAATTCATTAGGCGCCCAACTAATGCGAAAAGGTCTTTCACCAAATTCACCGAGTAATTAATTAAAAAAATTAGTCCAAACTAAACCAACGCAGTTAACTATAATAAAATTGCTAGCTCTTCTAGGTATTGTTCTCCTCCAGCACCAAAGAACAATATTTCACTCACAAACTCTTCGTAGTTTGAAATCTCGTCTGAGGGACTTTTCAGTTTATTTGCTTGAAACTTTCAAGTAAATTATAAGTTTGGAAAGCTTTAACTGTCTTGACACTCTTTTGTTATTCGAAGTATAAGCACTTGAGCAAATATTTTTATCAAATTACACAACAACAAACCGAGAATTTCGTTTCCATACAAATAACTGTGTTGTTGGATGAAGCTTACTGCATCCGTGTTCAAGAGTTAATGTTTATCGCCCAACTTGCCGAAGAAATATTGTTATAGGCAATACGGTACAGGGGCGCAATAAGAATTGTAAAACTACCACCTCAGAAAGCTGAAACAATAAATTAACATTGCTGACGCGATATCTTACCTAAAGAAAACTGCACACGTGTGTACATCCTCGTAGACGGCGTAGAATTTGAATTTATGGTCGCAAAACTTGCATCCTCATCGCATCAGCGTCGTCATAACGATCTATTTTCTTTTATAACTTCACGGATAAGAACAGAGTTAGTGTGAAATTTTGAGCGCAGTTTAAGAAAAACGCAAAATCGAGTTCGACTGGAGGTCGATACTAAAAATCCTTAATCAAAACGGTCAATTGCCGTCAGCAAAACCAGAGAAACACTCAAGAAATTGTTGCATTTTAAATGATAATCAAAATCTAATGGTGATGTAGAAATAAATAAATAAAACTCATGCGGAATTCTTTGAGTATCTTGTGGTCAAATTAAGTGATAAGAATTTCATAGTAAACTTGCTGCAATTTAGAAAAAAATCGATATTTCCTTTCTCCGTATTTGTTGTTTGGACTGTATCATTTTGTAGATGTTATTGAAAATTAGAGGGAGTAAAAATCAAAGTAATAAAATGTTTAATCAAATTGGTTTACAAGAAAAAATTTAGATGACATCAAATAAATTCTTTGTATTACAAAATCAATTATTTTGCGGATCGCTGTTAGAAATTCTATAAACAAGAATTTCTCTCTTGCATCTCCTGTAAGAGAATTGATTTTAGCGATGCTCCTGCGGGCACATGTTTAATTTTCGAAATAACAATCCTATTTTCCGCTCGCCTCGGGTTCCTTTCCTCAGCGAACTTCACCTACTAACCCAAAATCTGCGATTTTCATATCTTTAGCGGACTGGTCGGTATTAACGGGAAACTCCCTATTCGGGTCTAAATCAGAGTTTGTGCGTGTGGGAATAGGTCCGGAGTGGAGGAAATCCAGCGGAAATCTGCTTTCGTCAAAGCGACCCACCTTTATTTTTGTTGATGTTTATCTTTTCTTTTATCTAGAGAACTGGCAAAATACCAGTGGAAATCTAGAGCCGTGTCGGTCAACCGAGGAAGTGTTCTCGAGAACTCCCATTACATATTTGCCGCAGGGAGGTCTGTCGAAAGAACTCGCTCGTAAATAATCCCCCCCTAAAAGTTTTTTTATCTATGAAACAAATGATGAGGGAGACAAATTATAAGGAAGATTTTTCGTGATATTTATGTTGCACGTTCTCCCCAATTCATCACAACTTTTAACCAAATTTGCAAAACGACTCGGCCCCGCGACATGCAGAGGAACAAAACAATTTTTTTGCGACATTATTTGGAACACGGATTCGGCTGAAAAGACGTTTGAACCGATTTTTTTGCTCCTTGACGAATTATTCGGAATAAACTGTCTGAAAACCTGCTTGCGGACGTAAGTCAAACATTATTCTCTCTTTCAGGATGCGAAATTATTCGACCAAGTTGAAATTCATTTTGGTTAAAGCGGGGAAAAAGGGAAATTGTCAATTTTTTCCTTGGGGAAATCTATCGCGTTAGGAATCATTCAGCTCGAGACTCGTACTTTATTCTTAACAGCGAATGCCAAAAACGCTCCAGAAAGTCGTTTGAATTTCAATTTTATGGCGTTTTTACGCCTGCTTCTTCCCAAGATTTATCATTACCTTCCGGAAGCTGCATCGGATAATTTCGATATGATTAATTACCCACAAAACAAAACAGATGCGGATTTATCATTATTAAATCCCGCAGGATTTATTTGTTGGATTTGTTAAATAATATTGGACCACAGAAAATAAACTCGTAAATATGTAAAGTTAAGAGGCATATCTAATTTCATTTTAGGGGTTCGTCGCCGCCCAAACAAAACTGTGAAATCACATTTCCTGACGTTTAACCACCTGCACGTGTGTGCACATTTCTTTAGTTTTGAAATATTTTAAGTTAGTTGTTCGTTAACATTCGTGGTGTGAAGACCTAACAAATTAAATAAAATATAACAGTGGATTAACTAAAGGACTTTTATTTAAAGCTAGTTAATCTCTATAACCTTTTAGGTTATGGGCCCAGACCCGTGCAATAAATATTGATAGGACAATTTGTTTTCTGTGCGTTAACAACAATCCAGTAGTATTAAGTGTTCGTAATTTTTATTTCTTGTGAAAATGGAAAACAAGCATACCAAACGAAACATTCAACCATTTACCGGTGAACGTTACAGTGTGTGGAAGTTCCGTGTAAAAGCTCTTTTGGCTGAACTGGATGTTCTCAGTGTTATTGAGGAAGAAACGCCGGATATGCCGGACAATGAGTGGATGAAACGAGAAAGTGTTGCAAAAAGTATCATCATCGAATATTTGAGTGATTCTTTTCTTGGATTCGCACAAGAATCAGAAACCGCCAAACAAATATTCAAGAGATTTGACGAATTGTACGAACGCCGAAGTCTAGCAACACAATTAGCTTTAAGAAAAAGACTTCTAAATCTAAAGCTGCAAGGTGACGTGTCATTATTAAATCATTTCACCACATTTGAAGAAATCATCGCTGAATTAATCACCGCTGATGGTAAAATGGATGAAATGGATAAGGTATCGCATTTATTAATCACTTTACCAGCGTCATACGAAGGTGTAATAACGGCACTAGAAACGTTGTCGGAAGACAACATTACGCTAGCTTTTGTCAAAACCCGTTTGCTAGATCACGAAGTAAAATTAAAGAATGAGAACACAACAAGTTCAAAAGTTCTGCAAGCAAGTTTCAATGAAAAAGGCAGTTTTCAGCGTACCAATTCGAACCGAAAATACTGGAAAAACAATTTTCGTCAAAATTACAAGACCAAAACCTATCAGAGCAAAAACAAAAATCAAGGCGGGTCCCACCACAAATCGGATGTAAAATGCCATCATTGTGGACGACGCAACCACGTAAAAGCCGATTGTTTTTATTATAAAAGGACGAACAACAAAAGTCAAACGAACGACCGAGATCGCAACAGAACTCTCCAAACAGTGCAAACCACTTCAAGTTCTCAGGGATTTGCATTTATGGCTGGAATAAATGATCATCACGTAGATGAATCAAGTCAATTACATTTTATTCTGGATTCTGGCGCCACCGATCATCTGGTCAACCGATTGGACGTGTTTACCTCTTCCACCGAATTAGACGTTCCGATCAAAATATCAGTAGCAAAGGAGGGTGCTTCAATTTTGGCCATCAAGAAAGGGAAAATCAACGTGATGTCAACACTAGGTTTTTCCGGTGTATTGGAAAACGTTCTCTATGCACCTGAGGTCCCTTATAACCTGTTATCTGTCCGTCGAATTCAAGAAGCAGGAATGGCTGTCATTTTCGACGAAACTGGTAATGTTAAAATAACGAGAGAGAATAAAGTCATCATAAAAGGTAAGCCCTTAAATGACTTGTTATATGTAGTATTCAATTTAAATAAGGATACAAAATCTCAAGCTAACACAACAAACAATAATGGAAATGATTACAAAATTTGGCATGCACGATTAGGCCATATTGGTAAAGATAAATTTTTACAAATTAAAAATTATGAAATGGCTGATGATGTAAATAAAATTAAACAAATTTTTCCCACAAATGATATTTGTGAAGCGTGTATTTTTGGTAAACAATCAAAGCTACCTTTTAGAAAAGCCAAAGATAAAAGTCATATCAAAAGGCCCTTATTCATAATTCATTCTGATGTATGTGGGCCAATAACACCAACAACAATAGATAGAAAAAATTATTTTGTTACATTTATTGATGAATTTACTCATTACACTGTTACTTATCTTCTCGCATATAAGTCTGAAGTTCTTCAAATTTTTAAAGATTTTGCGGCAAAAAGCGAAGCACATTTTAATTTAAGAATAGCTAATTTATATTGTGATAATGGGGGTGAATATCTCTCAAATGAATATAAAGACTATTGTGTTCAAAAAGGCATAAGTTATCACTTGACTGTACCACATACACCTCAACAAAATGGAGTTGCTGAGCGTATGAACAGGTCAATTACCGAAAAAGCCCGTGCAATGGTAAACGGAGCATCCCTCGGTAAATCTTTTTGGGGAGAAGCGGTTCTAACTGCTACTTACCTGATTAATTTAACACCAACCAAAGCTCTTAAACAATGCAAAACACCATTTGAACTGTGGCATAATAAGAAGCCCAGATTAAACCATCTAAAGGTTTTTGGTTCTACCGTCTATATTCATAATAAAACCAGAAAAACTAAATTTGATGAAAAATCATTTAAAGGTATACTGGTTGGGTATGAACCAAATGGCTATAAGGTGTTAAATTCCGAAACTGAAAAATTCATTACAGTACGTGATGTTATTGTTGATGAAGTAAATTTCAGAATATCCAGGTCTACAAGCATTGAAGGAGTTGATATTGACAACTCTATTAAAGTTCCTAGAACTGAGGTAAAATTGGTGGAAATGCCTATTACTAGCAATAATAATAAATCTGATGAAAAATCAGATAAATCAGGAATCAAACCTGATAAATCTGTACCAGAAACAGATACTGAACACAATAACGAGAATTTATCAAATGAAGTTACTGAAATTAAGGTAAACAAACTTAGACAAAGTAACAGGATAAAAAATCTTCCAGCTGTATCTTATAATGAGGATGATATCGATTTTCAAAACTACCTCATGTGTGCGAAATCGCTAAGTCACAAAATTCCAAAAAGTTTTCATGACATAAATAATATGGAAGATAAACTTCAGTGGGAGCAAGCAATGAAAGATGAAATTAATTCTCTTGAAATAAATAAAACATGGTCATTGGTTCCTAAACCATCAAATAAAAACATTGTTGATTGCAAATGGGTGTTTACATTAAAAAATGATGCACTTGGAAACCCATCTAAATATAAAGCTCGATTAGTTGCAAGGGGTTTTAGTCAAGAATATTTATTTGATTATGATGAAACATTTGCCCCAGTTGCACGCATATCGACATTTAGATTTTTCATTGCGTTCGCAAACCAATATGAATTGTTACTCCATCAAATGGACGTAAAGACTGCTTTCTTAAATGGAATTTTAAAGGAAGAAATTTACATGAAAATTCCTGAAGGGGTTAAAGCTAAAGATAATCAAGTTTGTAAACTGCATAAATCATTATATGGCTTAAAACAATCAGCAAGGTGCTGGTTTGAACGATTTGATGAAGTATTAAAAAACTATAATTTCAAAAACTCTTCAGTTGACCATTGTCTATATTTCCTAAACAGAGGTCATATAAATAAAAATATATATGTTATTCTTTATGTAGATGATCTTTTAATAGCTACACATGATAAAACTACAATGACCAAATTTAAACAGTATTTAATGAATCAGTTTAATATGGTAGATTTGCATGAGATTTCACACTTTTTGGGTATCAAAGTTGAAAGATGTGAAAATCAAATCACAATTGATCAGAGTGGATTTCTAAAAACCATACTCACAAAATTCAAAATGACTGATTGTAATACTGTGAGTACTCCTTTACCGAATAAATTGAACTATAATTCATTGAACTCAAGCGAGCACTATGAGGCTCCTTGTAAAAATCTTATTGGGTGTTTAATGTATGCCATGTTATGTACTCGTCCTGACTTATGCAATGCTGTAAATATACTTAGCAGATATCAAAATAAAAACAATAAAGAACTGTGGCAGCATTTGAAAAGAGTTTTGAGATACATTAAAGGTTCTATAAATCTAAAATTAGTATATCAAAAGAACGAATTTAATGATATTTTAATAGGGTATGTGGACTCTGATTGGGGTAGCGATGAAACCGATCGAAAAAGCACGACGGGATATATTTTTAAATTATTTAATAATTGTACTATAAGCTGGAATACAAAACGTCAAAATTCAGTAGCAGCTTCATCAACCGAAGCTGAATATATGGCATTATTTGAAGCAGTTAGGGAAGCCTTATGGCTAAAATTGCTATTAACCAGTATTAATTTTAATCAATCAGAGCCAATTACTATTTTTGAAGATAATAATGGTTGCATAAGTATTGCAAATAACCCTACTTTCCATAAAAGATCAAAGCATATTGATATAAAATATCATTTTTCGAGGGAACAAATTGAAAAGAAAACAATTATACTAAAATATGTTCCTACAGGTCAGCAATTGGCGGACGTATTCACCAAACCGCTACCGTCACCAAAATTCCTGGAGTTTCGCTCTCTTATGGGATTGAGCGAGTAACCGGAACGAAGAAAAGAAGAAGCGAATAAATTTTAAATACTAAATTAAAATTGTTGGTCTGATTGGGTTTTTCATTGGGGTTTTTCCCAATCCATTTGCAACAAATGTTGGACCAAATCTTAAAAAATTACCACCCCTGATAAACACTGTTGATCATCACACTAAATACAAATATGTAATATTACTAAGTTTAATTTATGCTAACTATATACTTATTAATTTAAAAATTTAAAAGGCTAAAGTAAATATAATTAAGTAACGATTTATTTTCTTTGAGTGGGAGTGTTGGATTTGTTAAATAATATTGGACCACAGAAAATAAACTCGTAAATATGTAAAGTTAAGAGGCATATCTAATTTCATTTTAGGGGTTCGTCGCCGCCCAAACAAAACTGTGAAATCACATTTCCTGACGTTTAACCACCTGCACGTGTGTGCACATTTCTTTAGTTTTGAAATATTTTAAGTTAGTTGTTCGTTAACATTCGTGGTGTGAAGACCTAACAAATTAAATAAAATATAACAGTGGATTAACTAAAGGACTTTTATTTAAAGCTAGTTAATCTCTATAACCTTTTATTATTGTCTTCATTGTTCCGGTTTCCACCTAAGGTTTAATACCTAATGGACCGCAAAATGTCGAGTACTTAGCGGCCTTGTTTCTCTTCAACATCTGAGGTTTTGCAACCTTGACCGCTAAAACGTTTTTCAGAAATTTAAGTTATCCAACTTATCTTAAATCAATTCAAAAGTTCCATGAGTAGCTACTGGTACCCCAACAATAGTTGTGAAGACTTAATTAACTTAAGTTGAATAAAGAAAAAATGAGGTTTACAAATAACTTTGTTCCTAACCTGACTTATGTTCCAATTTTTCTTTTTGATATTACTGGACTTTTCCGGAAGAAACGTGGTAATCTTCTCAATAAATTCGTGGGTGCTCTAACGCCATCTGATTCCGGGAATGGCCGGCTTCGCCGTAAGCAAATGGCGTTTTGATGATGCTGCATGTCGTCTGTTGCGTCTGCAGGTGACGTACGACGTCGCTCGACGTCGCGACGTCGTACCTTCCAAGTGCCTATCGAAGCGGACGTCAGTCATTCACGTTTCCGTCCTCGATATTCATTCATCCCCCGACCGCTCGCCGTTATTTCCGGGGTGCCATCAGGAGACGTCTCTCCTTTCCCCGTCTGTCTTGAGGTCGTACGCTTGTCAGCTCGTATACGTGTCATTAATCCTGCAGTCGTGCGTTTCGGCCCGCATCAATCAAACAAAAGAAATATTAGTACGGCAAAGGATAACATCCAGTGAACCCTATTCGTTAATAGTTCACCGCCACCGGACTATATTTGGTTTTTATTGTGATTAAGCGACGTTATCGCCCATCGTTCGATTCGGGATTCCGAAATAAACTTCCGCTTTATTAGTGAACATAAAAATTTAAATCGGTAATGACAGAGCGTGTAAACGGGCCGTTTTATTGGCGAGGCCGATCGGTGATCTGGCCCTAAAAAAAAAGTCGTTCTTCACGGCCATTTTATTATTCTAATAAGGAAGAAGCTCGTGAAACCCATATTTGGCAATCCTGCTTTCTCAGCGTCTAACTGACGGTAATCTCGCGTGTCTACATATTCGCAACTTAATTTCGGAGGGAATTCGATTTTTGGTAACTTCGAGATATGGTAGCTAGAACTTTAACTGTTTAAGTAATTGACCACACAAAAATAGTTGTGGTGATAAGAATTTTATCATTCAAAATTATTTTTAATTATGAAAACAAACGCGAAATTATCTATTAGGTGTTTAAACTATTAACTTTTACTAGAAGTTGGTCACTAAAGTTGTTGAAATTCCCCAAGCTAACTTAAGAAACATTGAGGCGAGCGTTAAGAGACTCGTTAAAAAACCGGAGTTAGCTGGCGCGGAAATTATAAGCTTTTGCCTTGTGTTAGGTGTTGCCGCGCCAAAAGCTCGAGGCGCAACATCATCTCCAAGCTAGATGTTGCGTGCTTAATCCAGTATCTCACATAACGTACGAATAAATGAAGTTAATTACATGTTGTAATAAAAACTAAGGCTGGGTTTAATGGAAAACGTTGGTAAATTTTTTTTTTTGGTTGAAAACTGGCATGTGGAAGCGATGAATAAGTAAAATAATAAAAATTTTAGATTGTCTGAGGCAGTAAATTTTAGGCACCCAAAAACAGAAAGTGGAATTATTTGTATGTAGAATTAACGTTGGGGAATATGTCTCGACTTGTTATGTTTTTAGGCTGTTGATAAATGGCGGCGCAACTTGCTTCAACAATTTCCAGTTGTAACGGGAGTAATTTTTCTGGAATAAAGAAGTACAAAAGAAAATTAGATTCAAATTATTTTTCACGGCTTTGTTAGATGTAACAGTAGGAGAAATTGTAAGGATCTATCTATCTATTTCAATTATAGCGTGATGAACCACAATTTAACAAATCATTTTTCGCCAGCATTGAGGGGACCACACCATGTAGTTAAGTCTGCGATTTTTAAAGGTGGGTAAGATAATTAATTAATTAAAACGCGCAAAAATATGATTCAAGGATGGAATACAAAAATTTACCAATTATGAGAAAGATTTGAAAAAATCGACGTCTCGGGGCAATATTGAACAAATGTCGCAATTGCTTCATTCTCGGTAAAGTAAAATCTTGAAATAAAATGGAAAAAAATTTGATTAAATTGTAAAAGTACAACAGTTGTAAATGTGAGGTTAGCGCACCATTAACTTTAATAATTGCTGAAATAACTGAAAATATTCAATAAAGAAGAAAAATTTTTAACTTAAATTTTCTCATTGTTTAAGATGTTTTTTAGTTGATAATTTTAACTTAAAAATAGAGCTAATCGTAGCATAAAAACTTCTCTTTTTGGATTTTGAAAAAGTTTCTGTTAACTCTAGAAATTTAGTGTCCAATATGGAACACGACCACAAATGGCGGATGCGCCGGGTGAAAACATGTTGAGCACGGAATAAAAATTTTAGTCCCGGAGATTTATCATCAAATTTTCGATTTTTCCTATCGTCGACCCTTCATCATAAATAATAACTTGCTTTGGGCTATTGTTGAGTTTTTCGAAATGTCAATTTTATTATTATGGAAATTTGTGCTTGTAATTGAACCCGATATGCATATTTATATTGCCGACTGATAGAAAAATAATTGATTCATGTAGGTTGTTTAATATTAATTCTACATTTACCTGTAAACAAACAATAAATAATTTTTGATGTTCCCTAAACTAGTTTACTATTGTTGACTCAGCTTCTCTGTGATTTTGTGATACTAATTCATTATTTTAATATTTTCTCTCTACTCATAATTAGTGTAAAACATGAATCTATTAGTAAAATGCCAAAAGGTTATTTTAGGGAAAAAATAACTGTTTGAAGACACAATTGTGTTTTACTTGACTTATTCGCAAATTGGTTTCGCATTTCAAAATGAACTAGAAATCGCTAATGCATTTGGAACAAGTAGAAGTCTTATGAATAATAATGAATAACGTTACGGAAATATCGAATATCGGTTTCAGTTACGTAGAGATTCCTTTCATTGTTTTTTTGAAAAACTTACCAGTCTGAAATTTTCCCATAAAGTAGTCATTTTGTGAATTGGTTCGTCTCAAATTTTTCAAAAACGTTACTTTTCAATGAAATTTCTATGAAATTGCTATGATATTTAAAGTCGTTTCTATTCCGGGAAAGGAAAACATAAAACAACGCCGCTAACATTACCAATAAAGAAGGGCATGATTTAAAGGAAAGTATCTTAACTTGTGGCTCCTCCTTAAAAGCTTTCAAAAGCTCAGCAACTTTGAAATTGCTTTTGAAGCTCGTTCCCCATGTTTGACAAATTTATGTTACTGGCACCAAAAGCTTTGTTTCTGTGTACAAATTCAACAAAAAATTAAAGATAACTGTGAGACGTCGCGATAGGGAACCTTTAAAATATTTTTTCGACTTATATGAACTTGAGGTCAATATGTGACAATAATAAAGATTTCGTGACTCTTTGATCGTTCTGTTTCTATTCGAAATGGCGTTGCCTTGTCGCTCTTGTGTATCGTCACTGTTTTCGATTAGAATCGGCGTGTGATAAAGTGCGGATAAAATTTACGAGCGTGTTAGTATTTCGACGGCGCAGAAGTCAGGGAACTTAATAATATTACACAAAACAGCGATAAATTTCGGGCCAACAACTATGCATACAAATTCAGTAATAATTATCCGTGTATAATTCAAGTGAAACAGCATTACAGTTTCCATAATTTGTTCTAGAGTTCACGTTCATTAATTTTCTGTTTAAATTCAAATAAGCGTATACATAAATTAAGTTGGACGTTATTCTCTCTGTATGGTGGTGGATTTTTTATTTGCGAACTCGCCGCCTAACAGTTTCAAAGCTATTCCGGACCATCATCTCGCTGTAGGACATGAGAAAAACGAAAATATCGTCGAAATAACGTAATTCACTCGAGTGTTCGCGCCCAGATATTTTCATCAATTAAAATTACCAAATCACCGAAAACAATAATTGGGAGGGAATAACGAAAGAAATTCCGGTTAGGATTGTTGTTGTAATAAATTCAACTGGATCGAAACGAAATTTTTGCGAATGACTGGCTGACTGGAAAATTAATGCCGTAATTGAACATTGGGAAATCGGGGCCGGCGAGCTGGTGCTGGGAAAAATCGTATCGGGTCGCATTACGGGCGACAGCTTTTGCAGGGCATCAAAGGCAACCGGTGAAGGCTATCATTCTGGGAACTGGGAAACGATCCGGTATATTATTGTTACTTTTAAGTTGCGATTTTGTGATGTATGAAGCGATTGCGCGGGCGTCGTCTAAATAAAACGACCAACAAGCACCTGCTTCACGTATAAAAACCGAAATGAGAAAAAATCAATTTTTAGCGGAGTAAAACGACAAAATATTATATTTATGGGGGCTTAACCCTTTGCGACTTTTCGGACGTATTTTCGGTATTGTAAACTCGTCGAATTTTAAGCTCCTAAGCTTTTCTTCGCTCTCATTGAGAAATTTTCTGCGAAAAAAACCGCTGCAATTTTCCTCCCGCGATTATGCAGAAAGCTGGCAATTTCGTCGAAATCGAAGTGAAAACTATAACCTCAAATTACTATTTTCGAATAAGCTACGTTGGTTTTCACCTGAAACGAGTAGAGATTTGTTCAATTTCAGTTTTAAAATTGAAAAATCAAGAAAATGTTTAGAATTTTTTGAGACTACTAATCACATAAATCTTTGAGTTATTGAAGGTACTCGCCGATGCTTAGTAAATTATTTTTTAAAATTACAGAACTGAATTATACAATTGAAAAAAAGTTTACTTAATCCTGAAACTAGAATTGTCTTTAGCTCATTTATTGTTAAATTAAAAACCAATTTTAATTTTGAAATTGTAAGTGTTAAAATAAGAAATATTAAAATAAAATAACTTCTTCATAGCGACGCAAAATTTTTGGTCCATGTTGTGTCTACAAACACACTTCACATGCGTCAGAGAATTCAGTTTTTGTAAGGTTAGCTTGTTGTTTTTGCTAAATGTTTTAGAGACGACAAATACTCAAAAAGTGTTTAGCTAACCTTTCAGGAAACTTTACGAATAACAACATTTAGAATAATTTTTTTCTAATATGTAGCTCCTTCAAATAACAGAATTGTTTTCTTCGGGATATAAAGGAATTGCCAGAAAAAGACATTGTTATAAATAAAAACTGCTCGAAGCGAAATTCCTTCATGAACACCAATGAATGCAAATTTGTTGAAATTTTCTTTGGCCGAGTTCAATTTACAATTAAATGCAATAATAAAAAGTTGAAACTGGCGTTCTTTTTTAATAAATACCACTCAATATGGTGGAGCTTGAATCTTGCAAAGAGGTAATGATTCAATTCTTGTTTTTCAAATTATTTAATTTCCCACAGTTTAATTATTTTTATGTAAATTGTTAGCTTGTTTATCCTGAATAACAAATTGCTAAAACTTAAATTTATCACGATCAAATTTTATTTGCGTTTTTTACTTCATAAACCACGAGCTAAACTTTACAAACTTGCAATAAGGGTATTGGCACATGGAAAATTACTGTTACTCTACCACTATTTTCAACAATGTTTTAACTATTTTCCGTATTATATTTTGATATCTTTCGTAAATATTTGAAGAAAAAAAATTGTTAATCTATCGTTAAGTGGTTTATGTCAATATTTCTTAATTAACATTGAATATAGAATTGCTAAAATTTAATTTCGATAATTTCAATTCGCTTTAAAATTATATAAATTAAATTTGCAACATTGCTAGCAAACAAGATTAATAACTATTATTAAGCTAAATTACGAAATTCAATTTTATCATTAGAGCAATGTTGTAATATTGAAACATTTTATTTGCAACCGTAATAAATTAAATTTTCGGTATTTCTAATCGAAAACTTACACTTAAGAAGTTTGTTAGTACAGCGTTTTTATGGGATTTAATTTCTAAAAGTTATAAATATTTTTAAGAATTAATAACTCTTAATTGGACGAAGATACAGTTGTAAAACCGTAGAAAATAGAAAATACGCCAATAACATTGCGGACGTTCGCTTTATATTTGCTTTCGAATTCTTGGATAAAATTGCCACAAGCCATGTGGTGGCTTCTGGTGCATTTCAGGGATGGCTTCCACTTGTTGGTCGAACTTCGGCGTTCCGACGAACGTAAACAATTACGTTTGACTTATGTCCCGGGGCAGAACGTCGCAACGGCATCCCAGAAAACTACCATCTCTCTTTTCCTTTATAAAATAAATTTTTCCATTCCGACTTCCCTGTGCGACTAGTCAAGTTCAGAAACTTTTTACTTTTAATAGTCAGTTTTGACAATATCGAAGTCAATTTTTCATCAGAATCTGGCCGACTGTCACACATCTTCCCGTCTACTCCCCCTTTCCTCAGCGACGGCTTGTTTGTATGATAAATGACCGCGATCATCGCCCTCGAAGCCGGCCCGAATAAAACCAACTACAAATGTTCCACCATCTCAATCCTCCTGGTATAGAGGATCATCGCCTGAAATAATAACGGGTAATTGGGGCCGCTTCCGGTCCCGAACACTGCTCAAAATTAAATATTAATTAATTGAAATGATGGTAACTGGTATTGTTATGGGGTAGTTGCGGTGGAGGATGAAGAAGCGATAGCGACAACGCGAATTTCCAATGTCAACAGAACGACGAGTAAGCCATATTTGTTCGATCCCGATTGGCAAAATCAAGCCGGGAATTGATACAATGACCAACAAGTAACCAGATTCCGATGCTGCAGATCGGTTGTTTTACAAAAAAAATTGCTGCCCGGGCAAATTTGTAACAATCAGTTCGAATCAGGTGTACTTGAACCGAATTTCACGTAATTTCAAAGTGCTGAAATGTTTTCGTCAGTATCGCAGAATTTTCTTGGGTTAATTCTGGAATTGGAAAAAAATCAATTTGTTGTATTATAACCTCCTGGCGTCAGCAAAAATATATTTTACTGCCACAAATTGTTTTTTGGGCGTTAAGTATTTGTTTAATATGTTTGTTGGAATTATTGAGGTGTGGAGTATTGAAATTAATAACTGCAATAAAATTGATTAAATGGTAGGATTCATATAAATAGAAATCTCTAAATAACAACCAAATAACTATTTGAAAATTTGAAGCTCCATTGCTTCGTTGTTTCTATATTTCTATCGTAATTTTTTTTTTAATTATATTTAATACTAGTCTAGTTACTGGCTCCTATCAACAGTACGTGGGTGGTTAAATTTTATTGTTAAAATAATTTTCTCTAGAGCAAAGATTTTTAATTAGTAGGATTTGCGATTGTGCCGACCGCACTTTGGACCGTACAACAAATGGACGTTTTTAATGATTAAACGAGACCCACCCCTAATACGTTGCAAAATTCTTCAAAGACGGTTTAGTTGCAGAATTCCGCGCAGCTTTAATTGAATTTGACTGTCTAGCAAAACTTATTTCAAGCCGATCGGGGGTTTCAAATCGCCGAAATTTTCAGTTTAAATCGTAAAATTTGCAAGTACCATTCAAACGTTTCTCGTTGAAAACTGGCGATTATCCAAACGAGTCGATCAACAACAAAAAATTGATGCATAATTGAAATTTCAGTAAATTGCGAAAAATCCAATCAAACGTCAAACATTCCGTTGAGCAAATATGGCGCTGCAGCAGATAATTCTAAACCGTCTCTCTTTCATTCACGCGCTTCGAGAACCGTAAATAGTTCCAACTTAAGTGGCTTAATTTTTCCAAAATTAAATCCTGCCGCTTAAAGGATGTCCTAATTAATTCCCGATAAGATGGAGTCATTCCCATATTCAACCTAACGTAATTCCTGCGATTACCAGGAAATAACCGGAAGGTAAATTCGTAGCGTAGTCGCAGGACAATAATCAGCTTAAGGCCGAAACAAATTACTGGCGTCGCGGCTACCGAATTTATTCCTGCGGCAACGAATAAATAAGTGAACAACTGTACCTGTCGCAGGAGATTTCGTGAAATGTCGTCGAGATAATTGCGCGAAAAGAATTCGACGGCTTTTTGATAATAACGATGATGGAGAAATTTATCGATCAAATCCGGAGTTCATCTCGCTGAAAGCCCGAGTTGAAACTTTCTTTCGGTGAATTGTGGATGAAGTTGGGAGTTTACAAATGGCCGAGATCGGGACTTAAAGCGATATTTTCCCAGGTTCATGTAAATGTTCCTGTTGTTGCTCCGGTATGTCGAGAGATTCCGGTGCATCGCGAGCGACTGGGATTGGGGTCATGTTTCAGAAAAATTGGGATATGTCTGGAGGAAAGAGGGGGTGGTCTGACTTCGATAAAAATGTTTATTAGGGTTGTGCAGAAGATTTATTTGTTCTGCCGTTATTGCTAGCGAGTCGTTTGACAAACAAAAACTAAGCTATTGTCGTGAACGTTTCAAATTCCCTATCTGTGTTCACAATCGATGTTTGTTCTTTCTTGTAAGTCATTGTGGAACATTACGTTGATGGCGCAAAATATCATAACCGTAGCAATGGTACAATAGAAAGTGGAAAGAGGATGCAACTTACCCACGCAACCTACTAACAAAAGGGCTAAGAACAAAAGTTCTCGTACGTTCTCCATAGCTCTTAGAGGGGTTCTTCAACATTACCACCAGCACTACAATTTGTTACCATTATCATCACGTCTTTGGATCTCACAGCGACCGTGTCATTTCCCAACCGATTGTCTTCAAGCGTTGCCGCGAACATTGACTAATTTACAGTTACACTGAAAAACACTTAATCAACAAAGACACTCTAAAACACTAATCAAAGAATCACAGAGGAAGAGGTGCCGGAACGTCACTAAAACTATACCTACACTTATCAATTATTAATTAACTATTGCGCTAAATTTTGTCTATTTTTGGAAATTTTAACACTAAACGGTTACCGGTTCAAATTTGGTGACGAGCACGCTTATCAGGTGGCCTTCGGGAGCGCGGGTTGCTGATCATCCGTAACATGCCGCACGACGCGCAAGCAAAGAGAAACCGGGAGCAAGTGGCGCCCCGACGCCGCAACCCCGGTCCGACGCCGGCGCCTGCGTCTGTCCCTTAATTCTATTATGATTATAGTCATCGCTGATAACAGAGATTCAATATTGATGGATAGTTCCCCTATTCACTTCACCTGCAAACCCATCCCAGCTTCATAACCTAAAAACCAGCAGAACGTCGTGACGCAAGCGAATTAAATTTTCAAAAAAATTTGATAAAATGTTTCCTTGGAGATAGGAGGTTGCAAAGGTTAAATCAAACCGATAAGAATATTATCAGTGGAAAACTATCTAATGTGGAGACTATCACATAATTTGCGGGCAAGACTTTTTATCCATCTGGTATTTTTTTGAAAGAGTGGGATTAATGGTTTTGTTTAAAAAAATTGATAAACGAAACGATTTAACTTTTGCTGATGGCTGTTATAGGAAAATATTCACTAAACATCTTTTAATCTAAGATTTGTGCTTCAATCTTTTTTTAATGCGACAAGTTGCGGGAGCAATGTGAAATTTTGTAGAAAACTTCCATTGGGTGCTGGTATTTGCTTCGAAAATTGATCAAAGTGCTTGAGATTTGCGTTCGTCAGGTGATTACTGATTTCCTGATGGCATATTGATAGAACGCCTTGAAAGTCAACAAACCGATGCACGAACACACAGGGATATAACAATTTCAAACGACGAGAGATCTGCAGATCACGTTTCAATAGCAGAGCAACTATGAGAAACCAAGTCTCAAAGTACTGGCTACAATTATTTACAACGAGTGTTCTAGGAATGTAAAAAATTTTGAAAACATTACAAAATTTGATCACAATTATTATCTAGCAGCGATGTTGTTTAATTGAAGATTAAGTTATTTCTGTCGAGGAAATATTGAGATCCATAAATAAAAATGTGATATATACAATAATTACGTGCCACCAGCTGTTAAGTTGACAGCGTTATAAAGACTTTTTTATTTGAAAATAAAATGTTGGCGTTTATTGGGAGTTGAAATAGAAATTACAGCGTTTACGATATAAATCAAGATGAAATTTCCGGGCCTCCAGTGAATAAGGGAATTGGACCAAAATATAACGGACCGATAATTTCCGGGTGGTTATGGTATTGTGGTCCACTTTTCCAAAGTTGTCTCGTCTCCAATCTACAAAGAAAAAGTTAATTCTCATCCAAAAAGTTAAATCATGTTGTTAATGGATCGTTCAAGAATGGTGCAAAATTTCAAGAGTAAAAAACTGAATTTCTGGTCTATTTCAAAATTCTTACAACCTCTAAATTTCCAGTTTTATCAAGTTTCCTGCAATAATATAAAGATTTAGTTTTAATTAAGCGGTTTATCTACATTTTATGCCAAAATTGTTCCGGAGTCTTCACATATTTGTCTAAATTACCAAAATAGTTAAGTTGGCTTTTCTGTAGTGCCTGAATTACAAGAAAACTATTTTACGTTGGTTTAAAAATTGTTTCAAAATTAAATTACTATGAGGAGTTGTTCTAACAAAAAGATACTCCACGTTGAAGAAGTGCTGAACTTTCTCCAATTTTCTTCCTTCCTCGAAATTATTTTCACATAGCGATTTATTATGTAAAAAATAATTAAATGCTAAATAGAGTAAATTAGTGTATAGAAATGTTGACAAATTAAATAATTCAGAATACAAAACAGGCATTTACTTTCGAATCAGGAGCGCGTGAAGAAAGACAATAGTGATTGTGGCTATGATGAATGACTCCCTGGCGTGCTTAGGTGTAATATTATTACTTTGACATTTTCTTGTTAAGTAAACTCTCAAAACTTGAAATTACTTTTAAATCCGTATATTTAGTTGAGACCAAATTACGTATTTTTTAAATCAAAATGTTGAAATAAACAAATCCAGTTAACTATTTAAATAATAAACTAACAATAAGATAAAATAATTTCGTGTAAATTAGCAATTTCTGTATTAATAAACGTCCTCTGTTTCGACCTTTGTAACCTTACACTTCCCACATGTCCATGCGATAATTATTTCCACATCGCGACTCTTTTCTTCTGTCAAATTGCGATCACCTGCTCGTTCAGTTTCATATTTTTCTTGTGTTCTATAAAAAATTGTTTGGTTCTTTTCCAGTAGCTGTCAATTAGTGTCTGCGTAACATGATTTGTCACGTAAGTGATCCTTGAAGCTATACTGTAGACCATGAGATACGGTTATGAAATACTGGTGTAAGTGCATCCCCATCCGTTTTTCTCGCGTGATCTGATATTTCAAGGTATTTTGTAAATGTGGTCGTATAACGCCGGAGGCTTGAATAAAATATTGAATATTGCGAAGGTACGAGCCGGCCGTTAATGGGAGGAACAATGGATCACGCTGAAAGAAAGCAGCAAAACTTCCCATCAATAATTGAACAATGTTGCTCATTCAAACGGCCAGATTAATTATTTCTGCACATTAAATCCTTGATAATGAACCGTTAATTAGCCGGTGATTTTTTTGTTAAATCGCTTGTTGTTGGGTTTTGCAGAGTTTCGCTTTGGACCTATAACTAATAGATGTAATCTCAATAGCACTCTTGCAATTAATAATGTATAAGCCCTTGCTATCCGATCGATCATCATTGATGAGAAGTGAACATAATTACGTTAATGGCAATGATCGATCAAACTGAGAACTTGCTCAAAATTTATAGTCGACTTGATGCATCCCTGTTAATTAGTAACTTTCTTAAACATCGTTTAATGTTATATCAGCGGCTCCCGTTTTATAAAACAATTAGTAAAGGCGAGCATCAGCCGGGTGTGTCTCCGTCATCTCCATATTGGGGAAGTTATTAAGACTAAAATCAAAAAGCTAATTTTCAATCAACAACGATTTTCGATAAATTTCCAAACATCATCCGTTGGACATTTTGGGGGAATTGTTGAAATCAAAAAGCCAATTTTCAATCAATAAAGATTTTCAATAAATTTCCATACATCATCCGTTGGACATTTAGGGGGAATTGTTAAATTATTCTTGGTCGGTATGTGCAATTATGTGAACTCGATGCGTTATGTGGGGCCATATCTGATTGTTTGGAATAACTATTGAGCTTTCATATCCGGCAATCTAGACAGAATCCACCATCATTGTCCCCTAATCAATTTAGCTTTGGTCGCTATCGGCACCGGACATGGTTTCGAACGGTTGTGGGTGCAGATCTGCTCTTTGAGGATTACGGAGGTCTGGTTTACGGAATTTCTAGCTACTCCAGTAAACTAATGACAATGTTACTGCACTAGCACTAACAAATTGCAAACATTACAATTCATGAATAACAAAATGAAATAAAATTTTGATTCAATGGGAAAAGTTGCAAATTTAATTGACAATAAAGCGTTGAAAATTTTTCCAAAAATAATTTTTAATATTGCGTGAAACAAGTTTTGTGGTAATTGTGTAAGGAAAAAAATTAATAATAATATTCTGACTGCCGCTTGTAAAAATAATGCAACTGCGTCTGCTATTTGTGGGAATTTTTATATCGAATTACGTGCGAAGTAAATAGAGACAAAATTTGACAAAAATATGTAATTAGGAAGAAATTACTATGCACATTATTAGACTTTACGTTTGAGTATGCATATTTTTAAATCTCTTTCCCCTACAAACTGCTACCTGTAACAGTAAAATTAGCATTTAAAAGGAGGCTTGAAATGAAAAGTGTAACAGGTCGAATAACAGTTTAAGCCCAAAACGTGACTTGTCCACCGAAATCAATAATTTGGCAAAGTTTAAAACTATGAATTAACAAAACTTTAATTTTATTATTCCGCATCGTTATCAATAATTGCCAATTTTGCCCGTTTGGGGGCGCTTCTTTGCAGGAGTTATATTTTTTGTTATTTTGTTTAAATAATTTATCCAGAGATGTTTCTAGTTTAGGTGAAATCAAATTTTGTAAAATTTTCTGTGTTTCAAAGTCTAAATTTGCGCACGGCTGCATCACTGGCTAGGACAAAAACGGAAGTGGATCATAAAAGTGCCAATTTCAGTCATTATTCGAAGCAATGCGCGCTTCGATTTTAATGCACACCACTCGATAATAACTAATTTTCCAATACTCCCTTCATGAAAGGGATATCGCATGAATTATTAGTTAATTATTTATTAAAATTGCTGAAGAATTAATGAGAAGTTGAGTTGCCAAAAGCAAAATGATGTTCCATAATCGTATTATTAATGACTCATTTAAATATTTAAAAATAATTTGTAAAAAATCGTTATCACCTTATAAAAAAAATATTTTTCTATAATGCTATAAAATTTGGTAAGCAATTGGGTTATTTAATTATAAACTTATAGAAGTACTCAATGCTTTTGTACCATTGTTAGTTTTCGAAAAAAAAATTATTACAGGGTCAATGTAAAATCGAATAAAATTTTGGTAACAGCCTCCCACTTCTCAAAACCTCCAGTAATTTTTAACAACCGAATGTAATTTTTGATTTCTCATACAATTTTTAACAAGCCTGTCAAGTTTTTTTTAAATTCCAGAAGGTGAATTTTCTTTCAATTTTTAAAAAAAATGTAAGGGATCCCCTTATGAAAATTTTTGAATTTTTTTTTTTTTATTTTTAAAAAATTTGGTACAGTGATGAATTATTTAAATACGAACAACGCCTCTTCTAAACTATCAGTAATTTTTAACAACCGACTGCAATTTACGACTTTTTATGAAATTTTGGATACGCCTGTCAAGTTTCTTTAAAATCCGAGGTGTAGTTGCACTTGCGGACTATGTGAATTTAAATGATAATTTTTCATACGATCGTCCGATTTTGCAGATCACTCAGGTACATAAAATCCAATTATGGAAAACATCTAAATTCTGCCTAAAATAAAAAAAAAAACATTTTTGTCCGTGGACTCGCTTGAATTTGGTAACGACATCACGAATTATATTAAATATCATATCATTAGTGACAAATTAACAAAAATTTAAATTGTATTAGAGTGAAGATTCTTAAATTTGGAGTTGAATTTTGCAGAGACTTTACTTTGAGGTTGTGTAAAAATTTACAAAATTTTGTCAACATCAAAGTCACGATTTTCCAACTTTTCCACCACGTAACTTTACCATTTATTTGGTTCATTAAATTGAAGCAAGACGCTTTCAGCGGCAACCAAGAGTAATTTTCAGTTGCAGTTAGATGTTTTGTTCATTGACAAACAAGTCGACGTGCGCTATTTGTCCGATGCGGTTGAAATACTTGTTGAAGCCACCTTTGCTTTAAAAGTAATCACGAACAAGGGTTGCTTTGAAGGATCTCACTATATACGTACATGCAATTTCTCTATTCTATCTAATTATTAGTTCAATTTTGTTACAAACTTCCATCAATTCAAATAATCTAGAAAATATTCTTAAGATACTGTTAAAATAGCAGCCGCGTAAAAGTGGCTGTCGTATCTATTAGTGAGTCAAAAAGGATCTGGCGGTGGGTGTTAATTTTTGTTTCGTGGGTTGACTTCTGGATGAGTCTGAACATATGACAGTATTGAAACCTTTCATTTACCAGTAATATTGGTGGCCGGCTTCAATTTTTATCACGTGCTCCAAAGCTCATATAAAGAACCTAAAAGACAACGGTGGCCGTTTTTTCACAAGTATTGCCACAGTCGGAGCGATTTTTGATGGCTATCATAAAAAAGCGAACATTTATTTTGCAATATACAATGCAGTCGACTGGCTGGGACCCTCGTAATCATCAGTTGCTTTCCTTATCTGCACCATTATCACGCCGCTTGTTATCGTCTCCTTCTATTGTGCACGGGGGCTGGACGCGGGCAAAAAAAAAATGATTTGTGGCTCGTGGACTTTATGATCTGGAAAAATAATAAGTGCGGTCCAATATGATTGCCTTTACGACCGCAGTAATGACGTGTTACATGCTTCCCTGGCTGTGCCCCGAGGGGTTACTAATGGACACCCCCCCACCGGTTCGGCTGTTTCACGTACAAATTGCCCCCTTTTACCTGATGACGGGGCGACGACGGAGGGTATTATCTGGTTGCATCGTTACGAGCCGGTCGCGTGAGGATAGGTACGAGCTTCAAGCGCCTGGCACGAAGGTCCGGACAATGCTCGAAATTGCTGGAGGAGGAAACATATTAGTCGTAACATTTTTAGGCGCCTGGTTCAGATACACCCTAACAACAAATTCATTAGGAACAAACCATATTCACGCAAGTTTTAATGGTCAGATTAGGACGGGGGCGGGTTAATAATTAAAGTAAATGGTAGCGTCATGAATAAAATTTTCAACTCGCGAATTTGCTTCGTCAGTCAAACAATATTTTTGTTGTGTCTCAAACTGTGTTGTTGTTAAATCAAAAAATCATTTTATGTCGCTACGGGGTGCTTGCACGTATTTCTTTGTGTAAAACTGATCATCTAAATGCATATGACCATGTGAGTAATTTGTTTTTTAATATCGTTACTTTTCTTCACAATTAAATTTTAAATTCGAAAAAATCCCGCCAAAACATCGTAAACTGTCATGGCCGTTTGATGACGTAAGAGATCACGTTTACTTTAAAGTTTGAGTTAAATTATTGCGAGGTGCAGAACAAGTCGGTTGGTTCTGGTTTATTCTTAGTGCTGCGTGATTTACTACTTTATACCGACGAATATGAGTAACAGTAATAATAACGCTACAGTTTCTTGTTGTATTGTGTCAGGCTGTAAAAATAACTCCATAAAAGCTCCAGGGAATCGGTTTATTCAGGTATCAAAACAAAACCAGCAACGTCGAAAAATGTGGTCCAAAGCCGTAAGAATGGAAAATTAAAAAAAAAATCAGAATGCACTTTTAGTTATTTGCTAATTGGGAACTTAGTTCAAGTGGCCTATTATATTAATAACTAGTAACAAATAAAAATCAATGTATCTACAAATAATCTCAAGATTGTGGTAATTCTATTTCGTTTGCGACGGGAAAGTTGTACCCAAAATGGTCTAAAATGGTGAAAATTTCTATCAATTGCAACGACATCATTAATTCCTTAATTCCTAATTCCTAATTTAATGAGAGGTCCCTTTTAAGAGTTTTCTTCAACGGGCATAAGTATCCGATATGCGACGGGTGAAGCGTCGCAACGCTTGCACTGTCCCAGTCCGGTGTCGCGAGAGTGCACCGGAGCCGACCTTTGAGGCGACTAAATGAAAATTTGTGTGTGACAAGGCGAAACGTTCGAGCGGAAAACGTTTTAATCTTGACCGAGGTGGTTCGGATAGTTTTTGCATGAGAGGAAGCGCGCGAAGATAATACGACAATAAATTATCCGAGTGCTTCGTGACAAACACACACAAGGCCCCGGCTTAATTACAAGATATGACTAATTACCGTGGCAAAACGAGAAAGCGGAATTTAAAAAATCCGCGTTCAGCCCGGAAATAATTCAGTTGGACTCGCCGCAATTTGCTGAAAACGAGGAGCGTCCGTAATTATGTTGTTATCGGGGTTCGGGGACATTGTCTCTTTTTTGCTCATTATCGACGCCACTAAGACATCGTCTTTCTAATTAAATCTGCCATCGTTATCGGTTTTTAGCAGAAGTTGGTGGAAATTTTATTCCTGTCGCACGAAATTTAATAAAGCTCAAGACGGTATCCCGGGATGGTTTAAAAATTAAAACAACAACAAATCCGTCGCGTTAAAACCGACCGTTGGCGGCCATGAACTAGACACAATTAAGCTTTCACCAACTGAATTATTTAACGAAACGCTGAATTTCCGTTTTATCACCATTTCATACACTTGTCCCTTAATATGCATAGCTTACCAGAAGAGCCTCCCTCGCGACGCTATTCGCGTTAATTCGACGCCAAAGTACGCCGAAAATTAATAATTTAACCCCAATCTCGCGACGTTTCAATCAACGCTAGCAGGAAGAGAAACGTCGAAAAACAAACGGAAAACCGGAACTAGAAAAAGTGTTTTTCCGATGACCGCCAGTGCGGAGCCTCTGCAGAATGTAAATTAATGAACTCGGACTGGTGTCGCTGCAAAAACCGACCACATTCGTTTAAATTAATTAGCCGGTTCGCTATATTAATAAAATAACCGCAGTGAGATTTATTGCCGTCCAACGTTTTTTCCCCCATCGAAATAGTTTCGGGGATGAAAACAATTATAACGTGCGTTTATAATTTTTGTTGCGAAGCAATTTCGAATATTCATCGAAAGATTTTTTCTGCATGAAATTTCGTTAAACTTAAATTAGTTTTATGCAAATTGGGAAATTGCCATCAAACTTTAAATTTTCTTGAAATTTATTTACGAAAACACTTATGCTGAATCGATGGTGAGATAACAAATAATTCTTGAATTAGCTGGGGGCTTATTTTGATAATTGGGCTGAAATCATTGCAGGCTTAGATAAGAATGGTTCCATAGTCGGCCTCCAGAGTACCGTCAGCTTTATTGAGCGCCGAGTCTAATGACCATTTCCAGGTGTTTTCTAATTAAAATTTCAGGCGAGCTTGATAACATTATCTTTCGGTAGGTGAACGTGCCCCTTGGAGCATCCCTGGGATTCAAACGGCAAGAGCAGCTTTTAACGTGAATGATCATCATACTTAGTAATTTTATATCCTTAATTACTAATGAAATTACTGGATATAACAGCAATGGAAAGTGCCCCAAATTTTAAGACTAACCAACAACTGCCTTTTTGATACGTTAGAAAATTTATGTTTGACGCGTGCATAGAAATCTCATGGATATGTCGCCGTTTTAAGCGACATAATGTGCTCAATGCGAGGAAAAATTCCTGCCGCTCAAGATTGGCAGGTCTTTTTTTGACAAATTTTTGGATGTGATTAGTTACGCTTAATTGACCAAATGGAATTTTTCAATCTCTCAGTCATAAAATTTGGAAATAACTTTTTCAGCGTTTCTTAGCTCCAAAAGACAACAATACCGTAGAAGTGAAACTTCCTTCACGAGTAAGTGTTTAAGATTAGTTTTACCAAGAACTTGTAGCGTTAATTTCTACGACAAATCCTACGCCAATTAAAGTTCAGTCGTACCCAAATTTTCTTGAAAATTATTTGACTTGCTATGTCGGTACAATTGCTGCGAATGGATCCGATAAGATGGCAAACAGTTCTTTCAATCGCGTCGCCACAGCTTCACAAATAGGATAAGGACTATCGAATTAGGAAGCACTTGAAAATCGGTCGTTTCGAATGAAATTTTTTATCCAACTAACGAGAAATAGATTCCATTTGCTTGTAAATTGAGACAAGCAATTGATCCAATTGATGTTTAGTCTCCGAGAAACACCCTCGGGAATCCATTAAAAGACATTACAATATGAAACGTACACCTAGTAGCGCTAGTTTGCAAGTCTAATACATTCACCGCGGTTAAGAGGTACCGGAAACTCAATTTCTAGTTCAACATTAACTATCGGAAATCTATGGTTGTTTTTATTAATTATTGACGCAGAATAAAACAATTTTTGTCGCGATATCAGCTAAAAGTGTATCTACCGGAAATTAAATGTTGAAAGTGTTTTATTTAAATTTCCCGATCGGAGTGGTTTAAATGTAAACACTCGATGTGGGGTGAAGCGATAGGTCGATAAGCAATAATTAAGTTATTTGATTGTTGTGTTGCTCATTCAGTTCGTTGAAATTGCATCAACTAGGTTTCAATTTCATTACGCGAGTTTTCTCCTCGCTAACGAAGTTGTTTTTGCGTGCTATTTGTTTTATTTCGAGAAATCGCTCTGCTGCTCATAAATATAATTTTTGTTAAAAAACAACTTTTAAGGATTGAAGTGTGCAAGATGAATTTTAAACTTTTTGTCTTCCGGTTTTGATTACGTAACGAGATGCAGCGTTTGCGGCGATAATTACACTGAAAATTTTTTATTCCTGCGGAAAATGGTTTTGGGGTCAATTTGAGGGGGGGTGTATTTAAGAAGCAAGACGTATTGCAGTTAAGGGTTGAACAGGTCGGTTTGTTAGGGCGTTGGATTATCAATCTTAATCCATCAATTAAGCAATAGTTTGTCGAGGACGTGAAATCGAGGCATGTCACTTCAACTCTTCTCATTTTAGGTGAGTATATCGAATTACCTCTTCCGGAGCTCCCAATGTGTCGTCTGTTCCGCAAACCGCAAGACCGAGTGGCGATTCATTAGAAAATTATTCAAATATTTTTTGGGTTTTATTTCGAAACTCTTTCAATGATCGTTTAAATTTCAAATATTCAAAGAGGATTTATGATAAAACTCGAGTTTTTGAATAAAAAGTTTATACAATAAAACGTAACAATTTGCCATGTTTAAAAATTTAGTTAATTACAAAAGCCTAAATTAACAGTTGAAAGCAGGAGAATTTTTTTCCATGTAATGAATTTAAAACATAAATGTTTAGTAAAGCTAAATTTTCAGTTGACCTACCTGTAAAATGTGGAAAACAGTTCAACAACAAAGCACTTACAATTAATATAAAATAATATTGTACGAATTCCACATTCAACAGTCTTAGAGTTATTTATTTTAAGGATTTCTATAAAAAAAATTCTTTATACAGAAATTTTTTTCAAATAACCTCTTACCTAAATCGATATTAAGTAAGATTTAAGAACAAAATAACACTGCAAGCAACGCTCTTCTAGTATTGCGTTTTTTCCATCTAGCATCCCCTGTTTGTTCCTATTCGTTATTTATGCAAAGACCGCCATCGGCTGTGCTCACAAGCTGCTTTATCGTTTATATTATAAATTTATAAGTTCTTCATTACGCCTCCGCCTAAATCGTTGGGATTTGAAGCCAAATTACGATCGTAAACTAGTTAAGTTCTGTTTCATCGATTTTCAGAGATTTTACAGTATTAGAAGCTCATTAATGAATATGAGTACTAATTTTGAAATTGGAATTGAAAATCTTTTAGGGTGCCGATACAGTTGTGGAAAAAGTTGTTTCATTCGGTTCAAATTGGGTCACTTTGTCTTGAGAATTTTTAGAGGTACGACAGTTACGGGGTGGTTATCGGAGTAAATTTTCTTGGCGCCCCATTAATTTTATGTACTTTTATCCTTCGCGACCGTTTCCAAAACTTAAATATCTCAAACATATCGTCAGAGGAAGTTAATATTTCCTGCTAAGATTGATCATACATGAATTTTAGATATAATGAAAGGATTGAAAGACAGTTACTTTCACTATTTATCAGAATGATTTAAAAATACGTGAAAATTTAGTTGGAGGATTAGAAGCAAGAATGAGGATTCACTATTCTGGTTAGGAAACTTTTAGAAATAGTTCGAATGTAACTTCGAGGATTTATTTAGAGCAGTCGGTAATAAAATTAGAATAGCTGTCATGATTTCCAACCTCCGGCAATAGTTGGATGCTGAAGAAAACCTGATACGGACTCTTTATTCGACTTCCATTTAACAGAACTTGCATTAGCATCGAAGTAGACGGTGCTGCAAGTGGATTAAATATCAAAGCTTTGGCAAATTGTTCCAGAATTTTACTTTATTACAAGGAATAGAAATGTATGTATATGAGATATTGTTGTAAGAGCGGAATTAGGGCTCAAAAATAATACAAAAAATTACTTTAGAAATTCTTCTTTTTTTAACAAAACTTTTTTCTAGAAAAAATATTTATCGTGTTGATGCAAAAACTGCGCGTTATTAAATTTGATTCAAACTTGAGCACTATTTTTGTGTTTGCAGCATTAAGAGCTTGAACAAAATCTCTTATTTTAGTATTTAACAGTTAAACTCGGACGTTTACGTTTTGACTAAACGGAACGCATACAAATTGTTACAAGTGTTTCGTTGGCCAGATATTTAACAGCATCCGTCAGTCACATTGTCTAGTTATGTCGTCGACATAACATAAGGATATCGATCGGGACACTTGGCCGACTTTGTGGACGTTTGCCAAACGACCACAACTCCAGTCACCCCGTTACTGGCAACAGCAGCAACACCAGTAGCAGCACGAGTTCATTCCCTATTTCCCTGTCATCATTGTCGCAATTCTCTGTTTAGCCCAATTTCGTACCGAAACCAGCGAAGAAATCCGATTCGAGTCGTATAATGTTTTATATCTGGTGCAAAATACACCGAGACTTGTCACGAACATCAAAAGCTCGGAGGTTCTTTAATAATTGCATCTTCGCGTTCCACTTCCGTTGTAAAGTGATGACATGTTCTCGCTTCCGGATTTGCTATCGCAACCTCTTAACCGCGCCTTTTTATTTCCGGTTTGCCTTTCTCTTCTTATCCGTCTTATCTTTTTCGGCGAGCGCCTTAATAAGGAATCTCTGATTTTTCAATTCGATGAAGGACGACAAGCGAAACAAAATTAATTCGCATTTTTACGGGCTTCAAGCCACGTTGTAGACGAGTTATGCGATTGCGTTCGCGTCCCGCCAAAATTAAAACCGATAAAAGCACGGGAATGCAGGAATGCGCGGATCAAGGACGAACAAGGGTCCGCCCGCCAAATCCTCCTCCCACTTCATTATCGGGAAACAGAATTAGATAGGTTTTGAGGAGAATTTTTGCTCTAAATTATTAAATCCTTAAAGCATTGTTAATAGAGCTAATTTGGAGTTAGATTTTCACGTATTGCTAAAGCTACAATTAACAAATACCACTGTGAAGTGCAAAAAAGTCGCAGACAGAGCTTCTTCCTCTTGAAATTTTAAGTTGAAAAAAACGTCTAATTTTAGATAATTTGTTAGAAATTTATTCGTCAAGAACTAATTTTTTCAATTATCTTCTTTTGTTAAGTACGTTTGCAACTATTTATGTAGATATGGAGGTTTGCAAGAAAAGTAACGCCAACGAAATCTTAGAAACTTTTATGGGTTGTTTGAGTATGAAACAAATTGGCTGGCGAGGTCCTTTGAAAAAATGTTAGGTAATTATTAGAAGCTAATTTGTAATTAGAGGAGATAAATTGGGGAAATGGCCGATTTAATCGGACGCGTCTTGGCGATGGAGTGGCGCGTGTGTGGATGGCGGTACCCACGGTTCTTCCGGGGGGCAATATTTTAGGTAGTTATAAATTCAGTCCCGGACCCGGCAAGAGGATATTGCCAACAATTTTACAAAGTACATTCAGTACGCTTGTTACTTCCCAAAATGATTTAGTATAAAGCGTGTAGACGGTTATGACGGCGGCAATGTGTTATAATTAAAATTCATAGGGCCTAGCCTACTGTTTATAAAATCCGTCGGCGTAGTAGGCCGGGTGTACAGCGAGTAAACCCCCGGACTGGGTTGGTGAAGGCAGAGTATTGATTTAAAAACTTCCAAATTCCGGGCTTACTCGCCAACGTCTGAAACTTTGTAAAAAGGTTTGACATGCTACATCGTTGCTATTTTAATGCGCTTACGACCCCCCCAATAGCCGATATCCGACACACCTAAGCGCCGTGGATATCGGCTCGGACAGGGGCCATCCCGCAGGAGCGCATTAGGCCGCCTCCGCAGGGACGCGGTCAACACGTATTTGCCTATCTGGGCAAATATTTTCCGGGACGCGCCAAATAAAAATCCGGAGGGATACCGGTGAATCTTTCATGGCGATGCGTGCCCACAAAAACCAAAGCCCCACACCTGCAACACTCGCAATAAAATCAACCACTGACTTGCAACGACTTTTTGCATTCAAATTAATAAAAATAACTACCATCGATTTTGTGTTTTGTCGTATTCGTTAAGTTGAATCCCTCCTAAGTCTCTTTGATACGCTTTTAACTTTCAAAGCAGACGAAAGCTGGTCTTTGAACACATTACCTTTCCTGCAAGGATTTTGAAATTGTTCAATATCGGATTCGAGTTTCAATATGTTCCCAAAAGAGTTCAGTGTAGGTATAAAGTTGACAGTTCTTAAAGTGTCGGCGTGGTCGTAAATACTTTGATTATGTGGGCTGTGTTCTCGCAAAAATCGCATAAAACCGAAACGAAAAAACGAAACGCACCATCAACTTCACTACTTTTATCAGTGTTAAGTCCAATTTTTAATAATTTAATTGCTTCTTGCCGAGTGTTGCTTCTAATTGGAAGTTTATTGTATAAATTACGTTAGTTTCGTTAATTGGTTCGTTTTTCTGTGAATTCTTTGTATCAAAACCATTTATTTACGACGGTTCATCTTTAAGTTTTTTCACTGTAATTGTTGTATTAGGATATTTTTGCGGGACAGTGCGCAAGAAAAAATATTTTGAAATTATAAATAATCTGAAATTTCTTTTTGTTCTCTCTACAGAAAATTAGCGAATCAAAAATGTTTGCAAATCCTCTATATAGATTCAACTTATCATTTTTAATTAAATGTGCTGGAAATGTATTAAAAATTAATATTTCTTCTCATCAGTGATTCTGAACTATTTAGTGTCAATATTAACCTCTGTAACATGGAGATGCAATAACTCCGTGTACCGCGTAACGCTAAAGCTAAAAGATGAAGCTGTTGCAAATTTATGAACTTTAGCAATAATCCAACATTAATTGGATATGAGAATCTATGAATTCTATTGAAGTTTGATTGCCAATAAGACGCAGTTAAAACTTAATGTAATTCAACAAGTTTTAGCCGACATAATTTGTAATTTCATCCCTTTGATATATATCGCATTACACGAACTAATGGCTGTATTAATGGTTTAGTAATCAATATTACTGGCCAGCATTATCTTTCTATCAAATTAACTTTAGAGGTGGCCTTTATGGACTATTTCTCCTATTAAACTCAATTGGAAAACGCTCTAATGCCGTGACTCAATTTTATTGTATTAAAATTTCTACTTTACCAACTTACCAGTAGTTACTTGCTTTTACTAGATTTTGGTCAAAAATCAACTTTGTTTGCTTTAAAACTTTTAAGTTAGACCTGTAATCTTTTATCAAAATTTATTACGGCAGTGACAAAGAGAAGGCAACATTTTAAATATTAATCTCTCTTCAAGAAAGCAAATTCTATTACTGACACCCAGTGAATAAGGGTTAAAAGACTGTTCTGTATGAGCAAATAATTCAAAGTTATTTGCAGAACGCGCCTTTAGTCCTAGACCTATTTTAAGTTTCAGCAATGCGTGAAATCCCGTCCTGTGTGAGATATGGCAACGTTTTCCCATTGCCGCTTCTCTCGTTGTTCCGTTCAAAAATGGTGGATGCGCTTGATGAGGATTAAGATCTTCGTTAACCCTCCCGTCACCAAATTGACAAATAACGCAATAATCTCCTTGGTGTTTAAGGTCAAATCGTTGGCATTGACCCGGAAAATTCCGGGGCGCAACATTGTTTGTTTTCCTGAGGCAAAGTTAACTCTCCAACTTGCCTCAGAACGTAGGATACACAAGCATAAACCCCTAAAATGAAATATTCGTTGCGTTTACACGCAATTTTTTCTAAATCCCCAACGTGACCTGAATCAAATTAAACCTCATAATTAAAATATCAAATTTCAACACTCGGACTCGGGAAAAGTAAAAAATAAAGTCTGAAGACTAAATCCCCCGAAAGTCCCCTTAAATACGGCTAAAAGCTCTGAAAAGTGACGCCGCTGATTTACAGCATCTTATTTGACGATTCTTGCTCTATTTATCTCGTACATGTTCTTCTCTCTTGATTTATTTATTTGTTTTATGATTGCGTCCGTTTAGTGGCGTTACGATATTTTTACATAACAAATCTCTAGAAAAGTCTCACTGCAAATTTATCGCTAATCCCTAATTATTACCTTATTAAACAACACTTTCAGAAATAAGTGATTGCAATATAAAAATCAAATCACAAATTTTAAATTGGGCTTTTAGCTTGAATTTCAAATTCGATGAGGAAAGGTCGAAGTTAACGTTAGCGTCGACATGTTGCATGTCTTGATTAACGGACAACTGTTGCACGCAACATGTTTCGTTGTTTTTGTTAAGAAATTTCTAATCTTCGAGGAAAGGCAAATCTGCTGGAATAGCACAAGCGTGTTTCCTCTCAGAATGCGCTGATTTCGAGGCAATAAAATAGAAAGTGGGCGCTTGTTTGGTTTCAGTACTAAATCGCGGATGTCACATTTCAGGCAACGTTTGGTTTCAAGGGACTAACAAATTTAACTTTAAAATTATAAAATAACTAGCAAGTAATGTTGAGAGTCCAGGAGAGGATTTTTGAATATTCGAGAACTGGAGGAACGATAGACGCAATCGAATCAATGCATCATGGCGAGTCAATAAAGACGAGTGTTTTTCCGGGATATTAATGGATAGGTTCTTGACCTAAAAATATTTTGTTTGTCGACAATGCGAATTCAAAGGTGTTTGATGAAAGAATTCGTGAAATCTCCAAGAAAATAAACAACAATAACTCGGAAATTGGAGGGTGTAATGCGAATTGGAGATGGCGTAAGTGCGAGGAAGCCCAATAAGTTTAACTAGAAGTCTGCCACGAATTTAGGACAAAATGCCAAACAGTCCTCTTATCATTTGTAGCCGGTTAATCGGGCATTTGTGTTTTTTTCTTTGTTTTTGTTTCAAAATGCACCACTTTTTACGACATGTTGGGAGCTTGTTTTCATGAAATGTCACGCGGCTTACATGTCTCGAGGGAAAATGTAACGGTAATAGCGCTAAAGTCCACGTTGCCGTATCGGTGAAAATATGCAATTTCAACACGAACACGGTGTGTTGGCCTCGGGCACTTCTACAACGGGCTCGCAACGTCAAAGAGCCACAACGGGATTTGGGCAGATATCTAAGATTGAAAAATTGCGACAGAACAACGACAAACTCGACAATTCTCACCGTTTTGTGGCAATTTCGGGGAAATCGTGTGAAAACTGCAAATAAATTATTACCAAACGACCCCTCTTCAGAATTCTGGATTTAGATGTTGGGTCATTTGCATAGTAGACTCTTATCTTGCCCTGTGTTGGCACTTTAACATAAAAATATATAAATTAGGCAGAAGTGTTGTTTATGCCCTATGGATTCTAAATCCGTAAGTCGTACAAAAATCTGCTATGTCAAAAACTAGTTCCTCATTGCATCCACAACTCGCTGCAAGTACTAACATTGCGTACTACTGTTTCAATTTTTTTTTGGCACACTTCCTTTTGTTCTAAGTTAAAAAAACTAAAATTATACTGCAATTCTAGAAACTTATGTTATTGAATAGTTTTGAGTCTGCGTTGTTGTTAAAAAAATTCTTAGGCTATAAATCAAATAAAATCTCAAAGTTTAATCAAAAATAGTTTTCCGAAGCGCTTTGCTCGGCGCGGTTCAAGTTAGGTTGACTAAGTTCGGTGTTGGGGTCGCCCTCCCACTACGGTCTGAATGTGTGAGGAGGGCCGAAAATTTGAATCATTGCTGTGTAAGAACACGACCGTTCCATTTCCAACTTGTTGTTACGCCACTTTATTTGCGTATCGGGTCCGCATAAGCCGCGTTAATCTCCAAACCCGGATTTTTCCGCTTTTCCGACCGCAAAGATGCACACTTGATCGTAGGTACCAACCGCCGGCGTTTTTCTCTCTTTTCCTCCCACCCAATGTCATTAGAGGATTTAGGGGCGTCCTTTCATTGTTTGCGTCCGTTTTTATGTCGACAACAAAAAGGGCGCAGCGATGCGCGACACGCGGTCACGGCATATCGCCATAATCTGTGTCTTTGTTGCGGCCCAGTTGCTTCCATCCCTGAAATCCCCAAATCCCGAGACGTTCTGCCTGTTTGCTGCTGCAGCGACATCTGTACTTACACATGTTCCCCGGCTAGATAGTCGACCCTCGCTCAACCGTACCCCGCAAACATGACACTATTCCAAGATTAGTTTCGGACCAGCGGCGGGAAAAAAGCGCAGAAAGAACCGATTCAATTGACACGGGCATGGCGGTACGGACCGAAACCGACGCGATTTTTTCCCACAAACGTTCAGTTGCGGATGAGTTAAGGAGGATTTGTAGATAGACCCCAACTACGACGTATTTTGTTTTAGGTTCGCTGTTCCGGCTATATGAAGGATAATCCGCGTTTCAATGGAGCTTTGTCGCAGCAACAATACCGACTGACGGGCTGAAACCAAATATCTATTATCATAGTGTCGCAGTTTCATAAATGGCATGTTAGGTTTTCAATGGTTTCGCGAAAAGAACGATATTCGAAAAATTTGTGCACATCTTTATTAGAAACAAAACTGAGAGGTCAAGCTTTCCTTGCTTCAGTCATCGAGATGGGGTACTTGCAGCCAATTTGTCTTGTCTTAAATTGGTATTTTGACTCTATATGTTTATGTGTGTAATATTTTTTTTATATCTTTACTTTTTTACGTAATTAAATATTTATTTTCAAAATGGAAAGATTTGCGACAAAACGCCCTAAACTGTCTAGTTCTCTGATGACGTCAGATATCACGTCTACGAAAAATATTGAAACGTGGTGCAGTTAATCGGGTTTGGTTTATTCCTAGTGATGCTTGATTTGCTACATTTATACCCACGAATTTGAGAAACAATAATAAGAACGTTACAATGTTTCTTTGTATTTTTTCAGGCTCTAAATATAATTCCATAAAAGTTCAAGATAATTATTTTTTTATTTTCTTTATTTACTGATTAATTTGTAGGACATGAAGACTGGCAACCATACATCATATACTATCAATATTATAAAACATTTATGTGATTAGGGACTTAATCCAAGTACCTTATTTTAGTTTTAGTCGAAACATTGGGCACGCTACTGGTTAACGTTTAAAAGCGCCACAGTTTCGATTCAATAAAATTCCCTTTTTTGCAATATTTTTTAGTTAGTTGCAACGCTATAAATTCTTTGTTTTGTTGGCGTCTTTATCCAATTTATTCTCGGCCAGTTAAAAGTTTGTATTGCGTCAAAATGCAGAATGCACTTCGACCTTGGAAACTGCGCCATCCATAACTCATAACTCATTAAGAGACTCGTTTATTAATACCTGTTGGACAATAGCCCGATGACAGGGGTCAGATGATTGTTTATTGGCTGCGGGAGGTTTAGTTTCCCGGAGCCGGCAACTCCGGGGGATTCCGGGGCAATATTGATCGAACCGTTCCTCAAGACCACAGCCGTTCGGTCACCTGAACGTATATTGCTTCAATGATTTATTACCGCTATTAAAGACGTATCGAAGACCGATCCGGAGGGTCTCGTCTCAGCCGTAGTGTCAACTTCCGGTGTACGGCCATCTTTCAACGCCTTCATATACGCTTCAAACCAGATGATGACGTGCCAACCAATGTCGTAGAACGAAGCTCACAGATAATTAACCAAATTGGACTCTTGACCGTTACAGAATTAGTGGGAATTTGTCGAATTAGAACATCTTGCTTCCAGTCAAATTTCAAGTAATTGAATTGATAAAGTTATAGTATTTTAACAAGAACCGAACGAACCTAACACTTTTTAGAAGAAGAAAACTAGAAGGCAATTTGTTAATTTAAAAATCTTAGGTTTTTTTATTAAACATGTTTTCGTCAATTTCAGTTCTTTTAAAAGAATATTTTTGCCACAGAAGAGGTTTCTTGAATAAAATATGTTGATTGGTTTATTAATTGGTGCAAAAAATTTAGAAACATTTAAGACAAAAAAATTTGTTTTGGTACATTCCAAATATTTTCACCTTGACGTTTCAACGTTACATCATTCATCTCCGAGGGTACATTATGCGGTAGATGTATTTTTCTGATATACATATAAACACCCTAAATGAAAATTTATGCAGTCCCCTATTGTCGCTGCACCACCTCGAATCACTGTAACATCTAGTTAGGGCTTTTCCCCTTGCTCTACTCTGTCAACTGGCTAAGAGCCCCGTGTAACTGCTTACATGTTTTGGCACACGTCTGGTAGGGTCCGGTCTCCCCTTACAAGGCCACAAGCCGCACTGTGTCTCCCTCGGGATTACTTAGATTCCGTGCTCAGTGTCAGGATTCAATCAGAATGGTCTGTGCGGCACGGGAGTTTCCCTGAAGGCTTTCAGATGCATGTCACCAATGGAGTTTCTCAACAGGATGCCAGTCTTGCACGTAGATCAAGTATTGTTAGACAGTATGACGGTTCTGTTGGAAAGCACGTCGCTATGACGACTTATACAAGATTTACATCATTTACATAAGAGATGGAGGTCATGAAGAACGCAAGGTGACGCTAATAAGTGCAGTAGGGTTCTTGTTGTCCGCAGGAAAGACGCGGGGGATCCTTGGAGGATTTTGCCATATTTCTTGTAAATTGTGAGGTTGAAATATCGCGTCGTGTCTCAGATGCGCCTGAAATGAATACGTGAACTTATTTCATATTCGCATTACCTGAAGCTTATGGGATACACTCTATAAATTATTGTCTTTTTGCGTTCCATATTGCATTATCCATCTCAATCCGTTGCCGGCTTTTACGTGAGCGTTATGTTTTAAAGTTATTTGTTGTGTTTACACATCTGGATATTAATGAATTTGCTCCGTTCCGGGTGTTCATCTGAATATTTCTAACTACAATCCCACTAACTCGCAACTCATCTGTTGAAAGCTCATCTAAAAAGTTGTTGTGTTCTCTTGATCTCAATTCAAGTTTAGAAGGAATTTTATCATTTTTACAGCCAGTTTCTTCTACTTACCTATTTACCATTTCAGAACTTACCTTAATTATTTTTCTTTTGCCGTCTTGATTTTAGTTCCTTTCCGCTCTGATCTTTAACTGCCATAAAATGCTAAAGTTTGCGCGACGTTACATTTTACTTTTCCAGATTTAGATTTCAGGAACTTTAGGTAATTTCTTTAATTTCAGTCAAAAACTCAAATCACACTCCTCATTCCTTTTTGTTGATTGATCTTGAAACTAGTTAACTTTTCGATTCGAATTTTCACTAAGATGAATTTGGAGATTTAAAAAATTAATTAGTTGATTAATCCATAGGGTTGATGCCATTTCTCACGCGACTTTGAAGTTTCTTGATTTCTCCCTCACGTTTTCTTGTCGATTGTTGGTTTTCTATTAAACTGAAAACTGTAGAATGTTAAAAATATTGTCGTACGTGCGCAATCTTGAAATGAAAACAATAACCTCGAAATTTCTGCAGTAAGAAGCTTGGATTATCAGGAAATGCCACGCTTCAGCTAACGCCTGTGTAGACTCACGAGTGCAGTTCGACCGGTTAAACAATTTAAAAGTTACCTGCAAGAACCGCCAAAATTGCACGTTGAAAACTGAAACTCCGTCCTAATTTCAGTCATTTGATATTAACCTAAACAGCTCATTGTCGGCCCCCACTCAATTTAAACTTGGCTAAAAGCAACAAACTTGTTCGAAGCGAATTAACCCAAATTCCCGGACTCCCGACCGGGCCTTCCCTCAACAAAACGCAGGTGATACGCACCGAATTAAGTCGGTCTATTCATAAATCAGGAATAGGGGGGGGCGAAATTTTTCCTTCGACAGAAAAGGTCAGGTGTAAATCTAGCAGACAGAAAGGGGCCGCCGCGATAATTTGCCTGCACTGACTGTGACTGATGAGGTCTCTCCTGGTATTTCTCCCAACTCCTGCCGGACTAGTCGAGCGTACGCAGGAAATGGTCAATGCATCCGCTTGAAAGGATATGCATAAAATTTTATAGTAATCGTCCAATTTGGCGAGGTTATCAAGTTATTTTGTTGGGATTGAAGTTGAAAGTGACATTTTTCACGACGGGTGTAATCGTTTCAATTAGCTTGGCCTTTAAAAAGCTTCACGATGGTGTAAAAAGCGGAAATGACGCGTATGTGTGTGTGTCGAAGTAGGGGAGTTATTCGACGTGATGAAACGCTATTCCGGAAGTAAATCGTATTAGCATCGCGATATTCGACAAATCCACCCTAAAATAATAACGGTATAGGGATTACGGGACTCGACGTCATTTGCACGCTTTCTGACGACTGATGCGGAATAACGCAACAATGCCAATCGAGAAGCGAAAAATTGAAATTGCAATAAAGAAGTAGAAACCTTTAGGAAATTGCTGATAGTACTTGGATCTGAATTTTAATTGCAAATTGAACTGGAATATAATTTAACTGATACCGATGCGTTTCTGTTTACAAAGCAAGTCGAGTCTTTTGTTTCCGATGCGAAGACAATTTTTATGACAGCTCAATTATAGCTAGTATTTTCCGATTTAACAATAGCCAATTTTTGTAGATTATATTTCAAACAAATTTTGATCAAACGAGAGAAAACGTTTTTATTTCCTACCGACTTTGCAACTTAACGATTTTATTATTTGAGAAAAAACCAATTGAAAATAAGTTTTATGTTCATGAAAAGAAGTTTTACATCTTGACTTGGAAAAACCCCACTTTCACCTGTACCGTATTGTGAACAGATTGACTTAACGAAAAATTTCCAGAAATTGTAAATTTCTGCAAAATTTTGAAAGAAAAATATCAAAGATCTTGAAACCTACTGCTGACTGATGAAAGTGAAATGCTTCTCGAGACATTAATCGAGTTGCGGGAATCCGGCCGTTATAGTTCCGGATTAAGTATCCGGACTGTCCGGGTAATTCTTGGTTGAAAAATTCATCGAGGTGGTAAGCACGTTGTTGGCGGTCGGACGCGACCTAAAGACGGTGAAGTCCCCATATATTTTTAATGGAATCGATGCAGGAACGAAGGATTTGCGAGCAGAATTTACACAGGTAACTTGTTCAATTGGTTGAATAATGCACTGTTGCGGTTCAAGTCGTGAGCTGCCGGCGCAGACAATGAAGGAATTATCGGGCGAAATCCGGCAGATAATTACAAGACACACGGCGGCGGCGGCAGTCGATGTCTTTTGTGATGTCGATCGGTTAAAGTTTTCGTTATAAAAATCACCAGGCAGTAAATAAGGATTAATAAATGTCAGTGGGTAGGACAAAGAAGTCCCTAACAAGAACCCCGCGGTGTGGCAGTCATCAATAACCGATTTATAAAGTAGTCTGAGCCGTTGTTAGATAAAGAATTGCAGTTTAATAATGGCTCCGGTATCGGTTAGCGCTCGAACTTTTAATAATTAGCTCCTTCAGTTGATGCATTGCCTGTCCAAGTAGCGATTCTGTTCCCCGTCGCTTACTTACCAACCAACGAACCGCACACAAAACCGGTTGATTTATGGCGATTTTAATTTGCTCCCGATCAATGTTTCACAACAATAAGCCGGAATTTTCAATATTTAACGCCGCGGTCCGATTGTTAAGTTGCATGTTGTGCAGGCCAATCGTCCGGAAAGCGCCGCTCTAATGGGCCGACGCGCCAGAAAAACGCCAACCCGGAGTTTCGATTCGGAGTCGTAAATGGCCGGGTAGCGCCCGACAAATGTACGACGCTTTTTCACCTCATAATTAGCCCCATACCTAAGACTCACCCTCCTGCTGCAACTTTTTCTACCTACCTGCCAGCGCACCCTCTTTCTTCTTATTCTAAACGAAATTAATCAGCAGCTTTTCGCGAACTCTCGTCTTTGAAGATTATTAGTTTTCCTTGTTGAAGTGGAAGGTAAATCGGTTAAGTAATTTTTAATCGTTTGTTGCAGCCAGTCACTGGTAGCTATGACGAACGCCAGGTGTTGGCTTGAAAATCTAGCGGAAATCTTCTCGCATTTCTGCATGTTGTTGTAAAAATATGAGGGGTTGAAATTAAAATTGTCTCATATGCAGTTGCTTCAGTTTTGTTTATCCATACAATAATTAAATTACCGGAAATAACTGTTCTCTCTTCTCTGTTATCACGAGTCGTTCAGGTAGCGAAAACTTTACTTAGAACGAAGATAAATTGTAAAAAAAGTTTTAAAATTATAAATACTTGCATCAGTGAAAACTTCCCTGTAAAACTGCCATAGAAATCTTACCATATTATTGGTATGGCGGGGAGCGAAATCAAGGAGATGCTTTATTTAAAATTTGAAAAACTTTTACTATGTAAAGACCCTAATATAGACTTTCCAAGAGAGTTGTAGGGCTACCTAGCTCAGAAGACCCAGTTGTTTGTTCAGAAGAATACCTTTGATAGTTGACTTCATTTCTCAATTTTTTTTTCCGTTTTAGCTTCGCTTTGTACTTTTCTAGCTCATACAAAGTAATTGAATTACATTGCAAAATACTGCGCCATCTAATTTTTGGCTTCTCACAATGCGAGTAAAGCACACAAATTAAGTTTCCTGCAAGCAAACCTTGTGGTCGAAACTGCTAATGTTTCATTTGTTAATTACAAATATTTGTCTGAATCAGGAATACTTGGTGAACAGTGGTGGCAAATTAATTATTAACTTAGTTCCTCCACTAGAATGTCGATGGATTTTGGCAAATATCTCGGTGCATTCTGTGCAAGGTGCGAAAACGCCGGAATTCTCGCCGTTACGTTGAAGAAGAAAACTATTTCTTACCAAAAAAGCATCAACGACACTGGCGATCCCGATTGATTGCGATGACGTTATGCAAAAAGCTTCTTCGAGTTCGCTTTGTTCCTCGACGATTTATCTTTGAAGTTTTTTATGTAGTCGCAGCCTTCTGCTTAATGTGTTCCTGAGTGGAAGGAAGTGTGGAAGTAATAAAAGCAAACATTGCCCAAATGGCGGCGGCATGCACGAACCAACTTAAATAAAAGCGAGTCCGCCGTAGGTTATGAAACTTTCCCAATACCAATCCCGTACTCTTTATCTGATCTGATTTAGCTTACAGCTGTTAGTACCCACATGCAACTTGCCCTATAAATCTAAGTTTGTTCAAGTCACTTTCCTGCGCAAATACCTGGTAATGCAGGAAATTGCGAGAAGTTAGAGAGAAACGCATCGAATACACTGTTGCGTCGATGATTGATTTTTTCGAAATTCCCAACCGCCTCGCTGGATATTGAGAAATGTAGGCCATCAACCGGATGGCCGACACGAAATTCGTTGTTAAATTGCGCCACCAAAGCTGAGAAACGATGTACTGAATTCGATATATTGAATGAAATGTGCGCGCGTCTACGTTTCAATACCGGGATAAATGAAATGTAACATTTCCATTCCCGTTCATGGCAGCAGCGATCCGGGGAGGGTGGCGGCGACGGCGGCGACCGCGTCGGAATATATGGAATTACAGCAGACACACTACACCGTTTTCGTGCTGTCGACACCTAGTCTGGCAACGAAACGGGTCAAAAATTACAATATCGAACCTACGGTTCTGGATATAGGCAAATGTGACGTAATGGGCGCTGACGTTGCGGGGGACCCTGCGGGTCTCCGGGGGCCCCATGATAGATTGCTTCAAGCGTGCACTAGACGCGTCTGAAACTCGCGATAAAATATCAATGTGGTGTTTGTTCCTTCGATAGCTTTTCGAATTTTGTTGATTACGGTGTTGTCTGGATTTTATCGTGGGGGTGGCCGTTTCAAACCGGATCGACCCCGGTTAGTAGATAAATAGATAAATAAATCATTTTTTGGATGTTTAAAAAGTTTGTTGCCACCTCGAACAATTACTGATTACATCATCTTGCAAGGGTGAGACGAAAGATTTAATTAGATTAATATTGTCTTCGTTTTTGTCCTGTTATTGCCGGAGATAAGGGCTCCAATCAAATAATTTTCGGACAATGGCGGGAGGGGATTTTAATAATCGTTATTAACAGGCAGTTAACGGGGATTATGTCGGAAACTTGGGGAGATTGCGATAAAATCGAAGAAAGGAAGCGAGAAGTTCAGATGAAACATCCAAATGGCGGAAAGTATCCTGGAGCTCGGTCTGCAAACACTGTAGCGCCTCTACTGGAACAATGGAACACTAAATTATAATAGATGTTTACGGCACCGTGATTCCGGGGCTTCCTGCTCAATGTATGAAATTAGGTACACATTCATCTCGTGAACTTTAAACTTTTCACCAAGACTGCCAACTGTGGTCTGATGATGACTCGAATTCGGCCAGCAATTTCAATAAGAACCAAATTCTTGCGATGGAGTTTGCAACCCGTCATCAAGCAAAGATTAAACAAGATCAGGTCAACAAAGAACTCTCGCAGTATCTTATTTTCAACAGAACGAGCAGTGGCGTATTAAACAATTTTGCCAACGAAGCACAAAGAAATTTGAACTGTTTGGTTTATGAAAAATAAATTGTTGAGAATTTAATTTTTAAATTATAAGAGCAAGTGTAAACAATACCAAAACATTTGCTCCCTTTTAAAGCTTTTGACTTATTGAAAAATTCTATAGTAGCTATTCCCTCCCTAGTATGTTGTAAATCGCTTATTTGCTGTTGAATCGAATTTTCGTACCTTTCTGGCAATTCGTCGTATTCGTTGCTTAATTGCAAAATCCGCGACCCTTAACAGCACCGCAACCCTTCGCACTAAATTCAATTGCAAATATTAATGAAGAGCTTCGGCTACGCGGTTGTGTTTGACGCAAAATTCCGTTTTAAGAGCTTTCGACCTTTGACGCCCTGCAATTATTCACAATAATAATCAATCTTATTAGTTCGTGGGTGAATCTCGGCAGCACCCTCGCCTTCCATAGCGATTACCCGATACAATCCGGGAGGTTAATGTGTCATTAGTTAATTCAGTGGTGAACTGGCAATATTCCTGTATTATCCTCGAGTCCTTTCAGGAAGTGTCACGGGGTTGGTCGAGTTGTGTGCTTTCTCAAAACAAACGTCTTCGCCTTGTTAACGCCACCGGCTTGCTTCGAACAACATAATCTAGTACTACCTGTAAACCTCCAGACCGGGTTTATTGGGTTCTAAGTTTCGGTCGAGTTTTGCTCATTTTCCCGGTTCCGGCGTAGACCGACCGGATGAAATATAGATTCGCTTCAAAGTCCTCGACTCATTAATTTACATGAAAATCCGACGCAGCCGCTAGCGCCATGTCACATATAAATCCCAAGAAAATCATCGACGCCGGCGATAATTACAAAGCAACTAGTTTGCAACCATTAATACACGTCTGAAGTCGTGTATCCGACGTCAGAATTCAGACAGCTTGACTTTCCCTTAACGTAGCCCAATTTACTTTGAAATAATAAGACGTTATACAATATAGAACCGAGTGCCTTAATACACGTGCCTTTGACTGTACATTTTGTATAATTTGTATAAATATAAACGAGTGTGCGTCTTGACTCAATTTCCAAGGCTTATTGGATTAGACCGTGTACCGGCGTCGTGACGCTTTGCTTTAATTGCGAGACGCGCCCTCTATTTTTGCGAGCACCACTCGCAAGAGGAACTAATATATTCCGAACTAATAAGGTCTCTGTTGTTAAGTTTAAAACGTCAAATTGAAAAACTTTTTTAATTACGGCCACTGTCACAGGTATAATACGTATACAAGATGGTGGCGGTGACGGTGTGCTACACACCTGGACACCGATGGCGTCGACGCCCAACTCTTCACTTTTCCTGTTATTATGCTGCGATATTAAAGTTGAATCTTATGAATACACCTGAAGGGCCAACTTAATCCAGTCGACTTTACGGGCCAGCCACTAGAAGATTTAACGTTTATGGTAGCTGCCGTTCGAGCCCGGTTCGACGAATAACTTTTTAATACCTCCAGAAAGTCTGCTAGTAAGTATGTCTATTCTTAGATAAGGCAACACTTAACCCACTTCCGCCGGAAAATTGCCAAATTTATTGCTACTAATTAAAATAGTAAATTACACGTTAAAGGACGACGGATTAATTTTTTTTAACAGTCGGCATAATTCACTGGCGGTCAAGAGATTTTGTCAGAGTGGGCGGTTTAGGGCGATATTAAGTATGCGGTTAGCAAAAAAATTCATAAAAGAAAGTAATGAGTGTAGATGGTGTACAGGGGTATGTAGTGTAGAAGCGATACCTGGTGATTGAAGAATAAACGAAATTTTTCTCATTATTATGAATTTAAAAAATTAAAATTAAACAGTGGTGGACAATTAATTAGGTAACCATTTGGTGAGCAGGTAAACTGTAAAATAAATTGTAAGACTTTGCATTTGGACTTTACTATTTAAAAAAAAAAAATTCTGTGACCATGCACGATAACATGTGTGATGAAACTGGAAAGGAGAAACTCCTCAAGGGCAAAATATGAGTTTTTGTGTTATTATGGTTCGAAAACGAAGAATTAAATTGAAGCATCTCCTATTATAGAAATAATTGCATTCCGCACTGGTTAGATTGGATTACTGCATACCAGTTCCGAAGTTATGTGTATGGCGAAACTTTAGCGTTAATAATTATCAACGCAAGTGCAACTAAGTCAAACAATCACAGAAACAATAACGGGCAAACCACGAGATCTTCGGGTCGATAGCCGAGAAGTTAGTTGAATTCCAAAATTATTATTTCAATAGTTAATTTAGCCGGTTCAACATTTCTGAATTAATTGTTTATATTGAATTTATGAGAATATCAAGAAAACAATTAAGTACAGAAGTTGAATTTCGAGCTATCCAAGTAATCCAAATATTAATTTCCGCCCCTTCAAAGCGCTCATATAAAGTTTTTCAATCAACTTCTGTTTGTTGACAGTCAAAAATTGCTAAATCTTAAAATAGTTCAATCATTACCACCACCATCACATGTCTATACAAATAAATTCGTAAAATGCAACGAAAAAGTTCCAGTAAATGTTTTTAGATAGAGATGTTGTCGTTTTACCACCCTCGCAGCAATAACGATGTCAACAACAACAACCAAATTGCACTAAATCACGACACCTACATAACAACCCCATAATACACCTATCTAAATTTTATTAAGCCACCAGGATCCATGTTAACACAACATGGCTCCAGCTGGATCGGGGCAGTTTCGGTTAGGCAACACGCCGCTACTCCCACATCCTCCCCTATTCCGGAAAACTCCGTCGAAGGTCACGGCCGTCACCCACATTTTTCCCGGAATCGACTGGCTGTTTAATTGCGCCACCGAAAGAATAAAGCGAGAATTCTTATTTCGGGATCAAATTGCTGGCTGTTTGAGTGGTTTCGCAGGTTATATCTCGGGATTAAATTATCATTGAGGTCGGCCTAAGTGGTCGATCTGTACAGTATCAAATGTCGCTAGAAGGGGAAAAGTCGATTTTGATAATGAATTCAAATCCGGGGTTGCAGTTGATCCTAACGATTTGTTTCGTTTTTAATTTGAATAGATTCAAAGGAATAGTTGGATGGACAAGTAGTTGCTATTTAGGAACGTTACTAAGTAGCAAATTGGAGTTGATATGAAATTCCAGTTGGTGCTTTATTTGATATTGCAGACTAAAAAGATAAATAATAGCGTAGAATTTCGGTATAATGAACCATGTATGTGGATGTGGTTGAAATGTTTGATGCATAGAGAAGCGCATAGAACTACTTTGATGCAAGCAATAATAATTCACCGAGCTGCAATTATAACTAAATTAATGAAACTACCGGTTTTGCATGTCGACCGCATTTGACTACGAAATAAGTTAATTTGAAAAAATCAATTACGTAATGAAATTATTAAGTAATTTAGAAGGAGTACAAAGTATTGCTGTCGATACATTTTAGTAAATAATTGTCGCAATAATTATTTAAATAAAAACGAGTTATTTTAGTAAAATTTAGGTAAAAAAATATTTGACGAATTTCTGTACCTCCCTCGTACACCTACCGCAACAATTTAATCCTTTTATCCTGGATTCTGATCGGTGGTTGCTTTGCTCGTCTAATATTAAACCCTCAAAAAGTTGCGGATCGAATAAAATATTTTCGCTACGTGAAACTTAAGCTCGACTCGTCCATAAGGAGCAAGTGCCTACTAAGTGTGCACAGCAACTTTCTTGACGATACGAAAAAGGGGTTTTCTCCAGTAGACTACCTAAAAAAGATTATAGCAAAAAGTTTGAAGGATTGTAAGAGGGTCCTCTTTTATTATTTATTTATGCTACGACATTACAAGGTGATTTTTTATTCGCTCCAATGCTGCTTACTAAACTTAAAATTTTGATGAGAACTTGATTAACTTACCAAGCTTTCATTCGACGACTACGATAAAAAAATCGACTTCACGGTGTCTTGAAGTAAATTAATTAAATTCTCAAGCGCATTTAGAAGTGCACTTCGAAATAATGCAAATCAAAGTGCATTTATTTACCAAACTAATTCCGGCATCCATGAGAAATTTATTATCGTCAAGTGCAATAATTTTGTTTACGTTCTAACGTGACCTAGTCCAGTTGATTGTGGAGTTTTTTGCGAATATTAATTCGTACCATTTTCTGTTGCATTGATAACGTATAGAAATTCCGTTCGGTTTCCGATTACCGTAAAACCTATAATTTCGTCTTGCGGAGCACTAGGTCTAGTAGATTGGGTGCATCTGGGTCACGCAAGCCGCATCGTTTAGACACGGTGTATATTCACTCAGACCAGATGAACCGGTAAATTACATCAAGTCTTTCAATCTTGGCAGAAAGCTGTGGAGCATACCTCACCCTTTCTGCACAATACCGGCCGGAATGCTGTTATCGCCAATCGCTATACTTCGAGCTTTTGTCTCTCTAGACTTTAGCTTTTTTGATTCCCTCGAAGCGTTCGGATAGATTTCTTATTATTTTGACCGATTGCGATTAATATCAACCGCTACTCAAACTATGAAACTTGAAACGAAAATCTTGGATCGAAATTTAAGAAATGAGAGACAAACGAGTTTTTGGAGGATTTTATTTGTGATTGTCAAATATTGGCAAGTCAGTCGGGAATAATGATGTTGATAAGTGGGTAAAATGAACGTAATTTGTTAATGAATGCGCAAGGCGCACTTTGAATAATTCAAATGAAGGATGCTGTAGTGGTCGTTAACGTTTTGCATTTTTCTCTGTTGGGAAATTCACACCGCCCTGGCGCGCTGTAAAAATGCCGCTTAATTGCCGGCTACACACTAGAAATTTTCAGCTTTTTGGTTTGACTACTACGAAAATTTAATAATCAATGACCAACTCCCTGATGGATTTTTTATTTATCAATAAACATCTTAACAAAGGAATTCGAAGGTCGAATATATTTTTTTGAAGTTGCCCATCATGACTCGTAGGTATTGTTAGTTTAATTATATTGCGATACAAATTGAACTGAATAAGCCTCGTTACTTACGTCGACGAAATAAAATTAACAGAGTTAACTACAGTAGCAACACAAGTTTTCAAACATACTCACTCAGGATGAATGGCACTGTCACTTTTAATTTTATTAATTACTTTAGAACTTCTATTAATTCGATGTAGTGATTACGAGAAATAATTTATTTTAGATGTGACAGTTATCTAGTTGATATGGCTTTAGGCACTTTTCAAAAATTGTTTGTAAATTACTTGAATTACGTAATTCTCTGAAAAAGCTTAGGGACGCAATATTAATATCGTAGAAATATCGTGACCTACGCATTTATAGCAGAAAGGAAAGAGGCCAAGACACTTCAATTTTACTTTATGCTGATATTCCCGTGTTTTATGTCTTCTGATGGAAAATAGCAATATTCAGTTCTTTTTTATTAAGCACGCTAAACCGACCCTAGTAATTGCCCTCATTTTAGTAATATTAATAAAAATAAATTTGGAAATGTTGTAATAATCTGCGAATCTTTTTATATGATACCTACTCGATGGTTGAAAAAAACATTTTTCTTGAGTTAACGAAAATGTGGTTAATAAAATCGTATAACAGTCGACGATGCTTATTATACAGAATTTCGTTAAAATTAAATAGAAATAAAACAAAGTAAACTGCCCGACCGCATTAACAAACAGAACTGAGTTAATTGTTGGAAATTATTAACGGAAAAACTTTTGTTGTTTAAATTCTGTCGGGCGATTTTATGTTAAAGTTGTCTCATAGTTATGAAAATATATTTTATTTACAGTATAATTTACAAAACAAGCCTCCATTTAATCGAGGAACAACAAACAATACTCGTTTAAAACAAACATTTGAACAAACAGAAATAACACTATTGACTAATCTAAAATTATTTGGCATCTACTTGCAGGCAGTTAAAATTTGAACATTTTTCCCACTATTGATAACATCCTGTAAATTTTTCCCTAATAAATAAAATGGAACATATTACCTAAAATATTCGTCTTCAACCGAACTGTAATGATCATGATCTTTCAACCACGCAGCTTTAATCAAATCACTACCCTTTTCCGCAATCATAATAGTAGGAGCATTAGTGTTACCCCTAACAATTTTCGGCATTATCGAAGCATCAATCACTCTCAAATTCTTAAAACCATGAACTCTCAATTCCGGATCAACAACCGCTTCGTGATCATCTTTCGGTCCCATTTTGCACGTACCACTGAAATGGTAAATAGTAGCAGTATATGACGTAATTACGCACATCCAATATTCATCAGTCCCGAATTTGTAATTGTCACAATACGGCATTGGTTCCGTTACCAAACTATAACCGTATTTGTACAAAACTTTCGTTTTTATTAGATTCAAACTTTGTTTTATACCTTCAACGATCCGTAACAAGTCGATTTGTTCATAGAAAGTGTTCGCATAAATTTCTGGGGGACCATGAACGGGATCGGATCGGTTTAATTTGATAACACCTCGACTTTCGGGATTTAACAAAATCGAACGCAAAACAATTCCGTCGTAATAACCAAGAGGATTGACGTTAGTTTCGGCTGCTAACACGGGGTCTTTTAGAAAATTCTTAACATTAGCTACGTCAGTTGATATTTGTATATCGGGACGGTCGTGTTCGTACTCGTATTTCGTTTGAATGAAAGCGTTTACTTGAAGTGTTCCTGTCGCCGAAAGAGGTCCTTTTTGGTGTTCTCTATAATAATAAATATCGTGTTGTTGTTGGTTATCGTTAACTATAGTCGCTGTTTTGTTACTTAAAGCCAAAACAACACCATCGTGAGTGGTGTGGTCTTGTAAATTATAACCAACAGCTAAATCTTTAATAACGTCAATTCCCAAATCTTCCAAGTCTTTTGATGGTCCAATTCCACTCAACATCAAAACTTTCGGGGACATTATTGAACCGCAAGACAAAATTACTTCTTTATTGGCGATCGCCTGTACTAATTTACCGTTTCTGCTATATTCAACGCCGTAAGCTATTTTCGTTTTGGGATTAATCAAAACTCGATAAACGTGAGCTTTGGTTTCGACCACTAAATTTTGACGTTTCTTCCTGATCGGTCTGATGTACGCAACGTTGGTGCTGTAACGTCTTCCGTTTTTCGACGTTGTTTGAAGTAAACTCGCTCCGATAATATGTTCGCCTGTTTGGTCGTGGATGGGAAGACCTAATTCCTCGTAAGCTTTTAAAAGTGCCCAAACGTTGTCGTCTTGGTAAGGAAATTTCTCCACGCTTAAATAACCGTGAAATCCATGATAGTGATGATCAACTTTTTCTGGGTTTCCGTTTTTTTCGGATTTTTTAAAATAGGGAAGAATTTCTCGATAAGACCAGCCGTGGTTGCCTTTTTCTGACCATTCGTCGTAATCGCGAGGATGTCCTCGCGTGTAGATCATGTAGTTAACAGTTGAGGAACCGCCCATGACTTTGCCTCTAACCCATGGACATTGACCGTTGCGTCTGGCTAAACAACTGTGAGGACTCGGTTGAGTCATGAAGTTCCAGTCGATACTGGATCGTTGTAACATGGGGGAAAAGGCCGGAACGGAGGCCACTTCCGGTTCCTCATCGCCAGCTTCCAAAAGTAACACCTGCAAAAAAATTAATTAATAATGATTATTGTTCCAAAAAATTCGACAATGAGAAAAAAGTTATTTAGTTAACTTTTTGACCTTTAATCTATTTTGAATAGTATGGCGTCGTATTTGGTAGCTTTCAAAGAAATTGAGTCGAAAGATTTCCGGCAGCAACCAAAATGATTCTGTCGCTTTTCGAGCAAGAATAGTTTGAAAAACTTATACGGCAATAATATTATTTGAAAGTTTATTCTCGTATAAAACTTTTATTTATTGTCAAGTTTCGGCAATCGTTCATTTTTGAGCCCAGATCTCTGCTTTAGCTCGAGATTTTGCAATTTGCATAAAAATTCCGACCACTTTCCGATTTCGGTTGCTCCATGTTAGTTAAAACTATATTTCCAGAACTGAAACAATACTTATGTTACGTTAAATTGCGTGAACCTCTATGTTTAATGTACCGTGAATCTGATAAAATTATGTGTCCTATTGAATTTTCCATGACATAAATGACTTGCAGTTTTTTGGATAAATTCTATTAAGTTGCATAATAGCGTGCACTACGTCGACTGGCTGTTTCGACCGTGAGGTCGAGATCTGAAACTGAAAGGTTCACCTTGCACACCCAGTAGAGTACGAATATATGTAGAACGAAGGGCAATAAGCTAATTACCGTTTTGGCCAATTCTCCTGACAAAACGTTTTATTTACTATTTAATTACGTACATAAAAACAGTGATGGAGAAATGATTTTGCAGTATGATTTGGTAAATTATATTGGTAACCGGAGGGCTCGTAAAATTGTAAAGTTCTAGTTCCACAACTTGAATCATATCCAGTTTGTCTTTTTTTCAAAAATCCAATTAAACTTATAATTTTTCTCTATGCGCAATATTGCGATTATAACATTTGCACTAACTAATTACTTAATGTGCTGATTTCAAAAAACTTCATTCATATTGCCATTCATCAGTTTATTAAAAAGAGTCCAAAAGACCCTAGTAAAACTTTGTGCCGGAAGCCAAGGCTTCTTAGGCTTCTACTATAATACACCAGTGCGGCTTGTTCATTTAATTGATGGGTTTCCACTATTTTATGAAACAAATCAAAATATAAATTTTTGCAAAATTTAACCCCGTTATGTTTTAGAGATTTTAAGTCATTACAAGGACATTATTTTACTTGACAATAATAAGCCTATGATGAAAGTCTTTAAATGTTGAATTTTTGACTTTTAATGAGACTGAAATTCAAACTCCAAGCGTCTTTCTGGAGAATAGAAATTCTGTATTTCTCGTTCCTGTGATTCTCAGTATATGTTTCTATTTGATCTTGTTTTTATTTAGTATTGACTATTGCTGTTATTACACACTTAATTCGATTTTCTATATGTTTTAGCATTTTAATAAAACCTCAAGCATTTTTCTAGTTGCTGCCATTACTAAATTTACATTCTTAACTATAACATTTTATATTACTTTTAGGTTTTAATTTTGGGTTTTATTTAGTACATTCCACCTCCGCCACACAACTTTAACTTAACATTAACTCATAGAACTTTCTATAACTTATATGTTTTAGTATATTTATAAAATTTCAAATGCCTTTAAAATGGCTTCAAGTACTTCTCCGTCCTACATTATTATAGAGACCGGCCCAGGCAGCTTGACAAATAATTTTACATAAGTTTGTTAGTTGTTTTTTGCGCAAAAAAATATAAACATTTTTTATATTAGCGATAAAGAATTAAAATTATAAAACAATTAGTTATATCGAAGCATTGAAGCAGTGTGGAAGTAACAAATAATTATTACTATAGTACTTGTGTATCAGTGTAACAACTCAGGATATAACAATTAAAGTGGTGAGTTTTGATATTTATTTTTTGGTTTTCAATCTTATGATTTTTTTTTAATTGGTATAGTTCCGCAACTTTAAAATTAACAGTAAAAATTATAAACTGCCGACTCCGTTGCGGCAAGCGAATTGATTATCAAAAAAAAAATCATAGAAGGTCTTTAAATAATTTGGATTTTTCGAGCAAATAATTCAGTCAAATAATGCTAATAAAAAAGTTAAAATTGTCCCGAGCCAACGCAAATAGCATTTTCTAATGCAAATTGTGTAGCAGATCAGGCATTTGTATTTGAACTGTGCATTTGAGGAATGAATCTCGAATGTTTCTCGAATGAGGACAAAAGCTCAAATTGTTACAAAATTCAAAGCCAAATAACTTCCACAGTTATTGAGTCATCTCGAATAAAAAGGCATCCTCGCAGTTGACAAGGGGTTTTCTAATAAAATAAAAATAAACTTCTTTAAATGATAAATAAAAGAGCTCGATCTTTACGCATGGTCAGGCTGACACTTATATTGCCATAACTTCAAAATTAGCAGTCTAAATTAAAAACTAATGACAATGATACATTCAGCGTGTTATCTATAATGAAATAAGGCCATAAAAGTTGCTTAAAAATTTTGAAAATTTTTCACCAAAATCAAGGCACATAGTAGTGCTTGAAAATGCTCAAAATGCCTAAATCTATCACCACCTAGAAAAAATGTCTTTTTTCCACGTAATTCTTGTCGCTGAACACGCTTCTGTACTCGGTTCTTTCATTTAAGCGATGCATTTCCGGTGTCTCATTATAGTCGACTGAAATTGAAATTCTCACAAAGTTCGAACTTCAATAATTTCTAGAGTTTTTGAGCTACTGCAAAAGCAAGAACGTCACCGCAATGGAAATTGAAAGGACTTTCAGAAAAGCCTAAAATCGGGGCCGTAGAATTATAAATAAGAAAGCACGATTTTTGACAAAAGTAGGAGTGAATTTCAAACGGCCATAACTTTCAAATTATGAGTCTCAATCATAAACCAGCGACAGCGTTGCGTTAAGCGAACCCAACAGTATCAAATAAAGCCAAAAAACGGCAACAAAAAATTTCAAAATTTTCAACTTTTTTTTTCTACCTGAATCGATAAAAATTTTTCAAAATGCTAAAATTTACACTAATCATTTTTAGCTTTTAAAAATTATATTTTCTGACGTAATTTGTCACTCTGATCTGATTTTCGTACCTAGTTTGTCCATTTTAGTAGGTAGATTTTCAACATTTTGCAAATGAACAGAAAATTACGAATTTTTTCAAAATATACAGCTTGATAACTATCAAAATTTTTGAGCTACTTGTGGTATGAAAACATCCCTTAAATAAGCTTTCAAAGCGCTTTCCAGCAGGCTTAAAATGAATTTTCTACCGCCCTAAATAAGAAATTTCAATTTTTGAATTTTGAGCAAAATTTTGCCCAAAAATTCCAAATTGTCGCAGTTTTGAAAATGAAGAGTCGAAATTAAAAACCAACGGCAGCGTTTTGTTCAGCGTGTTATCTATTATGAAATGAGGCCATAAAAGTTGCTTGAAAATTTTGAAAATTTTTGACCAAAATCAAGGCACATAGTAGTGCTTGAAAATGCTCAAAATGCCTAAATCTATCACCACCAAGAAAAAATGTCATTTTTCCACGTAATTTTTGTCGCTGAACACGCTTCTGTACTCGGTTTTTTCATTTAAGCGATTCATTTCCGGTGTCTCAATATAGTCGACTGAAATTGAAATTTTCACAAAGTTCGAACTTCAATAATTTCTAGAGTTTTTGAGCTACTGCAAAAGCAAGAACGTCACCGCAATGGAAATTGAAAGGGCTTTCAGAAAAGCCTAAAATCGGGGCCGTAAAATTATAAATAAGAAAGCACGATTTTTGACAAAAGTAGGAGTGAATTTCAAACGGCCATAACTTTCAAATTATGAGTCTCAATCATAAACCAGCGACAGCGTAGCGTTAAGCGAACCCAACAGTATCAAATAAAGCCAAAAAACGGCAACAAAAAATTTCAAAATTTTCAATTTTTTTTTTCTACCTGAATCGATAAAAAATTTTCAAAATGTTAAAATTTACACTAATCATTTTTAGCTTTTAGAAATTATATTTTCTGACGTAATTTGTCACTCTGATCTGATTTTCGTACCTAGTTTGTATATTTTAGTACGTAGATTTTCAACATTTCGCAAATGAACAGAAAATTACAAATTTTTTCAAAATATACAGCTCGATAACTATCAGAATTTTTGAGCTATTTTTGGTATGAAAACATCCTTTTAATAAGCTTTCAAAGCGCTTTTCAGCAAGCTTAAAACGAATTTTCTACCTCCCTAAATAAAAAAGTTCAATTTTTGAATTTTGAGCAAAATTTTGCCCAAAAATTCCAAATTGTCGTAGTTTTGAAAATGAAGAGTCGAAATTAAAAACCAACGGCAGCGTTTCGTTCAGCGTGTTATGTATTATGAAATGAGGCCATAAAAGTTGCTTGAAAATTTTGAAAATTTTTGACCAAAATCAAGGCACATAGTAGTGCTTGAAAATGCTCAAATTGCCTAAATCTATCACCACCAAGAAAAAATATCATTTTCCCACGTAATTTTTGTCGCTGAACACGCTTCTGTACTCGGTTTTTTCATTTAAGCGATTCATTTCCGGTGTCTCAATATAGTCGACTGAAATTGAAATTTTCACAAAGTTCGAACTTCAATAATTTCTAGAGTTTTTGAGCTACTGCAAAGGAAAGAACGTCACCGCAATGGAAATTGAAAGGGCTTTCAGAAAAGCCTAAAATCGGGGCCGTAGAATTATAAATAAGAAAGCACGATTTTTGACAAAAGTAGGAATGAATTTCAAACGGCCATAACTATCAAATTATGAGTCTCAATCATAAACCAGCGACTGCGTTGCGTTAAGCGAACCCAACAGTATCAAATAAAGCCAAAAAACGGCAACAAAAAATTTCAAAATTTTCAACTTTTTTTTTCTACCTGAATCGATAAAAAAATTTCAAAATGCTAAAATTTACACTAATCATTTTTAGCTTTTAGAAATTATATTTTCTGACGTAATTTGTCACTCTGATCTGATTTTCGTACCTAGTTTGTCCATTTTAGTAGGTAGATTTTCAACATTTCGCAAATGAACAGAAAATTACAAATTTTTTCAAAATATACAGCTTGATAACTATCAGAATTTTTGAGCTACTTGTGGTATGAAAACATCCTTTTAATAAGCTTTCAAAGCGCTTTTCAGCAAGCTTAAGATGAATTTTCTACCTCCCTAAATAAAAAAGTTCAATTTTTGAATTTTGAGCAAAATTTTGCCCAGAAATTCCAAATTGTCGTAGTTTTGAAAATGAAGAGTCGAAATTAAAAACCAACGGCAGCGTTTCGTTCAGCGTGTTATCTATGATGAAATGAGGCCATAAAAGTTGCTTGAAAATTTTGAAAATTTTTGACCAAAATAAAGGCACTTAGTAGTGCTTGAAAATGCTCAAAATGCCTAAATCTATCACCACCTAGAAGAAATATCATTTTCCAACGTAATTTTTGTCGCTGAACACGCTTCTGTACTTGGCTATTTTATTTAAGCGATGCATTTCCTGTGTCTCAATATAGTCGACTGAAATTGAAATTTTCACAAAGTTCGAAATTCAATAATTTCTAGAGTTCTTGAGCTACTGCAAAAGCAAGAACATCACCGCAATGGAAATTGAAAGGGCTTTCAGAAAAGCCTAAAATCGGGGCCGTAGAATTATAAATAAGAAAGCACGATTTTTGACAAAAGTAGGAATGAAATTCAAACGGCCATAACTTTCAAATTATGAGTCTCAATCATAAACCAGCGACAGCGTTGCGTTAAATGAACCCAACAGTATCAAATAAAGCCAAAAAACGGCAACAAAAAATTTCAAAATTTTCAACTTTTTTTTTCTACCTGAATCGATAAAAAATTTTCAAAATGCTAAAATTTACACTAATCATTTTTAGCTTTTAGAAATTATATTTTCTGACGTAATTTGTCACTCTGATCTGATTTTCGTACCTAGTTTGTCCATTTTAGTAGGTAGATTTTCAACATTTCGCAAATGAACAGAAAATTACAAATTTTTTCAAAATATACAGCTCGATAACTATCAGAATTTTTGAGCTATTTTTGGTGTGAAAACATCCTTTTAATAAGCTTTCAAAGCGCTTTTCAGCAAGCTTAGGATGAATTTTCTACCTCCCTAAATAAAAAAGTTCACATTTTGAATTTTGAGCAAAATTTTGCACAAAAATTCCAAATTGTCGTAGTTTTGAAAATGAAGAGTCGAAATTAAAAACCAACGGCAGCGTTTCGTTCAGCGTGTTATCTATGATGAAATGAGGCCATAAAAGTTGCTTGAAAATTTTGAAAATTTTTGACCAAAATCAAGGCACATAGTAGTGCTTGAAAATCCTCAAATTGCCTAAATCCATCACCACCAAGAAAAAATATCATTTTTCCACGTAATTTTTGTCGCTGAACACGCTTCTGTACTCGGTTTTTTCATTTAAGCGATTCATTTCCGGTGTCTCAATATAGTCGACTGAAATTGAAATTTTCACAAAGTTCGAACTTCAATAATTTCTAGAGTTTTTGAGCTACTGCAAAAGCAAGAACGTCACCGCAATGGAAATTGAAAGGTCTTTCAGAAAAGCCTAAAATCGGGGCCGTAGAATTATAAATAAGAAAGCACGATTTTTGACAAAAGTAGGAGTGAATTTCAAACGGCCATAACTTTCAAATTATGGGTCTCAATCATAAACCAGCGACAGCGTTGCGTTAAGCGAACCCAACAGTATCAAATAAAGCCAAAGAACGGCAACAAAAAATTTTAAATTTTTCAACTTTTTTTTTCTACCTGAATCGATAAAAATTTTTCAAAATGCTAAAATTTACACTAATCATTTTTAGCTTTTAGAAATTATATTTTCTGACGTAATTTGTCACTCTGATCTGATTTTCGTACCTAGTTTGTCCATTTTAGTAGGTAGATTTTCAACATTTCGCAAATGAACAGAAAATTACGAATTTTTTCAAAATATACAGCTTGATAACTATCAGAATTTTTGAGCTACTTGTGGTATGAAAACATCCTTTTAATAAGCTTTCAAAGCGCTTTTCAGCAAGCTTAAGATGAATCTTCTACCTCCCTAAATAAAAAAGTTCAATTTTTGAATTTTGAGCAAAATTTTGCCCAAAAATTCCAAATTGTCGTAGTTTTGAAAATGAAGAGTCGAAATTAAAAACCAACGGCAGCGTTTCGTTCAGCGTGTTATCTATTATGAAATGAGGCCATAAAAGTTGCTTGAAAATTTTGAAAATTTTTACCAAAATCAAGGCACATAGTAGTGCTTGAAAATGCTCAAATTGCCTAAATCTATCACCACCAAGAAAAAATATCATTTTCCCACGTAATTTTTGTCGCTGAACACGCTTCTGTACTCGGTTTTTTCATTTAAGCGATGCATTTCCTGTGTCTCAATATGGTCGACTGAAATTGAAATTTTCACAAAGTTCGAACTTCAATAATTTCTAGACTTTTTGAGCTACTGCAAAAGCAAGAACATCACCGCAATGGAAATTGAAAGGGCTTTCGGAAAAGCCTAAAATCGGGGCCGTAGAATTATAAATAAGAAAGCACGATTTTTGACAAAAGTAGGAGTGAATTTCAAACGGCCATAACTTTCAAATTATGGGTCTCAATCATAAACCAGCGACAGCGTTGCGTTAAGCGAACCCAACAGTATCAAATAAAGCCAAAAAACGGCAACAAAAAAATTCAAAATTTTCATTTTTTTTTTCTACCTGAATCGATAAAAAAATTTCAAAATGCTAAAATTTACACTAATCATTTTTAGCTTTTAGAAATTATATTTTCTGACGTAATTTGTCACTCTGATCTGATTTTCGTACCTAGTTTGTCCATTTTAGTAGGTAGATTTTCAACATTTCGCAAATGAACAGAAAATTACAAATTTTTTCAAAATATACAGCTTGATAACTATCAGAATTTTTGAGCTACTTGTGGTATGAAAACATCCTTTTAATAAGCTTTCAAAGCGCTTTTCAGCAAGCTTAAGATGAATTTTCTACCTCCCTAAATAAAAAAGTTCAATTTTTGAATTTTGAGCAAAATTTTGCCCAGAAATTCCAAATTGTCGTAGTTTTGAAAATGAAGAGTCGAAATTAAAAACCAACGGCAGCGTTTCGTTCAGCGTGTTATCTATGATGAAATGAGGCCATAAAAGTTGCTTGAAAATTTTGAAAATTTTTGACCAAAATCAAGGCACTTAGTAGTGCTTGAAAATGCTCAAAATGCCTAAATCTATCACCACCTAGAAGAAATATCATTTTCCAACGTAATTTTTGTCGCTGAACACGCTTCTGTACTTGGCTATTTTATTTAAGCGATGCATTTCCTGTGTCTCAATATAGTCGACTGAAATTGAAATTTTCACAAAGTTCGAACTTCAATAATTTCTAGAGTTCTTGAGCTACTGCAAAAGCAAGAACATCACCGCAATGGAAATTGAAAGGGCTTTCAGAAAAGCCTAAAATCGGGGCCGTAGAATTATAAATAAGAAAGCACGATTTTTGACAAAAGTAGGAATGAATTTCAAACGGCCATAACTTTCAAATTATGAGTCTCAATCATAAACCAGCGACAGCGTTGCGTTAAGCGAACCCAACAGTATCAAATAAAGCCAAAAAACGGCAACAAAAAATTTCAAAATTTTCAACTTTTTTTTTCTACCTGAATCGATAAAAAATTTTCAAAATGCTAAAATTTACACTAATAATTTTTAGCTTTTAGAAATTATATTTTCTGACGTAATTTGTCACTCTGATCTGATTTTCGTACCTAGTTTGTCCATTTTAGTAGGTAGATTTTCAACATTTCGCAAATGAACAGAAAATTACGAATCTTTTCAAAATATACAGCTTGATAACTATCAGAATTTTTGAGCTACTTGTGGTATGAAAACATCCTTTTAATAAGCTTTCAAAGCGCTTTTCAGCAAGCTTAAGATGAATTTTCTACCTCCATAAATAAAAAAGTTCAATTTTTGAATTTTGAGCAAAATTTTGCACAAAAATTCCAAATTGTCGTAGTTTTGAAAATGAAGAGTCGAAATTAAAAACCAACGGCAGCGTTTCGTTCAGCGTGTTATCTATTATGAAATGAGGCCATAAAAGTTGCTTGAAAATTTTGAAAATTTTTGACCAAAATCAAGGCACATAGTAGTGCTTGAAAATGCTCAAATTGCCTAAATCTATCACCACCAAGAAAAAATATCATTTTCCCACGTAATTTTTGTCGCTGAACACGCTTCTGTACTCGGTTTTTTCATTTAAGCGATTCATTTCCGGTGTCTCAATATAGTCGACTGAAATTGAAATTTTCACAAAGTTCGAACTTCAATAATTTCTAGAGTTTTTTTGCTACTGCAAAAGCAAGAACGTCACCGCAATGGAAATTGAAAGGGCTTTCAGAAAAGCCTAAAATCGGGGCCGTAGAATTATAAATAAGAAAGCACGATTTTTGACAAAAGTAGGAGTGAATTTCAAACGGCCATAACTATCAAATTATGAGTCTCAATCATAAACCAGCGACAGCGTTGCGTTAAGCGAACCCAACAGTATCAAATAAAGCCAAAAAACGGCAACAAAAAATTTCAAAATTTTCAACTTTTTTTTTCTACCTGAATCGATAAAAAATTTTCAAAATGCTAAAATTTACACTAATAATTTTTAGCTTTTAGAAATTATATTTTCTGACGTAATTTGTCACTCTGATCTGATTTTCGTACCTAGTTTGTCCATTTTAGTAGGTAGATTTTCAACATTTCGCAAATGAACAGAAAATTACGAATTTTTTCAAAATATACAGCTTGATAACTATCAGAATTTTTGAGCTACTTGTGGTATGAAAACATCCTTTTAATAAGCTTTCAAAGCGCTTTTCAGCAAGCTTAAGATGAATTTTCTACCTCCCTAAATAAAAAAGTTCAATTTTTGAATTTTGAGCAAAATTTTGCACAAAAATTCCAAATTGTCGTAGTTTTGAAAATGAAGAGTCGAAATTAAAAACCAACGGCAGCGTTTCGTTCAGCGTGTTATCTATGATGAAATGAGGCCATAAAAGTTGCTTGAAAATTTTGAAAATTTTTGACCAAAATCAAGGCACTTAGTAGTGCTTGAAAATGCTCAAAATGCCTAAATCTATCACCACCTAGAAGAAATATCATTTTCCAACGTAATTTTTGTCGCTGAACACGCTTCTGTACTTGGCTATTTTATTTAAGCGATGCATTTCCTGTGTCTCAATATAGTCGACTGAAATTGAAATTTTCACAAAGTTCGAACTTCAATAATTTCTAGAGTTCTTAAGCTACTGCAAAAGCAAAAACATCACCGCAATGGAAATTGAAAGGGCTTTCAGAAAAGCCTAAAATCGGGGCCGTAGAATATAAATAAGAAAGCACGATTTTTGACAAAAGTAGGAGTGAATTTCAAACGGCCATAACTTTCAAATTATGAGTCTCAATCATAAACCAGCGACAGCGTAGCGTTAAGCGAACCCAACAGTATCAAATAAAGCCAAAAAACGGCAACAAAAAATTTCAAAATTTTCAATTTTTTTTTTCTACCTGAATCGATAAAAATTTTTCAAAATGTTAAAATTTACACTAATCATTTTTAGCTTTTAGAAATTATATTTTCTAACGTAATTTGTCACTCTGATCTGATTTTCGTACCTAGTTTGTCCATTTTAGTAGGTAGATTTTCAACATTTCGCAAATGAACAGAAAATTACAAATTTTTTCAAAATATACAGCGCGATAACTATCAGAATTTTTGAGTTATTTTTGGTATGAAAACATCCCTTGAATAAGCTTTCAAAGCGCTTTTCAGCAAGCTTAAAATGAATTTTCTACCTCCCTAAATAAAAAAGTTCAATTTTTGAATTTTGAGCAAAATTTTGCCCAAAAATTCCAAATTGTCGTAGTTTTGAAAATGAAGAGTCGAAATTAAAAACCAACGGCAGCGTATCGTTCAGCGTGTTATCTATGATGAAATGAGGCCATAAAAGTTGTTTGAAAATTTTTGACCAAAATCAAGGCACATAGTAGTGCTTGAAAATGCTCAAATTGCCTAAATCTATCACCACCAAGAAAAAATATCATTTTCCCACGTAATTTTTGTCGCTGAACACGCTTCTGTACTCGGTTTTTTCATTTAAGCGATGCATTTCCTGTGTCTCAATATGGTCGACTGAAATTGAAATTTTCACAAAGTTCGAACTTCAATAATTTCTAGACTTTTTGAGCTACTGCAAAAGCAAGAACATCACCGCAATTGAAATTGAAAGGGCTTTCGGAAAAGCCTAAAATCGGGGCCGTAGAATTATAAATAAGAAAGCACGATTTTTGACAAAAGTAGGAGTGAATTTCAAACGGCCATAACTTTCAAATTATGGGTCTCAATCATAAACCAGCGACAGCGTTGCGTTAAGCGAACCCAACAGTATCAAATAAAGCCAAAAAACGGCAACAAAAAAATTCAAAATTTTCATTTTTTTTTTCTACCTGAATCGATAAAAAAATTTCAAAATGCTAAAATTTACACTAATCATTTTTAGCTTTTAGAAATTATATTTTCTGACGTAATTTGTCACTCTGATCTGATTTTCGTACCTAGTTTGTCCATTTTAGTAGGTAGATTTTCAACATTTCGCAAATGAACAGAAAATTACAAATTTTTTCAAAATATACAGCTTGATAACTATCAGAATTTTTGAGCTACTTGTGGTATGAAAACATCCTTTTAATAAGCTTTCAAAGCGCTTTTCAGCAAGCTTAAGATGAATTTTCTACCTCCCTAAATAAAAAAGTTCAATTTTTGAATTTTGAGCAAAATTTTGCCCAGAAATTCCAAATTGTCGTAGTTTTGAAAATGAAGAGTCGAAATTAAAAACCAACGGCAGCGTTTCGTTCAGCGTGTTATCTATGATGAAATGAGGCCATAAAAGTTGATTGAAAATTTTGAAAATTTTTGACCAAAATCAAGGCACATAGTAGTGCTTGAAAATGCTCAAAATGCCTAAATCTATCACCACCTAGAAGAAATGTCTTTTTTCCACGTAATTTTTGTCGCTGAACATGCTTCTCTACTCGGTTTTTTCATTTAAGCGATGCATTTCCGGTGTCTCATTATAGTCGACTGAAATTGAAATTTTTACAAAGTTCGATCCTCAATAATTTTTAGAGTTTTTGAGCTACTGCAAAGCAAGAACATCACCGCAATGGAAATTGAAAGGGCTTTCAGAATAGCCTAAAAAAGCGTTTTGTTCTGCGTGTTATCTATTTTGAGATGAGGCCATAAAAGTAGCATGAAAATTTTGAAAATTTTTGACAAAAATCAAGGCACATACGCACACGGCATTGAGCATAAAGATGCTCAAATTCCGAAAATTTATTTAAAAAAAAATAAGATTTTTGTAACTTTGAAATTAAGAGCCCTAATTAAATACTGGAGACTGCGTTGCATTAAGCAAACAGCATACTGTTATATGAGAACTAAAAAAAATTCAAGAAAAATTCAAATATTTTTGACAAATTTAAGTTGTTTAAAATTTTCAAAATTATTTTAAGCCAACCAAAATAATATTTTCTATAGTAATCATTTTTGTTGATCATGTTTCTAAACTGTATATGTCAGTGGAGGTTTGAGCCCGAGAAAATTCGGGTACTTTTAAAGCTTTTCGCCTCGGCTTCTTAAGCTATTGCTATGATACGTCACTCTTGTCATTATATTTTTGTATACTCAGATTTCAAAACCAATGAAAAGGCGGATTTGCGGGAGATTGTAGAGAAATTGTGCTTAAATTATTGGAAAAAGTACTTAATGCGTTTCGAAACTTATCCGTTATACGAAATTATTTATTACAACCGTGAAAGTAAACAGGGAAAAAGTTTCTATTATCGCAAATTTGTTTTTAATGAAAGAATTTTTTTAATAATTTCTTCGTTAACTCAACGAATTCGATCTAGTAACAGAAACATTTCTATGATTCCAAGTGTAAAATATTGAAATTGGACGGAATTAATAAAGAAAAATTTCAGACTTGAACTGTAACAAAGGTTATCAATGTTTCCGCGAAAATGATCGCTTCACTGGTTTAACCACATTGAACCAGTCAGACAATAAATAATTATCGGCGTATGACTGAAGCGATACCAGTTTATTGAAGTTGAAATTCCGATTGATGGTGGAAATAAACCTAAATACATTCCACTGTTTTGCATAAACATTTTTGGTCGGGTATTTTCATACACAAAAAGGTGAAATGGAAAGATTTTTAAAATTTTGCTTTTTTGCAAAACTTTTTCCAAACTTCGCAGTTTCATACAATTTTCTAGCTTTTGTTTAATCTAATTTGGTACGGTGTGTAATTTCGTTTTAAATCACTGAACATGTTTAAACCGATGCAATTTTGCTCCGTTTCACGTCCGATCGGTTTTTTTCTGTCCAGCTTGCACTTTCACAAACTTAAAGATCTGTAGCAGTTAACTGGGTAACACGACAAGTAAGTAAATTATTACACCGACAATGCGTTTTTGTTGGATAAATCACGCAACAACTCGACTTGGTTGAATGGTTAGAAAAGTTAGTTGCTACAACCCCCAAGAAAAATCGAGCCACTCAGTAATTGTGAGTAATTATTGAGCGCAATTTCCCGGCCGGTAATGACCCAAAAGCAATAATTCCAGCTAAATATGACACGCCATATGCAATTGAAATTGGTTTTTAACAACGAATTTCCAGTGAAAATCAAACACACAATCAGTTCGGTTTTAATTATTGTTTGCAACGAAGTGGAAATTTCGTTCGGTAGTCAATTTCCCGACAACAATGTCGTCTCGGAAAATAGCTTTAGTTTCGCTTGTGCTTATTATCCTCACAACCTTGACTCGCTCTAATCGATCGAGGCCTGATTAAGAGGTCCTTCACTTACTCTCCAATGAGGCACTTCCGTCAGCCGGTTGGCCACAACACATCCCGCACTTCCTGCACCCACGACAATAAAGTCGTATTCAGACGGTTTCTGCCGCACGTTATCCCCATTAAACGGAAGTGTGTGGTCGAAAAAGTTCGAATAGTCCCAACTGTAGCCGAAACCCCATTTAGATGAGTCCTTCGATTGGCCGAAAAGACTCGCGACTAGTTGAAGAAAGAGAAAGGTTTGGGGTTGGCAAGTAGTGACGGTGGTGTGAACCGCACATGCTTCGGACAGATCGGGAGGTATCCAAGACATTCTGTCTCCAACGCGGCAACTAAACTAAACGATTTTCGATACGTCACCATGGTTAGATATGCGTTTTACTTATTTTTTTTGCGAATGGTACGAAATATCGCGCCCTTCCACACAACGCTTTCACGGCGTACCAAAGAAGGAACGGTCGCGTATCCGGTGGAATTGGCGAAGAATGCAAAAAGTTATAGACGACAACCGCCGTGAAGGCCACTAGTGTTCTCTAGCTTCAAATTTTAAAATCGTTACAGTTTTCGTTTTTCTTTATTGCGCATCTTTCTGAAAATGTAGAAGATAATTAAATTCTTCCTTTAATAACAAGCAATATCTGTTTGGAAGTTTATGACACTGTCCAAAAAAAAATAGTTTCCTTTATTTAAATGCTCAATCACCCTTCAAATGTCAATACAAAATGATAGAGAAAAGAATTTAGAAAAAGATCTCAAAAAAATGCCAAAATTTAGTTAAAATTAATTTAATTTCGATTTTGATTTTAATTTAAAATTTGAAGAATTTGAAGAACTTACAGAAATGAAACAACGGAAACCCAATCTTCCTCGTTGATTTGTTTTGAATGTGTTTAACAATAAAACATTGAACCCATTTTCCTGTCAATTTAAGTTGAATAAACTTTCATTAACTAGTTTTAAACACTTAGCGCCCGCAGTTGTTTTAAACTAGATAATTATAACAATATTGAAGTGGCCGAAAGGGAAAGTAGTACAATGACTTACGGGTTTACGTTAAAAATATGGAATTGAGTTCAAGCCACGTAAGGAATGTTTTCTGGAAGAACAAAATTTTTATATTTTTTACTTTCATGGTGTGCATTTTCCGTCTCGTTTGGTTAGAGAGATCTAAAGTTTTTTTTATATTTTTTCAGCAATTACTTTCTCGCCGTAATTGAAAATTAATTACAAATTTGAGCAACTTTAATATTTATAATAATTTTTGCTAAACAGAATATTTTTTGCTATTTAGCGTAAGCGTATCAAGTAATTTTTCAACATTGAATTTTAGAGCGTTTTTGAAAAATATATTACAAAAAAAACCTATTGCAGAGAAGATTGAAATAATTTTTTTTCGATACTGACTTGCCAGATTTTTGTAAAATTAGTTAAAGTTTGTTTCAAATACAAAGAGAGTCAAATATTAGAATATTAATACGTTATGGGCAATAATTTAAATTTAAAATTATGACCAATTCTTCGAAATTACATTGATGACTACCTGAAAAATTAAATTCTGCCATAGATAAATCGATTTAAGTTTTTATAATTTTTTTCAGTCTTTAATTTGCAAGATTTCCGCAAAATCGGTTGTCGGGGTGCGGAAGTTATTCATAAAATTAAAATCGTCACTGTCCCCCAAAAAATCTGAATGAAAGCAAATCTCGATTCCGCATGATCAAGTGCTCAAACAGCATTGCGCTTTTTCTACAAAATTGGACAATATGGATCACGACTGGTGAAAAAAAAAACTTAGAACTAATTTATGAAAACTATTATTGTAACTAATTGAACGAGTAGCGTAGAAGTTTTTCAATCACGCAATCAAAATTGCGTTTTTTTTCAATTCAACTTCAACTTCCTTATTAAGTAACAGCAGTGACCGATATTCGCTTGTGTCTTAACTAGGTGAAGTAGACGATTGATTTTGACGCATTATTTCAATAATTTATGCGTGCTTTACACGAAATTTACCGCAATTTGGAAATTATTGGGCGACACGCAAAAAATTGGGAGAAAGTGGATTAGGTACGTGCTAAATATCGCGAAATAATAATTCGATACTTTCCGAAAATAATTAATTATTTCTACGAAATAATCGTAAACACTCTTTAATTTTGCAAAATTGAATAATTAATTTTGTTTCTTCGGTTTATGATTAATAAATAATTAAAATTCCAACGATGCTTAAATAAACATCTGCACTCGACTTGCCAGTATAATTTTCTATTCACCCCCTAACTTCTTGTTTGTGTGAAGTTTCGTGCGTTCGTGATTGCACGAAACTGCAAATGTGTTGCCCTTGAGTTTAATACAATTAAGTAAAACGAAAAACCATGTCTTAATTAGTTCCTTTCGCTTAGTGACCTTCTGAGGAAAAACGAGAACGACAAGGGTTGTGTGCGTAACAAATTCTATACTAAGGCAACTTGGTGGAGATGTCCCAATTAATTTTTCACAGTTACCTGGCTCTTCTTTTCTTTATATTTACTTTGCCCTGGAAAAGCCATCATTTACTTCCGTTTTTTGCCTACCAACACAATTTACTCCGAACAAATTACGTTTGTTTTTCTTCAAACGTCTTACAGCTACAGAAGAATTTTTTATTTCGAATGGAAACTTAGAAAATTTCGATTATTTGAGACGAATTTGGGAGTAATTTGAAGGGTTGGCGGGTTATTAGGAACCATCTTAAATTCTCTTGGAGAAGGTGAGGTGAATTATTTAATTGACTGAAGAAACCACTTGGTTGCAGAAACGTCTGCGGTGAGGTGTAATATCCGTAATTGATGCCCCATTTCAGCTGCAATTGTATTTGCTTACGGTATTGCAGATACTCCACAACAAAATTGTTTGAAACAGTGTGTGGGTTACGGTTTTTCTATTTTAACATTCCTGAGGGTTGAAGCCGCTCAATCTTTCGGGCGTGACAGTGTTCCGGAAATAGGAAGCCAAACTCTAATCATTCATTTACACATGAATATGGTTTAGTAACGCAGAATCCGGTCAATTCGGGGCTTTATTGAAATTAATTAGTAATTGTTGCTATAATCCCGACTTATCGATGGGAATTTCTAAAATCCAAAATGAATGATAAATTGTCTATTTGCATTCTTCATTATGCTAAAGTGGACATCTCAGTAATATTTCTGGAAGTTTTAGTATTTATTACCCAGTAACAGCTACTCGTATTTTGCCTTCCCGGACTTTAATATTGATGACTTACTATTTAATATTGAAAAGGTCGAGATCGCGGATATTAATCTTCTTACGAGATAATGCAGCTTTTAATATTCTTGCAGCATGAAAACGACTCAGTAGTAGCTTTTAAATCGGCGACAACCATGCAAGTTTAAGGATAACGTTGTTGAAAGCTGGAAAATGTTTGGAATCTGAATAAAATTACGAAAAAATTGTAACCTAATCAAGGAAAATCGTAAACAGTTGAGGGACAAAAGTTTTTGAATCTTTCAATTTTTTTAAATATTTTACTGCAAATAAAAAAAATTATAAATGGAAAATATTGTTTAAAAATCAATGTCACGACTATCAAATAGATTTAATTACAATTAATGCCTCAAGCATTTAGAGATTGTTTAATTATTTAAAAATTATCGAACTTAAAGTGGAAACATGAAGCTAGTTAATGAAAGTTGTTAATCTTATTTCATTTCACTTGTAATGCTATTGATCATTATTTTACTATTTTTATAATTTTAATATTCAAGTAATAGCAATTTCTTAACAACTCTCTAATTCATTGATTACATTCCACAAAGGTTGCTATAAATTAAATGCATTTCTTCCTACTTCTAAACTGTTTATTATATTTTATAATTAAACTAATTCTAAAAGTTAATAGTTTCAATTATTTCCTAACTCTAAAACCCTTGGTCTGGACCTAAAATAAATAAAAATATCCAAATATTGCCATCACCTATATCATCGATAGATCTCGTAACTGTTTGCCGATTATCAAGTTTTTATAAAACGTTTTTAGAAAAATTATTTTAATAAAGTTAACCAACGCAGCCTTCGAAACTATAATCCGTCAATATTAACGAATCTTAAATTGTATGCAAAATATCGAACGTTAGTAATACGAAGGTCGTTTCATGCTTCAATGCTAATGAAAGTTTTTAGCTCAAAGAGGTGTTTATAAGTATATCTAGTAAAAAGTGGAATATTACCAGAATCCTCAACAATTGACGTCTGGTAAATATTTTTCTCATGTGACCTTGTTTCTTTGCTTCTAAATCTAAACTCTTGCAGCAATTATTTAATGTTATTGTAAAATAGAACAATTGTTATGCAAAAATCTAAATTACAGCAAAAAAAATAAAATTTTAATTAGGCAATAGACTTCACCTAATAACGTATCGCTGAGCGGTGGTCCCAATTTAGTGAGAAAAAGATGAAAGAAAAAGTTGCGAGTGTTGGTTTTAGATTTATGCTGCATCGTAAAATGCCCATAAAATTCTTTTACTTATGTACCAATAGGCAAAAAAAAATTAACAACTTTAATTAAGATTTTGTTGTAATACAGAAAGGCGTTCCAATTTTCCACGTTATAATTTATACCTTTATGCTAAACTAATGGAGTACTTGCACGCAAGTCTTTTGAATGTATATGACCAGGTAATTTTTGTTAAATTGAATTTTTATAGATACCCAAATCAGGCCGGTGATTGTACAATTTGATAAAATCCAATCACACCTTCAGGAATATTTCTTCTAGATGGATCTACTGGTTAGACTAATGATGTAATAAATTTGAAGTGATTTGTTGGATGATTATGGAAAAAAAATTGGGAAATGATAATTTGATTAGGATTTACTGTTGTATTTTAGATCCTATCAATATTTTGATAAAATTGTGATAATTTGTTCCATGTACAGTCTTTAATCAAAATAGAAGTTTTGTAAATAAATTCGGACAACAAGGCACAGACAAAATAATAGAAACTGTACCTACAGAGAGCATATATCGGTTAAATCTTTGTAAAATTATTTAATTACCGGCCTTTTGTAGATTTTACTGCCAACGCAACATAAACAACTTCTTTCTTGTTTATTTTTAATTGTTCGTACTCTTGTGGTTGCTTTACGTACTCGTACAAGCGACCGCAAAATAAGTTCTACTTAAACATTTTCGTTGTTAATATTACTTTCAATTTTCCACGCCAAGTTAAAACTGTTCAATTGCCCGTATACCTTCATCATTTTTCAACCGATCAAGAAAGATACCTAAATCGTTAGTTAGTTCTCAAGAATTTATCTCAACAAGAACCCGTGATATAATGGCAGGAGAGTTCTCTCTGCAGACGTACAACAAATCGTTGCGCCGAGGAGCGTTAGCACCAATTACTAAATGGAATGTGATTACGGCGAGTACAATAGACAATATGGCACTAATCGCCTTAATAGCAGTCGAGGCCTAGACCGGGGCTTGGAGCTTACGCCTCAATCACGAGGCGAAAATTTCACTTCGATATCGATGGTGTAGCGGATAACCGATCACTTATCTTCGCCAACAATTGCCTAATTTCAAACAAAGCGAAACGGATGGTGATAAATTAATATTTCAACCGAAATATGAATCCCGTTTCGAGCTTTAATCTTCAGTAATTGCCATTGATTCGATGTTGTGGTGCTACCAATTTCGCAACTTATCATCCAACGTAAGCTGCACGAGTTTTATTAGGTTCCGCCTCATCAGAGCAGATTGAAGTCGAGCTTGCAACAAATGGTTACACGTTACGATACAATGATTTATTGGTACGAATAAAACAATTTTGAAATGGTAATGTAGTAAAAGAAACCATCGACTACGCACGTCCGAAACTTATTGTCTGACGAGTCGCAATCTCACTTTTTACAACCCTGTAGCTTGAAACGACGCGCCATCTATCGACGGGATGCGGAATGTTGTGGCGGATTTTCTGCAGTCTATGCATGTTTTTTTTACTTTCTTCCTTGTTGTTTGAGGATGCACATCTATTATGATTAAGTTATTTTTAACCTGATCGAAAATTAATTTTGGTAAGTTGAGTGCAACGGAGAAAAGTTTATTGGAGCTTTTGTTTAAGATTTGTGACATAGTTGACACAGAAGACCCATTGAAAGTATACAATCACAGAGAAATAAATAAAAAGAGAAATTGTAAGACCTTAAGTACAAAAAGCGGCCTAACCCTTAAGTTTTTCTGCAGTCTATGCATTAGTTTTTTTTACTATGTTCTTTGTTAGAGGATGCACATCTATCATGATTCAATAATTGTATCGTCATCAAAAATCTATTACAGTAGGTTGAATACAAGGGACAAGAAGTGTCTTTGAACTTGTGTTTAACATTTGTGACATCGCTGGCAGAGGAGATGCACTAAAAATATACAATCAAAGAGAAACAAATAAAAAAGAAATCCAAGGTTCTAAGTACAAAAAGCGAAGGAAATGGAGATGCAAATTCTTGCTGATTGTGTTAGTCCCATCATATCTTATGCAACGCGCTGGCTTTCACTGCATCAAATTGTCCTTCTGCGTCTAATCACCTCCTATTATCTCCTAAAAGCGCATCATCACGACGAGTAATACGATAATAATTCTACTCTAAGAAACATCTAAATCGTCAAAAAGGCATTCGCTCGCTTAATTCCGGGTTTTCCTCCATTCCGTTAATTCCTGAGATTAGAGGTGATTAAACGTACTTGATTAATAATGATTAAGAGATGCAGAGCTTTTAGGAGGTTGCACCGCCGCGATGACGCGCAATGCAATAATCGATCCGATAAATCTCCTGCTGAAAATCCCTCAAAATATTTTGGTTCTTCTGTCGTGTTAAGACGTTGAAGTAATTTAAAGAAAGTAACGACAAAACGGTCAATAAAGAATATCATTTGAGTAGGAGGAATAAAATCGAGGATTGATGCAAACAGCTGGTGGGTTTTCGGGTAACGGTTTGTACCATAAAATGTCTATAAATGCAATTTCTAGGAAGTCAATCGCGAACTTTGCCCCTTCGGGGTTGGTTGGGGGATGGAAACGGGTAGATACGCGTGACGCCAATATCAAACGAGCAACATGTCCTCCGAGGAGTCCAACCTAGTCTGAGACAACAATCCCGGCCCGATGTCAAAACAATCCCAAGTCAAGGGGTCTAGGATGGGGATAAATATTTACTGGGAGTTATAATCAAGTGCGGAAGGAACGCAACGCTATCATGGATCGATTGTTCCGGAATTTACTACATTGGAATTAAGAGCAAGATAGTGGGAAACTTGAGCCATTTTTCTTATGCCCCAAAAATTTTAGTCAAATTTTGAGCGAGTTTCTTCCACCATAAACAATAATTACAAAAAGAGAATTTTGCTTGTCTAGGAGATGATTTTATTGTAAAAACTTCTTAAGTTACATCATTTGACTCTAGAAATGATATTAAGAAAAATCAAGTTACAAAACAATTTTATCCTTTGCGGTGACCACTCTAAATTACGGGGTCATGGGTATGTCTCTAATATTGTGTTACTAAAATTTTGAATTAATTTTTTGAAAGTTATCATATTTTCAGAAGCTAAGTCTAAGTGCTATTGCCTTTACAAATTAACTTGCGGATTTAGTTGCACGAACAATAGAGAAGCCATTTTTATGGTTATTAAAGTTCAATTATTGTGTAGCAGCTTAATGCCGTCCGTAATTCAAAGAAACAGGTACACTTGATGTTGGTGGTAAATGATAAATAAATGCAGTAATTTGCTTTGTAGTAATAAAATATTGTACACCCCTCCAATTTTTAACTCTTTATGGATTGAAAAATTGATATTGGAGCTAGTTGTAAAGTTGAAATGCCCTGAAAAAATTAAGAAGCTCTTTTGGAATTTTATGGCGAAAGAATCCGGTTGAGTTTACTTACTTTTGCTGGCAGGATTTTATGTGGTGATGCAGAAACGAAACAAATAAAATGTTTCAACATTTAAACTCGTTTGTTTGCTTCTAATACAATTTTGTTTCATGAACATCAGGCATGCTTTATGGTTGACCGTTCACGAACTGTAGTCTGGTACAAGAGAAAATTTAATTACATCCACAACATAAATACTCACACGTTAATTAATTACGTGGTTAAATTCTTCCAAACTGCCTTGCAAATTCCATGTATAGACATCCCGCTATTGTTCTCAATTCAAACAATTTCGTCGAGTTATATTGTTGATTTACAACAGTTAAAGTTTCTGTATCAATAATTCAAGTCCATTTATAATTTTCACAAACCTCATCACATAGAGTTCAAAACCACACGACGTCTCGTCTCTGAATCAGAGAAAACTTCATTTTGTTATTTCTGTATCTTAAAACGTGATCCTTTTCCGAGGCGTTTCAATACGAAAATAAAACGAAAGAGGCGAGAAACATACAGAGTACATCCATTTTATATAAAGCTGTGATTTACAACTCGTCTTTTTATACCTATTTTAATGGCAAGATTTTATTTCGGTCCTTCTTTTACTTATTTATAAGAAGGACGGACCGCAAACCTGACGATTTCAAACCCCAAACCTAATTAGGATAATTCCAGAGCAGAGCCGGAACAGCGTCTAAAGCTCACATAAAATTTTCTGGACGGGATAAGAATTTTATTGTAGACGTTCTATAAAATTTGAAATAACTAGAAATTGGTTGAGGAATGACTGCGGCACTTGCGCAAATTCTAACAAAATTATTGTCATAAAGATTTAAGTCGTCAAATAACATTCGCTCAATTTGGATTCATCGGTTTTATGACCTGTAAATTTGTTGGTTTTAACCGATACAACGTGGAAATGTATCGATCCGACAAATAAAAGTCTTTAAAATAGACAAAAGGAGTGAGTAAACAAGCTCAACGATGAAATTTCATCTGGCGGTAATTTTAAAACGTCAGTCTAGCTTAATGCAGGTAGGTTCACAGATTACAAATGGCGGAGGCGCCGGGTGAATGATTACCAGGTGAATTTACAAAAGCAGTGACAGCGCCTGAAGTATTCGGGATTTTCAAAGGTTTTAAACTAAGCTTCATGGCTAAGTAATTATTAGTACTTTAGTACTATTAATTAATGGCGACAAAATAATTCTATGGGTGCTAATCTAAAAGTAGAAATATCTGTAAATTTGCCGGAAAAAAAAATTTGTTCAGGGCTCGGGAAGCTGCAACAACTCTAAAATGAAAACAATAAAAACGGTAATGCAATAAAATTGAATTAATTTTACGTTTTTGATCGCTTTGTTTATTAAACTTTTTATTTTTATTGACGTATTTACGCTGTTTTAGAAATAAAATAGTTTGAGGAGAATTATCAATTAAAATTATCTTAAATTAAATGAGAATAACACTAAAAATTTTAATTAATGCTCTGGTTTTGGGGTACGTAATATTAACCTTTGTTAAATTTATTTAAACCTAAACTCGCCATATAACTGTTCAGAACTTTCAATATTTTTTCTCGAATGATTTGCATAGTGATTTAAGTATCTAAATTCTGCAGCATTTTTCTTGCTCGAGTACAAATGATTCTTCATGGAAGGTATAAATATTTAAATAAATTTACTCAAGTAAAATTATTTTATTTTCTATAAATTTGAAAAATTTTCAAGAAATTTTGTTTTACACACATTAAAAATGTTTTTTTTTTAATACTTTGAACTAGATTGGTTACATAGCAAAGAATCAAAAACTCCATCAACGCGTTTTCTATTATTCAGAATTTTTTTTTAACAGATGGAAATTAAAATGCCGTGCAATAATAATGAAAGAAAATTGACTTTGCTGTTGCTTTACTTATATTGTAAGAAACCATTTGGGTAGAATCAGCCAACACCTATAAAGCTTGACGACCATTTCGGGCTCTTGCGTGTTCTTGTACATGGTTTGATTAGATTTATGCCTGAAATTTACGGCCGTCAGATGACAATCAGTCAATTATTTCTCGTATCTCGTCCAACATGTTTCATTAGAGTGACTTGTTGCAGTGATGCGTCCTCGCTGAGCTTTCTGTAACGGCGTTTATCTCCTCGACCGTCCGTCAATAGCGCAGCAATAAACGATTTTAATCAATAAGAGATTGCAATAATTCGTCCAACAACCGACAACACATAACACTAATACGGTTCTCCCTACATAATTTTGCTTCTAGAATGATGAAACCGCTCGCTTTATTATCGTTGTAAACTAACCCATAAATATATATCTCTATGAGAGTAGTAAACTAAAAAGTATTGCCTGCTAGAAGAGCATTCGGTATAATCGAACAACTCGAGTAGTTAACTTAAAACCTCTCCACTCCTGCAACGGAAAGAATCATTTCACCTGACCGGCGCCTGCAACTGGCTCGCGCCAAGCAAACAGGCCATTATATTGTTTACGCCGTCGCCGGGTCAGTGGCGGCGCCGCTGAAATTCCTGCTGAAAACAAGGAATGATGCATAAGCACCACCTTCGGGTTGTTGCCCGAGAAAAAGTCGTCACCCGCCACAATGACGGATCCGGCAGGATTGGAGTAGCGCGTCGCTATTATTCTTTTTAGGGTCGTCCCGGGTCCGGCCCGACCAGGTTCAACAAATCGATTTTATAAATCATTTGCATGCGAGTTACGGCAGTTTACCGACAAGATTTCAAAAACTCCTTCGCTGTTTTATTACCCCATTAAATTGTTGCGAGCTTTATGATAATTCACACGAATCAATCACAAGTAAGTTTTATGACGTAGCCGATAAACTCTCCAGAAACGGTCTCGTCATAAATCCGGAATCGAGAAAAACTAATAAAGTAAATTAAAATGTTTCTTTTTCGTTTTTTGAATAGGAAACAATAGAAGTTTTATTTCTGACGCAATAGTTGTAAATGAAGAGGGAGTCGAAATTCTTTAATGTTTATTACAAACGACAGCCAATATCGAGGAAGCGAGCTTTCGTTATAATTAGCAGCGACGTGTTGATGACGTTTTTGCTGCTTTGGGAACTCAATTTTAACACGAAAAAGTAAAACCTCCGAAAGCTGCACTAAAACGTTTAACTTTCATTACACAGTGGAAGTTGAAAAAGCTTTAATAAACCTCGTATTGCGCGATAATAAGCCATAATAGCTTCGGCTTTATTATGGTTTTATAGTGTAAAAGCCTAGCTTTACGGGTTTCGAATAAACTCCTGATGCTGTTCAGACTTCTTGTTTTACCTTAACACGACTTGAGCTGTAGCTCCAGGTGGTATCTAAGTGAAATCCCCAATACGAAACTAAATGCAGTCATTAATTTTCCATTAGCGTTTTCGACAAAACTTATCCTTAAGGAATTTGGCAATTTATGGATTGCAATGAAATAAAATTGATGACGGCTACAATTTTCGAAACAAATTAATGCAACGTGATTCAGGAGAAACTGGCAAGTTTCTGCTACTATAAGTCGGTCGATGCGTAAAGTTCTTGCTCTAATTAAAATTGCTTATTTCGAAAGTGGCGCTCTTTTGTGTCAAAATATGTTTGCAATTTCGGTTAAGTTTGAATTCTCGGTTGCCTTAAAAATTTTCAGAAAGGATAACTTACTTGCTTCAACCTGGAGCAATTTTGAGAAATAAAGTTAAAGATTTTTAAGGTTTAAAGAGATCTGGCTTTACAGCGCTATTGCATTAGAAGGTTTTGTAGACAAATGAAAAAAATTAAAGGAATTACTCATAATTAATATTAACACCAAAATCAACCTCTTAATCACCGAACGGAACCGACAGTGGTCGATAGAGGTCGAGTCGCTGCATTTTTCGTTATGCAGCGATGAGTCTGATATCTGAATTTACTCCAACATTTGTAACATTCAATTCGGCAAAGCTAAAACTACTAACCAAGTTAGAAATGTGACGACCCTCAACATTTCGCTCATAAACCATCATACTGTTTAACCATCAACAACAATTTAGATTATCGCTCCAATTTTAAAAATGGTGCAGGTGCGAGTTAAAGAACTTGCACTATGCTACATACACAATTTATTATAAACAAAGTTTGAATTTTTTTTCCTTCTCTATTTCTATAAAGATTTCGCTTGAAACAACGTCAAAAGTTGAAAACGTATGTTTCCGCTTGTTAATTTTTTAACGCAGGTGCGCTTCAAAAAGGCCCTTAAATCTTCGCATGACTGTCCCCAAATTGTGAAAATTTGCTGTAAAAACGGCGTTTATGTCAACAATGTTCTAACGAATCGCGCCTAAGGGTCATCAAATCCCAAATAATTTCGCTACACTTAGCAAATTTACGACGGTACAAACACCCTAGTTCCATTAAATCCACTCGTGGTATTTAAATTTTAAGAGTTCCGCCATACCGTAACTTCAGTTTCATCCACTATCTATCCGAATAGTTTCGGCTAGCGGCCTCGTAATTTTTTGTCTGTTTTCGGTCCGCCGAGGAACATAAACTGATGATCCTTCGCTTGAACGCAACTAATTACCGTTGAGAACTATTATCGAAACTTGGGCAAGTTTCGCAATAGGGCCGTTTAATTTGGTAACATTAAATTAATTCGGCAAATTAAAATCGACGGTATCAATGGGAGATCGAATGTAGCGAATGGAGCTTTCGAGCATATGGCGCCGTTTCCAACTATTTAAACTATCGAATTGAAATAAGCGTTTATTCTAATTGTGTGTGCGCGAGGTGGTGAGTGGAACCGACGGCGGCGTCGCAATTAATACAGGGGGTGAAACACGTGAAGGGTCTGTCAGAGTTTAGCTGTAACTACGGCGGTAATTCTCGAAAGCGCCGGGGTCCATTTCGGTATTGTGACGATGCAGGAAGCCGTTCGAGCAAGCAGAGTGCTTTGGGCTTCGGTTTTCTCGCAGTCGACCTCAAAGAAAGAAAAACGTCCCGGTTTTGATTTATACCATTATGTTATTTTGCCACAATAACATATTTTACAGGACAATATCGTAAAATTCCCGTTTTTATTGTGTTCCTTTTTTTGTTTGCGACATTTATACATTTACGTTCCATATACTTTTGCTTCGACGTTCGGCTTATTTATGGCATAATGCACGCTATAAAAATTTGTTCCTCAAAATTTCTACTCGTCTCTGAAGGAGATAATGGGACGTTGTTTGCTCGAGGCGTTCCATCCCACCACCTTAAGTCGCCCACTCCATTCTCCGCAATGTCGACTGAAATTCAAATTAAATAAATTTTTAAATTACTGCGGCACCTCACTGAATCACTTTCTGAAATCTCCCATTCCAAAGCTCGTCTGAGGGAATTACGCCACAAAAAATTTATTACTCTTGGCCATAGAAAACTAAAAGGTTATAGAGATTAACTAGCTTTAAATAAAAGTCCTTTAGTTAATCCACTGTTATATTTTATTTAATTTGTTAAGTCTTCACACCACGAATGTTAACGAACAACTAACTTAAAATATTTCAAAATTAAAGAAATGTGCACACACGTGCAGGTGGTTAAACGTCAGGAAATGTGATTTCACAGTTTTGTTTGGGCGGCGACGAACCCCTAAAATGAAATTAGATATGCCTCTTAACTTTACATATTTACGAGTTTATTTTCTGTGGTCGAATATTATTTAACAAATCCAACACTCCCACTCAAAGAAAATAAATCGTTACTTAATTATATTTACTTTAGCCTTTTAAATTTTTAAATTAATAAGTATATAGTTAGCATAAATTAAACTTAGTAATATTACATATTTGTATTTAGTGTGATGATCAACAGTGTTTATCAGGGGTGGTAATTTTTTAAGATTTGGTCCAACATTTGTTGCAAATGGATTGGGAAAAACCCCAATTAAAAACCCAATCAGACCAACAATTTTAATTTAGTATTTAAAATTTATTCGCTTCTTCTTTTCTTCGTTCCGGTTACTCGCTCAATCCCATAAGAGAGCGAAACTCCAGGAATTTTGGTGACGGTAGCGGTTTGGTGAATACGTCCGCCAATTGCTGACCTGTAGGAACATATTTTAGTATAATTGTTTTCTTTTCAATTTGTTCCCTCGAAAAATGATATTTTATATCAATATGCTTTGATCTTTTATGGAAAGTAGGGTTATTTGCAATACTTATGCAACCATTATTATCTTCAAAAATAGTAATTGGCTCTGATTGATTAAAATTAATACTGGTTAATAGCAATTTTAGCCATAAGGCTTCCCTAACTGCTTCAAATAATGCCATATATTCAGCTTCGGTTGATGAAGCTGCTACTGAATTTTGACGTTTTGTATTCCAGCTTATAGTACAATTATTAAATAATTTAAAAATATATCCCGTCGTGCTTTTTCGATCGGTTTCATCGCTACCCCAATCAGAGTCCACATACCCTATTAAAATATCATTAAATTCGTTCTTTTGATATACTAATTTTAGATTTATAGAACCTTTAATGTATCTCAAAACTCTTTTCAAATGCTGCCACAGTTCTTTATTGTTTTTATTTTGATATCTGCTAAGTATATTTACAGCATTGCATAAGTCAGGACGAGTACATAACATGGCATACATTAAACACCCAATAAGATTTTTACAAGGAGCCTCATAGTGCTCGCTTGAGTTCAATGAATTATAGTTCAATTTATTCGGTAAAGGAGTACTCACAGTATTACAATCAGTCATTTTGAATTTTGTGAGTATGGTTTTTAGAAATCCACTCTGATCAATTGTGATTTGATTTTCACATCTTTCAACTTTGATACCCAAAAAGTGTGAAATCTCATGCAAATCTACCATATTAAACTGATTCATTAAATACTGTTTAAATTTGGTCATTGTAGTTTTATCATGTGTAGCTATTAAAAGATCATCTACATAAAGAATAACATATATATTTTTATTTATATGACCTCTGTTTAGGAAATATAGACAATGGTCAACTGAAGAGTTTTTGAAATTATAGTTTTTTAATACTTCATCAAATCGTTCAAACCAGCACCTTGCTGATTGCTTTAAGCCATATAATGATTTATGCAGTTTACAAACTTGATCATCTTTAGCTTTAACCCCTTCAGGAATTTTCATGTAAATTTCTTCCTTTAAAATTCCATTTAAGAAAGCAGTCTTTACGTCCATTTGATGGAGTAACAATTCATATTGGTTTGCGAACGCAATGAGAAATCTAAATGTCGATATGCGTGCAACTGGGGCAAATGTTTCATCATAATCAAATAAATATTCTTGACTAAAACCCCTTGCAACTAATCGAGCTTTATATTTAGATGGGTTTCCAAGTGCATCATTTTTTAATGTAAACACCCATTTGCAATCAACAATGTTTTTATTTGATGGTTTAGGAACCAATGACCATGTTTTATTTATTTCAAGAGAATTAATTTCATCTTTTATTGCTAGCTCCCACTGAATTTTATCTTCCATATTATTTATGTCATGAAAACTTTTTGGAATTTTGTGACTTAGCGATTTCGCACACATGAGGTAGTTTTGAAAATCGATATCATCCTCATTATAAGATACAGCTGGAAGATTTTTTATCCTGTTACTTTGTCTAAGTTTGTTTACCTTAATTTCAGTAACTTCATTTGATAAATTCTCGTTATTGTGTTCAGTATCTGTTTCTGGTACAGATTTATCAGGTTTGATTCCTGATTTATCTGATTTTTCATCAGATTTATTATTATTGCTAGTAATAGGCATTTCCACCAATTTTACCTCAGTTCTAGGAACTTTAATAGAGTTGTCAATATCAACTCCTTCAATGCTTGTAGACCTGGATATTCTGAAATTTACTTCATCAACAATAACATCACGTACTGTAATGAATTTTTCAGTTTGGGAATTTAACACCTTATAGCCATTTGGTTCATACCCAACCAGTATACCTTTAAATGATTTTTCATCAAATTTAGTTTTTCTGGTTTTATTATGAATATAGACGGTAGAACCAAAAACCTTTAGATGGTTTAATCTGGGCTTCTTATTATGCCACAGTTCAAATGGTGTTTTGCATTGTTTAAGAGCTTTGGTTGGTGTTAAATTAATCAGGTAAGTAGCAGTTAGAACCGCTTCTCCCCAAAAAGATTTACCGAGGGATGCTCCGTTTACCATTGCACGGGCTTTTTCGGTAATTGACCTGTTCATACGCTCAGCAACTCCATTTTGTTGAGGTGTATGTGGTACAGTCAAGTGATAACTTATGCCTTTTTGAACACAATAGTCTTTAAATTCATTTGAGAGATATTCACCCCCATTATCACAATATAAATTAGCTATTCTTAAATTAAAATGTGCTTCGCTTTTTGCCGCAAAATCTTTAAAAATTTGAAGAACGTCAGACTTATATGCAAGAAGATAAGTAACAGTGTAATGAGTAAATTCATCAATAAATGTAACAAAATAATTTTTGCTATCTATAGTTGTTGGTGTTATTGGCCCACATACATCAGAATGAATTATGAATAAGGGCCTTTTGATATGACTTTTATCTTTGGCTTTTCTAAAAGGTAGCTTTGATTGTTTACCAAAAATACACGCTTCACAAATATCATTTGTGGGAAAAATTTGTTTAATTTTATTTACATCATCAGCCATTTCATAATTTTTAATTTGTAAAAATTTATCTTTACCAATATGGCCTAATCGTGCATGCCAAATTTTGTAATCATTTCCATTATTGTTGGTTGTGTTAGCTTGAGATTTTGTATCCTTATTTAAATTGAATACTACATATAACAAGTCATTTAAGGGCTTACCTTTTATGATGACTTTATTCTCTCTCGTTATTTTAACATTACCAGTTTCGTCGAAAATGACAGCCATTCCTGCTTCTTGAATTCGACGGACAGATAACAGGTTATAAGGGACCTCAGGTGCATAGAGAACGTTTTCCAATACACCGGAAAAACCTAGTGTTGACGTCACGTTGATTTTCCCTTTCTTGATGGCCAAAATTGAAGCACCCTCCTTTGCTACTGATATTTTGATCGGAACGTCTAATTCGGTGGAAGAGGCAAACACGTCCAATCGGTTGACCAGATGATCGGTGGCGCCAGAATCCAGAATAAAATGTAATTGACTTGATTCATCTACGTGATCATTTATTCCAGCCATAAATGCAAATCCCTGAGAACTTGAAGTTGTTTGCACTGTTTGGAGAGTTCTGTTGCGATCTCGGTCGTTAGTTTGACTTTTGTTGTTCGTCCTTTTATAATAAAAACAATCGGCTTTTACGTGGTTGCGTCGTCCACAATGATGACATTTTACATCCGATTTGTGGTGAGACACGCCTTGATTTTTGTTTTTGCTCTGATAGGTTTTGGTCTTGTAATTTTGACGAAAATTGTTTTTCCAGTATTTTCGGTTCGAATTGGTACGCTGAAAACTGCCTTTTTCGTTGAAACTTGCTTGCAGAACTTTTGAACTTGTTGTGTTCTCATTCTTTAATTTTACTTCGTGATCTAACAAACGAGTTTTGACAAAAGCTAGCGTAATGTTGTCTTCCGACAACGTTTCTAGTGCCGTTATTACACCTTCGTATGACGCTGGTAAAGTGATTAATAAATGCGATACCTTATCCATTTCATCCATTTTACCACCAGCGGTGATTAATTCAGCAATGATTTCTTCAAATGTGGTGAAATGTTTTAATAATGACACGTCACCTTGCAGCTTTAGATTTAGAAGTCTTTTTCTTAAAGCTAATTGTGTTGCTAGACTTCGGCGTTCGTACAATTCGTCGAATCTTTTGAATATTTGTTTGGCGGTTTCTGATTCTTGTGCGAATCCAAGAAAAGAATCACTCAAATATTCGATGATGACACTTTTTGCAACACTTTCTCGTTTCATCCACGCATTGTCCGGCATATCCGGCGTTTCTTCCTCAATAACACTGAGAACGTCCAGTTCAGCCAAAAGAGCTTTTACACGAAACTTCCACACACTGTAACGTTCACCGGTAAATGGTTGAATGTTTCGTTTGGTATGCTTGTTTTCCATTTTCACAAGAAATAAAAATTACGAACACTTAATACTACTGGATTGTTGTTAACGCACAGAAAACAAATTGTCCTATCAATATTTATTGCACGGGTCTGGGCCCATAACCTAAAAGGTTATAGAGATTAACTAGCTTTAAATAAAAGTCCTTTAGTTAATCCACTGTTATATTTTATTTAATTTGTTAAGTCTTCACACCACGAATGTTAACGAACAACTAACTTAAAATATTTCAAAATTAAAGAAATGTGCACACACGTGCAGGTGGTTAAACGTCAGGAAATGTGATTTCACAGTTTTGTTTGGGCGGCGACGAACCCCTAAAATGAAATTAGATATGCCTCTTAACTTTACATATTTACGAGTTTATTTTCTGTGGTCGAATATTATTTAACAAATCCAACAAAAACTAGCAGCAATTTCAAAACTGTTCAACCCCAAGGAATGTGTTAATTGAATAATTAAATTTTCATAACGATAATTTGTTTAATTCTAAATAATAATTGCGTAAAAGAAAATTTTTGAAAAAAATGTTTTAAAACATTGTGTGAAATAAAAGTTGATTAAAATTACTTTCTCAAACACGTGACAAGTGACAGTTTGGGGAATAGCAAGGAATTAAAACGAATTACAGATAAATGACGCCGTTTTCTTTGACCAAAAGTTATTTTCTCTCTAGTCGCAAAACTCTATAAGCTAGAGACAAATCCATTAAGGGACCTGAACTATGTATTGCAGTTCCGCCTGTACAGTTGCAGGAAATTGCATTTTGATTCCGTTTTCTATAGCGGAAACTTACCTGCCTTACATATTTTCTCAGCAAAGTTAGCTTTCCATATTCAATCTGAATCCTGCATTTTCTCAACATAATTGAAGTGCTTGCCAACTGAATTATCTGTTGCTTCCATTTTTAACGTGAAACTGCAACTGAACAACTGTCATAAACGTATGCAGATCTGATAACGCTTTAACAATTCCCATAAAATACGTTATCGACCATATTGTTGTACTGTGTGCCAATTAAATTTCTTTTGTTGAAAATTATAATCCTTTGAAATATTTTTTTGTTGGCTACTAACATATCTTGCCCACGGCGTGTCCTCCGTCTTTTACATTTACAGTGTTTACATAAAGCAAAATTAAACGATGGTGTAATTTGAACTTATTTTTCGCAAACAACATTTATTTCTTCCAGACAGACCATTATTTCCAGTGTAGATAATAAAATTCGTAGGTTATCTTTCTTCCTTCCACTCAGTTGTCGGGAGGATTTTTTTATTAGAATTACGAATACAAAAGTTTATATGCGTAAAAAATTTCGAACAAAGCTTTTACTCATACTAAATAGTCGAGCATCTTATTTTTATTACTAACTCGCTGTTTCCAAAACTCTTGAAGAAAATGTGGTAAAAAAAGCTTTCAACCTTCGAATTTCCAACGCAATTTAATTCTATGAAAAAGTCAATGTCTGATGATGGCCGGTTTTCGGGTGTAGGTATATAAGAAATAGGAAACTTTAAGAAAGCAATTCTATTTTTATAGCGGCATAAGTAGGTACTTGTTATGCCAATTATCTGTAATAAAGCGATCAGTTACTGCTCAACAGTCGTTCGAAATATCATAAAACAAAAATTGAAATTCAGAGCGAGGGACACTGTCCGTTAATCTCACCTTCTTCTTCTGTGTTTAGCTTAGCGTGAACCATAAAAAAACTCGTTTTGTTGTTTGTGCTTATCCAACCTTTTTGGGTCGGTACAGCATTGAACAACAAATTTGGCATAAAACATTTTATTTTAGAATTTTATTTGCATGTAACAGATACAAGCAAGCAATTATAAAGAAATGGCATTAAATTAACACAACACGTAACGTAAATTGAAAGAAAATTTCCAATTATGAAACGAAAATTGTTCTTAGTTACTGGAGTAAAATATTGACTCAACTTTCATTCAGTAGTGCAGCGCCATCTAGTGCGTAGGGGCCAAAGTGCTGACGACAAGCGATATCAATGTTGGAAGAATCTAGAAACCTGCAATCATATTTCAGTTTCCGCTTTAGGTTAAAACTGTAGCTGGATAAAAGTTTGCTTTTCCTGAAAAGTTGTGGTTGCAATTAAAAAATTAAGTTTGAATCGTGATTGGTTGCTGTTTACAACTTTGAGTAAAAATAAACAAGTTTGTTACATTTATGAAACATTCTTTAATTGTACACATAATCATACATAATAATACAATATAACTTAATTGTTTTTGTTATAATACATACATTATTTTCATTAAAAATACTATTTCAAATACTACCGTGAAAGCAATTAATGGAACGTAGGAAAACCGTACATATTCTATCACTGAATTTTCCTCGAGGCAACCTCGTTTTCAGGAAAACTCGCCATTTCTTTAAAAACAATCAAAACAGCGTATACCGTTGTTTTCATTTTTAGTATACAACAGGAGAAAATTACAAAGTTTTGTATCCTCTACTCTAAGGACATGAATTTATAACACATCATCACACTAATAATGGGATCCATCCAACATACGATTTGTCTTTGTACAGTAATTATTTTACATCGTATACATAGACGCCACAGTTACAAATAATAAAACAAAAAAATAGATTTAGCACCGGAAATTCTTATTGTGATAACAATAGAAACACGTCGAATTTTCCGGTTCCCAATCCTTAAGGAAGTACATGGGTTTGATAATATTAACAATAATATGGTACAGATTATTGCGCATTTCTGTGACTATGGGGTTAAGTATCCTGTTCCACTAAGTTTTGTTCCGTATACTTTGTAAACCCGGAGAAATTTGGCGATAGAACGATTGCAACATCGAAATAACGAAAGTATCGGGAGAAAATGATTGGAGCTTGATTAAAAAATTTACCACAATTTTTGTTACATTTTCATAACAAAACACCTATCCCAATCATTCAGGAGTGTAAATTATATTTACGTACATTATCTTTGGTGAGCGCACTTCAATTAGTTTCTTCTTAATACTCAAATCAATTTTGCGTCGTCACTTTTTGGTATTTTATTGTTTATTTTATGACTCCTTGTTTGTTTTTTTAAATTATAAAGATTAATGGACCCTAAAAATATTTAGAATTGCAAAAATTGGGTTGCACAATTTTTTTGTTGCCAAAATAGTCTAAAGTTATACTAATATTTGGTATTTGCCTCAATTCGCTTGGAAATTCTTAAAATGAAATGCAGCATGTACCTCAACTATCTGTCGATAGTTATTTCAATTATTCTTAGGCTGCATTTATATATTGGTTCGACTTTTTGATAATTTACTACAAGATTGCATTTTTATCAAAATTATGTTTCCAGTATTCTGTTTTATTCTTTAAATAAAAAATCAACAGGAAATGATTTCAATTACACAAGAAAAAATTAATTGTTCACCATAACATTCCATCAGTTTACTAGAAAATTGTTGCAATGGTCGGATTATAAATTGGAGTGGCTATTGTTTAATTCTATTGGAAAAATTTATGAGCTTTATGGTCAGAAGCTAAATTTTTTTGTTTTTGATGAAATTGGTGGTGAGTGGTTGGAATATGATAGACAACAAAACGAGGTCGTAACATTTGTTCCAGTGGTTAATACCAACTTAAAAGTTGAAAACAACTCTATTGTTATTACTTTGTCTGTTATTTATTCACATCGATTCGGATTAATTCTTCTCATTTACAAAACCAATATACTTACTAGGAAAATCCCAATTATGTCCCAAATCTGAGATATTTTATATCATGCACATATCGTTAATGCTACAATAATTGTAGCAAATGGAGATTAAAAAAACAGACTTTTGGACATATTTTTGAATTTGAGAATTCGCTTAATACAGTTCAATATACTTGAAAATTTAGGAGTCTATCGTAGTTAGAGGAAAACTAATATTTTATTAATTATCACAAATTATAGAAAATCTAAAAAAATTCGTGCTGAAACTAAGTTTTTAAATATGACGTGCATCCATTTTTCAAAATTTTTGCTTTAAGCACTTTGCTTGAGGAAAACTTTTTTGATATATTCACATTTTGTTTTTTAGTGATTCATGTCAGTTCTGATAAATCAAATTGTGGAAATTGGTGCTATTAAGCGTTACAAAAATAAATTGAAAACCGGGAAACTTAAATTCAATTAAAAAAAAATTGCACCCTCTTTAGATGTTTAGAAGTGAAAATCACTTTAGTAATCAGGAAAAGTTGGGAACAAATTCAATGTTATTCAACCCTACGAAAATAATCTTGTTTCGAAATTAGGGATAATGGTAAAATTTAAAATTTTGAAGTCGTTGACCTAGTAGTTCAGTGGTAACTCGAAGTCCACTCTTTAAACGATCTAACGACAAACAAAACTTTTCAGTCACACTTAAATGCTAGTTCCTCCAAGTCCCAACTTCAAAACATTTAAATTAATGAGTCTCCAACTTCACTAATCTCGCAATAATTAGAACCAGTCCTATCCCTCTTAACTTTAACAAGTAAATCACTTTTTTCCCCAAAATCCTTTAGTCCCCTTCAGTTACATCCTCTAACATTATTTCGATGTTACATAATCGTCAACGTCGATAATTCGTGCAACTGAAAGCATCAATTCCAGAAAACTAATATACAGAAGCGTTGTTGTGGGTGTCGTAGTTGATTTGCAGGTAAGACGGGATGGCGGCGTTAAGTTCGGAGGCTCTCCGTCGTAGCGCTGCTATGCTATGGCCGCGCCAAACGTCCTCCTCCTGTTCGTTGGGGGAGGTGCCCGCCGCCACTGGCGGGGTGGCGGCGCTCGAGCACGATATCTGCGGGGGCGGCGAACCACCCGTTCCACCGTTTCCGCCGCTACCACCGCCGTTGTTACAATACGTCATCATGCTATCACCTGCAACAGATGGAATATTATAGAAAGACCAAAGTCTGTGTTTGTTGTCGAATTAACACGAATTGCGTCGGCGGCGCGGTCATCATTGCGATCACCACGGATTTAGCACAAATTGTTAAGGCAAATTTAATCGAGATTCGCTGCAACGTGATTACGTAACGTGCGGAATTATTTTTGAGAAATTTGAAGTTTTACTTGGAAGGGGTTGAGGAAAGGGATGAAGTTGCCGAGACGTTTGCGGGCTAATTTATGATGTGATGCTCGCCACTGGTAACAAGGCACGTAAATTTCAATTATTCCTGTTGGATTTTGGTGGTGCATATTCAGCTCATGACTCAAATTCAAAGAGTGAATATGTCAATATTACGTGTTTAAACGGATTGGTAACATGGAAGGCGTAATTATTGTTGATGATGCAAAATCGCAACAGTGTAAAAATGGAAATGTTGATGCTGTTTGTAGACATTTCGCAAATTTATTTAAATACCAGCCACTAAAAAGTAAAAATATGGGAAGAAAAGATTTGCAAAAGAACATTTTTTGTTACAATACAGTAGAAGAAAAAATTGTATATTGGGGTAAAACAGTCAATTTTGCAAGTAAGTAGCGAGGAATTTAATTTTTGAATGAGAAATCCTGTATAGAGAAAATCGCAAAATTTTTGTGTCTTTTTAAAGCTTTGCGCTGCAAGTCCACGCGTCTTAGGCTTCTGGTATAATACGCAACCGATACATAAACAATGTAAATACTTGAGTTAGAGTAAGATCGGTCGTTAACTAAACGGAAATGTTGTGAACAAATCAGGAGAAAATTTTGTTGTTAAAGAAAATTGGTGGCGCGTGGTCTCTATTAACTCCAACACTATCATGAAATTATCTTGATCCTCGTTTCAGTTTATTTCAGTTACAAATTGCGTTAATTAACGCGCGCGTAAATTTTTAACAGATTCGTTAGCAGCTCGCTTCCTTTTACTTTCTGCAGCTACCACGATAAGTTGTAACATTGTCTCCAAGCGAGTCAATCTTACGTGGTACATTACAATAAAAAGCACATTCACTCAGACTAGACTGACCAAGTCATAAAAACCCTAAACAAACAATTTCAAGTAAATATTATGGGGAATGTTGTTTCAGCGTAAATCTATTTGCATAGTATTCATCAATAATTCATGTGTATGTAGAAAGGCACTCAAGCACCAGGATGAGTCCAAAAGCCTTTAGAGGGGTGATACCAGTTTCCAAATTTTAGAAAGACGACGTCACTCGCAAATAGAAATGGTCGCAGCTGGATAATCGAACGTTTTATGAGCAAACATATAAAAATGACTAAGTACTATCATTTTTAAAGAGTGCTAATTATTTTAAGTACACGGTAATTGTTTCTTCAAACACCCCGACTAGTTATGTGGAGTAGTCACTGTACAGGGCGATATTTCGAAATGATTCAAGTTGAGTCACGTTCTGAGAAAACGATTCGAAACTGTCGATTCTTTCAAAACGAGTAAACAGCGATTTTTTTCGATTTTCGCTCAGCAACGAAAACGTGCAATTCTGTCGACAACTATGCGAAATGATCGAAAACAAACATCAAATAGTCGATGGTAGCTATGGTAGAAATCATGACAAACACGTTAATGTTAAAATCTGTGTGCAGAAGTAATTAGAATGGTTGACGCGTATTTCGGTAGCGGGTAACGAGGCTGTTTCTAATCACTGCTAATTGTATGTTTTGTGGTACTCCCAGTGTTCCTCTCTTACCCCACTCGCCCGGCCTGCGGAATGCCGCACCGAGTTGTTACTTTCGACCGAAGGTGTCAAAAGTAAATGTCGTGGGTTTGTTTGACTTTAGTTTATACGACCGGACAGTAAATGTTTAAAGGTTAAGCCTATAACGTTTTATGGCCGGGGGGCCAACACCCGAAATAATATCTACAGCTCCGGCGGGTCCTCAAAAAACGCGTGACCTGGAGTCATCAAGGGTTGTAAGTAAGCGAGCAACGACCAGCGCCAGTATTAAGTTACGACTTGAGTCAAGCCCTAAGACTTCTTCCTAATTTTCTTTTCACGGGTTTTGAAGGTTAATGAACTAGAGAGGCCGGTGAGACTCAATCTTACCGTTAATTGAAACAATTTGGAAAAAAGAAATTCAGAAATTAGCTTTTTCACTATTTACCACAAGGAAATTTTACAAATTATTTACTTGTATTTGCACTTATATTATTTTGTAATTGACTCCCTCATCGCGTCAATTAATATGTTAGAAGCTACAAAAGTTTTCGAATTAAGCTAAACCTTTAACCAAAAGACATTAACACCAAAATAATAAAAAGATTTTAAATTTTTTGAAAGCTGCAATAAAGCCGGCACGAACTTGACCATCGACTGAAAGATTGCAAAGAAAAATACAAAAAGATGACCCAGAAAATAATATTCTGATTTTGTTTTATTTTTTTATTTCTGAAAAGCGTTACCTATGTCGTGTGTAGTCTTCTCCTCAAGAGGGTTATTCACTCAAACTTACGTTGTTGGCACTTTTTTTACTCAAAGAATATGTCACGAAGCTCTAGTTTACTCATAGTAACTACCTCTAAAATCTCGTCTATGCTTGGGTAACAGCGAAAGCAATTGTAAATTATTTTTGTCTTCTCTCAAATTTCCATCGAATAGATTTGTGGTTCAAGAAACACAAGCAAAGACATCACAAAATCAAGACAATAATATTCGACTATTAAAAGCGTCTGTGTGACGGAGAGATGAAATATCGATCTAGAGAAAAGCGAGGATGGCATGACGAAAGTCTTACCTAGTGAATTAAGCCCGTAATGCGCTTGATAGACGGTGCTGGCGGCCGCGGTGCTGATGGGCAAGGCGGGACTCAGACCCGAGCTTTGGTTGAGCTGCCCCAGAGACTGCCCAAAACCGCTCATCGATACCGAACTTTGGCCCAATTGGCCCAACCCTGCAACACACACAACCGTACATTAACCACTTCAGTGATTCAAATCAAAAATTTACCTGTCGCCATCCCAGCCACTCCCCATCTCGATTCGGAAGCACTAAACATGCTGGAACCGCACAACCCATCACCCATAGCTCCAAACGGTGGAAGTCCATGCGAAGGTAAAAGCGCTCCCGGAGTCCGAAACACATTCGTCGTCTTCTTCCTCTTTTTCCATTTAGCTCTCCGATTTTGAAACCACACCTGCAAATAATTTATAAAATTTCAAAAAATCAATTGATTGTTGCGTCTCTTTTTCGGGACGTCAAATTAAAAATGTTGGCGAGTTCGGAGGGTTGCGTTTGATAAACGGTCCCAGATCAATGTGTGGAAGCGGCGTATAAGCGACGAGCCATCACTCCGGGAAGTTCGGGAATAGTGTGGGGTGTAAATCTCAGCGGACCCAGAAGCCAAAGCTATGGCTGGCCAGATGCTAGGTTTACCGGAGCGAAAAGCTAATGGTGTTGGATTATTTAACATCCATACATCTCAACGCGATGGATAACCACTGTCATGCGACCCTTGGGGTTGAGGAACTCCCAGGGCGATGTTGCGCAAAAGTGAGGAAATATGTTTGCGGGACCGAACAGGTCACCGACTCTTACTTTTCAATGGGGAGACTTATTTTTTTTATTGAAACTGACTTTGATGGAGTTGGTAGAACTTGGTAGGTTTCACTTTGACCATTCGACATCATAAATTTATTATTTAATAATTTATAGACATCTAAAAGTTCTATTACCAAAATAAAGTTTGAAGGAGAATTATTGAAACCGTAGTAAAATTTTTGAAAGCTTAGCTTTAATGCCGCTTTGAAAAAAAAAAATTTTCTACAGCTCTTTAATCCCGAATTTCGACGACAATAGTAATAACTCTTTCGATGGTTTTGCGACAAATTTCTAATATTTTTTTCTAAAAGTATTTTTGAGAAACTTGCCATTTGGCAGCACAAAATAATAAAGCTGCAAATTTTGAGTGCGACAGTACTTTTCTTAGTAATTTGCCATGTTTTAAATTTTGTTAAATAATTTAAATATTAATGCTGGTGTTTAAAAAAAGTGACTCTTTCCGACAAAAGTATTTGTTGTTGATATTTTGGAAGTTTCTATTAATCGGAAGAAACAAGAAAAAATCTAAAGGATTTACTTAAAAAATTTCAGACATACCCAAGTGGTAGTTAATATCTGAAACAAACGGCGGCCATAACAACAATTACTACCACAAATATTATTTTTAAGATAAACATGAACCAACAATTAAGTTAGTTGCTCAATCGTTTAGTAAAAGAATGTCTCGTACTTGTTATTGAAGAATTTATCTTTTAGATTCAAAGCGAAATTGCGAATTTGCTAAAATTGTTTGACAATTTGTATGTTACCAAAGACTACTCGCTACAGATCGTTTGAACATCCATAAAGCGATTTTTTTTTATTGTAGTAAAGCAAATAGTTAATAATGTTTATAAATTGTTCTTTCTTTATATTAATTCTATAATTACTGGAAAAAATTTAATAGTTCTTCCCGTGGTAGCTTTAACTATGAAGTTATTGTTCTCCAAATATTTTCAGGATTAAATTATTTTAATTGAAATAATTATGCCCTTAGTATTCTGTTCAATTACCTACGTACCGCAATGTTGACAAAAAAGCACTTTTTCGGTAAAAAAAATTTATTTTTTTTATTTATTTTTTTTATTTCTTATGATTGCTTACGTCTTCTAAAACTTTTTCTAGGTCAATTTAAGTCAAAAATTTTAATATAACTAAAAAAATATCTTTCAGTCCCTTGTTACTTCATTATCGATTAGTTTTATACAACAGTATCGAGAAAATTAGCCAGAAGAAGTGTGAAGCTTAGTTACAATGTAAGGCTAAATAAGCAAAATATTTGCAATTTTGCAGGAATTTGTGTTTATTGAACGACAGTTACAGTTTTCGATTGTTTTAGCAACTTTAGGGTTTAAATTTTGTATCCTTCCTTTTGTTGGCTCCTTCATGGAACTGGAGTAAGGTGGGTGTTGATAATTAAGAATATTGGCCCGGATAATTGATGGTTATCAGGTCCGGGCCTGGCCAATTTCCTGCCGTCATTATCCATTCAATAAATCCGTTCGATATTTAAGGCGCTTCCGCGCTACCGCAAAATCGCATTTTTATGGTCCATTCGAACCATCGTATTGTTTACGGCCGTTTAAGATAACGTTTCGGTAAACAATTGCGTTTTTTTATTAACCGAAGTGAAACAGTGGAAGTACGCCTCTATTATAAATAAATTCGCTTTACGATCCAAACGTAATAAAGCCTAGACGGCCCGGATATAAGGCTATATTGCTATTCTAACAAATGGTTAATATGTTAACGTTATTGCCGTGGTAAGCCTGCAGGGAGTTAATTTCGGCGCTGTTGGCGTCATTAATCCCTAATGGGGCGCGGTTGATGTATGATCAAACTGGCCCCACGCCGCCCTCGCCGTCGGAAGATCGCGACGTACACGCAGGGGCGAACTCGATTCAAAACAGATTTTCTTCATTAACACCTGATTCGGTTTCGGTTAGGTAAAATTTTTTTGTTTGGGTAAAGATGGAAAATTTTCGAATAATGGCGTTTAACGCTTAAGCAAATTCGACTTTCGCCCGTTTTCTAACCATCGAGAGTGGATTGTGGGGCGGGCGCCGGAGACTTCGCCATGAATTTCTATAGCGGATTAGGGTTTACGAGTTTCGATTACCTTTACGGCGGTCCTAAAGCCCGATCGGCACGTTACGTTATAAAATATTACGATTCCCGGAAGCAACGCGCTTGCGGTGCATCCCGTCCTGTGTATCGACCGATTGTGCGTCGGCTCCGGGTTCTCAATTAAAAATGGAAAAATCAACTCCAACCCATTTTTACTACCCCCAAATCGCAAATTTGCAACTGAACTAAATTTGCTACTTTCACTAGCTCCATCGGGTTGTGGAGCCACAAAATTTGATTATTGTTTTAGGTATTTGTTGTTATCATTAATTTATTTTATGTTTTCTTAATACTTTTTGTTTTGTCTATGAAATTTTAAAATAAAAATATATGAACTATCCAAATGTGTTACTTATGTAAATCGTCCAAAGAATGCAAAATTTACATTAAAGTAGCTCAAGAAGAGTGTCCAAAAATCACAATATTTTCTGTAGATGTTCTTTTTGAAGAATATTTTGAAATCGCAGCTTTCTCAGTTTGGTATCATCTAACAATTAATTATTTTAGCCACGTTTTGCTTGTCTCAACTGTGGTTGCGCAAATAAAAATTATTTTAACAAAATATGAAGAACTCTATCTGGATAGAGATGGCCTTCGAATCAGATTTTTTGAAAAAATATTTGACGAGATATTAATTCAAATGTAGGGCTATGTCAAAATATTCCGCTCGCCGCATTTTGCTCTCGCTGCAAGTTTAACGCGTCCCCACTCCGATTTTGCATCTTTGCCGGTTTCCACTACTCTCTGAATGCATAGCACGTGGTGCAGACATTAAAATCGTCATCGGTTAAAGCAATTTCTGGACCTATAAGTTATTATTGTTGACCTTTGAACTGGTAACTTAACAAGTGAAGATACGAACGGCTTTTGTACTCTATTAACACTAAGTAGCTTTCTTCTTGGAACTTAAGCAAGGCTTCGATAATTTTTTTCTAGACCAGATTCTTCGTAGTCTTACGTGTTCTCTTTTGTCCTATACAACAAAATATATTAAAGAAATAGAGACATGCAGTGCTCAAATTATTTGAAAGTAGATTTAGCTAGGTAGAAATTTCTTATTAGCAAAAATTACACCAATTATTGCTCTTTAACCCCGATTGTGACTTCTCACTTTTAAATTTCTTATTGTAGATTAGACTCTGGAATTTGAAGATGATGGCAGTTAATTTGCCAATATTATTTATTACTTTCACTCATTTATTGCTAACATATTTTTTAAAATAAAAAGAAAAAAGCGATGGGATTGACATAAAAATTAAACTTTTTGATTTTCGTTATTATGTAAGTTTTATCTCGTTTTTTTATTTTTCCAACTGACATCTCGTGATTTTTACCAAAAATTCAGCTACTGCTCTCGAAATTCCCGCAATTACCATTAAACAATTCATATTCATAACGAAGTAATCAAAAACGTCATATGCTAATTTATTTGTTCATTAATTTACAGCTTCCGGTTTACCGTTGCCTGAATTACATGCCAATTGAATAGCAACATTTCAAATAACTGAGTTAATTTTCAATTACTAACTTCTGTTTTAGATTATTATAATAATTGCCAAAACATTGTTTCGTTTGTTTCGTTTTTCGAAATTCAAAGCTTAGCGGTGGACCTCGATCTAAATTGGTTTTAACCCCGCGACTCCGGATGACGCCTTCACCCTAACTACCCCTTATATATGTAAACATCTAATAGTCTAATAAAAGTCAATGCATCACCTCAGTATTAGCGATTAAATGCGGCCCCTCGTCGCTTTGGTTGATACCCTGCAGGGCATGAATCACGGTCTAATTATTGTGGCGGGCAGATGAATCGTCATCGAGAGCCAGGTGATCCATGGTGATCCATCTGCTTAATTACTAAGTAAGTCCGATGGTCGACGGATTTGGAACAACCGCATTGTCGATGGGGTTGGATTAAGTTGATGAATTGTACTTTTGGAATTAGAAAACACAAAATGTTTTGATTCTTTTGAATGTGGGTAAGTAGCGACTTTTTTGTTTATTTTATGTTTACAGGCCGTAAAACTGACCTGTCTGTATTTACAAGCATCGGGGTGGATAACGTACGTGACTTCGGGGTAGGAACTTGTGGTATTCCGCAGCCACATGTGAAAAAGGCCCTCTATGTGGGTCGTAAATATTTTTTCCCGGCTTTTTACAATGCGCGGTCATTAAAAAGTAAAACTTGCGTTAAGGGCTCGATTATTCGAAACTCTTGCAAACATTTGCTAAGAATATTGTCATTTGAATGTTTTTTTTGTTTCTACAAAAATTTTCTCGTAACAATTTTGTGTTTAGCGTTAAAATTGCTAACTGTTCTACAAAATAAAATTTTGGTAGCAGATTTTTAGTCAATCACTGAAATCCTCTTTTTCTAATAAAGTGACAAAAACTTTATTTCTAGACATCAATTACTGCTATTGCAGCAATATCATTCAATAGTACCAAAATAAAAAAATTGGATCCAGTTAAAGTTCCAGTTACTTAATGAAGAATGCAGGAAATAATTGGAAACCGCAATGGTGATAAATGAATTGTTAATTATATAACGTTTAGCAGCCTTTCAATATAATTGACAGATTGGCCAATTAATCTCCAATTTAAAATTGACTACAAATTTTGGCCCTAATCTCCTCTTCTATCATTGATCAGTTTATTTTTTATTTTGTACAAAACGTAAGTAATTACAGAACACAAACAAATTTCGCTGATTTCTATTTTGGATACAAAAATTTCCGTAATTCTTGTTTTTACTGGATATTAGAACATGGGTCACGTGCTAGATGTTAAGGTAACTTTCTCGTCTAAACGAATCTCATAAAATGTGTTCGTTCCTCTATTGAATTAACTGTGCATTGCACACCCAAATCCGAATACCCCTCTTCTATGACGTGATTTTCGTTTCAACACTCCCGAAGGGACCGAAGCGACAACGCAACACCCTCTCCGCAAAAAGCTCGCTTCATTATACAGTCAAATGTCTGTATAAATGTTTAATGAAGAGTGATGATTCGATGTGGCGCAGCGTTGCACTACCATAACGACAACATTTTAAAGAAACAAATTATCGTCGCTAAAACATTAAATTCGAGAGAGACCGATAGGATTTTTAATGGACCCACCGCGGATTTTTGATGAAACTACAAGATTATCGCATTTGTCTGAAATTTAAGTAGCGAAATGCGGTAAAACACATTCACTGTTAGTCCGCCATTTTTCATTAGAACCACCTGCATTTTGACTGAAATTATAACGCGATCTGATGCATTTTTGTTGTGAGCACGTATCGAGTTTGCATAATTGAACCGACGGCTTTCGTCGGTTTTTTGTTAAATTATAATAGTCGTCAGTGTCGTCATGATGAATTTCATGGAATCGTCGCGGTTTTCATTTAATAGGTAAAAGTGGTGAAACTTTGCAAGGGTTAGGGAAAGCTCGAAAGCTCGAGGTCTTCGCCGTCTAACCCTCAACTTAATCCGGAAACACCGCAGGATTGCCAACTTACGTGAACTCGTCCCGCACTAATTAAAACAAATTGAATCGAGTCGAAACGCACCCGTTTTCGTTCCATGTGTAAACTTTAGGTCCGGTAGCAGCGATAAAAACGTCCGTTATCAATGCGTTTCAGGTAGGAAAATAGCGTGTGGCGTCTGCCGGATATTGACCGCCATAAAACCTAATGGTTTCGTGTCGACGAAATTTTTATTTAATACTCACTTGCACCCTGGATTCGGTTAGACCGATCCTCATGGCGATCTCTTCTCTCATGAAAATATCGGGATAGTGAGTTTTCGAGAAACATCTTTCGAGTTCGTTGAGTTGTGCCGGCGTGAATCTGGTTCTGTGCCTTTTCTGTTTGGTGGGTTTGTCGCCGTCGTTGGAATTGTTGCTGGTTAGGGAATTGCCTAGAGGTGGAAGGCCGCCGTCGCATAAGCCGCCTAGACGGGGCTGTTCCAGGACTTTCAGCTCGTTCTGGTGTCGTTTTAGGTCCTCTCCGCACATTTCCTTTATGCCTGGAAACGAGAAGATAGATGTCAGAAGTGAAATTCGATGAAAAAACGATAACAAGTGTTTTGACGATTGAGGTTGAAGGGAAATTGAATTCCGCTATTTTTATTCGGTGTGTTGGCGACTGGAAAAACCAAACAAATATTTAATCGCAACGAATTTGCCTAAAAGCTTTCTTATACAATAATTTCTTTCTGTCCCTCGTTGCTTGGTTTATAGGCAATAAACCAGTGCGAATAAAGTTTTTCACTGAAATTCGAGATTTTATAACGTTACGTCAAACTGTAACAGCATTTTTTGCAACTTTACAATTCTACTAGACTTTTATTCATTGCCTATACTAATTCTTAACACTAATAATTTTCTAATTTTCAAAATATTCAACTTTTTATACGTCTTACACACCAATTTGTTAATAACATAAAATATTTTCTAATTTTTCTCTGTCCTGATATTAATTTTTATCCTTATTTGTATCTCCCTTTGAAGCCCTAAATTTTACCAAACTTTATGGTAACGTTCATATTTTAACTAATCTAATTTTAAACGTTTTTTAGTTAAAACGTCACAATATGCAAGAATCTCTCAAACTTCTTTAAATGTTTAAGAAAATGGAAAAATAACAATTTATTATTTATTATTCCTTTCTCAACGATAGATTTAAACTGCTTGCTACTAATTTACAGTTTTCTGGTCCACAAGCTTTATTTAATTGAGCTTTTGAGGAATCTGGACGGAATTGCACTATTTTTATGTATTTTTAAAGAATTAACTAATTAATTATTAAAATTTCATGGAACATTTAAAAAATATTAGTTACGATTACAAGGGTAATTGCGAAACTTTGCGTTATTTTTTCCTTGGTACACTTCTTCGTATTAAATAAAATTCTTGCAACTTAATGGTTTTGTGTTATTGCTAAATTGAATGTATTGCAATTTGGATTAACTCTCCTAATAAATAATTTTATTTAACCTTTTATGTGTATACAGAATCTACATTTATTGCAAACAAGTTAAAAAAATATGTTGCGTGCTAACTGTGCGATAAATGAAGAATTGATGTTTCTTCACGAAATGTTTCATTTTATTGAAATATAAATCGTCGCAAAACTTTTATTTTATTCAAGAAATCTGCGCATATTTTTAACACAATAAAAGTAGTTAATACCAAAATTGTTTTTTGCATTTATTTATTCATAACTTAATTTTAAAAATAATTATCTGCATGCTTGTCATATTATCAACTTTTACAAATTCAATTGACCGGTATTTTTTATGGTTTTACCCACTCAAATAATTTATTTTTAATGTTATAAGTATTTTGAGTCTCCTATCTAAGACTGGACGTGCCAAATTGAGATGTGAAATAAAAAATTTGAGAGTGAGAATCAATTTAAAGTTTGAAGGCAATAATACAGAACAACGCAAATGGCGGAGGCGCCGGGTGAATGCAATCAAATTTCATTTTCACGTTGCACCTTCAGTGTGCGATTCAATATCGATCTGGGGATAAATGATAATTAATACTTACGTCAAATATTTGAGTAATTTTTTTTTTTAAAGTGTTCCGTAGATTACAGGAAATGTTAGATTTGAAATTTACATCCAATTTTAAAAAGTTTGAAATTTCTTTAAAAAATTCAAATTTTTTTCTTAAATTTTGGTACATGTTTCCAGTAGTTACACAAAAGAATTTGGGCTAAAACTAAAATACTGTGAATATTTTATACCTATATATCTCCTAAAACAAAATTCCCTGGCTAATTATAAGAAAATGGAAAATATCCGTGGAATAAATTAATAGAATAATTTTATGCTTGCTCTTTTAAGAGATAATTGTTAAGAATTTTTAAAAAAAATCTAAAGATTAGCTAGTGAAAAATGTAAAATCGGTAGATACAGTAAAAAGTGTCACGGATTCCGTGAGATTCAATTAACTTTTTATTATAAATCACCTTTTCAGTATTTTTTTCAAAATATAACTTTAGAATAATTATTTATTACAGTAATTAATTTTTCAGCAATAACAAATTATTCGTAAATTATTGAGTCCTTTACTTTGGAAAGAATAGTTATTCCGGGCCAAAATCACTGATCTTTTCCGTTTCTTGAAGCAAAGAAATCAATTCCATAGTAATTAAATTAACAAATTATCTGCCTCTACGATGATTTTGTTTTCACTGAATTTTTTCATGATACTTTTTAAAAAATTCCTACTTAGGATTAATTATAATAGAATGAATTAAAGTTATCTTAAAAATTTTGATGTAATTGAATTATTCTTATTAAATTTAATTAACTAGTAATTAAGTCCTTAGAATGGCAGTTTTGATTATATTGTTCTTTACTATACACTCAAACATAATACAACAAGAAAATATATTTTACCAACTTGGCTACAGAAATTGCAATATTTTTATTCTTTTCTAGACGCAATTAATAAAATTATTAGCAAACTGAATTCAACTGAAAAATATTTTTTACTCCCCAACAACGTTTAATAAATAAAACAAACTTGCACTGGATCACATTTCCAATCAATCAACTTGTTTAAAAGGTAATAATAGTTATGTATGTACTACAAATTTAGAAGTTTTTTTTACATTATTGAAACATATTTTGTAGTCATGTTGCTTGAATATTCCAGAAATCCTTACAAAGTGAATTTTGGAAACACTGACAATAGATGCAATGAGCGAGAAAGATTTAAAAAACTTGAATTGGAAAAATCACCGACCAAATTGATAAATAAAATGCTCGATTTTAGAAACGTCTTCAAAATTCTAAATTTTTCAGAAGGAATCAAATTTGAATCGTCTCTCGGAGACTATAATCTAAACAAACACTGTGATGATGATAGTGACGATAACTTAAGGAATAATAATTCATATAATAACTAATAAATTATTTATGAAGTATAAGCAAAGAGTAGGGACTTCTAGACAATGTAGAGATGAATTTAACAATTTTTTCACAACTTCTGTTTTAGAAAACGGACGATAACTTGTAAATTCAATATGTAGGTAGCTATTGTTATTCTTTATTGCAGCTTATTACACATAAATCATCTCAAACTGTTTTTGTTAAATAAAAATTCTCAGTAATTAAGTTGTCGCTTTCCCACTTTGCTCTACTAATATTTGAAATTTAGCAAACAACCCTTGATTAAGCCACTACGATATGGGCAAATCATCTTGGGATTTTATCAAAATTTTATTTAAACTAGAAATGCATCTTTCAAGAAAATTGCTTTCATTTTAAGTAATTTATAGCTGTGGTCAAGGAAGCCATTACTAGTGCCAGTACTCTATGAGAGTTTAATCCTCTTGTTCCTGTTATTTAATATTAAACATCAGTTTAGTACCTAAACGCAATAATTAAAAAGAAACAACCTGGAAATTAATTCAGTGACAATGTTTGAAAATAGTCACAGTTTACCTAATTTTTGTTTGAAATTAATTTTTATTAAGGTATTTTCCTTCAGTTATAACTTTTCATGAAACGCCAATCGCTCGCATATAATTTATGAGCTTGAAATTTTAGCTTTTACCACTCCATCTCTTTATTTTATAGAACTGTCTCACATCAAAATTTAGCTACGTAAATCAGTTACTTTTACTTCAATTTTACTTGAATTTTACTTGGAAAAAAAGACAAATTGCAGGTTGAATCCTATCTGCAACACGGTCCCTAATTAATTAGGTAATTTAATAGTTTTGAGGGATTTGATGCTAAAGACCGCATTTTTCAAAAAGTTTTCATAAATGTTGCCAATGGCAATTCTTGATGGGTAATATCAGGATGTGAACTTGACCAACATAACATTAACAATTATTGAGCATCTGCATTGAAGCCCGCCGCTCTAGCTTTCCCGCCGACGGTTTAATCTTCCTGATCAAACACTAGGGTTAAAAAAATGGCAGAAGGGCAGTTTAACAATAAAAGACAGCAAATATTATAATTCCACAGAAGTTTGGTCTAAAATTAAGTGCCCATGACACGTAATGGTAGTTAATTACAAACTGAGCTACTAAGGAGTTGTACCGAAATGAAAATTAACCTAAAGAATTTTTGGAAAAATTGTGATAATAATTTGTGATGGTTTTGCAAGATGGTAATTTTTGGATGTTTTAGAATTTTCATGGAAACACTGTAATACTTACATTCCTTAAATATGGCAGTGCGGCCTAATAATGTTAACAAAAAATTAAACGATTTTTTGCGTAGTTTTTCTCGAGGGTAATTGCAGGTATTTTTGTTTCGATTGTCGCATTATAAATAATTCCATTGTAGAAGATAAATGGCGGGAACTCCAATTCTCTTTGAGTTTTTTTTAAATGACTGTCGTAGCTATTTTTGTGAATTTTTTCATCAGCGCTGAAAAAGTCTTAAGATCATGGATTCTTTGAGTTCTTTTAAATGATTGTTATAGTTATTAAAAAAAATAATTATAAGCGTTGAAAGAGTCTTAAGATCAAATGAATTTGCAATATTGAAATCTTTGTGCAGGAGAAGCAACTCATTGTGGTTGATCAAATCTTGTTGCCTTGTCACCCAACCAAAATAAATCACAGAAAAATCCGCTAACGTAGTCTCATCAAAAACACTACTTTTAGATGGACAAACATGATAAACCGGAAAGCATTGAGACGGTGTCTTCATCTTTAGAGTAAATTCCTTCACCAGGGCTCTTTTCAAAAAAATTTCAGCCCCATCGGATTTACAATTAGAGTCTTAAAGAGGTTTCATTGCAGTTATTGCAATTATCGGTTTAAATATCGCATTGAAACTTCTTATGCTCGGTTGCACAACCGTGACGAGTGATTAACAAGCCATTAGCGTCCCTCAAAATTTTTTATCACATTTACTGGTCATTGGCCGTTTGTTGGATTCCTTAGGAACTTATTGTACATTGCATTGCTTTCTTTCAAATTTTTGAAAATCAGCGGATGGCTCTGTGATCACGCATCAAAATTTTGACGATAGTTTAATCACGCTTTGTGCTTCTGGGCATTAGAGTGAAATTTTGATTATATCCCCCACGTTGGCAAAATATCGCGAAAAGATTTTTTGAGAATCCTGGTTAAGGCGTTCAATGAGTAAATATGGTAATTCTTGAGATTTTCCATCTACATGTAGCATTTGAACCTTTCCATCAAAGCAGAATCGTCTAGAGAGTCTACCATGCTTACTAACTTTTTGAATGTTAATCTTCTTCTTTTTACCAGCCTCCAATTCATGAATCACGTCTTTTAAGGGTGAGTGGTAGGCTTAATTTTTTTTCAGAGATTTTGTGCAATAAATTGTTAGAGTGACATTTAGTTGATACAAATAAAATTTAAATGCAATGCAGATACAATAACAAAATTTAATTTGAGTACTTACATCGCTGTTTCATTCAATTTTCTTTTCGAAGGAATTACAGTTTTTTCAATCTACTTTGCCAAAACTTGAATTTTATTGCCCTCGGACAAGTAACATCATCATAATTAAATATTTGCTTATCCAAGAAATGATTTGAATTACTGCCTGGACTTTTTGATATTTTGGTCGCCTCAAACTACGCTTCCATTGGAGAAACATCAATAGACTTTTCCGAAAATGTTCCACAAAGCTCTAAAAGTTTCTCTTTGTTTGAGCAACAAATGTTTCCACTATCAGTAGTTAATTAAAAAAAAATGACAACATGAGCAAAAATGCATGTTGTGACTGCAGTGGAAAGGGAAGATGCCTCTGTTCAGTTGTTGGCATACAACGAAATTTACAATATTATCATCCCTTTTAAGTGGACGAATGAGTTTTGGGTTGCATTCATTGAAAATTATGGACTTTTTGAGTGTTTATGGAACTCAAAATATAGGTAAATGCAAGAACGCGCTGACGAAGAAAGTTAAAACAAATGTAACATAAATTTAACGAAAAATGAGAAGTATAATTGCGCAGGTAAATCATTTTATTTAGTACTTTGCCTGACTTTGGCTGAATTATTACTTTGCATTCTTTTTTGCTTTCTTGAAGATACTTTTTTATGTTCCTCCATATTTTCGTATTAATTAAAGATATCGGAAACACTAGTTGGGGATTTAAGAACAACTTGCGACAATTTTAATTGCTTGATACGTATGTTGCCAAAATTTCTGCTTATGCTAGGAAGGAGGAACATTTAGGCAACAAAATGATTCTTGGATGATGGAAACGTAGCTTTAGACATTTCACTCAGCACGTACTTACTGATTGGTAGAAAAAGAAAAAGTGTATGTTTGCGATATGTTGATTTTGCGCTATGGTGGAAAACATCAAGAGAATACCTACCCACCATCATCGTTAGCAAAATGCTACTAAAGCCGCAGTTTGTCACCTAATACTAACTTCATCACTATCAACTATTATCATCACAGTAAAACCGTGTCGTATAAATTTCAACTCAACTCGAAACGCAGTTATTGTAATAGTACGAGTTCATGGTAATTGTCGCATGGAAGTGCCGGATCCCGTCATCTCAACATCAATTCAGTTTTTACAACACAAATTCCACCAACAACAACAAAACACAAGAAAACTTCGATCCTGGACCAAATTCGCATTTAACTGATTATCACGTGTGCCCGACGGCGGCGTTAACAGTCGACGTCGACATCGATGTGCTACCATCGGCCATGGGGCAGAAGTCGGCGCCGGATACTGAAAGTATGAAAGAGTGTGTGGGTCCCGGCTGCGTGTCCCTAATTGCATGGCCTACCGGAGCGGCCCGGCGATATTGGCTTAATGAGGGCGAGGCAGCTTCAATTTAGCCCATTTAACTAGCCTATCGTTAGTACGCTGAATCACTAAAGACTTTAGCGTCAATTAGTGCCCCCACTAACTTACCGACAGGGCCCAGATTGTTGAGCATGTTTCTGTTGCAGACGATGGGTCTCCGAGCTGACGCACTGCACTGTTTATTTAATGAGTACTGATTTGATACTGAATTGTGAATATGTTGTTGATGCTGGGAAGAGTCACGAGTGGGAAACGAACCAATGGGGGCCGGACCCCATTGGAGGCGGGACCAGGGGAGCGGGCGTGGCTCCCCCCCGATTTCCCCCATTTTCCTAGCATCCTTCCATTGCCCGACGTGGTGGGTGTTCTGCGACGCCGATCCCCGGACCCGACCGGAAACGTTGCCGCACGCTCTTTCTGATGCCGCACCGTACCTACCTATAGACGGTTTTTAATCAAAAAAGTAATTAAACTTTTTTCGTATTGTTGTTACGTTTTCGGTGAATCGCCACAATTGGGGGGGTGGAAATTGTGTAAACGGACATTTTGACGCGGGAACCGCCAACGTCGGAATTTACCGGCACGTCGAAGGAATTCCGCTCTCTACTAGACGCCGTCACGGCGAAATTAAACTCGACAATAATTACGCAACGAACAAGTGCAAAGATTAAATCGTGGTGCAAATGAGGGAAATTTTGCACATTTTCAAGTTTCAACGCACTCTTTAATTTTGGGTTTTTTTACTTAAAATCGACGACTTGTTGATTAAAATCACAAAAATTGTGGTAAATTTTCGATTGAATTACTTTTTGTCTTTATTCGGTGGTTGTGCAAACTCCTGAAAACCCCTAAAAAGCTTATACTGTTTTTAATAAGCTTTTATAATAAAACGACAGCTTTATTAAATCGCATGAAACCTACGAAGCTATTGCTTTTTTGGCCTGAAACCGTTAGGTACTTCTTGGGGAATAAGTGAGATGTTGGTAGAAAATATTAAAAGATTAATATGTTGAAGGAATCACAATGGGTTATAATTATTTCAAAGCAATCTCTAGAAATTGAAATAAAAACATTTTTTCTTTTAGAATTTTCTTAGATTCGATCGCTGTTTTTTAGTTTTTGGTTACTGAAATGCATCAATAGCATTTAAGATATCAAGAGCGAGCTCACAATGGAAAGATTAACGAACTACGATAATTTAATTGCTCGCTTCTGCTTAAAATTTAATTACTTTAGAGAAATTTGGTTCGGGTTCAAAAGGATTCAAAGAGGCCCTAACAAAAATCTCCTCGCGGTTTTAACGAAAATTAGTGTGGACATTTAGATGAACATCCCTGCTATTCGGTAATTTTTAGCAATTTTCTCTATACCTTTATGTGTTTATTTAACCAAAAGTATCTGAAAATGGTTAAATTTAGAAGATTAGTTTCACAAATTGAACCATCAGGTTCCTATATTGAACCTGCGTCATTTTGACTTAAGATTTTATAATTTTTTGCTCCAAAACAAAACTTTACTTGAATAATTTAATAGAATCTTAAATAGAAAAATAAGTAACTAAATGAGATATTGAAATTTAAAGTAAAAACAAAACAATAAATGAAATTGTGGACAAAAGAACCGCAATAGAATTTCTTATTATTTGCAATTACATCCACACATTTGCAGTATACCCAGGACTTGCATCGAATGCATTGAATCATATCACTACATTCTTCCACTTCACATTTTTTACAGTATAACCTCGTTAATACTGGCCAAACGATGGTAGCAAATTTTCCAAAATTTCTTCAAGGCACGTTTGTTATTTTGTATTTCTTCTTTTCCTCAGTGACCTCAAAGGCTTCTTTATGAAGACTGCTGCTAATTTCTATTGCCATTGAATACCCCTGGTTCTCTTAAAGTGCTTAATGTCTGATGGCGTAGGCAAAGGTGCAATTTTGCTTTACCTAACCGATGATAAAGAGGCGTCGAGCTTCTTAGTTGATGCTCCGGTCAAATTAATTTTTGGTGTCCGCGGCAAATATGTTGAGTAGTCTTGTGGTAATGATACTTGATAAGAGTATATGTCCATCTTTGCTAGACTTATTACTATTATCATTACGAAAATTTTGCAACATAGAAGACTTAGAGGCAATTTACTCTTCAAAGATGTGTCTATTAACCAGCCAAACACCGGAGACTTTAAAACCGTTGACAGCAGATTCAATATGCTTCATAAGAGTTCTGCTACTTGATATTGGGTGACTGCGTCTTACATTACACCTTAATCATTTTTTAATGCTTAAGTGTAGTACACCTCCATTGATTTGAAAAAAGACTTGTCAAAAGATTGGAGCCAATGAGTCGTGTGACCAAGTAACTGCTTAAAATAACTCTATTTTCTATAGCTAGAGGAAGAGTTTTTAAGTTATGTGTGGTATGTCTATCCAATACAAGCAAAATTTTCTTATTCTTTGAAGGATCAACAACAGCTATAAAATGTTGTAAAAATTTTACAAAAAGTTTTCTGTTGATGTATTTTGATTTGGATATTTCTATCTTGCTTCCGAATGGAGCTCCATTACTTAGTTCTGCCGTGTACCTTTACGCTTCAAAATTTTCATAGATGGCACGTAAAATCCAGCCGCACTGACGCAATAGACCATTGTTGTGTTAATTCTGCGCTCTCCACTGGCCACAAAAGCAGCAGTTTTGCACCCCTTGGTAGTGACTACTTTTTGACACTTTTTGGCAACAGCTGAGAACTCCCACTCGTCCATATTAAAAATAGTGGCGGCATCGAAGTTATGCTTGTCACACAATTTTTCCAGTAAATCAAAAAATTCGCAAACAATTTCTTTATTGAATCCTTTTATCCTGTTAAGTGAGGTTGATTCAACGACAAGTTTGAATGCTTCTTCATGAAATTGTAATACCATTTTCCCCCGCTACTTTCTTCTCTCTGTTGAATTGATGAGGAATATTTTTTTCTACCAAATCGAACGCAAGTTCTTGAATATCGCGTGTTGTTAATCCTAATTCTCCCTACGTTGAATGCATATTTTTTATTTTGGGGTTGTGCACATTTCTGAATATTTCTAAAAGCTCGTAAGAAAGCTTGCTTTCGGTTGCACAACGGTGATGAGAGTTTAACAAGCTGTTAGTGACTCTCTAAAAAATTTTACCTAACAAACTTTACTTTTGCTTCCTTTTGAATTCTTAAAAAGTAGCGAATGGCTCTGTGATCTCCGATCAAATTTTAACGAGAGTTTAATCACGCTTTGTTCAACCGGGCATTAGACTTTTATAATAGGAAACTGCTTTGTTAGGAAAATCGCCTGAAACCTGCAAAAAATTGTTTTTTTAGCTTTACACCATTAGGTAGCTACTTGTTGGAAAATATGTGCCATAGGTGCCTATAGAGAAAAAAAAAATGTTAAGGAATTGAAAAAAAAATTGACGATCATCTCATCAATTTAAGTAAAAAGAATTTTCCAGCGGAATCTTCTTAGGTTTTTTTTTGCTACCAAATATGTCTTTGACACCTTGATCGCTGTTTTGTTTCTTGGTTATAGAAACGCATTTAAATTTTACCAATAAAATTTAAAAATCTATAGCGTGTTTAGAATGGCCACAAATGGACTGCGATTGTTTCATTCTTACTCGCTCCTGCTTCACATTTAATTATTTTGCAGACATTTGGTTCATATATAAAATCATTCCAAAAAAGTAATGAATTCCTAGTATCTATTATTATTTTCGATATTTGTTTCAATTTAATTACATAATTGGGTAATTTAAAAATAATTAAAATTTTTTAAAATATTCTCAATTCTTGTATAGAAGAATAAAAATAAATTTTATTTTTACCAGACACGTAACTACCAAAAAACATTTAAAGTTATAATTTTCTGTGCGATACCAATCATTACAAAAATTAAAACGTTTTACTATTGTATAGAGATTATAAGTAAGACAACAGCGGATCTGTTAAAAACTTTTTTTATCCCCCCCACTGCAATTTTGATTTATGAAAAAATTTTGAGCAATCTGAGCATAGGCCAGAAAAACGAGTCAAATTTTTCACATTTTTTGTGCTCACTGTCGCACGCACTGGGCGTCATAGGTACGACAATGCATTCTATCGTTGCTGGAAACCCCAAAATTGTTGTAAATTTTTTTGATTAATATATAAAATTATACAAAAATAGTAATAAATATCTAATTGATATTATAATTTCCGATATTTGTTTCAATTCAGTTGCGTACTTGGGTAATTTATAAATAATTACAAATTTTAAGATATTTCCAATTCTGGAATAGAGGAATGAAAGTGAATTTTAATTTTGCCAAACACGTAACTACTCAAAAATTATTTCAAGTTATAATTTTTTGAGCGATACTAATCATTACAAAAATTAAAAAGTTACTATTGTATAGGAATTACAAGTAATACACTTTTGTTAAAAACTTTGTTCATCACCCCTAATACCATTTCATTTTATATTGAAATTCTAAACAATCTGAGCAAAACCCAGAGAAATTAATACAATTTTAACTGCGGTTTATATTTTTTGAGATCTCATAGGCACAACAATGCATTTTGTGGTTGCAGAAAACCCCAAAATTGTTGTCAATTTCTTAGATTTTTTGCACATGAAAGCCAATGTGTCGGGCCTAATCTGCTTTTTAGTAATGATCTAGTATGAAGAGGTTTCAGGAAAAAAAATTGAAGCTATAATTTTGGTGATTTTCAAAGGTATTCAATCGTTTATATTTTTACTTGACCGATCCACGTTGAAATTATTTTAGATCCTTAACTGATGTGTTTAGATTTTTTTTTAATTATTTATTATTGGCAATTAGAATATAAATTTATTCTACAAGTAAATTTGTAGTCTTGAATAGCTCTTACAGCACTGAGTTTGACGTGCTGATAATCCCTCCATCGAGGAATCCTCTTCAACCTATTAGCAGGTCAGATAGCCAGTATCACTTAAGTGTCTTGGTATTCCTCTAAAAGTGGATGTCGTAAGATGTTGTAATGGTTTTCTAATTTGTCGTAATTTACTTGTTTCCATTTTTTCATAAAATATTCCTTCCAGGTAAATTTATTTTCCAAAGAAAATTCCAAATAATTTATTTTGTTAGATTGTGGTATCTCTGTTATGTTAATATTTTGTTGGACGGGTAGGTGCACAGATTTTTCTTCCCTTATTTTCATGTTTCATTTTTTGATCCAAATTTACAGCTCGTTTAGGTGGATTTGTAATCTGTTAGAAGCTACTATTGGATCTTGATTCCTGGCAAGAATTACTGTCATCAGCAAACGTTCCTGTTGTTGTATTAGCAATACATAATAGATCCCCTAACACTACCATGGGGAACTCCCGCTTTGATGATAAGTTCCTCAGATACTTCTTGGTTCACTCGAGTTCCAAATTGCCGTCTACTTAAGGATGATCTTAGAATTTGAAAGTAAGATAATAACAGTACTTAAAAATATTCTATTTTGAGAAATATTTAAGCTACTTTAGGACGTTTTACACTGTCTAAAAAGTTTTCCTGACCTCTGCAGCATGAGTTGTATGTTAATTCCATTATATTTACGTTTTTAAAGATAATCCTCATTTAAGAGCACCGCTTTTCAGTAAAACAATAAAATTTATGCTACAAATAAAAATTACCTGATAATTTAAAAAAATCTTCTTGATCGGGGGGTTCTACTGTTTAATTTCAACAATTATTTATTACTGAACTATCTGACCTATAGTTTGTCATTACACGTACCTAATTTGTTAAATTTTGCACACTCGTTGATGCCAAATCAGTACAACTTACATGGTTGCTATTTCTGTCCAAAATACGTAAAACTCTATTAAGTGCACTTACATCCTAATTAACAACATGTCACTAGGAACGAAGGTAAAGTGAAAATCAATATCTGATTAATTCCTAGCACAAATTTGGCCAATTAGATGTTTTATTATTAGAAAACGTGCTAACTATATAGACAAAACTTACACTAATTCCACTATATTACTGTGACAATTCTTCCTGCACCATGAATTAATTTCTAAACTAATTCCTGCAAAAATCAATACTACACCAAACTCAATTATTAAAAATCGTTAGTTAGTAGGTGTAGAAAATGCTAGAAGATGGACCTAAATTGTTGTTTTCTGACGACAATACTTACTGCTGTGTATATCTTCCAATAACATGATCCTGCGAGAGTTTTTGAAAGATTACGATATCTAATTCTTGGAGATTTACCACCCCATGATCGTTTTATTCGTTGTTGTGTTCAAATTTTTTTTCAAACACTATCCATTATTCAGGGTTCTATAGTCTTAATGCCCATCAGACTACAATCGATTTTAAAGGAAAAAATAAATCGAAAATCAATTTTAAAGTTTTAGCTAAAAAATTTTTGTCGTTAATATCGAATTTTATTATATTTTATACATTTTCATAGCTATATGCAAGTAAAATTTTGTTCACATTGTAACTTAGGTGGTTTACGAAATTTGACAAGTCGCAATCAATTTTAGTAATTTTCCAAAAACATCAGCGTCTGGTTGCTAACTTCCAACATTAATAAAATTATGGATGATAAGGACATAATCGGCATAACTGCTGGATAAACAATTCAGCTGAATATATTTCATTTTCATGAATATCCCAGCCACACTTTTGTTTGTGGACAAATATTTATTATTTTCCTATGCAAATTGAACGGGTTTCGTTAAGAAAATAATAACAAACAAACGGTATAGTGCTAATTCCCGTCCAGATGCCTCACCATTGATCTATTTAAAAGGCAAAAAGAAACCAACAAAACTCGTTAATTTTCCAGTAACCTTTCCAAGATTAAATAGAAAATCTTGCATCACCGATAAGTTATTGTAATTACAACTAAACTCGCAATTGACAACGACGAATTTAGATTGTTACCAAAATGGGTTGTTTCGATTGTGAGTGTTTAATGAAGTTCTGGTGGCGAGATGAATTTTGTTTAATTAATTAGGGCGAAAACGAAAGCTTCGGCTATAATAAGTTGGAATCGATAAATGATGTCGTAAACTACCCTTGCTCAGATCGGGGTAGCGCGATCTTTATTAAATCAGCAAGTGGAATATTTTATACAAACGAGGACATAACACTTTCTTAAATCTGCCTGTCAGAGTGTCGACGGAATGGGTCAATAATGAAGTGAGACTCGCGGGAGAGATCGTCCTGATCGGCACCATTACGTTCCCAATCTCGCCCCTCAGTTCCGTGTCCGGGATCCGGCAGGATATTGGCGATATCGCAGGACGAAATTGCGTTCAAATTAAATTCCTCCTCCGGACGATTAAGCAAATTCGACGTTTTGATCCGGACGGGGGTATTGATTCGAAACACCATCATCCAGGTATACATGATGGAAGCCTGGCTGTTAGCAGGTAGCACCGGGAAACGCAATAAGCCAGTGAAATATTTCCCTATTAAGGATGAAGTGGTGCACTGGCGTTGTTACGTTGCATTCCACGGGCGGGCCCGCTACGAACTTCCCTTTGACTCTCCCGTCCGGACTCCGGGAAGTTTATAAGAGACGATGTCACGCAGGAACCAGCGCTATGCGACCGTATCGCATGGCAACGACGACGATGCGCCCATCCGCAGCCATCAACTTCAAGTTTCAATTTTGTGTACAACGCCAAAAGTGGAACAAAAGATTGCGGAAGCCGGATTTATTAATAAAGGAAAGGAGGACGGGGAAATGGCGAAGAGAGGGAGGTTCAACCGGGGACTTCAACTTCATCAAGCCATCATCGATTAATCGCATGGGAACTTGAGGTAAAGGAGATTTTCCGGATAATTAAGAGTCTAAAGGAATTTAATGAATATAGAAAAATACGCGCAATCAAAATTTTTGGATCCATCGAAAATAAAGGGAGAAAAGAAAAACGATGACATCGTACGTAATTTCGGAAAAAAATTAATTTTACTCCAAGAAAAGTCTGAAACTCAAAAAATGGTCCTTAAGTGATGATAGGAGAATTCTTTCTGGATTTTGGTGATAGGAAGAAAAACGCAACTCATCGCATAACGGTAACTTCGAGCCAAGTTGTTATTGGACAAAGGGTCTATCAATGAACAATTTCTGACGTAAGCAAATAATGTTGAAACAACAAGATAAGTTGATCAAATAATTTAAATAAAGGAGTTTCGAAATTTTTGCAAACATTTTCTTGCAGCTAGTTAATCAACATTGACTCGTCCTTTAAAGAATCCAAAATAATCGGATCTGGCAATCTAAGCGTTGAGAGAGAATTAAAAATTTACAGTGAATAAAAAATACAAACAAAAAGTGTAATAACGCCATAATTTTAACGAATATTAACAAAAATTTTTGCGTATTGCATGAGGGGTGTTTTAGGAGAGGGGGCACAGTTTTGCAAAATTCTTAGTTTCATTTGCAGACGTTTTTAACGATTTTCGTAAAACCTTTCTTTCATGCTTTATAGATATTCGTCCTTGATTTGTAATTTTTTTAATTATTTGATAATCGCACTTTTAAGGATAATGGCGAAAAATCTCTATTGGATCCAGATTTTAGTAGTTTCTCATCATTCGATTTTGCGTTAAAATTCCTCTAGAACACAGCGAAGCGAAATTTAAGGAACAGACTCATTGAAAATCCTGACTGCACCGACGCTAAATTGGAAATGTCGTTTCGACACGTCCTGTCTCCTGCACGCTACCACGCCCACACTTTGAAAATTAAATTACTAAAGTGTGCAAGTGTCGATCAAACCGATCCTATTACGAATCGTTCTCAGATAAAAAAAAATTACTACAAACTTTTCTGACGATTCAAGTAACGAACTTCGTCGCGTCATCAAGTGATAGAGAAAGCTTGATACCAGTTATATCCTGCGCCATTTCACGTCCCTCGGGAGACGAACGCGAGTGCAGTTTCGTGTCCGCATTATTCTTGATTTCCTGCTGTGACGGCTCCGATCCTGCTTCTATTCTCCTGCTCGGGCGGTGGACGTTTCGCGGGATCGAACCCGCCACCACAAACCGGTTTAACCCTCCATCCAAAATTACGAAAATGCTTCTTTCCATTATTTACTACAAACAATTTAATTAAAACCAGAAATTTTGGTTTAATTATTGGTTTTTGATTATGTTGGCAAAATTTCGATTAGTCGTGTATCTTGGTTATTGCAGATGAAACAAAAATTTTTGTTCTTGTTTGGGATATTTATTGCTTAAGTTTTGGGGGTTGGGTTTGCAACGCTGTTCCGCAGACACGGGAGAAGAACGCTAAACACTTATATAAGCTATTAATTAGGAAATAGACGTTAATGTATGTGAAACGAATTCTACTTATGCCTGAAGGACACGTTTGTTGCTGAATCCTTTGACTTTTAATTAGATACTTGCTTCTAAAACTGAAGGCTGCTGACGGCAGTTTTTCTAGTGTTTTAAAATGGAGCTCATGATGGCGTCGCGGATGAGTTTCATAAACATCGCTCATATTGAAACTAATTACTCTATTATCCGAATACGGTAGCTTCTTAACATATTAAATAAGAAGTTGTCGAAGAAAGCAGGATTCAAAATTTGGTAGACGCTACCAATAATAATTCTTCATATATTGACGTAAATTCAGAACAGATATTTAGCAATTGCACTAAAAGTTTTCTGTAAGTCTTACACCTTCAGCCTAGCAAGAATTACAATTAATAAATTATTCACTGAATTAGCTAAGTATTGCAAATTCTGTTAATACTAACAAAAAGGTCTGGAAGACCATAATCTTATGCAAAATTGGCGCTTCTAGAATGAAAGATCGTTGCCAGTTTATATCAACAAATATTTTTTGATCCAATTCACAAATTTTTATATAAAAATTTTATTTTATCCACAATAACATGTTCAATGAGGAATTAAAAAAATAAACGAATAAAGTGCACATTATCGGAAAAAATTACTTTAATTATAGTTGAAGTTCCGTATGGTCGGTAGCTCGGATGAAAAGACTGACAAACATTAATTAATAAAAAATTGTGAAATTAAACTTGCGTCAGTTCTCAATGAGAAGAATAGCCGTTCGCTGTTTTAAACCTTAGAGAGAATGAAAGCGACAAGATAAATCGAAATGGCAAAATCACTTCCGTACTTAATGACTTGATCAAGGGAGGCGCTGACATAGCACGTGCAAGTCACGTGCCGAACCGTCGCTTCCCTCGATTGAAACCATCAGTTCTTCTACCGGCGCAGACATACAGGTGATTGTACCCTAAAGCCACCCTGAAAAAAAATATATCAGACCCTTGCACCAAATCAAATATTGCCAGAGACGAACGTCACTTAATCAGATCAGACAGGATAATAACTAAGGACAGGTATATTGATTGTGTAATTTCGTTTATTACATTTTCAACATGATGTTAAACAGATATGACTTGAAAGCTTGAAATATTTGAGAAAGGGTAAGGCTGCAGAAACAAGAATCGAAGTCAATCAGTTTTTGAAAAGAAATTTTGTCTCAGTTAAAGGAACCTCACAAGATAATTATTTGTTAAAATAAAGAGATTACGTTCTTTTACAATATTTGACGGTTGGAAAGCTGCATTAGCGAAATACAATGCTGCTAAAATAATTTAACACATGGCTTGAAGAACAAAATTTTAATCGGCATGCAAAGGGATTACTAATAAACAAGAAACAAAAAAATTTGTGGATGTGTATTGTTATAACTTTGAAATTATAACTCCAAATTAAGTACTAATGACAAATGAAACTTTGAGAAGTTTTTAGAAAATTTTTGACCAAAAAATTGAGACATAGGTAAAATTTTTAAAAAATATCAAAATTGTTTTTAGCCGACAAAAATTGCGATTTACAATGCAATTTTTATCGCTAATTGTGCTATGGCATTCAGTTTATTTATTTAAGAGCTGGATCTCGAACTCTTTACAAAATATTACAAAAATTCAAATTTATAAAAATTTAAGCCTCCATAACTTCTACAGTTTTTGAGTCACTCCAAACCCAAGAACATTTCCGTAATGGAATTTCAAGGGGCTTTCTAATAAGCCTAAAATAAGCGCTTTGGGATGATAAATAAAAAGGCTCGAATTCTAACCGTTGGTAGGGGTGTCAAATTGTCATAACTTTAAAAGTAGAAGTTTAAATTAAAAACTGGCAATTGCGTTGCGCTAAACGAACTCCACAGTATTGAATGAGATCATAAAAAGTGTCTCAAAAATTTTAAAATTTTCAATTTTTTTTTCTACCTCAATCGATAAAAAATTTTAAAATTGCCAAAATTGACGCCAATCGTTCTGCGCCTCCGAAAACAACGCTTTCTAACGCAACTTATGCCCTTGATTTCATTTTTGTAGTTGGTTCGATCATTAGAGCGATAGATTTTCTACATTTTATAAAACTGTAAAAAAAATCAAATTTTTCTGATATTCAAGCGTTGATGGCTCCCAGAACTTTAAATTTATTTCGAATGCAAGACGATAATTTTAATCGACATTCAATAGGCTATCTAACAAGCCTAAGACCAAAGAGGTGCTACCGAAAATAAGAAAATCGATTTTTTTATTTTTGACCAATATTTCGGTAACTTGGATTTTTTGTTTTTATCTCAATTGATGAAAATTTTCAAAAATTTCAAAATACAAACCGGTCGGTCTGAGCTAACAAAATGCAGATTTTCTAGAGTAATTTGTGTCGCCGATCACAAATTTGTACTCGACTTGAGCATTTACGTGATGGATTTCGAGTTTTTCACAAAAGAAAATTTTAATTTTTACAAAATTTGAACCCTAATTACGACCAAAGTTTTTAAATCATATTCAATACAGAAACACGCTAATAATCGCCATGTATAGGGCTTTCAAACAAGCAAATATAGAGGTTCTTGTCTTGCAAATAAAAAAGTGCAGTTTTTGAATTTTGACCAAAATTTCAAATTGTCATAACTTTGAAATTAAAAGTCCAAATTAAATTTCTATCAACTATGTTGCATTAAGCGATCTGTGTATTACTGAATGAGACGCAAAAATATTCCTAAAAAAACTCGAAGATCTTCGACCCAGAATCTTGGCGCTTATTGGTGAATAAAATTGTTCAATAATTCCAAAATTATTTCGACCTAATGAAAATAGTATTTTCTGATGTAATTTTTGTCACTGGATATGTTTTTCCACTGCTTTTATTTATGTAAGCGACGTATTTTGAATGTACCGCAAGAGTTTACAAAAATTTAAATTTTCACAAAGTTTAAATCTCAATAACTTCTTCAGTTTTCGAGCTACCTGAAATAAAAAGACGTCCAAAGACATTCAAAGAACTTTCTGAAAAACTCAAAACAAACTTCGTTCGATTGTAAATAAAAAAGCTCAATTTTTTACCAAAGTAAATGTGAAATTCAAGTTGTCATAACTTCGAAAGTATGTGTCCAAATTAGAAACTAGCAATAGCGTTGCATTAAGCAAGCTCAACAGTATAAAATCAAATGATAAAATGGTCTTGAAAATTTTCAAAATTTTTACTTTTTCTTTTCTACCTCAATCGATAAAATTTTTCTAAAATTCCAAAATCGATACCAATCATTATCAGCCATCGAATACAGTGTTCTCTAATGCAACTTTTCCACCTGATTTTATTTTCGCACTCGGTTCAGTCATTTAAGCGATAGATTTTTGACATTTCATAAAAGAGCAAAAAATACAAATTTTTCTGATATTCAAGCATAGATTTTTGTCAGAATTTTAAACTTATTTCGTATAAATGAACATAATTGTAATCAATATTTAAGAGGCTTTCTAACAACCCTAGAACAAAGTAGTCGCCACTACAAATAAAGAAGTCGATTTTTTCATTTTTGACCAAAATTTTGGTAACTTGAATTTTTTATTTCCATCTCGATCGATGAAAATTTTCAAAAATACCAAAACACAAACCAATCGCTCTGAGCTAATAAAAAGCAGATTTTCTAGCGTAATTCGAGTCGTCGATCACGAATTTGTACTTGGCTTGTGAATTTTCGTGAAGAATTTCGAGTATTTTATAAAAAAACACAAAAATTTAAATTTGTACAAAGTTTGAACCTTGATAACCACCAGAGTTTTCTAATTATATTTGATACAAATACAGGCTATTAATGGACATTGAAAGAGCTTTCAAATAAGCTCAAAATTAAGGTGTTCGCTTTGTGGATAAGAAAGTTCAATTTTTCGATTTTAATCAAAATTTTGCTCAAAAAATTCAAATTGTCATAACTTCGAAAGTATATGTTCAAATTAGAAACTAACAATAGCGTTGCTTTAGGCAAGCTCAACAGTATAAAATTAAATGATAAAATGGTCTTGAAAATTTTCAAAATTTTCACTTTTTTTTTTCTACCTCAATCAATAAAAATTTTCAAAAATTCCAAAATCGACACCAATCATTTTCAGCCATCGAATACAATGCTCTATAATGCAAATTTTCATCCTGATTTCATTTTCGCACTTGGTTCAGTCACTTAAGCGATAGATTTTCAACATTTCAAAAAAGAGCAAAAAAATACAAATTTTTCTGATATTCCAGCATAGATATCTGTCAGAATTTTAAATTTATTTCGTATAAATGAACATAATTTTAATCAACATTTAAGAGACTTTCTAACAACCCTAGAACAAAGTAGCTGCGACTGCAAAAAAAAAAGTCGATTTTGTCATTTTTGACCAAAATTTCGGTAACTTGAATTTTTTATTTCCATCTCGATCAATAAAATTTTTTAAAAATACCAAAACACAAACCAATCGCTTTGAGCCAATGAATTTTTGTGATGAATTTCGAGTATTTTATAAAAAGACACAAAAATTTAAATTTGTACAAAGTTTGAACCTCGATAACCACCAGAGCTTTCTAATTATACTTGCTACAAATACAGGTTATTAATGGACATTGAAAGGGCTTTCAAACAAACTCAAAATTAAGGTGTTCACTTTGTGAATAAGAAAGTTCAATTTTTCGATTTTAATTAAAATTTTGCTCAAAAAATTCAAATTGTTATAACTTTGAAATTAAGAGTCAAAATTAAATATTAGCAACTGTGGTGTGTTTATGAATATTTCAGCGACTATGTGCGTAGCCGGTTTAAGATAATGCCAAATAAGGAAATTAACAGAAGCAACGGAATCTATTCACACGAAATAATTTTGTAGGCGTGATACATTTATTGCAAAAAGTATTAATCTTATAACAGAAATATTGCTGGTGTGTAGTTGTTGCTTAAAAAAAATCGAATAAGCCACTACCATGTTTGGAAAATAGCTAAGAATTATTGAAATTAATATCATTAGCGTAGTGTTTTCTTTGACATGCAAGTTTTTCGCATTATGAAATTACAAGTAAATGAACCAAAAAATATTTTTCAAAATTTTTCTTCGAATTTATAGAAGTCCAGTCATTTTCGCTACAATTCCATTTGAATAATTAAATACGAGACGCATGCATCCACACTTTAAGAACACGCTGTATAATTACTCAGTATATAAGAACGTGCCAAACTGCAAATAGTTACGAATTTGGTTTTTACAAATCAAAGTAAATAAATATATTATGTAAGTGATTAGCGACGACTCGCTAACTCTTCGACTAAAATAAGAGCGCATCAAGTCCTTTTCGGTCCTGGGAGGTTTTCCTTCATTATCACGTGTTTGAGAACTTACGCAATCAATTGAAGCTATTGAACTGTTTAGAAATTTCAAGCAACCGTAGAGATTTATCAAAAAAACACAAATCGATGAAATATTGGACGATACGTTTGCAATTCATGATTATTGAATCGTGCCCTTGCACAGGCAGAAACGAATTCGAAATTGAAATTGCACCTTTGATCTTCCGGCCATTGACGATAGAAATTCGGGATAATTTCGTCTGAAAAAAATCTATTGACTCCAAACTCGACAAAAACCGTTCGACTGAATTTTGGTAAATTGCCTGAAATTTTTGAAATTATAATTTTGCTGTATTTGAGTAAAGAGACAATGAAGGATTGAATTATTAGTTAGTCAGATATTGAATTTTGTGTCGTAATGAATTCGGGTTTATACGTTGTCAAAAGTTGTTTTAAAAATTAAAATGGCAATTTCGGTTTCGGGGTCTATGGGGCGGTGTCGCGGTCCCCGCGGGGTTCCCCTCTATTATGCATAGCGTTATTATACATATTTCACGGGAGCGACGCTTAATGTGCTGCAAGATAATGGACCGACAGGAAGGCATCGGAAAAACACTGCTTCCCTTTTACACCGTCACGCTTTTTTTAATCCCGATCATGACGTCGGCGCATCATCCCGATGAATATTCATATCCCGTTTTATTAAACAGCGAGACGAAATTCCCGAATTAATTAGTTACCGGCCGTATTCGGAACGCAAAACGGGAATTCTTTTATTAATTTGGAAATTTTCGCTTTTATCATATTCTCGAATGGGAGTAGTAAGTTAGAGTTATCTCCTGCAATGACCTCGACGATCCTTTGATCCTGCTCCCCCAACCAGGAATAAAATAAAGCATCCGAGGATCACGGCGGCACAACGAGCATAAAAATTGCCTTTTTTCTCTACGCAATCAAAGTTGAGCCCGAATGTGACCCCTTGTAATCTTAATATTTCATATTTTTTATCTCCATCGCCACCATTTTTAACCGCAGGAAAACGTTGCGCAATTACCGCCCTCGCCGCGTCTCGAGCGATTCCTCAACCCCGTTAATCAAGAGATTCTCCCAACGTCTGATTAACGAGTCGCACCGTAAACATTGCTGTTGTGTCGCAAAGTTAGCGATTCGTTACGGCGGATCGAATTATGCACCCCCCGGATAATCCCTAACAGCTGCCTTGAATACTTATTAGACTTCGAAATTCGTTCGAAATTAATCAAGAAAATTCGGTTTTTACCGCACATCGCGACTTTTCTTCGATTCCGATTCAAATTTGAACGGTATTGACGAATGGGGTTGGGAAATTCAATGGGCGCCCAATATCAAACCAGAGTTACCCCTAATTGAGTGTTCATGTCGGTATCAATAAATCAGGGCTCAAACATATTGCGGATCAAGTAAGCCCTGGTCACGTGTCTCGCATTAGCACTGCGCCAATAGTGTTGGGCCCCCTTGTAAGTATAATCCAGTTGTAATGCAGTTATTAGTTTAGGAATAATAACAAGCATATCGGTAAAACGTAATATAAAGGACACGATGGGGGCGAATTTATCTGATTAAACCCACCAGTCGGTGGTTTTCTTCCCAAATTCCTCTTTATGTTCCTTTATATGTTGTGGATCAAAAATGTGTACAAATTGCAGAAACAAAGTGCAACCTCCAAAATTGTGAAAATTGTTTTCGTATCGTCTTATGATTTTATTTAAATTGACGCAATGGCAAACTAATAATTAAAGGATCTAAGAAGCAATCTTCAATTGAATTTGAAGAATTTCTCAATTAGACTAAACCAGTTAAGGTGCGCTGATTTTGTTCTCAAAGTCTTTGGATCGCAAAACAGGAACTGAATAATGGAGGAAAATGGGAAATTGTTTAAAATAAAATGTAATTAAGAAGGAAGCGACCACTTTTATTCCAGCTAACTAACTTTTAATCAACCCTTAGCTTTTTTTGCTCTCTTTGGTTGGCAATATATGCTTTATAGTGTTGGGAATTATTAACAAAAATTTAGTGGTTAAAAAAAAATAGGTACGTTAAATCGAAATAATATTGCGAAATGTCATTAAATTTCGAGTTTAAATCCAAAATACAAGAGACGTGAACGTGCCACAATTATGATTGAAGCCCATCACAATTAGAACACGTGGACTCGCTTTTATCACCGATCGACTTTTGAATTTATTTCCATTACCGGCGCACTTTGGTGCGTTATTCGAGTTTCCGAAGTGGGAACCGGAAGGAAATGATTGGCAAATGCCAGGATGCATTAGCGAGTAAATGGCCCGCCACGCGTCGCGACGCCGACGCAAAAATAACAAAACAGAAAATATTCCTCCGACTTCAGTAACGTAGAGTTTCGCCCGTTTGGGGTCGACAAAATTTTCAAGTTAAAAAACAACTTTTTAACCCCCCAAATTTTCGATGGCGTTAGTAGAACAAAAATGGATAGAAAGGGCACGCGTCGGTTGGAATTAAGGGTTTTATCAGGCAAGACGGCGGTTTTGTGTGCCGCCTATGGGGCCATCCATCACGAGACGGGCCGGTTAGTGACAGGTAGCCCTTAATTAATATAGAAGCGCTCCGCCCTGCTTTTCACGTCACCTCTCTAATGGATTTCCACCCCCGAATAAACTTTTAAATTACCCGCTGCATAAATCTTACAATACATGTTATCATATTAAATTTCGCCTTTTAAGTTTCAGTTCTTTTTTAACTTTCGAACAGTTACTGTTAGCTATAACAAAATTAATAAGAAATATGTTAAGTTAGATGTAAAAATTAAATTTTACGCGGCAGTATAATATTTTTTATTATTATTACTTTACGGAATCACGGCATAAACATAAAATAAAGGAGGAAATAAAAGAGATATAAAGCGTGAAACCTTCCCCATATAGAGCCCCCGAAATGGGGTGTCCACATTGCTTACTGCTGTTTCTCGCATGAATTATAGACATTTCCCTACTTTCGCATTACTCCCGTTAATATTTATAATACTAGAACCTCCCCTTCTCGCCTAATTAAGTAAGTTTCGTCAATATTCCCGAAAATCGTCATCACCAGTTCCGGTTGCGATTACTGGAAAAATCCGGCCGTTAAAATTCTGCCAGTGTTGTGTGGGTGAATGCGGCAGTTTCCACACAACTCCGGAGCTATCATATTTATCCGAACCCGGAGTTCGGCCAACTGGATGCTGCTCCCTGATCCCGCCAGAGAGTTATGTATCTTGTAGATTTATGTATAAAGTGTAATACCGGCAAAGCCGGCCGCTGCTAAGCCTGCACAGTGAAACACGATCTGGACGTGTGCGTTTATATATCGTCCCCCAACACGCCGCCACCGATTCTCGTTGAAATTTTTTCGATTCTAATAAAAGTGATGCAACGAAAAGGAGGGATAATTAAAAATTGTTGAGGGTTTTAACAAAAGTACCAACGTAACGGTGTTAATGCAGAATTTTATTGTCTCAATTAAGCAACCCCTTCATTCGACACGCATTATTACGCCCTCATTTAATTTATTTAATTACACCGGATTATGGGAGTGAGTAGAAGTAAAGCGGCATCTGGCTGAGAGTAGCTTAACTGAACAGCGGGAAACAGTTTTGATGGGATTTTGAAACCGCCCTCTAGTGGCCAGGAGAAACACTTTAAGTTCGAACAAATACTTTTGTTAATTCCTGTATTCATAGAATAGAGAAATTGTTTAGAAGCAAGTACGTAACTTGTTTATTGACACAATTTTAAAATTCCTAGCAAGTTGCTTTACTTATGTAACATTAGATTCTTTCCCATTTTCTCTACGCTACATAGATAGATATTTACATGTTATCGCACTACTAATTACGTTATGTTACGGAACGGACAACGTTTTTATATTTTGGGTTAAAAAATTGAAGGCTATACCGAAAGTCAAGATCAATAATACTAGAATTTGAACTATATTTCCGTAAACAAAATTTGTTTATAAGTTATTAACCAAACCTCATTTGTTAAGAATCTTTATTAGAAATTTTGCAAGGAGTTTGATTAAAAAAAATTGGAATTGTTATCACTCCCAGTAACTGCATAATTTTTGGAAAAAATGACTTTGGTTATAATTATTTTTAATTTTCAATTGCAACATTATGTTCATAGATATAAAATATTAGAAAGTCTGTTTTAACGACAATTTTTTTAACTTATCTACAACGAGTTTCTGTTAAAATTACTTTAACAAAATTTTTGAAACTCAATTGCAATTTGTTTTTACCCAAAATTGTTACCCCAAACTTGATATCTTTCTACATTTTTTCTAAACATTTATTTGCCCCTATTAATTAACATTTAGAATTATTTAAATCAAAATTTAGTTCGCAATTTCAAAAGAACGATTTTTATGGCAGCCTCAAGAGTTTATAGATTTGATTAATAAGTGTTAGGAGGTTTTAATTAAGGTCAAATTATCAGTGTAAGCCAATTTTGTGCTCAAAGTCTAAAGAAATGAACGCACTTTGGTTTACAAAATATAAATAGTTAAAAATGTAATTTTAGAATTATTTAAATCAAAATTTAGTTTACAATTCCGAAAGAACAATTTTTATGGAAGTCTCAAGAGTTTATAAATTCGGTTAATAAATGCTAGGAGGTTTTAGTTAAGGTCAAATTATCAGTGTAAGCCAATTTTGTGCTCAAAGTCCAAAGAAATTAACGCACTTTGGTTTACAAAATATAAATAGTTAAAAATGAAATTTTAGAATTATTTAAATCAAAATTTAGTTTACAATTCCGAAAGAACAATTTCTATGGAAGTCTCAAGAGTTTATAAATTCGATTAATAAGTGTTAGGAGGTTTTAATTAAGGTCAAATTATCAGTGTAAGCCAATTTTGTGCTCAAAGTCTAAAGAAATGAACGCACTCTGGTTTACAAAATATAAATAGTTGAAAATGTAATTTTAGAATTATTTAAATCAAAATTTAGTTTACAATTCAGAAAGAACAATTTTTATGGCAGTCTCAAGAGTTTATAAATTTGATTAATAAGTGTTAGGAGGTTTTAATTAAAGTCAAATTATCAGTGTAAGCCAATTTTGTGCTCATAGTCCTAAAGAAATGAACGCACTTTGGTTTTCAAAAAATATGAAGTATTAAAAACTTAATTGTCAAATAGCAAGGCATGTAAAAAAAGAATTTAAAAGCGTTTGTGTTTTTAATAAAGTTTTCAAAATGCCAAAATTAGTTTGAGCTAACAATTTCCAAGCATTTTCGAATGTAATTTGTGTCGCTGATTTAGTTTCTATACTCGGTTTGTTCATTCAAGTGATGAAACACAAAATAGAAATTTCTGTAAAATTTAAATCTCGAAAACTTCTACAGTTTTGAAGTCATTTCGAATACAAGGACATCGATTTAATCAAATTTTAAATGACTTTTTAATAAACCTAAAGAAACTCGAAGAATAATTTAGTGGATGAAGATTTTCAAAAATGTCAAAATCCTTTTAGAAAAATTGCATTTTCTAATGCAATTTTGCGAGCGAAGAAGACAAAATTTGATCTGTTTGATTTGTGCAAAATAAATTGTATGAATTTAACTTCTAGTTTTCGACAACCAACACTTTGAAAATATTTTTGATTTTTATATACCATGAACAAAATATCCCCTGGTAAGTTGATGGGTGCGCTATTTAAATAATTTCCAACTTTTCCTAGCAATAAAAAAACACTCAAAGAATCATCGACTTTTCTCAACGAAACTACTATCAGTCGTGAACATTTTCTATGTCATGAAGAGACAAATATGAATTTTACAGTTTTGACCGAGATGTTTGATATTATTTAAAAAAATATTTCACTCCGTAAAGTTGATTGTGATAGAATAAGACAAAATTATAAATAAACCGATTTTATTCAATATAAAATAAGTAATGAAACAATTTTCAAAATCATCTAAAACTAAATACAGACTTTGTATAAATAATAGAATTAGGACACCATAAACATTAGCTCCATAATAACATCATTAGTTGTACCGTTCCGCCCTCTCCTGATGTGTTGCGTAACTAATAAAATCAATAAGTAGAGCCCCAATTCCTTAGAACAGAACCGTATCTTCGGGGCAATACAGCAAATCTCTTTATTAACATCCCCAACACTAACTAAGTACAATTATCAAGTTTCCTACGCAACAAAACTTGTTCTTCCCTTATCAATTCAGCCAACATCTTCATCGCTTTTTCAATTTGTTTCGGTGTAGCTTTACTGTAGGATGCCCTGATATAATTACAAGCTTTCGTAGGATCCGCCATGAAAGCATGGCCAGGTACGAAAGTAATACCCTTCTTCAGTCCTCTGGTCATCAACATATCGTAAACGTCGGAAACGCCACGTACTTTGATCCAAACGAACATTCCACCAGTGGGTTCGTTCCATTCACATAAGCCACTCAAATGACGTTCCATTGAAGCTAATGTTAAGTCACGACGTGCCCGGTAGTAGTTCTGTACAAAAGTCATGTGCGACATGATTTTCTCGTAACCCCAAATTTTGAACAGATTGTCGGTGATGACCTGGAAAAGAAAAAAATTGATAAGACAAGAGGTCAATAGAGCGCGGAAGTTAACCGGATTTTACCAGTCATCGAAAAGTTGGTTACTAATTTTCTATCTTATTTCGGGTCCATTGACGTCAATTATTTATTATTACCAAAGGATTTTGCAAGTTTATGGAGATTGGGAAAGGACTGATTTTGTGTGTTGTTTACAACAACCGGGGTATCGCGGGGTCAAGTTATTACATTTGAGATTTTATTGTAAATTGGAATTAAATAAATAATTTATAAATTTCTCTCGACTTACCTGCGATAAAGTACTTGAATGTAGATAGGAACTTTGAATGTGTAATTCGATGTTTTTGATAAGTTGTTTCGGTCCTGTGACCCATCCCAATCGAAGACCAGAACTTAATACTTTCGATAAAGAGTCGAAACGTAACACGCGACCTTCTGTGTCGAGAGACAAAAAGGATGGTGGTCTCTCGTTCAAAAAGTGCATGAAGCAATAAGGATCGTCCTCGAGAATTAAAATGTTGTATTTGCAACAAATGTTGTAAATTTCTTTTCTGCGTTCCTCGGGCATCGTTGTGCCTGTCGGATTCGATCCTGTCGGGTTGATGTAGAGAAGTTTCGGCATTCTACACCCCCCGCCCTCTTCTGTGTATTTCGCTTTCCGGTCTTCTAAGACGTTAACGAGTTTTTGGGCGCTCATCCCGAATTGATCGTGGTCAACTGGCAGCAATTCCGCTTTGAAAGGTTTGAGCTAAAAAACAAGAAAACATCCCAATTAGTTATTGAACATTTTCATTGGATAGAGTGTAATTACTGTAGCGATAAAAAAAACGTAACCACAACCACAATGAAAAAACTTACAATTATCTCGGTTCCTGTGTATAGAGGGTTTTGGACCAACATGCAATCTCCTTCTTGGACGCACATTTCGATCGATTTGCTTATTCCGTCTTGAGAGCCGTTGGTGAGAAGCAACTCGCTTCCCTCCCATTGCGGAGGTTGATGAACTTTTTGGGTAAACTCCTTCAACGTTTCAACTAGAGGAGGATAACCTTGTGTGGGAATGTATTGGAGAGCCGCGTTCAATGTCGATCCTTCGAGGGAAAAAGTTGAGCCGTCTTTCATGAAAATTTTGATTTCTTCGAAAGGAAAAGTCACTTCGTTCGGCATACCCTCAGCGAGAGAAATCGAGTCTTTCGGCGCCAGGTAAGCTCGTTTAGCTACGGAAGACACGAAAATTTAAAATCTAACTAACCAATAGTCGTGAATTGCCGAAATGTTTCAGTTATCAGCCAATCAAAAATTAATGAAATATTGCAAATTGTTTTAAAATTGAATCAAAAATTGCCAATTAAATTCATGGTTGACAACTGTGGATGTGAATTAAAAAAAAACTTACTTAATTCCCTGGTGAGGGCTGGTCTCCTCCTGGACGCATGGGGTTTGATGAAATAACTGTAGTCGATGCTTGACATGATGCACGAAGATCACTGCAAAAATTTAACGCAATGCAAGTAGAACTGCGAACGCTTAGAAGACTTGGTTGCGAATGCCAGCTGAAGCGGTGGTACTTTCGTTTTATAGCGGTACTAGCGCCGAAAAGATGATGTAACGTTTTATAGCCCGCGATAAGCTGATGAAATTGTTTCCAGCCAAAAGTCAGATTTGCGGACCATCCTGTTATCAACAATTACAATTATTGTTAATATTAAGTAATTATTGGCGGCTGATAAATGCATGAAGTGAAAACACCACAATTATGAAATTTGTTGTTTTGGGAATTTGGGGTGTTAAGTACGGGAGATTACCGAGCTTTTATTGAGGATAAATTTTTGCAATATTATTCAAAAATTTGTTGATTCCCTCGGATTATCCGAGATTAAAGAATTTTTCTTTGAGTAATTGATTAAAATTATTATCGGTTGCGATCTAATAAAAATAATCGCTTTGGGTTTTCGTCAGAAAATTCACAACTATCCTCAAAAATTTAAATTAAAAAATGCGTAGTCATTATCTGTTTTGCTAAAATAACATGTGATCGCAATATTGATATTTACTGAAATTAGATATTAGATAAATGTTTTACAGCACTATCTGCAAAACGAAAGCAAAATGTTTGCGGGTAAGTTTCAAAATTATTTGGGTTTCTCCGATGCAATAAACATCATCTAAATAAAATTGGTAACAATAAATGTGTACAGATAATTATGCGTGCAATTTATTTTTGTTATTTTACAAACTTTCCAAAAGGTTAAATAAATAATAGAAATTCGATTATTTCCTACAAGGGCAATCAGCAGAAATTTAATTCGATGGGAGCTGGAGAAATCGAAGAATCTGTAGCAAAATATTTTTGAATAGAAATTGGTAATCGCCAGAAAATGTTTGCTACAGGATACAATTTTTCTAGATTAAGAAAAAGTTTTACAAAAAATTATAATAAAAAATTTAAACAATTGTTAGATATAACTAAAAAATTAATACCAGGAAATTTGTAAAAAAAAACAGCATAAAGAGGAGATATTTTTAATTGCTAAAGTGTTTTCGTGTGAGTGCCTTTTCTATTGTATTCAGGTAATTAAATTTTTACAAAAAAATTAAAACCTTAACATCGAACCTACAAATTTTGATAATTTCGCTATTAAAATAACAAGTAAAAGGTGTTTCCAATATTTCGTCAGACTTCTGTAAATTACAATGGATAATTCTATTGAAATACGTTTGGCTTTGGCTTCCAGACACCAAGAATGTCGTGGAGGATGTCGTTCAGACACGTCTCCTTCTTATCTGACGATTATTTTTTCTAAAGTTTTGTTGATGACGTCATAGCCACCAGGTCATTCCACAAAATGGGCATAAAAGGTCTTGTAACGTAAAGGATTCGTTCGATTGAGTTTCCTATGAATTTAAATGTTAAATTTGTGAAAATGGCAATTCTTCTTTCATGTTAGTAGTTCTTCGACTAAATTATGAGTATAGAGGAGAAACTTCATTGCTTGAAGTCAATTTACGCTCTTTAATTTTTAATAAGGATATCTAATGTGTTTAACCCCATAAAACAGAACAATGAAACAATTGATATGACGCCAATGCGGAATAGTGGCACAGCTATAACTAAATAGTTATCAATAAAATAGGTTTTGCGTAATAATAAAAAAATTAAATTTTTACGTATCTGTAATTTTAGGAAAAAATTGTATTGATTTGAAGAATTTTTTTAATCAAACCTATTCAAGAGTTAAAGGGGAACAACAAAATTCTAGTAATTTTATGGATAAATTGTTGTTTAATAACAAACAGGCGAAAATAAGAAGTTTACGAATTTCAGCTGACAAGGAGTTCGATGGGGATCATTTAATTACAATTTTGCAACAATTATGATGCAAGGATCAAAGGACGTGCGTCTTTTAACGACATTCTGATTGTACTGTTGCGAATTGCCCAAGCAACAAACGATTTCTTTGCTTAAAACAGTGTAAACTAACAAATAAAATTTATTTTCATCCATAAATTACTCTAATAGTTCAATCAGAAAAACCTGAGTATGATAGTTTTCCTGTGAAGTCTTGCGTGACTTAATTTTGAGGGATTTCCACTGTTTTGCACAGTAGTTTGTCGGAAATTTACGCAATCACGGTTTAGCGGTAATTATTTCCATTAATTTCCTTAATAGAGTCACGAAGTTTCCGTAAAAAGTACACTCAACGACAAAATAACTGAAAGAGAAAAAAAAGTTGCAATGCAGTTAGAGTCAGGTGACAATATGGAATTTGACCTGAGTATTGCGAATTTGTTGTTCTCGAATTTCTTATCAAATCAAATATTGAGGATTTTCCATTTCTTTTATTGACACATTTGGTGAGATATAACAATTATTTTCAGCGCAATTATAAGGTTTTCCATTTTTTTGACGTAAAACTCGAGATTTTCCGAAATCGCAATTGTAGAACAAAAATTATTTCCATTCTCTTTTGACCTTAAATTTCAATTAAATGTCTACGTATAAGAATCAAACCAGCGATTAAAGAAGGTGAGGAATAACTTGGATAAACACATACGTAGGTATGAGTAATCAAATTCTAAAGTGGCAAACTGCATTGATGACTATGTCACTATTTGTGGATTTCTTTTCCGTCTTATTCTTCAAACAGTTCGAAAATTGTTGTTTTTCATATCTTAGTATTTCATTTTTTAGTTATTTTAATTCACAAATTTAATAATTTTTAAATTATTTTTAAACGAATTTTTCCTACAAAGTCTTTTTTAATTTTTATTTTTCTCTTCTTACCCAACTTACTTCCATATTGCTGTGTATTCATTTATGTTGCTACACCCTGACTTTTTGTTAAATTCTTACGAAATTTGTTCAATTTGACAATTCTCCCATACTGACTTGTAATCTTTCTTCGCATCTCTACTTTCGAGATAACCTCTCCACAATGGTCCTTCATAAATTACGTATGGCTTCCTACTGTTCTTTCAACTATTTTCTATTTATCTGCCAACTAATTTGAACTGTGCTACATATTTTAAAAATTCCACAATGTAGAATGTTGTCACTTGATACCGTTTGCTTCAATTATTAGAGCTTTTGTTATCACAATACTTTTGCACTTTCCCATATTTTCCTGATAATTTGTACTATCTAATTTCCCTCATTCGATTAGCTTTTGCTTGTCTTCTGATAATCACTTTTGCATAGTAAAGCTAAATAAGATATTAACTTTAAATAATTGTGGTTTAAAAATGTTCTTCGCGTTCTTTATGTCAGTGAGGGTGTGGTCACATTTTGGAATTTTATTTACTCGCTACAGTTATCAGCCGATTTATCAAATTTTATGATATGATAAAAAATTTATGAGCTCGTCCACAAAACTGGTACTTACTTAATACTTATTCAGATAACAGATGTGTCAGCACAATAACTTACTAAATCTTATATCGATCAAAAATATTTATTATTTTTGTTTCATCTTACTTCAGAAGTTTTCACTTCTAAAATTATGTCTACAAAGAGAACCGATGATTGATGATCGAAGCAATATTTTTATATTTACGACTCTCAAAAAATTTTTTGCTATAAAAAAAGTGTGTTACGTTCCTGCCGAAATTAATTTTCGATTTTTCAACAACTGAACTTTAGAAACTGACGAGTATCAAAAACTTAAAAAAATCATAAACCAAAATTACGTTGATTAGGCATAGTCTTCTATCGTTTTCGAAATTGAAAAATCACTTTAGTCCTAATATTTTCAAATCCAATTTTCTTCAATTTATTACTAAAAAGTTTGCGTTACGGTTTGTGTTTTATTTTATTTTGTTTCAGTGTTGGTTTTCAAGTTTTATTTTTTCTGACCCAATCTGACAACATGGCCTCTGTGGCAATTCTGGCCTTAGCTATCGTGCTTGTCAAAAAAAACGAGACACTTTTTTAAACAATAACATTTATTTAAATAATCAACGCCATAGACGTCACTATGCCGTTATTATTAAAACTGATTTCTGGAATTTTTGCAACTACAAATTGCACAAACTTATTGCTGAATCACAATATTTACAAATCGACAGTATCGTTTCCGTATTTCCCCGCATTTTCATATTGTGACATCGACTCGCGCCGCCTTCAAAAGAAAGTAATCCAATTCAAGATTGCATCAGAAAAGTTTAGAGGTATTTCAGAGGGCATCCGATAAATTTGCACCATCATTCCTCATTGTAAAATTATTTCCAGTCAATAATTATGTAGAATTTACACCTTTAACTATTTATCGGAAAGATGAATGAAACTAGAAGGTTATCGTAAAGGTTGTTGTTATAGTTCTCATTCATGAATACCGACAGAAATTTCCAATTAAGCCTTCGAGCAAATTTATACCTACGTCAATTGTATTTACGTAAATATAAATATTACGTCCAGCTCTCAATCATAATCATCGTTAAAAAAACAATAATTTTTTATTTTTCTATTTTTAAGACGTTGTTGGGCAGTCAACGACTTCATAAAGTTGCGCCAATTTTTATGTCGCCATAATCAAACGATAATATTGAAACATGCGCCGTCTGTTGTAAAAATTTGCAGCTACCCCTAAAATCAGGGTGAGTGGTTACAGTAAGCGCGTTAGGGGTTGCAGGTTGATGCGAACGTTCGGCGCTAGAGGGCGTTTCGTTACGAAATTGCGGTTTCGTTGAAAAAATTCAATAACGTAAACTGTTCAATTGTGAAACCTTTGACGTAATAATAACAGTCATTGAACGAAAACAGCGGGTATTGCATGTTCGAAAAGATAAACAAACAACTCTTATTGTTGGTTGCTGGTTTTGTTTGCATCAAACTGTTTCGGATCATTAATTAATTAGTAATTAATTGGCAATTCGTCGACGATAAGTTGGAAATTAATTGAGTAATTGCAGGAGTGGAGCGCCCTGATTCGTTTTGGCGAAATAATTCGATTTCGAGTTTTTCAACTTGCGATTTTATCGCCGATTAAAATCTAAGAGGAGCAAATTAAAAGACGTGATGAATTTCCAGGATCCAATCAGTTTTCAATTCGCGTCTCATTTCCAAAGTTGCCGGAAATTGACGGTCTTATCCCGGCAGTAATTTCGACAAATGGAAAAAAAATCGCCGAAACTATTTTTGACGGGTCAAAGAATCGCGCAATTATCTCGTCTTTAGCCTCCGTGTCCGGTAACGAAATTATCCTGCGTCCCCATATACGACAAACTCGATTACACTAATTCAAATTCGATTCACATTTAATATCGATGCTTTACGCCTGATCCTGTCGGCCCGGATTAATCCGGTGATTGCGTTATTTTTATTCTATGGCCGCGTAACGAAGGACAACGCGACAATGCCGGGGAAAAACTCATTTTAATCGTACTGGATGGAGGAGCAATTTTAGAACTGTGCCAGGAGGAGGATGTGCATCAATTCGATTATTGTTTCGCTTCCTGTCGTAACGAGGATATTGTTTTTACTTAATTATGAGAGTTGATATAAATCTTCGTTGAGGAGCAAAAATACTTCATTAAGCGTTTAATTGAGTTCGAGAGCGCTAATCGACTTTTACGGCGAGAAATCGTCATTAGGACGGATCGGTAAAACTCTTTGACGCCAGAAATAATACGCGAAACCGATAATGGCGAAATTTCCAACGTAACAGACGCAAATTTTAAAATTACCCTACACCACTAATCATAATTATTTTCGAATGCTATAATTAAGAATCTCTGCAACATTTATGGTAATTCGCGCAATTAGACTTAACGCAAGAGCAATTCAATTATATCCCTTTACGTTACAAATTGAATGTTGGTTTATGTAACCAAAGACGCGAAAAATTTAATATAACAGTAAATCAAAAATGCTTAAGAAAATTAACCTTAAAAAATTGACGTAAAATGAGGAAATGCAACATCAAGACTCTGAATTTAAATTTTGAATAAATAAATTTTGCTACTTATTCTTTTAACGATATCTCGAAAGCTTGTCAGTTGCGATTTTTATCAGCAACTAAATTAAAACTTTTCGTCCATTCAATTTTTATTATGCCTAAAGTTTTATGGAGGCTCTCAATAATTAACAGCAAAATTAGAATTTGAAAGTGTATCTAACAAATTAAACGGATTAAAAATTCCAAACAGCTTTTTGGTTCTAATCAAAATTTCTTCCCTTAGTATACAAAAAATCGAGACGTTTCAGGAAGTTTTTTTCAAAAGTTTTGTCACCGAGAAATAATTTGTTAAGCAATCAAAATCAAAATTTTTGGCAAAGATCCAGAAGTATTTTCTAGGTGAATAATCCTTTAAAATAGAAAAGGTTTTATGAATCAAGAAAAGTTACAAACTTCTTTTATTAATTTTTAACTGTTTAACTGCAACAACATTCTTTTAATTTAAATTATTTACCTTGATATTTTAGCAAAGTTCTTGTTAAAAATTTAGCAGAGCACCTTATATCTTTACATAATATTGCTAGTTTAAGGATTAATAACTAGTAAAGAAAAACGAGTCGTTTTAAAGTTAAACATGATTTGAATTCAATTAAAATGCACGACAAAATTTTCCCAACGCGACTTTCCCTCAATAATGCAATCTAAGTAGTTTCATACTTTTTTTGTTCTCCAAATTCAAATTATAAGAAATACCGCCGGTTACTTGAAAGCATTTACAAGAGAATTTTCGAAGACACTAATGGAATGATTTGTGATAAAATAAACCCATTCGAATCTACATATTAATCGCGTTTCCTAAAATTCTATAAAAATAATTTTGCTGATTATATCAACAAAACAATCAAGATCTCCGATAATGGTCATAAATGATCAAAAACACACTTGATACTGCTGAATAACACAATAACAACTTACCTTGCAACAAATTGTTTGAACTTGGCATTTGAACTCTCTATTAACATGTATATCTATGTTGTTTTGTTTTTTTTTTGTAACGGACTTCTTTCAATAACGACTTCAACATAATTAAGGAGTGTCATTAAAAAAGTGGTTTACGACAGTAATTTGCATTTCGAATGGTATTTAATAGAAATTCAAATAAACTATCACAATCTCCATAACGATAACTTAGTTGGTCGTTTTGAGTGACTTCTCCTTATCAAGGCCTCTGCCTTAGATTATTATCTCAACAAATATTAGCAGATTTTTAGCACGTTTTTCTGATGTTCCTTATCATGAAGTCATATCTCTTTTCTGAAGGTAAAAAATTAAATTATCGAAACGTGACAAATCTACATCTACTTTGGTTACTATTTTGCAGGAATGTTATAAAATTCTATTGCAAAATCGTTTAAGATAAAATATCGTTTTAATTGATCTTTTTTATTCCGGTTACCAGAAGGATTAAGAACACCAAAAATTTACAGAAATTATTTGTCTCCTATTAATTAATTTGCATACTACATCTCGTAATCAATTCTCCATTACTTAATAATTTAATTAAAGTTTTACTCAAGAATTAAATTCTTGTTTGGTCTTAACTCGGTTAGGTTTTTCTATCAAAACAACTCGCTCTAGCTATTTGAAACTATTTAAGCGAAACGAAATTGTTTTGCTCGACGAAAAGATATATCAAGAACTTGTTTGTTGACGGATTTGTTGGTAGCGTTGGATCGACTGCTGCGACTAAATCTGAACCTGATTAGGAATTTGACACCCTTTTGACTGATCGATTAAGGAACGTTCAGACGTGATAGAGAACGAGTCGCCTCTGGTGAAATGTTCAATGGCCATTATCCGAATCAAGTGCGTAATTGTGGTAAAGGTGAGAACATTAGGGATGGTCCGACGCTTCGAGCGACGCTTGTTCCTCTTTCATCGATGAAGATTCACATCAACGGGAGACGAATCGCGCTTTATGTTAGAGATAATGCGTCCATACACGCACACCTAAACGACATCAGATTATCAGGTAAAAACTGGGCGAGATGAAAAGCTTTCAGGACTATTATTAAGAGCTTTCACGGGTCCTGCCTAATATCCACTACATTTAATAAAACACTTTGGTCCTTTTTTGTCTAAGAAGATTAAATCTGACGTGTCGCCGCCTCCGCGTACATTGACATTTTTCATCGTTATGCCAATAACGCGATGATGACGTAACAATCATCCCACCGTAACCAAATAGAATTTCATCCGAACGCATCCCACAACAAAATTGTCATCGCGTATGGGGCGATTCAATAAAGTATGAAACAAACGTAATTGCGTTGTTCAAAAAATCATTACATCATCGCCCCGGGTGCAAATGTCCACATAATATGTATCGCAGCGAGGCCATGGAGCAATTTAACCCCCTAAACGGCCTAGGGTGGGATCTCCGTGAAAGAGCGACATATCAATGTTTGCAAAACTACAATCATTCGGGTCGGAAAGTGCGGGGGAAAGGGACGCGAATTTAATTTACTTCTCGGGGGACGCGTTTTAGCATTTTAATCATCCCCTCGACTTTTCGCCACCGAACGGACGGCTCGTTAAAGATTTCGAATTTTTTTTAGTGACGAGATGGGTCCGCCGCTGGTTTTCGGGTTCCCGGTGAAAACACATCATTAGGCGGATTATGGCGGCTTTTGCGGTGTGAGGTGAGACTGTCACATACATACACAACGTGCCGAAAGCTCGTATTGTTGCCGAAGAATGGCTCAAAGCGGTCAGATACAAAATGTAAACAATGGGACCGAGGCGCCGATTAACCCCGGGGGGGCAATTCAACGCTCCCTCCTTCATCTTGCCGTGCGCTTATAAACTAGTTATACCCTTATGTCATTATCCGTTTGTATTCGCACGCATCAGAGGGAGAAGGGAAGGGACTAATATTCTGTATGTTTACAGAGCGAAGGGTAATTATGCCCGTTACCGAGGTTCAGTCAACGGTGATAATGGTCGGTAAGTGCCAATTTGAAAAAACGACATTGGTACGCGTACAAGTATCCATAGGGGATTTGCATTACCGACGTTATTACTTGTAACATGTAACTCTCTTCTAGCCACATGACACCCCATGCAGCTTCATGCCGCTCTATTAAGGGTAAATGAAAAAACTAGAAAATTTATGTAATTCACAAAAAAGCATTACAGGAATTAGTGCAAACTGAAGTACTTCTGCAGGATAATATTCGATAAATTTAACGCAACTACCAGTTAGTGAAATTTCTTTAAAATTTTCTATTTAAAGTAAAATCGGGCACAATCTTCAGTCCATCCGATTAGTAGTTGCTTGCAAATTGATCAGTCACAAAGAAGCTACTGGAAGTATTGACTATTGATAGTATTTAACAAAATTTCCGGTGGACTAATATCGAAAAAATGGCTCTTTTCTTTACTATATTGGCAATTTTTTTGTTTGAAATTTAATATCAAAAACTAAACAAATTAATCACGAGAGCATGTTTTGTATGAATTTTTCCTTTCTTTATCCAACTTAAGAATATTGTTCTTTCAGCAGTTTGTAAATTTCTCTTAAGGTAAAAGTGATAGTTAGAAGAGATTGTTTTGTAGATCTTCTGCAATTTCGAGTATGAGCTACTTTTTTCCATTTCTAGTGTTTGTTTCCTCTATTAATTTATACAAAAATTGCTCTCAAAACTTTTTATCTCAAGACCTCCCAAATTTTCTTTAGTGCCTTCTTTGAGAAATTTTCTCGACACACTATTTTCTTGTCCTATTATTTATGGGAACTTTGCACCTTTTCTTAATACGTTTTTTAAATATTTTTTTAGATTAAGAGTTAGATACTTTTGCACTTTTTTCAACACTCTTTGTTAGCAACATCTAAGTGCCGCTAACAATTACGAAATTAAATATAAAATTGAAGAGCAACAAACACTTCGACATGTATAAATTTATTTGTTACGCTTCTATGAAAAATAATCTAAAACTTTGCCAATTAATTTTAATTTTGGTAAATTTGCTAAATATTTTTTTTTTAATTCGGTGTCATTTTATTATTGGTCACGAGTTTCCAAAGTAATCAAAAAAAATTGAATGGAAACTCGAACTGAAATTTTCAAATTGGATCAAGAAGACACGTAGGTACCTATTTCTGATTACTGCAGAACTTATGTAATTCACAAAAGAGCATTACAGGAATCAGTGCAAACTAAAGTATTCCTGCAGGATTGATAAATTGAATGCATCTATTATTTAGTGAAAGATCTTTAAAATTTTCTGTTGTTAAAAAAAAATCGGGGTATTCTTCAGTTTATCCGATTTTAGTTGTTTGAGAATTAATTAGTCGCAAAGAAACTATTGGAAGTAACCAAAATGTTATTGACAGTGACATATTTTTAACTAAATTTCCCGTTGACTAACATCGGAAAAGGAGCATAAAAAATTTACTCCTTCATCTTAACTGTATTGACAATTTCTTTGGTTTAAATTTAGCATCGAAATTAATTTTAATATAAATATTCAATGTTTTTCTTTAAGCAGTTTGTAGATTTTTGTTAAGGAAGAATTAATAATTAGAAGAGATTATTTTGAAGATTTTCTGGGAGCTTGAATATAAACAATTTTTTTCTATCCCTAATGCTTGTTTCCTTTGTTAGTCTTTGCGAAAATTGCTCACTAAACTTTTTGCCTCAGAACCTCTCAAATTTTCTTTTGTACCTTCTTTGTGAAATTTTCTTGACACAATCTTTTTTTGTCCTATTATTTATGGGAACTTTGGACTTTTTCCTGATACGTTTTTTAAATCTTTTTAAAGTTTTTTTTATATTAGGCAATAGATACTTTTGCGCTTTTTTCTACACTCTTTGTTAACAACATCTAAGTGCCGCTAACAATTACGAAATTAAATATAAAATTGAAGAGCAACAAACACTTCGACATGTATAAATTTATTTGTTACGCTTCTATGAAAAATAATCTAAAACTTTGCCAATTAATTTTAATTTTGGTAAATTTGCTAAATATTTTTTTTTTAATTCGGTGTCATTTTATTATTGGTCACGAGTTTCCAAAGTAATCAAAAAAAATTGAATGGAAACTCGAACTGAAATTTTCAAATTGGATCAAGAAGACACGTAGGTACCTATTTCTGATTACTGCAGAACTTATGTAATTCACAAAAGAGCATTACAGGAATCAGTGCAAACTAAAATACTCCTGCAAGATTGATAAATTAAATGCATCTATTACTTAGTGAAAGATCTTTAAAATTTTCTGTTGTTAAAAGAAAATCGGGGTATTCTTCAGTTCATCCGATTTTAGTTGTTTGAGAATTAATTAGTCGCAAAGAAACTATTGGAAGTAACCAAAATGTTATTGACAGTGACATATTTTTAACTGAATTTCCCGTTGACTAACGTCGGAAAAGGGGCATAAAAAATTTACTCCTTCATCTTAACTGTGTTGACAATTTCTTTGGTTTAAATTTAGCATCGAAATTAAATTTAATATAAATATTCAATGTTTTTCTTTAAGCAGTATGTAGATTTTTGTTAAGGAAGAATTAATAATTAGAAGAGATTATTTTGAAGATTTTCTGGGAGCTTGAATATAAACTATTTTTTTCCATCCCTAATGCTTGTTTCCTTTGTTAATCTTTACGAAAATTGCTCCCTAAACTTTTTGCCTCAATGCCTCTCAAATTTTCTTTTGTACCTTCTTTATGAAATTTTCTTGACACAATCTTTTTTTGTCCTATTATTTATGGAAACTTTGGACTTTTTCCTGATACGTTTTTTAAATCTTTTTAAAGATTTTTTTAGATTAGGCAATAGATACTTTTGCGCTTTTTTCTACACTCTTTGTTCTCTAACTCTAATGTAGCAACATCAAAGTGTCGCTAGAAATTACGAAATTAATATAAAGTAGAAGAACAACAAACACTTCGACATGTATCAATTTTTTTGTTACGGTTCTATGAAGAATAATCTAAAACCTTGCCAATTAACTGTAATTTTGTTACAAAAATCTTTTAAGTATTTAACTAAAAAAAAATTTAAATTTGGTGTCGATTTATTATTGGTCACGAGTTTCCAACTTAATCAAGAAAAGTTGAATGGAAACTTCAACTGAAATTTTCAAATTGGATCAAGAAAACACGTAGGTACCTATTTCTGATTACTGCAGAATTTATGTAATTCACAAAAGAGCATTACAGGAATTAGTGCAAACTGAAGTACTCCTGCAGGATAATATTCGATAAATTTAACGCATCCTACCACTTAGTAAAATTCCTTTAAAATTTTTTGTTTAAAGTAAAATTGGGCACAATCTTCAGTCGATCCGATTAGTAGTTGCTTGGAAATTGATTAATCACAAAGAAACTATTGGAAGTAACCAAAATGCTATTGACAGTGACATATTTTCAACTAAATTACCCTTTGATTAACGTCGGAAAAGGGGCATAAAAATTTACTCCTTCATCTTAACTGTGTTGCCAATTTTTCTGTTTTAAATTTAACATTGAAATCTAATTTAATATCAATATTCAATGTTTTTCTTCAAGCAGTTTGTAGATTTCTGTTAAAGGAAAAGTGATAATTAGAAAAGAATATTTTGTAGATCTTCTGCAAGTTTGAATATTAACAATTTCTTCCATTCCTAATGTTTGTTTCCTCTGTTAATCTTTACGAAATTTGCTTCAAAGCCTCTCAATTTTTTTTTACCTTCTTTGTGAAATTTTCAAAACACACTGTTTCCTTGTCCTATTATTGATAGGAACTTTCCGTTTTTTCCTGATTTGTTGGTCTCAATATTTATTCGTTTTTTAAATCTTTTTAAAGATTAGATTAGGCAATAAATACTTTTGCACTTTTTTCCACACTCTTTGTTTCCTAACTTTAATGTAGCAGCATCTAAATGTGGCTAAAAATTACCAATAAAGTAGAAGAGCAACAAACACTTTGACCGGTATCAATTTTTTAGTTACTTTTTATGAAAAATTTGCTAATTCAACTTTAATTTTGTTGTAAGTATGGAGCTAAATATTTTTTAAGAACTCGGTCTCATTTTATTGTTGGTCACGATTTTCCAACGCAATCAAGAAAAGTTAAATCGAAACGCGAACTAAAATATTCAAATTGGATCAAGAAGACGCGTAGGTACTTTTGATTACTGGAGAATTTATGGTTGAAATCTGGTTAAAACTCCAACGCTCCACATAACATGAGGCGGACGTTGGAAATGAACAAAATAAAGATGATACTGACTAATACTGGTGCAAGAGGCCAAAGGTGCTGCATATCAATGTCCACTTTTAGTTGAATGTGATTAATTACTTCTGAACCAGTTTATTATCTAATGTGTTGAAGGTTTCAATTGAACTCTCAAAATGTTGTCATAACTTAATTGCTGCAACTTTTTTCATAACAAAAACGAAATTAAATAAGTGTAAAGAGAATCAGCGGATTTAGTGGGGTACGTTTACGAAAACCGCCATATGCAAACCCTGCAATTTATTCAATTTGCAACTATCTCAATGGACCATATGAGGCGTACACAATCATCATAATGATAGTGTAGAACCCTCTGCACCGTTGTCATTTTCTGAGGTACGAACCGCCTTTAATACTATCACTATCCCTGCCAGATGTCATTATAAAAACTCAGCATGAGGTAGCTTTCAATCGGGAAGTTTTTAATGTGCCCTCCGCAACACGAAACGAAAATTTTCGTCGTTTGTTTGCTCCGATTCTCAGGTAAAAATCATTAAAAAGTGTAACTATAACAACATGTCAGAATTTATAAGGATAGCGAGCACCTTTAGGGAACCCTTTTAAGCTTCGATTAGGGGTGGGTAAGATGAAGGGCTGATAAGCGGCGAATTAGTGAAGCTTTAAAACAGATTTCTATGCAATCGGCATGATCATCATCCACTTTAGGTAATGCGATGCAGAACGGCACGCATCATTTTAAAACACGTTACCGTCATTATTGCTATTGAATGGAGTGATTTTCTGACTGTTACGATCAAGTCTGATAACGTTAATAATACACTACAAACATAATCCGGCCACTTTAAAATATTACCCGCGATTTCCTGCTAAACTCCCGCTTTTCCAACCATAAATTTCGTGTGTTCAACAGAAATTTCGCGTTGTTGCAGCGTTGAGGTACGCAAAATATTGCTGCGTCGACACGGGAGCAGGAAAATTAATTGGTTTTTATCGCGTGATTGCTTTGTTGGGAACATATTCGGGATTGTGGCTGGTTCCAATCATTGCCGTGGCCATGATTCGATCAGCGTAATTCAGTATTTGCTTTATATTAGACCGTTTCTGGATGGAACGTGTGCGCTTTGTGTTCGAGTAGAGGCTAAATCGTATCAACGTTGCTGATCTCCTCCTTACATACTTTATTGGTTGTTATTGTATTGTGACCGGCACAATTGGCTCAATGGAACGGGAAATCGAACTGTATGGGACCTACACCAGTTAGAGGGCAGGAAACGACAATTTTCGAAGATCGGAGGAAATTGAAATAACGATTACAAAAATAACCCGCCGATTTTAGGGCGGATTTACCAAAACGAAACGAAATAACTGCGCAGAAGCGACAGGGAAATATTTTACGATAACCAGAGTCGGATGGGACGAGTTTTTATGCGAGAAACTGTCGCAGCAGGAAAATGAAAAAAAAAATTTTTTACTTCAAATAAAATCGATAGCTGTTTAGAGATGTTACAACGGAAACAAATCTTTACAAGTTATCTCGTTTCTATAATAATTTCTTACAAAAAAATAATATTTTTAAAATAACTAAAAAATGTTTCACGCGATTTCAACATAGAATAAAAATTGTACAATTTGAAGATATTTTAAAATATTAGCGGGTCATTTATTGGATAGAGCTAAAATTTTTGAGGTAAAGCAATTTTTTTATCTATCAATTGAGCCGATTTTAAACCAAAATCAAAAACTATTTAAATTTATAATTACAAAATTTTATTGGAGTAAAAATTCTTTTAGACATCCAAGTTTTGTGAAATTTTCGATTTTCTGGTTACGCCAATTTACAATTGTATCAATTAAAATAAATTCTGTCGATATTTAATTTATTTTTGAAAAATCCTCACCTACTAATTCCATGTTGATAAAATTTTTATTAATATCCAGGTGCAGTTATCATTAGTGCCAATGTTTAGAATTCATTGTCACTTTTGTTTTCGTTTATCACTCTTAACCCTCGTTAATTTTGTAAGTCGCAGAAAATTTGAGACCTAAAATGCTAATAGATTCAGTCAATTTTTTGATAGCTTTCTCATAACTGCCGGGGCCCCAAATCTGAATAATCCTTTGACCCTTACGTGCTTGAATTTGTTCTTTGAGCCCGATTTTTTGTCCCTTGAGCACCATTCTGTAAAGGCGTTACAGTTGAAAACGTATTAAGCACTTGAAACCATTATTCTATTATATTCCGAAATCCCCTGTTTGGCCCAACATTTATTGTCGCAGTTTGGAAAAAGCCGTAATGAGACGACCCCCTCTCCTGATCCCATAATGCTCCTGTTTCCCATTGTGGTCGCCTTGAAAAGAGCACGGGATTGCAAACATTATAAAGCCGCGTCGGAATATTGCATTTCAAGAGTCTTGCATTCCTCCATATTTACAGTATCTGTGCGGATCTCGGACTGCAACAAGTATCAATAGGAAGCTTAGCCGCATTCGAGGGAACTGTGCAAAGAAACGGACTATTGTAATTGCGGTTTGTTTGGGGGTTTACTTTATGTCCCGCTGAGAACGTGGCCCGTGTCAGATACCTATCCACCTACAACTGAAGGACCGGAAGAATCCGCGCGACTGTTATATAGAGTGAATGAATATCGACAGATGTTGACGATATCAACGCATCTATATTGTTGAAATGTTTGACAATTTTCTGGATATACAAATGAAATTTGGAGAAAATATAATCCTTTGAATGGGGGTTAGAGGATCAACAAGATATGACAAGATTGACCAAAGCACGAGTTACATGCCATAATCGGTTTCGTCAATTGTGATCAGTGATGGTTCGTTTATGCAGCACATAATACACGTAGTTGTTGCTGTTGTTTCATTTAGTAACAATAATTTGGTTTGTTACGAAATCGCAATCTCGTGAACAATCTCGTAACAAAGTTGCAAATTTAATGAAAAAACAATTATTCCAGGATCTCGTCATTTGCTAATTATACAAGCAAATTGAAATTTCTTCACTAAGGAGAAAAAGTTAGCGTTTTATGGATTTTTAAAACTAATTTATGGTACTTGAAATCTCGCTTTGTTTAGCCCTAAAAATAATTATTAACTAATCCTAGCCAGTGACGTTACAGTTATTTTTTGGGGGTGTTGAATCTCTTTCCGATTTCACTCTACACTTTGATCTAACAGCAATTAATTTTCCAACGAATATTTATTAGATAGAAAGTAATTTAGAATTTGTTGATTGTTGTTTACAAGTTTGGAGACGGTTTAAAATTATTATTTCTACCTTCTCGACTCATTTTTTCTGTATGATGCGTATTGGTATCTACTAATGTGATGAAGACAAAAAAATTAATAAAAAAAATAAAAAGCAATAAAAAATTTGCTATAACAACTTTCACATTAGAAGAAGCAACGAAAACGAAGAGTTTTTTTTATTTTTTTCTCAATTTCTCACAATTTCTATCAAAGTTTTCTATTGCTTAAAACTTAAACTTTTTCTCATTTGGATTTCTTCTCTCATGTAATTTTTTTTATTTACTCAAAATTTCGAAAAGTTCTCTTTGAAAAATTTATTATGACATAGGCAGCACATAATTATGTTGGAAAATAATTAAATAACAAAATGAATGCTAATAATTCCAGTCCCGAGCACTTAGTTTGTAATTTATGAAAATTTCTGGTCTGCGGTAAAAAATTGTTTCGAAAAATTGCGGCCCACCGAATTTTTGAATGTTCAAGTTCCTCATTGTGGGCTGAAAAATATCACAAAAACATCTCCGGATTTTCACTTGCACGTCGTAAGCACCACGTGAAGATTTATGACTATGCAATGTCGTGGTGCTAATAAGGGTTTGAGGGTATAATTTTTTAAAGGCTACAAGAGATGAAAATTAGACAGAATCGATTTAAAATACAGACACCACCATATTATTTTTTGGTGAATGATTAGGTGGTTTAGGTGATTGATGGTTATTGTAGGGTAAAATTTCGAATTGACCCGCCATTGTAGAGAAAACTACAGAATTAGAGGATGCTTCAAAAACTCAAAGTGGTTGTGTGGAAGACAATTAAATAAGCAAGAATAAGACGAAAAATCGTCCGCATTCACAAAAATTTTAATGGGTAACGTCCCTTACCGGGGAGGTTGTAAATTTTGTGAAAATTTTGAAAAATATCAACTGCTCGTATTAAATTTTAGATCAAGGACCAGAAATCGAATTTAATCACTCAAAATTTTCGACAGAAAATAATTATTGTAACCAATCGCTTCGACGTTGAAACTGTTGATTTTAGTGCTACAACGTCGGCTCAATTAATTTATGCGTAATGACATAATTTGTAGCGCCGATGAGCCATAACGGCGTCGATGAAAGTAACGACATGTTGACAAAATTAGTGACCGAGAAGTGTTATTAGTGGTTGCAGCACAGCGAGGATAAATGCATCAACTGGTGCTTCGGTATTTACTGACGGCCCTCCGTTAAGCCCTTCATCCCTCTAAACACCGATTCGTGTCACGCAGGGTCGCCAACGACAATACGCATATTAAAATTTTGACAATGTTAAATCCCTCTCCAATTTCCTTTAAAAACACTTAAGCGATATTTGCCGTATTAGAATCTCGCCTTTGATGCTTCGTTGCTTTTTTCAGGTTTTTACGTTAAGGCGCTAAAAATTACTGAACATCATCCGAGCGTCGGGACGCTCGCTTGCGATGATGATGACGACGTTCGTTTTTAACAGGACGGCGTCGCTGTAATTTTCTTTTATACCTTGAGTACTAAATGAAATTATTATTATTATTAACGATGCTAACAATATTCGTGCATAGTACAAATGACTTTTAAATTGAATTGTACGCCGGAGGCCGGGCGCTTCAAAAATGGAGTACATAATGCGATTAGTTCCAAGATAGGACGCCAGATGGGAGCTGCTATAAAAATGCTTTTATTACATTTCCAGCTACAATGGGCCGTTTAAGGACAAATTGGCACATTGTTACTCTCTGTCGTGGATGTGTGTTGGGACGCCGTGATTGTTTTATACTCTTTGTGCGCCCCCCTAATTCGATTTTGCTGATGCGATAGTGTTTTTAATCATAAATAAATGACTACAAGCCCATTAACTAGACGACGACCCACCCTTAAATTTTAGTTAACATCGAACCAAAAATCGAAAAATAATTGAATAATTCGACGTGGATCAACTCCGTTAATTAGTTGGAGAACTATGAAACTGGCGGCGACACGGGATCAAATGTAAACATGAAACATGTTTCGGGCTTCACGACGTCATAATGAAACTAAATTGTTTAAATGTTGGTAACACAAATATTGGAGCGCCGTAAACCGATTTAATTTCCGGGAGCCCGGCCGCATGACTATGGTAATTAGCGCGCAGGTGGAGGCCCCCGCCCTGCGGCGGACAGACGGAGAACTAATCATGACTGCGACCGCAGTTAGACTCTATTATTTACTCTACTGCTTTCATTGATTGGTTCTGATTGGAAATGTCGATGGAAAACCGACGGCTCTTGGGTCAACAAAAAACATGGAAAAGAAAGATATTCTCCCCCACTATGTATTCGGAACTTACAACCCTACCGGAGAAACACCAAGAATTAGCTACAATCCAGTAGTATCTAACTATAATAAGTGAAACTAATAAGAGTAGCTAAAGTCTAAAATTTCTATCGCCTGTTGTTAAATGAGAAAGAAAATCTTTTAGCACTATGTTTTTATTCTCATATTCTTTGTTTTTCCAGTAGATCCTTCATCTTTCCTACGCTCTCAAATTTTTTAAACACATCTAGGAGTTTGTAAGCATTTTTTGTCATTATTAAACCATATAAAGAAGTTTGACTAAAATATATTTATACTTGGGATTCCCAAAGCGTTAGATTTTGAGTCTTAAAGTTGGCGGCAAAAAGAAAGGGAACGAAAGAGCCAAGAAGCTTCTTACAGAAGTCTATCTGACGATGCTGTCAATTGGACGATTATTCAATTTGTAATTACTCCGGCACTTCACTAGCTACAAGAAAACTATAGCAAATAACCTAATTCTGGCAATAGTAATATGTTGCCTGAAATTGTAGATGAGTTCTCGATGTCAAAATTTCGAATTTTCTTGTTTATATTTTTATAACATTGATGGTAATTTGATAATTTTAGAGGAGATGATAGTTAAATTATTACAAATAGAATTGGAGAAGAATGGATGCGTGCTAATTTTTCGTCGTTTCACTTTACAACCCCATTCAATTTTTTTTCTTTGCCACACTTACAGAAGTACAAAAGCAGTGTCATGCTTATAACAACCCGTGCGTGCGACAGAGAACGCGAATCAATTTAACTACACTCTTTAAAGCCCTCAATACCGTTGTGTTAAATTTGTATTGTTCCCGTTGTCGCTTAAGGGTTCTCATCAAACTTTATAATTTTTTAACGTTAGGTCTGTCGTGGATTGTAAATTTTGAAATAAAATATTTAAAATTTTGCATACTCATTTTGAGATTTTCAACTTTAACATTTAAAAATTATTTACGTATAAACTGTTTTTGAACCCAAAAGTTTCCTCAAGTTCTCTGCCACCTTCATATGCAATTTTTTTGACACTTGCTTACTGACTTCAATGATTCAAAGTTTAATTATTTCATTTTTACCACCAAAGAATTTATCCTAAATTTTTTAAAATTCCGTAGATACTTTCCGGACTTTGATACCTACTATCAGGTTTATAGAAAACATGATAACTGGTTGTGCAATAACTAAATTGAAGACATATGCGGGTTTAATTTTTACAGGTATAGAATTCATTTTCATCTACATCAAACCGTTTGTTTTAAAAAAATTAGAAATATTTAAGTTTTATTTCTTTAAAACTCCCAATTTTACCTACCTGAAAAGGGGCGGACCCCAGCAAAATTTACAGCCGGCAACAATAATAAAATGTGACACTTGGGTGGCAATGAAAATAACTATGTCATATTCTATTGGTGTTATTGAGTATGTATGGGTTGGGGTACGGTTTCTTTTTTTCCAAGTAGGTAGAATTAGGCGTTTTAAAGAGATGTAACTCAAGGTTTTCCTATTTACTTAAAAGAAGCGGTTTAATGTAGGAAAAAATAAATGTCACATGGGTATCGAGAATAATTCTTTACGTCAGGATAAATAGAAAAATTAATACGTCGCTATTAAAAAAAAAATTCCACAGGGAAAAATGCGCTTTAATATAGTCTTAACATTTTCAATTTTTTTCTTAAGTCAAGAGAACTTTAGTCCTTAGACAGGAGAACATTGGTTTTATATTTTTGACTAGACGTGCATTCTTCACAACTTTACCTCTGAGTTTTGCTGAAACTTCAATGTCAAATCTTTAAAACATTCCACAGTAGTGCGAGTTTCAGATTCTTAACGTTCTAACGTCTAATTTTGAAAATATTTTTCATATCACTATGTGTGGCATACCGAACTCTTGGCTAATTTATCAATAATAGGAATTTTAGTTCATAACAGAATCTTTTAATTTTTCAGCACTTCATGGTCCTGTTAACACTTCAGTGTAATAATTTTCTAATATTTATCACATAGCTCCGGTTGCACAAAATTTTGATTGGTGGTTACAGAGCGATTCGTTGGTTTTGAAAAATTTGCAAGAAAGGAAAGTTAATGTCAGTTAAATTCCCACAAAATGCAACAAACGTCTAATGACAATAGAAATTTTAGAGTTTTGCTGATGGCTCGTTAAACTCTCGTCACAGTTGTGCAACCGTCACTTGCCGATAGGCATTCCAAAGTTTTTTTTCCAATTTTTTTTTGGTCATTTCAATTATTTTTCAAAATAATAATTGTACACAGGGTAAATTTTTAAAAACTAAAGTACATCATTAAACATATAACGGCTTGTTAAGCTCTCGTTACGGTTGTGTAACCGGAGCTGTGACATATTCCTAAACGTAGGAAGTGTCAGCTAAATTCCTACAGAATGCAACAAACGTCTAATGATCAGTTAACGTAACGAAGATTTTAGAGAGAGGTTAACGGCTCTTTAAACTCTTGTTACGGTTGTGTAACCGAAGCTGAGACATATTCTTGAACGTAGGAAGGAAAATTAATGTCAGTTAATTTCCTACAGAATGCAACAAACGTCTAATGACCAGTTAATGCAATAAAAATTTTAGAGTTTTGCTGATGGCTCGTTAAACTCTCGTCACAGTTGTGCAACCGTCACTTGCCGATAGGCATTCCAAATTTTTTTTTCCAATTTTGTTTTTTTTTTGGTAATTTCAATTATTTTTCAAAATAATAATTGTACACAGGGTAAATTTTTAAAAACTAAAGTACATCATTAAACATATAACGGCTTGTTAAACTCTCGTTACGGTTGTGTAACCGTTGCTGTGACATATTCCTAAAAGTAGGAAGTGTCAGCTAAATTCCTACAGAATGCAACAAACGTCTAATGATCAGTTAACGTAACGAAGATTTTAGAGAGGCGTTAACGGCTCTTTAAACTCATGTTACGGTTGTGTAAAGGGAGCTGAGACATATTCTTGAACGTAGGAAGCAAAGTTAGTGTCAATTAATTTTCTGCAGAATGCAGCAAACGTCTAACGACCAGTTAATGTAATAAAATTTTTAGAGAGGCGTTAAACTCTCGTTTCGGTTTTGTAACCGGAGCTGAAACATATTCCTGAACGTAGAAATGATAAATGTTAACTTTCAAATTTTCAAATAGTACGGTTCTGTTAAACTAAAGAATTTAGTTGTTAGCAGTTACATTTCTAATTTTTTGGTTTAGAAGCCTTCGGTATTAAACACCACTGTTACTGTTGTGTTTGCTGTAAAATTGAGTGAGTCCATCACTAAGCTTTATCCTATTATCACTATTAGCTTGCAGATATTTCTGGAGGCTCATCGCTAACCTCCTAAAAATATTAAAGTAGCATAAAGTGCGTATTTTTTTCTCATGCAAATAAAATAAAAATACACTGATGCGCGTATTTTTCTATCAGTGTTAATAAATTAAATTCAGACGTGAGTCTTCTTCAGTTGCTTGCTGAAAAAGAAAAAGAACTGTAATTTGCGCTTTTTTGAATTTTTTTTAATATTGATGGCACAAAACTCGTATCCACTAGATATTGCTTTCATAACTATTTGACTGCGCTATTGTTTATCAGTTTTTTGTCGTCAAGCAAAAATCCGTGCCAATAATTCTAGAGAAAGAACACCGCCACCAATTGATTGAGAGCTCTCGTGCTAAGAGTATCAAAATCAAAATAAATAAAACTAGAAACAGTAACTGCATCTTTACCCAAAAATGTCTTTATTATCATTACAAAAATAAAAAAAATATTGCCGTATGGTGGTCACATTGTTTGTAGTGGTTATTGTGTGGTAAACAAGAGTGAGAATAACTTTAAAGCAAATATTTATAATAAAATCAAAATAAATTATCCAGTTACAAAAATTATCGTACAGTAAAAATTAATTTGATTTCAAATCAATGGTAGAGTAAGCTGTATCGAAAAATCCCGAAACGCTGCTCCAAAAAAAATTAAAACCCTTTCCTCGTCATTTACAGCCGAAGAAATCACCGCAGCTACCACTTTCATTAGAAAAATGCCTTAATTTTTATTGGCTCAAAATGAACGAAGGTAGAAATTTGAAGACTGTTGATCCGATAAGTTGGACCAATGAGAACGTGTCAAATCGCTAGAGACTTGAGTTAATTATCTAAGCCAATTAGGGTTTGAAGATTAGACGCGAATCAGTCGTAGCTCTCGACTTGTCCATAAATATTTCGGCAGTTTTAAGTGTCGAGGCGTGGGAGTCCCTACCAGCAAGTCAATAAGAAAACTCGTCGATATCTCGATGATGGAATAACGTTAGAACCCAACAACATATCTTATTGGCAGCCCCACTTAAAAACGAGTAGCAATAGCAACATGTACAACTTAATCCAGATTGTTGACACCAATTTTCAAGCTTTTATCCCGTGAAATTTCCAGCACAGACTCTATTACTGTTGGCGGGCATCCAAACTTTCCATCTCTGTCTACCCTCCAGGACTCCATGATGGATGTCGACGCGCCGCCATTGGCCAATACACGAAACAACCCGCCCCCGAAAACCGCCCCTAGGTATCCAAGCGTGGAAGTCGACTTCACCAGTCAGTTCTTGTGACGCGATGGAATCGGACCGTTGTGAAGACACGTCCACCATGCTCAACTACGGTCTAGACGTGAAACCCATGCGGATGGTGTCAAGTCCAGGAACAGGACCACGACACACCATCGACAACATTTTGGGACTCGCCCGCAAAGAAGACGCTTCCGGCGATAGAGCAGCAACTCCTGGTAACGCCGAAAGTGCAGGTGAGAGAGCATTCGAAAATTTTAATTGGGGGATTACGAACCACTCGAACAATTTTTTTGTTTTTCGAATCAATTGGTTCAACAACAAACAACGCACTCAAACACGCAATTAAGACTCCTTCATCCTATTTGTCAATCTCGTAATCCTATCAAATTTAATTCCCTGTCAGGCGAACTGACGTCAAATTAGTGCTGCTGTCAATAGCGGATGAAGACGGTGGATCGGTTGCGTGTTTCGAAAAACAAACTATAACGTTCGAATAATTAAATTCGACAATTTCCAAAATTTTTATAAAAAACCAATTTGTTAAACGTCAATCATCGAGCAATTAACGCAATTAAAACACTTGTAACGCCATGATGAAACAAAACCGACTAATGGAAAGCAACCATGAAATCATAGTCGCTAATTGATGGGTGTAACTCATCAAAAATTAATTAATTTTCTCATTAACATATTTAAAAGAATTAAGTGCGTTAATTAATGTTACGGTAGCTTCGTCCCTTCTAATTTTGTTACGTGTCAATTTTTCGGGTTCGGAAAATTGTTTCGCTTTTTTTTTCGATTACGTTGTTCAGTTGTTGCTGTCTTCCCTATTAAATGTATTAAGTTGTGTCCTATTAAATTTAAGTTCGTTATGCAGCTTATGTAATTAATTCGTTTGTGTGATTATGTTAAACCGGCCGCCATGTAATTAATTTCAAATTTTCAAATTGTTAATTAAGTTAAAGTAGTTATTCATGAGTCGTCTTCACGATGATCACGCCTTCACGTCGTAAAGATGGGAACCTTTTTATGTGCAGAGCATTTAATTTTTATTAATGCATCTTTGAACATGAAAGCTTCTGACTGATTTCATCACTTAACTCTAACAGAAACAAATCCAACTCGTTTTATTTCTTTTACCGATTGAGCTATAACTGCTTTTTTGTGCCTATAATCGTCTGCCTAAATCTAAATGTTCGCAGGAATGCAGGAAGCGACAAAAAAGTGGCTCCTAACGATATTTTTGTTATCGAAGCTTTTGTTATTTTTTTATAATTTTTTATGGTATTTTGGAAAAGTCTCAAAACCACTGAAGGTACCTACATCCATTTCTCAACTTATTAATGAAAAATTAAAATTAAAACTGGAAGTGTTGTCAATTTTTTTAAATTTCTATCAGAAATCACAAAAAGAATTTTTTTGTTGGTACCACAAGAAATTTTCTGCTATGAGAGTAAGAATTTAATTTTACTTGCCCACTAAGGAAATAGATTGACATAATGATTCTTTAGTTTGTGAGCTAATTCGTTGATACTGAAAATTTGCAATTAACGTAATATGACTCAAAATACTTACTAACGCAATAAAACAATTGAATAATAATAAATTATTTTGTTTTAAAACAATTTTTAGTTAATTTAATCAAAATTGGATTTTTTTAGAAGTTATAAATAGAAAATTTAAGTTGTCTAGCTCGTCACGGGAAGAATTTAGGTTTTTAATTTAATGTAGAAATGGTGGATGCGCCGGGAGAATCTGACAAAATTTAAATTGATGCAAATTTGAACAATCTTTCTAAAATAGTTAAATATCAGCTTGTCAATTTTTTTAAGACAATAATATTAATTAATTAATAACAATGATAACAACATTTTATTGATTTCTTATTAAATAATTTTGAAATATTAATCCCAATGTTGGGAAATTTTTTTCTATCTTTCTGCAAAATTCTTCATGTTACATCATTCATAGCAATGTAACGGAATTGTTGTTAAACAAACTTAAGATATCCACAAATTATAGCTCGCTTCAAACGTTTTAATGCAGTTACGAGTAAAAGTTTGTGTTTCTTTTGTAACAATTTTGTTTGCATAAACTTTTTAGTTTGAAGTTTATTTATTAAGTGCAATTGCAATTATTTCTCTAATTTTACTATAACATGCCAAAACGTTCTTTTGTAATTACAATATCTAATTACCGACTGACTAATTTACATAAATTTCCCTGTTTACAAAGCTAATTTTACTTGTCGCTTGTCCTACTTAATTGATAGTTTTCTACTGCAAGAATCGCCATCAAAAATTTTTTTTAAAGACAAAGTGGTCTATATGAAAAAATTTGAAAACACAACAATTGCTAAATTGTAGTTGAATGCATAATTGTAATTGCCAAATTGCCATTTTATTGTTATTACTTAAAAATATCGTAAACTAAAAACCAAAGGGAAGCGCCTAATTGAAAATTGTTCAAGAGATCAATTTAATCTTTGGCATTTTTGACATGTATTGGGCAAAGCATTTAAATTCATTTAAAATTTTAAGTTACCATTCCTTCATTTTTCAAAAAATTTGTATACAAAGTGTATATACATTAGCAAAATAAATTTAATAAGTTCAGCTACCTTGCAATTAAAATCTTAAGATAACTTAAAAATTTACGTGCGTAAAGAATAGAAGTTGTCAATCGACAAATTAATGAGGAAATCGCTTTATTGAAGAAACGGACGAAATGAAATTTATTCTTTAGGGAAATAGTTTTTATTACAATAGGAACTACAAAACTAAAAACTAAAAAACATTTTAAATGGATTTTTATGGTCGTCAAAGATTCAAAAATTTGATTGGAAAAACATTTTCTAGTTTTCGACCGCATAATTTTTATTAAAAAATCGTTTTTACGCTGATATTCACTGTTGTTCTATTCCTCAATATTCTTCCAAGAATCAATTCTTTACAATCAAATTTCGGATCTTCAATATTCAATTAGTAGCGTGATGTCATCGACAGAGTAAGTTTAGATGAAACGGCCGGATAGTGGTCCAAAATGTGGCAATAATACGTGTCTGCATTGCGAAGAATGGTAGCGATAAAATCGGTTTTAGTTCATTAATCGAGTCTTTCGGTAGTACGGTTGTGGAACCGGTTGGGAGCCGCTGTTTAGCACCAAATTGATGCCCCCCGCCGTCCAATAACACGCCCGTAACTAACCATTGTTTGGCAAGAATGGTCTTTTAATTGATGAATTAAGGAAAATTAAGTTGTAGAACGCCGCCAGGTGTCCAACTGGACCACTTAACGCCGATTGGCAGCACTGATTTTATCGGGAATTCGCTCGACTCCACCAAGCAAGAGGAATTTCGCCGACCAGCCACCTGTATTGTCGATGGTGTGTAAAAGCGCCATTACCTCCAGTTTGTTCTTGAGTTAAGCAATTGATTATTTAATTAGGAACATTGATCCGTCGGCCGTTTTCGTGCCGTCTAATTGCCCAGCATTAATAATAAACACAACAGATTTGCGATAAGAACGGTAATTGTTAATTGCGTTTTCGCATGCACGCGTCTTTTCCACATCGGCTTTTAAAATTTCCCCGCTTGTTTAACAACGTATAACGTAATTGGTTCGTTGTATGCGGACCTAAAAATTGGTACTATTGACGATGCGGTCGGGGCGAGCCGCAAAGTGACGAAAGAGGGCCGATATTGTTTCGACGAAAAATCATCAATCATTACGGATCGGGGTCAGAAATTTGAAAACTTATTGCTTTTACTTTCGATAGGTCCCAAATATTCTTTGTTGTTTTAGACAATCGAGGTCTTCTGTTTGCATCGAGTAATTTATAGTCTTGGGGAGACAATTAGCTGAGTCCCATTAACAAATAATTAATGTTGTTTCAGAAAGTTCACTCTTTAAAATTGATTTAAAGTTTGTATTATTTGAAGAAATTCAAGAAACTTTCTAGTTATTACAAATAGGACAATACACCAAGAATTCAGGGGTAGATTAGAAAATTTTGGACCAAAGCGAAAAAGTTGCTTCTAATCCACATTCAACGGACTAATAAGGCGAAAATTAAGAATTTTGTTGCCATATCTTCAAAATTAAGTTTCAAATAAAAAAAATTGCGGCCCTTTTGCCAAAAAAATTTCAACTTAAATGTATCAAAAACGAAAAAAAATTTCTCCTTGTAGTTTCGATCAGTGACTAGTTTAATTACATAAATTAAATGTTTTATTGTTTTATTTTTATCTCAAGCAAATCTTTGTTAGTACTGATTTCCTTCGTGTTGATGAAAAATGCTTCCCCCTGCCTTTGCTGCCTTATTTTTGGTTATCGCGCCAATATTGATGGAATTAATTTAAATAATGCGCCATTAATTACTGTCTGCAATACGTCACTTTAATTTCTGGTCTTTAGTGGCTCGACATTAAACAAATCTAATGTGACGTTTATTATGAACGGAATTTATTAGTATTTTGCATGATTAAAAAAACGCACCCTGAAAACCCAGCAAAGTCCGATTAATCGCACCTGACGGCTACGGAAAACGTTAAAATTAAAACTGCACAATATCACCAACACACGCACAGATTTTATTAGCTATCGCCTTGGTGACGGTGTGCGGTGGTAATTACAAAAAGGGCGCAAGCGAAGTTGATGATTGAACAATTTTGAATGTGAGATTTTTTCTGTTTTTATCTGCATAACGCAGAAATCATCAAAGGGCACAACTTTGTGCAGGACGACAAAATTAATTTTATTACTGCATCGAAGATGAATCGAATCAAAATTAATTGACGAATCGAATAATAAAATTGAATGAGTTTGGCGGCGTCGCGACGAACAATTATTTAAATCAAATTGTTAAAAAATAAAAAGTCCACAAAGAAATTTCATTTTCTATAAATTTTGAAGTAATTCCAAAACCTACAAAGTATTTCTATTTTCCTGATAATTCCTAATATACTAACATGACAGGCACCGATCTCTAATATTGTTTCTTATTTTTGCAATGTTTTTTGGTTTTTCCACGTGAATTTCGTTTGTTTGGTTCAGATATATTCTCGTAAATAATTCTTAGATTTTTAATTAAAAAGGAATGAGACTTTAACAAATTTTTTCAGCTGAGAAAAATTTGCAAAAAATATGGGACGCCTTTTGATTCACAACTAAAGATTTTTATGGTATCGCTTTCTATTTTTGCAATGCCTTTTTTTGAAAAGCTTAAGTTACCTCTTTTTCATTATAGAATTTCCGATTTTACTAAATGTTTTTTGATTTTTCCACGTAAATTTTGATCGACTTCAGGTTTTCCATATACTTGACATAGATAATTCTTAGATTTTTAATTAAAACGATATCAGACCTTAACAAACTTTCTAAACTGAGAAAATTTTGCAAAGAAATATAGGACGCTTTTTGATTCACAACTAAAAATTTTTATGGTATTGCTTTCCATTTTTGCAATGCCCTTTTTTGAAAAGCTTAAGTTATCTCTTTTTCATTAAAGAATTTCCGATTTTACTAAATGTTTTTTGATTCTTCCACGTAAATTTTGTTCGACCGGTTCAGGTTTTCTATATACTCGACATAGATAATTCTTAGATTTTTAATTAAAACGATATCAGATCTTAACAAACTTTTTATACTGAGAAAATTTTGCAAAAAAATATGGGACGCCTTTTGATTCACAACTAAAAATTTTTATGGTATTGTTTTCTATTTTTGCAATGCCTTTTTTTGAAAAGCATAAGTTACCTCTTTTTCATTGAAGAATTTCCGATTTTACTAAATGTTTTTTGATTTTTTCACGTAAATTTTGTTCGACTGGTTCAGGTTTTCCATATGCTCGACATAGATAATTCTTAGATTTTTAATTAAAACGATATCAGACCTTAACAAACATTTTAAACTGAGAAAATTTTGCAAAAAAATATGGGACGCCTCTTGATTCACAACTAAAAATTTTTATGGTATTGTTTTCTATTTTTGCAATGCCTTTTTTTGAAAAGCATAAGTTACCTCTTTTTCATTGAAGAATTTCCGATTTTACTAAATGTTTTTTGATTTTTTCACGTAAATTTTGTTCGACTGGTTCAGGTTTTCCATATGCTCGACATAGATAATTCTTAGATTTTTAATTAAAACGATATCAGACCTTAACAAACATTTTAAACTGAGAAAATTTTGCAAAAAAATATGGGACGCCTCTTGATTCACAACTAAAAATTTTTATGGTATTGTTTTCTATTTTTGCAATGCCTTTTTTTGAAAAGCATAAGTTACCTCTTTTTCATTGAAGAATTTCCGATTTTACTAAATGTTTTTTGATTTTTTCACGTAAATTTTGTTCGACTGGTTCAGGTTTTCCATATACTCGACATAGATAATTCTTAGATTTTTAATTAAAACGATATCAGATCTTAACAAACATTTTAAACTAAGAAAATTTTGGAAAAAAATATGGGACGCCTTTTGATTCACAACTAAAGATTTTTATGGTATTGTTTTCTATTTTTGCAATGATCTTTTTTTGGAAAACCTAAGTTACCTCTCTTTTGTTAAAGAATTTCCAATTTTACTAAATGTTTTATGATTTTTCCACGTGAATTTTGTTCGATTGGTTCAGGCTTTCTATATACTCAACATAGAAAATTCTTAGATAAAATTTTTCAAAAAATATAGAACGCCTTTTGATTTACAACAAAAAAATTTTATGGTCTATTTTTGTATATGTCTTCAAAGCAAATTTGCAGGGCAATATTTTGTAAATATTTAGATATACCTAAACCCCAAATTTATGTATTATATTTTAATAATTATAAATCCATCATTTATTTCTTAGATTCTTTTAATAACATGAACATTATTGAATAAACATTTATTATGTGACACTTTTACTCGCGTAATTACAAAATTTTTAATTATTTGTTAACTCAACAAATTTCCAATCTCTTCCATATGTCAGAAATTTTACTTCTAACGGTTGTGGCGGCGATTTAATTTTTTTTTAGCCATTTATTGCTCCTGTAGGAAAATATAATAGGCAACCAAATTCGAATTTTATTGTTTCAGTTAATAAGATGAAAAACCGCAAGAGGTCAGTTGAACAATTGCAGAAAATTTAAAATAAAAGTGATGGTGTGATGGTAAAAATTGACGATCAAGATTTTTTTCTTCAAAGACTCTTAATCTTTCTTTCAGTATCCACAATTTTACCAAAGATTATGATTTAAGACTTTGAAAGGGTATATCAAGAACCGACGGACAAGAAGGCAGCAACTAAATTACGTAAACTTGGAAAGTCAATCATTAACATCAATTAAGCGAGAGCAATTTTTTTATTTTATCGACGTCAAGTACTTTCTTGTGCAACGATTCTCAGTATAAATATTTTAAATATGACAAAACTCAACAGAAATTATTTGCAATTTTTACAAAAAAATTGATCTAAAGTATTGGACCTCTGAATAATTTTTTTACATTAATTGTATTTCATTGTAATTTTTATTTAATAACATAAATATTGTTTTTGTTCACAAGTTGCTTAATTTAATTAATGTAATTAAATGTGCCAACTCTTATTTATGTAATTTTTGTTTTATTAGATTTGTGTCGTTGTGCTAATAAGGTTTTAAAGATTCGAATTTTTCAAAGACCACAACACCCCATGGTGCAAAATTAATAAAAAAATTAAACAGAATTGCCTTAAAATACTGACGGAATTATATAATTTTTGCTATAAAATTGGATGGGCGACAGTGAATTTCTTACGATAATTTCTAACTTGCTCTAGTAACATTAAATCTTTAGCAAAACTATTGTCGTTTAATTGACTCCGTAAAATTATTTAACAATTAATTCCAACAAATTATTTGAGAGATTGATTTGATATTACCATACGTCAAGTTGTGAGTTTCCGAACGATTCTCGTATCTATATGAAAAGATTACTTATAGATCAACACTTCACGGTTCGTTATTGAGTTTCGTTTCGAAATAAATTGAGACTCCCTACTTCCTTCTAGTCGAAACCCCAAACAAAAGTCTCCCGTAGTTCTTCAAGTTAATTGAGCGAATGGCGCTAAGTACCTGCAGCTTTTGCAGTAAGATAAAAAAAAGGTTGTCCGTTAAATGAGTTCCAGTTGTTGAGAGACACTGTAATCCGATTTCGTAGCGTGGCCTTACCGACGGCACCAATAACGACTACCGATTGACGTCCCCTGGTTCAAATCGGAAATTAATCACTTCTTGACGTACAATTAATTTGTAAATCTTACTAATTAGTGACTGTGCTGAGGTTTTATATAACACCAGTTAATTACGTTTTGCGCCGTCTAAAAAAAAGCAATTTGTGTAACGTGAAGTAGTTTCGAGAGGCCGTTCCCGCTTTAACTTCGAACAACAAAAAGTTTAATTATAATAAACCGGCCGGAATTTTCGCTTAAAACCCGACATTTTCACGTCTCAATTTAATCGCTGCACGATCGAAGATAAAGACGAATTATCTTAAGTACGTAAGCTTGATGCGGCGCACTCAGGAGCTTCGACTGACAGCCGAACTCTTCCTATCTCGATGTTACGATCTTGTCCGGTTCGACGTTTTAGTCTCGGACTTAAGAAGGGTGCTTCTAAATTCTAGCCTCAATCAGGCTTATCTGCGATCGCTGAATTAAAGTGAATCATAGAAATTAGTTGTGTTTTGGTTGCGTTCTTATAGCCCCCTTTTCTCCAACGTAATTCCGTCATTTAATGCAATAATAACACGTTGCCAGCATTTCACCTTATTTTCCGTGTTGGGGCTTTTGCTCGCGTGTTCGTAATCATGTCACCCGTGATACGGCGGGTTTAATGGAACACCACTTAGATTACTTAACTTGATGTTTTTATTTCGATTTAACTAGAAAAGCCGCTAATGCAGCGATGACTCGTACTAGGTGCCCCTCCGTTTCGTCGCCATTGCCGCTGTTTTATTGCATATAAAACGCTAATTGAGTTAGATATTACAGACTGTCGAAGCTAATTACGCTTTTACCGGCAGCTAAAGCTCTTCGTAAGCTCGAACGGTTTCGTTCGAACGACGTGCATGCGAACCGAACATTTCGAACCTGCTGTGTGCGCCTTTTCGTGTCTAGATTGTTTGTTAAAGTTGTTTGCTGATTTGTGGGCAATTTTTGCATTACCTGCTTATTTCATTTGCGTTTCTTTTGTTAATGTTCGTTTGCGTTTATGTCGCTGGTGTAATTGCACCGCAATAAACGTTGCCAGATAAAAGATATGTTTGTCTACAGTAATTATTATAATTATACCTTTGTTACGTCGTCTAATGAAATTATTATAAACTGCACCAACACAAACTTTATTTTTCGAAAAACTAAAACGCTCTTATGACAATAAGTTTTTAAGAATTCAGTAAAGCTGCCTGATTAATAAACTCGTACAACCCTCACAAAGAGAAATTGAAAATAATGCATATCGATTTTCAAAAGCATGAGATGAAAATCGTCTTCAGCTGTTACGATGTAACAAAATTGATGACCGATATTTTCGCAATTTTCATACCGTTAATTGCGTCAAAAGTATTTCGCATTTACAAAACTGGGCGCTGGAATTTTTTTAATTTTTTGGTACCTTGTTAACTAGAAAATCCTAGGGTGCACGTAAACCGTTTCTAGAGTGGAAGGTGGAATTAAAACGTCACGTTCTGAAATGCAAGTTATGAATGATGCAAATCCTAATCTTTACTAATTAGCACGTTAAAGTGACCATCTGTCTTTCAGGAAGTGAAAAATTTCAATCGATTAGCTGACATCTGGGCAATTGTGGACAAAATTTGGCTTATTTTCCAAATTTGCTGGTATTGTTATTCCTTTAAATTCTTTTACCTTGTAATAGTTTTTGTTTTTCCAATATTACGACAAACTAAGTGCACAGTTTGATTAATTTTCCTTAAAATTACAGAAATAAACTCAAGGCAAATATAAGTAAAACGCCAAATTTGCACAAATTTAATTGGCATCTGGAAAATTCACGAATTTTCTTTGGTATGGTATTTGTCCTAATTGAGTTGTAATATTAAAAAAATTCTTACCAAGCTTTGTTGAAAATTTTATAGTCACCTCTCTTTATGCAAACACATTAATGTCATTTATTTAGTTTTTGCTATCAACTAAGCAAAAGTACGTAAAAATCAACGTGCTATCTCCTGGAAATAATTTGCCAATGCAATGGCATTGAAAAAAATGTAATAATTTTGTTGTGTTTTACAGATAATTGCACTTTAACACTACAGTTGATAGTTTTTCGTACAATTTCATGTAATTTTTTTTCATTACTTTATTGATTAATTTAAAGTGTTTTTTTTAAGTAAATCGCCCATAATTCTCACTAAAAATGTTTATACTACAAACCCAAGTTATTGTTTGTCTACTCAAATATTCTAAACCTGAAAAAAAATAGCAAAGTTTGATGTACATGCACATAAATATTATAGACAAAGCTCTTAAAATTCTAAATATTTAAAACTGACTTGAAATCATAAAAATAAATTATTTGAATAAATTCAGTCCTTGCTCATTGTTGGTTTAAAAAATTAAACAAACAAAAAAAGTTTTTTAGCTTTTTGTTGCTACTTCCATTTATATAATCGAAATCCAAATACTCACATTATTTTACCATTTGTCCTCGCTGCAATTTTAAATAAATTTCTGTTGATGCTACAAAGTTATCGCCGGCAAATTCAGGTTGGTGTCTTATTTAGAATTTTTCCTCATGTGCTTGAGTTCCAGTTTTTTTGAGTTATTCGAAGGAAACCGTAATTTGTACAAAATGTATAGAATAAACAATATCCAGTAAAACTTTTCTTGACCGGACAGTGATGGTCTCGATTTCTTGTATCGGTTTTCGGATGGTGGTGTGATTGGTGTTAAAAATATATTACAAGAAAAAAGAGACATAAACAATACACAATACGAATGTACATATATGTAGAAAATTATGTATGAACGTGTACATGAATATTATAGACATGCATATAAGAGATAAATAATTATAATAAAAGAAAACAATTATTAGGATTTACTTCTTCCCCATAGTAATTTTCTACTGAAAATGGATTTGTAGTTTTATTAAAAGTTCGAGTTTTATCCCATCGTTTTTTTGGCTAAAAATAATTTCAAAATCTCTATGAATTCTTGCTACTCTTTATATGAAGTTTTCTTAATTTTTTCTTCGGCGGCAATAATGTCATCCGAGTCCTCCAAATTCATAAGTTTAGATAGCAATTACATCATCTACTTCACCTTAAACATTTACATTATTATCAATAAGAATTAAATCTTCCGGTGCTACAACTGTCTCAAAATGGGCTTGTTCAGTTAGTTTGGACATCAAATCTTATATTTTGAAAGTTGTTCATTTTCTACAAACCCACATTTTTGGTCACAGTTTTGTGCAGTTATTGTTGTTACTTGCCAGAAAAAATGAACAAAATAAATTGCATCCATGTCATTAATAGATTTAGTCAATGCAGGAACCGATTTAGCATGATCCTTGTTGCTAATAAAATGTTTTAAAATAATGCTTCAGTAGTGTGTCTTAAATTTTTAATAACCCCTTGATCCATCGGATGATAAACTAAAGTAGTGTTTGGGGGAAGAAATTTGACTTCCACATTATTGAGCCAAATGTTTTTACAATCAGAAAATCAGAATCTTTTTCTTTCTAGCCCGCATATTTCTGCCTAGGACACAAAAGCCTTTTTGACATTATTTGTTGGGTCATCCATGCTTTTTGTTATGTTTCCTGTCAACAGATAGTTGATCAATTGATTAACTTGGAAAGCCAGTGATCGTGCAGATTTGTCAATTGCCAGAAGCTTTTTTTTCTCGCCAGCCATGTTGGTGCTATGTAAAATTGTGAAGCAATCTTTCGAAATTTTACTTCCTGCACACTATTTACTTTTAAGGGTTTTAATTGGAACAGTTTGATAGAAAAGACCAATCTCATCAGTTTTGTAGATCTAATTTGCTTCGTAATCCTTAATTGAAGAAGGAAGTTGTTCAAGAGACCGGCTACATTAGTGGGGTCTACATCGAAAGCTTCACTGAATGCATTTTTATGTAAAGGCCAATGGCGTTTACGAAATTTATCTAACGAGTGTATGGATGCTTGAAAATTTTATATTCCCAGATTATCTGCTACAGCTTTTGCCTTTTCTATTAATAGAGGTCTAGAAATTGGCATGTTCTTATGTCGTGCAGGTGTAAACCACTGATAAGTCGCTCTATCAATTTGTTGGTTTGGAGGTTTCAAAAAAAAAATTCCTGTCTGTTTTAATCGAATTGGAACGTCACTGTTTCAACAGTTCATCATTTTTCTTCCCTACTTGAGTTTTCCCAATCTCATCAGTGTTGTAGATCAAATTTGCTTCGTAGTCCTTAATTAAAAAAAAAGTTTCTCAAGAGACCGGCCACATTAGTAAGGTTTACATCAAAAGCTTCACTGAATGCATTTTTATATGAAAGCCAATGGCGTTTTCGAAATGTATCTAACCAGTCAAGGGATGCTTGGAAATTTTATATTATATTCCCAGATTATCTGCTACAGCTTTCGCCTTTTCTTTTAATAAAGGGCCAGAAACTGGCATGTTCTTATGTCGTGTAGCCGCAAACCAATGATAAGTCGCTCTATCGATGTGTTGGTGTGCAAGTTTCAAAAAATTATTTCCATATCCGTTTTAACCAAATTGGAACGTCACTGCTTCAACAATTCAATTTTGTTGAAAATTATCCCTACTTGAGTTTTTCCGACCGACAGATCCTCAGCTAGTTCTCGCTTGCTTTTTTGGTCCTATCGGTCCTATCACTTAATTATTAATTTGATACGTCAAAAGCGGGCCAAGTTTAGACGTGCAAATCTTTGTTTAATTTTTTTCATATGTTCGTTCAAATTAAATAATTTTACATTGAATCATATGGACCTTGTAAAAGTCACGAAAATTTTTTCCGAGGTGTGCGTAACGAGAAATTTTACTGTATATGTCCCCGAATTAGAAAAAAATGTTTACGTCAATATTTACACGAGCGTTGTTTTAATAATCCAAATACTTCGTAACGCAAAATAGTAAATCAAAGAAAAAAATTTCCCCTTTGTTGTATTTCTCACATTCTTTTCAATGGACCATTCTTTGTAGAGATTAAACTCAATTTTATACAGTGATTGTGAGTTTTGATGTAGATGTAAAAAAATTACGTTTTCCACGATTTCTACGCTACCAGAGCGCATAATTAATTTTTTGTAACTATGCTGCAATATTTCATAAATCAGTCGCTTGTTACCAATGAAGAATATAATTTAATATTTATGTGAAAATTGCTTTCACGAAACTAAATAATTTATTTTTAATTTCTCCATTTATTGATGCTATCAGATAAAACTTATATGATTCTCATCATAACCAATCAAGATGGAACAATTTATCAAAATAACACCTTCAAAACTAATACCTAAATAATTGGCGTTGTAATCTTTAGCGTACCAATAATAAAATTCTGCTAAACTCTCTATGAAAATACGAAAAAAAATCGTGAAGCTTTGCAACTCTTTTCTGGTAGTAAGCTTTAAAATTACCGTCAAATTATTATTATTTTCCGTAATTTTAATATCGTTAGCATCTACACGTAATTAAAAGTTTTCGGGTAGTTTATCGTAAACAAATAATTTTAAATGCTAATGATTCCAGTACTTAGTTTGTAAGTGTGTTTAGAGCATTGGGGTTGACTAACGAGGCGAAATCGGCATTTTCATTTTCAACCCCTTATCTGATCATATTCATCGCGATTTTTCTGGTAATAATCCGTATCAAAACGACGCACTTGAGCACGTCGTTAATTTCATAATCGATACAGGATACCGCAATGAATAAATAATTGCGATAATAACAATTTCGGGGTTTTAATAGACTGGTGTTGTTTGGAAATGTGTCGCGATTGGCCCCGATAAGCCGGTAATTAATGTGTTTCTGCATCGATAAATAATTGAGGGAGCGCTAGAAAGCGATAGTTGAAGCGATAGTGCGGACATTGCACATTAGGTTATGATATATAATGTGTATCGCGTGTTTGTATTGTATTCTATTAGTTAGGGACATTGTCGGCTTGATTACCGCCCTGGGACAGGTGTGATTCTACTTAATTATACATGAATTACCGTATGATCGATCGCAGTCAAAATACGAAATGATATAACAGAGACATAGCCCGTTTTGTGTCCCCCCAATTACCGTAATCAATCATCGAAAACAGTATAGAGAAGATTTGACGAGAGGGTGGTTTGGTTTCTTTTTGCAGGAGAAGGAAGTTGCAATTCGAACGACGGAGTGTCTGAATTACGATACGGGAAAATATCAGGACCGACAGGAAGCGGTTCAGAAGACGAAAGTACCGTCAATAATTCCGGCCTTTCGGAAGGGGACAACTGCAAAAAGAAACATCGCAGGAACAGGACCACATTCACCACCTACCAATTGCACGAACTCGAAAGGGCTTTCGAGAAAAGCCATTATCCGGACGTGTACAGCAGAGAGGAACTTGCGATGAAGGTCAATCTTCCGGAAGTGAGAGTACAGGTGAGGTCGCTTCGAAATATTGAAAATTTACATGAAGAATTCGTGATAGAAATTCGAGTTTTTACGATGTCGGAATTGTTTCTGTAATTTGCTATAAACAATAACTGCGGGGACCTTATAATAAATTTATAACGAATTATGACTGTTGATTAAAAATTATGGCGTATATGTAGAGATGTGTAATGCGAACACGCTAGTCGAGGCAGTCACGAAACCGCCCTCGCTTTGATTATTTATTGTTTTCTTTACGTTATTAGGATTATTTATATCCGTCATAATTTTAGGCAAATTTATTGGTGTAGTTTACGCATTCGTAATCGACGTTAGAATTTGTCATCTCTGTCGCGATGGTTCCTCCACGTATCTCGTCCTATTTTTCAATACGCTGAGATAAAATGGTGCCAAGTCTCGCAGGAATATTCGACAGCAAAAAACTATCTGGCAATATTTCAAAAATTTATTTGACAGAAAAAAAAATTACAATTTCTAAGTTAACTTTTTCATCTCCTAAAGTATTTTGAATCGACACGTAAGGTAGCACGTGGTATTCCTCGCTTCTAACCTTATCAAAGAGAATATCAATTTTTAAAGAATTGACCATCTTAAGGGCGTATGGTACGTTACCAGTCAAACTAATAAGTTATGGGGGAGTTAGTAGTAACCATCAGAGCATTTTAAGAGAATGTACTCTCCTACACGGTTGAACTACCACCTCCACTCCAACTTCTACCTGAAACTAGCTGCCTAACTCGCCTGAAGGCACCTAAATTTATTTATGACTAAGGTAAGGGTCGCATTTATGAAGTTCCTTGTCATCCACACATTTCTTGTCGACAGAGTTGCTCGACTTGCGAACGAGCGACCAACAATCGTTTTTGCGTAGACGAACACGAAAATATTATGAGAAGTACTCATTATGAAGATAATTAATAATTTTTTGTCCGAATTTGAGATAAAATAGTCACATGATGTGGAAATTAATACAAATTAAGAAAAGTAGCAACAAATAGAAGAATAATTAGGCAATAATAATATAATAAAAGAATTTCCTTAAATGTAACAATCAAATTATTTTTAGAAAGAGTACAGAAAAAAAATTTAAATGGACCCCTTTGTCCCTAATGCTAGTTAATTGGAATCTTTTAATGCAAATGCCAAAGCGTCTTCTGTATCATTATTTGAATCTCTAATTTTTAAACTGCGTGGTAACCGAGCATCTATTAGTTCTGGAAGAATGCAGTTAAAGTAAAATGAATTTAGCTTTGGAAGCATTTTATTTTCCCATCAAATTGAATCTTTGTAAATTTGTTCCGCTGAAAGTTGCTATCAGTATAAATAATTGAAGTCGCAGTAAATTCTTCTACTGATATTGAGCTGGCCTTGAATTTGAAAGCAATAATTATGGTTTTGTTTTAAACTAAAAGTTGATAATTATTGAGTTACAATTATTTATCTGAAAAATACCGAGGCAATCCATTTGTAATTTTCAAGCATAGCGTATGTTGACTAACGTCTTTTAGTGGCCTGATAGTGATGATAGACATTTCATCTTCACTCCTCCTTCCATTGATATCAAACCATTTTGGCAGTAGTACATTTGATCAAATGTAAGACAACTTTAGGATATTGTTTCAGTATATATCCTAAATCCACTATTCGCCTTCCAGACAATAAATTTTTACTATCTATTGGTGGCTCTACACATAAAGAATTTAACAAACTGCTAAAAGAAAAGTTGAAATGCATAATCCTCATACAAATTTTTTCTACCTATCTGTTTGCATGTCGTATTCATAATTGGCTGCTGGCAAAATTTGGCCTGATGATGTCGAAGCTATTGCTCGATTTAAATTAGCCACTTTCTTACTTTTTCTAAACCGAATTAATATTTTAGTAACCGTATAAGTAAATTATAGTTTTTCTTACATTTTCAATACCTGCAATTTTTTTTTGAATCCGCGAATACAGAATTTTTTACCCGTGAATACGCTAAGTGGTCACAATTTTTTGGTCCGCTAATATAGGAACCCCGAATAAGGAACTTTGACTCTACATAAAAATGCCGACGTATCTCGCATATCTGGACTCAAAGTGTTGGCACGGGAGCGATCGAAGAAGAAGTCCGAAATTTTTGCATCGCGATATATTTAAATTCTTTATGAAGTAATCAGAATTTGAAAATATATAAAAATTGCACAGTCATAATTAAGAAGAATTATTCTATAAATTGTTCTTAATAGAAACAATAAAAATTTTGTTTCACTTATGTTTCAGCATTTGTTTCACTTTTAAGAATTGAATATGAAAATAAAATCAAAATTTGGCTGTTACACGTTAAAGTGCCAGATGTAAGAAGCAAGTGTCTAAATTATCAAAACAACATAAATATATTTTTGGTTCCGTCGAAACGACCCTTTGTTGGTTGGACTATCTTATGGTCGCAATTACTAACACAAGAGAAACATCTGTAAACATGTACCTTCCCAGTGTTACTACAAAATACGAGTACGGGATCGCTTCCCCTACAATTGTGACGACAACTGCGTATTCTTACTTGGCGGGGGAAAATAGAAAGAGTGAGCGAAGTAAGAACAGAAAATAATTTGACGGTGTTTTGCTTCTACGAACATGACTTTGCTATCACTGATGCAATTTTCAAAATAAAAAAAGATAAGTAACAAGAAACTATAGTCAATGCAGTAAAGGTAATTTCATTTCAATAGCTGCCGGATAAATGCACTAAATTAATGATTCGTTGCTACACCAAATTTCAGTAATTTTTTCTCAAAGCAAATTATTAATTATGATGGTGTTACTTATCAAAGGGCAATAAAGAATATATCACTGCAAAGTAGATTGAAGAAGCTTTAATTCCGTGAAAAAAATCATCCATTGAATGAATAGGTTCTTAATGGTGTTTGTAAAAAAAATATTTTTTTTATTGTTCTATCTAACTAAACAATACATTTTAATTTTTTTTTCAACTAAATGTCATAATATTCTATACTCTAACAATTTATTTTATTAAAACTCAAAAATAAAATAAAATTTGAACCTACCATACGCCCTTAAGAATCTCCTCAAATTGTTTTTTTTATTCCGTCTGTATACTCTTTCAACAACGCGGGTTAAGCAAGTTCTCTATCTAAATAGGATACTTGCACGTATTTTTTGTGTAAAACTGTCCTTTTCTATGCACATGACCATGTGAGTAATTTTTTATTCAAAAAATAAAATTTATTTTTAAATTAGAAAAATTTATCAAGGTTGTTCGATGACGTGTGAGATCACATTCAAGTAAAAATTCGAGTTAAATTAACACGCAGTGCACGACAAGTCGGTTGATTCCGATCTATACGTAATGCTGCATGATTTACTACGTTTATACCGACGAATCTGAGTAGCAATAATAAAAATCTTGCGGTATCTCGTTGCACAATTCCATAAAAACTCAAGTAATGTCAATTTAATTTAATATTATTGATTTCTATTTGTTTAATAATTAATTTCCAGTCAGTTACTATCAATATTATTCAACTTTTGTGCGATTGGGACTTAGTGCTAGTAGCCAACGTGCTTCGGTTCAATGTAATCAATTACAATGCATTAACTCTTTACCTTGTGTTTTTAATTTTTTTCTAATTTGACTATTTTTTCGATGCAAAGCTCTGTGCGTGTAAGATTGTAATATTGTTAATTAAAAAAATTGTTCGCTCAGAAAGTTGAAATCTGTGACACCTAATTTTGACTTTATGGATGCTAATTGCGTCTTGGCGATATTGGGGGGCTTATTTTTGATGGCCGTGGTGGGTAAAGTAACGTTCCTCAATCCGTTTGGGCGTAATTGCGTATTTGGGCCTGTGCCGGTTGTAAGTCGCGTCAATCCGACACGAGATCGAGAGTGTAATCCGATTGTCTCGTTAGGAGCGTCTTGTTAGTCGGGCGCTGTGATAAATTGGCGCCGGGACGGCCAGGTGCACGCGACAATCGCGGAAATCAAGTGAGTCAGCGCCGCGACGCCGTCCCGCACGCCGCCACAGCCACCATCCATCCCATACCGCGATTCAATATACGCTAACTCGCCCGGAAAATTCGTCTAAATTGAATAACTTTGTGTCTTTTTATTTTATTTGCTCTTCGACTTATATTGGTCGGAGAGAAAACACACACATACACCCTGCCAGTTCTTGTATAAGAAGAAAAACGATTTTCTGAGGGTAGAAGAAAATTCGTCGGGCCTGAGGCGCGACGGCGGTTCTTTCCTCGCCGTCTCTCGAATACATAAAACGGCAATTGGCCGGCTTGTTGCGTGCAATTCAAAAACGGAAATTTAATTTAAAGTTTCGGATTTGGACGGGGGTGGCGGCGTTCGGGAGGGGTCCGCGGGTCACGCGCCCCCCGTCGCCGATGCGTAACGAGCCGTTCGTGCGGTCCGTACATAAATACATGTCACATCGCGTGCCGACTCGACAACAATCTTCGGCTGTTTAGTCGGCAATAAAATTAATTTATCTTACATTATACGGGGCCAGCGATTCGGCCCTAAACCAACACACAACGACCCGGGATATGCCGGATCCCCGCGCCACCGCCGCCACCGTTAAAACCAGCATGCAAGGGTGGTTCGCATAATTAATGCGATCACGAAGCTGGCACGGGGTAAGAAAAGGCCAGTGCTGCGCGTGATTGCTAATAAATGGCAGGAAATAAGGGTCCTCGTGCGTCTCAGACGCTGATAAAATAATTCCGAATGTCGTGTCTAATAACGGCGCGATTGCTGTCACGCGAACCTTAAACGCGCCACTTAATCAAGGCCACATCACCTGCTGCCGCCCCTCACGTCGAACGGCGACACTTCATTTCGGCCATTATCTCAGCCATCAACTCCCCCAGCGCCAGGACCTGCTACGTTATCGCTCTTTAGCCGCACACTACTCTCGCCATCCTCGACGAACACCGAAACGCCTCTCTCCAAACCCAGGACATCGGCACGAAATTTATCGCTTCACCCCATCTTCATCCGGATAAGTCCACCTAACGAAACGAAGTGCGGACAATCACTCAAAAAAACCGGAAAGAAAAAATAAAATATGATGTGGGAAGATGAATTGAAACTTAGTGGGCCCCTATCAAATTCTCATTTCTCGTCCTGGTCTGCATGTTATTCGATGGTAGCTACCACAAGTTTTTCGTTTACAGAAAATTATTGACTTTTACAGGTTTCCTGAGATCATCAGGATAAAGCTCACAAACTTAATCAATTTTCTGCTAATGTTGTACAATAAAATCTCTTTAAGGCGGACACTCAAGAGATCTTGGCTAAGTGGCTAAGTAGGAAAATAAACTTGCAAACCACTAAAATTCCCATGTATTTTGACGAACTTTTTCAGTTGCTGAGTAATTTCCATTGGCGGTTGATAAGTTTGTATAGTTTCATTCTCTGATTCTTTCTCGTCGTTAGATTCATCTGATGATTTGACTTCCAAGATCATTGCTTCAACTTTTTCTACAGAATCTTCAACATCTTCCAGTTACCTCATTATCTATATTGAAAAAGTCTTTCACATATTTTTTTTTTATACATTTCAGCCAAAATTGACAAGGGTATATCATCTTCTTCTTCAAAGTTATCAGTTTTAGATGCACATGCATCATCATCATTGTGATAGATACGTACAAATCCGGCTTTGTGGAAGCAATTTCGAATGTTTTTTTTCGAAATTCTCTCCCAAGCTTTTTATTTATCTTTTTGGCAAGTTCTGAACCTGATAGAACTGTATTTGTGGCTAACAAAAGTTGTTTTACAATAAAAGTTTTGTAAAGCCCCTTAAAGTTTTTGATTATGCTTTGATCTAAGGGTTGACCATAAGAACCCTAACCGAATGTTTGTCAAATTGACATCCTTGGTATGTAAGTTTGCATTATTCAAAAATAGTAAAGAATTTTGCTTTTGAAGTCTCAGTCTCTTATTAAAGTATTCTAACCAGTCGCACATTATTATACCTGTCATCCAGGCTTTTGCATTCGATTTGCAAGTAGCAAATAAGTCATTGAAATGAATGTTCTTTAAAACTTAAGGATTTTCTTATTACGAGCAAATTTTTTTTGCCATTAATGCTGACGCAATTCAAAATGGTAAATCTTTCTTTCTAAAGTTTTTCTCCAATTTATTTTTCTAATTTCAAGCTTAGTGTTTTGTTGGAAAGTTTCCTCCAAATTGTAAATGTCATTAGGGGAATATTTTTTTATAATAAATGATACTTTACTCAAAAATCTGTTGACATGATCAGGATTTACACTAACTGGCAGCTTCTTCTGACATCGCGATATTGTGTCGGAATTTCTACAACCAACCCTTGGTCGCCTTGAACTGGTCATAATCTAAGCTTTCCGCGACTTTCTTTGCTTTAGCTTTTAGTATCGGCAAAAAAATTCATGTAAGGTGCTCGCTAATTTTGGACATTTAGTTTTTCCTTTTTGTACGCTTCAACAATTTCCACTTTTTGTTTAAGAATTAAAACATTTTGTTTTGGTATCATACTGATTAACGTAAAGATCGAAAACTTCAAAACTAAACGTCACCCCAAACTACGTCAGAACTCGTGCGAATATAGTACCGGGGAAGCCCCCAAAAGTGATTTGCGCGGTGGTATTTACGCCGCTACTGTCCGATAAGAGAGGTTCAAGAGCATAAATTGCCCGATTTTTGGTGTTCGCGTCCGTTCGAAGAAGTGTCCATATAAGAGATGCAAGCGTATATGGGATTCTTATGGAAAACTGTCCGTTAAACGGAAGTGTCCGCCCATTAGAGGTGTTCGCTAAGGGAGGTTTCACTGTATATGTGTTTCGGGAGAAAAATTTCACTTCCATAGGGTGTGCACCTTCACATTATTTTTTTATTAAGAAAACTGTGGATGTAATTCCATTAGAAAGCAAAATATGCCTGGTTTGTCATGTATTGATACTGCTCATTGGCGCACGATCGTCGATTCCGTCTTAAAACGGCCCTGTTTGAATTGACGTATTTACCAGAAAGTAGCCAAAAAGTCTAATAATAACTTACCTAACATTAAAAAAAATGCAAATGCAAATACTAGTCATAACATAGAGCAAATTTTGGAAAATTATTACGAGTTAAAAAAAAGGCTGCAAGGTTCCAACGGTTATCAAAAAACAAAATGTGAACCATTTCAATTTTGTATTTGTCTAAATATTTTATTTTAGTTTTTTTTATTGTTTCTTCTTCTAAAGATTTGAATTGGTAGTAATCTATTTGTTACACATAGCAGAAAAATCTACTTGTGCTATATTGCCCTTAAGTACCAATCAGGAAGGGTTTAACTATGATCCTCTTTGTTTTCTCGATTCTTCGCGTTTCAGGAAATAGGTTAGTTCGATTATGGGGCTTATTTGTGGGGTGTCTGAGAAAGTAATTAGGGTAAAAAGGAAGAACGTGCGAACTGCATCCTTGCGTGCTGGATTATCGGCATAGCGAAGGGCTTGATAGATGGTCCATATGGCCTTCGGAAGTGCGCGTGCACTTGACACTTCCGGCCAACCCTTCTTGTGCTTAATGAAGTGACGTTGTTATATGTAGTCGGTCGTCGTCTATGCGTCTACGGTGTGGTCCATCGACGCCGTAGCGACTAGCGAACCCTTGCTGCCGGTCCTCCCACGCTTCGGCCCCCTCCTAATTGTGTTTATGCCTGTAAAGTGCTTTCCGTCCTCAAATGCAAATTTTAACCTCGTTAAGCCACGGCCTAGCGAGTTTAAATTATCAATGGTTAATTAATCTTCAATTTATTCACTTTGTGTAATGAATTTAACACTCAATTTAGCGGTTATTAATCAAAGTTTTAATGAAGGCTGTTATAAACACTAATCAACGAGCATAGAACGTTCGCAACTCCTCGAGCCGGCTCCTTCAACATCTGCCCGTTTTCACATCATCTGCCAGACTTTATAAATTCAATCAAGCATCTCATCACCTCGTTTTCGAATCAAACATTTTAAATTAAATTACAGCAGGGACTCCATTATACCTCCCGCTGGTTTTCCGATAGAGACGTCGAAAATTGACCGGTGAAAAGCGCAAATTTTCCAACAAAACCGGATTTAAGTGGGCGAATTACAATAAATTTTCTCATCAGCAACAACTGGAAATTTCCCAGTAATCGGGATTACGGCAATAAAAAAGCATCTGGACGATTCACGCAGTTCCGATCATCGCTTAATGTTTCCCCTAATAAAATTGTTAAAACCGCCGATAAAACCGACGATTCCGGACCATTAAACGTGACGTCTAATTTTCGTTGTTAATTGCGCGTATGTGTGAGGAGAGGTAATCCAGTTGGGAAATCGGGCGAGAAAAGCGTCGCATTAGTATGGATACATCACCCCCACATCATTTGTCTTCAGAAAAACCCGGTTCCATTTTCCTCCACAAACGAATTTTCCGGATGGTCGCGTCGCGCCTGTTTCCATTCCCACACTTATATAGCAGTCGAGGATCGCGCCCTTTGCCGATCTTTATCGCTTTCGCCGGTTTTTACCGCTTCCCGTATTTCCTCCGCAAATTCGTTTCCAACGTTCACCGGGCGTTTAGGCCGCCCCTCGCAAATGCATCCCCAATTGCACGCCCGCCCTCCACCGTTCGGGGCGAAAATTGTTTTCGCGTTTCTTTATTTAAGAGTCAATTTTGCTCCTTTGAAACAGCCAAATTGGCTTAAAAATGCTCACACGTTTTTGCGCCCAGAGCAAATCGACACTTATTCCCTCGAAACTCCCAATAGCACAATCTAAAAGCAACAACTTAATTCCTCCCACCGACCGCACCGAATCGAAATTTTAAAAGCAAACACCCATGACACCCACAGACCTGTTTATTTCGCGATTGTTAAAAGGAAATTTACGAAGTTCAACATTATCGAGTATTTTGCTAACGAGAAGAAGGAAAATTTACACTATTTGGAACGAAAAATATTGCACGAAAACCGCTGATGGACTTCGTTATCTGTTTCTTCACAAATTTTATTATGCAATTTTTAATTTCTTGAACTTCCAGAAGGAACTTTAGGTCCACGGTGGTTTTTGCGCCTAAGAAGCGAGAACGTATTTATTCTTCTTTTAAGTTACATTGATAGTGTTATTTTCTGCAATGGCAGCTGTTGCAATTTTTTAATGCGAATTCAGCCTTATGGTGTCTATTTAAATTATCTGGTCAATTAATATTTGAACACGTTATTAGACTTTTTCAATTTTTTCTAAAGCATTGATACAGACTCGCTTTAGAAAAATTGTATAAAAGTCATTATAGTTGAAATAATAAGAAGAAACTACCAAAATTGTGCCGTTCAGGTTTAATCGCATTATTTGAACATTAGAAAAAAATCGCTGCCGACTGAAAAATTGTCGCTTCAGTTTTCCTTTACTCTTTTCACGCTTGTCTCGTCCAGTCTTGCAATTGTTGGTTTTATATTTCAAACTGAAATCGTCCAACAAGCAAATCTAAGTAGCTTTCATGAAATCGTTGAGTCTCAGCCACTTCCCCAAAAACAATTTAACCGTCCACCCTGTCGTACAATATTGATCAAACATTCCGCTTGACTCGTCTCGAATGAAAAAACCGATCATTATTATTCCATCATCCAAATCACTGAAAGAGTAACAAATTCGAGTGGCCTCTTCACCGCTGCCACCTTTGAAAATACCGCCCGTTCGGAGCAATCACCCTTTCATCCAGACCTTCAGGACGTATTGTCGGCCCCATTATGTAACAATTGCGTAGAGTTGTTGAATGCATTCGGATCAAGTCGGCCTGATATTGGGGTGTGATGGGCAACGGAGCGCGAAACTGCCGGAGACCCACAAGAGCTTTATTTGACACGACGAGGGGGCGCAAAGCTTTGTCCTCGGGCCTCAACCGCTAAAGCTCCTTATTTTTCATTAATTAGGCGTTACGTCATAATTACGACCTCGATAGAGTGACGGCGGCGGCGGCGGCAACGATCGCCAGGTAAAAGGATACGGAAAAAAGCTCCTTTCAACTGACATCCGCGGCGAAAGCTTCGAAATGGGCGGACGGCGTCAGAGGCTCAGTAGCAGGAAATTTGATACGAGTAAGATGAGACGTCTTGAAAGATTGCGACCAACAAAGAGAGACATGCAAGAACTTTTATTAGACCGCCTCTTTTCAACGAGGAACTCCACGCTACCGGCAATCTAATTATCGGCACATTCAGAAAACAGAAAGTTCTTCAGCGGTAAGTCCGGAAGTAGGTACGTAACGTCCGTTACTTGTTATTGTTTTTGAATTAACGAACATTAAACATCTCTTGGTAGCTCTTGCGTAAGTTTGCCGTAATCATATTTTCGAGATGACTCGGTATGGAAGATTTTAATTTTGTTTAGTTTTGGTGGTTTCGCCACCGTTTAGCGACGGCGGCGTTTCGGGTTTTTCGGGGGAGTGCGTAATTGCTGGAAAAACGTCGAATAATCCGGGCGAAAGAGGCGACCTCCAGAAACCGAGTCAGAATTAATTAAAGCATCTTTAATTACTGCCATTAATTGAGTCGGCCCCGAGTAACGACAACACGCGCAGCTTTGACGACAAAGCTTGCCATAAAATAATTAAATATCAAAATGGAGACAAATTTAATATTAGGTCGTCTGCGGAGCCGCGGGGTGTGCACGGCATTGCACCGACAACGAAGAGAGCGGGGGCGGCAGCAAACGACCCGTCTCGCCGGTAAAACCGATGCAACCGCCCCCGTCAAACGTACATGCGCATCACTATAAAAAAATACAAAACACCAACAAAACGAAACAATATTCGGATAATTGGTGGTGGCGGCGGCGTTGGCGTTCCAATACAGACGATTTCACGGTAACAAGTTGGATAGTTGGAATGTTGGAAGTTAGCGAAGCGAAGACCTCGACGTTGGAAGTACGACGTTGCGAGTTAATTGCCTTAATGGGTCGTAATTAGAATAGGGCCGGGGGCGGAGCGTTGATTCACATGCCCGTCTCTCTCTCACTTCACTTTGGATGCTTCGGAATTGTTAATTAAATCCTTAGCTTAACGGGCTTTGTCCAAGACGCGCCCCTGAAAACTGACGGTAACGTAAAACGCAACATTGGGGAGGAAAGGGAATGTAAACGGAGACGGCGGTTATACAGAAAACGGACAACTGTAACTAGTTTTAAACAATCGACGGGCGACGGCGGCGGTCACGTGACCGCCACGTGTCCGTGCAAATTACACGTCACACGCGGGGGCCCTGATTAGGCCGGTTCTGTATACAACAAAGACGGTCGCGGTGACGTTGATGTGTGTAGCTACCAATTTATTAGCGGGGTGATGTTTGCGGACCACCGTCGACAACAGTTTCACCCCCGCCGAAGAATAATAAGGGCTATTAACGTTGAGTTGCAGACCGGTTATTACTGAAATTAACTTTGGTTCGAAAAGTTTCGGGTTTGTTGTACCCTAAAATGACCCGGTCCCGTGTTAACTTTAATTGAATGAGTTTGGGCGGCGAAAAGTTAGCCAAATCACTTTAAAGAAAAATGAGCAAATGTCAGCACCATCACACACAACACTTCGAAATTCCAAGCATTTGCAAAAAATATTCAGAAAAATGGATGACACACGTAATTTCGATCAACTACATTTTACTTAGATTAAAACAAATTGAGTTAGAACTTTTCAAGAATAAGGAAAAAATTTTTTGTCTTCCAAGTCTATGATAGAACCTTCAAACTTGGTATTTGCGAAAAACTGGCCAAGATTTAGGTTGATCCGGCTACCTGAAATGGTTCTAGGAAAAAAATCTGTCCTGGGTCCTTTACTTTAACAAACTTTAATTTTTTTAATGACGTTTTAAGTTTTCGTCATAATTGATCAATCATCAATCGAGCGGAACGATTTTTCTGCTGATGGTCTGGAAATAGAATTTGTTGACGATCAGTTCCTTTTTCGGAACGAAACGTTGTAGTTGGAAGGGCGGGTGCTGTTGCAAGGGTCGCATATGTCAAGCTGGGCCCGGTTTGCTAAGACGTCAGGCGCAGATCCGTACGCCGTAATACAATCTTGAACATAATAGGGCCAATCCGGCTGCTGCCGTGTTATTAGCCGGCACAATGCCTCTTTGTACCGGCGTTCTCAGTGCCGTTGCGATAACAAACATTGATTTTATCAACAAATCTGACAGTAACTGCCGCAACAGCCCTCCTCACCATATTCTCCGAACAGCTATTCCGCAACCCCCATCACAATTATATACCATCAACAATTTTTCATCCACCACCTTCACAACGTAATGAAAATGTTTGCACCAGTCGCGCGTCAGCTCCTATCCTCGGAACAACGAAAGAAAATTGCATTCTGATGCTTTTGGGGGAGTCGGCTGAAAGTTTCTTATTCGATTTAGTCAATTTAGGACAGCTTCAGTCGGCCATTAGTTCGCGACTGAAGAATGACATCAAATTGTCAATTAATGCATCGGTTCAAAACCAATTTCGGGGACGCTCCGGGGCATCAACATGGCCGAAAGGCTGGGGGATTCAAGAATAAGGATAATCAAGGGTGCCGCGACGGTTAGGGGAGGGTCCAGACGCAGATCTTCCCTTCGCGGACGCGCCCTTCCTTGCACCCGGCCGAGTCAACAGAATTTTCGTCTTAACAATGCCAACTAGTTTTATCAGCGCGGCCCAATATGGCGGCCGGAAAAAAGAGGACCGCAAACAGACCTCTGAGGCAAACACTCCAAACTCTGGGATTATTTTGGAGCGATTTTTCGAGACTTAAATTGTTTTGGTTAGGGAAAAACTTTGACGCTACCGTAATTTTTGGTTGCTGTCTTTGCTATCCATTTTTAAGAAAATCTCATTACGTTGATGGAAAGATCTTTGTCCTTGGAAAGTTGTTTAAGTTCTGTACACTTTACGCATAAGTTAAAATTATTTTACAAGTGTTTTCGGTTTCCTTTGGTAGAATATTTTTCGCATTTCTTATGGCCGTGACGAGAAATTGTTAAAATTGGTAGTTTCTGCTGTAACCAAAAACTTATTCAAAATCGGATGAAATCCCTTTGGATCATGGTGCTATACCATAATTTAAGGGCGTGTGGTAGGTTCAAATTTAATTATTTTTTTTAGTTTTTGTAAAATAAATCTCTAAAGTATAGAATATCATAACATTTAGTTAAAACAAAAAAATAATAAAAATGCATTGTTTAGACAGAAAGCAATAACAAAATTTAATCTTATTTCGAACACCGCTAAAGAGCCATTGATTTAATGGTTGATTGTTTTTCATGGAATTAAAGCGTCATTAATCTACTTTCTAGTGACATATTTTTTATTGCCCTCCGATAAGTAACACCGCCATAATTAATTATTTGCTTTTTGAAAAAATTACTGAAATTTGGTGTAGTAAAGAATCATTAATTTAGTGCATTTAATCGGCAGCTATTGAAATTAAATTATCTTTAATTTAAAGAGTAATTCTTCTTAATTAAGAATGTGCAATTTTTATATTTTTTCAACTTCTGATTACTTAATAAAGAATTTAAATATACTGCGATGTAAAAATCTCGAACTTCTTTCTCGACCGCCCCCGCGCCAACACTTTGAACTCCGATATGCGAGATACGTCGGCATCTTTTGTATAGAGTCAAAGTTCCTTATTCGCGGACCAGAAAATTGTGAGCACTTCCCGTATTCACGGGTGAAAAATTCTGTATTTGCGGATCCAAAAGACCATTGCAGGTATTGAAAATGTAAGAAAAACTATAATTGACTCATACGGTTACTAAAATATTAATTCGGTTTAGAAAAAGTAAGGAAGTGGCCAATTTAAATCGAGCAATAGCTTCGACATCATCAAGCCAAATTTTGCCAGCAGCCAGTTATGAATACGACATGCAAACGGATAGGTAGCAAAAATCTGTAATACGATTATGCATTTCAACTTTTCTTTTAGCAGTTTGTTAAATTCTTTATGTGTTGAGAAAGTAGAACAACCAATAGATGGTAAAAATTTATTATCTGGAAGGCAAATAGTAGATTTAGGATATGTACTGGAACAAGATCCTAAAGTTGTCTTGCATTCGATCAAATGTACTACTAGCAAAATTGTTTGATGATGGTATGCTTTAAAATTACAAATGGATTGATTCGGTAATTTTCAGATAAATGTTTGCAACTCAATTAATAATTATCATCTTTTAGTTTGAAACAAAACCATAATCATTACTTTCAAATTCAAAGCCAGCTTAACATCAGCAATAGAAGAATTTACTGCGACTTCATTATTTATACTGATAGCGACTTTTCAGTGGAACAAATTTACAAAGATTCTGTTGAAGGGAAAATGAAATGTTTCCAAAGCTAAATTTATTTTGCTTAAACTGCATTCTGCCTGAACTAATAGATGCTCGGTTACCACGCAGTGTAAAAATTAGGGATCCAAATAATGGGCAGCTAGCTTCGGGTAAAAGTTGGAGTGGAGGTGGTAGCTCAACCGAGAAGGGGAGTACATTCTCGCAAAATGCTCTGATGGTTACTACTAGCGCCACCATAACGGATTAGTTTGGCTGATGAACGTACCATACTCCCTTCAGTACAAGTTGCTTTCTTAAAGATATTAAAGGATTTTTTGTAAACGTTGTGAATACGGGCCTGGGTTGCGAGGTCGTTAGGGGGTGGTTTGGGAAAACAACGTAACGGGGTAATGTTTTAAATGCGGTTGAATAATTACTACTTAGAGCAGCTTAAAGAATCATTAAAGGTAATCTAGAGGTTGATTGCGACCAAAGTCAAATAAAGCGGATCGATCCCTCTAATGTCATTATTGTTTAGAAAACATGATTATGTTTATTTAGCAATCGTAGGTAAATGCAGGTAAAAATATCCCTTAATAAAAGAGGATAAATCGATTACCGAATAAACACAGGTGTTTATCTAGGAAATGGAAATAAAATTGAACCATACAAACCTCTACTTACCAGCCAACCTCTGTGTGTTCAACTTTAACGAGTTTTTGACATGCCACAGACAAAGTGAACAAACATAGTGATACCGAAACCACCTGTTTAATACCTCTGGTGCAACCGTTGCACGCTAATAGTCCCCAGAGGCCCCACAACGTCCACTTTACGTCAGTAATTTCATTTTATAGATGCTATCTTGATTTATAACAAATAAACATATTTGTTTTCACGTAAAAGCTTTCTCTAACGTACCATCAAAAAAGGCATTACGCGGTAATGGCGGCTTTTAAAAATTCATGCCTTGACTAATTTAGGATTTGTTTTTGTTGCAGGTGTGGTTCCAGAATCGTCGAGCTAAATGGCGGCGTCAAGAAAAAATGGAAGCAGCTCGATTAGGGTTGAGCGAATACCATGCAGTTTCATCGCTATCGCGAGCGGCTGGTTCAAGTTTAGCTTTGCCAATGGACCCCTGGTTATCGCCACCCTTACTTTCTGCTCTTCCCGGATTCCTAAGTCATCCCCAAACGGGATATCCCAGTTATTTAACGTCGCCGATAGCCACTGATCACAACAGACCTCCGGTTGCTCATTCGCACTCGCCCAATACTCCACCGGATTTGAGAACGACGTCCATAGCGGCGTTAAGACTCAAAGCTAAAGAACACGTCGAGAACATCACTAAAGGACTCCAAATGGTTTAGGTGTGTTCGGTTCGAGTGACAATCATCATGTATATATTTGTGTTATGCGAGTTGCGTTCCCTGTAAATATCAATGTGTACATTTTGTCTCTATTATTGTGTACATTCATTATAATAGTTGTTGGACTTTTCGTGATCGAGTGTTGATTGACGTGTTCTTGTTAAATATTTATGTGATTTTGCAGCTCGTTACGTAAATAACAAAATTCCGAAACCCTATTCTACAGCGATTTCCCGAATTTTGGTAAAACATACGAGAATTAGGTGATAATTTGTGTACATCTCGAGTAGGGCCTCAAAATCTTAATTTCAACAAACTCTAGGTACCGATCTAAATATTTTTATACTCAAACTTTTTTGCTGATTAAAAAAATTAAAGTTAGAGCTTTTTGTTGCAGCAGAATCTGTAGCAATCACGTAACTATTTAGGTGAAACTCAATTCTTTTGTAAATAACTCAAAAGGCGAAATGTACTTAATATACTGAGTGGTTAACACTAGAAATAGCGACTGGGACGATTGGGACAGACAGTTCAATACTGAAATTTTTGTTGAAAAATTGGAAAGATATTTTCCGGTCCCGTTTCTTAAAATTCTTGCTTTGTTGGTTGCCGCCAACATCAAAACTTAATTACCCTGTCAAAATTTGAACCCAGAAATTTGATAAAAGATTTGCTGATATGCCATTCTATTAGAGGAAATGTCTGAATCAATCGTTTTGGATTTGTTTTCGTATCAATCGCGTTAGCGATTTGTGTGAAGATTTGCCCGGCGCCTCCGCCATTTCGTAATTAGAAAATCGGCGGCGTCCTTAAGTAGCGATTTCGCAACGAAGACGCAAACAAATTGATTATAATTACTTAACTACGTAATTGTTTCCTTTAGAGCTGTGAATTTTTGTAAATAAGGCACAATAAATTATATTACTGAAACGACCCAACGGGTTTCTTTGACGTCAAAAGTTTTCTTATATGTGTTAATTAAAATTAAAATTGTTACCGTGTTTTAATAGAAACAAAATTAAAGCAAAACCAAGAGAGAGAATGTTTTAATCATCATTTTAACAAGTTATTAAGTCGCGTCTGAAGAAGAAGGGAGAAAAGGACAACAACAGTCGATTTGTCTCCCTCTCATTTAATAAGTGCGGCCAATAGCTGAGTTTAGTTAATACAGTGGAGATCAAAGAGCACTTCAGTTTTAATTCCACTTTATCTAAAGGGCGTAGAGAGTCTGGCTAAAGCAATAAAATGCTAATACGTGTTTGTCGTCGTTAATCAGCCGTCACTACGGCACGAGGATCAGATCTTGGCCATCACATCCACTTCGGTTTTCAACCCCAAATTTCGGGACTAAATAAAAATATTTTCAATAGTTTTTCAAAAAAAGTTATGCCGCGCCTAAATGTATGCAACTCTATTAACGTTTAATTTTTAATTTCGAAAGTATCGGAGGTGAGGGGGCGGGAAATGGAGGGGATTGGCGGATCAATCCGCGTGGTCGTCATTATCATTTTCCTTGCCATTAGGTGGTCCCGGAGGCAGGGGTGCGCATCCCCTATTCGATCGTTCGCCCCATCGCAGCCGCGATAATTAACTCTCTCTTATTACTTTATTGGTTTGTGCCTGTCTATTTGGTCCTTCTCTTTTTTAATCAGACTGTTTCCAAACCGCCCAACCATTCTAATTGCCCTTTTATTGCCGACGGTCCGCTCGCTTCATCTGATAAATTTAACCAAACCGACGGTTGGCTGAATGCACCCCCAACTTGACTACGCCTCGTCGAACCCGGCCTAATTTAACTTCTTTTATTCGTTATTTACTTTTTTGGGTATTTCTTTTGTTGGATTTTTATTTAATTCGAACAGACTCGTTTCGAGAATATTGCTTAAACAACAGGATTTTTCAGGAGAAGGGGGCGGTTTCGGTGTGTTTTCAACGGAATGTTCAATCGTCTTAGGTGCCGATAGTTAAGCTTCTTAGATAGCAAAACACTCGTATTAGAAGAACGGGCGGTTCGCTTTAAAGAGTGTTGGGGTGCACAATAACAAAAAGTTATCGGATCGGGTAATACCCACTCTTAGTTCTGTGACGAAATACCATTCAACGTAATTTGAGAACGAAAGTATCACGAATTTTAAGAGGTGTGACGCCACGTCAAGCGACAAAAGATTTTCGGTTCTCTGATATCGAAACGCAACACTGCTTGAAAGGATCAAACTGTAAGTATGGACCCTGATTTTTGAAAGGCGTAAGGGTTGTGCAAATGCTTGCTTTGAATTGGTCTTATCTCAATTCATTTATTAAGACAGAGGTGCTCAATAAGCTCAATAATAAATGTGAATTGTTTATTCTACATAGCTTAAGAAAAAGTAAATTAAAGGAAAGGTAAGTTTTAAAGTTATTGTTAACAATTATTTATTAACATAGAAATGTTTTTGATTTTTTATTTAGATCTAAATGTGTGACGACAATTTTTTCGGTCGTTGTACAAAATTACAAATTTCTTAGTTTCTCTTTATTTCTAAGAGCTTAGGCACATTAATGTAAGAACTGAAACACAATTAATCAAGTAAATTGAATATTTCCTGAAATTTACTACTAAAATTTTAACTTATTGCATACTAGGTCAGTATTAAAAAAAGATTAAACTCGAGACATTATCATTGGCATTCAAGTGCAGCAAAAAATCCTGAAAATTTACAATAGTAGTGGAATTTTCTACAACGGTGGGTGGGGGTGGTAAGCAAAGTTTTAAACCCAACAATCTTGAGAAAACCAACGCCATCTAGTCCTCTTGTACTGGAATTAAATATTTCGAAACCGCCGTTGTCCTACTTATAACTCAAATACAGTGCTAATACTTTGAAGGTTTATTATTTGCATCAAATCAAAAGAATAAAAAGCAATTAGCTTTTTGTCTGTTTGTTGCAATTTTCATCCGGCACTCTCTCCATTTGTCAACATAGATACAAAAATTTTGTAGTTAGAGGCAAAAGAAGACTACAGCCCTGAAACTTGATACCAAACAAAGATGTTAAAAAATTATGTTACCATTTGCACCCGGCGTCTCTACCATTTGTTTAAAATCTAATAGTCAATTGTTTAAGATTTAAATTATGTAAATAAGACAAATTAAGGGAGCACAAATAAATCTTCTGGATACAAACTGCTGAATGCAGCAAGAAAGTTTAAACTCGAAATATTGATAATTCAATTAGGTAGCCACCCTAAAAATCTAGGGCACATTATCTGCACGCAATGTCGTTTCTCCAAATTTTAACTAAAAAATATAATTTCATACATTATACCAGGCAACTGTTTTCTTGTGTTGATAACGTCACGATTTTACCTTAATTGCTGGAATCAAGATAACGGTTTTGAAAAAATCGATAAAAACGTTGTTACCAAAAATTAAAAGTACCAAATTGTCCCAATTAAGGTGTTGGGATGAATCAAGTAGGTTTTAGCAACTAATTTCTAGTTGTGGTTGTGGTAATTGAGGTATCAGCACGATCAGTTGATTTTCAGGCAATTCAGCAATTCGCACGTGACCTTTTTCTACCCTGTACAAGTTGTTTCTTTTTAGTGAAATAAATGGGGGAATTAGAGGGCGAACGCCGGTCTCGTGACACAACGAGATATCGTGACCATATTTTATTGTAATCTTAATCCTAACTTAATTAAATACGCGATTAAGAATAGCAGTTAGAGTCACGCACCATAAAACGTACAGTCTTTTCTAAATTACGGCTTGTTTACACATTAACTGGAGCTATTCCTGCTATTTTTTCGTCTCCTTCTGGTCCGAAACAACGTAACGGTTAAGGGATGCATACGTGATTTCTTCGCGTGGTCCGATCGCTATCTTTCAGCGTGTGCAAGGAAAAGTTTAATCGATGAACGAAATTCCACACATAGAGAAAGCAATAAGCGAAGTGGATAGACTTAATTTGCTTACACGCACTGAATTAATTATTCACCATAACAACGTAAAGTGGATTTGATGCTATCATTGTTTCCCAATAAAAATAATGGATTACATTTCATAAATACAAATCGTATTTATTGCCCATGAATTATGGATTCGACTGGGCTTTTAATGTTATTACTCACTCGACAACCAGCAAAATCCATAATCTATTATTTTATTAAAATTGCTGGAGCCACTTAGACCACCGTTTCGAAGCTCGCAACTAAATTACTGTTCGCGCTTCCATAACACCATAAATTATGCAATAACGACACCACCAAGTGACAAAAACCATAAATAATTTACTATAACCCTATCATTAACAACGACAGTAATTTTAGTGCAACTTATTTCAGGAAAAGCTCCGAGTTATCGAGACGCGCTCTCTAGCGGCAGCTTTCGCAATCGTTCCCAGCTTTCGCTCTTGCCCTCGATTTCGTCCCTTTCTCACCAGAGTTCGCCACAATTGGCACGACATTAATTTTTTATTACACGAAAATTGAACGGTTTCTTCTACTTTTCGATTAATTGTTGTCTGAATTGTCGAAATATCGATGTTGTTAGAGATTATGTTTCTGTGTTGTTAAGGTAATTATTCTTTATCGATGTAAACCAGAAGCGGAAGTTAACAATGGCGCGGCTGTTAATAAATAGTTTCTCATTTGCGAAAACACGAATGGTCACATGTATCAGATTACGATAATGCCATTTGGACCGTGGGAGAGTGGATGGGGGCCACCCCATTGCCAACTTCCTTTATTTACCCCGGGCCAAATTACTGTCGTTATTATCGTGATCTCGGGGCTTGTATGTCATTAGCATCACTAAATTGCGCTCTCGGGGTGGTACTTTGGAGATTTTTAACGTTGAATGAGTGATACGTTATTGTATCAATGCGGAATCGATGTCACAAACTGAAAAGTCAAAACAAACGAAGCGGGGAAGAATTGTAATTGAAAGGGATTAACTGCTGATTGAAATTTAAATTTAGCTAATTCAGTTTCGATACTGAAGATTTGAAACAAAAATTTGCCTGTCGTAATTTTAATAGCAAAAATTATCGAGAGGCACCAAAGCGCTAATTTAACCCCTTCTATTTATAAAGGGTAAAATTTATATTTTTACTAATACCTTACGTTAAGAAACTCGGGTTCTGAACGTTTACATAAAGTTATTTGGTCAAATATTGAATTTTTTGAATTCTTTAACTTTTAGTTTCTTCATAAGTTTTATTAACTTAATGAAGCTCTAGATGATTTGCTTCTTTTTGCTCTGTATTTATGCTCCTTCTTAGTCAACTCATTCTCATCAAAGTTTATTAATTATCCCTTTCGTTTGCTTATTGCTGTTTAATAATTTTTCTTATTTCTTTTATGATTATCTACTAGAGTTTTATATTTATTTTCATTTTTGGAATGCCCATTGAATTTTACTAAGAGTCTTTGAATACTTTTTGAAAAACAGAATCACATTGAAACAGGAAAAATCGTCTTTAAAAAATCAAACTTCTAAACAACAAAATTTATTAATATGGAACGACTCTTCTACCTTGTAATTATTAAACAATATAATTTTTATTTGTACTCAAAAATTTAAAAAAATTTAAAAATTGACTTCTTACAGTTTTTTAAAGTACAAAAATTTTACTTTTTTTATTAGAATTTTCAAATTTACTTGCTGCCACTTTACGTTCCAAAATCGTGCCTTGAAGTTGTGAAAACTTCAAATTTATTAATTGTCCCTTTCCTTTGCTTATTGCTGTTTTTACTTTTAATTAATTCTTTTATTTCTTTTACGATTACCTACAACAGTTTTATATTTATTATCATTTCTGGAATGCCGATTGAATTTTACTAGGAGTCTCTGAATAGTTTTTGAAATAAAATTCATATAAAAACAGGAAAATTCCTCTTAGAAAAATCGTAACTTTTAAACAACTAGTATGTGCCTTGAAATTGTGAAAACTTCAAATTTATTTATTGTCTCTTTCCCTTGCTTATTGCGGTTTCTAGTTTTAATAAAAAAAATTATTTCTTTTATTATTACCTATTACAGTTTTATATTTATTTCTATTTTGGAACGCCCATTAAATTTTACTAAGAATCTCTGAATACTTTTTGAAAAAAAAATTTACATAGAAACAGGAAAAATCCTCTTTAAAAAATCATAACTTCCTAACAACAGCACGAATATTCTTAAAATTTGCGCAACATCAAGGTACGATTGTGGACAACTATTAAATTTGGAAATTCTAATGGGCGACAAAATTATGAAACAAAATTTTTGTACTTAGGGAAAGCCTTAAAGAGTCAATTTTTCTAAATGAAATGGCCAGCCGGAGTCGAATGAGAATTGGAAGGGAACAATAAAATTTATTGATATGGACCGTCTCTTCTACCTTGTAATTTTTAAACAAAATAATTTTTATTTGTACTCAAGAATTAGAAATTTTTTAAATATTGACTTTTTACAGTTTTTTAAAGTACAGAAATTTTACTTTATTTTTTAGAATTTTGTAATTTAATTACTGCAACTCTATGCCCCAAAATTGTGCCTAGAAGTTGTAAAGACTTTTAATTTATTAATTGTCCCGTTCCTTTGCTTATTGCTGTTTCTACCTTTAATAAGTTTTTTAATTTGTTCTAGAGTTTTATATTTATTTTCATTTTTGAAATGCCTATTAAATTTCACTAGGAGTTTCTGAATACTTTTTGAAAAAAATGTACATAAATACAGGAAAAATTCTTTTTGAAAAATCATAACTTCTAAACAACAACATGAACATTCTTAAAATTTGCACAGCACCAAGGTACGATTGTGGACATTCTGAAACATAAAGCAGCTATTAAATTTGGGAATTCTAATGGGCGATAAAATTATGAGACAAAATTTTTGTACTTAGGCAAAACCTTAAAGGGTCAATTTTTCTAAATGTAATGACTAGCCGGAGTTGAATGAGAATTGGAAAGAAACAATAAAATTAATTGATATGGAACGCTTCTACCTTGTAATTCTTAAACAAAATAATTTTTATTTGTACTCAAAAATTTAAAAATCTTAAAGAATTATTTTTTTACAGTTTTCTAAAGTAGAAGAATTTTCGTCTTTTATTAGAACTTTCAAATTTAATTACTGCAACTGTATGCCCTAAAATTGTGCCTAGAGGTTGTGAAAACTTCAAATTTATTAATTGTCCATTTCCTTTGGTTATTGCTGTTTCTACTTTTAATAATTTTTTTAATTTTTTTTATGATTACTTACTACAGTTTTACATTTACTTTCATTTTTGAAATGCCCATTGAATTTTACTAGGAGTCCTTAAAAACTTTTTGAAAAAAAAATCACAATGAAACAGGAAAAATCCTCTTTGAAAAATCAAAACTTCTAAACAACAGCACGAATATTCTTAAAATTTGCGCAGCATCAAGGTACGATTGTGGACATTGTGGAACATAAGGCTGCAGCTATTAAATTTGGAAATTCTAATGGGCGACAAAATTATGAAACAAAATTTTTGTACTTAGGGAAAGCCTTAAAGAGGCAATTTTTCTAAATGAAATGGCTAGTCGGAGTTGAATGAGAATTGGAAGGGAACAATAAAATTTGTTGATATGAAACGTCTCTTCTACCTTGTAATTTTTAAACAAAATAATTTTTATTTATACTCAAAAATTAGAAAATTTTTAAAAATTGACTTTTTGCAATTATTTAAAATACAGAAATTTTACTTTATTTTTTAGAATTTTGAAATTTAATTACTGCAACTATATGCCACAGAATTGTGCCTAGAAGTTGTGAAAACTTCAAATTTATTAATTGCCCCTTTCCTTTGCTCATTGCTGTTTCTACCTTTAATAATTTTCTTTATTTTTTTTATGATTACCAATTAGAGTGTTATATTTTTTTTTTCATTTTTAAAATGCCCATTGAATTTTACTAGAAATCACTGAATATTTTTTGAAAAAAAATTTACATAGAAGCAAGAAAAATTCTTTCTGAGAAATCATAACTTCTAAACAACAACATGAATATTCTTAAAATTTGCACAGCACCAAGGTACGATTGTGGACATTCTGGAACATAAAGCAGCTATTAAGTTTGGGAATTCTAATGGGCGATAAAAGTATGAAACAAAATTTTTGTACTTAGACAAAACCTTAAAGGGTCAATTTTTCTAAATGTAATGACTAGCCGGAGTTGAATAAGAATTGGCAGGAGACAATAAAATTGATTGATATGGAACGCTTCTACCTTGTAATTCTTAAACAAAGTAATTCTTATTTGTACTCAAAAATTTAAAAATCTTAAAGAATTAATTTTTTACAGTTTTTTAAAGTAGAAGAATTTTATTTCTTTTATTAGAATTTTCAAATTTAATTACTGCAACTTTATGCCTTGAAGTTGTGAAAACTTAAAATTCATTAATTATCCCTTTCCTTTGCTTATTGTTGCTTCTACTTTTAATTAATTTTTCTATTTCTTTTATGATTACCTACTAGAGTTTTATATTTATTTTTCTTTTTGAAATCCCCATTGAATTTTACTAGGAGCCTCTGAATAGTTTTTGAAAAAGAAAATTGCATAAAAGCAGGAAAAACCCTCTTCGAAAAATCATAACTTTTAAACAACAACACGAATATTCTTAAAATTTGCACAGCTTCAAGGCACGATTGTAGACATTGTGGAACATAAAGCTGCAGCTATTAAATTTGAAAATTCTAATGGGCAAAGAAATTTGAAACAAGATTTTTCTCCTTAGGGAAAACTTTGAAGAGTTAATTTTTCTAAATGGAATGGCTAGCCGGAGTTGAATGAGAATTGGAAGGGAACAATAAAATTTATTGATATAGAACGCCTCTTCTACCTTGTAATTTTTAAACAAAATAATTATTACTCAAAAATTTAAAAAAATTGACTTCTTACAGTTTTTTAAAGTACAAAAATTTTACTTCTTTTATTAGAATTTTCAAATTTAATTTAATTACTGCAACTTTATGCCCCAAAATCGTACCTTGAAGTTGTAAAAACTTCAAATTTTTTTTTTTTTTGTACTTAGAAGTTAAGATTTTTTTATTCAAAAAGAATTTTTTTGGCCAATTAGAGAAATTAGAAATTAGAAAAATTAGTTATTTTATTTATTTATTTTTTGGACCTTTTTCAGTAAGTTCATATCTAAGTAGGTAATGCAAGTCTTTGATATAAATTAGCTTTTTCTTGATTTAAATCCGCAAAATCTCTTTGAGTTCCATTTCATTTAATTTAATAAACGCCGTTAAAAAATCTGAATTTGTGGACGCTAAAAACATTTTTCGCACCACCCTGTATAGCGCCATAAAGGCGCTAACAGTTCGGGGATGACTTCATTTCGTCGTGAGTCGTTAAATCCCCAGTAATTACTTATAAACCCGTCGAAATCGAATCATGTTGATGGCGAGGGGTTCGAAGGGGCGTCCGGGACGCTCTCGTGATGGAGCAACCGACTAAATTCAAATACAAAGACAAACACCGAACGAAAAATATAAACCTCGAGATCAATGTAAACGTAATAAGTTGGCCCTAATGCTATTGTGCATGGATTTCTGCAGGCGATTACCATATGAACGTCTATGTGACAGCGTCGAGCCCCCGAGGCCGTCAACTACTCATACCCTCGGATATTGGTTTCTGATTCACTCGAGTCGGACAAGATCAACACTCTCTTACTTATTTCACCCTTATTCTTGATAAGCGGTGTCGATGGCGCGATCGAGCTCCGGAAACCCGCTGAATCCGGGTGACACCGACGATGTCTTTAATCTCGCGGGATTTTTCTCGATTCGCGCAATTATTCGTAGAAATGGGGAAGTTTGGGGGTTTTAATAACACGAGGGATGGGTTTAATGTGCCGCTTTACCGCCCGGAAGTCGGGACTCATTGATATTATAGATCTTGAATATGGCATTTCTCTGTAGTATTTGCACAGGATTCAGAGCTTGTGCTGCATATATTTTAGAAGTTAGTTTACGTGTTTACAGTTTGAAACTCAATCAACAATCGATACGGGAACGATCCCGGTAAATTAAGGCACTTATCTAACGATTTTAACGACGTTATTCAATCATACAGAAAGATCACAATTGAATCGGAACGAACTGTAAGCCTGCAAAATTGGAAACGCTCCCCCTATAGGTTTTACCATTTCGTAAAAGGCTTTGAGCGACTATTATAACCGACATTGCTTTTATTGTGATATTTACGTGGATGTTTGTGTCATTAAAGACATGTACACGTCGACCTACCTACCGCCCGATCCTTCATTCTTATTGGATTGTAATTTGTGGGCTTTATTGCGAAAAGGCAACACGTGTAAACAGAACCAAGGTCTTTTTTTTCGTTTTGGCCATCGTCGGCGTTCTGGTTATTTCTTAATGTTTTATAATCTCACCTGGCTTAGGACCGTCAGTTCGGTCCATTAGGTCTGGAGAAGGCACACGCTTGAACGCCCATGTCGGCTCCATTTCGTCAAAGTGGTGTGTGGATACAGTGGATGAACGCCCGCTCACTTACCTGTACCACAATCATCCCCACCTTCTTACCAGATTTGCAGAGAGATAAGGACGAAATTTGAACAAAATTTCGGTTATTACCTTATCTCGGAGTTGTTTCGAATCCGGATTATCTACTCATCGATGAAAGAATCTTCAAACACTGATTCATTGCTGTCATTGTTAGTTCTTCAATTAAGGTCTTTACGTCTTAACAATGGGGGTTTAAATAAAGGTAATGTGTGAATTTTTGGAGTTTTTAAATCAGCAAAAAAAAGTATCTCTTGGAGTCCGCTTTTCCGATTTTTTTTTTATTAAAATGATAGTTGTAAATCTGTCAAGAGACTTCTTCTTACCGACAACTTATACTTAGGAATTGGCAAAAAACGAGCAATTTTTAGAGGTGTATTATGACAATTTTGCGTCCGAGGCACAAAGAATTTTTTTTATTTATAAATTCAACTGCAATCAGAATATTCTATTATTTTGCTATTTCTTTTGCTGACTGAGACGCTATTTTTAGTGAGTCTCACTATTGTCCCGTTAACACTTCCCCATTTTTATTTCTTCCGTTGTTTCTCTTTTGCAGTAATAGCTGTAGTATCTTGCTCAAATATATTTCAATCTTCTCATGATGTTTTTCCCTTCTCTTCTCTATTGTTTCTTTGACAGTTAGAATACTTAAATCTTAATATAGAATCTGATTTGTGACATACCATGGAGGTCGACTAATGCTTTTAGAATTTTTTACTGTGTTCGTTGAATTATAGCTATGCTGGACTTGCTAGTGCAGCCCCAAAGCTCAATACCATAGGTCTAGATTAAGATAATTACAATTTTGTGTTTTATTCTCTAATGCCATTTGTGATTTTTTGCCAAGCAACCAGTAGAGTTCTCTCATTTTAGGGTCCATTTGCTTTTGTTTTTTCTTATTTTTTTTTCCAATTTAATTTAATTAGTATCGAGATGAACTCCAAGTACTTAACACAGGGTGATAATGAGATTTCTGTATTGTTATTTTTTATTGTTATTTTTTCCCTTGTCTAATGTTAATGCTGCATGCTAAAATTTGCTTTCGCTAATCTTCTCTTTCATCTTTTGGTCTATTCTTCTATGTGGAAGAGATGGAATTGCAGGCTTTCTGAGGCAATTATCAGATTTTTATGGACAGCTAAGATCAGTATTATCTGCAAATTGACCTGTTGTGGTAGAATCTGCTGTAGGAAAGTCGGACGTATATATAAGTTACAAGACTGGTCCTAAGACACTGCCTTGTGGGACTCCAAATGGCTTGGAACTGAAGAATTTCATTATTAGTTTTTATTCTAAAATAGCTCTTTGTCAGATATGATTTCAGTAAGTCATAAAAAGGATCTGCCAGTGTTTGCTTGATTCACGTCTAGAAAAGCTGCAGAACTAAAGTTTTTCTTCAATGGCTTCAATAATTACTTTCACTATTCTATGACACTGCTCTGTTGTAGAATGTTCACTGAAAAATCCAAACTGGTGGTCAGGGATTGCATTGAGAATAGATTGAATACGTTGCAATATTAACTTCTCAAGTAGTTTTCAGATGGAGGACAATAAGTTCTTGGTCTGTATGACAAAATATTAGTTAATGGCTTTCCAGGCTTTGGTATGAGAATTATTTCAGAATTCTTGAAACATTTAGACCAATATCGTAATTTTATAGTAGCGTTGGTAATTCTTTTAACATTTTTGATATTATCATATCAATTCCTGATGCTTTCCTATTGTTTCATTGAAAATATTTTCCTTACTCTCCTTAGGTTTTACAAATTGTCTGCTTATTGACTGTAACGTATCTATATTATTGTCTAGCACTTCTTTTGTATTTTGTTGTAATGTATTAGTAATGGGATTAAATACTTCTCGACCATTCCTTACCCATGTGAATGTATTTCTATCTACTCGTTAAGGAGAGGAAATAGTTACGGGTCTTCTAAGTAAGTTAATTGGTTTCCAAATCTCATAGCGGTTAAGGTTTGTAATAAATTGTGAAAAGATATTGTCCCTCATTTCCTTCAACTTTATTTTTAGAGTATCTCTTAATCGACTGTAAGCTGTTTTGTCACTTAAATCTGTACCACCTCACTCTAACTCTTTTTTTCTCTGCTATAAGTTTCTTTATTACCACCGGAATATTGAGTCTTCACTCATAAAGTTCTAGGTGAGGTGTAACTCGTTTGGAGGCCTCTTGCATGATTTTGATTAATATAATTGTTGCTTCTTCTACTTCCTCGAAAGTTTTGAGACTAATATTAAGGTATCTTATTATTAATTTCATATCTGAAATTTCTCACTTTGATTTTGTGTTGTACAATTTAAGTGTCTTCTTAAAATGGATGACTGAAGTGCTGATAGTTGCAATAATCTGGGTATGGTCTGAAGATATGTCATAACTGGGGACTACATCAATGTAAGTTGACACTATATCGTTAGTAACAAAAAAATTCAACAGGTCTGGTTATTTGTTAAGGTCACTCTGTCAATAAATCGGGGTGCTAGTGGACAAAAACATGTCACTCCATTCTTGTAATAAGTTTAATAGCTCTTTACCTTTGGTTTTCATGATTCTGGAGCCCCACAATGTATTTTTGGTGTTACAGTCTCTCCTTGCTATAAATATAGATTCTGGTGTTTGAAAAAATTTTTGGAAGTCTTCCTCTTTCAGGATTTGTTGCAAAGAACAGTACACTGCGACGACTGTTAAATCATATGGCATTGCTTTAACTTTAATGAAGGTAGCTTCAAGTTGATTTTTGTTTCTACTTAGGTATTTCATAATGCTGGGTCGTTGCTCCGGCATGAGCAATATTCCTCAAAAAAGTTACTTAACACGTTACTGATATTCTCTCCATTTTTTCTTGTCTGATTTTCAGCGTTTTTTACTAAATTTGCATAGCTGTAAGAGGGATGTTCAGTCATTGTTTGATTTAACTGTGTAAAATTTTGTATTTGTTTTATTTATGGCGGTTGCATATTCGATTTATTTCTGTTATTTCTATATTTGTTATAGTATTCTTCCTCTATAATTAGCAAAGTGTGGACCTCTACATAAAGCGCCTGTTGCAGCGTTTCTCTGCTTCTTTTTCAGGATTTGGTTTCTTGTGATCCTCCACATTTCACATATAAGTAAGATCAGTTAGGAGAGACTTTGTGGGACCATACATTTGGCATATCATACACTCTGCAATATTTTCTAGATAGTTCAACTTCTACAGCTCTACGCTTCTTCGACTTCTGTAATACGCCACAGAGGTTTGTCCATTTAATTAAAAAATTTCCAGCATTGCACGAAGGAACACAAAATGCATATTTTTTAAAAATATAATTCTCGATAACTTACAAAGTTCTTAAATAGTTTCGAATGAAAGAAGTTTTGCTTTCCCGTGCAGTAATAAACATAAAAGGAGTTTAAGAAAAAAATACCAACAACAGAAAACATTGTTGTAAATAACACGTAAAAGATAAAATAAGTAAGCGTGTTTTGGGTGTAACAACAGTAGGTATTGTGGATAATGGAGGAAAATCCGGGAAGCAATTTACGATTCGGCATATTTACCCGGAGCTTATCGAATCGATGCCACTATTATGGACAGGCCCATATTAAAAATATAAGTGGCTTAGAGTAGATCCTGTAGGCAAATAACGGCTCAATTTAAATTTTGATCCTTATTAAAGCGGTCTTTTGTTTTTTGGATTGACTCTCGAGACCTGCCCGCTTTTTAACTTTTTCATCCCGTATACGCTCCAGAAGCATAATCACATTCAATTAGATCCAGAAAATACCGGCATTAATCCGAACAATTCCCCCATAATTGCGATAAACCGTTTTTAATTATTTTATTGTAAATTTCAGCATCTCGCCGATTGATTCTACACCTTTCAACACAATGGCGACTTAATCATCGAATAATGGTCGAGTATTTCAGCGATACTGCGACATTGTGTTTTCACCGTAACTAATAAGGTTATGCAGGTGTTTTACGGCGGTTTTTCATCGGATTTTATACGAGACCGTTTACGGCTTAATATTGACGTTATAGCGCAACTAATCGCTTCGATATAGAGGAAACGTGCTCCCTTTCAAATTGTTAACGCCATTAAATACCTGGATACGGCTGTAAAACGTTTAAAGAAAACTTTATATTCTAATTGACCCACCTGTATCGCGGCTTGGGAGCGAGATTTTTAATTGCGAATTGGCGAACTTTCGGCGTTCTCACGGGCTCCCTAATGGGCGGTGTTGCGGACCACTAAACACCGACACCCGCCGAGAATTCGAACTAAATCATTATTATAAAGATCACACTTCAATTAGTTTATTGGGAAAAGGGAATCGGGCGATGTTTCATGCATGACTTCGGACTTGTGCGTTGATACGGCGGGGTTTTCGAGGGAGCTTTTGTGAGCTTTCTTCGATTGACCAGTAGGTCGCCACAAATACAGACGTATCTCGTTACATTTTCGAATCCAGGTGGTGTGCGGTAAACATCACATAAAGAGAACATAAAATATACAATAACACATTCAGGGGGCATTATACGTTATTAACCAGGTAATTTGAGAATAGGTGTAAGTTATACGCTTTACAATTCAAGGGAGAGCTCATTCAAGATATTGTCGCTATTTTCGATTTCTTTTCCCGATTTTAGACGGGATATCCCCCGTCCACATTACGGGCAATTAGTGGGCTTGGGCGGGTTTACCGCTGCTTAATCGTGTGTTGACGAGTGTGTGAGGGAGAACCGCCACGGGGGTCCCCAGGTGTCGGTCTACACGCCTTGTTTACAGTCTACGAATTCAAAAGTGGCATCAACACAAAAAAATACGATATTTGATATCGTAAATGGCGGTTTCTTGAAGTTTTGTTTTGTTACTTGTATGAAGAAAGATTTTTTTATAATTGCGTCGACATGTTATGAATCGATAAATTTCAGGCTTGTAAAGGACGGAATGACCTAATGCAGTATTGTTAATTATACCGCACTTTGTGCCGTGGTTACGGCCGGTGATAAGTCCGCTTTGTGCTATGCGGCCCCAGCTTTTATGCTCATAATCTGATATAATTGCCAGCCGTATTGGTCAAGGGCCATCAACGTGCAGGAAACATGTTTACCAACATTTTTACGAATCTATAGTCGAATAAGAGGATTTTCACAAGTTATGGCTCATGCATAATTTGCAGAATGAAGAGGAATTTGTTTCAACAAGATAACGAAAACACAACCTCATTTCGAAATTGTCGAAAAATCTGCAATTTTGTGAATAATGATATGAATTTCGATATCAAGCTATATCGATATTTTTCGTAACTATTCCACTGAAAGCTCTTAAAATTTTAAATATTTATAACTGCGAATACTTGAAATCATAAAAATGAATTATTTGAATATTTTCAGCCCTTGTTCATTGTTGGTTTAAAAAATCAAACAAACAACAAAAGTTTTTTAGCTTTTTGTAGCTACTTCCATTTATGTAATCGAAATCCAAATACCCACATTATTTTACCATTTGTCCTCGCTGCAATTTTAAATAAATTTCTGTTGATGCTACGAAGTTATCGCCGGCAAATTCAGGTTGGTGTCTTATTTAGAACTTTTCCTCATGTCCTTTAGTTCCAGTTTTTTTGAGTTATTCGAAGGAAACCGTAATTTGTACAAAATGTATAGAATAACCAATATCCAGTAAAACTTTTCTTGACCAGACAGTGATGGTCACGATTTTTTGTATCGGTTTTCGAGATGGTGGTGTGATGTGGTGTTAAAAATATATTACAAGAAAAAAGAGATACTAACAATACACAATGTGAATGTACATATATGTAGAAAAGCATGTACATAAATATTATAGACATACATGCACGAAACAAATAATTATAATTAAAAAAAAAACAATTATTAGGATTTACTTCTTCCCCATAGTAATTTTCTACTGAAAATGGATTTGTAGTCTTATTAAGAGTTCGAGTTCTATGCCATCGTTTTTTTGGCTGCAAATAATTTAAAATTTTTTATGAATTCTTGCTCCTCTTTACATGAAGTTTTCTTAATTTTTTCTTCGGTGGCAACAATGTCATCCGAGTCCTCCAAATTCATAAGTTTAGATAGAAATTACATCATCTACTTCATCTTAAACATTCACATTACTATCAATGAGAATTAAATCTTCTGGTGCTACAACTGTTTCAAAATGGGCTTGTTCAGCTAGTTTGGACATCAAATCTTATATTCTGCAATTGTTATTTTTCTACAAACCCACATTTTCGGTAACAGTTTTGTGCACTTATTGTTGTTACTTGCCAGAAAGAATGTACAAAATAAATTGCATCCATGTCATTAATAGATTTCGTCAATGCAAGATCCGATTTAGCATGATTCTTGTTGCTAATAAGATGTCTTAAAATAATGCTTCGGTAGTGTGTCTTAACATTTTTAATAACCCCCTGATTCATCGGATGATAAATTGAAGCAGTGTTTGTGGGAAGAAATATGATTTTCACATTATTGAGCCAAATGTTTTTACGATGTGAGGCTGCGTTGTCGAGGAGAAGCAGAATCTTCTTCTTTCTAGCCCGCATTTTTCTGTCTAGGACACAAAAGCCTTTTTGACATTATTTGTTGGGTCATCCATGCTTTTTGTTATGTTTTCAGTCAACAGATAGTTGATCATTTGATTAATTTGGAAAGCCAGTGGTCGTGCAGATTTGGCAATTACCAGAAGCTTTTTTTTCTCGCCAGCCTTGTTGATGCTATGTAAAATTGTGAAGCAATCTTTCGAAATTTTACTTCCTGCACACTTTTTACTTTTAAGGGTTTTAGTTGGAACAGTTTGATAGAAGACCAATCTCATGAGTTCTGTAGATCTAATTTGCTTCGTAGTCCTTAATTCAAGAAGGAAGTTGTTCAGGAGACCAGTTACATTAGTAGGGTTTACGTCAAAAGCTTCACTGAATGCATTTTTATGTAAAGGGCAATGGCGTTTTCGAAATTTATCTAACCAATCTATGGATGCTTGAAAATTTTATATTCCCTGATTATCTGCTACAGCTTTTGCCTTTTCTATTAATAGAGGTCCAGAAATTGGCATGTTCTTATGTCGTGCAGCTGTAAACCACTGATAAGTCGCTCTATCAATTTGTTGGGCCGGAGGTTTTAAGAAAAATATTTTCCTGTCTGTTTTAACCAAATTGGAATGTCACTGCTTCAATAGTTCATCATTATTCTTCAATTAGCTAATTCTCGATTGCTTTTTTGGTCCTATCGATCGCCTAGATCATACCAATTTTTTGCTGTCTTTGAGGCATTCTGAACTAAAGGAGTTGATGGTTGCATAACAAAAACTACAATTTCTATCATTTTGCTATCTATCTACAAGAAATGACCACAATATCACTTAATTATTAGTTTTCTAACACAGCACAATTTAAACTAATTTGATACATCAGAAGCCGGAGAGGTCTAGATGCACAAGCGCTCCATGTCTTTTCATGTATCCGTGTCCGTTCAAGATAAATAATTTTACATTAAATTATATGGACCTTGTAAACGTTACGAAAATTTTGTTCGTATAAGAGAAGTGTCCGTAACGAGAAGTTTCACTGTGTATTCATCGGTACGATTACTAAATGTACAAAAAAAAAAATTTGTGAGACAAATTTAATAATTTCAACACGCTCATTGAAATTTGTATTTAATAGAAAAATATTAGTGTAAGACGGAAGAAATTTCTCATTTTGTAAAGAGAAAAAATACAAAAGTTTTCTTAACGCCTTTTGTTCTTTTATGCACTTACAATTAAAACTATTGCATATATGAAAACGGTTGGAGGGCAGAAAAATACTTTCAGACTTTAGAAAATTTTCTTCTTTTAATAAATCTTTCCTTCTACTGGTCTCATGTAAATGCTGCTGGATTTGAGTAATAAATAACGGAAAAGAAACGTTTCAAGACAAAAAAGAAATTTTTTATTTTATTCAAGAGAGAATATAAAAAAATTAAAAAAAATAGAGTTGGGTTGCAATATCAACAGAAAATTCGAAATAATTTAACCAATTTTTAGTTAATTTGACGAAATTAAAATTATTTAAAGTTTATTTACACTCTTTTAAACTTATTTCAGAGTATTAAATAGTTTATGAGTCTAATTATAATTTTCTCACGCTATGTATCAATAATTAACTAACCCGACAGACGTTCTGTCAAAATTTCAATAAATTTGTTCGTGATCTTTTGTGAATTTATGAAAAACTCTTAGAAATATGTGAGAATGAGAAAAACATTGAGTTGACAATCAGCTGTCAAACGACATTTGCGCACGAAGCGAAATAAATTGTAACAGAAAATAATTTGTTATACAGATCGCGAAACAACACAAAAGTAAAAATAAATGTAATTCTATTTTAGTTTTGGCTGAAATGCAATTTTTAAATTTTCTTTCCAGATTTTCTTTCAATTGAAAATATTTAATTAAATTATTTCTATTCCCGGAGCATAACAAATAGAACAAAAAAGAATCAGCCAAATGTGTCGCTTCTATCGTCAGTTATGATCGAAAGTGTTTACAGAAATTGTGATTACAGTTTTTTCGAATCTCCCTGAAAGCTTTTCCAGGGCCATAACAAACAAGACAAAATAAGAATTACTCATATTCATCCTTTGAATCGCAAGTTATGGTTTTGAGTTTCTTGCAAGAAGACACTTTCAGTTATTCCGAAATTTTTGGGCAATTTTTCATTTTTTTTAGCCCAAAATCTTTATTCAAACTATAGCGAACATTAAACAAAATACTAAATTGCTGCAGCTGTTCTCAAGTGAAGAGCTTACCAATAAATAAAGACAATGTAAATAAATAATTAGTTGTAAAATTCGTTGCTATTGTTTTTAATAAATCGAGAATCTTTAAGTGTACCGTCTGGAAGAAAAGTGTGCAAAAATCTAGAAAATGTTTGGCAAGCAGGAGGATTTTTTTTCTATAGCGTCTCTAGCATTCAGTAAAAATTTGGCAAAACTATTTTCCCGGCACCTCCGCCATTTGTGTGGTTGATTAATTTCAATGCTACGACCTATCAATAAAACGCTATCGGGTCAATTTTAACGGTTTTATATATTTGTTAAAAGGTTTTATTACAATTTATCGTCACAATATATCAATCATTTCTATGTAAACATCAATGTAATAATAGTTATTTTACAAGCATCTAGAGTAGATGAATCAATAAACATGCCATAATTAAGTAGAATATTAGTTATTGATAATAAATTGTTGATAACCAATCGTGTGACAAGTCAAACACCTGCAATTTTAATTATTTCAGTTACTATCGATCGTAACTAGAGAAATGCAATCACTACTCGCCATAAAACTAAAACAGGCAATCACACTGTTCAAATCAAAAAATAAAAATCAAACAACATGTAAATTAATTCGAAATATATTAACTACGGACTCAAGTATTGCGAAAAATTTACAATCTATATACAATTTTGCAACAACTTTATGATTTGGCTTGTAATTTTTGTGACGATGCCGCAGGTGCTAGAATCTCTTGAGTTCTTAATCTCAACGCTTCCAGAGCGCCAGGAGAAAGTTGGGAAGGACTCGGCATATCTGGACTAGAACTTGGCGATCTTTCTTCAGTTACGGGATTCATTAGGTTGAATTGAGGTACTCCACCGGCCAAAACGTATTGGGAGAGGAAAGCGTGGAATGCAGGTACTGTCATGGAAGATTTTGGAGCCCAAGGTAAACCCATAGCCGGATTGAACATGGGAGAAAAAGGCAAACCAGGCCAAAAGTGTTCCGGAGGAACCGGCGGCATACCCATGGGTGTGTGCAAAGGATAATCGGGCAGTCCTTGTTCCGCTGGATGCATAAAAGGCACGGCTTCGCGACCCAGAGCCTTCTCGCGTTTACGCCATTTGGCCCGCCGATTCTGGAACCAAACCTAAAAAAAAAAATATTTTTTTCAGAAATTAACATCTTGTAATTGTAGAATTACAAATAGAAAAAAATTACTTAAATCGCGATAGAAATAATAAAATTCTTTAAAAACTGATTTCGAAAAAATAAATTCAAAAAAATTGTGAAGAAATTAATTATTTACAAAAATAGAGCAATTTGTGACTGTAGATGTTGCGAATTCATTAATTAGACTAAGAAACTTGCACAAAATTTATTGAAAATTATTTACATTTTATAGTGTCCGGTAGATTTAGCTTGAATTACGTCTTTGTCAGAATAAGACAATTTGGTTGTTCTGACGTAAAAAAATTGTAGTAATGAGTTGCCAATTTTCGCCAAACGTCATTTTATGTGTGAATGCAATATCGATAAGAGGGTAAACACGAACTGCAATTTTCTTGAATATTTTCTTATGGTCGATTAACGCTGTTGAAACCAACGTCTTTACGGTCGTGGTTAAGGTTCGCACCTGTGTAAATCTTGGCGCGTTTTAAGCACATTGTTTGCTGATAAAGATCGTTATTAAGAAAATACCGCAAATTCCGCAACTAGTCCCTTGAACCACTTTAAATTACCATTTTTCACTTAATTTCTTTTAAAAAAAATTGTTGAAACCGTAAAATTTTCCCCAACACGTGAGTCATTGCGACTCAATAGATGGGGAATAATGACGGCAATTCCTGTTCTTCAAAAAGCTGCCCACTTGATTAGCTTGCATCTTTCCGGAGCTTCGCTCCGGAGCCTATCGCACATTAATCTGCATTAGTCCGCGCGATCGAATCATCAGTAATGCCTGGATAATGGCCGACATGAATTGCATCTTAATTGGTAACAATTTAGATAATTAATCTGGCTTGTAACAGCGTAAGTAGCGACGCAATTGGGCATTGTTCGCCACAATGGAGGTAATCGGAACCGGTTCCGGACCCCAGAAACTCTCTCTCTGATGTCTCATTTAAAGTGGCTCCTCTCTCCTCGCTCCGGACCAGATAAAATAAAGCGATGGCAAGCGTGTCTCTTCTAATTGCCCTTTTAACGTTCACCCCCCGCACCACGTATGGGGAAAATCGTGAGGATTTTCATAAACAATGAGAACAATTTGATACGACTGGACGAAAAAAAGTGAGTGGCACTCGCCTTAATGTTTTAATTGACCGATTAAGTCGACGAGGTACGGGTTTGTTTTAATTCTTGTACAGTAACAGGAGCCGGCGGGCACATTCCGGACTTAAGTAATATAGTTGTCCAATTAATAGATAAATTAGTTGATTACTTAATGAATAAATAATGTTTATGGATTAACCGAAGAGATCGGTGGCGATATGCGGATAATTAACTGGAGCATTATTTAATTAAGTTGTTTATGGGAAATCTTCCGCAATTACCGACTAATTTTGTTTATGGAAATCCCCGAGGTACCCGCAATTTTTGAAAATTATTTATTAATTAAATTAATTGGATATAAAAAAAATTTACCTGCACTCTGGCTTCGCTGAGGTCCAGCCTCATTGCGAGTTCTTCTCTAGTGAAAACGTCCGGGTATTGTGTTTTTTCGAACGCCCTTTCGAGTTGGTGCAATTGATACGTGGTGAAGGTGGTTCTGGATCGTCGAATTTTTCTTGGTCTAGAATCGGACATGTCCTCGACTGGTTCTTCGGCCATTTCACCGTCGCTAATCGAGTCGACTTTAGATTCGCATTCATCTGAAAACAGCCGATTTTCACATTAAGCTCTGTCGGAGCTTTTCCTCTCATTATCCGACTATTTACATATACAACAAGCACGGTCAAAACATGTATTCGAACAAGATTAAGCCGACATTTCAACGTATTTGGGGCAACAAAACGCCCCGATCCTCTTTATTTGCGCCGTTGGTAACTTCGCCGGCAATGAATTTCGTATTCATAGACATGGTCTGTGTGTATGTTTAAAAGCTTTGACGTGTCCAACCGGCGTATATAGATTTATTTATGCAAATTGAATACTAATCCACTATATGAACTTTGACGCGTATTACACACAGTAATTTACTATTTTGACCGATAAAACATTACCAACACTCAAGTCCAGACAACATCTAAAAGGTTGAAAAAAAAAATTGATGTTAGCATCAAGGGATTTGCTATTAGGGCGACTTGGTCAAATATTTGAGAAAGGATCAGGATCGTTTATAATGAGGGGTAAATTGTACAGGTAACTTTTCCCTTCTCCCCTTATTATCCCACTCGATTACAACTTTATTTCGTCAATCGTGATTCACCCCTGTTTTAATTCGCCTCCGTTTATCCCTCATTAAAACCTATACTGATGCCTTCATGTGAAAAAGCCGGATATAAAATTAATTGTTTAGATTTCTGATCACGAATCGAGAGCCTTCGTTGTTGCTAAAGCCAGTTGCACGTGAATTATTGCAATATTATCCCTAACGCTACAACGGCGATTAGACACAAAAGCGCTTAAATTATTCAGACCCTCAAGTTTAGAAGCGCCAACATGTTTCGTGATGTTAGCCTTCTACGGCCAAATTAGATTAAATTATCTAGAAACTATATGGATAAAGACACTTCCAAAAGTACCGAAAAAATTTTATTCTTCACTTGAAAAAATTTTTAAAATTTCTATAAAGAAAATTTTAAAAGCTTCAAAATCATAAGACTAATAATTTTTAAAAAAATTTCGTTACTTAGTTATTTAATTTAAAAGATTTTTCTTTACATTTAGGTCTTAAGAGTGTTCTCACGTTACATCTATTGCAATTGGGAAATTATAGAAAAAGTTTTTCAAGTAATTTTCTTATTATTTAATTTTTAATTTAGCATGAGGACCGATTAAAAAGATTATGCACAATTAGAGGGCGGTTGTTAATTACTGAACGCTACAATTTGCTACTTACAACCCTCATGTGCACTTACATAAATCAAGGATCATTTACGTGGGGAGGTAAAACACGAAATGGGGGGAGAGACTGGAGACATAATTATCAGAATTTTCCTTTAACTATTTAGGTTTGGGCCAGCTTTCTAAATAATTTTAACGTTCGTCGATAAGCAATTGTTGAAGAAACATTAAGAATTGTAACAATTTAATGTAAATAACCACAAAAAAATTCTTGTGTAAGAAATATTTGAGGGGGAAAGATACGAATAATTTTCTGAACCAACAGAAGATAAAACTTCTGAAAATCACTTTGAAAAACGGACTAAAGGGATGTAAAAAATTGATTTGCTTGCTAAATTATGATGACCATTGTTTTTTGGGTTAATAAATTAAACACCGAATTAACTGACATATTTTATGGCGATTGAGGGAATTGGGGTAAAAGGAGGGAGAAACCGTTTAAATAGGTGCGACAATGGATCCGTTCAAAATAGCCAAACTACAACAGCTGCTCTGGATTTATGTGGCTTTGAAATACAAAGTAATTTTTCTATTGATTTGATTTGATGACAACACTAGCTAGTTTTTAACTTGATAAAGCTTACATGGTAGACAACAATTTTTGTTGGGATAAAAATATTTTTAGTCTTTGGCATATTTTAACTCCAAAAAATTTTTGAATTTTGTCTATATTATAAATAAATTAGTTTGCAACATTTTCTAATATTTAAAACGCTTATTGGCGTAATGTTTGATTTAGATTTAAATTTAGGTAGTTTCTCAAATTTAGAAAGTCTTCCACCCCTACAAAAAAAAGGAGGAAGATGTTCAGGAAGGAGGAGTCAAATAAATTTCTTTGTTAATATTTTTTCCCACCTCTATTACTCCTAACCGTTCCTGAAAATATTTATTCTTGACCTCCAGCATTATTTTAAGAAAGAAAGACAGAAAGAGGAGCTTTCAAAAAATTCAATTATTTGCTTGCTACATTTATAATTCTTAATTTTTCTATAACTCTTCAATTTAAATTTGGACAGTTCTTTAAATTTCCAAAATTTTCTACCCTTACAGCAAGGATGGGTATGTTTAGGGAGGCGGAGCCAACTAAATTTCTTCAACAAGTGTCAAGAAATTTTCTCTGCCTCTTACTTGTAGCAATTCCTGAAGACCCTTTCTTAAAGAGAGAAAGAGGAGCTTTTAGAAAATAATTGATTCAAAAGCTTTCAGTGTCGTTAGTTTCTAAATAACGTGATTGACGTTTCTGTCGTCGTATCGCAAGTTTTCTCAAAATTTTAGTTGTTTGAAACTAAGTTTTCGTTATTTTTCTTTTGACATTATCATCATTTCGATCAATTCATTCACTTTACAACAGAGAAAAATATTTTTCTATACAACAATTAATAAAATTTACTTAATTGCACATTTGCATTATAGCTTATTGGTGTTCGTCAAAAAAAAGATTACTGCACTTAACCAACTAGTAGCTCAAAGACCCCAACTATGCAACTTTAAGGTACAAAACTCTAAACAAAACATCTCCAAATTACTTTTTGCATTGTTTGTTTAACAATTTGCTAAATGAAAACATCAAAGTTTTTTACTTTGTGCTAGATATTTCGTAAAAGTCGCCAAATTGAGGGAATTTCTGTGTGAACAGTCCAAATTCTCGTGAATTAGCTGAAAGTTTTGGTAATTAACCAATTGGTTCATGAACAAAACCTGTCACCGGCATAAAGTCAAAGGGCATTGAATGTCAGTTTTGGTTTATGTCAGTAAATTAAAAAAGATACCGCAGCAAATATCTTTAGTCATTACCTAACAGTTTTTTCTCAAAAGTTGACAAAAAATTTAAAAATTACCCAGTCACTAATTGTTAAATTACGATAATTAGAGTTAATGACTTTATTTAGAGATTTTAATTGTTAATTACTAATATGAGGGAGTTTAAGAAAATTAGAAATTTTGCAATTTTGCAGATTGCAACTCAAGGAAGTTCTGAGTACGTAAATTACGTAAAATTTCGCAATTTGATATATAAACAACTTTGCTGCAAGTACCTCAAAGAGGTGGTGAAAATTTGAAACGTAAAGGAACCTGGAAAGATTTTGTACTTTTAGCCTTTTATCATTCCAATGGTCATTACCAGTAATCCGGGATTACAGTTTTTGTCGCTGCGGTACTTAAAACTGGGTTAACAAGTAAATTTTTATCTCGGTACCGTCATCACCCCTTTCGCCACAACGTAAACTCGTCAAATGCCAAAAGTATAGCAAATAACCGTAAAAATCCCATTTAAGTCCCAGCGTGTCTCCCGTCCAATTAATTCCGTCCTTTAACTCTTGTCAATTGATTTATTATTGAAATTGGAAGAACACGTGTACTGGGGGCCAGCCGGAAGGGTAAAACCCCAATTTTCCCCCCACGTACAACCCTAATTATCCCCATAATTACATTGTGTCTATCAGATTGTACGCGACACACTATTAATCATTTTTAGTTTCTTTTCAACCGACAACATGCAATCAATCGGTGATAATTAAGGAGAAAATTTTTTAAAAAAACTCACTTTCGCCGATAGTTTTCGGTGTGGGTGTTTTATTAACTCCAAGGATCTGGTCGATGGTATAAACGCATTTGGCACGGACGCCGGCTTCGTCGGTTGTTGTCATCGGATTTGGTTGAGACATTGTCAAAACGGCACTGTTTATGAATCAAGAAACTATAAGTTGACCACTGTGATGTTGCTTCCACTGAACTTGACAGTCGACTGCTTGTTTCAACCACTTGTAAAGGGTATATTGAGGGGTAGATATTAACCCTCCCCCAACAACGGTCCAATCAGAAAATTAATCTTCCGGTGGTCCAACAGTGCGCTTGCGTCAAATAACTAAACCACGCCGACGAGATTAATACGTTCGAATTAAGATAGCGATTTATTATGTTAAATGTTAATGAAATAGATTATGCTGGGCGAATATTGAAATGAGATTAACGTTTTGAGAAATAATCAGGTGTTTTGTTATTGCATTACGTAAGTAATATTCTTTTAATTTTGTTTGGGATTTTATTTATTGGGGTGTTATTAATAACGATAACAACAATTTTATGGAAAATATCACTACGTGATTGCTTTTGGGTTATTTATTGAAACTATTGTGGTTCGTTTCGAGACGCAACAGCGACAGTTTCGGAATTTTTAAATGAAAACAACGAAATTTTACCACTTATACCAAATAACGATTGTTAAAAAACAATTATTGTTCATCGTTGATTTTGACCTGGAGCGTTCCACTAATTGTTTTATCATCAATTGTTGAAAAGTTTTGTTTTAAAATTCTGTTAGTTTTTCGCAAAAATCTCGTAATAGACTTAAAAACTAGGAAATTAAAACGAACACTTAAAACGTAAATTGTTTTCTAAATAATGTTGTCGTTATAATGTTTTTAATTGTGCGTTAGTAATTGGAGCCCGAATTCAATTCCAGTTCGCAATTGTTTGCAATTTTAATTGACATTGATATAAGTTATAGTTTCATACCAAAGCCGGAATTAAGATATTTCTCAATCTCTCAATTGTAAAAAAACTTTACCTTATTGTTACGTTTATTTCATCTTGCAGTAAAGCAACAAGTCAAAGAACTTCTTTGTTACAGGTTCAGTCGGATTTTATTAAAAATGCTTGTGTAGCATAAATTTGAGCAAAAATTGTCCGCACTTTGGAAATATTCTTAACCAATTGTATGAAAACCTAACGAACGAAACTTGCTCTTATTATGGTTTCAAGAAACGAATTGTTCTACCCGAGTTGCAGAATTTTTATAAATTGAAAAGTGCCAATAAATTAATGTTGAGAGAAATAATTTTTATGTTAAATGATTAAAGTTGAATAAATTGCGTTAAGTTTCAGAAAACTTTTACAAACATAGTTTCGAGCAAATAAACAAAAAAAAATAATTTCCACAATCCCTTTGGTTTAGTGGAAATTTATAAAAAAATTCCTAATCTCTAAACTTTTAAAATATTTTGATTCATAATTTTCTCTTTGCACTTCAAATTAATTTTTTTCAGGATTTCATAATTAATTTTTACTGAAGTTTTGAAGCTAATTATTTCTAAATACGTAAAAATGGCAGAAGAACCACTTTTTTCTTATTGTTCTTGTTTTTCTTATTCCGATTAAAGTCAATAAAATCACAACTGACAGGTAAATTGATACCTAAAGTGTCTTAGGGAATTAACACCGATTTGAGGATCAATTTAATTATTTCAGGACAAATCGATTTCGGAATTAATTTTTATTGAAATTTTTAAGCAAATTATTTTTAAATATGTACAAATGGCAGAAAAACACTTTCTCTTCTTGTTCTTGTTTTTCTTATTAAGATTAAAGCCAAGAAAATCACAACTAAAAGATAACTTAAGACCTAAGCTATCTTGGGAACTAGCAGCACTTTGAGGGTAAATTTAATTTTTTCAGGATTTCAAAATTAATTTGCACTGAAATTCTTAAGCAAATTATTTTTAAATACGTAAAAATTGCATAAGAACCACTTTCCTTCCTCTTGTTCTTGTTTTTTGATTCATATTAAAGCCAATAAAATCACAACTGAAAGGTAAATTGATACCTAAAGTGTCTTAGGGAATTAACACCGATTTGAGGGTCAATTTAATTATTTCAGGACAAATCGATTTCGGAATTAATTTTTATTGAATTTTTTAAGCAAATTATTTTTAAATATGTACAAATAGCATAAGAACCACTTTACTCTTCTTGTTCTGGTTTTTCTTATTAATATTAAATCCAAGAAAATCTCAACTAAAAGGTAACTTTATATCTAAACTATCTTAGGAACTAGCAGCGATTTAAGGGTAAATTTAATCATTTCAGAACTTATCAATTTCAAAATTAATTTTTACTGAAATTCTTAAGCAAATTATTTCTAAATACGTAAAAATGGCACAAAAACCACTTTCTTTCTTCTTGTTCTTGTTTTCCTTATTAATATTAAAGCCAAGAAAATCACAACTGAAAAATAAATTGATACCTAAAGTATCTTAGGGAGTTAGCACTGATTTAAGGGTAAATTTAATTATTTCAGGACATATCAATTTCAAAATAAATTTTTATTGAAGTTTTCAAGCAAATTATTTTTAAATGTGTACAAATGGCATAAGAACTGCGTTTCCTCTTCTTGTTCTTGTTTTCTTTATTCATATTAAAGCCAAAAAATTACAACTGAAAGGTAAATTGATACCTAAAGTATCTTAGGGAATTAGCACCAATTTGAGGGTCAATTTAATTATTTCAGGACAAATCGATTTCGGAATTAATTTTTATTGAAATTTCTAAGCAAATTATTTTTAAATATGTACAAATAGCATAACAATCATTTTCCTTCTACTTTTTCTTGTTTTCCTTATTCATATTAAAGCCAATAAAATCACAACTGAAAGGTAAATTGATACCAAAAGTATCTTAGACAATTAGCACTGATTTAAGGGTAAGTTTAATTATTTCAGGACATATCAATTTCAAAATAAATTTTTATTGAAGTTTTCAAGCGAATTATTTTTAAATATGTACAAATGGCATAAGAACTGCGTTTCTTCTTCTTGTTCTTGGTTTCTTTATTCATATTAAAGCCAAGAAATTACAATTGAAAAGTAACTTGCAACCAAAACTGTCTTGAAAAAATTAGCACTGACATGAGGATAAAATTTAATTATTTCAGGACATATCAATTTCAAAATTAATTTTTACTGAAGTTTTTAAGCGAATTATTTTTAAATGCGTACAAATGGCATAAGAACTAATTTCTCTTCTCTTTGTTGTTTTTTCTATGCGTATTAAATTCATATTAAAGCCAAGAAAGTCACAACTGAAAGGTAACTTGTTACCTAAACTACCTTGGGGAGTTAGCACCGATTTGAGGGTTACTTTAATGAGAAATTTGGGCCAGAATAAATAAATTAACACAAAACCTTTGACTTATTACGTACATAATAATTAAAAAATCATAAAATTTCTATTATTGAGGTAAACCATTGGGGTGATTATTTGACAACATTGTGAAGCTGCAGATAAACGCATCATGTTAATGGGGCACTAAAAATTTTAAGAAATTGAGATAGATAAGCACACCACCTTCTCTCAATAGAAAGTATGATTTTAAAGTTGACAATGGAATGTTAAAATTGTACAAAAAAAACTTAAATGAAATTAAAAATTTTATTCAATTTTATAAAAAAGTTTATCAGAAAAAAATTGACTTTTGGTTTATTGAAGACAATGTCAATCAGGAAACATTTTTTTCATAATTTCGATATTCTGAATAACGCCTCTCGTTACAAGAAAGAACTTCGAATAAAATTATAAAAGTTGTTGAAATATTTTAAAAAATTGGATCATAATTGTTAATAATGTTAATGCCTAATTATGTTATAGAAGAAATATCAAAATAATATTTAAGGACTTTTTGCCTAATTGGATGGTCTAAAATTATTACAACTTTGTTCAAAGTTTTCCTTCAATAAAATTTGGGATGGAAACGGAAATAATTTTAAAAAATCTCATTATTATTCCCCTTTTCCTATCCTTGTCTTGAAACATCAATATAATGAGATATATTAATAAATTACGTTAAATTAAATTGTGGAAAAAAAAACCCACTAAACCTACCCTTCTGCTTTGCCTGACACAACAGTTTCCGATTCAAGTAACAATTCAAAGTGGACATTATTGTAAAAAAAACTATTTTATGACCATAATTTATCCAATATTTGAGCATAGATAGCCTTAAGGCTAATATTTCTGCAAATCGTAACTTTAAGAATATTGTGGCACAGTTGACGAGTAAACGATGGCAAGGAAGCCTCCAGCTTGAAGTGTTCGTTCATAACCACGAAATTTTTGCTTCTGACCCAACAAACTATTCTTAATAAAACTCTTCAACTTGAAGAATTGCAACCCCAACTCCGCAATTAACTTGAACGAAATATCTTAATTTAAACTTTACAAGCAGGTAGACTAAATTTCCTAGTCGTCTACAAAGTAAATTAAAGTGAACGTTTTCATTTCGCGGATATACTTAGCGCATTTCATTTAATGAATAGCGTCTCAATGTGTAATTACATTTGAGACTTGGAGCGGCAACGAGACTATTTATCAACTCGACAGTGTATCTTTCAGCGAAGTGGCAACGTTGAAGTTTCGTCCCATTTACATTTCATTGACTGAAAACAACGAATAGATAAAAGTTATTGATTGAAGAATCGATTTGAAACTTTGAAAGTGAAGCGAAGCTATCCAATATAGTCCAAAAATTACCTACGTAATAATAATTTGAGAAATGTCAAATAATGCAATTGGTTGCAGGTAGTTTGAAATTGTTTTCTCTTGAAATTTCGGAGTTTGACACTTTTTGAGACCGCAAAACGGTGCGTTTACAAGATTATCCGGTTTCTAGGGGCTTTATGGGACCGCAACAATGGCAACTTTTCTTTCAGCGATAAGGAACAGTTTTAAATTATCTCTAAACCAACTTTAACAACGGACAACTAGTGTCAATTATTTTTGAAAAAGAGATTAAAGCGCGGTTTTCAAAAAAAAAATTAACACTAATTTGGGGACCGGTTGATAGTGTCCTGAAATGTTTTATAACAAAGTCGATTAATTTTCAATTAAAACCTTTTCTTTAAAATAGCAGAAAATATTTTGTGATAGTCATTACAAAATTTTCTTGCTTACTTATTATTTAGATGAGAAACTAAAAAAGAATAATTTAATCCAAAAATGTGTAAAGTACAGTGGCCACCCCTAAACCAGTAAAAAGGACTGTAAATAAATAAAAAGTGCGAAGAAGTTCAATGAGAAATAAATTACTGAAATCGCACAAGAAGTGATAAAATTGGATGAAGAATCTGACAACAAAAACATCAATAACGAAGCAAATAGAATAGAAAATAAAATGTAAGGCACTTGTGGTTTTGCAAAGTTACTTTTGGTGAAGACGCAACAAAATTATTTTTTTTAAATTTGAACGGAAGAGAGTAGTCAATAAGTTGACGTCAGATCCATTTTGCTAAAGCCAAAAAGTCTAGCAGATAACAAACCTTTGTGTTACAAAATAATTAGTAAATTTGCTAACGACCGGAAGTAACTGCGGTTTCTCGACTTATCGAGATAAGGGAGTAACTTTAACCAACTTCTCAAAGGTGTTCTTAACGATGGGATTTCCCTAATGGTACCATAGCTGAATAGACTAGAGACGGCAGCAAAACCGCCCAATAACTAACGTAACCTCGTTTTATTGCCGTTGAAGGGAAAAATAGAGACGGCGTGAATGGCGTGTTGGTTTTGGTCGCCCGGAGGCAGACGTCGTCGTGCGGACGTCGGGACGGTCGCGCCAAGAGAATCTCGCATCACCGACACCAGTTATTGCTTTTTACGAGATAAACATGGACGAAATTAAATCCCCGGGCGCACACACTCGCCAGAAAAACATTTCGATATTTAATTCTCGCTTAATTTCGGACGGATTTATCACGCCAACAAAAGAAACGACTCGCCTAGAACACAATGCAACTGTTTGGTCGAGTTTAATCAATTTGGAAACGGGACCGAAAAGCCCAAAAGGTATTAGCGACAAAAAGAGATTTTCTGGAGAGGAAACGGAGATCAGGGATGAATTCCGCGAAAAAGCGGGGGCGTTTGGCGGCTTTTGACAATGCCGCAAAGAAGGGTTTTACAATTACCGAATGAAGAACTGAAATGGTATTAGTGGTAATAGTGACATGGTCACGACAACAAACCGACTCAAGGAAGTTTTGTTAGGCGTAACTTAACCATTGAATGAGAGATTCAAACGATATGGTGAAAACACCGATTTTCGAAAAGTGACGTCAGTCTAACGGAGACGCCGTAGCCACCACATCCAATTTGAAGGTTAAACCGATTTAATGTAAATCAAGAATCGCTGCTTTGAGGAACTTATCAATTGCCAAGGGAAATTTGTTTTTAAGATAAGTAGTTTGTTCTTATGGTGGTTAAGAGAAAATTAAGACTCACCTAAGGCAAGGAAAATTATAAAGAAATAATCGATAAACATATACAAGCAATTTTGATGATTGTAATTGGTTATGATAATTGATTTTCAGTTCGATTTTGAACTAATTTTGCTACTATTACTGCTAAATATTTTTAACAGAGTGGCAGAATAAATTGCTCCGAATATCTTTAGACTTTTGACTACTTTTGTAGTTGAAAAATTAATTGGGCCCCCAATTTTTTGTCTCATTCCCTCGTTGTCCCTTCTTTTCTCGAATGTTGTCTTCGATCGTTTGGGATCTCGCTAAAATCATATTAAAATTTCAACAAGCCCGTCGCGTCCTATCCAAAGAGAAGTTAATTTCGGATTTCATCATAATTGAAATTTAATTTCAACGATTCGACGATGACGTCGCATTCTCATTGAAGTTAAGTCACCTATAACTCGTCCGGAATGTAATAATTGCGAATATACGACGATAAATGGCATAATGAAAAGCGTCCATAGTGTCTGATTTAATAATTCCGGAGAAATTAATAATAATTGTGTTATATTGAATTGACAGACTACTTTGATGTTGCGCATTTGAACTCGACCCATTGTTAAAACTTGCTATTGTTTGTTACTGGCGCTCTGGATCGCTGCCGCCGCCGACGCCACCGTCGCGACGCTCGTTCGCTCCAATCCAGCAATCCTCAAAAGTTGTATGACCCAATACAGTTCCAGTTTTCACATATGCAACCAAATTTTCTTATCACTGTCCCAAATTTTTTCTTCCAAGATATGTCATAACAAATCAAGTGCTTCGTTCAAGACAAATTTTTTTCAAATTTCTTTTTGCTTCTAAGGCCCGGTATTTCAGTGAGAGCTTAACCCAAATTATTTTAGTTAACTTTTGAGTTTTTCGTTTAGGCGTATTTCAGTGACCGCTTTTGGTTTAACTAGTTTTTGTTGACTCAAAAACTTAACTCATAGTAGTTGACGGGTTAAACCAAAAATTTTACTAGAGCGCTTGCGCTATCTTTTCGATGTTTGACGATCTCAACCGATCACGGCACGCGGCAGATTGTTTCCTTTCAAATACTTTCACAATTCACATTTGATTTCTCGTCTTCAGTTTTATATTCTGCACGTGTTTGTGTGTCTTGGTAGTGTGCCTATTGTGAAAAGGTATGTAAGAATGTAATAATAATGCAATTATTTAAAAGAAAACTAATATATAAACAAATAAAGATGGAGGGTCAACAAAAGGAAACGTCCCGATCAAGGAATTTTACTGACACCGAAGTCGACTTACTAGTGACTCTTGTTACTCGGAAGAAACATGTTCTGGAGTGCAAAAGAACAGGAGTTTTTACAAACCGCCAAAATAATACAGCATGGGAGGAATTAAGCCAAGAGTTTAACGCAACTACCTTTGGCGGTTTCCGTTCCTGTGCTGTATTCAAAAGTAAGTGGCAGAATATAAAAAAAGACAGTGCTAAGAACCACGCTGCACAAAGAAGGGAAGCTACAAAAACTGGTGGTGGCCCCCCAGGAAAACCATGTTTCACAAACATCGACGCAAAAGTGCAGGACATACTGGGGGAGCGAGTAACCGGGATGGCTTCAGAATGTGATGGAGATGCAGATTTCGATATAATAATATCGCGTAAGTTTAAAGTAAAGATTGAAAAAAATTAATAAATAAAAAATTAAAATAATTAGGTATATGTCGACAAGTTTGTACTTAATACAGAAAATTATTCTAGGCAAATCCAACATTTCCGGCCATGTGACAAATAAGAAATGGTGTCTTGTGGCGGACAAGAAGCTGGAGTTACTGGAGCTCCAGCGAGAATGGGCCCAAAAAGAGCACCAGCAACGCATGCAATTTGCAAAGGAAGAGCATGAGCTCAAATTGAAGCTCATGCAAGAAGAACACATAAAAAGATTAAAAAATATATAATATTTTATTGTAAGCGTTGAAAATATAGTATGTAATTATTCCGTACTAAATTATTATCCCGTCTCCCGTTATTTTCGACAGGAACATCTATAGCGTAGTTGAACGCTCTTTCGGCCTCCCTGTCTAGTTGTGGAGGGTCGTCCTCATTTTGTTCGCAAGCAATATTGTGCAACACTGCCGTTGCAACAATTATCCATTGTACTTTCCTAATGTGCAGACAGATTCCATTTGATAAAATTGGAAACCTACGCTTCCACACCCCATAACATCTTTCTACAGGATTTCTTGTTCTAATGTGGGCCTCATTATACAAATTCTCGGCGGGCGTATTGACGTTTGCCAGTGGAGTCATTAGAAAAGTTTTCAATGGGTATCCAGCATCTCCCAGGAGTACAACATTTCCTAAGTTGCCCTGCTCGAATCTGTGGCTTATTCGAGAATTATTAAAAATTGTCGAATCATGTACAGAACCTGGCCATCGCGCAACAATGTCCAGAATTTTTAAGTTGGCATCACAAATTGTTTGTACATTGAATGACATGAAATTTTTTCTGTTGCGAAATATTTCTGCGTTTTGTCCTCCTACAATAATCAGTATTAATTAATTAAAAACACATTTTGGTTGAACATACTAACCTGGAGACTGAATTTTAACATGAGTACAGTCAAGTGCTCCAATGACCCTTGGAAATCGTGCTTTCTGATAGAACCCCCTTTGTACGCTTAGACGCTCCGCTTCAGTTTGAGGAAATTTAATAAAACGAGGCCTCAAGCGAGCAATGACCTGCGTTACCTATAAGTTCAAGTTGTAATTATTGGAATAACTTTAAAAGGGATTTATTTACTAACCTTAAATATTACTCTACCAGCTGTACTTTTGTGTACCCCAACAAAATCACCGACTACAATTAACATGCTGCCACTTGCGTAGAACCTTAACGTCAATAGAACCATTTCCAATGGTGTAAGAGCATGATTCCTATGAAATGGAGATAACTAATTACACATAATTTGAATTTTTGTGACACTTGACTTCCCGTTAAGCTTTAAGTGTATAAGTAGGTACATAACTTACCAATTTGTTGCTGATTTTATTTCGTCTTCTACAAGCCCTACAATAAATATTACACAGTTCTTTGATAACCGAAAGCGAGCGATGAAGTCAAATTCGTCCCAGTGGGTAAAATGATTTCTTCGTTCTAAGAACACTCTTCTCGGCCTTCTAATTCTACCCAAATAGTGTTCTACCAAATTTATTTCATCCTCATCATCAGAGGACAAAAATATATTCACAGGGGCCATGGCCATAACCTTAAAAATTAAAGCGCGTCCGACACTTTTTGAAATTATTTGTTGTTGTCTGTCAGCAAATATTCTAATGTCATTGGTCAAATCTACTAGCAGGACTACCAACTATGAAATATTGTGGATTACCAAATCCATTCTTGTCAATGGTCAACGAAGTCACTGAAATACGGTTCCCTGGTTAACGCAAAATAAATTTTGGGCTTAACTTTAATTTGAGTTAGTTAATCCAAAAGTTAACTCAGCACTGAAATACCGGGCCTTAGTGTTTCAGACGTCTTCCATTGAGACGCATCAACTTGTGTTTATACAAAAATTGACAATTATTTGGTAAAACTCGTCTTTCGGTGAGGTTAAAACTTAAGGACAAAAAGATACAAATTCTAATTACTGGAATAAAAATTATTAAATACGTCGAAGTACCTACAATTGAAATGTAAAATGTTGGTAAAGTGTTAAGGTTACAATTTTCGAAGTTTGATGAGTGCCAATTATTATGAACCTCATAGAATAATTACATTTTAAGATTTTGGCATATTAACAGCTTGAAAAATTACTGAAAACTGCTTGGCGCCATACTCTTTAGTGTTTATCGCAAATTTATTATGTGTCATTTAACTTATTGTCGTTAACATAACTTTTCTTGGTAAGATTTGAAAGTTAGATAAGTCAAGATTCATTCATTACTCTATCGATCTTAATATTTGCGTTTCAGACTAAAATATTCAAAACTTACCAGACTGTACCAGACCACCTTCGAGTCTCTACTAATCGTTTTCAACCACTAAGTGTCTTAAGGGATTTAAATAACCTCTTTCTTGAAACATTAACCTTCATTGATATCTATAGTAAACAAAACATTCTTTCCGAAAACTCACTACATGTACGTCTACGCTAAAACTTAATGAAAATAAAGCAAGAAAAAATCGAATAGTTCTTTAGTCTTTAGTCAAAAATGTATAAACTTGATGCAGTGGCGAATTTACTCGTAAGCGCAGTGGGTTGCCTAAAGAAAGATTTTTTGAGGGAGCCCCTCTTTATGACTTTGTTTCTTTTAGAAATTGGGCGCACCTTAGTTTCGGAACTTTTTAAGATTAAATGCAAATTTTTTGATATTGCACGCACCCTTTACCCTGTACATGTGTAACTTCGCTTAGTTTAAACTTCGTCTTATTGAAGACACGTCACAAACTAGAAGAGTACTAACAAAGTTAAAAAACAAGTTTTGAAAGCTCAAGTACAGGTAACAAGGATTTTTGGTTCCTAAACATTGGCAAAACAAGAGGCTTTTCGATTTTTACCTTTGTCTGCATTAGCTAAATAGTATAAAAAAAAATATTACAGCACAGCGATTTATTTATTATTTTTCTGAGCCAGTCGAGGACCAATGATTCGCATCACAGGCAGAAAATTATTCTTAGCAACATGACTGGAGCCTGCTTCGACTGCAAGAGTAATCTGGTAGTTTATTCAAAACATTGAGATAATTTTCCAATTTTTCACTTCATAATCCACCTATAACAGCTCACAACAGCATTAAATACGTAGTGGCTGTCCCAGAAGTTCCAGTCTAGGCAAATATCTAGAAAACTGCGTTTAGTACAAATTTGAAAATCTGAAGACTGAAATTACAAGTAAAAATCTATTTTTTGACGTGTTTGTCACATTAGAGTCACACACCATAGGGTGCCAGTGGGGCAAACACATTTTTTAAATGGAAACCATATCGAATTATATCTTATTTGAAAGCTCTTTTTAAGAAAAGAATTCTACAAAACTTCGAGCTCACTAGAATTAGTCGTTTGAAAATGGCGCCAAAAAATGTTTGTGTGATTACGAAAAAAAATTACAGAAAAAAATTAAGCGTACTTAATAGATGAGTCTTTTCGATTTTTACCTCTGTCTGCATTAGCCAAATACTATAAATATTTTTTATTACAACACAACGATTTATTTATTATTTTTCTGAGCCAGTCGAGGGCCAATGATTCGCATCACAGGCAGAAAATTATTCTTAGTAACATGACTGGAGCCTGCTTCGACTGCAAGAGTAATCTGGTAGTTTATTCAAAACATTGAGCTAATTGTCCAATTTTTCATTTCATAATCCACCCATAACAGCTCACAACAGCATTAAATACGTAGTGGCTGTCCCAGAAGTTCCAGTCTAGGCAAATATCTAGAAAACTGCGTTTAGTACAAATTTGAAAATCTGAAGACTGAAATTACAAGTGAAAATCCATTTTTTGACGTGTTTGCCACATTAGAGTCACACACCATAGGGTGCCATTGGGGCAAACACAATTTTTTAAATGGAAACCATATCAAATTATATCTTATTTGAAAGCTCTTTTTAAGAAAGAAATTCTACAAAACTTTGAACTCACTAGAATTAGTCGTTTGAAAATGGCGCCAAAAAATGTTTGTGTAATTACGAAAAAAAATTACAGAAAAAAATTAAGCGTACTTAATAGATGAGGCTTTTCGATTTTTACCTCTGTCTGCATTAGCCAAATACAATAAATATTTTTTTTATTACAGCACAGCAATTTATTTATTATTTTTCTGAGCCAGTCGAGGGCCAATGATTCGCATCACAGGCAGAAAATTATTCTTAGCAACATGACTGGAGCCTGCTTCGACTGCAAGAGTAATCTGGTAGTTCATACAAAACATTGAGATAATTTTCCAATTTTTCACTTCATAATCCACCCATAACAGCTCACAACAGCATTAAATACGTAGTGGCTGTCCCAGAAGTTCCAGTCTAGGCAAATATCTAGAAAACTGCGTTTAGTACAAATTTGAAAATCTGAAGACTGAAATTACAAGTAAAAATCTATTTTTGACGTGTTTGTCACATTAGAGTCACACACCATAGGGTGCCAGTGGGGCAAACACATTTTTTAAATGGAAACCATATCGAATTATATCTTATTTGAAAGCTCTTTTTAAGAAAAGAATTCTACAAAACTTTGAGCTCACTTGAATTAGTCGTTTGAAAATGGCGCCAAAAAACGTTTGTGTGATTACGAAAAAAAATTACAGGAAAAAATGAAGCGTACTTAACAGATTTGTCTTTGGTTACCATTCCAAAAACACAGGAGAAAAGCGATTTTCGGTGTTTTGGCATAAGTTTCATCAAAAAAAAATTTTTCCTAAAATTTTTCTGGTAATTGCATGACCGTTTCGTCATGCAATTTTGTAATGACTTGTTCTAGCAAAGTTACACAGACTTTCTTCAAAAATAGCTTTCAAATGAGGTGTAACTCGATGTAGATTGCCATTTGAAAAAATTGTGTTGGTCCCTTTGGTGTTCCCATGGTGTGACGAATACACCAAAAAATTAATTTTTACTTATATTTTCAATGTTGGGATTTTGGAATTTGTACTAAACACTGTAAATATCAAATATTTTCAAAAAACAGATATCAGTTGTCTAAGAATTAATTCCAATAGTTTATAGTTTTGACCAAACCCTACTAAAATGTTATCGTAGATTACCGAAAATAGTCCTTACCCCAACGTGGAAATTCTATCGAGAATTTTCTTTAGCGTCTCTGTAAGCAACGCTTCAGTCAAACGTTCGTTTTCTGTTCTGAAAATAATAGAAAACTACCCTCGAATCTCAATTGGCCAAACAAGGTTTGCTTCATTGGCAGTTTTAAATATCAAAAGTGGCATATTTGGGAACACAGAAAAGCAGTGTACAAAGATTTTCTTTTAGGCTTTAGTTTTTTCGAATTATTTGTTAACTTTTGACTTTCGTTTATATTTCTTATGTTTTACAGTTAATTTCCTAAAATAAAAATATTCTTCTTATACTCGTTTTGTTTTAATGGCAGGGTTCCTTGTTAATTGTTGCTCAATTTTCAAACTTCTCGTGACAATGTTAGTAATACTGGAACCATCAAAGAAATTGCTTAGAGTACCACAAAACTTAAAAAAAGATTTGCCCCAACATTTCGTTGCGTCCAGGGCCATCAAAAAAATCCGCCACTGGCTTGATAATACTATTTCAAGTTATAATTAATTTTATCGCTACATATTATGAAACGAAATCTTTTTATTTATCATTAGCTAATTTTATTAGCCTTTGTTAGGTGGAGATAGTTATTATTAACGTTATTTTCCAATAACAGTCCTGATTGCTGTTATCAGAGATCAAGTCATATCAAAGTCATTTTCACGGTAAATTAAGTTGTTCAAAATTACAAAATAATACCGATGTGAAATTAATGGAAGGTTCATTCAATTAACTTTATGCTCCTAATAACAATTATCACAACAACAGTTTTCTGTATTTTTGTACCGTTTGGTTTAAAATTAAAGAACTGCAACTAAACCAAAATTATGTCTAAATCTATTGAAGAAAAAATTCTTATCATTAGGTTTTAGAATAAAATAAAACGGCCCTAACCTATTGATGTTCTGCAGAAACTAACAGTCAAAAATGGCAATCGAGCCTGTTGCGCCTAAATCTTTTTTGGACGACCTCTATGGGAAATAAACTTTTCTGACGCCTTGGAGAGGGACAAATTTGCTCATTTTCGTTCCTTGTGGAAAACGTTACGTTTTCTCTCTCCAGCATTTGCTTTACGATGATAAGGAACAAATTTTGCAGTTATTTTTAAACAAATCTAGGTACTTACCCGATTTTTTATGTCCCTCAATTTTTTTGAAATTAAAATTTGACGCAGCAGAAAATTATACGATGTCTTGGTTGCAATGTAAGTACTCGTAATTAATTGGCAGAAATATTAAGATTTGAATTTTTGGCTACAGTAGAAGGTGGATAGTTTTGCTGGCAGCAGGTGAACCACAAATTACAGCAAAATTTTTGGAGCAAAATTTAGTGAATTGATTTATGTAAATTGCGCCACCCTTTTGTTGGGAATCGCTGGTCTTGCGCCCGATCCGGCGACCCACGTCTACTTAGCGTTAATGCACATTTAATTTGACAAAAATTGGCTAATTCCTATTCATTTCGACTGGAACGGATGCCGGAGCTATGCATTGGGAATTCTTGCGCTATATTAGTTGGTGTAGCTCTCATTTCAACCCCAGAGGAGTCAATAAAGCGAAGCTCAATTCACACCGGCAAAATTACTAGCAATTTCATTCAATTTTCCCGCCCCCTCTCCCGTCCAATTCCCAACGAAAGACAAAGGATGTCAATTTAATGACACGATTTGATTGTTAAAAAAAAATTTTGGGGTTGCATTTTTTTAAATCAGAATTTTAAGTTGCGGAAAAGTTGATGCACGTGGGGCAATTTGATTTGTGTTTCCCCTTATTTGGTCAAAGCCGAAATAAGTCCTGTGTGAAACGCGTCTGATTGAATACCAAAATTGCTGACTAGCATAAAGTGGCTGCAGCAATAGGTGTCGACCCTCTCTGCAAACACAATACATAAGCCGACAAATTAAACTCGGGATCTCGCTGGTGAATGACTACATTTCATAAAAAAGGATTGGACACATTGAATACATGGAGAGCTCCTCCAGAATTAATCCTTAATCAGTGTACTTTCCTGCTATATTGATCTCAGCCGATGATATTGCGATTCGGATTCGGGCAACAAACGAACCCGATTGGAATGGCGGAGAAACCGTCACCTATGCATAGTTTCGCATTTGTAATAAGCCATCGATTTCTGAATCCCTTTGCCCGACAAATTGGTACACAATGTGACGATTGAGTCGTTCTAATGCTGCGAGGCGCGCAGTGATTTTCTCCTCTCTGTTTCTCAATAGGTATAATGGACGAAGTAATCGGCTCATTGCACCCTAAGTGTCTGAAAGACCAAGTAAAGAAGTGATTGTGGGGAAATGGCTCGGAATGGCGTGAGGAAGGAAACCGCTCGATCCGAGTAGCGAAGCAGGCTGCTGCGTCGCCGTCGCGACGCCACGCTCTCTTCTGCACTCCCGCATCCCGGCCGCAATTAGCGACGCTAATACGCCAGCTGCTGGGCTTGTTAACGGCACATACGACACGCGCTTCACGCAAATGTGACAACATAGTCCGGATAACTCTTCACTTTTAGCTTTTTCGCCACAGAAGTTCAATTTTTGGATTTTTTTCCAATTTTCTATCTACCCGGAACTCTTCAAAGTTTTCAACGTTTCTGTCTTAGTATTTTTTTTTCTACCTTGTTGCTACTTTTTTCTTATAATTTTCTTTCTAAAAATTAAAGAAGTTTCACTCATTTTCATGACCTCACCTGCAAGTTTGCTTTAAATTTTCGCATCTTCTATGTCTTACATTCTTTATGCTTCACTTTCTTCGGCTACTTTTATGGGAATTTTATGCTACATACACTTTTTAAGCAGAAGTTATTGTCAAGAACCAAAATTGAACTGATAAAAAAAATGTGAAATCACTCTAATAATTTTGGTAATCAAACCTTCAATTTATGATAAAATAACGACGTTTTTGTTGTTATTTAAATACGTTTATGAACTAAAATAGCAATTACAAGATAAGAGCTTTTTGCGTTATTTAACCACCAAAAGTTTTGGCGTCAAGAATATTTAATTTAGGTGTATGGATATTAAGACCAACTCATTTGATTTTATCTGATGGTCTATCTACTATTTTTCTAACTTATCATTTTGGTTTGTAAATAAAGTAATTGACCTGCTAAATACTTCTAAATCTACTAAATTCGCATTAACTTATTTTTCCTAACTCCAGAAACTTTCAAGAATCATCACAACTAAAGGTAGAAAGCTATTAAGTCTACTAGAAGAAAGAAATCACAAATTTTTGTCCACTGGCACCGCGACTTATTAACCCTACAAGCAACAAGACCTGTTGGATTTCTTTGTGGCTAGCGGTATAGCGTCAACTTACACTTTTGTGGTCCCCAGTTATGTAATTAATTGTTATATAATTGAAGAAAATAATTTTTATCCGGCGCCTCCGCCATTTCGTACCCAAACTAATTATACGTCTTTGTAGTCTAATTCCGAAGAACATAAATTCAAAAAATTCCTAGTTGCTATTTAAAGATAAGCGCAACAAAAATTTCAAAATAAAATTTAAAGGAAAAAAATTGATTGACACTTTCGATGGTTTCACTTGATTTTTCAGCGCGATTTGTGAAAATTAAACAGTAACGGCAGCGTTTTTGGGCCCGTTTCCGAAAACCGGAAGCTGATTTAACGATGTTATTAATCAGTATCGGGCCGTGTCAAAGGTTGAAAGCCCATCAGCCATCAGAAGCAGCTAGTTAGTGGTTTATACAAGTTAATTAATCCGAGTTTTTGGTTAGTTAAGGGACACATAAAAGCCGAGTATGCAGACGTCAAGCCGCATGATAATAGGTAATGAGCGGGTTATTAGCACCGTCAGATGGTCCTGACGGCACTGACTTCGGTCGACCTCCCGCAGAGAACAGCCCGTTCCCATCGCCGATATGAGCGTAATTACCAGCCAATATTCCACAATGATCCCGATTCCCCACCTACATGCATCAGGTATCTTTATTTCGTAGGACGATTACTTGCGGCAAAGACGAAACCAAAAATTGAATCACGCTGATTGTTGAGAGCGACCGGAATCCATTACGGCGCTATTAGGTTGCAAACGTTCAAAGAAGCGCTAATGTTCCGTAATGGCGCACATTGTCCCTCAATCCTTCAATCATTCTCTCCACGCAATAAGCTCTTTATGTTCTTCGGCACTTCGAGCGCCGTCTGCGCCGGAATTAAAGCCAGATCGAGTCACCAAGTTACAAATTCGGACGAGTGGCCCTTTGTGTGCGACCCACAATCGAAAATCCGGGGCTTTTCGCAAATTCAGAAATTTCACATCAAAGTGCTACAACTGAACATAGTTGAAGCTTCTGTTAAATTTTATTTATCATTTCTTATATCAATTTTTTTTCTGACGCCGTGGTATGGATTTAAGAATTAAAAGCTATGTAGCGCTCAAACTTTTTTCGGCTTTCCCTGTTTATTTGAATTTTTTTCAAATTTTTGTGACTTAATAATTATGAAATTTTTTTTATTACCAAAATTAAACAAACTCATATAATTTTAAATTTTTATTCAAAACAATATTTACAAAATTAACGATAAGCTCAATTTTAAGTTTTACATACAAAATCAAAATCACATAAAAAACACTTAAGACTTAGATTTGATCGTGTAAGAACAGTTGAAAAAGAGTCGATCTAACGAGATCAATTGAGAACTTCAAAATAGATTTGTCGCTATGAGTCTTAGGCGATTCTCCTAAGCAACGAACATATTTGTGAATCGAAGCCCTTCCCTTGTCCACAGAATGCGTCAAAATATCTTCATTAACACGATTATTCCTATAGACATATCGAACAACATTACTGTTATAATCATCTGAAACTTCGGTATTCAACATAGATATAGGTTTAGTAGCTTGAACGTTATTAATACAAAACTTTTGAACAGGCAAACCCAACCGGTCCGAACTAGAATCGAAATCTCGCATCAACATGTTAAAATTATAAACGTGGGAAGGGACGATATACTCGTTAATTTCTAAAGTAGTTACGTAAATGCTTTGTCCAAGAGTACGCAGTAAACAATCGGTTTCGATAGAAACTCTAGTTAAAGGGCTGTCGTTTTTCGGAAAATTCCACGTTAGAAAACTTATTTGCATACCAAGCCGCAACGATAAATTAGTAACAAGTTTAATTAATCGATGCGGAATATCTCTGTTATAAAAAATAAACGAATCGACCCCCAACAACTTATAGTAGCTCATAAATTCGATTAGTCGCCGCTTACTATAAACAGAAGGAGAAACACAAATAGTAGCATTAATACCAGCTTTATGATTATACGAATTACCTAACATAATTTTCTTTAATTCACTATCTTTTTTTACTTTATAACTAAAAGAAACAGCGTATGGCACTTGTTCAACACTCGACATAGTACAGTAATAATAATACAAATTCAATCGAGCATTTTCTTCGTTATAAACTTTCGAAAATCGAAACTTTCCAACAATAGCCTTCTTTTTGTCTTCGAACCAAAAGTAGCAGTTTCTAGGAACAAATTTTTCATCTGAAGCAACATTCAAAGCTTTAGCTTCGTTTTTCTTTGTTAAAAACGCCGAGTAGATATAACCGCTTTCGTGTTCTTGCCAAGCTGGGTTTGGACCCCAATCGTGGTGGCTTAAGATGTTCTCGGTTTGTTGTAAATCCGAAACGTTGCAGGGTTGACCGAAGAAATTGAACACTTCGAGGACGTAATGAAGACGGTTGTATTCGTGCCGGTAAATGAGGAAAAGTGTTAAACTTACTATGGAGATGACGAGGAGGAGAAGTTGGTGGTATTTTTTCATTATTATTGGAGGTTTAGTAGAAAACTTTCAAACATTGTCAAAATTTTGAGGTTAACTACACCCCATATGATTTTGACAGATTTGACAGATTTATATTTAGAACGAAATTGACAAGATTCATTGAAGTGAAATATGGTAGGGGGCGCTGTGTAATTTTTAGAATTTACCACCAACTACCAACGACAGAGGACTGGCCGACTGGCGTCTAGACTGTTATAAGGCTGTTACCATTGGCGTATCAATAAAAAAATTAAAATCTTAAACTAGAACCTCTAAATTCTTTCTTTTTAAAAAAAATTTTTTTGGTAACGTGCGTTATCAAAAAGGGCAAGCTCGCCCAGAATCTCACTTTTTCCAAATCTTAATTTTTTGACTAGAAAACAATTGCCAAATCATTTTTTACATCATTTACCTTGTTTTACATAAAAAAAAGAAGATTTAAACAAAAATTAGATTAGAATTTCGGGATACGCTTCAATTTAACTATCATCGTTAGTTATCAAGTAGTTTGCGTTGCTGGCTTGTTATTTTGTTTTCTTTTTTGTTTGTCTTGTCCTTCAGATTGTCAAATAATTTTGAAATTTTCCTAGAACATGAACACTATCAGGGTAAGTTATTAAAAATGTTTTAATCTGCTAATAAATCTTTACGTTAAGGTTTGGCAGTCATAACTGCAGTGCACTTGCTTGAGAATTGTCAAATCAATGTCATTCAAAATTTTGATTAATTTTAGCAGAAAGCCGTTAAGCTTCCTCGTCTATTTGGGCGCGGGTTTAGCGATCAGAGATCTCCGGAATGTACCTCAAGATTTCTCCGGTTGAAAGAAAACCAAAAGAAATTTGGGGTGACTTATATAGAATCAAAAGATTAAGTTTTAATATTATAATTTTAAACTTTTAGTGCGATGATGGTGTTCCAGTGTTCTTAAAAAATGGATTTCGCGACAAACTGCTCTACCAACTCAGTTGGATAATAAATATTGTTGGCATAGGTATGGAGGTACATTTCTTCTATAAACTCACCCACCCAGATAACTCTTCAAAGGAAAATTAGTTTTTTATAATTAGAAAGTTAATAGTTAAATAAAAAGTTAATAAACGACTAAAATTATTATTTTTTACAATTGTGTCCATCGACGTCCTTACGTGAATAAAATCTTGACGCCCCCACTGTCCGATGACGGATCTCCAAATGCCATGCCGATCCCGTCCTGTGTTTAGAGCATTGTTTTGACATACAGATAAAGAGGTTATCTCTCGTTTGCCTCATTTCCTTTCTATTTCAATACGTAATTAACGACAAAACCAGTGACAAATTGAAGACTCAAGACTGAAAATGAGTTATGTTAGTGATTTATCCCAATCTCAAGAATATTTAAGCTTTCGAAGTAGCGTACCTTTACGTAGAATAGTCGTTGATTCAGATAACACCAAGGTAAAGGGGCCACTTGTAAGGTTTCCAACTAACATCAACAAATTTCAGGGTTGGCGAGTCTACGATTGCGGCCCTAAAAAAGTCAAATGTCCACTTATTTGTCTTCCTCCCGTTTCCGGAACTGCCGATATTTTCTTTAAACAAGCACTATCATTGTCTACTAAAGGCATTCGAGTCATAGCAGCCGAAGCTCCTGTATATTGGAACGTCAAGGAATGGTGCGAAGGTTTCAAAAAACTTCTAGATTACTTAGGTGTTGATAAAGCTCACTTATTCGGAGCTTCTTTAGGTAATTTTTGAAAACCTTAAAACAATTTCTTTATTGAGTTGTTGATCACTAATTTAATTTATTTACTTAATACCTTAAAAACTTTATTGTTGAGTTTTTGAAATTTCGTTATTTCAGGGGGGTATTTGGCCCAAAAGTTTGCTGAATACACCTCAAAGTGTCCCCGTGTTGCTTCCTTAATTCTGTGCAATACTTTCACTGACACTTCCGTTTTTAATAATCACGAGTCCGCCGCTATTTTCTGGATATTGCCCGCGCTTGTGCTAAAACGCATGATAATGGGAAATTTTGGGTCAGCAAAAGTTGATCAAGATATGGTTGACGCCATTGATTTCATGGTAGAAAGAGTAAGTAGGTTTGAGATTGAAATTTATATAGTAAAATGTCTTTTGTTGCAGTTAGAAAGCATTCCACAAACCGAACTCGCTAGTAGATTAACACTCAATTGCCTTAAAGGATATGTAGAAGCTCACAAACTTGCTGAAGTTCCTGTTACTATTATGGATGTTTTTGATGAATATGCCTTATCCACTGCTGTTCGCGAGGAACTGTACAAGTGTTATCCAAGTGCCAAATTGGCTCATTTGAAGTCTGGTGGCAATTTTCCTTATTTGAGTAGGTGCGCAGAAGTTAATTTGCACTTACAGGTACGATTGATTAATTGAAATAGTTTAATTTAATACGTGATTGCTTTTAGATTCATCTTCGTCAATTTGATGGAACCGGTGCTGAAGCTTCAGATCATCCATTGATTGGTAAAATTTAAACCAACAGTTTGCTCATGTCCAAAACTATTTTTGTACAATTTTTTAATATTATAACTTAAGTTTTTCGTGTTATCTAGTCTTAGGAACAATAATGCTAGAAATATTGGAGAAAACTTTATATTGTGATATTTATTAACTAGTAAACCCACTTCCAACTATTATTCTGTAAGGACTATATAGTAAAACTGTAAGATGGTCATTGAAATTGCATCTTTTTCCTCCAATCCGGTATTCGTCTGAAATTTAGAAATGTTTATAAATTATTGTTCAATTCACTTTAGTAGTTTTAAACAGAACCCTTTATAATTTTTTACAATGTTAGAGACATATTAGGGTTCAAATAATTGAACAAAATGGAGAAGAGAATTTAGAAAAACGCTTACAACAATTTTTTCATTTGCTACTTACAATTTTGGTATTGACCGAATATTAGGAACACACGGCACTTCACCAACGAAATTAACTTTTTTTAAACTCCTATGCAGCCACTGTTTTGTAGGTTTGAAAATCCTGTCTGGATCTCGACTTGCCACATAACTCGATTTACTCCTTTTCACCTCTTTCTTTTCATTTTGTTTACGCTTTCTCAATTTCAACAAAAAAATATCATCTTGCGACCGAAATTGTTTTATCATTTTGTTAGCTTCAATTGCTTTAGTTTTCTTTTCACGCTCTTTCATCAGTTTTTGTTCCATACTTTTCAGTTTTTCTCTTGTATATTTTGCAGTTTTCCATTTCTCAACAGACTCCTTAATTTCTTCTTGCAATTTTCTTCGTTCTTGTTGCAATTGTTTTAACCGTTGTTGTTTCAGTTGCTCGAACTCTTCTTCTCGTTGACGTTTCTCTTCCCTTTCAACCTAAGAAACGAATTCTTAGATTTTTATTATCATTAACCATCAACACTCACTTTCCAAACTGCAATTTTTGCTTTAACGTCGCCAAGGGTTTTGCTACAATTTTTTTTGATAACTGCAGTTTGGGTAGTTTCTTGGGGACAGTTTTTTTGTTTAGATTCACGCCAATTGTTTACGGCTTCTTTCATTTGTTTTTTTAATAACAAATACTGTGTGTACCAAGTTTCATGTTTTCTAATTTCTTGTTCATCTAAATCTGAAATTAAAATTAATAGAATGTCAGGAATGAAAAAAAATTGTAATTGGACTGAAAAGAAATTAATTTTGCGAAATACCTTTGCTGTTTTGTTCCTAAATACTATACCTGGTAATAATTGATGCAGATGAAGGACTATATTGTCTATATTGCTGTTCTTTTTCCGAATTTTCAAAAATAATTGGTGATCCTCGCTACTCCAACCATTTTCGTGTCCATTACTTGCATTAACAAAATCCATAAACTGTTTCGCCTCCTAGCAAATTTGAAAATTGTACGAAAACCACTTCATTTTGGTTCCTACATTTTTAAATTACCTTATAAGAAGTATTGGAAGGCACAAGATTTTGTTTAATTTTGAAATTTGTACTTGGATAAAGTTGAACAGGCTTGCTCCATTCATCTATCTTTTGGCTGAAAGTTTCAGTTTCGTCAGAAAGGATTTTTTGTTGGTCCCGTAAAATTTCTTTTTCTCTACTCAACGACAACTTCAAACTTTGAATATTCTCTTGAAGTACAATCATAGCTTTTTTGAAAGTTTTTAAATCTGAAACTACAACAGAAAGACCTTGTCAGAAACAAGGTTTGTGACTACTTGCTAATTATGTGTATAATAACTAAAAACTTCTAAAGTTTTCTTGCTAAACATTATGGAAGAACACTTAGCAAAGTCGATTTGTCTATTACGTAGATAAAACTAAATGTCTCTCTGGTAAATATGGGTGAGGCCATGAGAGATTTTGATTTAACTTTTAATACTAACCAGGTCCATTTAAGTCTTCTAATAATTTTTTATTTAGAACCAACGACTTAAAAATCAACTGCAATTCCAAATTATTTTTTTCCAAATCCAGTTGTCTACAAATTAAACATTAATCAAAATTAATTTCAGAAACTTACACACCGATTTCTTTCTAATTCCAGAAAGTATTCGTTCAAACCTAGTTCTGTTCCAAATTTTTGCAAAAAACTAACCAAATTCTCCTTTTTTTCCAACCCATTTTGAACATTTTTCAACTTATTTACTTCCGCCAACAAAAGCGACGTCATGTTTTGTTTGTATAGTTCAAAATCGATTTCTGCCACCCCTGTATAGCAATTCAAAACTGGATTTTTCCCGCCAAGAGGCCGCTGTAATCGCCTGTCATCCACCTGTCACTATTCCAATTTTTTTAGGTTATGTTAAAAAATTTTGATTAAAAACACCGAAATTTCCCAAAATGTTTTCAAGGCGATTACTAAATACTTGTAAACTAGCCCTAAGGGTGAGTTTTAACTTGTTATTGCGTTTTCATCGATTCATTTACAAATTTGCAGCAACAATCGCTTGACTCGATTCAAAACAGCCCTTTCCGTTTTGTTACGGTCCGACACAGGTCTTATACCCCTATTAACACCGTGGTAATGTTTGTTCCTCAACAAGAAGTAAGTTTAGAACCCTCCAAGCGTCAATTTTTTTAAACAACACTTTTCCAGGCTTGGGTAGTCGAACGTATGGGAAAATTCCATCGCATTCTCGAACCCGGATTAAATATCTTAATTCCGGTCGCTGATAGAGTGAAATACGTTCAGAGTTTAAAAGAAATAGCCGTAGACATTCCCAAACAAAGCGCTATAACCTCTGATAATGTAACCTTAAATATTGATGGTGTGTTGTATTTGAGAATAGTAGATGCATATTTAGCGAGTTACGGCGTTGAAGATCCGGAATTTGCTATAACCCAATTGGCGCAAACTACAATGCGGTCGGAACTTGGCAAAATTTCACTTGATAAAGTTTTTAGAGAGCGTGAAAATTTAAATGTTCAAATAGTTGATTCTATAAATAAAGCAAGTGAGGCTTGGGGGATGACCTGTTTACGATACGAAATTCGTAAGTTTTTTTCACTTTTATTGGGAGAAAAAAAACTGTTTGGTTTAAGGTGATATAAAATTGCCTCCAAGAGTTCAGGAAGCGATGCAAATGCAAGTTGAGGCAGAAAGGAAGAAACGTGCTGCTATTCTGGAATCAGAGGGAGTGCGAGAGGCCGATATTAACGTGGCTGAGGGTAAAAGAAAATCTCGGATTTTGGCTTCAGAAGCTGATAGACAAGAACAAATTAATAAAGCTGCTGGTGAAGCAGCTGCAATTTTGGCTGTCGCTGAAGCACGCGCTGGAGGACTTAAATTAGTCGCGGATGCTCTAAAAAGTGATTTGGGGCCTAACGCGGCTTCACTCAGTATTGCTGAACAATACGTTCAAGCTTTCAATAAGTTGGCTAGAACTAACAATACTTTGATTTTGCCCTCAAATGCTGGGGATGTTACTAGTTTAGTTTCGCAGGTAAAAATGTTTAAAATTTGGTGAGTTTAATTCAAAACTGATGGTTTCATTTTAAGGCAATGTCCATTTACTCCACAATCACAACTTCTCAGGGTATTCAAAAAAGAACACCAATCAAAATTGCAGAAGGGTGTCCTGCAAGTTCTAAGGATGATTTAGCGGAGTTTTTCAGCGATGAGGAAGAAAGAAAAAAGCATAGGGAACTTTCATTGAATCCAGTTTGCCCCACCAACAAGTAGTGTTGCTTGAAATTGAGACACTAAACGCATTTTTAGGTTATTTAATGTAATATATTGTTTGCAATACTAAGTTTTTCATTGATACTTCTGAAACGTAAATTTTACTTTGGGTTCACCTTATCATTATGCTACATATTTACTAGTTAATTAGTAAAGGTCCTAATACAATTTTGAACAAGTGAATAGTTATCGACGTGAGTCATTCCCTTGAGAGATTATTATTAGTCAGCTTCCCAAAATTTTATTTTTAACAAAAATATCATAACTGCTCAGCTTGAATGTTTGGGTAATTGAAACAACGTTCTTGTTATAATGTAATTAAATTTATTGGATTACAAATCATGTGATATACCTCAAAGTAGGAAATTCGCCTAAATTAACTTTTGCATAATAGCAGAATTTAGTAAATTCGCTTCAACTAATGAATCAGAATCATTTAATACCTGCGCAGGATATCCTGACAATAAATTAAAAGGCGTTCTTTCGTATTGTGGCCTTGCTGCTATGATAAAGGCCCGAATTTGACCGACAGTGTGTGTGTGATTGAACTGTTGAATAAGTCTTGACCCATCACTCAACCGAATCTGCAAACTAACCACCAATCAGCAACCAATTAAAATAATAACACAAAAATACTTAGTAGTAGGTAGTGAATTATCCACTTTAAGCGCTTCTCTTGCACTAGCTTCATTAACTGGCTTGTCTTCTTCCCTTGAAGCACCCACAATTGGAGGCGCGGGACTTCCTAAAGTGTAACCATGTCCAGCAAAAGCTTTAGATGCAGTCTCTGAGCGTTTAAATGTTTCATGTCTTCGATCTTCCAGTGATAAATACACCTAACAATTTTTTACTAATTATCAAAAATTTAAAAATAAAAAAAATACCTCAGCACTCCCTTGATGGAATTCTTGAGGAATTTCGCCTCTTTGAATATTTTGAAGAAATTCAGTGTTGGCTGGATCCGTATATGATCTTAATTCACCGTCATTGATGTTAAAACCGTCTTTCCAGAGTTTCAAAGAAACTTCAGGAGGAGATCCTGAAGCTGAAGGTCCTGAAACTGCAACTGAATCGTCAGCAGTTTGCCCTAATTTGTATCCGGTACCGCGGAACAATTTCGAAGTACCCGCACGTGGTTCACTCACTTCCACGCCGTGTCTAAAATTAATTGTTACTAATTTTAAATAAATTATAAATCGATTCTTACTTTCGAACCGATTGAAACATTCCAGTAACAAAATCTTTTTTTTTAGATGGTCCCAAAACTTGTTGGCCGCTATGTTCTGAACCACCTGCATAAAAAGCTTGTCCTTCCTCCTCATCTTCATCACTTGAAGTAGTTAAAGTGTTTAAAGTTGCAAAACTAGCGTTGTGTGGTTTCGGTTTAGGCTTGCTTGGAGCTGTTGTTGGCGGTGGCGGAGGTGCGCTCTCTGTTGCAGGTTGAGCTTCTGGTACCACATCTGAACCCTCGTTCTCGTAGTATCTACTCATGGCAACCTATAATTTACGTTTAGTTATCGTTTTTTTTTTTTTAATTAGTTAATTACGTCGAGTTTCCAAGCCGCCAATTCTAGATAGAATTTGGCTCTTTCTTCATCGGCGCCTGTTATAGCGGTGAATTGAGATAATAATTCCGGATTTTCACTCATTTTTAAACTGTTTTTTGGAGAATGAATTCGCAAAATGTACACAAAAACCAACGACAAGACTTGCTTGTTTCTACAAACTCATCCTAACCTCAAAATTTTGACGGAGGTAACAACAGAATCTGATCACTAACTTATCGACTTAATTGTCAATATAACCTAAAAGTTTGATAGCTGTCAAACATCACGTTAATTTTATAGTTTTGTTCCATTTAATAACAAAATGATGGCATTATCCACAAAAATGTTAAATATAAATCACGTTTTAACAGTTTCAATTACTAATAGTTCAAGAAATTTACACTTTAGTGATAACAGGTAAATTCAACCGGTTTTTGCAGTGTTATACAACTTTTCTTGTAGGTTTTCCTATCAAATATACAAGAAATTTAGGAGTAATTTGCGTTTTTTAAACTCGTTTCAACACAATTTGATGGAATTCCATACAAGCCCCTATTTTTTGAAAAGAAGAAAAACGGCAGAGGAGCGAGTAAGTAAGCCACAAAACTTCTTCTGTTTCAATGACGCAATTTTTTAGAAAGTGACCAGAATTATCGAATATGCCCCTAAACCAAAGGGCGAAATAGTGAGCGTTTGGCAGGGAATAACCGCTGCAGAACTATCTCAAATTCTCAACAAAGATTTTAGTTACATTAAAGACATTTTTTTAAACCGAATCGAAAGTCCCAAAACCGTCATTAACGACATTAAAGTGCTTCAACAAGCGTTGCGACGGAGTGGACGCCGAATGACCATTATTGGCAAACCTACAGATAATGTAGAAAGAATTATAGAGAAAGATGTGTATCCAAGACCTCCAGCTCAAGAATCACAATTGAAACCGCGACCTCCTGTCGTGACAGTTATGGGACATGTTGATCATGGGAAAACAACACTTTTGGATGCTTTGAGACATTCCAGTGTTGTTGACCAGGAATTTGGTGGTATTACGCAACATATTGGAGCATTTTCTGTGGTTCTAGACTCTGGGGCTCGTATCACGTTTCTAGACACGCCAGGGCACGCCGCCTTTACTGCAATGAGGGCCAGAGGGGCCTCGGTGACCGATATCGTTGTTTTAGTCGTAGCCGCAGATGATGGGGTCATGGAACAAACAATAGAGTCAATTCGCATGGCCCGAGAGGCACGCGGTTAGTTATAATTTTAGTTGCAAATCAAAATTTTACTTCTTAGCCGTGATTTCACTATAAAAAGCAATTTCTTAAAACAAGCGAAAAAGCAACGGGTGCTCTTGGTCTATGCCCAGTTGTAAAAAGTACAAATTGATTTTTCAGATTATCAATTTTATTAATTACACTACACTCTTGGTGGAAATTTTTGATTTTTTGCCTCATTTTATTTTGTCTTAAATTTCGATTTGATTTTGTGGTAAGACTGCTTATGGCCGGTTACACAAAGCGTGATTAAACTCTCGTCAAAATTTTGATGGGTGATCACTGAGCCATTTGCTGCTATTTAAGAATTTGAAAGAAAGCAAAATTAATGTCTCTTGGGTTGCTACAGAATGCAACAAACGGCTAAGGACTTGTTAATGCAATAAAAAATTTAGAGAGGCTCTAACGGTTTGTTAAACTCTCGTCACGGTTGTGCAACTGGTCATTAAAGTAATTACAGACCGCCATTTAACTTCCTAAATTTTAGTTCCCATTTTGGTGGCGATAAACAAAATCGACTCCCCTAAAGCGGACGTAGACCGTACTGAGAGAATGTTGGCCGAAATAGGGATTCAAGTGGAGAAACTTGGAGGTGACGTTCAGGCCATACCAATATCCGCTTTAAAAAAACAAAATCTAGAGCAACTTACTGAAGCTTTAGTTCTGCAGGCGGAATTTCTCGAAATTGGGGCGGATCCGACCGGCCCCGTGGAAGCCACAGTAGTTGAAAGCAAAGTACATCCATATCGCGGCAAATTATGCACTCTCGTTGTTCAAAGAGGTTCTTTTACCTTCAAATCTCAACAATTTCTTACGAAGTAATTGCAGGAACACTAAAGAAAGGCAACATTTTAGTTGCGGGAACTTCAATGGGTAAAGTGCGAACGTTAAAGGATGCAGAAGGGCGAGTTTTGGCAGTAGCAAGTCCTGGTTATCCAGCTGAAGTTGAAGGGTGGAAAGATCTACCTTCAGCTGGTGAACAAGTTTTGCAAGTAGAAACCGAGAAAAAAGCGAGAGAAGTAATAAAAATTCGACAAGACAAGAAGGATATGGAGAAACAAGAGGAAGATTCGGCGGTTATTGAGCAGAAAAAAGCCCATCATCAAGCGGAATATACTGAGAAGTTAATGCAAAGAAGACGAATGGGGCGATTTCGGTCGAAACCGGAAGGCCCACGAAAACCTGAAATCCCTAAAGGTAAGTGGTCGAATTATTGAATAAAAACTAAAATTGATTAATAAAACAGATGATGATCCAACCCCGATGTTAAATTTAGTTATCAAAGCTGATGTTGACGGCACTTTAGAGGCAGTTTTAAACACTTTAGACACTTACGATTCAACTGAATGCAAAATGGATTTGGTCCATTACGCAGTAGGAGCAATTACCGAAAATGATTTAGAATTAGCAAAAACTTTCAACGCGATTATTTACGCTTTCAACGTCGAATGTCCCAACAAAATAAAAGAATTAGCACTGACTGAAGGAGTTACGATAAAGCACCACAATGTTATCTACAAACTAGTTGACGATGTTAAAGAAGAAATCAATAGTAGACTTCCACCGAAAGAAGTTGAAGAAATTTTAGGAGAAGCTACTGTGTTGCAACAATTTGAAATTGACCAACGAAGAAAAACTGTTTTTGTAGCCGGCTGTAGATGCATTAAAGGGACTTTACGAAAATCAGCAATGTTCAAACTTTTAAGGAATGGAAACCTTGTCCATACAGGTGATTGTTAAATTGAAATTTTTAACGTTAACATTTTATTTTGTAGGAATGTTAGCTGAAATGCGACACTTGAAAAACGAAGTTGATTCTATTAAAACTGACGTTGAATGTGGTCTTCAATTAGTTGATAAGACAGTTACTTTTGAACCTGGCGATAGTTTGGTTTGTTTCCAGAAGAAAACTGAACCGCAAACAACTCAATGGGATCCCGGGTTCTAATTGTTGCAACAATAAAAATTAACTTTTTTATATTACTTCATTAATGTTTTAGTGAAAAAATAAATTGCGACTTAACGACTTTACATTACATTTATTTATAGCTGCGAGTCTTGTATAGTTACATCTTTTTATGATAATTTTCATGGTTGTTGGTGAAATCGCGATAACAAATCAAATACAAGCGTAATGTTTAATAGTATAAAATGACGCGTTTAATTCATTTTACCACCCTTGTGCGTCATTCAGTTTGACATATTATAGCAAAAACTTATGGGGGCCCAAAAATTTTGGTATTCTTTTTTACTTGCTTTCTCATTTAAGAATTAAATTCATGAGTAATTATTTTTCATAAATAAAAGGGCGCAAAATTGTTTTAATACGTCACTGGCGTCGTTCTTAACCCTCACAAAAAAAAGTTAAATTTAAAATACGCTTTTGGTTCTATTTTACATTTATTTTGTGAGGTAGAACTTGTTTCATCTTGTCGATCTCGGTTTCTCAACACCTCAAAACTATGTTTGACATCGGTTAGAGGCCAAAATCCTGAAATTGCAACATTCTACGAGGTTGCATTTAAAATACCAACAAAGGGCGCTATTTCAGGACAAGGTCGCTTCCGGTAACGCGCCAACAACCGATTTCCGTCGCATCTCCCGCGTAACCGCCATTGTTTTTGTTAGCGTGACAGTCAGTCAGGTATTTAGCTAGAATTTATTTTTTTCAATTAGCTAGAAAAATCCGTAAAGTGCCCCGAAACAGTCCAAAATCCTCCAGTAAACCGCAGAAGATTTGAAATTCCCGCGTCGATTCGCCGTATTGATTCCGGTTTGGACGTTTGCGCATTCGTTTAGCGCACGTCGTCAGTCGCGTAGAGTTTCTTCCGACAAGCGAGCAGTCTTGAAATTCTTGTGAGATCGTGCAAGGTGATTTTTTTAAAACCGTAAAAATGTAAGTGCTTCGGTTTAGATTCGGTCATTTATCGATAATTGAGAAAATTCGAGTTTTTTTGAGGGAAAAACGTGGTTTTACGCTAAAAACTGACGTTTTAATGGCAATTTTCGGCATTCAACTGTTCGTGTAATGGTGGTCCATGCCTTCTGGATGGACGCATTGTACGACTTTAACGCCCAAACGAGTCAAAAGAAAACGCGAAATTAACTAAAATATTGACTAAAACCCCACAATTTCACTTCTATAATTACGAAATTAACAAAATCTGCAACAGAAACCGCAACTAAAAGTCGTTGACCCGATTCGCGTCTTGTGCCGTTATTTCGACGTAAAAGCCGATTTTTTGTCCAAACCCCGGTTTTCTACCGGAAACGAACCAATTCCGCTCCGCGATTACCTCCAAAAATACCAAAAAAAAGGTTTCCTAAAAAAAAATTTTTTCAGAAATTTTTGTATGAGTCAAAAAGTAGAAAAACCAGTTCTATCCGGTCAACGCATCAAGACCAGAAAGAGAGGTAATTTCCCACCCCCAACCCCCATTTTTTGTAACTCCTGAAATTTTCGCAGATGAAAAGGAAAGATACGATCCTGTAGGGTTTAGGGATGCGATAATCTCTGGACTCGACCAATGTGATAACAATTTTGAAGCAATTTCGCGTTTCTTGGACAGTGCAGGCAATAAACAGGATTACCGTCGTTATGGAGAAAGTCTTTTCGACATACTCATTGCAGGAGGCATCTTGGGTACGTCGCAATGTTTTAAGTTTATCAAAATAACAAATGGTTACAGTGCCGGGTGGGACTCTATCTCAGGAGGGTGATGCGTCGAGCAAAACCTCCGCTTGCATTTTTAACGCCCCAGACGAGATAAACATCGATATCATGAAGTGTTGGGAACAAGTCTTCATCAAGCTTATGCGCCGCTACAAGTATTTGGAAAAACTTTTCCAAGTAAGTTTCACGTTTTATTGTTTCAGCAAATGCAAGAAAACACGCCACTGTTGTGAATCATCGTTTTTAATGACTCCCATTAAGTCTTTCACAAAGACATCTTCCAGACTTCCTGTTAAGTGAATAATCCTACCTGCTAAATTTTTGAAGGAATTGTTTGGTTGAAATTAAGTTCACTCTGCAGTTTCCAGAAATGTCTTGTCAACGTCTTTTCTTCTTATTTTGAGGCGCGTACAGGCTCAAATGTTGTTAAGAAAAATGCTAATTTTAGAATCTGCAACTAAATTTAGATAAACAAACAATAACGCTAGCGCCTTTGTTTGATTCTAAATATAATAAATTTTTGTTGAATGTGTTCCTGAATCTGGTTACCTCAAACTTTAAAATTTAAATTATTTCCATGTTGCTTCTTAAAATTAATTAATTGAACGCCATTTTGAATCAGCGTCTTTCAACAGGATACCTCTTGTTTACAACTTTGATTTGTTTTACGCCTTTGGCAAATCGTTTGGAATCTAAATGTGGCTTTAATCACGTGATATTAGCGGCCTTTATCTATTTAGTTTTAAAGTTTTGAATTTTTAGAGAAACCAGGAATAAGATGAAAAAGACTAATCATCTTTAAGGGTCTTATGCACAATCTTTGAGTTTCTGAGAGGGGCAGCGGGTGAAAACGAGGGACTTATTTGGGCGCGAACGGCGGTCGCTAAACAGAGATGAAGGATATCAAACAACGGTAGCGACTGTCAGTAGGTACAGTCAGTGCGTAAAAATCGCTTTTAAACTATTGCCATTGTTGCCGATTTATTGGAGCGATCGCCATAAAACGTTACAAAATCAACTTGTTAATCAAGTTATTTAACATGTAAAGTTGTGTTGTCGTGGCCCCTGCAGATATTAAGTATTTGGGTCATTTTTCCTTAGAAACACGTTTCTCTAGCTCTGATGATGAATAGTTTTAACACTAAATATTTTTCATGCTCACTGAATAATTTCGCACTCTCTTCGAAAATGCCTTTTACAATAATTAATCGAGTTAACTTTATAAAATTACTGTCTTGCATTATTCAAAAGAGGGCGGTAATTTCTTAGTAAATTCTAGACGAACGGTGGGATAACAATTGAATTTTTAAATAATGCAACCATCGTTAATGAGTCTTTTATCGTTTGTCCTTGCAAATCTCCGCTCGCCGATTCAGGTCAAAAACTAGACAGGTGAGTCATTGAAGTTCGCCAATAAATTTGTTGAACGATATCGCGTCAAGGATTGTAAGTTTTCCGTATTTTTTTATTGCACGTGAAAGCCTCGGGCTTAATCTGTTTTTAACAATAATCTAGTTTGCGACGGCTTCAAAAAAAATTTATTAGAACTAAAATTTTGGTGCTACATTTCAGTGGACTGTATTTTTAGATGAACTTTGAATTTATTTCAGTCGCTTAACTGATATGTGGATACTTAAAAACAAAAAATTCTCTAGTTTTATAGTCTCGTACAACGACCCATTGCATTGTGTCTATGATGTCCCGTGTGTGCGACAAAGAACAACATTGGATTTAGACGATGAGTCTTCCCCCTTAAATGTATCTTACGAAATTTAAACTTTTTTAAGAGTTCCGCTGGCAAATCCTCAGAAACTGCTGCTGATACTCGTAATAATTAAAATTGTTGTCTGTCTTAACATTCAGTTCTATATAGTTTAAAATATATTCTGTGGTTCCACACAATCTTCTCTCTTTCTTTACATTTTTTGTCTTCTAACTTCGTATTTTTTCTTTTTTCTAAACATTTTGCATACACTTGCAAACTTCCTGATTGGTTGAAACGTTGGCGTGATTTCTGGAAAATGCAATAATAATTTTTGTAATTTCGTTTTCTCTTCGGTTTGAGACCGTTGTAATTGTTTTTGTTTGGTCGCCAGGATGAGATAAAAAAGGTGCTGATGTATGTGAAGTACTTCAGCCCGGCAGAGCGTAAAAAACTGTCTGTGATGCTGTATCTGTGGATATCGAACAACAGCGTCCCGTTCAACGTTGTTCTGGTGTTGAGTAATTCGCCTCACCTCGTCAAGGACCATTTGGCCCTCGATTTCCTGATAGATGTGTTCAAGTATTGGCGCACCGACAAGGGCGTGAACTCCCTCCATTCATCCATCAAAAAGTCCAACATCGAATCGCACCTGATCAGCTTCGTGCCCGACACCAAGCAGTCTCAGACATATTTCCGCACCGCCTTCCAGGAAAACGGCCTGGAAGAGATACTCAAACTGTACAACGACCAACACCAGCAGCTGGCCAAAAAACAGCTGCAGACCACGTTGGCCGAGAGCCTTGCCGAGAACAAGCCCCAGCGCGACATCATCACCGAACTGCGCGAGCTCGCCACCAAGGACAATATACAGGAACACGAGATGATCTGCATCATCTGGACCACCGTCATGGACATTCCAGAATGGTCTAAGAAGGAGGTCAGTAGGTTTAAGTAATTGGCATTTCCAATAGCGTTTTTCAGTAGTGGCAAATTACGGGTTTAGCCTTTGCTTGATTACATCATTCCGGAACTTTTTAGAACCAACTTAGTGATATTTTCATCTTATTTAGCGCCACCACTTTGCTATTGCTGAAAATCGCTACTTTGCGTTGACCTTGCTGTTGGGGGTGTCAGTTTAGGGCGCGAAACTAATTTTGTTTTCCCCAGGAACTCGTCACAGACCAAGCCGTACGCCATTTGAAACAGTACACAAGTCTCTTCTCTAGTTTTACAACAACCGCTCGCTCGGAACTGAATCTCCTGCTGAAAGTGCAGGAATACTGCTACTCCAACATGACGTTCATGAGAGCGTTTCAGAAGATCATAATGTTGTTCTATAAGACCGACGTAATTTCTGAACAGGTTATTCTCAAATGGTATAAACAAGACTATAGTGTTAAGGGGAAAATGATGTTTGTTGATCAAATGAAGCAGTTCGTGGAATGGCTTCAAAACGCTGAAGAAGAAAGCGATTCAGAAGATGGCAGCACTGAATAAGTAAATAATTTTTTCGTAATTATTAAAATTCTTCCAGGATATAAAGTAATGTTAAAATTATCTTGCTTAACGTTGATCAATTCTGGAAGGAAATTAAAACATCCGTACTGGCACTCAATTGTTTTGAAGGTTGAGAGTTATCAAGAGATGTTACAATTGTTTTTTTTTTAACAATTTGGATGGATGTTTTATTAATTTTTGTTTTGTTTTCAGATACCACAATTTTCATCATTACATCAGTGCCACCAATTATCAACAAAACGATACCATTTTTTTCGATGTATTTATATCATAATATTGTATAAACATTTCTGGTGCCTTACTCTGTTGGTGTGTGGCAGGCAATAGCGACCGGGGATCCGTATTACTGTACTGACCTCTTCAAATTATTCATAATTGAAGTATTATTGCATCGGAAAAAATGTTATTTGTATCAAATATCGCCAATAAATAACAACGTCGACTCAATGTTATTATATAAATGATTTATTGTCAATTTTTTTAATATACAAACAAATTTTACCAATAGCATTTCCTTTTGATTGTCTGTGCTAATAATAAGTTTTGTGTTTGTGTCTTGACTAAAATCTGCACTGGAAAATGTTATGAAAATTCAAAGTGATTAGTGAAGTGTTATCTAAAAAAAATGTTCTTGGTATTATGCTCCACAAGTGCTGGCGTCACGATCATCAAAATCCTCGTTCCAAACAGCCAAATTGTGGATCCACTTAGTCGCACCGTTAAATATGGAACATTCAAAAAGCGTCAAAGTTTGCTCCAGTGTTATTTCTTATGAGCGCCAGAGCTTATTGACTTGGCATCCAACGCTTTGACCTGAGATAACGTTTTTATTAATACCGCGTATTACTATGCAAAAAATGTATTTATGGGCTTCAGGTACAACTGTTTTAGCACAAAATGTGCGAAAATAACATAATCGATTTGACAGAACCATACTTTTACAAAGAAATAATCATGGGGAGCAGGAAATGTCAATTTTCAGATATCCCATGTTAAATCCTTAGTGATGCCGAAAAAATAATTTGTTGTGTTGTTGCTAATTAATAATTCGTTTATAATTATAAATATTTTTCTAAGGTAAATAAGATTGAATGCACAGAAGTGTATTTAAATAAGTGATTGATATAAATCAGAAAAACCATTATAAAAGAAAGTTCCTTAACCAATCACTGGGACTGAAAAGGCTATTAAAACTAAAGTGTCAAACAGAAGGCAAGTAAATAAACTAATTAAAAGAGAAGTCTGAATAGAGTAGATTGCTAGAATTATTGACAATACAAGGTCTTTTAAATCAAATATTGGCACTCTTGCAACTAATTTGGTTAATACAAAACTCACAAGGGGATTGTTTTAATAGATATGCTTAAATTGAATTGAAAAAGGTGTATTGCAGAGGAACACAATTTTTCCATTCAACAACTTTTTTTCCTCAACTCCTTAAGTGGGAAATTGCACCATATCTTTTGTCTCCTGCAAATATGGAATAAGATTTTGAAAAGCTATTCATGCAAGAGTTTGTAACAAACGCTGGACGAGTATAAATGCTTAAGCCAAATTTCTTCGCAATTCAATTTTTTTTGGTCTGGAAGGCAAAATGTAGGACGTGGACATCGACTAGGAGGGATAGTTTATGTAGATGACAGGAATTCAACTCTAAATTCATGACTCTGCATTAAAGTGATCTGAAAGTGATGATACAAATAAAACTATTATGGTAGAACCGAATGTCTTATTTAATAAACACGTACAACAGCTGAATTAATGAGTAAATAAGCTAATTGAAAAAAGTAGAGAAGTGAGGTTAGCTGTCAGCCTAACTGAACTGAAGTGCATGTTGTGTTGCCTATACAGCAGGGGGTAAATTGGATTTTATAAACAATTTTGGAAATTCTTAATGTTTATTCCCAGAATATAAAAATCCCTTAAATCGTTAGAAAAAATATCGTAAAATTTAATAGTGAAATTATTTTATCCTAACCCTCATACTTCGTGAGTAATTGTATTTTTTGGAGTTCAAAGCTCCATCATTCAAAAACTGTCAGCAATATTTTGAAACTACACGCAGAATTAAATTTCAAATTTAATTCTGAATGTATGTGGAAAGTTTCATGTGAATTAGACCGTACAACACATGTAGCAGGCTTTAGATATGATCTCCTAACAGATATTCAAGATTCTTAAAATTCATCTCAAAAATATAAATTCCGCAAAAATTGATGAGAAAAAAATCGCAAGATTGGAAAGTGTAATTACTTTTTTTCTAAACCTTAAATTTTTTGAGTAATTAATTTTTTTCTTTTTAAAATTCTAAGACCGATAATTCGGAAACTATACGAAATATGTGGGAACTGCTTGCAGAATTGAATTCGAAATCCATTTCTCAATCTGTGTGCCACATTTCATGAAGATCGGAGGAAAAAAATATTTTTTTCAACTTTTCGCCGAAGAAATCGTAAGACTATAACCTTCCATCTTTTTTGGTCAAAAATATTTTTTTCTCCAGATTTTGATGAAACTTTGCACACAGGTGTAGAATTGCATTCTGAACATCGGAGAGCAGTCAGTTGCTTTGTAGCTCGTTTACTTTTTGAAATATCGATCTTAAGGTGGTTAATGTCAAAACGGCAATATCTTTTGAACCTAAATAACTAGCATTGATCTATTAACATTATTAAGATTAGTGATTTTTTTCCATGAAGAATTGAGGTTTTCAGATTTTTCCGAGTAGTATTTAAAATTTCCAAAATTCAATGTTGTCACCCTAAATGTAGGCAACCAATAATACACTATCGTTGACAATTTTTTTATTAGAACTTCATGAATAATTCAGATACCGTAATAGCTAGCGGGAAATGAATAGTCCCAGTGGATTCGGTTTTATCTCCTTGGGGACATATTGAAATTTAAAAGCAAAATCAAAGTAATGATTATTTAAGAAAAAGAATCCAATACGATCTTGGCTCTTTCTACCTCACAATTTAAATTAACGCTTTAAAAACAAATCTTAACACTGCAATAAAGTTGAACGTGATTTTCGAAAAAGAACTATCAGGGTGAGATTTATAAAAGCAGATGTATTGTAATAAAAAAAGTGTTCCATTATCAGAAGTAGAATTTCATTGGAAATCAAAAAATCTAAACATAACACAGCTAGAACTAACAAAATCTAAGGGACTATCCTAAAATATAAATAAGCCACAGGCCTTTGAACATGGTTTAATTAACCATCTCAGAAGGACTAATCAGTTATAGGTATGCTCTTAAACAGAAAAAAGATATTGAATTGAATAAGTGATTAACATAAATCATAAAAGCAAGAATTAGTAACTACTTAATCTAAATAACCACTGGGACTGAAATTGATTGATTGATTAAACCACAAAGGTAACTATTAAAACTAAGTGAAAACAGAATGTAAGCAAATCAACTGGTTAAAAAAGAAGTCTGAATAGAGTAGACTGCTAGAACTGTTAACAATGCGTCTTTTAAAACGAATTTTACCAATCTTGCAAACAGTTTGGCTAATACAAAACCGAGAATATGGGATTACTTCAACAGACAGCTTAAATGTAATAGCAAAAAAATTGATGGAGAAGAGCAAAATTCTTCCTAGAGGAAGCCACATCTTTCTTCTTAACTCCATAACTCAGAAATTCTACCTAATCTCTTGTGTCTCCTGCAAATATCGCATTAGATTTTGGGAAGTTATTAATGCAAGAGTTTATAACAAACGCCAGACGCATATAAATAATAAATGTAGTGTTGTGGATATGCCAAATTTCTTCGCAATTCAAGTTTGTCTGGTCTGGAAGGCGATTTGCAGGACGTGGACATCGACTAGGAGGGCCGTTGATGTAGATGGCAGAAATTTAACTCTAATTTTATGATTTTGTATTAAAGTGGTCTGAAAGTAATGATATTAATAAAACTATTATGATAGAACCAAATGCCTTATTTAAAAACGTACAACAGTTGAATTAATGAGTAAATAAACTAATTGAAAAAAGTAGAGAAGTGAGGTTAGCTGTCAGCCTGACTGAACTGAAGTGTATGTTGTGTTGTCTATACTGCAGGGGGTAAATTGGATTTTATAAACAATTTTGGAAATTCTTAATGTTTATTTGCAAAATATAGAAATGGCATAAATTGATAGAAAAAATATCGCAAAATTTAATAGTGTAATTATTTTTGTTCTAACCTTCATACTTTTTGAGTAATTGTATTTTTTGGAGTTCGAAGCTCCATCATTCAAAAACTGTCAGCAATATTTTGAAATTACACGCAGAATTAAGTTCTAAATTTAATTCTGATTGTATGTGCAAAGTTTCATGTGAATTGGACCTAACAACACATGTAGCAGACTTTAGATATGATCTCCTAACAGATATTCGATATTCCTAATATTTATCTTAAAAATATAAATTCCGCAAAAATTGTTGAGAAAAAAATCGCAAGATTGAAAAGTGTAATTATTTTTTTTCTAAACCTTAAATTTTTTGAGTAATTGATTTTTTTCTTTTTAAAATTCTAAGACCGATAATTCGGAAACTATACGAAATATGTGGGGACTGTTTGTAGAATTGAATTTGAAATCCATTTCTCAATCTGTGTGCCAAATTTCATGAAGATCGGAGGAAAAAAATATTTTTTTCAACTTTTCGGCGAAGAAATCGTAAGACTATAACCTTCCATCTTTTTTGAGCAAAAATATTTTTATCTCCAGATTTTGATGAAACTTTGCACACTGGTGTAGAATTGAATTCTGAACATCGGAGAGCAGTCAGTTGCTTTCTAGGTCGTTTACTTTTTGAAATATCGACCTTAAAGTCGGTAATGTCAAAACGGCAATATTATTTGAACGAAAATAACTAGCAAAAATTTGTTAACATTTTTGGGATCACTGATTTTTTTTAATGAAGAATTGTGGTTTTCAGATTTTTCTCAGTAATATTTAAGATTTCCAAAATTTATTTTTGTCATCCCGAGTGTAGGCAACCACTTATACCTAATTGTTGAGGTTGAAGTTTTCATTAGAACTCCATGAACCATGAACAACTCAAAACCAAAATGGATAATGGCGACACCAGTGTATGCTGTGGTGGTATAAAGATTCTAAATCAAAATCTGTATTTAATCGAAGTTTTTGTAGAGGATGTCTTAGACTTATGAAAGTTTGAAATGCTTTATTTCAGGAAATATTAAAGCAAGGAAAAACTTAATAACATCTGTAAATTGCATTTTTTATTACATTTATGTTTTACTTTTTATATAATTTTTTTATTAAATCTTTGTTTTATTTATGACTTTAAGTGATTTGCTAATTATTGTGAATCTTTCATGTCTGTAGATATTTTAAATCCAAATAAAATATGTAATCCAAGATCCAAGTAACGAATACAAATAACGAGTATTGAACTTCAAAGTAATTCTTATAGTCCGATGCTATCTCAATATTGATTAATTTCCTAATACAAAAAAATTGACTTTCAACGTTCATAGAAAGTTAAGCTTTGTATATTTGAGCTACGATTAGACGCTTGTGGGAAGACCCGATACTGCAGTAGTTCAATTTCATCAAATGCCTTCTTTGTTTGGGCAGGGTCGGTTTTAGGTTTCGTGTCAGTGTTTGTTATTGTTATTGCAACAATTTATTACAATGTGTGGCATATTTTGTATAATTTCGAACAGTCGGGAGCATAATGACTTAAAAAAGCTCTACGTAATATTGAAAATTAGGTTAAAATGATAAATACCAATATTTCCTTCCAGATGCAAACATTTTTTATTCCAATTATTAACAGAGGCCCTGATGCTAACGGAATCAACTACTCTAGAGTGAGTGACTGCAACCTTTTTTTTGCATCCAGCGTCTTATGGCTACAGGGCGCCACCAAAACCCCACAACCTCTCGTTAGCGAAAAATCAGTTTTTGTTTATAATGGTGATATTTTTGGAGAGCGTTTGCGGGAAGAGGTGCGCAACATAGAAGGCGACACTACGTTACTTCATCAACTTCTTGAAGGAGCTGAAGACATACATGCTGTTTTAGCACGTCTTGACGGACCTTACGCTTTCGTTTTTTTGAATATTACCCAAAAACGACTCTATTTTAGTCGTGATATTTTTGGAAGACGCAGTTTACTTATTGGAAAAAACTCAAACAACAACGAAACCGTTATTTGTAGTAGAGCTATGAAAAATTCAGATTTTGATTTTATGGAAGTACCTGCGCTAGGTACTTTTTATATGGATTTAGAGACAGGAGATTTACATTTGTCCCCATGGAGGAAGGGAAATAACAATTTTGTCACAAAACTGGAGGAAATGAACATATTTTTAAACAAAACCATTCACACAGTCGAAATTTACTTATCACCTTCAATTGGCTTTCTTCCCCCTACCGAAAAAGATCTGAAATATATCGACGATATGAAATTATTTACGCCTGAACATATTTTTAGTGGATTATTACAATGCAAGAATTGGTTAAAAAAAATCGATCAATTAAAACAACTTTTGGAAACCGCCGTACAAAGACGCGTTTTGGTTTCAACAGAACGTTGTAAAAGGTGTCAAACTCCCTGCAAACACCCTATAGTAGGAGTGTTATTTTCCGGAGGGGTTGATTGCGCTATTTTGGCACTTCTTGCTCATAGATTCATCGAATTAGAGCGTCCCATAGACTTAATAAACGTCGCGTTTGATAAGGGTAGAAATTTTCGAACTCCTGATCGCGTAACTTCCCATGAAACGTTGCGAGAATTGAGAAAATTAGCACCGAATCGACAATGGAACTTGCTCGAAGTCGACATTACAGCTAACACTTTGCAATATAATCGTGGCGCTTTTATAAAGGACACTATTTACCCATTAAATACTATTTTAGACGAGAGTTTAGGGTGCGCACTTTGGTTTGGGGGCGAAGCAAGTACCCCTTCGTATCGATCACAATGTAGGGTGAGAATTTTTAGAAATTGATACTAATGCAAGTTTTATCAGGTTTTGTTGGCAGGAATGGGGGCGGATGAGTTGTTTGGTGGTTACACCAAACACAGGACGGCTCTTCAAACGGACGGGTGGGCGGGGTTGCAAGCTGTGTTTGACGAAGACTGGCAGAATTTACCCTATCGAAATCTGGGGCGGGATGACAGAGTCATTGCTGACCACGGCCGCCAACTCCGCACTCCCTACTTAGACGAAGACGTGGTGCGTTACGTCAGGAGCCTGAAATGCTGGGAAAAGTAATTTTAATTGATCACTAATTGATATGAAGAGTATTCGCGCATATTAATTGCTTGATTTAATTAATTAAGAACGTCAAGATCTGCCGCCCCGCGGCATTATACTTCTTACCGAAAAATTAAGTTTTTTTATGCGTTTTAAAAATTAATTATTGCAGTTGTTGATTTTAGTATGGCTTGCTATATGAAAATCAAGTTGCATTTTTACTGATTGCGAAATTTCAGGTCTTGGCCAATGAGCGATCTGAAGGGTGTTGGCGAAAAAATTCTGTTACGTAGCTTGGCTTACGATTTAGGACTCAAAGAGGCGGCAACGCTAAAGAAAAGGGCGCTGCAATTCGGCTCCAGGATAGCTAATTCTAAAGAAAACGCTCACGATGTATCTCCAAGATTGTAATCTCTTGTTACACTATATAGGACTGAAACAAAACTGGTTATTGGTAAATAAACAAGAAGCGAGAATAAACGGCCGATTTGCCAATAACACAACCCGACTTTTACTTTGGTTTTAATTACATGGATATAAATACTTAATATTAAGTAAAACTCAGATGTACATAAGGCGTTTAAACTAATAATATCACATTGTTAAAAACTCAAGTTAAAGAACGTCAAGCAAAAATAACAGTGGCGTAATATTTAACAGCTGTACAAATTAAAATTCGACTTATATACATATTTTGACTAGTGTAATGCTATAATCATGGTCAAACAAATTCAGTCTTTTTACAACTTTGTTACGGATTGGCGGACCGATTTCTGATGATCACGAATCACTGTCGTACCCGAAGAAATTTCGCAGATCAGACAAGTGTTATTTGGAAAATTCTAGATTAACTTAAATTTTCCAATCAACACTTGCGTTGCTTTACTAATAATGTGCTGCAATAACCTGATCTGCGAAAGTAACCCTCTTCTAGCTGGGCTGGGGCGGTACTAACGGAGCGTTGGGATGAAGAGCACTAACTGGACGACTTTTAGGCGTTTGGGCCCGTCGAAGCTCCACCGCGTCCCCGTGTAAAACTTCCATGTATTCCCTGATCAGAGTTGCAATTTGGAATGCTTGAGCTGTTGTTAGTATAACTTTGCTCTGTTTTCTATCGCTTCCGGTGATGATCATCAGATAATTAAGAGCCGGAGAATAACTCAAAATTGTTGCGTACTCGTAAGTGCATAAAGTGTTGCGAGAGCGATGCTCGAGCAAATGGAGGCCTTTTTGGTCAACTGCCAGCCACAAAACTCTAGGCCAATTTGAGGTAAACGATTGCTAAAACGAAAATTGAAAAATTTTGAAACGCATTATTGAGAAACTCACCATCACGTCGAAAATGGTGGCTTTATGTAGAGGCCAGCTTTGGATCAAGTTCAGGAAAGCCTGTTTCGCTTCGGACGCGGTCATCCCACGCAAAGATTGATGATGCATACCGACTCCCTCATGCGGCAAAATCGGAACTAGACGCGCAGGTAAGCAATGGCAAGCGATTGGCCGGTAGTCGTGAATGGATTCGTTCAAGTCTCCAAGTTCTAGTTGCGCTTGCAACGCCGTTAACATCATCTAAATTTAATTAATAATTTATTAATTATTAACAATAAAATTACAAACAACTTACAGCTTCTTTGTCGGTAACTGGAAATCTATCGGTTCTTAAATCGTGCAAAACTTGATGGTATAACAATTCTTTCTCGACGGGATCATTTAAGTTAATGAAATTGTCCATAAACAAGTGTTTTTTGAACAAGAAAAAGTGGTGTTGAGGCCGTGCCCTTTTCGCAGTTCCCGTATTATTAGCCGTACTCGCCGCTGTTGCAGCCCTATACCTTTCCCATTTCGCCATAACGTCCGCCACTTTTTCTTCGGCTGCCAAACTTCTCTCAGAATTGCCCAACACTTCATAAATCGCATAACCTGCGAAAATAGTCATGGTAGAGATCAAAATCGCTTGTATCTTCACATGCGTTGAATTGAAAATATATAAACTAACAAATTGTGTTGCTTATCCTCTGATTTTAAATCCGCAAGTCGTACAAAGGTGGTACGGAAAAAAAATTCAAAATTCAATAGTTTGAATTGTGCGTGCCTACACACTGTACGATTGCATAAGAAAAACATTTGGCTAGTTCATATAATTTCATTTTAAAGCGTCCCCAGAATCATTGACCATCGAAATTCACGTACCTTTCGCATCGGAACAAAGCCCAATCTTGTCTCTAACACTTTCTAAAACATCTTTAGCCGTGGCCGATGGATGAAACTCGACTGAATGGTACTGCCCGTCCATAAAATGAAAGCGGGCATAAACCGGTCTGCGGTTGATGGTACACAAAATTTCTTCACGAGAAGGCGGCCATTGTCGGCGTCTAGTTCCTTGAGTTTTCAATAAACATTTTTCTGCGAAACGAGCATATTTGCCTTCTTCGGTTACGTAATCGGAACTGCATCGCTTCAAGTGGGCTATCAAATACCTCCTCACTGCTTTGTTCGGAGGTAAAACCACCGAGCACGCCAATGAGAGGAGCGCCCAATGGCGGAGATTCACGCGGGAATTCGGGTCGGGGTGGTCCGTTGTTTGTTTCATTAACTGTAGGTAGAGTTCACAGAGAAGCGATTCCTTCCGCATACACCTCTCTAAAATGGTCTGCAAGAGCGACACGTGTTCGTCTTCCACGCGCCTTATCGTTTCCCCTTAAAAAAACATTTCAAAATAAATTTGTGTTTTGGTACTGTTAGCCATTTAATTAATAAAACGATAGCAGCGACATAGTTTCGTTTTCGCACCGCTTTTGCTTTTTTATTAAATTTTCGATCAACTTTAATACTTAAAAAGTTTTAAATGATTTAAGTCACGCTATTTGTAGTAGATATAACGATAAAAAAACGACCCTCACCGTTTTGCCCTAAACCAGCGTAAGTCAAGATGATTTGGAAAACTTGCAACATTATCTGCTCTTCCGCTTCCGGTATTCTGCTGATGCTTTGGGGAAGTTGTTGACGGCTGAAAGCCCAAAACGCGTAATGAAATCCTTTGTAGGTTTCCCCAGTATCGCCGCCATGCTCCTGTCTCAACTTATCCAATTTATGTTTGCTTAGTCTGCGCAGAGTGTTCCTCAAGAAACTACCAGACGAATCCATGGGTTTCCTCAAAATATCGTGATCAACCAAAGCTCGTCTGCAGTTCACCAAGTTATGGTAAAGTCGTACTCGATCCTCATTAGTAATTCCTATCAAAAAAATAAAATAAAAACAACGCAAACAGAAATATTGACACTACCTTTACTTCTCTTTTGAGGTGCTTCGCTTTCAGTTAACCAACCAGCGAGACTCGGACAATAACTGGCAATCAACGAACCAATTTCGTTCTTTTGCACAGTTTCAAAAACGAAACATTTGTGACTGTTATCGGTGAGATGGCGCTGCAGCGTTATAGTGATAAAACTGTCACTTGGGTCCAAAAGTATACTTTCAACCTCCTGATACCGGTATTCGTTGAGCACGAATTTATCATCGGGTTTTATCAACATTATACCGTCACTGTTAACTCCTAAAATTAAAGAGTTTCCGTACGACCAATAACCGCGATAAGTAACCGGAAACATCGTGGTTCCATAAAGGGGATACTGCATAACGCATGAAAGATACAAAGCTTTAGCTGTTAACTCGCTTCGGTTAGCCCCGTACTGTTTGTGCGCTTGCGCTATTATCGGTACCCAAACATCATCACCTCTCGTCCTACTGATGCGATAGGGCAAATAATTATCGATTTCTGTATAATATTCTAATTTGTGGTTGTCTTTAGGGTTACCTAAAGCCACTTGCGCTTGTAATCCCGCTAATTGTAGCGCCACCTTTTCAGTTACTGGAAAATCATCGCGTTTTACCACACTATGAACAGCTTGCGCGTACAACAAATTGACTTCGACAGGATCTTGACTTAATTCTCGACTCGACTTGAACAGTCTTCTTTTGAAAATAAACCTGTTTTCGCCTCCACTTAACGTAGTTCCGCTTCGACGTCCTAAAGTTGATAATCCGCTAGGTGGCGCAAGTTTATTTTGATTCGTTTCCCATTGTGCTATGACGTCATATAAATAATAATGGGCGCGAACGTGTTCCTCTCCATCGGATCGACTCTGATAAATAGCCCAACCATCTAAATTTCTTAACCCCAATCTTTCTGCGAGTTTTCTGGCAGCATCTCCTGCAGTATCGGTTGGATGTACATCGATGGCTTTAGTGCGACCATCGAGGAAGAAAAATCGACAAACAATTGTACCTAATCGTTTCATTGCGGCTACTTCGACGGATGACGGTGGTAATTCTCTGACTTTAACTTTAATGTTGTTGCAATTATCAACGCACCATTGGACGTATTGCGAAATTCTACCTCCTTGGGCTAGATTTTTTTTGAGAAAAGACACGAAATAACGATGGAGAAGTTTCGAGGGTTGAAACGAAACGACGCAAAGACAAAGAAGTAACCAAACACGTTCGGTTCCTTCAGAATTTGGGTTGTTAGTAGCTTGTCTGATGCATTGAACGAAAATTTCGTCGCGAATTTCTTCACGTTCTAAAGCGTGACTGATGATTGTTTGGATCACTAGGAGTTCGCGTTCAGAATTCATTTCTCCTCTGATATATTTGCATAAATCCTTTAATTAAAATGTAATTAAAATTTGGATTATTTATACAAAAATTAAACTTACCCTAAAAATGCTGCAAGCTATGTTAACGTTATCGGGGTCGTACATGTGGATGTGAGAACTGGGAATTGTATTGCCTTTGTAGAAGCTCACCATTTCGCATTTTGGAATCATTTCAGTACTTTGTCTCTTACGGGTTAAAGTGGCCATTATTGTTCCTTCGGGACTCTTTTCGTGAGCGTTGAAATAACTTTCTGCGAACTCCAACATATCGTGATAAGTTTCCTCAGCTGAACTATCTTTTTCGCTGGTTTCCGTTAATTCCTGTAATTTCTTTTCAACGCGATATTTTCTCCTTTGTTCCCTTTCCAAATTTGGAGGTGCTTCTTGTTCATGGGAGTAACGCCATGATGGAGGCTACAACAGCAATTTAATTTTTGTTACTCAATAATTAAAAAAAACCTACAACTGCGCTACTAGATCTAGAAACTGGAGGACTAGATTTTGGAGATTCCGACGGTAATCTTGGAGGTGCCGGAAGTGGAGGTGGCGAAACACAAGTCGGTTCTTCCCTAGGCAAAACCGCTTCGTAAATCGGTTCAGCGGTTTTTACATCTTTAATTTCTGGCGGTGGAGGTTCAGGGGGGTTCTGGAAAGCTGGAGGTGGAGGTGGGGGAGGTCCAGTAGGTTCGGGAAGTGTTGGTAATCCCATTTTTGGCGGTGTTGGTTGTTGTTGTTCTTGAGCTAAACCTTCGAGTTCTTGTTGGATAACGGTTTCAAGTTCCACGTCCAAATCTTCGACTAATTCGTCTAATTTTTCTCCGATTTCGTCGATGATTTGATTGCGACTTGTGGGGGCAACGTCGGACAAGAAGGCGAACAAATTATCCAAGTCCACCGACTCGCTGACGGGCTCATTTAGTCGTGGCTTCAGCTGCTCCGCCATGTGGGAGAGCGCTGCAATCTCCTGCTCGGCCGCCCTAAAAAAAAATAATTCTAACTGCGCATTCCTTAAAATTACAACGAAAATATTCGGGAAAGTGTCCCGTAGGTTGACGACCTAAATTCGGGTTGTAGTTTTTAGGTGCCAAAACAACTTGCAGCTGACTTCAGAACGTTAGAATTTCACTTTCAAACAAAAACTTACTTTTCGCTCTTTTCCAGTTCCTCTATCCGTTCAATCTGTTCCTTTTCTTCGAGCTTTCTCTGAGCTTCTTCTGCTTCTCTCGCTTTCCTTTCCTCTTCCATTTTCTCCCTTTTCCGCATTTCTTCTTCGACCCTCCGCATTTCTCTCAGAGCCGCCGCGACTTCTCTCGCAAAAACTCCCCTCAAATGACTCTGGATAACAACAGCGGCTCTCCTCTTCCTCAAGAATTCAATTCTCAACTTCCACCCTTTATACGCGTGTTGTATTTTTAAAATGGCGTTACGAACTTTAAGAAATTCTTTCCTAGCGACATACTTTCTATAAGTTTTTTGTATCAAAACCGCCCTAGAGGTAATCATTTTGTTTCTAGTATCTTCTAGAGGCTCATGAACGTGAGTCCTCATAAACACTTTCGTTTTACCTAACTGCCATTCAGTCACCGGTAAATTGTGACTTTCGAACAATAACCGACTGGCACTTTCAACGTCAACAGGAAGACGCGTCTTGGAAAGACAATGGTACCTAGTTACGAAATCATCGAAAGACATGTGGATCGGGAAGCCTTCTTTACGTATACGAATTATATCTAACATTCCTAAATACTTCAATTGGTCCAAAACTAAATTATCGTCGTAATCGTCGGGAAGTTTCTGGCCGTTGGGTTTGATGCAACGTACGTACCAGGGGGTTGTCGATTGTAAAACATCGACTAAAGCCTGTAATTGGTGACGAAAAGTGTCGGAAACCGTCGGTTTTCCTTTACTTGTGCCTCGAGAAACAGTGGCGCCACCGTTAGTTACTTGTCGACTTGCTACATTATTGGATAAGTCTTGGTACTTGGACAAGTCTTGAACAAATTCGTTTTTGCTGCGCGAAATTATATCGAAAAAAACGTCCTGTTGGACGTCGCGGTTCTTGTCGACAAAACCCTTTACGTTGTAAGTTACGCAACCGGCGTAGTGTTTGATTCCAAATTCAGTTTCCCAACGTCTCCTGTCGTCCCCTGAAATCGAACCATGGTTTAGTAATTTTTTTATATAAAAAGAAAACGTGTCGTCAGCTAAACCTATATCACAAGACCATTGAAGAGGTAAGTGAGCGTGAATCAACTTGACTTCAAGTGGCAAGCGTTTCCAAGCGGCTTACGTCATCACTTGCAAACTCGAAATAAAATCGATTCTTTCTAGAAATTTACATGTTTGAAGCTAACCTTTGACGTATCGAACGTTGTTTTCAAATTCCGAATGCAAGTTGGAGATGTAGGAAGCGTCACAACCTCTAGGCAAATGACACTGCTCGGACAACAACCTCAAAATGCAACGAGGAGGTTTTTCCAACAGTTCCAAACATAAAGTATTGTCGGTAAATGCGATATGGTTGAACTGAATAGCTTCCTGTTCGTACTAGAAATTTATAATTAGAAAGAAACTCGCGTAGTTTTCCCAATACTTACAATTTCTTGCTCTAACGCGAAGACGTAATGATTAAAAAATTTGTGCAGTTTCTCATTTGTGTAATTGATACAAAGTTGTTCGAACGAATTAACCGCGAAATTCTCGAACCCGAAAATGTCCAAAACTCCCAAAAACCTAGTGGAATCTTGTCCGGGGTTGGTGCAGTTATTGATGTGGTTAATCAACCAGGCGAAAGTGCGTGAGTACAGCGCTTTCGCCATAGCATGCCGGTTCTCCCTTGCCTGCAAATTGTTAATCAATTTCGATTCCAGTCAACCAGACTTGTTCAAATTGAAAAAGACTAGCAGTTTGGTTGCGTGCTTCATTTGCGATGTGTTCCTGAACACTAACTCATTGGCGTTTCTGCCAAATTTAAGACATTCTGCGCCGCCCCTTCCAATTCCAAGTCTGGTCTAACTACGTGGTAACTAACCTCCTGGAGTTTTAACGGAATTTCCGTAATGTTCCCCCTAACATTGATTTGTCGCAACAAAACAACTTGTTTCAAACTATCTACTTCTAAATCTAATAAATTCGATATCGTTCCTAAAATTTCCCAGTCTTCAGCTGTTAATTGGCATCTCTCCCCGTCGATATCCTCGAAACTTAAATTACCCAACCATAAAATCGCTGATAATGTCTGGAAGATTCCGTTACACATATTCGGAGGTACTTGGAGAACGTTGAACGCTAATCTTAAACTATCTAATCGTCTGTCGTCCCCTTCGAGTTTCGAACAGCTCGGTTGGTTCAAATAATTGTAAAAACTGGCGTCCTTCAAGTGCAATTGCGCTGCTAATTCTTTGTTGTGCTAGAAATAATGACTGTACAATTGCGTTACGAAACAAAAAATTAACTTACTTTAGCCCCCTCGACTAGTAGATAGAAGACATGGTAGTTGCGTTCACCAGCACCTTGAAACGTTAATCTCGACTGTTCTAGAAGATAATCTTGAACGATACAACCGGCGATCATCCAACGGGAATCGAAACAAACTTGCATGAATTTGCCGAAACGGCTGGAATTGTCGTTTCGAACAGTTTTCGCATTGCCTGTGTTTTGAGAGAAATTTATTTTTGTTTGTAAATTTCGAAAATTTACCGAAAGCTTCCAAAATTGTGTTGGCTTCCAGGATTTGTTGTTCGACCCATGTTGAAACGCCACTGGTTACTGAACAAAGGTATTGGAGAATGAAACGGGTGTTTTCTGTTTTGCCAGCTCCACTTTCGCCGCTTATAACCAGACTTTGGTTGGTGTGTCCCTTTCCGGTCGTATCGGTTTGAAGAGAAGCGTACGCAGCTTCGGCTAAAGCGAAAACGTGGGGTTCTTGCACGCCCAACTTCTTACCCTGGTACTTGCTGACGTAATGCTGTTCAAGAAAAACAGTTCGATTAACCCAAAATGCATGGTCGTGGGGGAAAATTAACAGAAATAACGATAGATGGCGCAGAGTTGAGACCACTTCAGATTCTGAATGAAAATGTCGAATTAAAATCGAATATATCCAGTCTACAATTTAGTACTAACTCTGTATACAATTTTTCATAGCTTAATTCTTCAAGATAAGTTGGAAAAATTGCAGTTTTAAGAAACGTGGTAGACCGCATCTCCTCAATGACGGAACACTCTATTCGTGTCTTCCACTTGCACTAGCGTCATTAATTTTGGCCTATCCTCTACTACTAAGTGTATTTATGGCCCTCTAGGAGGAATTGATGTTTTATTTTACGACGTACCTTACGGCTCCCCGAATATTGACGAAATCGCTGAGTTAATATGACCTAAAGCAACCCGTAATTTATATTTCCGAAAGGGGAGCCTTATCCGGATACGATAACTAGTAACGTCGGGATTTAGCGACTCAATTTTCGGAACATCGACCCTCTCCATCATCGATTTCTTCTAATTGAAGACGCGATATTTATCTATCTCGTTGACAGTGAAAATTGCACCAAGCACCTCTTGGATTAGTATTAATCCAACGCTTTAGGGGAACGAGGTTCCCCAACATTCCCAGCTTTTATGAAGGGGGTGTTAAATTTCATTAATGCTCTCGCTCTAACGGAATTTGTCTCAATAACGTTCGAAATTCGTTTAACACAAAAGAAAAATTCCCAAGAGAAATCATGGACTTCCTGTCGTCTCCGGGACTAAGATGTGTAATTACAGATTGAAGCGTCGTAATTACGGTGGTCATCTAGCGTAACTGGCGTATTTTCCCAAAGAATTCCCCCACATGCATAAAGCTTTATAACAATGCAGAAAGGATGCGATAAGAAACATTAGGTAAACATGTAGTTTCGTCGTAAAAAGGAGACAATTTATTGATTGTTATCGAATCGCGCGTCTACAAACCAAGTCGTTGCGTAAAGGGCGTCGTTATGCAAGGAAACTTCTCGGAGTTGAAGAGATGCTGGTCAATAATCGCAATTTTATTGTAGAACTCGGTAAATTTCCTTCGTAGACCTCAAGTTCAACGATATGATAACGAGTTCCTTTGATAACGTTTATTTCCATTTGCAAAACTGTAACGGATATCCGTTTTATAAATTACTAATATAGGAATGTAATGTGTAACGTTTGGAGACGGAATTTTGAAATTGTCCCGATTTTGGACACGGAGATTAAGCCGGATCAAAGAAACAGAATTAGGGTCACTTCACTGCAAGTTTGTGCTCAGTGGTCAGAAGATTTAAAAGTGTTTTATTGAAAACAAAACCCCCTCAAATTTAGTTTAACTTCGCATCAAGGGATGGTTACATAAATAACAACATTAAAACAATTTTTTCTCTCCACTCCTCAATTACCTTTTTTTCCAATTTTACTCATTTCCTCCATTAACAGATTTTCTGTTTTTCTTTAAGGAAACACCTGACACCATTAAACGTAAGCAAATATTTTAAAGGCTATTACGATCTTTGTTCTTTTTCCTAACGGCCTGCTATCGATTTTGGTAAAAGCTGCAAGTCTCGCCTAAAATTCTTACACAAGAGATTTTCCATCATTTTCTTGAAACTTTCTGATTATCTTGACCCCGTTTCACTTATTAAGTCTTTTGTAACATTCTCAACCGTTATAAACCTTTTAACCCACTTCAACCCCTTATTGGCGCCACCGATGTTGACTCTCTTAATTACAATCCGTGTGTTGTTAGGGTGTTTCGGAACAATAGTCACCTCTCATAATTATTCCGCACGCGCCATACCGATCAGGTTTCAATTATGCACAATTTTATAACTTTTGTACGTGGCAGGAAAGTCGGCGCGTATTTTTAGAAGTGAATTTTCCATTCATACCAACAACCACTTCTTACCCTCCCAACAAACCCTTCAACCAGCTGTTAAATCTTTTTATGCCCAAACAACCACCGTTACGTTTCATTGCCCTCACAACATGACTGAGCCACATCATCAGTCACTCCTAAATTTGCCTAATTCAAACGAGACAACTCACTAATTTCCGGTTGACGCTAATTAATTTCGACCCATCAAATGACCAAAATAATAAAAAGATCTGCAGGAGACGCCCCGTATCGTAATAACGACCGCATATTGAAAAGCTCGCCAACAACCATTTATGAGCAATCTAGTGGTCCATTCAAAACTGTAATAGTCTGTCTCTTTCCGGGGCCCAATTGGGGCGCGGTGCGTCTCCCTCATCGACGCGTCAGGGTGGCCACCGCCTCAATCAATAAAGCCCCCCTTGGTTGTACCGTCACTGGCGGCTTAACCCATATTATGGCAGAATGCACATGTGGTGCGATTTTATTAAAACAAAGCGCAAAATTTGATATAATAACTACCCTTCCGTTGTTTTAGGGAGAGAGGGAGATGATGTAAATGTGAAGTTAGTATGACGGGGAAAGGTTCGATGTGAGACCGGAAGAACCGCGAGGTGCCGGACGAATATTAATGAGAAATTTTAAATGTTTTGCTTACTTGCGTGTAGATGTCGATGTCCTTGTAAGGGTTGACGGCGACAAGGATGGAGCCGGTGTATGTCTGAATCTCGTTAAGGAAAACAATGCGAAATGTGGACCCGATCAAAAATTCAATTTCGACCACATTGTAGTGCAGTCCATACAATTGGTAACGTACTATAAGAAATCACAAAAAAGTACGTAGTTTTATTAATTTAGGATAGTCAACGAGAAATTGTAGTGATTTAGGTTTATGAATTGAGGGACTTGATAGATTTCTATATTTTAGATTTATGGTCAAATCGTTTTATATCTTGTCCCTGCATATATATTAAAATTTTGAATAAAAAAGTTAAATTTTTTAATGAAACATTTATGAGGCATAACCTGACAGTAATATCCTCTACTCTCGCTACATCACTATACTTTGATGACAGAATTACTCACTCCACCCACCATTCTGGTAGCTAATGCCACAAAAAAGTAACAGTAAAAGCACATGTTTGTTTATGTAATCTAATAAAGCCAACGAAAAGAACGTAGCCTGAAACTCTTGCTTTAATAATTAATTGGGTTAAAGCAAACTGCCCCCATTTCCCAAGATAACTAATTTCCTTCCCGCGACCTCCAAAAATAGTCTCAAACTAATTTTTGCCCGTTATTATCCATTTCCGGATTCCCTTACATCGCCAATTTCCGCTAGTCATATTTCATTCCCTTCTCCCAATCAATACCACAAGCCTCAAATAATCTGGACGCGATTTTTTAATAAACCAAAACAAAAAACGAAAACAAATTTAACTTGAGCTATCACGTCAATTTTGCCCGTTGCGAGGAGCACTAATTAACGATTAATCCATCAGCTAAAATTAACTTTTTTCGTTGCCTCCCTACATATCTGGACAGTTGATCATGACGGAGGTGGAAATGTCGAGTTGACTTTGACCGTTATCACTGGAATTAGACAGCATTTATGTTGACAATAACATTTTCCAAATAAACTGCCGGAGAAGAAAATTGAGAATAGAACGTGACGGAAGGACCACCGGTATCGCGTATTTGTTAACGCCCGGATGGGGGTAAAGGCGACCGCGAGACAATGAGGGTGGTTTATGTTCCGCGTTTTATGCGAGGGATGTATTGCGTCATACGAAAAACCCCTCGAGACTGGAAGAGACCTAGTTCGTAGTCATTCACTGACAACGATGTGAATGCTTTCAAATTCTAGATAACCCACATTCAGAAAGAAAAGGTCTCTAATGTTAAATTTTGAGTAACGCTGCAACGCTTAATTTTGTTATGTTGGTAAATGTGTAAAAGTGAAGAGGGTCATGACTAGACACTAAGTGGAAAGTTCACTTAATGCAGTGTTCCCCTGTAGATTGATTTTGGAGGACTAAAAGTCTTCACAATTGGAATTTAAAGGGTGGTTCTGTCTTAAATTTCACTGTTACTTGGACTATAAATAATTTATGAACAAAATGATTGTTGGAAACACTGAATGCGTGTTCAATATTGCAGCAATACCGGTGGAGGCGCCATCATACCGATAGAGATAGGCTTATGAAAGTGACGTAAGGGATTTTCTCAGGCGTCCCCGGAAAATTGCATTGTTTTTAGAAACAATCTCCCGAGACTCATTAAGGGAGAAAATCGTTATAGCGGATTTTTCATATCCAGTGAGCAAAGATTTCATTAAAAGTTGAACTAAATTATTTACAATCCTGGTATTTTCTAAAGCGCCAGTTCAAAATAAAATTTTCTCATTAAACTTTCCGAGATGGAGAATCAAAGTCGCTGCTGAAAACGGAAAGTAAGTACAAACGAATTCTAAAAGCTCAAGATAAACAGATTTTAATAAAGTAACTTAATCAGCTCTAAACACGTAATTTATCCCTGAAGCTTTCGTTAATTATCATAATTACGTCTAATTTAAAATGAAATTTGGTGAAAATAATTTAAAAAATTATATTGTAAATGTTTAATTTTTCGGAGCCTCTTCAGAATACTTGGGTTTAGTTGAATAAAGGTAAAAACAAATTCTACTTGTCCAGTGGCAGATTAAGTCAATTTTCCGGCTGCAGCCCAAAAAAATTGGCACTGTTTGTGTTAATAAAAATAATTAAAAATTAATTTTTTAAATGACACAACAAGTCAAAAAAATCGCATAACTTTTCCGTTTTTTGAAGCTTTGCACCGTATTAGATTTCTGCTATAGTGCGCCGTAAAACCGAGGTTAAAATTATTAGGGATTAACACTTAACCGTTAATAATTAATTGTTCTTGATGTGGATTTTGTGGAGTTATAAACAAAAAAAATTCTGCTACCCATAGACTTGTAAGAAGATTTTTTCGAAAATACCTTCATCTGCTTTTGGTCAGAAATTCCGATATTTCGGGCTTATGTCACTCAACCAAACATCTGCACGACATTCACTTGTGGTTTATTCAGCATGCACGTGATTTTTTTTATCAGCAATTGACGCAATCTCTAGTAACAAAAACTGCCCTTGGATTAGTTCTGCATTAACTTCTCAATGGTCCACAACTGTATTACCGGCGTTTTTCTCGCATGAATCATCCCCGTAAACCTTTAATAACCGTTTTAACATTCTCCAGTTCCTGCAGCGGAAGATCTATCAATAGGTACCTGAATCATCCGGAATTTCGATTCCATGACTAAACACTAACCATCTCATACTTTCCCCAACCCGATCTTCACCTCGTGACAATGACACCGATCCTAGCTCTAGGAAAATCGATCAGAATCGGGCGTTTACTGCAACGTCAAATTTTGCATTATTCTTATCATGGTTAGAAATGCAACCAAAACCGGAAAAAGGATACGTAAATGCGGTCTTTGGCGTATCGCACTCTCAGGTTCTTGTTGATAACTTCCTCGTCGAGGACGGTGAGTCTCGTCATGTCGGGAACGCCGCCATCGGGCATCGCACCTGCAACCGAAAATAGAATCAAATTAACCGGAAACGATCAAAGCGCCCCAAACCTCGATTTCAGCACCCCAAGCATAATCACACATTTTGCTTTCGCCTCGAGTTACAAGAAAATTGTTGTCTTATTCATTATTAACATTCAAATTAAAATTGATGCAGCGTAAAAATGTTCGTTGGTAAACGCATCACTTGAGACCGACTGGAGCGTTTTATCAATTTTTTTTCCGTTATAGCCCGAATAAGGTTTTTAGGTGAAAAAATTGAGAAAGTTGCATTTTTCTATGGGATTTATTAAAATTTGGACAAAACAACGCCTGTTTGGTCAGCTAGTTTATGATAAATGTCACCACGAAAGGAAACTCCTGTTACCAACAAAACGACGAGCTTAGGTCATTGTTTTTGCAATCACGAAGAAATTGCAATCAAATCGATATCTAGGATAAAATTAAAAATGCATAAATAGAACCGGCGATTCGGGTTTGTATGAATTATGGAGGAGGTTTTATACCTGATGGCATGATGTTATTTGGGGAGCAACGAATGAAATGAAGAGTGAACCTGAACTTTACACAGCAGATGATGGTGTTTGTGCCCTGTAGGCAGCCGGCACGTGTTTCGAACATCTGTCGCTTCTCTCCGATTCCGACGACTTAAATTGACTACCTGAGTCTGCTGTTCGGTTTGCTTTTCAAGTTAGCCACATCAAGACTTGCCATTCCAATATTTGCTAAATTGAGATTCATGAGGAACTAGTCCGGGACCGCCATCGACAATAAGTGTCGACGCGCAAAGCTTCAGGTTTCATTGATGACAAACAGCTGAAGGGGGCTCAATTGTTGGTTAACAGCAATAACTGGCATGTCAGTGGTAAGTTGAAGATTTTACGTAAAAAAGAGAAAAACTAGTTTTCCATAGATTTTCTTACAATTAAAGGTGGAGAGTAGAGTGGCCATTACAAAAATTGTTGCAAACGTTCTATCTTCAAATTAAAGACAATCAGCTAAAAGTTGAACCGTTTAAACAATTAATTCTCAGTTTGTGATTTCAAATCGAGTTACCGTAATCGCAATTAAGAGTTGCTATGGAAACTTGGCAAATCAGGTGCAATTGTCATTTGATTTGTGAGGTTTCCATAGCAAGCTGCGACTATTGCTACTTAGGGTTGCTAGGGAAACCTGGGAAATCAACGTGCGTTCATTATTTGATTTCTGAGGTTTCCATAGTAACGTAAATAAGAGTTGCTATGGAAATTTGGCAAATCAAGGTGCACTTGTCATTTAGTTTGTGAGGTTTCCATAGCAACCTATAGTTGTGACTATCACTACTGAGGGTTGCTATGGAAATTTGGCAAATCAAGGTGCACTTGTTATTTAGTTTGTGTGGTTTCCGTAGCAACCTATAGTTGTGACTATGGCTACTGAGGGTTGCTAGGGAAACCTCAGAAATCAACGTGCGTTCACTGTTTGTTTTCTGACGTTTTCATAGCAACGCAACTAACTTGAGCCAAGCTATGACGTCAAATTTTGATTCCAAGGTGTTGATTCTAGGAATCACACTGTAAATTTACAGCACTACCAACACTAACAAAATGGTAAATTTAATGTCACTTTAACAGTTCGTCGAACCGAACTTCACCTATCATACAAGTTTTAGTCATCAAAATGCTTACAGTTATTTACTGAATTATTTCGACAAATATGTTGCAACTTTATTTTGAAAATTTCACGTTTTTTAGTCGAAATTTTCAAAAAAATTTCAAGCCAAATAATTGAACTGTCCAGTGGTTGTTAGTAAATTTAGATAAATATTCAGTTACTTGATATTAAGTGGTGTACAAATTAGAATAATTATTTCCGGGCACAAGAATCGTTGAAAAGGCAAAGAAGGCACAAAAATTATAACCCAAAAAACTTTAGACAGTTAATCGAACCGGTTGAGTTTCAAAATTGCATCTACTCAATTAATTATTCCTCAACGAAAAGTAAATAAACTTCTTTTTGAAAATTTAGTTTTTTGATCCTGAAATCCTGAAAATATTGCTGTAAAAATTTGTTTGCAACGCTAACTGTTTTAAAATTCAATGAATAATGATAATTCCTAAACTAGAGTATTGTGCAGTTATACACTTTTTTAAAATTGGTCCTCCGAGTCGAATCTCCATATTGATAAAAATTAACAAATGAAGGAAAAACACGATAAGGTTCAAAATCCTGAAGTTTCGCTTGTATGGAACGTGTTTTCAGGACAAACTTCTCTCTGGGGTCCTGCCATGCCCGCCCTTACGTAATTTTTTGTTAATTATACTGGCTAGTTATTTTAATTGGTGTCGTAACTCGTGATGGTTTCAGTAAGTGTTCTTTTTAATTTTTCTGATTATATCAGCCGCATACAGGGTTTAAATTGACCTTATCTGATATTTCCTCTGCGTGACTCGGCCCTACATCAAGTAGTAATTATGCAATAAGAATAGTAATACGTCAAAAACAGCGAGGAAGACTTCGCTACGGTTGCAAAACCGTAATGAGAGTTTAACAAGCGGTTAGCGCCTCTCTAAATTTTTTATTATATTAACTGGACATTATATGTTCGTTGCATTCTGTAAAATGCAGTAGATGAATCTTTATCAAAGATCATAATTTTGACAAGAGATTAATCACGCTTTCTGCAACTGAGCACAAAAGTAATCAAAAAAAGCTGTAGCAATCCTCACTCACAACCAAATTTGCGCCGCTTGGTTTATGAAAAATAAATAGTTCCAATTTTTTTGGCTTCTGCTATAATACGCTACTGTTTACAACCCTTAATTTCTTTATAGATACGCTGCAAGAATGCATCAAGATAGACAAGGACTAATGCAAATGCTAACAAATACACAACCCTTGGTTGAATCGTGTCGATTACTGAACTACTTATCTTAGAAACGGGGTTAAAAGTCACCTTTTCATCCCTTGATTCCTCAAGTGCGCCCTAATGACGTAAGAGGTGAAAACGCCCTTTAAAAAAACACCTGCCATCTCTCACTTAACATGTTCCAGCAATTTGCACCACCCTCATTTATATTTACGCCATTTACCTAAACGGGGCGAAATGTGTGTTAAGCCCCAAGGGTGGCATAATGACGATGCGCCCATCAATTATTCCATGCAAAAGTCCATTGTTGCAAGGCCTCCCGCGATAAACCTTACTGAACTATTTTTTTTGTTGTATCTCGACAATTTTCGTGCAAAAATTACCGTTACTTTAATTCAACAAAACCAAATGTCAATACCGCCCTTAATGCGGGGTGAATGTTGCAAAATCTGGGAGAAACTTACCGGTTGAGGAAAAGTCGAGTTCCACCATGATTACTAGTTAATCCAGAGGGAGAGACGAAGAGTTTTCCATTGATAAAAGTTTATCACAAATTAAACTAACACACTGACATTATAACATCGGGCGACCCGCACGCGCCGACACCAATAACAAAACACAAAAGCCCAGCAGGGATAGAAGAGAAGAAAACGCAAGTAGAAGGGGAGACGGTAATGTGTCGCCATCTAAAAACAATTGAAATTGGTGTCGGTAAAAACGAGATCTTTAACTAGTTTTTAACCCAACAATTTGTTGCTAAAATTAAAAATAAACTCGCGTCCCTTTTGGTGTTATCGAAATTATTACGCAATTTGGTGAAATAGTGGCAAAAATTGCGTTATTTGATAAGTTAAGAAAAATTTGAGGTTATAATTTGAAGTTTTTGACACTTACAGTGTGGTAATGTTTATAACATAAGAGAGTTGTAAAAGTTAAGTGCAATAAGTGTAAAAACCCAAATTAAGCAAAATGAAGACACGTTACAACACTTTCGATATTGTTTGTACCGTAGCAGAGCTACAAAAGTGAGTTTTTCCCCAAATACCGCATCTTTACTACAATTTTTTTTTAGATACGTAGGAATGCGTGTTAATAACGTTTACGATATCGACAATAGAACGTACCTGATCAGGCTTCAAAGAAGCGAAGAGAAATGCGTTATACTTCTAGAATCTGGCAACCGCATTCACGTTACCGGTTTTGAATGGCCAAAAAACATGGCACCGTCCGGGTTTAGCATGAAACTACGAAAACATTTAAAAAATAAACGTCTAGAAAGCCTTACTCAATTAGGCACTGATAGGATTATCGATTTACATTTTGGATCCGGTGAAGCTGCTTACCACGTTATTTTGGAATTGTATGATAAAGGAAACATTATTTTAACTGATTACGAATTTACCATTCTCAACGTTTTGCGGCCTCATACTGAAGGTGATAGAGTTCGATTTGCGGTTAGGGAGAAGTATCCTCAGAACCGCGCAAGAGAAACTGGAATAATTTCAAAAGAAGCTATGACAGAAATTTTAGAAAAAGCGAAAGTAGGGGATCAATTGAAGAAAGTTTTGATGCCACAATTGGGTAATTTTTGAAATTTTAGAATTGCAACAGTAACTGTTTGAAATTTTAGAATACGGACCTGCTATCATCGAACATGTTCTTATGAAACAAGGATTTCCCAACAACACAAAAATTGGCAAAACTTTTTCGGTCGCAAACGATATCGATCGAGTTATGAAAGCGATGGAAGAGGCCGAAACTATTTTTGAAGCTGCTAAAAAATCCGAATCAAAAGTACGAGTTTTTAATGACATCAAACTTACTTTCAGGTCATTACAGTTTTCTAAGTTACCGACTTTTCAGGGTTACATTATCCAAAAGAAGGAAGAACGCATTACTAATCCAGACACCTGCCAAAAAGAATATTATTACTCAAACCAAGAGTTTCATCCTTTGTTGTTCCAACAGCATTTGTCTTTGCCCCATAAGGAGTTTGAAACTTTTAACGCCGCTGTTGATGAATATTTTTCGTCACAAGAAAGTCAAAAGTTGGAACTGAAAGCGTTACATCAAGAACGTGAAGCTATTAAAAAGTTGGAAAACGTTAAAAAGGACCACAGTCAAAGACTCATAGCGCTAGAGAAGACTCAAGAAGTCGACAAACAGAAGGCTGAGTTGATCATGCGCAATCAAGTGCTGGTCGACCAGGCGATTTTGGCCGTCCAATCCGCATTGGCGACACAGGTTAGTTCAACATCACGTCACTATTTGTGGTTTACATGTCATATGGTTCTATACTTCACTGAATTTCCATTAAATTGAAATTGCGAGTTGAATAATTGGAAATGGTAGCTGCCAATTCAACTTGTTCTTCTAGTTTTTTCCATTGTTGTAACGTAACTACGTGTTGGCTGTCATTTCTATTTTGTATCTTAGGAAAGGCAGAAATTTAATTAGACCAACCAAGATTAACGAGTAAAGTGAGGATTTTGGAAAAAGTTGTTTTGTAATTATTTGTAGATCTCTTGGGACGACCTTGCGAGTTTAGTTAAAGAATCTGCCGCTAGAGGTGATCCGGTCGCTCAACACATCAAAGAATTGAAGCTGGAAAAGAACCATATAACTCTGCAATTGACTGATCCGTACGCGGAAGACTGTAGTGGTGGTTCAGATGAGGAATCAAAAAGTGACACCATACCTCCAATGGTGGTCGATATTGATTTGGCCCTTTCTGCTTTTGCTAATGGAAGAACTTTTTACGACTTGAAGCGCCATGCTGCTAAAAAGCAACAAAAAACTTTAGAGTCGCAAAGTAAAGCTTTCAAATCAGCAGAAAAGAAAACCAAACAAACCCTAAAAGATGTAAATATATTTAATATCGTTACGTTTAATAACTAATTTTGGTTATTGTAGGTTCAAACGATAACAAATATTCATAAAGCGAGAAAAGTTTATTGGTTTGAAAAATTCTTTTGGTTTGTTAGTTCTGAAAACTATTTGGTGATTGCCGGTCGTGACCAACAACAAAACGAATTGATCACCAAACGGTATATGAAACTTAAGGATGTGTACGTGCACGCTGATATTCATGGTGCTAGTAGCGTTGTTATTAAAAATCCTACAGGGTTGCCAGTTCCTCCAAAAACTCTCAACGAAGCTGGAACAATGGCAATTTGCTACAGGTAGATTTCTGTAAAAAAAAAATTGTCGAACTGTTTATGATTTTTTTAGTGTTGCTTGGGATGCAAAAGTTGTTACTAACGCCTACTGGGTTTGGGGGGAGCAAGTTAGTAAAACGGCACCAACTGGTGAATACTTAACGTCTGGTAGTTTCATGATTAGAGGAAAAAAGAACTTTTTGCCTCAATCTCATTTGATTCTTGGTTTAAGTTTTCTTTTTAAACTTGAGGAAAGTTCGGTTGAGAGACATAAAGATGAAAGGAAAGTTCTTGCCCCAGGGGAAGATGATGCTGTCGCCGTAGACAACGAGGAAAACAAAGATGAAGTAGAAGTGGAGATACCAGATGAAAGCGATGGTAAATTTTTTTGCAAATTTGAAATTTTGTTTGATTTCAATAATTTCCAGATGATGGAATTAAAGACGAGGAAACACCTAAAGTCGCTGAAGAGGGTAGTTCTTCTGAAAGCGATGAAGGGGGTCCCAAATTTCCCGATACCCATATTAAGATTCAACATTTTGGCGGGACAAAGTAAGTGGCTTAAAGAAGCTTAAAAAAAATGGGAAAATTCTTGTGCTTTTCTCACCATTTGTTTAGCAATAAAAAGTAAAAAAATTTGTAAACATTTCAGAATTAATATTCTAACTCAACCAACAATTCAAGAAGAGGATAGTGATAGTGAGAAAGTCGTTTATTTGGGCGATGACAAGCCTGTTGTCTTAAAGCCGACGCAGAGATCAAGAGGAAACAGTGAATCAAAGAACAAACAAATCATTAATGAAACCAAAAGTAAATAACACGATTAGACTTGATTTAGATTCTGACCAGTTTTGTTTCAGAAGAGACGAAAGAGGAAGACAATAAACAATTTAAAAGGGGACAGAAAAGTAAATTGAAGAAAATTAAGGAAAAGTATAAGGATCAAGATGAGGAGGAACGCAAATTAAGGATGGATATCCTTCAGGTAAGACTAGAATGTTGTTATAAGTTTAGGGTGATTTAGATCTTAATAATTTGCAACAATTACTCGAGCATTTATCATGTGTTAGTCCGCTGGTTCGGCCAAGGAACCGAAAAAAAATAAGAAAAACAAGAATTCCAACGCCCCCAAACCTAAGAAACTTGAACCAAGGCCACCGAAAGAGACACCAGTAACTCAAAAACCGGACCCCACAGACGACGGTGGTCCCGATGAAGACGAGCCAGTTGTTCAAGCTGAATTGGACATGGTAAATTCTCTGACAGGCATTCCAACCACTGAAGACGAACTGTTATTTGCCGTGCCTGTAGTCGCCCCCTATAACACTTTAGCCAACTACAAGTAGCCTAACCACGACTCGAGTTAGTTTTAAAACTAATAATTGTTTTTTAGATTTAAGGTCAAATTAACCCCAGGGACAGGTCGCAGAGGTAAAGCAGCTCGCACGGCTGTAGCCATGTTTTTGAAAGACCGCTCCATAACTCCCCGCGAAAAAGATTTATTGAAAGCAGTGAAGGACGAACAACTCGCTAGAAATCTTCCAGGAAAAGTTAAATTATCCGCACCAAAACTTCAAACGTTGCGAAAATAATTAAAATACTCTTTGCCTATTTGTATATTAATTTCAATAAAATTACTGTTGATTATCTTTAATCGTCGTCTTCATCTTCTTCTTCCTCTTCTTCAGGTTCCTCTTCCTCTCCCATTCCTATGACTGGAGGTGGTTTTTCTTTCGGTAAATGTGCGATTCTCCACTCTTCCTCTTGAGCTCCTGTCGGGTCAATTATTTCCATAATTTCGGGACCTGTGGGATAATCTTGTTCAACTGGCGGTAATGGAGTAGGGGAAAAATTAGGCGACATTGCTTTAAGACCAGAACCCAAGTAAATATTTTGAAACAATTTTCCTTGACTGGAAAACGCGTAAGCTCCAGGCCAAAAATTCGATCTCACTACAGCAATCGCGTATTCTTCCGCAATTCCAGAAGAGCAACGAACCGACCAAGCTGGTACTGCGTCTAAAGTTACGTCTTCGGAACAAGGAGTGAGTAGAGGTGGACCTGTTTCAGGTTCGGGACCTGCTTGGGTCGGTTTAGATTCTTCTTCTTCCTCCCCCAATTCTTCATCGATACCTTCAGGTAAAGGGTTGGGATTCCACCAAGTAGTTCGACCTATTTTCAAATGTATAATTGGGGTAAATTGGAGGTGATTGTAAAACCTTGTTCCAAAATGTGAGGGGCGCAATGTACCCAAAACATCATAGATCTTTCAGTTAAATCTTTAAGTGGAGGTGGGTCGTATTTGGGGTTTTCTTTAAATTCGGTTTTGGAACCATCACCTGCTTCCTCGTCAATTTCTTCGTCTTCTCCCATTCCTCCTTCGCCGAAACTATAATAACCTAACGGCGCTACTTGAGTTCCTTAAAACAACTGTTAGATTAATTTTGTTAAAATTGCGGAATTACCTGCTGAAATTCTCGAGATTTGAGCTCTTAAATACTCACGTTCCGTTCCAGGAAAACTGGGATAAGTAAGGACGATTTGTTCTAAATTCCCTGTGAAAATTTTGTAAATTTTTCTTGCTAGTCTGATTTGTTTTGGGGTAGCGTCAGGTAGTTGCGTCCAGGGAAGTCCCGGTTCGCTGCACACGTAATAAACTTTTTTATTAACTCCAACACCGGAAGGTTCTGAAGGTGGTTCCGGTGGTTCCTCGTATTGGATTTTGGGAATTTGAGGAAACGATGGCCACGGTGGCGGTGGTAGCGCAATCTCGCCTTCAAGTTCTTGTTTTTCTATAGCTGCCAGTTGGTCTTCGAGCTCTTCAACAATTGGTTCTTCTATCATTGCTTGATAAATTTCGTTTCTTTTAACGTATTCTTCGTCCTTCAATTCCGCTTCTATTACGATGTAGTTTTTTTCTAATCCAAAAATTTTCCCCCAGAATCGTATAGACGAAATCGGTTCTGAATGGATGAGTTGTCTCATCGCCAAAGTAATGCAATACATTTCTGTACGTGGTAAACCTAAGGCGGCGTATTCGAAGTAATAAAGTAACTCTAACATATTGTTTCTGGACATGTCAGCAATTTCCAAATCATCTGGATCCACTGTTGAAGGTTCTCCCGGTTTTAGTGGCTAAATTTCGAAAAAATCAAAATGTTGCAAACAGATTTAAATTAATTACCGCAAGTAACGGCATTATTTGTTTAGCTAATTTATATCGTCCAGGTGCAACAAAAATGTCCTCAAGATGATCGGTTAAAGGTTTGAAACGTTTTTCCTTAAGCTTACGGCTGTATTCTTCGAAGAAATCGATAACATTTTCAGGTCTTTCAGATAGGATCTTGTTTAAAACATCAGTAAGATGGTCGTAACTAAAATTTTAATATCATTGAAATTATTGTTAAAAAAATACAAAACTTGCATGTCCTTACAGGTTGTCGCCAGAGAAAGAACTTCCTTTCTGCAGAAAACATTTTGCATGCACGAATTCGCTTTCGGGATTGGGAACTTCAGGTGTGTTGAAATCCTGATCTTCCATATTGATTGGTAACAAATCCACAACATCGTTAATCATTTTGATGTTTAATCTTCAATCACAACTCAAGTTTTTTTCTTTTGACATTATATTTGAAGCAAATTAAACCTTTGGTGATTTGATAAAAATTATATCATAAAAATGTTTATGTGACTTTAACAAGAAATTTGACTTAAAAGGGTTTTAGTTAAAAATATTGTAACACTACCATTTCGACATTAGTATAGTAACATGACTAATTACTTAATTCGACATCTTTTTAGTTGTTTTAACCTTCACAAAACATTTAATCTATTTACTGTATCAAATTTTATGTAGAAAAAATTCTTGTCGTTCAAAGGTCGTCTTCAATATTTTTTTAACCACACAAACTGCATATAAAAGTTGTATCATTGATTCTTTACTATTTTGAATGCAACAATCATCCTTATAATGTTGACTTGGGTTGTTATAGTATTGTTAATTAGTTTTTCATCTCAAATCTTTTGCGACAAGAATGAAATATTTCCTACATTACCTATCACTGTCGTGTCTTCCGAAAATGATGTTTGCAACCAACAAAGTGATTTGTATTTACAAAACTTAAACAACTTAACCCTTTGGGCGCACGAAAGTAAGTTAATTTTTTCTTAGTTTCCGAAAATAATTTCTTGCAGTGTGGGATTCAACCGCCAAATCATCTACGGGAGTTCTGAAAGGTTCCACTTATCAAATGGGAAACTTCGACCAGTGTTTAACCGTAGAAGCTCCCTTTCCCACCCAGTATTGTTTAGTTACCATAAAGGCAAGAATCCCTAAATCAAGAGTTACTAAAGAAACGTTTTCCGTTCAACATGATCCTAACGAATCAATTTTTGAAACTCTCTATGTACGTAAGAGACTTTTAGCGCAATTTTGGTATAATTTAGAGTTGCAGCCTTTCGATTCTAAATTTCATTTTCCACAAAATGCAATAAAGTTGGGATGGTGCGTTCCGGCTTCTTGTTCAGTTCAACATTTACAAAATTTTCTTGAAAAACACGTCAATAACCAAGGGGATTTTTTTCTAAAAAACATTACTTACAATGTTGAAATATCAGATGCGGTTTGTGAAATTCAAAATCAAGAATTACCAATAGATGGACTTGATATTGGATTTTGGTATAACTCTAATTGTTGAAAAACATTAACCGAAAATATCACTTTTTAGTCTTCTGGTTTTGTTGTTCGTATTGTTGGTAGTTGCTAGTATTTTTAACCAATACATTTCAAGTGACAAAAAAAGAAATTCTGGTAGTTGCACAATAATGTAACAATTTTTGTTAATAATATTTTTGTAGGTTTTGCCGCGAATGTTTTAAAATCTTTTTCTTTAAAGACTAATTTCAACAATTTGGTTAAAGCCGATACTTCAGATCCGGCTTTAATGGTTTTCTATGGAGTAAGAAGTCTTTTTTCGATAGGAGTCATTATGTCTCACGCACTTATATTTGCTATTCCCTCTCCTCTAATTAATTTAGCTTATCTTGAAAAAGTAAGTTTTTTCCATAATTTCGATACGTTACAGTCTTGAAATATTTTAGCAATATACTTTTTCATATTTTGAAGTTTTGTTGCACGGAGACATATTCATAGACTCATATTTCGCTTTGGGTGGCATATTAAGCACTTATCAATTGTTGTCTCAAAAGGAGCCCTTTAATCCGCTTCTCATCATTATATTAAGATATTTGAGGTAATGTTGCTACTTTCGATGGAATAATTATTTTACTATTAATTTGTAGATTGATGCCGATATACGCTTTTGTAGTATTTTATTATGTTTCTGTACTCGATAACTTGGGAACAGGACCTCTGTGGAAGTCAATAATCGGGAAAGAGGCTCAAAACTGCAAAGAAGCGTGGTGGACTAACCTTCTCTACATCAACAACTATTTGAAAGTCGACAAGTTGGTAAGGAATATGCAACAGTTAGCCTCTTCCTTCTTGCCACTACAGTTATACTAAGCTTATCGAGCGATTGGTGCGTGTGAACAATGCTGCAAAATTTCTATATTTCTACATTCTGTGCAAAAAAATTAAAGCTTCATATTTGACAACAATAACCACTAATTTGACCAAACTTGTCTGATTGGAGGTATTTAACCTGCTTCCTGTATTTTTCAAAACTTCGATAAGTTTCGTGGCACTGTAGTAGTACCTCTAAAGCGGGCACCAAATATGCGTCAAATAGCCTAATAGCGAATACCGAATAGTTGCTATTTAGCTTATATAGTATGGATAGAAAATTTGTAGCAAATGTTGGTAAACAAGCACTAAATATTTTCCGCTCAATGTCGGTAAAGTGACACGAGTCAAGGAGACGAATACTTGTTCATATGGATTACAACAAATAGTCGCATATTTGGAGCGGTGTGCTCGTATTAGACGAGCAAATAGTTCGCCGAATCCACGAATGATTGCTGTTTGGCGTATAATGTGTTGCCGACTAATATGTGATTTTGTTTCAGTGCATAGCTCAAACTTGGTATTTACCTTGTGACTTCCACTTTTTCATAATAGCAATCCTCATTTGTTTCCTCATTAAAAAAGGAACGAAACTTGGATTGGCAACTCTTTTAGTTCTGAGTTTGATAGCCGTTTTCATACCATTTGTTATTACGTTTATTTATAAGCTCTCAGGATTGGGCATTTTCACACTAGAATGTATGGCAGACCTGAGAACCTGTCCATTTGTTACATTTTTGTACATAAAATCACACACAAGAATTTCACCATACTTGGCTGGTATAGCGATGGGTTATATTTATTATAAACTGAAGGGTAAAAACTTACGACTGAGTGCGGTAATTATTAATTGATTTTTAGTTAATTTTATTTGTAGCTGATTTATAGATGACGTCAAATTGGATCCTTTTAGCTTCAACTATACTAATGGTTGCGTGTTTTTCTGGTGGTTCCGTATTCTACGATTCTGACCACAAATATAATGTTTTCGAATCAGCTATTTACGCTGCCTTAAACAGACCCTTTTTCGCTTGCGGTTCTTTAGGGTGGTTATTTGTTGCTAGTTATGGCCGTCTTAAAATTGTTTATCAATTTCTGGCATGGCGATACTGGATTCCTTTAAGCAAGTTATCCTACATCGCTTACCTCATTCATCTTCAGTTCCAGCTAATGCGTGTAGCAAGCCTCAGAAACCCTCAATACTTTTCCTTTATGACTTTGGTATCTTATTTTCAAGAAATTTCTCTAAATAAAATTAATTTTTTGTTTTTCAGTTTTCTGCAGCAGTTTCTGATGTAACTTTATCATTTTTGGTTGCGTTAGTGCTGTATTTGATGATTGAAGCACCTTTGCGGAATATTTCGAAAATGTTCTTATCGAGAAAACGTAATGAAGATACTGACGTACTGGATATGGCAAATATTGATGCAAAATTGTAGATTCAGATCGTAGTGATATAAAGCGAACGTGTCATATAAGTTAATTAAAATTAAAAAAAACTATCCCTAAGATTTGCTATTATATTAGTACAAAACCCAGACTTTTGCTTTGCTACTTAAATTTTATTTTTCTTCCTGCTCATCTATCCAAAAATAAAATAAATATCCACAAATAGATTCGAAAATTCTTAACAAAAAATTGAGATAATTTCGTTGTTAATTATTTATCATTATAAAATTTACTTCTATTTGAGTTGACATGAATTTAAATTTTTTCTTACAGTTTTGTGAAGATTGGAACCGTTGGGATTAAAATCTGTGATTTATTTAGTTATATTTAAGATGTCTTTTGGTGAATTTTGATATAACAACAACACCAAAAAGTTGAAGATTTAATTTCAACAAGTGAAACAAATAATGCATTTACTATCTTAATTCGCCATAAATTAGTGACTAATTTACTAAAAATAGTAATAATTAATTCCGGTTTCAGGGCAAGTGACATATTATTATTTTAATTACTCTACTTAGGTGTTGTTTATCTTGGGACCAACACATTTTTTGTAGCATGCGATTATTGTGTTTGGTGACAAAAAGTGGAAGTTTTATTAAAAAATGCAATAAACAATTGCGGAACCATTTATGAGACCTCATGACCGGTTGGAACAATTTTATTATAATCGGATCATTAATTTTTGCTAATGTCAAGGCAAATTTGCTTTTCCCCAGAAAATTTCCCATATTCTTCTATTACCTCATTAATGTATGGTATATTAAGGTCGTGAAGTGTGTAATTCGATACGTATCATGGTGCATCTGTGATTGCCCTCAAGATTTTAAATTGAACTCTTTGGAAGATAGCAGTATTTGACTAATTGGCACACTCCTCCCAAAATTCAATACCATAAGTCCAAATTGGTCTTATTGCAGCTTTGTAAACTAAAAGTTTGTTTTCCAAAGATTTTCTTCCAAGAAGCCAGTAAATTTTTTAAATCTAAGACCAATTTGTGTCCTTTCTTTGTTATATGATCGTTCCAGGTGAGCCACTAACTAGCCCCAGATAACTAATTCTTCTAGATTTCGGAATTATTTTGTTGTTAGTGGTAACTAAAAGACAACGACCTTTTTTGGGTAAAAATTACTTGTATGGACTTTGTTTCATTTATTGTTATCTCCCATTTTTTTACCCAGCCTAATAATAGGTGGTAGGTTTTCGTAGCTTACAATTATTCCCGTATCGTTGGAGAATGTACCAGTTACTGTATTGGATGTTGTTGATAGATTATACAAGAGGTAAAGTTTTGGGCCCAATACACTACCCTGAGGTACTCCAAATTTAACTGGAAGGAAGATTGATGTTTCTCCTGGTTCTAAATTGACAGTTTGTTAGATAGGATTTAAGTAGGTTGAAAACTGATAGAATGAAACGTTTAACATTGTAAAAGAGGCTAATACACCAAACCTTCTCGAAGACCTGGCTTATGTCGAGAAATACTGAGGGGCAATATTTTTTGTCTTCTAAAGATTGGTTCATTACATTAATTATTGTGTGGCATTGGACAAAAAAAATGTTAAAATGTAGAAAAATCTTAACTTTTTCAAAGTTCAAGCATTCACATCTACGGGTTTACAAATTATTCTAAAAGTAAAAGGATCAATTTAATGGATTTTAAGTGACTTCCTTACAATGATCAAATGAGAGCCCTAAGTGTGTAAACAAAAATGTCCAGTTTTGACCAAAATTTTGCTCCAAAAATCCATATTGCTTCAAAATTATGCGGTCAAATTGAAATTCTCCAATAAGTTCTGGGTCTAGCATTGGATATTAAGAGAATGATACTTAATTTAACATTATTAAGTAGAACGCTATTAGTTTTGAATACATCCGGGTTACTTTAATTACCATCGTTAGATATTTTATTTAGTTGCTTCTAGATCAATTTTTATTATGACTGTTGATAAAAAAGTCGATAAAAGTTTGGCGTACAATATTTACGTAACAAGTCGAAATAATGGTAAAATCGTGACAAAAACTTAAAGAAACGAGCCGTAAAAAAGATTACAGAAATAATTATTTTTCTTGGTCCAAAAACCGCCATGATATTGGCGTTTTTTAGTTTTGACACAACTTAATTTTTCAGTATAAAAGATGCAAGTTAACCAACCCTTTTAGACCCTAAGAAAGTTTAAGTTTATAAATATTCGAACAAAACGGCCTTCTACTTACGTTCCCAAATTGTTCGACTAACCAATAATTTTGAGTATTATTGAGTTTCAAGCTTTCAATCCTCATCATTGCCAAAATTCACTTTTCTTGCATATACTTCAATTTTATTTGGGGGTTGTCTAGTGGAGAAAGTAAAAATGGTGTGACAATAATGTGGCATTGACCTCATTTAAGTATAAACTAAAACACGAATAACATTTTCCAGTTAAATTTTGAGGTCAAATCCTTTGAGTTTTCTTTTCAGTCTCTGCAGCTCCTTATAATAATGATCCTGTAATTTATTAAATTTGGTTCAATTTACATTGCATCATCCTTTTTACATTCTTGAAATTTCTGTTTAGAAATTTGCTAAAATTTTAGAATTAAATTATTCAATTTGCCTTTAACTATTTTACGCAATTAAGTTTTGGTGTTAGGCAACTTGAAGGTTTATTGAATTTGTCTTTTTTCGCTAATAGAAACGTCGTAAAAATAGTGAATTGATCACAATTCGAAGGTAATCAAATTGATCAAACTTCAGATAAGTCGTCGATACTGGAATTGTTGCCAAATAATTTTTTAATTAAGTAAGGTCAATTAAAAAATGTAAAAATATATTTTTTTATAGTTCCATACGCACAGAAATTATTATAATTGCCTAATTTTACATTCATATTATTCACATATCAAGTTTACGACAACGTAGCGTAGTTTCTACTAAAGGTTTTTGACCTACACGAGTTGCGAAAAACGATTCTTTGATAACCGAACCACAGTTTCCCAACATTCGGAATTTAAAAAGTAACAAGTTTATTAAGTTGCCTAATGCATCGCGTTAAAAAAATGTAAACAAACAAGTGAAAAACTAAGAAATTTACATATTTTTTTGTATAAGTTATGGAAACCTTTTGTATTCAAGAAATATTTAAAAAATATATTTTAATTAGAAAACGTTGCTTAGACCACATTCTTAAGCGGCATTCACCCGGCGCATCCACCATAACGCATCACAATATCGAAAATCTCGCAACTTAAATTTAAATTGTATGGGGAATTGAACTATTTAAATATAGAAAAAATGATAATTAATTGGTTGTATAATTAAATATTTTCGTGACAACTGCGAATTATTAGTTGCCCCAAAAATTAATTATTAGTTTGCTTGCTGCGTTAGAAAATTGCCGACATAGTTTCTACTTCCTTATGATAACAAATAATTTTTCTACTTAATATTGAAACAGTAGAAAACATTAATGGATATCTAACACAGAGAGTGAATAATCTTCTATTAGAACTATAAAAAAATTATTTACATTTTCTTAACAATTTTTTCGAACCGTTACTAGTAGCTTATTGCTCCTAAAAGTAAGGTAAATGGTATGCTGCATTATGCACTTACTTAAAATTTTCAAAAAAATTAGAAGAGATTTATTATTTATAATAATAGGAATAAACGGGCTAATACGTATATTTGTTTTTTAAATCACAAAAACGCACAATGAGTTAAAAAAAATGTGACTATGGAAGAGGAAAACAATGGGAAATAAACTTTTACTAATATGAATAGATTGACCATAAATTAATTACGAAGTTTAAAAAAATGACATTGGTAAGTATAAAAAATTATGGGAAAACAAAACTTTTAAAATGACGTCTCAATTTTTTTCCAATAACAATTATTAAAAGTTGTTAAGACATCAAATGAAGCATAAAAAGTGGGAAAAGGGACTAGGAAAAATAGACTAGAAATAATGGTAAAGATGCAAGTTAGAAAAAATAATTTTATGAAAGTTGAAGCTAAGATGAAATGTTATTATATCTTTTACTAGAAGTTCTGACAACCGTACATGGTGCTATAATTGTTAATAATTGTTAACTTAATTTTGTTATGTAATTCTGTATTCTTCTAAATGCGTGTCTTTAATCTCAAAATCTAACCTTGTCCACTGAGAAATCTAAAGAAAATTACTTCGGATGTACTTATTTTACTAAAGTGCAAATTATAACCAAAAAACCTACTTATTACATAAAACTGTTCTTAGACTTCAGATGTTTAATTATGCAGGTACAAGGAGAAATACGTAAATTTAAACAATGAGTGGAAAGGATAAGTAGTCATGTTCCTTTCTTCAACATATATTCCCTTAATTTATATATGTTTTCCTATTGACTTTTCTCTACAAATTTAATTCATTCCAAGTATCTCTTGACTAAGATCCAGCTGTTCTTAACATTTATTAACTATTTTTCTGTTATTTGTCTCAAATACTTTCTTTCAATAAAATATTTGATACCTTCTGTTTTTTGTTATTTGTTAGCACTATGCTTTTAGTATCCTAGAAAATTGTAGCCTGACTTCTCCTAGAAAAGAACTCCAAGTGTCATCTCTTATGGCTATTTTGTTAGGAAATTATTTATCTTCACCAGACATTTCCAAAAATTATTAAGCAAGTTGACGGGATATAAATTTTTAAACAATGTGTCCATTATTAACTCAAGGTAAACATGCTGAATATTAATAAAAACACTTGCATCGCAAAACTCCGACAATGCCTGCAAGTTGCTGCTCTTTCAGCCTTGCATCTCTCCTACCAATTTATCAATTTCTTCAGCGATTTTTACAATAATGACAACGGCAAGCCGAACGGGCCATGGATCATCTTCCAAGGATTTTCAAACCTGTTTAACCAAGTTATGACAGTTGCAAAATATGTTGGTTGTTGAATGAGAACCGGAAGTGTGGATGTCCTACAACGGAAAACAATGGCAGTCACTTGTTAAAAATAAGAAAATTACAAATTATATTCCACAATTATTGCCAATTGGTCAAGTCAAGGGTGAAACAACAACAAACCAACCCTAGTTTTATAAAACTATCTTTTCAGATTTACAGCAATTGATTCTGAGTAAAAAGCTATTGAGTTAGTACTTGTAGGGTAATATTTTGCAAGTGCACAGTTCATATATACATTTTTTATAATGTCCCTCCTAACAAAGAAAATCAGGCCCCAAAAACGCACCTGAAGATTTACTTTCTGTATATTTTAATAAAATTTTATAACTTTGTACAGCCCATTTGGACTAAAAAGTTGTACCAGAACTATTCTTGTGCTTAGCATTATGGAGTTTGCAGAAACAGGAATAAGGTTAATTACAACTGTAAATTTACTTCTCATTGACAATTTTTTTTTGTCGAACTTCAATATTATTAGAATTGGAATTTTAAACTTCTTCTCGGTAATTTAATTGCAAAATTATCTGATAACTCGACGGTAATTGGCTAACACTTGTGTTATAATAATTTGAGGTAAATTTTCTTTCAAAAGTTGTCAAAATACTTATCAAAAATAAATAACCAGAAACAGTAGAAGTTCCCTATTCTCAATTTTGTGTTTTTTGTGATTTCGAAGTTGGACATAAATTGCGCAAATTTAACGTAGTTCCGATCTTTCGTGCAACCTCCATCTCTGCATATATGTGAAAGGTTGGGCTATAAATGTTTGAATTATATAATCAAATAATGGCATTGTTTTGAATTTTGATATGGGTACCAAAAAAAATCTCAATGTTAACGCCAGTTTGCAGTAAATTCTCGCCCACAAACCAAACAACAATTTCGCAATTTTCATATCGCCTTTTAAAAAATTATAATTTATTCCTCTTGTACCCACCGCAGGTGGTAGATATTTTGCAAATAAATCAGCCAACAATTAACAATATAAATTATTTCAAATTCCGATTTCCTACAACATTTTACCGAATCAAGGTTCAAGAACTTGTTGAATTAAATTTCGCCAGCTCGTAGGGTGGGAGATTAAGAAGACGCGAATTTTGGTTATACTCGCACATAAATTTTCCGACCATGTACAGTGCCGCGTAATCTTCAAGTCGTGTTTTCGCAAGAGTGTCTTGTATGAAGGACAACATAAGAATGTGCCATTTATAAAGCTTTTCACCCATTGTCCAAGTGTTGATTGAAAGTTAGTCGCGAAAAATGATTGCAACTAAATTACTTGTGATTTTCTCATGCGCGTTCGGGGTGTTTTCGCAAAAACACCCTATTTTTCCTTCATTACCTCCTGCTGTTTTAACAACTGATAATGTCGTTTGTCAGGAAGAAAGCGATATTTATATACAAAATTTGAAAAATTTCACCCTTTGGGCCTATGAAAGTGAGTTTTCGAAAAAGTTTTTTTTTTATTAATTAAAATTTTTAGTGTGGGACGCTACCGCAAAATCTTCTTCGGGAGTACTTAGGGGTAATATTTTTCAATTGGGGGATTTCGAGCAGTGTTTAACGGCAAATGCTCCATTTCCCACGCGATATTGTTTGGCTAGCATAACAGCGAATATCCCCAAATCGGCTAGACCAAAAGACTTTATTTCGTTAAAACATCACCCCAACACTCCAATTTTGGAAAAATTATATGTAAGTTGAACTTAACAGAATTCAAGTGAATTAATAATCGTAATGGGTTTCAGCCCACTGAAGATAAATCGCAACAACAAAGAAACGTAGTTAAATTAGCTTGGTGTGTCCCAGCTTCTTGTTCGAGTCGAGATTTGGAAACTTTTCTCAACAACTACATCGCCGATTTCGATTCACCCCTAAAACAGGACAATGTGAGTTTTAAAGCGCAATTTTCTGATTTGGTGTGTCAAACGGAAAAAGAAACGTTGGAAATGAGCGCTGCTGATATTTCGTTTTGGTGCGTTTTTCGACAAAAAATTCTTCTTTTAACTTTTTTTTTACAGTTTATTAGCTGTAATTTTAATTCTAACTGTAGTAGCAAGTACTGCTTACGATTTAACTTATGAAAATGTCGACGAAAAACCTCAAAAAAGTAAGTAATTTTCAAAATAAAAAAATGTTTCTAAATTATTTTTAGAAGCACTTCCAACGAAATTGTTTCTTTCGTTTTCGGCGAAATCGAACTATGGAAGTTTGAGTAGAGCAGATGAGTCCGATCCTGCACTAATGTTGCTTTATGGCATGAAAACTGTTTGTATTTTGTTGATAATTTTGGACCACCGTTTCGGCACTTTTATTTCAGGTCCTTTAATAAATTTTGATTACGTCGAATCGGTAAGTTTTCTTTTTGATATTTCAAAGATATTTTAAGTAATTTTCAGGAATATCGGTCAATCTACGCTTGTTTCTTGTTCCATGGAGATATGTTCGTGGATTCATTTTTTACGTTAGGAGGACTTTTAGTCACTTACGGATTACTCAATCAGTTTGATAAAAAAATAATTAATCCCGCATTTATTATTCTCATGAGATATATAAGGTAAGAGACAATTAATTGCACTTAATTACCATAATTAGCAATTTTCCGCAACATACGCTAAATTTGCGGTTTCCTTATTTAGAAATCACATAAATTCACGGGCATTTAGCAGTAGAATTGCTTATCTGGAAATATTTTTAGAAATTTCTGTCAATTTTATTATAAAGAGAGTCGCTAACTTTTATTTGGTACCGCATTTTTTTAAATTAATAAGTTAAACCTATGCATATTTTGAAAACAACACTTATCTAATAGTTGATGAGAAAAAAATTAGGCGAATCAAGTAGAATTTTAATCTTAAAATTTATTTCGAGGAAAAAAGAGTTAATAAGTCAAAAAATGTTGTTAATTGTATGACGACAAAAAAACATCAAATTGGAATTAAAGAATTTTATTACTGCAAATAATTAGTTTTTATGGGACTTTTTTGTCACAATTCGGTTGAAATTATTTACGGTCGTAAAAATCTACCACAGTGGAAAGGTTGTTAACTTCTGATTCCAAAAGTGTAATTCGAAGGACCTTTGGCCAGAAGGTTTACAGTCATTCTTACAATTTGTAGAATTCTAGCTGAGTTTTTGTGAAAGAGTTGCTAAATTTTAATTAATCGATCAGGTTGAAAAAACTTTAAAATCTTTTTAAGTAAATTAAAAATTAAATTACACAGTCATGCGCCTCTTGTAACGTGGAATAGTAACTGAAAGTTACCACTAATTGAAGTAGAAAATCTGAACAAAAATGTGTAAAATATTTACAGCAGACCAAAGACTAACAAATACCAAATAAAATCTGAAATCAACTGAAAACAAGACTTAACTTATTTCCTTTTATTTAAATTATTTTTAAGTTCAAATTCTTTTGAATTAGATACTGTGGTAGATTGCCTTCTGATTAAACTTTACGCACAAGAAAATTTAACGAGTTATAAGGAACAACATAAATCTCTAGGTTTAGAAATTACTTTATTTGAGAACCTGTTTCTTTAACAAAATGGTGTTTAAAATTTGGAAATTTCACTTTTATTCTATACAGGGTTAGCCAAATTATGGAACCAACCCTCTCCTGCCTAAACTATTAAAGTTAAAGAAAACAATTTTTGTCGAATGAATAATTTCAGGCCTTATTCTTTTTCAAAATCGCAGCAGTCACTTTTGTCTGAAGCAAATTTTCATTTTTTCTCTAATAGCAACGTACGAGTTTTTGTTACTGTTACCATTGACTTTTTACTTAGAGATAAATAATCAATCCTGCGAATTGTGTTGGGATACTTCTTAATTTTTTCAGGTAGGCCAAAGTGGGCATTTTAAGATAAAACGCAATTTTTTTTTATTTGTTAGTACATTGCTATTAGCTTATAATTTATTAAATATTTTCTAGAAATCATTTTTTAATTTATGGTGAAACTTGGTGATTTAAAAAATTGTTTACATTTTTTTTGTAGGGAAATTTTTCAAAATTTAACAATTGTGCAGATAACAAAATACAAATAAACAACAGTCGACATATTTTAATCAGTTTATAATAGTTTGGATGCTGTTATTATCGCGTTATTTTGGTATTGTCATTGAAAATATCACTTGAATACCTTCAAATTTTTTTAAAATTTATCCAACATTGTTAAAATGAAACTTAACGAATTTAGCATAAATAAATAAAAAGACCCGTAAAAAATGTGTATACCCCATAAATATGCAAATCCGAGTTTAGGCGGAAAACAATATAAATCGATAACATTAATGCTAAGATTATCCTTGCAGTTTTGAATGCGAAACTATTTACTGCGCCAAAAAATTATTTTCCACTAGTAAACACATAAATAAAATGTTTAAAATAACAACGTTATATTTATTACCATACGCTAAAAATTCTGATTGATATTGTGAAAGGAATCGATTGTTGATTGCTTTATTTAAAATGCAGCAACTTCCGCTTTGTTATAAAAACAATTAATTATCCACTAATTAAAGAGTTACAATTATTATTATAAGTAGACATAAGTGTAATAATGAGAAAAAATCGTCACTTTGATTTATTGTTGCGGCATTATTTTGTTATTCAATTAGTTTTTCTATAAATGCAAAACGGCAAGTTAAAAAATCGCGACTTGACGTTCAATTAAATTATAATTATGTGGTAATGACTCAGGTGCAGTTGCAATCATCGCCTTGCAGATGTGATAATAAATTTCCCTCTCACCCATAATGCAAGGTTAAAAGACAATTGTAATTTTCAGATTAACCCCCGTCTACGCTTTCGTAATATTTTATTACGCCACCATGTTCAACCACATGGGCACAGGACCAATGTGGAAAGTAATAGCAGGACAAGACTCACAAGATTGCAAGGATAATTGGTGGACGAATTTGCTCTACATTAACAATTACGTTAACGCCGATCACATGGTGAGAAATTGACGTAATTATCGCAAAAATTAACCCCAAAATCTTCTAATTATAGTTGTTTGAGTCTGCGTGTTTCTAGTTTGAAACTTTTAATTTTGTTATTAAATTCGGCGACAACTACCAAAGTCAGGACAGGGACATTTAAGCAACAATCCAGTTTTTCGTAATTTAACTTGACATTGTTTCAGTGTATGACCCACTCTTGGTATTTGCCCTGCGACTTCCACTACTTCATCATAGGGATCGGAATTTGTTTGTTGATCAAGAAACAAAAAAAAATTGGATTGGCCACGTTATTGTTATTAACTGTGGTTTCGATTATTGTGCCTTTCGTTCTTACTTTGATTCATCAACGGCCTGGATTGATGCATTTTTATCCGGAATTTTTAACTGGACCCAAAATTTATCCGGACTTTCTCTTGACCTACAGCAAATCGCATACAAGAGCTACTCCGTATTTTATTGGAATGTTTGCTGGTTATGTTTATTACAAATTGAAGGGCACGAACACTCATGTGTGTCGGGTAAGTTCGCAATTTTTAAATGTTGCTCATTAAATTTATTTGGTAACTTGCCTTGAACTTGAATCTTTTTGTAAAATCGTAAATTGTTGAGACAATTCTAGATTCCTGTAATTAAAATAGACAAAACTTGATCAAATAAGAAAAACAAGTTTAATAATTATAACGATTCTGTTAATTTTTTTTGGGCTATTATCGTTATGTTTAATCGCTGCACATAATTACTACCATAAATATTTGTTTAAGCCAGTTAGTCGATCAATAAAAATTAAATTATTGAATTTGTCTGGTCATAAAAATAATTTTTTGCAATTACAACCATTGACATAAAGTTTTTCACCTTGGTTTCCGCATTTCTTTCAAACTTTAAAGAAAAATCCACTTATTGTGAAGAAGTTAACGTAAAAGTTGTTGAGGAAATCTTCCAAAAACATTTTTTTCTAGTCTATCACTAGAGATCAGGCTTAAAGAAGGGAAGTTATGGACAATACTTCACTGAAGATGTTCTCAACCCCTTTATATCATAAAGTTACTAATTTTCAAACTAAATTTTCCGAATTAAAAGCTTGATAACGTTAAGTATAAAATTTCAGTTATGGAAAACAATAACTAAGTAATTTAAATGCTGGGGGAAAAGTACAAATTTTTATTTTGGCTCTTTTGCGGGTTTTGATACAAATTCTGGTGAGTTTGCTGTTTTTTAATTACAGTTGTCCAAAGTTCGAGGGCCTCCTAGCGGTGAATTTGCGTCATTGCTCCACCTCGTCATAAATATTTACCATTACAAGGATTTTGTTGAATAACTCCATCATTTTCAATTTGCGTAACTATTTTGTGCAACGAGATGACTGGCAATAAATAATTACAAAATTTTGTGAATCCTTATCGTTAATATTAAAAATTTCTCCTAAATTCAATTATTGCAAAATAAAGCACTCTCCAAGAACAACAATTAGGAATGAACCAGAAATTCTCCAGTAAAATAATAATTTCCTTTTACAGTAGCAGAAACCTTTTGGCGAACAATGTTTAAAATAGCGCAAAATTTTTCGATCACTTGCTTTGTCGTTTAAAAATTAAATTTTGAACTATTTCCGGGGCAAAATTGGCTTAATATTGCACGGACCATTTAAACAAAACTTTTTTATTTCGGTCAATGATTGTTATCGAATAGCAGTCGTGACATTGTCATCACAAACAAAGTTGATAAAATCTTAATTTTGGAACAACACTGGTTATAGACCGGTCACAGATTCATGAAAATGTTAAACAATATAATTTGTATGTAGATTCCTTCTTATAAAAATTTCTGTAAGTATTTTTAGTGATGTTATTGCATTTTTATATCAGGAAGTAGCGACACCATACAGAATATATAAAAAAAACTGATTATATGGCCCCAAAACAAGCGACGCAATAATAGAGTGATACAGTAATTTTCCTCCGACATTAATTTGATGAAATCTATTCTAATTAGTAGTTAGATCAAATCGCTGCTAACTTTTTAAAATAATTTTGCCAACATAGACAAGTTTGTCTCCTATAATTAGCAGTGTTGCCCATAAATACCGAGACACTTGACTTAAGTAATATCCAGTTTTTTGCTCAAAAGTCGTATTAATATCTCTTTTGATATTTATTTAAGATAACGTAGTTTTTAGAATGTTAATTGTTAAAAATATTTCAGATAAAATCCTATTCTATCCTGCTCATATCAATATTCCTCGTAATCACTTCCTTAGTTGGTGGAGCAACATTCTATAACCCTTACCATCCTTACAACGCTATAGAATCAGCAAGTTACGCCGCCTTCCATCGCCCCGCATTCGCCCTAGGAACCATCGGGATCCTCTACGTGGCAAGTTTCGGCCACGCCAGCTTCATCTACAAAGTTTTGTCTTGGCACCCGTGGATTCCTCTAAGTAAACTAGTTTATTGCGCTTACCTCATCCATTTGCAGTTTCAGTTACGTGCAGCCGCAGTGGCTCCAACCCCAAAAATTTTCAATTATTTCGATGTGGTACGTAACTTCAACCCTAAAATAACGAAAAATTATTATTTTTTTTAGATTACGTTGGGAATTTCTGATATGGTTCTAGCTTTCGGCGCAGCTCTTGTTCTATATTTGATAGCTGAAGCTCCTTTTAGAAAAATCTTCAAACAATTGATAATGCCGCAAAGAGAGGTTCATCCTGCCGAAATTGTTAATAACAGAGAGGATGCCATCACAGTTGGAAATTCTGATAGCAGGTTATAAAAGTCGAGTGGCAAATAACTGTTTAGTTAGAATAGTAACGTTATTTGTGGAAATTTTGTAGGGATGTTTCGCGTGAGTGCGGAATGGTCCTTAATCGTCTTCTTGATGATATGAATCAATCGCAACAACACTTGCGTGTTAATGGACGATGAGTTTGTTATAGGGCTCCAATTTAAAACAACATAGATGTGATAGCAATTACTAATTATCAACACGATTACTGTAAGGCAAAGGTAATTAAATGTCTCGTTTTGTATATGTAAATAATTTAATTAAATTTTATTACTTAATGAAGGTAATTAAAAAAAATGATTCAATAAAAAATTTTGTTGCATTTATAGTCTTTTTTTGCTAAATAATTGTTTCCTTAAGTAACTCGTTAAAGTTTTAATAGTAATCCAGCAATTTTAGTTCTTGGAATTTCGATTAATTGAATTTCAAAAAAGGCCACAATTAAGTAATTTGGTGATTTTTTATACTTCGACTCCTTGAAAAATTTAACTGATTCCAAGATCAATAGAATTAAAATTTCGTGAATTGCACGTGGTGATAATAAATCAGCAACATTAATGATGTCAATGGAAGAATAATTATAATTAATTTAATTTATGTAGAAGGTGCACAGAACCTTTTCGTTGATCTTAGGGGTGAGAGCTAGTTCCAGTGTATAGATCCGAAACAAAGAAACAGTTTTCACTTATTATTTTATTATATCATTGAACTAATAGAGACTCATCGAAAAACAAATGTAGATTAACCCTAATTTTCATTTATCCATCAGTTCTAGTAAATATGACTTATTCTTAATCTAAATTAACTTAATAAGACTTTTAAAATTAAAGATAAATTTGTGTTAATATTAAGATTCTATTTTTTTCTTTTTTAGCAAGTAATCACAAAAACTTGACCTATTGTTTAATGGGTACGATAACCTTACAACCTTGTTACAATTTACCTCGATATTCTTACATAATAATCGTATTCCACGGTATGTTACAAGCCAGACGCAAAATGTTAAATAATGAACCGGTTTTTGATTTCACAAATTTGGATTAAAAATTTTTCTCTACCAATGGCAAAAGCATGATACCACCACTTCAAATTATTGCAAATTATTGTTTGATATTTGTACGTAAAACTGTCAAAGTTAAATATATTTATATTATTAATTCAATTTAGAAAGGTTAATGATTCTGGCAAGAATTTCTAAAACGAAAACTGAGAATGTCAATGATTTGATAATTTACACAAGAAAAATCCTAAAGACACGGAAAAATAATTTGCACAACCTTGAATGCTTAATTTTGGAAGAATAGCCATGAATTCTTGAGCAACAAACAGGAAATTCTAAACTTGATTAATAAATGAAAATTCAATATTTATTTATCCTCTTCACTTTTAAAGTTTCAGCCAATGGTTCCTTAACCGCACCTAAAGATTTGAGGTCAAACCTTCAGTAACGTGCTAAAGAGCAGAAATCTACGTATTATAAGCCATTACTGTACAACCGAGTTAATAAAATCTCATTACAAATTAATTTCGATTTGAAGTCACATTCTGGGGTTTAGAAGATTTTTTTTATACATATGGTGGATGCGCCATGTGTAAACTTCTCGACCGCCAACACTGCTTTTTAGTTATGCAGGTGTCCGGTAATTAAACAGCAATATTTCGGTCAATCAATATGGGGCCCCAAAGGTGCATCTAAATATTTACAATTTTTTATTGTAACTTTTAAGCAATTCTGTACATTTTAATATTTTTTTTAACTTTGTACAGCCCATGTGAACTAAGAAATTTATACCAAAATCAATCTTGTAGACAGCCAGGGAAGCCAGGAAATGTAAATTGACGTATACATAAAATAAAAATACATATATAAAGAGGAACCAAAAATTCAAATAATTATTGATGTTATAGGAAAACGAATCATGAAGAATTACTTCTATTAATTTATTTCAGAATACATTTTTCTTGACTAACATGTAACAGTAGGATATAAGTTCTGCTGTATTGGTCGTTAGTTTAGAATATGTGAACAACGAAACATTTGGAAGTTACCGAAATACAGTGGGTAACTTAATTATGTGATATAGATAAAAGCTTAAAACAAAAATTTCTATTATTAAGGCAATTATTGAACTGACTATTGCAGCCAACAGTCAAAAGGGCCAAAAACTACATTTATTACTGTAAATTTTAATTGTTTGAATTTCTTTTAGAATTTCCTTAACAGGCCCGTTCCCCTATTCAAGAAATTAAAGTCTTAATCACTTATAAAAAATAGACTTATAGAATTCGATTCGTAAGGCTCTCTGATCACAACTCTAAACCTATGTACAGTAGTGAAGTACCGTCTAATCATTCATTGTACACGTAAAAAATATATAAAATTTAAAAACTTAACATCAACTAATCGAGCCGCAACGCCGTCAGTAGTTTTCACTCCAATTTCGTGTTTACTTTGAAAATGTTGGACAATTCATCAATTAACGTTTCGTATCTGAAAGCTACCCTAATATCGGGCACGTTAGTGCGGGCAATATCGTTACCCGCCACTCCTTCTTTGGTATAGTTGGGACCTAACCAATATTGCTTGCTAATATGCGGAAATCCCGACATCAAAACGCTATTTCTGGCCAACTCGCACATATCGCAACTGGACAATTTCCAAACCTGCGCCGCAATACTATATTCTTCCATCAACGGTTCTTTGGTGAAGTGGAATTGAAGCGGATCATCAGTCGAAAGCGAAACCACTAAACCTCTTGCTAAATACTCGGGTAAAGGATTTCTATGGTAGTTCAAAAAGAGACTGTTGTTGGATAAAGGCGACATAGCGATGCCGATTTGGGCTAAATAATATAAATACTGCAAAACCGGAACTTTTCTCAACAACAACCCGTGAGAAATATTCTCGGATAACATATAACCGCAAACTAAATGTTGCACAGGTCCGGCTTCGCCGCAATGAGGCCGCAGAACGAAAGTCGGCAAACCTTTCTCCGCCCTGAAATGGTTCAAAACTGTTAAATTTGCGTATAAATAATACAAATAATAGGCGTAATTGGGATTATCTTCGTCACCCCAATTTTCGGGATGCGGACTGTCTTTGTCGAGAACCGGATTCTTTTCGGGTTTGCTCTCATCATCGACTGAATCGAAACCGATCACGTATTCGAGGAAGCGGTGGAGTTCCGGATGGGAACTCGGACGTGCTGTCACTTCCAATAGAGGTAAGAAAATATTATCGATAACCTCTTGGAAGTTCACTAGAAGCTTATTCAGTTTGAAAATATCACTGAAATCGAGTCAAGTTATTTTTTGAGAAACAAACACTTAGAATACTTACAATAAACGAGGAATTTGGATCAACCAACGGACGTTATTGGAGTAAACATTGGAATCGATGGCCCATTTAGCAAGTTTATCCCACTCATCCCGACTCTTTCCGTAAATACTCAATCGAAGTTCGGCGTTTTGGTATTTGGATTCCTCCAAATCGCTGGCTACTTCCTTGATTATCCTCGCGTAGTATTTACCGTTTAAGTAGTTGTCCGTTTTGAGGAACACCTCGCGCAATCTGCTTTCTCCTATGGGGTTGTATTTGGCGTTGAACTTGTCGAAACGATGGAAAGTGTTGCGGTCGGCGTGGACGTCCAACATGTCGACAGTTAGGTCGTAAGTTGTTAAATTCATTGACTGCAATCCATTGATTGTATTCAAATGTAGTAGACTTGATTGTCTTACAACTACCTGAAAGACTTCTTTGAGAGTCATCGCGTTGCCGTTAGTCACCGTCACTATTTCGTCCGCGTGGTTCTTGAGAGTTTTCTTGATGAAACGCAACAGGTGTTTTTGGTTCATGCAAGAAGCTGCGTGAATGTGAGTGTCCACTTTGCGGATGTTGTAAAAATCCCGATGGGGCACAGCTTTTTGAGACGCCAGTTCTCTTAGTTCGTTCAGGAGAACGTGCAATTGGAATTTGGACGATAAGTAACTTAAACGGCGGTAACAAAAAGATTTTCTGCAAATTTGCACGTAAACAGGTCGTTTGTTAAGAAAACAAAACTTACAGTGGACCGTCAGCGATCATGTTGCACATGTTGTTCATGTCCACGATGAAAGTTTGAACGTCGGGATAGGGATAATCGCAACGTTCTTCTTTCACCAAATTGTCGTCGTTTAGGTAAATTTCGAAAACGCCGTTGTTGCTTTTGAAGACGTGCGTGGTGTCAGGGACGTTGCGAGGGGTCCACGGTTCATGGCCGGGAGGGTGAATTCCGTGTTCTGAACGTTAAAATTTGTTATTGAGGTAAATCTGAAGCGCCAGACCCGCAACAAAATTCATCAACAAAAATCAGGCGTTAACATTTTTCAAAAAAAAGTTAAAAAGTTATTGTTCACACGCCAAACTTGTGCTGAAATTTGACTCAAAGATACAAGGACTTAGACTGAAAATCCAAAAACATTTCAAATTATATAAAGTTTTATTTGTAAGAATCGGAAAATAGCGTCCCTTTCTTTATATGCCCAGACATAGGTCAAATAAATTCAACAAATTTCAATGTTGAAGCAATATACATCACCAATACAGCAAAACACTTTCAAAACCTTGATGTTTGTTAAACAAATTAATTCAGATACTGGCTTTCTATACTTTTTGGTATGGAATAACAAATCTGGAGATATTTTTGGCTTGAGATCCACAGTTGATTATTATGCTTTAGATATCTTCACTTTCTGATTAATAAATTCCCACCTTGCACTACTTTAAATAAAATATCGTGTCTGTAAATATGCGAATCCCGGCCCTGTATACTGTAGTCAAATTTCTGTACTTGTTCCTGTTAATAAAAGTGAATAATTGCGAGTCGTGGTGCAACAGCGAAAATTAGTGACGGCACTCTTGGGTTAAATTTGTGGTTCAGTATCGACACTTTTGAAATTTCCCAACAGTTAACAACGTTGAATCGTATCGTCGCAAAGTTGTGGTCGTGTCGAAGGCCTCAACTCATACGACAGCCATACAAATTGTTCTTCATTTAAAAAAAAGTTGGTTAAGTAGAACACCTGTTCTGTGGGGCGGTGATAATGTGGTACTTGTGATCGTGTATGTATTTACACTGAACGTAATTTACACTTAAACCATTACCTTCGATCTGATCAGTTAAAATACGATCGAGAACGGCGTCGCTCATCGATCGTGTCAAAGCAATCGCTAATGAAGATCTTGCAGTTGGCGTTGCAGTCGTGGAGCCACCAGCTTCGTCTAGTACATGCAAATTCTAAATTCTTTTCCTTCATGCAATTACAATTTCATTGTACTGCCAATAAACGACACAACTACACAATTAAAATGAACGGAAGATACCGTAAGGTTGATCCGGTAATTCGATTTGCATAACGACAGGAGGATTAAGGTCGTAATTTTACCTGCTATGGTTTGCTTTTCATCGTGATGTTCCAAGGCCTTGTTCGGGTCGAGGAAACGACCGACAGTTTGCGAGAAACTTTGATGTGATAGCTTCATGTAACGCTTTCGGATCTCCAAAGCTTGCACGATGAGGCGCGACGCCCTCTCCAAGTCTTCCAGAGGCACCTGAATAACCAAGATATGTCACAAAAAAAAAAAAAAACGGCGTGACCCAGTTTATTATTAATCAAATTTAACTGCTTCAGCTTTTGATAATTAGAAAAAATTTGTTGAGGTCTTCATGAACGAAACCCAAATTTTGAACAGTCTCTCCCTTCATCCATTCTATCTGATTCTAAATAAATATTCAAATTATATTTTTTAGGGTTTGAATTTTCCTGCTTCTATTATAGTTTTTGATGAATAGTTTTTTGAGCCTCGTATGCTCTTCGTTCTACTTCTGTTATTTAATTTGATGGCGATTAAAATTATTTTTGTCATGTTACGTCATATACAACGCAACAATATGGTTCTCACAAGCATAATAGCGGAGTACTTTAATACTCGCTTCTTATTCCAAAATTTATCGTCTTACACTACTCTAATGGCAATAGTAATTTTCAATTTTAATACTTCTGGACAAGACGTCGAAAATTGAAATAAATAATGTTTAATAGTACGCCTAGGTGTATAGGCAACTTATTATACAAGCGTTAGCATGATAGAAAATGTTGCAAAATCGCACATCATTAAAATCTTATGAAGTATTCACGGACGATCCACCTATCATTAGGATGTTGTAATTAACGTGCCTTAAACCACTAACGAAGCTGAAGCAACTAAAATTAGCAACTAAACCAAAAACTTTTTTGGTAATGAAAAGTAATATGACCGGGCCCGTAAAATTCTAACGTAATCTGCTAGAGGTTTCCCTAAAGTTGAAGGGTTTCTTGTACGCTGGCGCTTCAGGAGATTCTTTGCGTAAACTTACCCCGCTCGTGTCTTCCCCCGAGATCGAAACTCTTTGGAAATGAGGAACGTAGAGGTCCTGTTCGTCCAAGGCGGCATGGTCCAGATCGTCAGTTCCCTGAACTGAAGGTTCATAGTGACTGCGTTTATCTCCCAAAGCTCTGTAAGGGAATATAAAAATTGAATATTATCAAAATTGTAAAGGGTTGATGTGACCTATAGTAAGGTTGAAAAATACGCCACTCCGATTCCGGTCCGAACATGGTTCACGGATGGCTTCCTCGTGGAAGAAGGGATCGACCACACCTTCGCACTGGACATCAGGGACTAATCTAAAGTGTGACAAGTCGCACACGTCAAGCCGATATAGGCGATTCTCATCCCCTTGCGCTTATTTAGTTCACTCGGGACGATACGCCTAACAATCAACAGGCCGGATCAGATCCGTTTCGTCTTTCGAAAGTGATAACGTAAAGAACGAAAATAAAACGTCAGTTACATCCACAAAAAGGCAGTTCAACGGAGTCATAAAAACAAAGGGTGATTCAGAGTTATTAAAGAGTCTTACACTTCATTTAGTGAAATTTTAGAATCACAAACAATCCCCTAAATGTCGGGAAATGCTTGATATTTCTTTTATTTGGTAAATTGATTCCGTAGTATAATTCGAAAATGTTTGGAGATTCGTATAACTCTACAACAAATTTTCGCTGTAATTTGTCTTCGTTCTTGACGACTGCACTGCCACCATTCTGTGCACTCACCAGTTATAGTCGACTTTTGTCATCAAAACCGCTTGTTATTGATGTCCCCAATCAATGTTTCTCTATTGTCCCTCGACCCTTATTGGAACAACGAGCACCTTCTTTTATTAGATCTCTATTGATCTTGTTATCAATTTCCCCTAATTGCCGCCTTTCCCAAACAGTTTCGCATCCAGTCAGACAAACAATTATAATTTTGACCACCATGCATCAGAACAGTCGTCTTTCAATTTCCTAATGGACTCGCTATCGGAAAAAGGAATGAAGGCATAGGTAAACAATTAAACACAAATATTTCCCATAACGTCTTTGCGGTGCGATAATTACTCGAAAACACGCAAAACGATCGACTATGCCGCCAACCAAAAGAGGAAGAGAACACGCAAACTGTTCTACCTACCAACAAATTAAACACAAACCATACACGACTTTATTCAAATCGCGTAACTCAAAGGCGACAGTAACGACCGAAGTGTTTAATTATTTAATGTTACACTCACTTAACATTGAGCTGCCTCTGGATGGCCAATTTTTTCTCAATCTGTTCTATCGGGAATTGGGGAACTTCGTAGGGCGCCGAAATTTCATTGGTGAGTTCCTCCTGGTTTGAAGCGAACTGAGGACTGGTCAAGAACGAAGGACTTTCATTTCCTGAAAAAAAACGAAGTTTTACCTGGCGACAGCCCAATTTCTTTACAAATAAACATCGGAAAATGCCCCCCTTTGTACTAAAAATAGGGCGTTTATTGGGTTAGGTCGCGATTTCGCTCAGAGGCCAATTGCTGACTAATTTGAAAATACTACTTGTTTTTTGTTTTCGGTTCTTGTGAAATGTGTAACCTTCGGATGAACTTTCTAAAAATAGTTTAATCGAGTTTCTTTTGGAAAATTTAAAATGATTACCGGGGTCTTCTCCTGATTGTGTTTCGTAAGCGCCGGTATCGTTCGATTGGTAACTGAGAGTGTCGGAAGAGGAGTTGAAGAACATTTTTACTGGAATAGAGCACCGATACCTATCAAAGGACCGCGAGAACTGGTCTAAAATATGAATGTGGCTAACATTAAGTACGAGACGTTATCGCGCACGTTATGCCACTATCAGGTCCGGCTGCTAGATAATTATAATAATCCATATCCACATCTACTTATGGTGTTCTAGACTCATCTCCATTGCACTAAACTAATAAACAACCACCATGTTTGTTCCAAAACTGTTTTGACACAACTTCAGCCTTATTGCGACACTGTTGGCGGTAATCAAACAGCTAAAACTCGTATCTCGTTGTTTTGAGAAGCTAATCAATATTCTAGTCAATATTGCCCATTAGCTATGCATAACCGTATCTCCCTACTGACGTTTTTAAGGACTTCTTAGTACACTGAACAAAAATTGAACTTCTTATTTTTAATATTTCGTGGCAAAGTCTCTTTACAAATAATTGTCAATCAATATCTTAACATAATTGTCTAACTAGAAAGTACAAAATTTTTCTTGAACCCAAATTACTGCTAGAAAACATTTAATAATTAATTAACAGAACGATGTAACATGTGAAGTAGTGTCATGACTAAAATTTTATCAAAATTTCTTTAACTTAATGGTCATAAATAATAAGTGAAGTTAATTCACAACAGTTAAATGGTTTACAAAAGTGTAAATCCTTTTAAGAATGTTGTCAAATTTTGATAAAAACCTACAAAACAGTTTGATGTGTTATTAATTGTAAAAATTCCGGCAGGTATACTAAAAGTTTATCTATTTTTCGGAAACCAAGCAATTAAGTTTTTAAGACCACTAATTTGATAGCAATTAGTTTGCTAGCAAAATTGGTCACAGACGAATCGAGTCCCAAAACGTGATCAGCACCACGAATTACATTAGGAAATAATTTTTTCGTTGGCTCAAAAGGATTTTATCATTTTTGAAAATTTTAATCGGTTGAATATAAGCTTTTTATTGTCTCATTTATCATTTCATAATCCTGAGTTCGCTTAAAGCAACGCAGGCGTTAGTTTTAAATTTGGACTCTTAACTTCGAAGTTATGCCAATTTAGATTTCACTCTGATCAACGATAAAAAATTGAGCTTTTTTATTTATCATTCGAAGACTCATTTTAGGCTTATTAGAAAGCTCTTTGATTGTCGATTAAAATGATGTCGTTGTATTCGAAGTGACTCTAGAACTCTACAAATTGTTGAGGTTTAAATTTTGCAAAAATTTATATTTTATCTTCTTGTACAAATCTATCACTCAAATCGACATGCACGTGATTTCGCTTTGACAAGCGACCCCAGCTTCAAGAAACTGCTTTCTTCTTTCTTTATGCGCGAGGTATTCAAATTTCCTTCTTTGTACAACATCTACTCATTCTTCGTAAAATTCAAATTAGGTTGCAGCATCTCTAAAACAGAAGTTTCACCCCGAACACATGGAATAGAGAAACAAAAAGTAACCCATGATATACGGCAATCCGCCAAATTGCGTAGACCAAATAGAAAAATTACGGGTAAGTTGAGACATCAAGTTCCTCAAAAAAAAAAGTTCAATTACGTCAGAGTAGCATGTTGGAGACATTTCCACACAGCTCTTTAGAAGTAAATATCACTAGTAATAAGAGAGCTTTTGTTGTTTTGTTTAGATTAGTTTCAATGCAAAATATCATTAGATTGCACAATAATACGTATTCTTGTGCAATTCGAATACCGGAATTTTGAACTGGTACCTGAAACGCAAGTGTCTCTGTCTTCGTCGACGAAAGAGTTGACTCTTAGGAACGAGGGTGCGTTTACCACTTCAACTTCGTCCGGTTTCAAATAATTTACACCACGAGAACACATTTTGCTTCACTGAACACGCGAAATTCGAATAAGTTGTGCACGTTGAATGGCTCAATAAAAACTAACAGAGAACCGTCTGGCACATGTACAACATGCCAAAAATACCCAATTCACTATCCCCCGTCAACAAATAGCGTTTCAAAAATAAAATCAAAAAGAACAAAAAAGAGTCGCGAACGTTACACTGTCACCTACCAAGTAGGTACTGAAGTTATTCTATTTTTAGATAAAAATATCACATTTGTACAGGAACGGTGAGTAATTTTAAATATAATTGTAGTTACATGTTTTTTGTTCAAGGTTGTGATAACGAGTTAAATAGAAAAGTACATAAAGTGATTTGATTTGCGAGATTGTGGTAATTACCTGAAGATAGAGAACTGGTTGCCGATGGAGTTCTTTCAGTGACAAAACTAGAAGTATTACCTCTGCAACTCATTCTTTTTTAATATTGCCAAATTTTGAGTGACATCAGTCAATTCTTTTTGACTACCAATCGAAATGAAGGAAGTTTCTACTAATTTGATGCTTATATTTTGAAATTAACAACTTCTTAGTTCTACTGCAACTACAGGAAGAGTTGAAGTAAAAAATAAAAACAGAAATTTAGAGACACTTGTGATCAATCAAACAATTATCTTCAAAGTAATAGAAAAATAATATCAAAATTTTCTTCAGTTCAAACTTAAAATTAGGTAGAGACGCACTTTTGTATTGTGAATTTTTTAACTCTAAATTAATTTTGTCAAAATGGGTTTAATTCAGAATGATGAGTCAGTGGCTCTAGCTTGCTGTTGGTTGGCAGACATCCAACGATTAAATTAAGACTTTTTCGTATCTTTGCACTTCGTCGGCTCACTTATTCATGTGGATAAATCAATGACGTTCTATGACCTTAGAAGAAGTATTTAGATGGGTGGAAAACAAACTAAATCAGTTGCAGTCTGTAGTTAAATTGTTTAAACACACAACGTTTCAGATAATGCAGTGGAAAATATTTAAACTTATGTAACAGATACAGCAGAAGTCTATTGATCAGTTTTATGCAATTCTAAACTGAATTTGCATTATTTAGATGTTATCGTGCCAATCCTTACCGGTATCCAATATTTTACCTGTGTTTTGTGAAGTTATCTATTGTTTTTTTTTCTATTTGTATGTTAATTTTTTTGTTGCTTGTAATACATTACATTGTCTAACAGCAGTGTTTTTATTCCACTAACTTGACTAGATTGATTAAACCTTCTGTTTTTGTTGTTAAATTATTTTTACTAGTAGTGGTTGGTTGGTTGGTTACATTGGAAAACATAGAACTATAACAAGTAGAAAAACGGTCTAGATATCCTTTCAATAAACAATAACTATTTGCGATACCCTGTATTTGTGTCTTATCTGATATGCGGTGCACAATTGAATTTTTAATACCGTACTAGGGTCGGGAAAGCAATAAAATTCTTTCCAACAATTCTTATTGTAAATTTAGCACGAGAACTACGTTTCTGGTGTTACTTACAATAACTCTTCTACCTTCACTTCGAACGTTTGCATTTCATTAATACATCAAAACGTTGGTAGGTACACAAATTTTGGAAGTGGCAAGGTGTCCCTAAATCCTACAACTCATCAATTAGACACTTGGCACGTAAATTAACTTAAAATTAAAAACTGATATGGATCAGATGCGTCGCAGCTATTGCGGCGAATCGTAGCGTTATCTTCGTAATTCAATGCAAATATTTTTGGAATGTTTGTCATCTAAACCAGTTGCACAATAAAAATGGAAATTATCCAGGGTCCTCAATTTATTGATTTAAAAAATCTAAATCGCGTTTCAAGTCCGCCCCCGAAATGTTCGCATCTAAATCCGCGTATTTTCGGCAAATTTTGTTTACAAACAATTTTAAAAATAGTTGAAAATTCCCAAAATAAATTCAGGACCGGACTTCCGAACCCTACGATAACATCGGGACAATCCATGAATTGTTAATTATCAATGGCAGCTGCTATGCAACAAACAAAACAAAACATAACGTGACGCAATAGTAAACACATGCATATCAAACGTCAAAATTCCATTGTATGACATCGATACATTTGATTATAGACGACATAACCTATAAACGCACCTTCTCTTTGTTGTTCAATTAGAGGATTTGGAGCATCGACACCGCTGAAGTCTGAATAAAAACTCATCAAACATTTGGGTTTCGCCACCCCGTTGACGTAGAGATCACCCATCGTTGATGGTCAATGTGGAATTGGGACAATTTTTTCTTGTTTTTTGATTATTCACACACCTTCTTGCGGACTGTTTCACACTAGCGATAACGATATAAAGAACGCACCACACCGGACGTGTCGACGTTGCTGATGTGAAGGAATATTGATTTTGGCACTGTACAAGGCGCGCGGCGTCTGATTTTATGATTTGTATGTGGGATTTTGATCAAGTTTAGATGTGGTATTAGTTATGGATATTAAGCAACTAGCGGTAGCCAGGAGAGATTATCAATTTTTTTTTGGATGTTCGGAATGCGGTTTGTCTATGTAGTGATGCAGGCTAGACTTTATTAAAAAGAGAAAAAAAGGAACTTGTTTGCTCTACTCATTAAAATTTGCTATAAATAAACCATAAATAATGAAGGAAGCGGTCGGTAAAGTTTTAATCAAAGCGGATTGAGATTGCCGAACGGAGCGCCACACTTATCACATTTATGCTTATTACTACTGATTATGTTAACTCTTAGGTACCTGTGTATGTGGTAACAAATAATTATTTTAGTAACGTGTCAAAAACAAATTAACCGTTTCAATATGCTCCTCTTAGATACAGAGTGGTTCTTGTTTACGTAATTACACTCAACCACCCATAACCCACCCACTTGTTTACCAAAAAATGATATACCTATGAACAAGAACCACCCTATATAAGAAGGTTTAAAGAAGCTTGCTGGATAATGAAGGATAAGTGTTACTTAAGTGTTGTTCAGTTATTAACAATAACTTAAATCGGTGTCGAAAATGTCCTTCCGTTAGAGTTATGTTTTTGTAACATCTTTAAATAAAAGAAATTCTTTAAATACGTAGCAAATTAAATAAAATGCCCAAAGAAACAAAACAACAATTATTCAGTTCAATTCCATTCACTCAATGTTTGGTTGTAAGCGTGGAAATACATGACTTTTGGAGTTATTAGACTACTAATTATAACATGGAGAACAGTGACATTAATAAGTATTTAAGTTTTAATCACTTGCCGATTACACAATCTACATAACTGTTTTCTAACTCGATTTCAAATTTTACAATTTAACCACTTATCCGTTACTAAAATCGAAATCACTGTCGTTAGAAATTTTAGTATCTTGCTTAACACTTTCCGTATCAGTATCCAACATGGTCATAACATTACTAACTTTGTTATCTTTTTCTTCAACAACACCCTCTTCTGGTTTCGGACTTTCAGTTTCAGCATTTTCTTCAATTTTTTGTACCACTTTTTCGTTATCACCGTGTTGATCACTTTCTTGATCAATGTCACACTGTTGATGATTCTGTTTTTCCAACTCCCCACTGTTTTCATAATGTTGAAGATCCTCGTTAAACTGTTGCAGCGGCTGATCATTTTCGTCATATTGCAAAATTAACTCCCCGTTTTCATCATATTGGGGACGCTGTTGAATCGATTGTCCGCTCTCATCGTATTGTTGACTAAATTGACCATTCGGATCGTATTGCTCAATTGGTTCTCCGTTTTCGTTGTACTGTTGAATTAATTGTCCGTTTTCATCATACTGTCCAATCGGTTGACCGCTCTCGTCACACTGTTGAATTAGTTGTCCGTTTTCATCATACTGTCCAATCGGTTGACCGCTCTCGTCATACTGTTGAATTAATTGTCCGTTTTCATCGTACTTGCCAATTGATTGACCGCTCTCGTCATACGGTTGAATTAGTTGTCCGTTTTCATAGTATTGTCCAATCGATTGACCGCTCTCATCATACTGTTGAATTAGTTGTCCATTTTCATCGTACTGTCCAACAGCTTGACCGTTCTCATCGTATTGTTGAATTGGTTGCCCTTGTTCGCCAAACTGTTCAGTTGTTCCTTCGATGTACTGTTGAATTAGTTGCCCATTTTCATCGTACTGTCCGACAGATGGGCCGTTCTCATCGTATTGTTGAATTAGTTGTTCTTGTTCGTCAAATTGTCCAGTTGTTTCTGTTGCTTCGATGTGTTGTTGAATTAATTGTCCGTTTTCATCGTACTGTTCACCCGGTTCAGCTTCTTCGTTATATGGTTCAATTAGTTGCCCGTTTTCGTCATATTGAGGCACGTACTGCTGATCTGTTTCGTAAGGCGTCTGATTGGGGTCGTACTGTTCAAGTGGCTGCCCTGTTTCATCATATTGTTGAATATTGTTTTCATTGCATTGACCTTCAGTTGACTTAGAATATTCCGGTTCTGTTAGTTCAACGTATTGTTGAGAAGATTGATCTTTTTCACTCAATTGATCGCCTCCATGGTATTGGGCAGATTCTGTTGTTTCTTCGTACTGTTGAATCGGTTGCCCAGAGTCGCGGATTGATTGAATATTTTCGTTCAAATTGTGCTGGTCAATGTATTGCTGTACTGGTTGACTCTCCTCATAATAATGAGAATGTGGAACAGATTGACCATTTTCGTCATTTCCTTGAACCACTTGACCATTTTTGTCGTATTGTGGGTTCTGGTATGCGATAGTTGGCTGCTTGGTTTCACTGAACTCTTGGGTAAATTGTTTATTTTCATCATAACATTGTCGCGTCTCAATTTTGCCGTCACCTTGGATTGTTTCCAATTTATTTTCATCTACCTCCAACTCGCGAATATGCGAAAAATCCTCTTTGTAATGGTCAGAATTTTTGGGTTTGTTCTCCTCTTTTTCTTCACTATTTTTGACCAGCTTTTCGCTAGGTAGTGAAGGTGTCTTCTCCAACAAAAGTTCTACTCTTGATCCAGTTAGCTCCTGTACTAGTTCTGGAAGTACGTGACCATCACTTTTAGTCTTTCTTAATTCATCACCTCTAATTGACAACGGTACTGGCTCAACTGTTTTTATTTCTTCAAGTTGTGGGTTAGAATGCTCAACAAATCCAGATACAATAGAAAGTTCATCATCAGTATCGCTACTTCGAGTCCTTGTGTTCGTCACCTTATATTCGGTAGCAACTTTTCGATCATCCCTTTCATCACGTCCTAATAAAAGCTTGTTGTCATTGTGTAACTTAGGGGTGAAACTTTTGGGTTTTGTCTCATAAATTGATTGCATTATATCGCTGGCAATAGAATTGGCGTAATTTGGTCTAAAATCACCTTCATCATAATGATCGTCATAACTTTTTTCGCGAGCTTTTTCTAAAGGTTCCACAGGCGATAAGGAAAATGGAAATCTTCCTTTAGGCTCCTCTTTTTTCAGTAAATCTCTAACTCTTTGCGACGATAAATTCTGCAAATACTGCTCCAAAACATCACTTTTTTCTTCACTCAGTTTCTCTTTTTTTGGAAATTGTTTACTTTCGAAATCTTGGTGTTTGTTATTTTTTCGATTCATTTTATAAATTCTGTCCAAAAATGCTTGATATTGTTGTCTCAACAATTTAAACCTCTCAGTTTTGGCATTTAATCCAACAAACCTCGACTCAATTCTATCCAAAGTCCTCATTATCCTTTCGTTACGGTCTTGCCGCTTCCTATCTTCCTCCAAAAACTTCTTATATTGCGACCTCAACTTGCGATAATGTGTTTGAGTCCTTGGAAAATTTTATAAGTTCTCATTTATCGGCAAATTGAAATACTCACTCTTCCTTTGTGATTCTAACCATTTCGTTGAATTTCATTTCGAGTTTCAAACGTTCCTCCTCGCTGTAACAACAGTTTGGCCCAGTTTCGCGACAATACAAACAAACCGAAATCGAAGGTTAAACACTCACCTTTTCCTCAATTTCTCTTGCAATTCGATGAATTTTTGATAATATTCTTCGGTTCTGTAATTCAACGACATTTTTGCTATTATTTTGACGTAATTGTGGAAATTTGAGAGTAACGTCGGAACGCTCAACTACGTCCAAACCACCCACACCACATAATGCATGCGCGTTGTAATTACGCGAGGGTTCGAATAATTCCGTTAACTATTGAAAGCGATCAAAATTTTAATTACGAGATTGAATCAAAGTGTTGCGTGCACTCTTGATTAGTCACAACGGATGGTTTTAATTATCGGGGAGCTTTTAACGGATTTAACGCGATTGGTTTGGGGTTGTTAGTGACTATGCACTTGAAACGGAGGTTTTGGCATTTTGTTATTATATGAAAGTCGATATAACATCTGCAAATAATTTATCATAGCAAGGGCGCACGCGATTCCCGTACCAGGACACTAAACTTGACCTTATTCTAGAAAACTCCGCTTTTATTATAATGCGTCGAAATCACGTTGCATCAAGTTCGAATAGTTGTAAAAAATTAGTTTCTTCTTGTAATTTGTTACTGTTATATTAGGTGCAGTGAAATCAATTGCCGCGTTTTAAGCTTTATTGAATCAACCAGTAATACAAAACATGCGAGGGCTGTACAGTTAATAAAAATATAACAAATTTGAACAACTTTTCTTATAATACTCGTTTTGATATTGAAGCTTTGATTGCATCCTGCATCTGGCCTTAATTAGTATATTACAAATTGCAATTTTATCACACTATAGAATATCACTATCACAACATTTCCTCATGAAACAATTATGGTATTTTTAGAGATTACAATTTTTTAACCTAACCAATTGATGTTGAATTTGCGGGAAGTCGAGATTTAACCCGTTTATAGTTTATATCCTATTTCCTATTAAAGCTAACACCTCTCAACCAAAAGCTAACTCATCAACCACACAAAATTAAATAAACAAACACTAGCTTACTTACAGTTTGAGAGTTTCGGAAGCTAACAACTTCAAGAATAATTTATAAAAAATAAAGTAACAATTGTTTTATTAATATTAAAATCTGTTATTGCCGTTATTTGTTAAGTCCGCCTCCAATCAAGAAGTTCCGTATTTGCCATTTTCAAAAACACCTCTTCTGAAGAAAGGCGAGAAACTGATTAAGGCCGCTTTGGTGATGGGGCCGCCGTAAGCTAATGGACATGATGAGTGATTTTTGCAAATATCGAGTAATCGTTTTAGGTAAAATTCTAATTGGCGTCTGCGTGATTTTGCCACTGCTTCAGTGTTAGCGAACAGCTGCTTCGACGGAAATGGAATGGAAGAGACTTGGTCTCGGTATCGCGCTTTCATGGCGATGTGGAGGTCCCGGAATCGACTGTAACGACGAAGGATCGTCCACCGTTCGTCGGAGGTACAAATTCTTACTTCGTATTCATAATGAGTTTTACTGCCGGCACCTCTGACGCAGTAGCTGGGGATGCTGACAATAGCGTCGTTGTCAGAATCTGAAATCAGAACAAATTAAATTTGTTTGCTAATGTAGGAACTAATTTTACTACATATGCGTATTCCTCCAGTAGTTCCAAAACTATTTCTTTTCTTAAATTTCACTATAAACTGGCCAAACAAATTTCTTTTCGCAAATGATGTCAAAATTTTCATATTTACGATTTTTTTTCTATCTCAATTGATTAAAATGTTCAAAAACACTAAAATGGAAACCAACCACGCGGAGTCAAACAGAATAGTTTTCGCTAATGTAATTCGTGGTCTTGATGTTGTTTTTACACTCGGTTAGTTAATTATGGGGACCGATTTACAGTATTTAGGAAAAGTCTACAATAATGCAAATTTTTGCAAAATTCAAACCTCGATAGTTAATCGAGTTTCTACGTTATATCCAATCCAAGTACATCATTTTAACCGATTTTCAAAGGGCTTTTCACTAAGATTAAAATAAAAATCCGGACGTGGAAAATAAAAAAGTTCAATGTCTTTCCAATGGTAAAAATCCAAATTTAGAAACTTTAAATCGTCATATCTTCGAAATTAAGAGTTCAAATCAAAATCCGATTGCGCCGTTATGTTATATGAACCTGACAGATTAAGATAAAATAATAAAACGCCCTTCGAAAATTGCAATATTTTCGAAATTTTTTTTCTACCTCAATCGATTAAAATTTTCAAAAATGCTAAAATCGAAACCGATCGCTCTAAACCAATCAAAATACATTTTTCTAATGTAATTCGTCGCCCTAATTTTATATTTACACTCGGTTGGTCAATTATCGGGGTAGATTTTCCGTAATTGGGAAAAGTCTAGAAAAATTTAAATTTTGACAAACTTCAAACGCTGATAAGATTTCGAGTTTGTACAACTTATCAAATGTAAATCGGCCAATTTAATCGACTTTTCGATAGCTTTCATACGGTAGTTAAGTTTGAGTCCTAAGTGTGTAAACAAAAAAGTTCGAATTTTCAGTTTTGACTAAAATTTGTAGAAATTTTCATAACCCTTTTCAAATGTTAATTGCTCACATGGAAATCAATGGTTGTGGGCCAGCAAAAAGATAATTTTCTGATGTATTTTGTTTCGCTCTTCTCGATTTCAGACTTTGTTTGTCGAATTTCAGCATAGATTTGGCAGATTTTCGAAGAAATCTCCTAAAATCCAAATTTTTACAAAATTCAAACTTTGATAGTTAATCGAGTTTCTACGTTATATCCAATCCAAGTACATCATTTTAGCCGATTTTCAAAGGGCTTTTCACTAAGATTAAAATAAAAATCCGGACGTGGAAAATAAAAAAGTTCAATGTCTTTCCAATGGTAAAAATCCAAATTTAGAAACTTTAAATCGTCATATCTTCGAAATTAAGAGTTCAAATCAAAATCCGATTGCGCCGTTATGTTATATGAACCTGACAGATTAAGATAAAATAATAAAACGCCCTTCGAAAATTGCAATATTTTCGAAAAAAATTTTCTACCTCAATCGATTAAAATTTTCAAAAATGCTAAAATCGAAACCGATCGCTCTAAACCAATCAAAATACATTTTTCAAATGTAATTCGTCGCCCTAATTTTATATTTACACTCGATTGGTCAATTATCGGGGTAGATTTTCCGTAATTGGGAAAAGTCTAGAAAAATCTAAATTTTGACAAACTTCAAACGCTCATAAGATTTCGAGTCTGTACAACTTATCAAATGTAAATCGGCCAATCTAATCGACTTTTCGATAGCTTTCATACGGTAGTTAAGTTTGAGTCCTAAGTGTGTAAACAAAAAAGTTCGAATTTTCAGTTTTGACGAAAATTTGTGGAAATTTTCATAACCCTTTTCGATTATTAATTGCCCACATAGAAATCAATCGTTGTGGGCCGGCAAAAAGATCATTTTCTGATGTATTTTGTTTCGCTCTTCTCGATTTCAGACTTTGTTTGTCGAATTTCAGTAAAGATTTTGCAGATTTTCGAAGAAATCTCCTAAAATCCGAATTTTTACAAAATTCAAACCTTGATAGTTAATCGAGTTTCTACGTTATATCCAATCCAAGTACATCATTTTAGCCGATTTTCAAAGGGCTTTTCACTAAGATTAAAATAAAAATCCGGACGTGGAAAATAAAAAAGTTCAATGTCTTTCCAATGGTAAAAATCCAAATTTAGAAACTTTAAATCGTCATATCTTCGAAATTAAGAGTTCAAATCAAAATCCGATTGCGCCGTTATGTTATATGAACCTGACAGATTAAGATAAAATAATAAAACGCCCTTCGAAAATTGCAATATTTTCGAATTTTTTTTTCTACCTCAATCGATTAAAATTTTCAAAAATGCTAAAATCGAAACCGATCGCTCTAAACCAATCAAAATACATTTTTCTAATGTAATTCGTCGCCCTAATTTTATATTTACACTCGATTGGTCAATTATCGGGGTAGATTTTCCGTAATTGGGAAAAGTCTAGAAAAATCTAAATTTTGACAAACTTCAAACGCTCATAAGATTTCGAGTCTGTACAACTTATCAAATGTAAATCGGCCAATCTAATCGACTTTTCGATAGCTTTCATACGGTAGTACAGTTTGAGTCCTAAGTGTGTAAACAAAAAAGTTCGAATTTTCAGTTTTGACTAAAATTTGTAGAAATTTTCATAACCCTTTTCAAATGTTAATTGCTCACATGGAAATCAATCGTTGTGGGCCAGCAAAAAGATCATTTTCTGATGTATTATGTTTCGCTCTTCTCGATTTCAGACTTTGTTTGTCGAATTTCAGCATAGATTTGGCAGATTTTCGAAGAAATCTCCTAAAATCCAAATTTTTACAAAATTCAAACTTTGATAGTTAATCGAGTTTCTACGTTATATCCAATCCAAGTACATCATTTTAGCCGATTTTCAAAGGGCTTTTCACTAAGATTAAAATAAAAATCCGGACGTGGAAAATAAAAAAGTTCAATGTCTTTCCAATGGTAAAAATCCAAATTTAGAAACTTTAAATCGTCATATCTTCGAAATTAAGAGTTCAAATCAAAATCCGATTGCGCCGTTATGTTATATGAACCTGACAGATTAAGATAAAATAATAAAACGCCCTTCGAAAATTGCAATATTTTCGAATTTTTTTTTCTACCTCAATCGATTAAAATTTTTAAAAATGCTAAAATCGAAACCGATCGCTCTAAACCAATCAAAATACATTTTTCTAATGTAATTCGTCGCCCTAATTTTATATTTACACTCGATTGGTCAATTATCGGGGTAGATTTTCCGTAATTGGGAAAAGTCTAGAAAAATCTAAATTTTGACAAACTTCAAACGCTCATAAGATTTCGAGTCTGTACAACTTATCAAATGTAAATCGGCCAATCTAATCGACTTTTCGATAGCTTTCATACGGTAGTTAAGTTTGAGTCCTAAGTGTGTAAATAAAAAAGTTCGAATTTTCAGTTTTGACTTAAATTTGTAGAAATTTTCATAACCCTTTTCAAATGTTAATTGCTCACATGGAAATCAATCGTTGTGGGCCAGCAAAAAGATTATTTTCTGATGTATTATGTTTCGCTCTTCTCGATTTCAGACTTTGTTTGTCGAATTTCAGCATAGATTTGGCAGATTTTCGAAGAAATCTCCTAAAATCCAAATTTCTACAAAATTCAAACTTTGATAGTTAATCGAGTTTCTACGTTATATCCAATCCAAGTACATCATTTTAGCCGATTTTCAAAGGGCTTTTCACTAAGATTAAAATAAAAATCCGGACGTGGAAAATAAAAAAGTTCAATGTCTTTCCAATGGTAAAAATCCAAATTTAGAAACTTTAAATCGTCATATCTTCGAAATTAAGAGTTCAAATCAAAATCCGATTGCGTCGTTATGTTATATGAACCTGACAGATTAAGATAAAATAATAAAACGCTCTCCGAAAATTGCAATATTTTCGAAATTTTTTTTCTACCTCAATCGATTAAAATTTTCAAAAATGCTAAAATCGAAACCGATCGCTCTAAACCAATCAAAATACATTTTTCTAATGTAATTCGTCGCCCTAATTTTATATTTACACTCGGTTGGTCAATTATCGGGGTAGATTTTCCGTAATTGGGAAAAGTCTAGAAAAATTTAAATTTTGACAAACTTCAAACGCTCATAAGATTTCGAGTCTGTACAACTTATCAAATGTAAATCGGCCAATCTAATCGACTTTTCGATAGCTTTCATACGGTAGTACAGTTTGAGTCCTAAGTGTGTAAACAAAAAAGTTCGAATTTTCAGTTTTGACTAAAATTTGTAGAAATTTTCATAACCCTTTTCAAATGTTAATTGCTCACATGGAAATCAATCGTTGTGGGCCAGCAAAAAGATCATTTTCTGATGTATTATGTTTCGCTCTTCTCGATTTCAGACTTTGTTTGTCGAATTTCAGCATAGATTTTGCAGATTTTCGAAGAAATCTCCTAAAATCCAAATTTTTACAAAATTCAAACTTTGATAGTTAATCGAGTTTCTACGTTATATCCAATCCAAGTACATCATTTTAGCCGATTTTCAAAGGGCTTTTCACTAAGATGAAAATAAAAATCCGGACGTGGAAAATAAAAAAGTTCAATGTCTTTCCAATGGTAAAAATCCAAATTTAGAAACTTTAAATCGTCATATCTTCGAAATTAAGAGTTCAAATCAAAATCCGATTGCGCCGTTATGTTATATGAACCTGACAGATTAAGATAAAATAATAAAACGCCCTTCGAAAATTGCAATATTTTCGAAATTTTTTTTCTACCTCAATCGATTAAAATTTTCAAAAATGCTAAAATCGAAACCGATCGCTCTAAACCAATCAAAATACATTTTTCTAATGTAATTCGTCGCCCTAATTTTATATTTACACTCGATTGGTCAATTATCGGGGTAGATTTTCCGTAATTGGGAAAAGTCTAGAAAAATTCAAATTTTGACAAACTTCAAACGCTCATAAGATTTCGAGTCTGTACAACTTATCAAATGTAAATCGGCCAATTTAAACGACTTTTCGATAGCTTTCATACGGTAGTTAAGTTTGAGTCCTAAGTGTGTAAACAAAAAAGTTCGAATGTGAAAATTTTCATAACCCTTTTCGATTATTAATTGCTCACATGGAAATCAATCAATATGGGCCGGCAAAAAAATCATTTTCTGATGTTTCCTGTTTCGCTTTTCATGATTTCAGACTTGGTTGGTCGAATTTCGGTAAGATTTTGCGGTTATTCGAAGAAGTCTTCAAAAATGCAAATTTTTGCAAAATTCAAACCTAGATAGCTACTCGAATCCAAGTATATCATCTTAGTCGACTTTCCAAGAGCTTCCTGGCAAGTGTAAAATAAAAATCGCATCGTTGTAAATTTCAATGTTAAAAGTTTAGATTAGAGACTTTAAATTGTCAAATCTTCAAAATTAAAATAAAATAAACCTCGATCTTCACTAGAAATCATGCATTCCACCTACCTATCACGATTGAAGGCATCGACCTGTGCAAGTTGATATTGACAAAGGGCGATATCCTTTGGTTCTAGAATAAAATTAATCAAAATAACATTCAAAACAGTCTAGCGAAAAGTTAACCACCTGCAAAGGCGACGAATAGAGAGCTGAGGTCGAACCCGTATGCAACGGTCGCATTGGACTGGGACTATCAACATCCTGAAGCGGGTGTTCCGCGGCAGGCGATAGCATCGAAGTTCCGAATTTAGTTGACATATATTGTTTCTGTAAATCTTGCAAAATCTACAACGGAAAATCATCGTAATTCACACAACAATTTGCTCAAGTACTCACAGCAATTTGCGCGTCCAAATGGGATTTCGCGCACCCCGCATCTAAACTCCTTATAATAACTTGTTTTTGTTGCAAAATTCTTTGGGTTAAACGACGCAACGTTTCGTTATCCCTGCGTTTTTTCTTGTTAGTCGGTGATCTATTTTCAATAGAACTAGTTGATTGTGAATCGCTGATCACGCCCTGATCAAAAACATTTTAAAAAATGACAAGATAAGATTATTCATTTACCTTGTAATCTTCGTTGCTGGATAAATCGCTGTCACTCGGTGGGCGCGGCGATGGGCGCAATTCTACGCCACTATCGCTCATTAGGTAGTCGATGTTTTTTGGAGAAATCGGAGAACAAGCACTGGCGGCAGTGTGGTAAGTGTCGCTGCTGACAGTGCTGCCCTTTTCTAAACTGCTAGTGTAATTCGTGTCGCATGAATTAGGGCTTTCAACTGAATTAATTCGTTTCAAATTCAATTTCAAACTAAAAAGACAAAAATTGTGTGTAAAGATTTGAGTTAAAGGTGAAGCGAACCCTTGTTTTTTCTTTTCGATTTTTTCCAATTCTTCCTGAGTACGGGACGCCAATGATTCTTTGAGGGTTTGTAAAGTGTTGTCTTTTGAATCTAAATCAAGTGAAACTTGCTCGTCTACTAATTCAACTAATTTCTTATCCAACATTTCCATTTTTTTTCGCCTCTCGGATAAAGTTTCAACCCTCCTGTTTAGTTCAGCCTGTAATTCGGCCAATTCTTTTCTCTAAAATCATAGAATTGAATGGATTTTTTTTAGAATTTATGCAAATTACGTGTTGAGTGACTAAGTCTTGAATGAGGGAAGGACCCCTAATGTTGTTTAAAACATCAACTAAAATATCGGATTCGGCGTCGGCTAATGAACTAGATTCTGATTTGACGACGAGTTCCTGAAATTTCGCACAATTTTTATTTAATCCAATTTTCGCGGTTAATGCAAAACGCAAATTAGAATACCTGGAAAACTCTTTTGGCTTGAGGACTGGGGAAGGTAAAATCATTGGCATGTGACGTAATAAACTGGAAAGCATTATTCAATTTAAGCATAACGTCGGTTTTAATGTCTTGTAACTGTTCGCATTCGTGGTTTATCTAAATGAAAAAAATAAATAAAAGAAATAAAAACGAAACGATTCAAGTGTGAGTTTGCTTACTTCTCCCCAAATTTTGTGACGTTCCCGCTCCAATTCCTCCCGTTTCAAGATCAACTCCTTCTCTCTTTCCCTCAAATCGCACTCTCGTTGTTGCTGTTGTACCGACAGAGTGCGCCAATCTTCTTGTAATTGGCGCGTCTGCAAGCACCAAATTTTTATTAACAAAAACGTAAATTACTAGTGAGCGTTAAACTAAAAAAAAATTTCAACCAAAATGACGCTAACCTGTTGGGCGTGCTCATTTTGCATGATGACTTTTTGCGCTTCCAGCTTTGCTTGAGCTTCTTCCAAAGAGCGGCGCTTTCTCTCAAAAGCTTCTTGTTCTTTTTCGAAAACTTCTTTTTCTTTCTCCAAATTCAACCTTTGGACTTCGATTTCGGTTTTTTCGTCGTCTTGTCCCCTAAAGTTTCAATTATAATTTAAAAGTTTGCGTTTGGTTTGAAGAACTTACGGCTGTAAATTTTCCATTGAATTTGCCAAGTCGGGAGTAGACCAACTCAAGAGACTTAAACGCGATAAGTTGTGAGAAGTACGTTCGCCTTTTCGAAGTTGGGCCGCCTCGGCTGGATCATTAAACCTAACACAAACAAGAAACATGGTTAGTACCTTGTTGGTCTTTTAAAGAAAATTAGAAGGATAAAATATGAAAATTGGGTGACGCTTAGCAAATGAACAACAGATAACAAGTGAACTGATAATAATAATAATACATGCGGTCCGTTTCAATTTTTTAAAATTGTTTGTAATTACCGAAAAACGTGAGTTTTCCCCAAAAAAATGATGCACCCCTGCGACAATCGAACGGGTGACTCGATAAGTACATTATTAAGGAGCACATGGGCGTCCGGTTGGGGAATCAGCATTGCGACGCCGTTTTCAAACGTAATCATACAATGTTGAGGCTCCATCCCGGCTCCTTTTAACTCAATATCTTGTTTAACATCCGAATCTTCGGTACCTATTGTGGTTTTTCCCTCTTTCAAATGATACAAAGTAACTCCAGTACTAAGCGGATCATCATCAATCGCCACTAAATGTGGTCGATCAGAATCCAAAACAACTCCAGGACCCGCTTTACGCAATCCCAACGCTCTTTGCTCTCTCAAAATAGCTTGAGCTTCTCTCCATTTTCCAGCCCATTCTTCCGTTAATTCCTAAAATTAAAAAAAATATTTCTGATCTTAGTTGCGTTAATTAGTCAAAACCTTCTCCCGCGCTTCCTTTTGATGCAACTGTGCTAACATATCGGACCGTTGTTCGCTGAACATTAAAGCTTTCAATTTACTAATTTCATCACGTAATTCTCGAATTAGTTTAACATTAGGATCTTCATTAACGGTGGGTTTGTTAATTATATTTTTGGCTCTATTCGCGTACCTAAGAGTACTTAAAGTTTCTCCATAATTACAATCTAGAAATTTCTCATTATTAAGTTTTAATAGCAAAATTTTAAAATAAACCTGCGGGACTTATAGCTGCAATCATGATAGTTTTGGAGTTGCCCCCCAAACTGTCTTTTAACAACCAAGTCAGGACGGAATCGCGATACGGGATAAAAAACGATTTTTTGGAATGACCATTGGCCTCAATTGATATTTCAGCTAAAGCTGATATCACAGAACCGAGAGTTACAAGAGACTTATTGATATGAGCTCCTTCCTTGAGACGCTGTCCAGTTGCTCCAGTTGCGTCAGCGCGCTCGCTTCCGGCCAAATCTACCAAATGTATCTAAAAATGTTGTTAAGTCATTGAATTTTTTAAAATTCATTAATACTTTAGAAACTGTTTCGCTAGGAACCCCATCACAGTATCCGGCTTGCACAAAAGTTATGGTAAAAATCGCGTGGCTTCTACTGCTAACATCATTCATATTTGTAGCAGCCGTGGTTCTTTGTGCATTTCCTCTAAAAAACAACTTTCTACATAAAAATTTGATTGTAAAATCAATAAACAAAACCTATTCATGCAATTCTGTATGTGGCCATAATTTGTAACTAAACAAGTGGTTAGCCCTTGAACGTAAGGCCCTTTTTTGGGGTGCTCCCGAACCTTTAATGAAGCAGCGTCACCTTCCTTTAGTAAATCAGCAACACGTTCTTGATAAATTTCAAGATAACTAACTTGAACGCGATGTGTAGTTCCTCTTTTTGAATTTTCTGACATCCGTTCAAAAAGAGCTTTGCATATTCTTGGAATCAAACCTTGATTTTCCTTTAAAAATTGATTAAGTTGAATTCAAAATCAAAAAAACACTTACCGGAGACCCCATCATAGTGAATGTTTTTCCACTACCAGTTTGTCCATAAGCGAAAACACAAGCGTTATATCCTTCAAAAGCGCAATCGACTACTTCAGTACCTAAATCGTTGTAAACGCGTTCTTGGGAAGCAAAATTAGGCGAATCGTTGTCGTGCGACCAATAGGAATAATCAAAAGTAAATTCTTTGTAACGAATACTTTCATCTCTAGTGTTGGCCTGGGGAAGTTTGTTAGAATTTTTTTTGGAAAATTTGAAAGTTTTACCTTAGAATTTACGATGCCTGTGGTCTTTCCGGCCATTTGAATAATAAGTGGGGCACCCATGTCCAGTTCCCTAAACGAATTAAGTTCATTGCTCCTAGTTGTGCATTGGACCATGAATTTCTCGACTTACCTTTGGTTGAAGGGTCGGACTCTCACCGCTACTTTAACTGAAGCCATTTCGACGTTGTAACAGGCCAAGTAACTAAACTAATTTTATTTCGTGCAAATCATTTCAAATACGCATTGAAAAGTTTGTTTTTGTTCGCAGCTGTCATCACATCTGCACCATGTTGAATTTGACGTTCTAACTTCGGGCTTCAGAACGGATTAAGCAGAGATGCCAACATTACGGAAGCAAATTAGATGCCGTAATTATCCGTATTGTCACAATTTACAAAGTAATTGCTTTTATTGTAGTTTAGTGAGTATATTCTCATTAATTTGAACTCAAATTGTGCAGTTTATTTTAAGACAATTTTAAAATCTCCTTAAATTTTCTTGACTAACGTTGGCCCTCCTGCACTACTTTCTGTTCCTCACTTCGTTATTATTTTGTTTGATGGCTTCTCGTGTTGATTCGTTTGACGTTTTCCGAGAGTTTTGAGGTTATATTTCTAATACTAAAGTGAAAAATTTGAAATTCTTTCGAAAATAATGGTCAATTATCTCGAAAAGACCAATTTCTATAATCAAAATAATTTGCTTAAGGAAAAGACGTTTTTTAGTTGAATTATTGAAGTTGCGGGATGAAGTTTTCAACAAGTCTGTCGCCCCCAAATGGGGATTCAGGGGACGAAAACTCGAATGACGGTCTTCAAATTGTAATCGAGAATCCCAGGTCTAAACGTCGATTAATGACGGAATTGGACGAATTTGATAAGAAAATCATTGCTTGCGTTGAAAAAGATTTAGAAGAAAACTTGGAAGAAAAGGCAGCGAAAGCTAATTTAACCGCACAAAACGTTAAAAATATCTTGAAACACGTCTGTACAAACGAGGAGGTTTTAGCTTTACTCAGGCACGCAGAAAATCCTGATGATGTTACTCAACCGATCACAGCTTATGAACCGAAATTTACTCGCTCCAAAACTAAGTAATATATTTTTATTAAAATTGTTCTCAAAACTAATTCTTTTGTTTAAGGGAATATTTATCGACTAACGCTCCAAATACAATTATTCCTTGGGTAGCGCCCCCGAAATCTTCAAAAGTGCAAGTTTTATTCAGTGAAGAATTACAAGAAGATTCTTCTGGTGATGAATATGTTCCTAATAAAAAGAGAAAAATTCAAAATGATTTGAACTCGTCGGTGGCATCTTCAATAGAAGAGAAAAATATTGCGTTAAGAACCCGATCTAAATTCAGTTTGAGTGAAACGCCTTTGGAAGAGATTGAAGGAGCTTTTATGCCTCCAGACATAACCACGGACATGTACGATATGAATTGTGACGACGACGATTGGAAGGAATTTTTGAATACTTTCACTAGACCTCTCGAGGAAGTAGCAAAGGCTAATGAGGATGAGGACCATGATCCTGAATACAACATTTTAGCAGACGAAGAAATAGATGAAGGTATTTTTTACAAACAAGCAAAGCGGAGTGTGAGTCAAATATGATGCACGAATTGGTCAATTTATTATTGTGATGCACAATAATGCCTCAACACTTGGTTGATGTCACATCTATTTATTATACATCATATGTGACTCACATATTTTGTAATTGGCTACATTAAATATTTTAATTTTTTTATGAAATTTAAAATAATTGTACGGTTGTTTTTTAATACGTTAATTGTATGTTAGTGGACAAGGAGGAGTTGAGGGCGGACAGGGCTGTCACAGTGTCTCGTAAGGAGCTCAACAATTTGATGGCGGAATTATTCGAATACGCTGATATGTACAATGATGAATTACGAGAGAAAAATCGTGGAAATTTTAACGTAACTGAAGATACGCAAATAGTAGATGATCCTGATGATTCAGAATGCAACACAAATATCACAATACAAAAAACTCAAATTCCTATTTTGGCGCAACAGATGCGGCAACACGTTCAAATGTTGACTCAAAATTTTCTATTAACTTACGAACATCCGGAATTTGGTGATTTTGCTTCGCAATTTAAAGAATGTTTGGTAAAATTTCAATAAAAATTCTTCTACTTTTTTCTACTTTAAAATTTTTCAGTTGAGTTTTCAAAAGGCATTGGAAAATAAAACGGCGTCTATGTTTTACACCATTAATTTATTTCCGGCTCTAAAACTGATTGAAGATTGGGAACAGTTGTTTGCTACTAAAAGTGAGCAAGTTTTGGAGACAAAATTGTAATATTTTTACATGTTTAGTCACAATTATTATAGTTGTATTTTTACAGATACATAGAAAGGGTCCTTGCGGAGTCGTAAGTACAACATTTTTTGCCATATATGTAGATTATGGATTTTCTGGATTTCACGAAATTTAAGAAAATTCTGTGTTCACTGTTGCACAATTCTTATTACTTTCACAGAATTAACGCCAAGCATGCCGGAACCGAGTACATTGTAACATTTCCTCCCCTAGTTATGGAAACTATATCAAAAAGCGAAGTCTTCCTCTACCCCAATCTTCTGCCTCGTATCCCCTTCAAGTCTACAAAAACATTGAGTAGTAATCCTCATTATTTTTTCACATACTCCGAAGATCAGTAAGTTGCTCGTTTCAAATTTTCAATAAATACAATGAAGTTTTCAGGTTAATCGCTCTATTTCTTGACCAATGCATGCCAGCAATAAAGCAAGATTCTTATCACATAGTAAAAGGCAAAGGTGTCAACATCAAACATGTTAGTCATTACGTCCACAAGTATTTGTTTCCATTTTTAGCGGAGCATAAAATCGATAGACACATCAAGAAAAGCAAGCACATCAACAGTCCCGAGAATCCGATCAAATATTATTTCCGCACCAAGAAAGTAACACCGACCATTCATTACGTTTTTCCCGTGGACCCCAATAATATTTTACCCCCTTGTCGAGTACAGCCGAATCTGTTACCATATTTGTGGCGAGAGTACAACTACCCCAATTGGCAGGTTGTTAATTGAAATTTTAAACAAATTTTTTTAATTTCCTACCATTACGACTTTTGACAGTTGAAATTTTTAATTTTTGTAATTGTTCAACAAAACTCGTGATTTTAACAGTAAATTTTGTTTCTTTAAATTTATTTAACTCATTGCCGTATTTTTACAATTTTGTATTTTAAATCTAGCCCTCTGGTGATCGTTCTCTGAACCATGATTTGAGGGTCACAACTGTCATTTGTCTGGTTTTTGACGTTTCTGTCTTTGCATTGTTTTTATTTGCAATTTGTTGCAGAAAGAGAAAATTGAGCAAACGAGTGTGGCTCAAACAAAAGTCGCTTCTCCTCACCTTTATCCAGTGGTTTCAACATCCAATTCTGCAAGTTATGATATTCGTTTATCGAAAAAAGTAGTAGCGCGAAGAAGACGAATGCGAGGGACTGTTAAATGCAGGAAAATTGTTGAAAATATTCAAAATACAGCGGCAACAACCGAAGAGGAAGAGCTAATGGACATGTTACGTGATATGCCAAGTCTGGGAGCTGCTCCCCTCAAAAGTCCAAATATTACTGATGTTGCTCCACCTAAAGAACAAAGTGAGACCGTTATTTCTGAGAATCAAGAATTGTCGTTTCAAAATATTTTACAACAATGTGCAAGTTCAACTATCAGTGGTGATGTTAAAAGAAACTTCCAAGAAGTGTCAGAGTTTTCTTTGAATGGTCAATTTGAAATTACTTCACCCAACACTTCAACTGAAAAGGTATGATGGTCCTTGATTGTTTTTGAGTATTGTTTGATTGTTTTATTTTAGGATAATCCAGATGATATTAACGAACTGATGAAGGCTTGTACAACAATTAAAAGCATGACAAAAAAAGAACCATCGGGGGCTGAGAAAAAAAGGGCGAAATTGAGGCGGGAATATCTCGCTAACCTAATGATGGCGACCCCTGATGACCCAGAAACGGAAAGTCAGAAACAAGACAGTGCGTCCAAAATTTTTCAAAATATTAACTAATTTTAGCCAACTAACTTTTATATTTTTAGATTTTGCGATAGCGTTTTTTGATAAAATCCAGGAGATTTTAGAAGAATCCGACTGTAATAAGGCTATAGAAATTTTGAGTCGTTGGGGAGAATCAAATCGCAAATTTCGGGACTTTTATGAAGACCTCCAGGCGATTTTGGAACCGAAATACAAGGAACTTTCAGACGAGTTTCTTTTGTTTTTAACCGCTATTCAAGCGAATTCTGTTGGCAAATTGATGCCGCATTTTTTGATGAAAAACATGACGGGGTTTATTAAAAAAATGTTGATTTATTTCAAGGATCAGCCGACGCAATTAAAGAAAATTAATAAAGCTTTAACGGATCTTGTTGAAACTCCTGATGTAAAAATGGAAGTTATTAAATCGTCAATTTTGCCTTTGCTCAAGGGGAATGTGGCGTTAACCGAGTTGTTTTTACAAATTTTTCCTGATGAAACTCCACCAAAACTGTAATATCCGCGCTTCATTACAATTATCCAATAACAAATTAATGGTTTTTTTAGTTTGACAAATGGACCTTATGAAGTCGTGGACATAGTGAAGGAGATGGCCAGGCAACCTGGGGAAGAAAATTATGAAACTATAGTTGTTCCTGATACTGATGATCCTTATGGAGGATCATCTTGTATTTGTAATTGTCATAATGACGATAGTCAACAGTTTACACAACATTGCACACGTTGTGGATTGAAGGTGGGTGTTGAGATTTTTTAAATTAGAATACAAGTAAAAGAAAATAATTTTTTTTAGTTTATCCAAGGAAAAGTTTATGTGCAAACCGGTAAGGCGCTGCGACCCGCTATAGTTTCCTTCCTTACCAACCCAGAAAAAGACCACACAAAGCGATTAAGTGCAACAATTCGAAAACGGTCTGACACCAGTCCCAACAAACAAGTCACCTCCCCGAACAAAGACCCTCACCCACAAGATGAAGTATAATTTTGTTTCAACTTAAATTTGAAAATTAAAAAAAAAATTACAGCCCCGAAATAGCAACGAAAGTGAAGACGATTGTGATGGCAACAAAAAGAAAACGAAACGGAAACGTAAAGTTAATCACAGAGATAAACCAACAATGGGAAAATATTCTGGAAAATGTAAAGATTCTATGAAAGTTTGTGATAAAGTGAAACCAAAAGCTAAAGCTAGGAAACCCACAAAAAAACGAGTTAATGTTAAAAAAAGTGTGGAACACAAACCGGGATCGAGAACAGGACAACTAAAACGGCTGGCTGAAGAATCTCTGGAAATTGAATACAACGCACCTGCTGAATTTGTAGAATTAAAAGTTAGTTCAGATCACAGTGGCGAATCTGAAAGTGGTGAGTAGTGATGGTCATTGATTGAGTTAAAAATTGCATTTTTAATTACTGTTAATTATTTTGAAATTATTGCTGTTAATTTTTTTTTTTTTTTTTTAGAGTTTTTTGAAAGTTCTCAAGATATTACAAACACCGACAGCGATGAATCAAATGAGCCTGCGACTCCGATACAGCGAATGGAAGGGGGCGACAATGGACCATGGACCAGGGAAGAGGATAAAATTATTTTACAAACGTTTCAGCAAAGAAGCGATTGTGAAGAAACTCTGCAACATATCTCGCACGTTTTGCAAAATCGATCTGTGATCGAAATTAAAAACAGATTCAGGAAGTTGATGAGTTTGTTACAGCAAATGGCTAAAAAGCCAACGTCCTAATTGTACAAAAAATATTATTAAGTTATATTTCATGTTTTTTATAAAAACTACTTGTTTTACAATGTGATGTATGTTTGTATTACACAATATATGTTTGTTTTAAAAATTTTGTTTTTTTCATCTTAAAATTTTCAACATTATAGAAAGCCTAAAATGTAAATGATTGTTATGTTGGTGCGAGCTAGGTGCGAGGGAGCGCCATCTAGTGTGAACATTGAAACTAGTTTACACACCTATTTTTGCTCAATTACCCATTTCCAAGATAACACACACAAAGAGGGTGAAAATGCCTAGTAAAAGTGTGACTTTAGAACCGGAAGAATCCAAAGAAACCACTGAAGTACGTGAAATAACCCAAACTGATAAGTTAAACAAGAAGTTGCTTCAGTCGTTTTTAACGAGGATAAACCAACCCGAAGGTGCCTTAAGCAAGTTTACTACTTCTAACGAAAATGCTGCAGCAAATTCGGCTGATGGAAACGAATTTAAATAATTAATTAGCAACATTTAAATTTCACTATTGTAACATAACCTCAAACGTCAAATGCATCAACGTCAAGTTTACGCGGGAAATTACGTCAGTCACAATGATTACTGCTGAAGATTTATTTCCTGAAGAATTCGAAGGAAACGAACTCCAAACCGTTGAAGAACCTGAAAATGCGGAAAATCCAGAAGAAAATGAAGCTGAAGAAGAGGCAGCGAGAGTGGTTAAACCAAAACGAATAACAAGAAATCCCCAACCTAAATTAAACCTGGAAAGGTTGAAGGGACCCAGAGGTTTGGGTGCTGTTGGATCATATTTCGATAGAGTCAAGTTTAAGGGTCGAGGATATGAAGATCAAGATTTGAATGTTTTGTTGAAAACTTATGAATATTGGTGTCATCGATTGTTTCCCAAGTACCCCTTTGAAGAGTGTATAACTAAAATTGAAAATTTAGGCTCCAAAAAGGGTGTTGTCGTAAGTACTCATTCAAGGAGGTTGCAATTTTTTAATAATTTTTTGATAGACCCACATCAAGAGAATTCGCATGGATCTGTCTTGTGAGGATGATGCCATAATAAATGAAGGAGTAGAGGAGGAACCTATAGAGCCACGCCAAGAAGACCAATTTGATGCTTTAGTAGACGCCCCTACTTTTGATGAAATCAATGAAGAACAGGCAGAAAGAATAAGGTTAAACCGCCAACGTGCTGAAAAACTGAAAGAGGATCGACTTAAGAAAATGAGGGAATCTGAGCAATTATTGGATCGCCAAAATTCTCAAGGACCACAAAGCCAGAGTACTAGCAATTCAGGTTTTGGCGATGATCAAGAAATTGAAGAAGTTTCAGCTAATGTCAATGAAGAAGTTGAAGGAAATAATTTAAGCGGTGTTGTGGAGTCGTTGAATCAAGATCAAGAGGAAAGGATCAGATTGAACAGAGAAAAGGCGGAAAAATTAAGGCAGGAACGGCTTAGCAAAATTCGGAAATCTGCGCAATCAAGTTTAGGACAATCGAGTCGCTTGCCATCGAACCAAAATTCTCAAGAAGTAATTGAGGCACAGACCGTAAGTCGTTCAGAACTTGTTATTGAAGAAACAATTGTTGACAATGCTCTTGAGACTAGAGAAGTAATATCCCAAGAACGCCATAGTGATGATGAAGATATTGAGGATCTTCTGGATAAAATTAATTCAGCAGAAAAAGAAGTTCCCACATCCATGGATTTTGAAGAAAATTAGTTAATAGAAAAAAAAGTTTATTGGAATTGATGGTTATGTTACAACAGTTATTATTTATAAATAAAAACAAAAATATATTGTATTAGTTACTTAATATTTAAATCACAATTCTTTCTAAAGCTAGATATTTACATAAAAAGCTGTACAACAAGTAAATACAAACAGTTTAATAGTAATTTGGTATTTATACAACTTGAATATCAGCAGATCTCTTATAAAATTATAAAACGATTTTTCGCTTGTTTAAAACAAAATTTGGAAAGTGATTCCACAACAACCTATTTAATTTTTTTTTTCAACCGACAACATTTTCCGTACGAGCTACACCGCATTCGGTATTTCAGGTATTAACGAAGCAAAAAACGTCGTGAAAAATGTCCAAACTATCATCAATCTAGAGGGGGACTGTTCCGCTTGTGGCACCGGATCTGCAGGTACAGTATTATTGTTGTTGTTATTATTATTAATATTTCTGAAGAAACCGATCTGATATAAATAAAGTGCAAATCCGAGGAGTAGTACGAAAACGAATCGTAAAGGACTGGAGTAAAAATATACGACGCTGAACAAAACCATAACTCTGGTTAACATGTAGAATACGTCAAGCCAATCTCGTTCTGGATTTTCAGGATCGCGTTGGGCCGCCGCAGGAGGAGCCGGAGCGGCGGCCTGTTCCTGGGGATTCTGCTGGGGCTCCGCGACCGCACCGGGCTGACCTGCTGGCATTGCGGCCGGACCGTAAGAATTCGCGGCCCTAGAAACAAGTCAAACGTGTAAGTACTGATCTAATATATTAAAATTATTTTTGAATTTGGTAATTATTGGTCAATAAATCGAAAATGGTTACAAATAGCCATAGGGGTGTATATAAAAAAAATCGTTTTTAGTTTCTACGTCGTATCGTTGAAAAACATACGGGGTGTTCTATTTGAAAAAATTTAATTCAAAAAGTTCTAAATTGAAAAATTAAGTTTTGCCACCCTGTATAATTTTTAAGAAGTAAAAATGATTCAAAGACAACCCACAGATGTTTTCTAACTAGTACTTACATAATTTTTTTTTAAAACTCGTAATTGCGACTGTTGTGATTTTTTAACAGGCATCTGAAAATGCCATTAATTGAACAAAAAAAGGCATCCAAGTGGTTTAGAAATAGTCAGTAATATTGGAGTGAAAAGAGTTTAGGAATGGGCTCCAAAAAAACTTCTTTTATACACAACATTCCATTAAAAAAGTCACTTGCCCCTGTATAATTGTCTTGGTTCACCCTGTATGTTCAAAATAATTTCACTATTGCCCCACCTGGTAAATATTTTCTTTTCTTTGAATTTTAAGACAAGTACTTAGACCGGGTGGTTTAGGAAATTATAGAGTAACAAAGAAGATACCAATCTGAAATAATAGCAGGCAGGGGATGGCAATTTAATCCATATTAAATCCCTTTGGTTCAGTACACTCTGAAGACGACATTTTCGTTTTTCTTTTTGGGGCATCTATTCAAATTAATTTATTACATATACTTATTTTTTTATTAATCAATTAATGAATTATTTGAATACAAACAACTGGCCTCATTTAATTGACTTATTTTCAAACCATCCACAAATGTTTTACCAACCTTGGGACAACATAAGGTAATTACCAAGGTAAAATCAACCAGTTTTGCAGTAGTTTGCCGAATAAGAATTGTCTCAACATTAATCCTTAAAACATCTTCCAATATCAAAAGCATAATGTTAGACTTGTTTAAGAAATTGACGTATTAGAATTAAAATTGACAGCTCTAAGCAAGTAATTGTCTCAAAGCGCTACTTTTCGCCAGCTACCACTAGATTTATTATCATTTTGGCTATCAACTGAAACCACCCCACTTTTAGGTTTCTATCTCTTGGTTGTTTACTGCAAATTTCAAAACACTTTATTATCCCTCTAATTGCCAATTTGCCAAATTTATTTTCTCATGAATGACTCACTCCTATCAAATTTCCATAATTTTTAAACCATTGTTTATAACTGACAATTGTAGAAACAATAACTGTCTCTGACCAAAGTCATGTTTGTACAGAATCAAGGCCACGACTCAACTACTTACAACTGCATATACTGGGTCATGTATTGAAGATATGTTTGTTGCATCCAAGCCAATTGCATGGCGTATTGGTTGGGATCCATAGCAGCGCCATTGCCCCATTCATTAGGAACATGCTGGCCATTGCCGCTACTGGCTGAAGTCACTTGAGGTTGTGGATTAATAGGCATTGTCGGTTGTGTCGGTTGCGTCATCGGTTGGGAAGTTTTGGTGTGTTTTGGAGTGCAAACTAGATGCACAGTATGAGTTTCTTGGCCGTCATATTGTCGTAGAACATCTTTCAACGTCACCGAATCGTTAAGGAGTTGTCCAGAATAAATGAGTTTTTGCTCGTGTTTTGGCTACAGGAATTTTCATTATGTGGAATTGAATTACGATTTTTGTTGATGGTACTTACTGGTTTGCTGGGGTACACTTCCGATAGGTGTTGTTTTAATTTATTTATAGTCCATGACAGTTCGCACTTGATTGTTTGATCTTCGATTTGTTGATTGGGTGCTTTCACTATTAGAGTGATCGGTAATGTTTCCATGTTTTTTCGATTTAGATCCACTTTGATTTTGGTGTTGTTTCCCCTTTTTTTATTTGTCGACACTAGCGATGGACGTATTTGCACTCTGAAACCCTCAATATTATTGTTTCAAGTAATTTCTGCGATTATGACATATTTGTCACTTATCAACATACACCGTATTTGGCGGTTTCTGATTGGTCAGCTCTCAATATACGCCTGTCACGTGACAGGCGAAGTCAGTGGCGGCGCTGCCGAACGGTTATTAAGTACAGTTGGCATAAGAAATTCTGCTTTACGACTCAATATAAGCAATTAAACTTTATTAATACGTATTCAGTTTATTACTGGCCAGGCGCTCTTGCAGTACGGAAATTGCTTGTAGTAAATTGACCTCAAAGAAGACTCTACTTAAATACTTAGAAAATTAATTCAAAATGGGGTGTAGTAATGGCGGAAAAAATTACTAAAAAGTGTTCCGTTTTCAAAATAATTTTAACTTCTCTAGGAGATGTAGGAAAAAAAATATGCTTATGAAAAAATATAATCTAATCAGTAAATTCAATCGATTAAAATGATCAAAAATGCCCAAATTATTTCAAGCAAACGAAATGACAATTTTCTAATATAATTAATGTTGCTGATCACGTTCTTGGACTAAGTTTGTCTATTTAAGTGATGGATTTCCAATATTTCATAAAAGAATACAAAATACTAATTTTTGGAAAATTAAAGCCTCGATAACTTACAGAGTGTTTAAGTCACTTTGAATGTAAGAACATCATCCTAATCGACCTTTCAAGGGTTTTTTAATATACTTAAACTGAAAGTCTTTAGATGGTAAATAAATTGCCATAACTTCCCAAAAAGATCCTTAAATTTTTTTAAAATTTTGGACAACAACTTAGGCAATTGATTAAAATTTTCAAAAATGCAAAAATTGTTTTAGGCCAACGATAATTGCATTTTCTATTGTAATTAATGTTGCTAATCGCTGATCACTTGTTTGTATTCAATTTATGAGTGGCGCCAATTTTGTGAGCAAAGCCCAAAGGAATAGTTGAGAATTATTTTTTTTAAAAACGAAGCAAGTGAAGAAAGTTTCAAAACTTTTGCACCCAAGTTTCTGCTATAATACGCCACTGATAATAATTTTGGAATTTTTAGAAACACTACGGCACTGTATCTTGTGCAACTTTCCATTGAGTTCTCACTCTAATACTAGACTCTTAATCTTATCTCTCTTATGGCATTTTAAAACTTATTATTAAAATGAACTGATAGCAGTGCTATTGTTGAATTTTCCACTTAAAGGGAAGAGTTACAAAAAGATATCGTATTATCTTTCTTTTGACTGGAATAATCCGTTCGGCTTATATAACAAATAAATAATAAACATTACAAGTTTTAAGTAGAAACTAGCCAAGCCTAAACTTTTGATTTCGTTGTGAAAGCGAAACGGTGAAAGCAGTTCGCTTCTATTAATTCCACAACCCAACCGACTCCTTTCTTTCCGAATAACATTAACGTAAAGCGGAAATAAAAACGCCATGCAAACAATCCGTTTCCTGTTAATTCAAGCGCGTAACAGAGGCCGCCACTTGACTTTCAACAAAATTCCCACTCATTTCCAACAGAAACCTTTTCAATGGTCCTCCACTTATTTAACTCTCCAGCGGGTCGAGTGGGCAATTTTAAACTCACTTTCGTCTATCCCCGAAGTTCACGTCAGGACCAGACGGGATAGGACAATAAAACTAAGGGATAAAATGTATAATTTTATTTGATTCCTCATTTATTTCGTAATAAATTTGTCTAGTACAAAGTAAACTATTATAAAAAGGGGAGCGCTTTAAAATTATTGTCGAAGCGTTTAATTTTACAACGATTAAGTTCTAAGTACAATAAACATTTTTTTTTGTTCATTTGCGAACATCACATTAGTGCCATAGACCAGCTATGAGTAGATTTTTGATTTATATTGAGAGCAGTTACATGCGGGGTTGGTACGTTACCAATGGGGTCGTCTCTTTGCTCCACGACACCAGACAACATTTGCTTCGAGTTTTTCCTAAATTTTACAAAATCGCAGAACTTTTTAACAGGTGTAAAGCAGAAACAGCAATTTTCTGCATTCATCAGTATGAGAATTAAGTCTTAATAAGTGTTTGCAGTGAGTTTAACACGATATCGTTCCATTAGTTGATAAAATTGATTCAAGAGCGAAATTTTAGTAGAAACGTCTTGATTTTAATAATTATCAATAATTAGCGCTTCGAAAGAATATTTTTAATAAGAGGAGAAAATTTTTCTCAAATTTGGGAGTTTGTGGAAGAGAAGTTTTTCAATTTTTTTAGTAAAGTTATTTATTATCAAACGTCTTGGTTGATTTTTTAATTTATTACACAAATGTCCATATTAGGGCAATTAGTTGATTGAACAAAAATAATTTCCTTAACGTTACATGTTTGGAACTATCGGACTCTGCGTTGCCTATTGATTTTCTTTACGACATTTTCGTCATCAACTCGGCCATATTGCAACGATATTGTAGTAATCTAAATGGAATAGTTGACAATAAAATGTTAATCAAAATTTATTGATAGTTAAACAAAATTGGCGTATTGTTAATTAAGGTTTTGGGTCTAAGAAGTAAATCACGATATTATTGGAAAATTCCAACGCCCAAAACCAGTCTGACTTTCCTGTAACTTTAGATAAGCTTTTGAGGATTTCCGTAAGATTTAAAGTAAGACTCGGAATTGTGGATTTAGGGGAAGTTTCGACTATCATTTTACGCAATATTTTAAATTGAGTTTTGAAAGTCTTTTAATTTACCGACCAGTTTAGCTTCCCAAACCCAAAGAAATTTGCGCCATTTGATTTATGAAAAATAAATTATTAAAAATTTAATTTTTTATTGGCAAAGAACGTGAAAAAAATTCGCTTTTAGGCTTCTGCTGTAGTTTACCAGTGCCACGACCAAATTTAGTCGTTGCGTCAAGTTCGGCCCAAAAAAGGAGAAAACACGCTCTCGGACTTTTTGGCTCCAGACTTTGCTATCCATTTCTAAGAAAATCTAATTATATTGGCACAAAGAGTAAAGATCAAAGAATTCGGTGACATATTTTTTTAATAATATATTTGTCTCAGTAGTAAGCCCCGAGCTTTGGAAAGTTATTCAAGTTTGTGTACATTTTAACGCATAAACTAAAACTATTTACATATTGTTCTCGGTGTTATCAGATAGGCAATTTATTGTAGTGTCCGACCGAAACTGATTTTTCAGCCGAAACCGAAACCGAACTTTCGGTCTTGCTCTTTGTTTCGGCCGAAACCGAAACCGAAACCGAAACTTATTAAAACATTTAAAATTACGATTACTATACACTACTATAAGTAGTGTTATAAAAATAAAAACATAATCATTAACGTACGTAACAAATACATTTTTTTATTTTTTTATGACATGAATATACAAGACTTACTCTTGGAAGTAAACTTAAAAAAAACAACTTTCAGTTAGAACACTCGAGTTTCGGCGGGGCCGAAAGTTTCGGCTATATTTTGGCCGAAACCGAAACTAAGGCCGAAACTAGATTTTTTGGCCGAAACTAGCCGAAACCGAAACCGAAATTTCGGTCGGTCACTAATTTATTGGAGTTTTTACAATCGGCACGAAAAAGATTGTGAAATTGATAGTTTTTGCTGGAGTTAAAAATTCCCAGAGCGCTACTACTTTTAAAATATTTGCAATCACGCCCCTTTCTACACATATTGAAAAAGTGCCTCCTAGTATTAAGTAAATTTTCAAATTCATTAGGATTAACTCCCATCTCAATAAAATAGATTGAAGTAGTTTGATTGGGTGTCACAGCCAATTCGACGTAATTGTGGGTAATTTGAGACCTTAAGTGATTTCCTCCTACATATTTTTCTGCAGTTATTCGCCTGCTGGCATATTCCAATAAATTTATTTGCGAAGCGAAGTGGTTTCAGGGGTCGAAACTAAACCGTAAATCAATTTCCCAGTATAATATCGAGTTAATGATGTCTGCATTGCAAATTTCGTTGAATCTGCGAAAATTCGGCCTAGTTCTCATCCATGAAGCGTTCTAGTAAAGTTTTGAGGAGATAAGCAATTTTTATCTGGCGTTGTGGAAACGAACAATAGAGTTGTTCATCGACTTAATTGCAGTCCGAACTGCGCTCTAATTATAAATTCAGCTGAATTTACTCTTACACTTTATAAAATATTGTCGTGGAGATAGGCTACTTTAGATTGAGCTTATACAATTCCGCTCCAGAACAGTCCAACTGCTCGAAGTACAAGGTAAAACGTTTATATTGGAGACTTCCTCATTTACTGCCTCAATTCCAGTTTAAATTAGAGTCGAAGCCGGGGAGACTATTTACGATTCCGGCTGCTTAATTGCCGGTTTAAATCTTTAATTTCGTGCAATTGCACATGATATCAAGACTCGCTTCGATACTTCGAGCAGTTGTTGGAGCTTAACACGAGGATTGACATCGGACATTGCGTAATCTAAATACTAATTAGGTACATTAATTGATTATCCTTGCTAAAGCTTCTAAATAGCACCTAAACGTTCTGAAATACTTTAAGTTTTTTTTAATATAGTCACTCTAGCTTCATAATTGAGTATTGTCTAAGATATATTGTCAAATTGTGGTATTGTCAAAATGGACCACGGTTAGCTTAAGATTAAATTTTTGTTGCGTTTCAGATTGGTGAAAGCTCGCATCCTGACTCGAAATCATTGATATGGAGGCGTCGATATGTTTGGGGAGAAAATTCGAAACGAAATTGACAAGATGACAGGTGAAAAATATCACGATTGTGTTTCGTTTATCACAACGCAAAAAATTCAACAGTACCTCTCGACGACGCTGATGGAAATATCTTTATCTCTCCCGTTGGCGTTCGATCACCTTGCCGTGTCTATCTCTGTCAAATCCCTGCCTTTGGTTTCGGGAACGCAACAAACTACAAAACACAAGCCACAAACCGAAATGGCGGCGTAGAACCAAAAAGCTCCATGCAACCCTAGCAACTCTTTAAAATCGACGAAAGTTTTCACGCCGATGAACGAGCATAAGTAGCTGAAAGCTGTTGCTAAAGCTGTTCCCAAACCGCGGTGTTCTAACGAAAACAGTTCAGTTACTAACAACCACGAAATCGGGCTAATCCCCAAGGAGAAAGCTACAGTGAAGACTAAAACGCAGAGGAGAGGGATCCAGTCTAAGTTGGGGACGTTTTTGTGGTGAGCATCTTCGTAGTAAGCGAAAGAACCGAAAGATGCTAGGGCTAGAGACATTAAAACACTGGAAGCTACTAGAAGGGGAAGTCTACCGACACTATCTACTAATAATCCTGATAGTAAAGAGGATAATAGTTGGACTACAGCTACAGCAACAGCGGCGCTATGAGGATTAGTACCTCCGAAAGTTTCTTTAAATACGCTGACAACATAGAAATAAAACGCGTTAGCTCCTGAAAATCGCTGAAAAAACATTAGACCGCACGCAATTAAAGCTGGGGTTCTTAAAGCTTTTAATAACAGTTTGGGATTAGCCGAAACTGTTCTAGTCAAAACATGCGCTTGCAAAACTCCCAATTCCATCCTCAAATCCGCGTTATTTCCCCTCAACCATCTCAAAGCTTCTTCCGCTTCAGCATCTCTCCCTCTCAACACTAAAAATCCAGGACTTTCCGGCACTTTCCACAACGCCAAACACATTGCAGCAGGTGCTAACGAAATCAATCCCGCTAACTGGCGCCAATCCAGAAACGCTCCAGCCGCATACGCCACTAACACGCCAGCGTGTCCTGTGACTTTCAACAATCCACTAAGTCCACCTCGGATCGAAGGTGCAGCAATTTCGCTAACGTACACTTGCGCCGCCAATTGAACGATAGCAATGAGAAAACCGCTGAAGAATGCGGCAAAACACATAATTTCAACGCTCACAGCGAATACCATTAGAATCCAACAAAGTGAAAGGGGAATACCGGAAAGGATGAGAGTACGACGACGTCCCCAACGTACTGCAGCACCACCTAGTGGTGCTCCGAATAAAGCGCCGAGTATCGAGAGACTTGCTAACCAACTTGCTTGTTGGCCGGTTACGGGGAAGGCGTCGGCGTCACGTTGTTGTAATGATGCGATTGCTGGGGAACTGTAACCTTTACCGAGACCTGCAGTTAGAGTACCCATGGAAACGGCGAGAGAAGCAAGGATTTGGCCGAGGTATTCAGGTTTGCCGGTGATGATGAGACGGCCTCCGGGACCCGCCACCTGAAACAATCACAAAAAACAATGAGTGTAAGTATATTGCTAGCTAGCGTCGGGGGGTTCTTTTGACAAGGCATCTTTCGTGTAGTGTGTCATATTGAGAAGGGAAAGGTTTTTGTAGAGATATGTTAATATTTTTTTGTCTGCTGTTGAGTTTAAGATTTAACGTATTGAAATTTTGAACTAGTCACCCTGAAATTGTTGAATACTCTAAATTTGGTTTTGGGGAAATTTTTAATTTAATTTTGAGTAACGTAACAATAATTTGAAATTTTGGAGAGACCAAATAACTAATTTTTTTATCAATGAAAAATATTTTAGAAATGGTGGCATTTTTGTTAATACCGGAAGTTGATTTTACCTTTTTTGTTTTAAATGGAACATCCTGTATTTGATCACTTTTAGAACTTTGAAGTTTAATATGATATGATACGACCATGCGTCGATATTGCACCGTTTTTGGGAAATAAATTATTTTCTCTTATAAACAGGAAAAATTATTTTTGAATAAAAAATCGTAACTTCCTAACAAAGAATTTAATAAAGACCTTCAAGGTTCTATAACAATGATGAATTGATTGTGTGAAATTTTCCTGAAACATTAGCGGTAATGTTAATATCGATCAGTATTAAAAAACTTTAAGCTAAAAGCTGGCTTTCTGATAATAATCAGTCATGTTAACTTGGTTTGGTTTTAGGAACTGAGATCAAAAGGAACCAGGAAAACAGTTTTACAAAATTCAGCCTGTTCCCCAACTTCTTATAAGTTTCGTGTGGTAATGATGGAAGACTTGACAGATTCAAAGTAAAAGTAGACATAATTTTAATCTTGAAGTGGTCATAGGACATTAGTTTGTAGTTTGTTGTAATCTTTATTTGGAAAAGTTTCACTTAGTTTGTTTTCAAGTTATAAGTGACGACAAACATAGACAAGTCTAATTATTGATTTAAAATAAAAAAGTTCTTGTTATTAGCAATTTCTCTATAGCAATTGGAATAGTGTTCCATGGGCTAATTTAATGATTATAAGCTGCAATGCTCAATGTGGACGTGATGAGGTTTCCTCCAACAACAAAACCTCTTTAGCCTTCCCTCAGGCCAGCCTTCTCTTATTTTGAAGCTTCATCAGTGGATGGAGTAAGTGTGAAGTCCTAGTCTAGCGTAATGTTTCGTGCTTCTCTCTTGTATGACGTTTTTTCAAGTTTTAAGTGACGACAAACATTGACAAGTCAAATAATTGATTAAATTTTTCTTTGTTATTAGCAATTTTTTATAGCGATCTGAATAGTGTTCTATGGGCTAATTTGATAGTTATAAGCTGCAATGCTCAATGTAGACATGATAAGGTTTCCTTCAGCAACAAGACCTCTTGAACCTTCCCTCAGGTCAGCTGACCAGTTCCTTTCGATCTTTCTCTCGTTTTGAAGCTCCATCAGTGGATGGAGTAAGTGTGAAGTCCTGGAGTAAGTGTGAAGTCCTAGTCTAGCGTAATATTTTGTGCTTCTCTCTTGTGTGACGATTTTTCAAGTTTTAAGTGACGACAAACATAGACAAGTCAAATTATTGATATTTTTTTTTGTTATTAGCAATTTTTTATAGCGATCGGAATAGTGTTCCATGGGCTAATTTGATAGTTATTAGCTGCAATGCTCAATGTAGACGTGATAAGGTTTCCTTCAGCAACAAGACCTCTTCAACCTTCCCTCAGGTCAGCTGGCCAGTTCCTTCTCTTATTTTGAAGCTTCATCAGTGGATGGAGTAAGTGTCAGGTTCTAGTCTAGAGTAATATTTCGTGCTTCTCTCTTGTATGACGTTTTTTCAAGTTTTAAGTGACGACAAACATAGACAAGTCAATTTATTGATAATTTTTTTTTGTTATTAGCAATTTTTTATAGCGATCGAAATAGTGTTCCATGGGTTAATTTGATAGTTATTAGCTGCAATGCTCAATGTAGACGTGATAAGGTTTCCTTCAGCAACAAGACCTCTTCAACCTTCCCTCAGGTCTGCTGACGAGTTCCCTTGGAGCTTTCTCTCGTTTTGAAGCTTCATCAGTGTAGAGTAAGTGTGAAGTTTTAGCCTAACGTAATGTTTCGTGTTTCTCTCTTGTATGCCGCCTTTTCAAGTTTTAAGTGACCACAAACATAGACAAGTCAAATTATTGATTTAAATTTAAAAAGAATTTTGTTATTAACAATTTTTTATAGCAATGTGAATAGTGTTCTATAGGCTAATTTGATGGTTATTAGCTGCAATGCTCAATGTAGACGAGATGAGGTTTCCCTCAGCAACAAAACTTCTTCAACCTTGCCTCATGTCAGCTGGCCAGTTCCTGTCGAGTCTTTTCTCGTTTTGAAGCTCCATCAGTGGTTGGAGTAAATGTGAAGTTCTAGCCTGGCGTGATGTTTCGTTCTTCTCTCTTGTATGACGTTTCTGACATAAAGAATTTTTAGGTTCTCGTGTAACGTTTGGTTACTTACATACCGGGGAGCATCCGCTGTTATCCGAAGTATCTTTTATTGGCTTGTACTATTGTTACGTTTCAGTAGAATCCATGAAGAGTTTGAATTTCCTCTCGATTAATCACTTTTAAGTCTATATGCGCCCTCTTCTTTAGTATATGTTCCTTCCAAGTAAGTGTAATTCTAAATATTTAGTGCTTGTGTTTCGTGTTTAATATAGAAGAGTCTTGTTAGGCTGAATTTTGAGAGTATTGTTTAGGGATGCAATTGCTAGCTCGATTTTAATTGCTCGTTTAAGGCTCAAATTCAGGTTGATATCATCTTCAATGATCTTTCGATATATTTCCCAATTTCTTTTTTGGTACGTATCCTGGAAATAGTTTTTGATGTATGACTAAAGTTCAGATTGCTGCCATTATAGGTGAGTTATCTGAAGACAAATCATAGCTTGAAATTACGTCCATATAGAAGTTGGAAATGATGAATAGCTCCAGAAGGTCTGGAATTTTGTTGCAGTCAGTCAGCCAGTAAGTTAGACAGTCAATTGATAGGAAGAAGTCGTTTTCTTCTTGCATAAGACTTACTATTTGCCTTTTGTTATTGTAAGTCGTGAACCATAAAAGATGTGTCTACTACTGTAATGGCCACCTACAATAAATTTGGATCCCAGTGCTTGGAAAAAGTCACTAAAGTTTGTTTTTACATTGTCCCTAAGGGGGCCATAGACCACAACAATTGTTAGGTCCCATGCCATCATCTTTACATTTATAGCTCTAACTTGCAAGTGATTTAGTGCGTATTTAGGTAATTCTGAATGGCTGATGGTAGTGCCAGCTTGGGCAGTTTTATCTGGATGATTTGTAACTTATGGGTTTCGCTTATTAGCAATTTATCTATTCAATGACGATGTAAAAATCCTTCAACTTCACCTTTGTGTTGCAGAAGGCTATTGACATTCAACAATTTTAATAAAGTTAGTGAATTTTGCTGATATACGTGGTTAACATGTTTAAGAACTCTTAAGGCATATTTAAGAAATTTATTAGCAAATTTGAACAAAATATAGTTACTACCAAGATTAATTTAATTTAGCGTTAAGTGGAAAAAAAATTAAAAAGCGAATAGGATAAATTTCTTTGTTATTCAATTTAATTTCCGAAATTGCCGATTGCTGGGAAGTAGGGAAAAATTTCTGGAGAATTAAAATAGACGGAATTGGCGAAATTAAATTGAAAACCACTTAAGATACCCAACGTTATTAAAAAAACTTTTTTTTCATTTGTTTTTCGACGAAACCACCAACAGGAATTAATCTACTTAATGAACATCCAGCTTACGTTAATGTTGATTTTATAAATGGGTTAATGGGTTTTCGATCCCATATTTACATTTACTTATCAGATAAAAGCCCCTCGGACGTTTAAATACATTCTGAAACTCGGCAATTACGACGCTTCCAATTCAAACAATCTGTTAAAATGTTTTTCGTAATTTACTTTGTGAATAATTTAATTGTTAAATGGCAATTTTGACACAGCGTTGAATAAAAGTTTTTCCAAAATTTGTACACCTATTATTGGTAATATTGATATTGATGAATTGAAAATTGCAGAAAACTCATGTAGAACAAGATGGATTATCGGATGATGTACGAAAGAAAAAGAATGGAAAGAATTTATGCCCTTTTTGCTGTTATGAGTAGCAAATTTTTAAAAAAGGTTGCGAAATAACTACCGAAGCGTCAAATGAAGCAATTCAAACTGATAGTCAATTAGAAATAACATTTAAGTTTCATAGCTGTAAACCAAGTTTAAAGAATTTTGAAAATCGAGAGTAATATTTTTTTTTAAATTTTAATAAACTTTGTAACTAATTTTCTTCTAATTTCTAAAAGAAATTTAATTTTTTTTGAATATTTTACAAAAACGTTTGCCTTCATTTACTTCAGTTTCGATCCAACTTGAAAGGGCAATGTAACAAGAAATAGGGTTCTGCTAGAGTGTCAAACTTTGACCATTACTCTTACCTTACTCTCACATTGTTCTAGACATATTGTAATTCTTGTAACTATACAGTCTCGCTATTTATCTTAATAACTTAATTGTTTCTAAACGATATTAGTAGCATGGACTTTAGAAGAAATTTTGTAGTCAAATTACCTGCAATTTTTTCCTAATCCTCTCCCGCTGAAGGCGGGGCCGATCATATAGAAAACTGTATCAATTTGTAGCGATTTGATAAAATCCCTCACCCCGCCGCCAACTCTTAATTGGATATTGATGATCCTAAGATTCTATTAAAGCAACGGTGTACACCTTTCATCGCTTCATTTTATCGAAATTTCGCAAAACTCGAGGACGTGACAACAAATTCAAAACTCACCGTGTGGGTGTAGAGTTCTCGGGTCATCGCGCGCCATCTGGCCCTTATCTCACAGCCGACGGCGGCAGTTGCACGACGTCGACTGGACCTGGCAGTTGGCGGCGTCCATCGAAAGCTCCGCGTTCATGTCGGCGCTTTGCACGGCACTGCTAGGTTATTGGGGGATGGCGGCGCGGTAAGGGCGGCGCAACATATCGACCGGCGCTCTATGCGGTCCGGACCGCGCCAACAAATTCATTATTGTGTGCATGTGTGCGTGTTGCTTTTGCGTATCAACGACGACTACATCAAATTTGTATGCAGTCACGTCTTTTGTTATCTATTTGCCCGGTTTATGTACCGGAGCGCTCCGGGAATTTTCAATCCTCCCGGATGCTTTTTCCAAGAGTTTATCTCGATCTGTAATTAAAATTTCGATGTTGGGAGGAAAATACGGCGTGTAACGATCTCCGGGGGGTATATGAAACGTTGTTTTCTTTTTTAGGAGGATTGGGGGGTGGGTTGAGAAAATATAGAAACGGCGCATTTACTGACCCGAAAAACTTTATAGCTGGGTCTTTGGGCTTTAACTTTGACTCGTAAATCTGAGTAGGTGCAGCTGTGAGAGGGAAAGTGCGCTAGTAAATTGTAAAATTTACTAGAAAGTCAATGCTTTGTGAACTTTATACCTACTTGCTCACATATGGAAGAGGAGTATTATCAAGATTCCTTCATTCACCTTTTTGGCTTTCCACGCTTTTCTGTACCATTCACAAAACAAAACAGCGTAGCAACTATCACGAATTATAGCTCGCGAAAGAGAAATTCAAAGCAAATAATTTTTTAACGAAACCTTCTACTTTTATGTACTAAATTACTCATGAACGACCGTGTCGTGTTGTACCAGAATGGCCATTAAAACCGCGTTGTGGGATGATAACATTTAGCCAACGTTTTCAAACAGATAGGCCAAACTGTTTACTCGGCAGCTATAAACTTTTATAATTTTAATCAAAATTTGAGAGTAAATAAAGCAAATGTTGATGATGCCTGTTTGTTAGTTCTTAAAGCGGAAATTTTCCAAAATTATTACTACTTTTTTGCTCAAAATTCTAGCGTAACTTTGCTGTAGAGGGTGGTTCTTGTTTACGGCCCATTAGAATCATTTAGAGGACAAAGAAGATACAAATTTGAAATTTTCTACAGAAATCAAATAGCCCATTTTTTATCGAAAAAAAATATTTTAGAAATGACGGCTAATACCGGAAGTTTATATTTCTTTTGATTTTTGTAATGGAGTTCTTCTGGAATTTTCGGTTCCTTTTTCTATTGTCGTCTCCTCGTATTTTTTTACAATGCAAGCTAAATACTCAAATTTATTTAGCATTTACGAGAATATGAGGAAATTATTTCCAGAACTTGCAGAACGTTGCAAGACATTTGCTTACGCCAATGACGAGAAAATAATTTTGAAACTGACGGGTCGTGAACAAGAAACATCCTGTATAGTCAACAAATCTGATTAATGATAAGTTAACTAATAAGTGATCAATAGCTCAGATCCGATAAAAATCAATTTTTCGGAGTCCGTGAACGACGAAACCATTCACCCGGCGCATCCGCCATTTGTAGCATGCACTAAAACGTGCTAATATCAATATTTAAAGCTCAAGAACTTTAAATATTTTAACCAATTATAGAAGCTTATCCTATTATCACACTTTAAATATTTTTTAGGATGTTTTTGAAAGTTGTTCGTTTTTACGGGTAAAAAACTGAAATAAAAAATCACTAATTTTGACTTAAATAATCTGTAAAAGACATGCGTGTGGTGCAAAAAGGTCATTCAAAAATATGAAAAAACAAATGTTTAATTAAAATTAAGGTCTATTCGAACTCATAGTATTAATTTACTTAATAATAAAAAGTTTGCAACTAAAATTCTTGAAGAATTATTTTTAAATTGACCACAGCATAATAAATTGGCATTTATAATAAAATGGGATAAAGCGAAAATTTCAATATTTCAAAAACATTTTAATAAACATGTCGGTGTTGTGCTTTTTATATGAAATAAGAAACTCTTTGTTAGTCTTTTTTCAATTGCTTCCCAACTTATTTGGCTTCAATATTCTTCAAGTTTTCTGAAACGTATTTTTAAGAAACATCACAAATTGCTATTGTCAGTTAAAGGATCGACTATCTTTCACTCTTTAAAAGCTTTTTCTGCTCTTTGTTAAAATACTGCGATTTTCCACTTGTTGTTCTCACTCCCTACAAGAACTACATCAGCTAGACTTATGTATCAAATTATTCTACACGCGAGGACGAATATTTTAGTGAGTTCAACAATTCGAAGACACGTTTTAATGTAAATTTGCTCCCGGTTCCTTTTTATATCATAATATCAGGAAGATTTCACACAGTCGTAAAAGTATTTTTTCCTGGTTCAGGTTGTCTGTTTTTAAATAAATAAAAAAAATGCGTTTCATGTCTCTAAATGCCCAATTCTACCTACCTGAAGAAAAGGGGATAGTCTTCAACACAATACGCAAGCGACGCAGTATATTAGCCCAACAATGGGAATTTCCTAAAAACTGTTGAATTATTAGCCAAAATTGCTATTGTTCAGAATGAACCATTGCACTTTTAAAAAATCCAGTCCTATTCACTTTGATTAAAAATTGTTATTTAAAGAACCAAATGTTATATTATACGACTCTTGTCACATGTAGCAGTAGTTTGTTCAAGATAACTGAAATTTTTGAGAACGAGGGCGCCAAATTTCAAGTTTGTCCTATTTAGTTCGGTAGTTGGCCACTAGGTGGCGTAATTGTAGTTTTTGAAAATTGTGCGTGTGTTGATTCGGCGATTCTTGCTGCTTTTGAACGATAATTTGGCAATAATCAAAGTTTTAAACTAAACCGCGATTCGGGAAGTGTTTTCGCAGTGTTATTTAACGGAATAGCAAAAAAATTCAAGGTTTTTGTGGTTATGGACAATTCCGCCGGGTTTTTGCAAAATTAACCAAATTTGACCCGTTTAATCAGGCCATCGGGGCTCAATAGTGATCTAAAACGTGTCCGCGACTTGTGCATTACGTTTTCAAACAATTGCCAAAATTTTAAGTTTAATCCACGATTTTCCGAGAAGGCAGTGTTGACGTCACGATGTTCATTTGTTTCATCCCGTCCTGTTGCAGCTACTTGATGAAAGTAATCAACGTAAGTACTTCACTTGCTATTTTTATTTCTATTCTACCTTCAAATGTTCTGTGGGACTATTTCTTCATAAGTTTCGGTTATAATTCTCAAGCATCTTTAGCATTAATTACTGAAGTGTTTGAATGTTAAATTATCGAGAGACCGATGTTCAGAAGTAAATTTTAGCGCATCCACCAAGTAGGTCTTGATAGTCGATTTAGTTCGACAGTTGGCCACTAGGTGGCGTAGTTGAGGTTTTTCAAAAATTGTTTGTGTGTTAATTCGGCGGTTTTTGCTCATTTTGAACGATAATTCGGCAGTGATCAATCTTTTCGACTAAAGCGCGATTCGGGAAGTGTTTACGCAGTGCTGTTTAATGGCGTAACAGAAAAATTAAACTTTTTTGAGGTTATGAACAATTTCGTCGGGATTTTGGGCTATTTATTAAATTTTACTGATTCAATTACGCCATCGGGGCCTAATCGTGAATTCGAACAAGTCTTTGACTTGCGCATCAAGTTTAAAAAATAAATAGCCCAAAAATGTAAATTAAATTCGCAATTTTCTGAGAAAGGCAGTGTTGACGTCACCATATTTATTTGTTTCATCCCGTCCTATTACAGCTACTTGATGAAAGGAATCAACGTAAGTACTTCACTTGCTATTCTTATTTCCATCTTACCTTCAAAAGTTCTGTGATTTCAAGAAGTTTAAGAAGAATGTGAAGATTCGAATCGCAACTGTCACTCTTAATTTTTTGACAGTTTCGATCTTATCTTTGCGAATTTTGTCGAAATTAAACTGTAATCCCATAGAAATTCGTTCAGGTGATTAAGTTTCCAGTACTTGGATCATTTCAATTGTATTTAGTTAGGATTTTAGCGAGTTGTAGCGTAGTTTTTATTTGTTTGTGGGATGATTTCTTCATATATTTCGATTATAACTCTCTAGAAGCGTTTTAACGTTAATTACTGAAGTGTGTGAATCTTAAATAATTGAAAAATCGATTTTTAGAAGTAAATTCTAGCGCATCCGCCAATTGTAAGTAACAAGTAGGTCTTGATAACCGATTTAGTTCGACAGTTGGCCACTAGATGGCGTAGTTGATGTTTTTCAAAAATTGTTTGTGTTGATTCGGAGATTTTTGCTCGTTTTGAACGATAATTCGGCAGTGATCAACGGTTTCGACAAAATCGCGATTCGGGATGTGTTTACGCAGTGCCGTTTAATGGAGTAACAGAAATATTAAACTTTTTTGAGGTTATGGACAATTCCGTCGGAATTTTGGGCTATTTATTAAATTCTACTGTTCAATTGCGCCATCGGGGCGTAATCGTGAATTCGAACGAATCCTTGACTTGCGCATCAAGTTTAAAAAAAATGGCCCAAAAATGTAAATTCAATCCGCGATTTTCTGAGAAAGGCAGTGTTGACGTCACGATGTTCTTTTGTTTCACCCTGCCTTGTTGCAGCTACTTGATGAAAAAGTTCAATGTAAGTATTTTCTCCTGAAATTAATTTAGTTTGGCGGTTGACTACCAGGTGGCGTAGTTGATGTTTTTGAAAATTATTTGTGTGTTAAGTCGGTGATTTTGCTCTGTTTAAATGAAACGTTGCCAGTAATTGACTTTTTACAATAAATGGAGATTTGGAAAATGAGATTTCCGAAGAAATGCTTAGAATGTTGTAGGAGATATTCCCTAATGTCAGTTTTGAAGTCATTTAAAGAACTTTTGTTACTGGTTTTGGTTCAGAAATTATTATTGGATAGCAAAAGTTTCAAATAATCAAACAGTGATACGTGCAGTTGGCTACGCTCGTTTGCTTTCGGCCGTGTTCGGTGCATTTCGCTGCCCAAGCTTATAAAAATGTTTTATGTAAAAAATTTTGGCTTTCTCAAAAGAAAAATGATTTGTATGCCACGTATAGCATTGAAAAATATTATTAATTTTATCCCCTAACAATTACGTATACGCAGAATGACTTTTCAGTCAAAATATCCATCGATTTGCCATGCATTCTATTTAAAAATTCAAACTTGTCCGCACCATTTGAATTTGCCGCGCTTTGAGAAGAGCTTGCGCATGCGCAGTTTAACTTGTCCATATACTAAAATCGGTTATTTACCAAATTTGACTGGTTCAATTAGGCTATTGGGACCCAATTGTGAATTCGAAGTTGTCCCCAAATATCTTTCTTGTTGAAATTTAGAATTTGTATTTGCAGACAACTTTGTAGGGGATGTTTACTTATCTATTACGATTATTTATATCCAAAATTAAGTCAGTTTTTGCTTAAGTAGGAAATTAAGTTTTTTGACAAAAAAAAAAACAATAAATTCTATCAATATGGATTTATTGCTACACAATTTTCCGTAACTTTGGTATTTCAAACCCCAAAAGACCTTTCATAATTATTTACAATAAATTAGCAATAGTCTACCTTAAGTTAATTAACCTAATGAGTATGATCCTAAAATGGATTTACTAATACTGTGAAAATGAACCAAGAAACGACCAAAAATCAATTCAGCACCTTTCGTGAAGACAAATCACCCTTAAATAATAACACTAGTGGCGTCTTTATTTTTAACGTCTAACAGCGTCGTGGTAGACGTATTGGTTCTCACAAACTTAATTTTCGCCTTCTCCCTTTTATGCAGTAATATAATTGTGTAAAAAGCTCCACAAATCCCCAGGAAAGCTCCACCTAAAACGTCCCACCAATGATGTCTTCTGTCCGTTATCCTCGACAAGGAACAAACGCACGTCCAAGTAAGGCACGCGAAAATTAAGAACGGCTTCGTCAACTGCGTAACAGCTTCACTGCCAATCCTGGCATGTACGAGATACTGAAACCGAACTGTGATTAAAGGATCAAAACACAATTTCGGAAGCTTACCCCACAATAAAGAGCGACGAACATGGAAATTGACGTGTGTCCGGAAGGAAACGATCGCGTTATATCAGTCTTGAAAAAATTACTTAATCTCGTATTAGTACAGTTGTAATCGAGGATGAATTGGCCTGGTTGACATTTTAAATTCGAGTCGGGTTCACAAGAATCGAGAAAATGGGGCCGATGTTCCCCCACTATCACTTTAATTATTTCGGTTATCAACAATACCAAAACAGCTCCGATCAGTCCTTCTTTGTAGAAATTCCAAACAGTACCGACACAAACACGTTTGAACGATTTCTCTCTGATTATCTCGATGAGAATGATGAAGAAGAGAGAACCGAAAAATGAACCGGCCAAAAGAGTTGTGGCCGTAATAGTGTCACCTCTGAAAGGATAGGAGATTGTTGGGTCTTTGCAGATGAAGCCGAGTTTCGTGTTGGGGATGAAACCACCTTCAATCAGTAGCATTAACACGGTAACTGAAACAAATTTTTTGAGTTAATCGAGGGATGGTTGTTGGAGGGTTTGGTTGGAAAATTTCACAACTTACACAGTAAAATTTTGTAGCGACTACGCATTGTTATTTTGATGGCGCCGTCACCATTTATTCAGCTAGAATAGGCGACCTGGGCAGAGGAGACCACTGCAATTATGAAGCGATTCCATTCATGGTTTATGTAGAGTGAGAGTGCAGAAATCAGAAAAGAACGTGGCGAGATAAAAAGATAAAAGTGATGGAAATCAATCGCGTGATCAGGTCGAGTTACCTGGCTATTCGCAAAATTCTCAAAATTTGCAAACTAATTTCTTATCTAACCGAACTGGGTTTTCACTTTTATATCAACCAAATAATTAAAAACTGCTCGTGGATCAACTGGACGTACTTTCAAGGCTACTCGTTAAACTGATAATATAAGTATTGTCGTTATTATTATTAACAGTTAGAGCAGTGGCGTAGAAATTTCTAATTTAACCCACTTGCGAACGCTGCGAAGCAGAAAGTATGCCACGTACCACAGAGGAATCGCTTGGACTCTTCGCCATAAAGAAAAACAGTTTTTGGGCCCAACCCAACATTTAAAAACGTTTAACAGTATTCACAATCGTATAGCATAGGATCGAAAACTTTTCCTAATTCGTTCTACATTTTATTAGTTCTGGTCTTTGTACGACTGTACATTTCAAAGGACATCTTGATCACTCTCAATTTATTTCTTTTTGAATATTTCGACTTTTAAATTTTTTTTATTGTCAATAGTCTTTAGTGCCAGTTATTTCGATATTTGTTCCTGAATTTTTTACCTTCACCTTTACGTCACGTGATAGCTTGAACGCTTGAACAATTTTGCCTCAATCGACAAATAGCGAATGACGTCACTGCTCGATTCAATTTTAAAATTCCGTTTCTTGTTTGACGTTAAAATCCCCTAAAACCCGAATGGTGGAGGCGCCGGCTCCGACTACCCATAAATCTGCAAAAATGATTGCTCACCACACTCTCTTTATCTTCCCCGAGTGTTCATTAAAACTTTTCCGGTCGTCTCCAGGGATTTCCCTTGATATTTTCCGGCTAACAACGATACAATCGATACAACAAGCGAAAATGCCGAAAGCAAAACCAACAATAATAACAAAGCTGTGACACGTGCCGTTTCATACATTCTAATCCGCCCCATTGAGGTTACGTAACTCGTGGTTACCGGTTCGAGGAGAGGTTCCAAAAGGGTGAGACGTGTTATGATAAACAAAAATAATTGCTGGGCTAGGTTTCGGTTAGTAAATAAATTGTTGACTCACCTATAACGAAAATGAGGACGTCTATTAACGCGCGACGGCGCAAGCGCGAACATAGTCTTATTGGTGTCGATTTCTGTTGTGGATTTTGTGGACTTCTGGTTTTGTCGAGTTCTGCAACGTTCAATGCAACGACGGTTTGGGAGAGAGGTCGTTCAGGGAGCGCTGCGTTCGCCATCATTTTGTTGTCCTACAAAGAAAATTTGCTAAATCAACAACGACAAGATAATTATTGCGATAATTTTTTATTAAAATAATGTAAGAAACCGTTTACGTAATAATTGAGATAAAACATTTTTTTGATTACTTAATGTGTTTGATTAATTAGAAATCAAGTCATTTCGAGAGGAAGTTGTTGTTTGTTGGTCTACCCCTGTTTGGCGCAACCCTCCAGATGTTACTGAATGAAATGGCTGTCCAATTGGAGTGGTGCTAAAGCAAAACTGTTATCTGTTTCTGACAGTTGACAGAAAATTATCGAAATTAATGTTTAGGCGGCGCTCATATCTTCACGTATCATGTTAAACGACCATTTTTATCATCATGTCACGATGAAATTTTAGATTTTTCTAAAATCTAAAGTGGGGTTTCACATTTGTTCAAGATATTTGAAATTATGATAAGCAAAAGTCATTGACACACCCGTTAATTGTATGGTTTTGTAGGTATGCGGTGATAAAACTGGATAAGGACGGTGTTAGTTGAAAAGTTGACAGATAGGGTGTCTCACACCAAATTACTGACACTATAAGAGATATAAAAGCAACAACATTACTGTTAACAGTTATTTCGTTAGAACTATCATTTGGGTAAATATTTTTAATAATAAAAAAGTTGATTTTGAAGGATTTACATTTATTTTAAAATTGTCCTTCCATTACCATTTGCTTCCATACATTTAACATCTAATTAACTGAATTTTTTGTGCAATTTTAACTTGATAATAATGATGTAGTTTAGTTTTCAAAAATTAACCCTTCGAACAATTATTATTTTGAAAAATAATCGAATGGCCAAAAAAACGAAAATTGCAAAAAATTGTGGAATACCTGTCGGCAAGTTCCGGTTGCACAACTGTGATGGCAGTTTAACGAGCCATCAGCGGAAATCAAATTTTTTTATTACATTAACTGGTCATTAGACGGTTGTTGCATTCTGTAGGAATTTAGCTGACATTAACTTTTCTTCCTACGTTCAGGAATATGTTTCAGCTCGGGTTACACAACCGTAACGAGAGATTAACAAGCCGTTAACGCCTCTCTAAATTTTTTATTACATTAACTGGTCATTAGACGTTTGTTGCATTCTGTAGGAATTTAACTGACATTAACTTTCCTTCCTACGTTCAGGAATATGTCTCAGCTCCGGATACACAACCGTAACGAGAGTTTAAAGAGCAGTTAACGCCTCTCTAAAAATTTTACTACATTAACTGGTCATTAAACGTTTGTTGCATTCTGTAGGAATTTAACTGACATTAACTTTTCTTCCTACGTTCAGGAATATGTTTCAGCTCCGATTACACAACCGTAACGAGAGTTTAACAAGCCGTTAACGCCTCTCTAAAATTTTTATTACATTAACTGGTCATTAGACGTTTGTTACATTCTGTAGGAATTTAACTGACATTAACTTTCCTTCCTACGTTCAGGGATATGTCTCAGCTCTCGATGCATAACCGTAACGAGAGTTTAACAAGCCGTTAACGCCTCTCTAAAATTTTTATTACATTAACTGATCATTAGACGTTTGTTGCATTCTGTAGGAATTTAACTGACATTAACTTTTCTTCCTACGTCCAGAAATATGTTTCAGGTCCGGTTACACAACCGTAACGAGAGTTTAACAAGCCGTTAACGCCTCTCTAAAAAATTTATTACATTAACTGGTCATTAGGCGTTTGTTGCATTCTGCAGGAATTTAACTGACATTAACTTTTCTTCCTGAGTTTAAGAATCTATCTCAGCTCTAGTTACACAACCGTAACGAAAGTTTAACAAGTTGTTACATTTTTAATGATGTAGTTTAGTTTTCAAAAATTTACTCTTTGAACAATTTTTGTTTTGAAAAATAATCGAATGACCAAAAAAAAACGAAAATTGCAAAAAATTGTGGAATACCTGTCGGCAAGTTCCGGTTGCACAACTGTGATGGGAGTTTAACGAGCCATCAGCGGAACTCTAAAAATTTTATTACATTAACTGATCATTAGTCGTTTGTTGAATTCTGTAGGAATTAAGGTTAACTTTTTTTATTTTTAAAAAGCAGCGGATGGTTCTGTAATCACCAATCAAAATTTTGATGTGAGTTAAGCAATGAATTTACCGAAATTGAAGTAATTTGGATGTTTCGGTTAATTTACTTTTTTCTGGTGACACTGTCGTTCAGTGTGAGGTCTACTATTTACTCAAAAAGCAAAACTCAAATGAATCACTGTCTAATGATACATCATAACTCATTGATAAATTATTTAAGGTGGAAATATCAGAGAATTTTAAGTTTTGGATTTCGTAGATTAGATTACAATGAATCACCTGATTCTACTTAAAAATTGAAAAAAAGTCTTACATAAAGAAAAGGGTCGGTTTCGTCATTTTCTTCTGTTTCTATCATATTTGGAACTATTACTGTTGATACACCAATTCTTCATTGAATATTTTAAAATAAATATGCGAACTATTCATGCCAATAGTCACCACTTTTGTGACAGTTACGATAGGTACGATAACATAATGATAAAACTTCTTATTGACACTAGCCATTCCTAATAATAATGTTACATCCTTTTTAGGTGGAATTAGTAATATTATTGCTATCAATAAGTGATACATATTAACTAAAATAATTATAACCAACAATTACACATCTCGTGCAATATGACGTCGCTTAATTTCATTAAATAACTCAATTCCCATCCGCGCTGGTGATTTGGCCACAACCACTCCTGCATCTTGTAAAGCTTCAATTTTTTCTCTAGCCCCCCCTTTTCCGCCCGAAATGATCGCCCCCGCATGTCCCATCCTCCGTCCAGGAGGTGCTGAAATTCCTGCAATATAGGACGAAATCGGTTTCGCTCCTTTCCCTTGATTATGTTCTTTCAAAAATTTCGCTGCGTTTTCCTCAGCAACACCACCAATTTCTCCTATTAAAATAATCCCTTTTGTTTCTGGATCTTTCAGGAAAATATCGAGACAATCTATGAAACTGGTACCGTGAAACGGATCACCTCCGATACCGACACAAAGACTTTGACCTAATTCCAATTGGGTGGTTTGTTGGACGGCTTCGTAAGTTAAAGTTCCGGAACGCGAAACAATTCCTATTGAACCTTTTTGATGAATCGGTCCTGGCATTATTCCGATTTTGCAAAAACCTGGAGCTATGATTCCGGGACAATTCGGGCCGATTAGACGACATTTGTTTTGGTTGATGAGTCGATTTTTGATTTTTACCATGTCTTGTTGGGGTACGCCTTCTGTTATACAGATGATTAAAGGTAATTCTGCGTTTATGGCTTCGTTGATGGCGGCGGTGGCGGCGAAAGGAGGGACGTAAATTATTGAAGCGTCTGGATTAGTGGCATTACGTGCTTCTTGGACGGTATTGAAAACCGGAAGGTTTAGATGAGTTTTGCCACCTTTTCCGGGAGTTACACCTCCTACTACTTTGGTGCCGTATTCTATGGAGTTTCGACAATGAAAAGTTGCTTGTTTACCGGTGAAACCTTGAACTATCACTTTGGTGTTTTTGGAGACTTTCAACGCGTTCCTGGTGGTTTCGTAACTGCTTGGTCTTGATTGAAAAGTTTTGATTGCTAGACAATCGAGAAGTTTTCGACAAGAAAACATGACCAAAGTGAATCAGACAGCAGAACTAAAAACTTGACATGTGTCAAAGTTTTGACTTTAGTAATAAAACAAATTATCTCAAAGTATTTCAAATTTTGAACCAAAAGTTCGATATTGAAAAATTAAGTTTGGCCACACTGTATAGCTTTTAGAAAGTGAAAACGATTCAAAGACCTTCCACAGATGTTTTCTAACTAGTAATTACATAACTTTTTCTTAAAACCCGTAATTGTGACTGTTGCGATTTTTTTAAAATGCATCTGCATTAGTTGAACAAAAAAGTTGCTACATTCAAGTGGTTTAAAATAGTCAATAATAATATTGGAGTGAAAGGAGTTTAGGAAAAGGCTCCCAAAAATCTTCTTCTATACCCAACATTCATTAAAAAAAAAAATTTGGTCCTGCATAATCGTCTTAGTTCACCATGTATGTTCAAAAATAATTTCCGGTTATCGACTGTTTCTCTAGTTAATTTATGTTCATGAATCAAATTTCTAACTATCAAAGTCGGACCCACTATTGCCCCACCCGGTATATCTTTTAATTGTATTTTTCTTTGTGTTCTGCAGCACCGCAGCTCTTAGACACCAGTCGCCCCTGCTATCATAATTTTCCAGTAAAAATAGATAATTCCAAGAGTTTGACCAAATTTCAACTAACGCAACAGGTAATCAAAATTATTTTCGTCTCATAAACATTTTCCAAAATATTGCAAAGGTTTCTTAGAAAAAAATTTAGCCATTTAAGTGAACTTCTGCAACTTTCAATAGCGGCAATTTAAATTAATTATCAACAGTTGGCGTCCGACTAATTTCGCTGATACCGCTTCCGGTTTGCGTTTTCCTTTATCCCTTTATCTGATTAATCTCATGGTTACTGTCTCGTTGGTTGTGGTAGCATGCGTCTCGGAATGACGTTGCAAGACAAGCAACCAACGGCGCCAGTTTAAATATTGATTGAGTTGAGTAATTGAGTTACTTAGGATTTTAACCGATTTCGTTGAGGTTCATGACGTCATCATGAGCAAAGAGCATATACGTAAGATACAACGACCACTACTTTAAAAATCAATAAACGGTGGAACTAAACATTCAATGACATTATTTCCGTTATTTAGTTTGTTGAGGAAATTCTTGCGTTATGTCAAAAAAATTAAATTAAGTGGAGATGTTAAAAGTGTTTTTACCTGATTTCCCGATTTTGAAAACGAGACACTTAACACAGTCAAATTACCTTATCAAGTGTTGGAAGGACCTCCATGGCTTTTATATATGTGTGGTTAAAGTTATCGCGATATTTAAGAAAATTTTATTTGAATTTGCACAAGAATTACATTGCGTTTAACTAATATTTGCTTTGGTTATTGTTCAAAAACAGGTATGAGACACTTCACTAGTTGAACTGACTCGTCAGATTTCATAGGGTCAATTAATTTAGCGGTAGCGGTTGAGGATGTGAAAATTAAACATCAGTAGGAAGGGCGACTGATGGTATTTGTTTCTATCTGTTGCAGCTTAGACAAAACAGATAACTAATTCAAAGAAATTTTTTGATACAAACAAAAAACTTACGATTGATAGACGGGCACTTTTTCGAAAAACTTCGATGCAATATTCGGCAATATTCTTATCTTTCATGTTGTTGTTGAAAACTGCGTTCTTTGACACTAGCAATATTGAAACGTATAGTCGGACTGTCCGGTGATATCTCTTGCAATCGGACGGAAACGTTGACCGATATACGTAAATGTGTTGAAAACATGGAATTATTTGTTGCTAGTTTTGCGGTTGGGTTGTAAATTTTTAATGTAAAGAAAAAAAAATTTTCCCCAACTTTTTAGCTAGTGCAATATTGTGACACGTTTTTGTAGGCGGCATTAGGGCCAGACAGCAGGGCTGTATTACGGTCTGTTTGTAAACATTGACAAAAAGAGGCACATGTTGTGAGGTCATGACATATGGAAACACTTTCTGGGTCTTCATTTTTCATGACGCACTTCGCCTTACTCAAGAAACTCACTTTTTGTTGTGTAATCAATAAACTATTAAGCTCTTTTGTAGTTAATTATCTTAAATTTCAATTCTTTCAACAAAACATCTCAAAATTACAACAATTTAAAAGTAGCGGTCCTTAACCCCATTAATATTTGTGCTAATGTCTTTTTATAAGTAATGGGAATAACAAGATATGACACATGTTTCGAAATTAAATATTTTTTCGCATTTTTATAATATTAACAATAAAGTTTAGTTGCAATTCTCCGAAGTAATTGATTTTTTAAACTAAATAATTAGCTTAATTAAGGTACATGTGGAAGAAAAAATTGGTTTCACATTTCTTCTTAGGGGTTCTCATACGAACATCTGGTGGTGCATCTGTTTAAGTGCAGGATCCTACTCTAAACGTTCGAATTGGTTGTGACGATGGCTGTCAAATTTTGGTCAAACGTTCATAAGGGGACTTTTATATCAGCGACCTTCGTTCTTCACCTGTCGATGGTCGTGGAATTTTTTTTTGTTGCATCTCGACCCACATTCCTCTTCGATTTTAAATGTTTTACTGGGTATAAAGAATTGCAAAAAAAGGAAGGAAAAACTAATCCTAAAATAATTGAACAAATTACTTAATGATGTTAAAATATCAAAATTGTCTTCAAAGGGAACACTATAGAATTTTTTTAAATGCAAAATAGAAATTATAAAAAAAGAAAGAATTCATAACCCTATTTCCTACTTAACACATTCAAATATTTGCAAAATACTGGCCCAGAAATATGCTTTGGAGATGTGTTATGCATAATGAAGAATTAGTTGTGAATCAAAAGATATTTTTGCAAAATTTTCTCAGCTGAAGAAGTTGCTAAAGTATAATTCAGTTTCAATTAAAACTTTAAGTCATTATCTTACCTGGTAATCGGAGGTTTTACAACATATAATGAGTATATAGAAAATTTGATGCAGTAGAAGTTTAAAGGTTTATCACCTCAACATAAAACAATGATTTTTTTTTATTCGCTGAATTATCTTACTGAACGCCAAACCACAACAATACTTAGCTAACCTTGATAAGAAATAAACTGAAAGCGACGTAGATGGAAGAAATCCTGATCATAAATCAGAAAGAAGCTTCAACTTAAACATCGGCGGTAGTTAAAGTAAGTAACTTTATTCACCGGACATATTACCATGAGATCTTTATTTGCTCACAATAATATTAAGTCACGTGCGAGAACAAAGTCGATTGAAAAATTTGTTGCAATCGTAATGGAGGATTTTGCTAAGAGGAACAAGAATTTTTAACTTTATTCACCGGATATATTACCATCAGATTTTCATTTATTCGCAATGATCGTGAATCACGTGCGAGAAGAAAGTCGACTGAAAAATCTGTAGCAATCGTAATGAAGGATTTTGTTAAGAGAAGCAAGAATTTTTAACTTCATTTACCGGATGTATTACCATCAGATTTTTATTTATTTACAATAATCGTGGATTACGTGTGAGAAGAAAGTCGACTGAAAAATTTGTAGCAATCGTAATGGAGGATTTTGCTAAGAGGAACAAGAATTTTTAACTTTATTCACCGGATATATTACCATCAGATTTTTATTTATTCACAATGATCGTAAATCACGTGCAAAAAGAAAGCCGACTGAAAAATTTGTAGCAATCGTAATGGAGGCCTTTCCAAAGAGAAGCAACAATTTTTAATTTGATTCCCCGGATGTATTACCATCAGATTTTAATTTATTTACAATAATCGTGGATCACGTGCGAGAAAAAAGTCGACTGAAAAATTTGTAGCAATTGTAATGGAGGATTTTGCAAAAAGGAGCTAGAATTTTGACAAGACCCAAATCGTTTCGTTACATCGGTGGTCTAAGTGTAGAAATGAGTAATATAGAGAAACTTTTTGAATGTTAGGGTAAATTTTTTTCAATCTATCCTCGTACATGTTCCTTATATTTTTAGTTCCAAATATTTGCACGGTTTTATTGGACAGTTTGCTTGTTAAGTACTAGAAGATATGATAGCCAGACTTAGGTAACATATAACATGCTTTGTGATAAAGTGGAAAAACCAGATAATTAGCCATTTATCCACCTAGAATCTTTCTATGATTACGGGGATATTTACTTTATCTTTGTTACGAAATTAAAGTAACATTAGGTAGTTGTCATCTTTTAGTACAGTAAAACTTTGCATCGTCCGAAAAATCATCAATATGGTCCGCAACTGCACCTACACTTCGGATTTTAAAGGAACTTGACAATCGTGTTCAAAATCTCATAAGGAATCTAAAAATTACACTCGGTTATTAAAAATTGATGGTGGTTTTCAAAATAGAGGCGTTGTTATGGGGGTTGTTAGCGATAGTTTTGGAAAACTAATAACGCTACAGAAGAACTGAATGCCTCTACAAGTTCTTACTTAAAAAACTCACCAGCTTACCAAAATTTATAGGAAACGGAAGCAAAAAAATATTGGCTAAAATTTTCATATTGAGAAAAAGTTGACCTCCTCAGATTTTGAAGAAACTTGATCGGTGTGTTCAGAATTTCATAAGAAATCGAAAATTACAGTCGGTTACTAAAAATTACTGGAGTTTTTGAGAAGATGGAGGTTGTTATGGGGATTGTTAGAGGAATTTTTGTAAATTCTATGTTGACCACATAATGGAAGATTTTTGAAAAACTAAGAATGCTACACATAAACTAAAAAAAATTAATCGAAATATTTGACTGCTTTTGCAATATTTTTTCAATTTATTTTCCATCCACTTGTTCTTTTTTGTTACTTAAAATTCTTAATCCTAATTCCTGTCTTTTCATAATTTATAATAATTTAAAAAAATTGCGAGAGGTTATCTAAAGCGCCAAGGTATTCTGAAACGGGTTTCCTTAATGTGTAGCATTGGTTAAATGTAAAATTCCAACCTTGACGAATTCCTGAGCAACCTCACGATTCGAACTATTGTTATTACTAATCGTTACCTTAGAAAAAGAATCCCACCCGATCACATTTTTTGCAACAAAAGTAAAAACCCGCATTTACACTAAACCACCACTTTTATTACCAAACGTCGTTTGCAATTGATTAACCTCCATACCGCACAATTAAGTAAATATACCGCAAGTCTAATCTCTCCACGCCATCAACAAATAAATAAAAACATTAAAAGAACACCATTATACAAGTAACGCGATAATTTTTTTTTGGACTCCAACAGAATTTCGTCGCCGTAATTCGTGCAATTGTCGACAACTCAATTAATTGTGAAAGTGGTAATGGTAATTATTACACTTACATAGCACATGTCCCCTCTGATGCTGTAGATCTCTCTGGGATTGTAATATTCATTATTCATATTTGAACAAAGACACTGCAAACTTAAAAAGCGGGTAGCTGTTTGTACTTGGCAGCGAAGAAGTCAAAGCACGTGTGGATCACGGTTTCGAAGTTTACCCAGGTAAAAGTCAGGTATTCCGATAGACTGAATCATAATTCCAATGAACCCACCTCTACACCGGAATGTGAACCGTGGTGCGTGAAGGAGAGATTGGGAGTCATCCGGTGGTTATTGTTCGGTTACATCGCCGGCTGCTGTAAGACTGTGGCGTGCAGCACCTCCAGATCCCATTAAGCCCTTCCCATTATTTTTAAGTGACTTTTAAGTGACAGTTAAAAAAATTGGAAATCTCGGCTAACGAGCAAAAACCAATTTCAAACCATTTTGAGTTTTTGGGATAAAAAAAATTTTGGTAGACTGGAAAGTTTCAATGTTTTGTCAGGCAGGATATTGAGGTTTAATTTTTAAGTCCGATAACTTTTTTTTTGTATGAGTTATTATCTATGACAGTGAAATACAGCAGGAGGGAAACTCATTATCATTATGCATAGGATTAGTAACGACTACATGCGTCACGTGTGAGTCATCACAACAAATTTCTTGGATTAATTGTGCAGAGAGCAGAGAGCAATGCTTGAATGAACGAACGTGAAATTGTACGAGACTTAGGAAGATTCGAGGTTTCGCTTATTTTGATTTGATGAAGCGCGACGCAGGACCGTATCGAAATAATTTTTTTGCTTTCAACTAGAGTGAAAACTAGCACAAAACAGAAAGTGAAGGTTTTTTAAGTCAAAGTTTCTGAGACCAATTTTTTATCTATTTCATGCTTCGTTTTTGTGCACATTATTATTAGTTACATGCTCTTCTCAAGTTTAGAAATCTTTGTTGATTAATTTTTTTTATTTGATCAAGCAGGCTCTATTTCTTTAGTAAATTCTTTACTATTTACAAACTTTTTTATTATTTGAAATAAAATTAATTAATCAGTGGATTGATAAAAAGAACTATTATCTGAATTTGACTTAATCAAGCACACAAAAATTCAAATAACTTACCTCAAAGTATTTGGGAGCCATTCGTGCACTTATGCGAAGTTAAATGGTCGAAATTATCAGAATAAATGTAAATTTTTATAATAGGGTTGCGCTAAATAAATGTTTGATAAGCGCGCCCAAGGTTCTTGCATATAATGATACGAATTTGTTTTAAAATTATGGTGTTTAAAATAAATAATTTTATTTTTAGAAAATCGGGCCAAAAAAAATTGATTGACCATCAACTGAGTAAATAATTAAAAGTTTCGTTCTTGAGTTTTTGTGCTACCAAAGTATTACTCGATCGCACTGGTGTTGCAAACTTACATGTGTGACTCAAATTGTCAATAATTCAGTTTCCTTAGCCCGTCCCTGCATCGCCTCTCCTCTCGATGAAGCTAGAAGTTAGTTTGACCTTATCACCTTCCTAATTGCATCCTTTGCATATTGCAGTCTCTCTGACTCCAGACCGAAATCGCGTCTATTATCGTCTGGAATTTTGATTTCAAATAAAACGAAAAAAAAACGAGCAAATTAGTTTTTGTATCACTTTCTTTTCACACTTTCATACATCGTTCTTAACATGTTTTTACAACAGCGTGACATAAATAAATCAGGACCAACTTAGGAAAGTAACATGAACTACTTAGTCTAGTTTTTCTATACAATTTTAAAGAACCAGCGAGTCATTAGCGGCCCATTAAACGCCCTCATGGGGTGATTGGGCAGATGTCGTCGAAATAGCAGGGCTGGCAACGAATCTCTGGCGTCCCCAAAATTTCAACTGCTGCAGCAGACGAAAATATCTCGTACAACGTCTTGTGTACTCAACAATTAACATTTATTATTGTAACTGCTAACAATTTGAATCCTTCCTATCCCGAATTCCAAATTTCTTTATGTATTATATAAAAAGCAATTTGATATAAGTTTTTTTAGATGAGATATGTTATAGGTGACATTAAGTGGAGAGGGGGAGGGGGGGGATGATAATGGTGTGGGTTCATTAAATTTCACGACAATCGCGTTAAGATGCAAATTATAGAAAGGCCCTTCGGAGCTACGCTGCAAAGACGGAAGAAATCAATTATTTACATCAAAACCCCTCTGACCAACCGAGAAATTTGATAATAACCGTGACTATCCTAACTATACATCATAACCGTTATTACATACTTATTGTGCTTAGTTTTAATATTTGCCATAATATACTTTAACACTGATGGATGAAATTTAAGAGATTAGAGTTAAATTCGCTTAACAAATACGAAGCTTTGGCTCGCGATTCCTGGAATCCTTCTGAATTTTCGGGATGGGATGGAGAACGAATCGCGAACCATTGCTAGGATCCCTAAGATGCGGGCATAAAGTAGAAACATACCCGCATGTTCGCCCAACCAACGCTGTTCTAAAAGCGACACGGAAGAGAATTATGATGAATAATAGAGCTAATAGTTACTTAAATGTGCGTTTGCGCACTTGGTCTCTTTCTACGTCGTTAATTAACCTAATCCAGAGCACGGACAGACAGTAGAGGAGCTGGCTGGGCGCACTATGTACAAGGAGCTTCAGACGCTGTTAAATTATGGTAATGGCACGAGATGGCAGTGTTGCTCGGCCTATGATATGATAATGAATGTACAAATTGATATACAAGGCATTTGAAATCATTTACTCCGACGATTTTAAGTCGCTTGATGGCAATACGTATTTGCATGAAGAAATACAATTTTATTTGTACTCAAAGTATACCAGCAATTTTTTTTTTTTACAAAATAGGAGGCGCTAATTTGCCACCGCTTGCGGTCTCCTTTTTGGAATGTCAACTGGTTCTTTAGGCTTTGAGCTACAGGAATGTAACATCACAAACTCATAGAATTAGCCATCTTGCTTCCGCGCTGTATTCATGAAATATCACCTCCTAAACGGTCGGAGACAAAATGGCGATGGATCTTTAAAATTTTTGAGTTTCGTTACAAGTTTCGCGGATAGCAGCAAGGGGTGGCTAAAACTCACATACACGCACTGATATAACATTATACCCGAGATGGTTTTATCGACACATTTTGCTAAAATTAGTCAAGTTACAAAATTATAGCCGCTTTACAAGACGAAAATGATACAACTACAAACTTGCACATTAGTGAAAATGGAACTGCAAGAAATCCGCCGATTATTAAAGAGTTTATCGTGATGACGTCGTGGAAGTTTCACAACACAATCGAACTAGATACCAGATAAACAATTATGCCCCATTCCATCAATTATTGTCATGTCTTAACTCGAACAAGTAACAATAACGAAGTAACACATTCACAACGTTCGCATTAACGTACTTATACAGTTACAGGCAGTGCTTCTGTAATAACAGTGGCAACAGGATGTTGCCTAAATGCTCTTATTGCTGAGATCATGGAATTGTTGGGTCAAGTCGTACTCAGGAATTCCTCTTCACCGATATCGCAAACCGACGGCTCAGATTCGTCCTCTTCCACCAAAGAAACGCTCAACTCATTCTGAAACAATCACAATATCTGGACATTGTATACAACTAATCTTAGAGTATATAACCCAAAATACACCATCAAAAGAAATTTTTATAAGAATTTGATTTCTACCTCTTGCTTAAGTCGCTCGACCAATCTTCGTTTATCGGTACGAAGGCGATCTACTTCTTCAGCTTGCTTGGCGCTTCTAATCCCAGACATCTCCAACAGAGCCAAATGCGCATCCTTTTCGCTAATCGCGGCTTCCAAAGCTTCTCTTCTGCAATAATTTTTTAAATATTTTCTTTTTTTAAATAGAAAACTTACTTCATGTGAGCGAGGTCCTGTAAATGTTGTTTCCTCTCAGCTACCATTTGGGAGAATTTTGATTCAAGACTGGTCATTCGGGAGACGTAAGGGCGACAAGCGTGGCACCGCATCGCTTGAGCAGCTTGAAGAGACAGTAATCTTTGCTCTAATTTGCTCACCTATAAAATTGTTATTAACAAGAGTTGTTTTAGTAGATATTTCAGGTACCTTCTCGAGAATTAGTTTTCTTTTGGATTCTTCTTCATGCAGAACGTTCTCGCGTTTAGTGGAAATTATCATACTTTCCCTCAGAGCTTCCTCCAAATCACTGATTCTGTTATTTTTCTCTTCTGAAACTTGGACAAGTTCCTCGATTTCCGCTAGACAAGGTGCGGAATTATTTTCTAATTCTTCAATTTTTTGTTTCAACTGCAGGATGACGTTAGATTTTTGGTCCAGTTCTCGTTGCAGTTGTCTCGCATCTTCTGTTTTTCTACTACTATTCTCGAGATCTTGCGTAATATCGTTTGTACTCTCCAATCTAGTTTCGAGTATTTTAATTTCGTTTTTGTAATCTTTAATCGCTTCTTCGTAAGAGTCCAGAGTGTCCTCCAGTTCGACGATGTAGTCCTGTTTGGATTTAATTTCGTCCCTTAAATCCAATTCAGGATTTTCTTGTAAATCGTAAATGACAAGACCTTCATCAGCTTTAGTGACCTAGTTTTGACGCAAAACCAACAAAGAATAAAACATTAAAACTGTACAAAAATCAGAACAAGCTTCGGCTTAAAACAAAACGATTGGTATGGATAAGTGGTAACAGGAATGAGGCAACATTGTGTTGGATGAACGGATTTGAAAAGACTAGAAAAAGCTTTTGAGGAAGCCAGCAGGTCCGGCCTACATACGTTATCCCAGCGAGAAAGCAAGAAATCGAAAAGTTTTGTTAGTACAGTGAAATCGGAGAACAAAGCGGAACTGACCTCGTCCTTTTTCCTTTGTTCTTCTAATTGTGCATTCATTTGTTGCTGATTTTTTATTTTGGCCTGTGCAGTTTTCAACGCCCTTAAACCCACCACCATTAACTAAAACCTTCACCAAAATCGAGACACTTACTGCGACAAGTCCATAATTTGCTTTTCTTTCGTGTTTTGTTCCTCTTGACTCATTTGGACCAACTGCAGAAGACGTTCCATTTCCGCAGCGGATCTCGAAGACTCTTCTTGTGCTTTCTCGAGGTTCTTCTGAGCTTCCGCTAATTTCTTGTTCAACTCCCCGGCAGCAGCAGCGCTTCCACCAGCCTAACCACACAAAACATTAATACTAACAAAGTTTCTTTTCAAAAAAGTACCTTCTGCAAAGAAATTTCTAATTGGTCCATTTGTTCTTTTCTCTTCTTCAACTGTTTATCGAGTTCGGATAAGGCCCGTTCTTTTTCTTCGACTTGTCTTTGTTTGGTATCTACAGCTTTTCTTTGATCTTCTACCTGCTTTCTGTGCTCCTCGAAACGTTTTCTTTCTTCGTCTAATTGCCGCTTTTGCGCCGAAACATCTTCCGTCGGTTTTTGAGGACCGGCATTTTGCATTTTCTTCGTTGCTTCATGCAATTCAAGCTGAAACCACCACAATCACTTCTGCTCAATCTCTATATATTTGACAAAAAAGAATTAAAACAAATTTTGTTAGTGGGTTGATAGAATGTTAAAATAAAACAAATTTTCCATAAATAAACAATAAATAATACAAAAATAACAACAATTTTTCCACACCAACCTGATTTCTCTCTAATTCTTGCACTAACATCTCCAATTGCGCCTGTAAACGCTCCTTCTCCGTAGCGCTATTCTTAACTTCCTGCTGAGCTTTCTCCAGTTCTTTCCTCAACCTTGCCGTTTCTTTATCGTCCTGGGGAGCGGGCTGTATTCCTCTTTCTTTCTGATATTGCGCCATTTGCTGTAGTTGTTGTTGCAGTTGTTTCTCCATAACTTGAATGCGTTTTTGCAAATCTTGAGCAGTCTTTTCCGCTTGATCTGCTCTATTAGTTTCTTGTTCAACAACTTTTCTCCATTGCTCCAATTCGGAATCGCCTCTAGCTCCAGATTCTTGCAATCTCTTCTCCGCTTTATCCGCACGCTGTCTGTGGTTATCCCTCTCCTTTTGGATAGCCGCCAGTTGTTGTTGGAGTTTCGCGATTTCTCTATCGCGATTTTCCAGGATATCTTTGGTGCCTCTTTCCATATCTTGCGACATTTTTTTCTGTTCCGCTTTCAATCGCGCAACTTCCGCTTTGTGCTTTTCCAATTCCGCTTCGCTTTGGTTGAGTTCTTGTTGGAAATTCATTAGCATATCTTGTGACTTTTCCAGTTGTATTACTAGCTGGTCTCGTTCCATCGTTAGTTGTTTGATGTCGGCTTCGTATTTGATTATTTGTTTTTCTATCGAATCGCCTTGTCGGCCTTGTTTGTCGAGGAGCGACGCCATTTTTTCTCTTTCTCGCGACGCTTGCGCTAACTCTTGTTGTAGTTTCACTATTGTTTCCTGCGTCCTGTGGTCTATTGTTCTTCTTTGTGTGTCGAGTCCACTCCTGACCTGTTGCAATTCGGCTCTAAGTACGTCGCGTTCTTGTTCCATTGTTTTCCAGTCTAATTTGTCTCGTTCAATCCTTTCGTGCATGCGAGCCAGTTCGTTCGCCATACGTTCAAATTCTATCTTGGTAGCTTCGTTGGTTTCGAGAGCTTTAGCTAGATGCATTTGAGATTTCTCCAATTCTTGCGCTAACCTTCCAGCTTCCAATTCCGTCGCGTCTCTAGCTTGAATGGCTTTCTCCAGTTTTTCTTTTAATCTTTCAATCTCCAATCTTTCGTCGTTTCGCACTTTGTCCGCCGCCAAAGTTTGGCGTCGTTCAGCTTGTGCTAATTCGAGACGTAACTTTTCGTTCTCCTTCTCGTATTTCTCAATTTGCATCTTGAGTTTCTCCTGTCTGTCTCGCAGTTTTTCACATTCGATTACTGCCCGTTCTAATTCGTGACGTTGCTTGTCTTGTCCGCCGGAAACTTTAGTTACTTCTTGTCTCGCTAAATCTAATTGCATGGTAACTTCGTGAAGCTTCGTTTCTAGTTGTTGGTTATTGTTCAAAGTTCTTTGTAACTCATCTCTGATTCGTTCAATTTCTGCGCTAGTCGCTTTCTCTTGTTCGTATGTAAATTTACCTCTTGCTCCCTCAGCTACTGCCAGATCTTTACGGGATCTGTCAAGATCAGTTAAAGTTTTATCCAGTCGTTCCCTCAATCTTTCAACCTCAGCACGCAGCCTATCGTTATCTTCTTTAGATCTGTCATCGCGGTCGTATTTCGAGTATCTACCAGCAGGACCTGAAGTAGATTCGCGTAACGCGTCGTATTCAGCGACGATTTTTCTAAATTCGTTTTGTAATTTGTCGTGTTTATCGTGAGCTTTTTCAAGCTCGACTTGTAATCGAGCAATTTCCTCTTGACTCTTCTCGTAACCGGCTTGTGCTTTAACACTTTGCGTATGTGCTCGTTCAATTTCGTATTGCAATCTTTCATTGTCCGATTGCAATTTGTCTTTATCAGTTTGCAGTCTTCTAATTTCGATTTGAGTTTTTTCGTAACGTTCTCTAACCATTTCCATGTCTAGGCCGAGACGTTCAAGTTCTTCCTTCGATTTCTCCTCCAACTCCTTACTTCTGCTGAGTTGCATCGCAGCTCTTTCGTGCATCTCCTGAATTCGTTGTAGGTCATCTTGAACTTTCCTCTGATCTTCTCGAGATTTTGTCGCCAGTAATTGCTGCTTTTCCACTTCCAACTCCAGTCTGTCCTTATCGGCTTGAACAGTATCCAATTTGTTTTGCAGTCGATAAAGCTCACTCTGGGATCTGGAACGAATCAAACAGAAAATGGGGAACGTCAATAAATATTAATTGCTTACCGATCATATTTCTCTAACACCTTCTCGAACTCTTTGTGTATGCTTTCTCGGTCGTCGATCGCTTTCTGTGACGCGTATATCGCCTTTTCCAGTTTTTCTTTGAGTATATCGATTTCTGTGATAGCGTCGTCTCTTTCGATTTGTAGTTTTTGTTGTTGCACATGACCTTTTTCCCACCGTTCCTTGATTACGTCCAATTCGTGCTCGATGTCAGATTTTTCTCTTTGTGCTTTACTGATTTGGTTCAATTGGAACTCTATCTTCTCTTTAAGCTTCTCGCATTCGTCTTGATAAGTGTCTTTCTCTTTTTGCAAACGAGTCAATGTCACCTATAATTACCGTAAAAAAGACTTCTACAGCAAGAAAGGACCGGCGACACTGATAACCCTTAAAATGTTCAAACGTGATAAAAGGGTGTGGCAGTGTCGCGGTTTTGAAAGAAAACAACTCACCTGGCACTTTTCGTACTTATCCCTAAGACGATCTGCTTCGAGTTGAGCGGCTTCCCTTTCCTTCTGAATACGAGCAGATTGGCCTAGAGCCTTCTCCAATTGCGACTGGATATTCTCTAAATCGTATCCTACTTTTTCCTTTTCCAGTTGTATCTAAAACGAAACTGTTAAAAAATTGGGAAATAAAAAACGAAACTAACCCTTCTGGTCTCCCCAAGTGACTTGTCTAATTTTTCTTGGACCTTGTCCACTTCTGTTTGTGCTTTGTCTAGAGCGTTCTGAAGTTTGTCTTGTTGTGACTGGGCCTTTCCCAAGGTCGCCTGTATACGCTCCAGTTCTTCTCGAGCCTTCTCCAAGTCTGCATATGCTTTGTCCTTGTCCGCGTGCAGTCTGGCCGTGGTGGATTGAGCTCTCTCGAGCTCTTCGCGAAGGCTGTCCTGTTCTTGATGGGAATTTTCCAGGCGCGCCTTGAGGCGGTATACTTCCCCCTGGGACTTTTCCAGTTTTTCTTGAAGAGCGGTTGCTTCAGCTCTCGCTCTTTCCGCATCAGCTTGAGTCACTCTCAATTCAGCTTGACATCGTCTCAAATCTGACGACGTTTTGTCTGCGCGTTCTTGAGCTCGATCCAAATCGTGACTGCTACTGAAAGTGTTCCTGCCGAAAGTCAATTGGGTACGTTCAGTTCTTTCGCTGTCTTGCCTCAATCGTTCGTTATCCTGTCTCAAACGTTCATTCTCTAATTCCAGACGGGCCAATCTTTGCCTCGCCTGCTCCCAATCGGCCCCGCTACGGCCAACTTCCACCGTAGCTTTGTCTAATTCGGCTTTGGATTTGCCGAGTTCAGATTGAGAACTCTCTAATTTAGTTTCCAAACGATCTCGGTCGTTCTGAGCTCTTTCTAAACGGGCTGTCAGTTTGTCCACTTCGCTGTTTAATGCGTGGATTTTCATCTTGTATTCGGCTATTTCTCGCTCGTGCAATTCCCGTTCTTCTTGTTTTTCTTGTTCGGCACGATCTCTTTGCTCTCGTAACTGGTTCATTTGCTTTTCTTTGTCACCGATGGCTTCTTCGAGAGACGATAAAGCACCTTCGGAAGAACAATGATGGGCCTGCATCGCGGACAATCTAGCTCTAGCCATATCGACCTGGTTATCTTTCTCTTTCAGGAGATCTTCCAGGTTCTCCACCTAAATCGCACCAAAAAAAAAAACGGCAAGCCTAATTAAGCGATCCGGCACTACACCAAACACGGACACGAAACGAACAAAACAAAGAACTTAAAACATCCACAGCAATGATTCAGAAAACTCTAAAATTATAGAGAAAATGAAAAAAAAATATCAACTGGTTTGAACGGTACGGTACGGAACGGTACGTTGCTAGTTTTTGAAGTATCTAATTCAACAAGAGTCCCGATATATTAGCCGTTAAGTAATTTTCATTGCGTCCATGCATACTGTTGTATGCTTAGAGTAGAAATTTCAGAAATATCTCTGCAAATTTTGGTTCCTTAACTTATATCTTACAATAACATCGTAAGCTTGAATTGAGATTTAGGGGTTGATGGAAAAATTTAGACTTGGAGAATGAAGTAGGAGATAATAAGACCGGCTGTTAACGGCATGATGAAAAACCGCACAAAAGAATTTTGGGAAAAAGAAAATTTAGTTTTCGGAGCTCATGGGAAGATCTGCGCGAAGAAGGTGGGAGCTTCAATGTAGAGGAAATGGGCAATTACCTTTCTCTGAAGTACGTTGATCTTGCGGTCTTTGATGTCCATGTGTTCTCTCATTTCGGTCATTTCCGCCCCAACTCTCGCACGTTCTTGCTGTTGTTGTTGCGTCTTCTTTTCGATGTGTCTGTTTTTCTCTTCAAGCCGCTGTCGGAGTTCCTCGACATCGGTCTGAAGCATGTTGTAATGTTCCTCTTTGGCGCAAAGCGATTCCTTGAGAACGGCGATGTGTCTCTGGTAGTCTTGGTGTTGTTCCTCTAAAGTCTTCATCTTGGCCCCCATGGCGAGGATCTCCTGGTCACGCCTCTGGATCTCCACCCGGAACTCGTCCAACTGCACACATGAGCGGAGGCATGCACTATCCATGCGGGACACATGCGTGCCGAGAGACAGTGAGGTGGTAAAACTGAACTCAGCGCCAAGCGGCCGGAGAGTCTTTACAGCTAGTTACAGTCTACCAATAACGGCGCCATCCTTCCCGATCTGCACATCGTTTAACAGAAAACTTACTTGTCGCTTAAAGGGAAGAGCCTGAGGAATGTCCGCGGTACTCGACGGCAGGGCAAGATGGGTGCCCCCGCCCAGCCGTTCCACCTCGCATTCCAGCAGGTTGACCTCGCGCTCCAGATTCGCTATTCTAGCGTCTTTGGTGTCAAGGAGCACCCGGACCGTGCTGCTGGAAGGCGAGGGCACCAGCTCCAGCTGCGTTTGGAGCGTGCGCAACGTCTGGTTGGCGGCCTGCAGCTCCTGCACAGGGAAGCAGCTGTCGTCACCGAGGCTGCACTGCCGGCCGCTCGCTCTCTTTCGCTTTACCACCCACCGGTACCGACACATGATCAAGACTTCCACCACCAAACACGAAAACCGGCCGAAATTTAGACAAACACAGATATGGTAACTAAATGGTTTCGATGATGAGACCTAATGGTGGTGCGACACAACCAAATGGCAACATCAAAACATGCTTAATGGACCTGAGGTATACATCTTGATTATGTGCCAGATGAGTTACGACTAAATACAATCACACGCACTCACACGACAACATCTCTTACTAAGTTTTTACAACGAATGATAAGCACCTGCTTTTGGGCCATCGCTTGCATTTGTTGAAACATCTGCCGTTCTTCCTCTTTACCTGCAACATATCCAACACCCGCGAAATTAATCTTCGAACCCATTTTGACGACTATGAAGTCTAAAAAAAATCGACCTCCGGCCACGTGTGTGCCAACGTTTCTAAGTGTAACTCTGTAACTGTGCGTAAGACATCCCCAGACGCCACCGTCAGAAGACAACAGGTAGGAGAAAAAACAGAATTGGTGCAAAAGGACAAGCAGCGATAGACACACGAAAATCACTCACCCATCCCTTTGTTCTGAAGCATCTCCAACAGTTTTTTGATGCTTTCGTCACGTGCCTGTAACGTCTGCTTCTGCGTTTCTATACGCAACTCCAACTCCTGGTTCAACATAAATACAGATCAAGGGATTTGTCACGAAACAACGATTTACCTTTATGGTGTCGCGCAATATGGCGATTTCCCGCGTTAAATGCTCGTTTTCTTGGTACATAGCTTCCATCTGCTGCTGCATCTCGATGCTGGGGCCACGCATTCGCATCCTCAATTCCTCTTCGAGCTGACGCACCAACATGGCTTGTTTCTGGAAAAATCGAGTCGATTAGAAAGGATTTTGTTCAAAAAATTGTAGGACTTTAAAAGAAAGGAAAGAAAATTTCGTTTTTAAGAATTTAATTTTTAAATTACACAGCAAGTAAAAAAATTTTCGCGCCGGAAGTTGGATGTAAGGTATGAAAATTGAAAAGTATGGAAGTGGCGTTGCAAATTGTAACCACCGATGTAACTTAAAGAACATAAAATTGTAAACTCCGTTTCCTTAATCATTTAATGAGTAAATGAAGTTGGCCATTTAGAGCGTAATGGAATTAACTAATTAAGAACATGATGCCGAGCTTAAATGGAGCGGGTGGGCAAAGAAACTTATAATAAAAGCCCAAAATTTTGAATAACGTCGCATAAAAAATTAAATTGCTTGATAATTACAGGTGGAAATCTCGTTAATTTAGTCACGCAATCACTTTAGCACGTCGACATAATTAGTTTTGACAAGGAAGCTTCACGTAACTACGACACAGTGCTGAATTTTTTAATACGTAACTGTTGATTATTTTTAAATTTATTCTACAAAAATGACGGCTCCACCATTTTTAGTAATTCCCCTTAAGTCACTTAATTGAATTTTTCTTAACGTTTCGATCGCTTTGCCGCAATCTTCCTCGAGAAAAACACAACGCGGAAAATTATTTCTTCAACTTCAAAAAAGATGGAAGGGAGTAGCAACTTTTTTCCGGTAAGAAGACCATAAATTGTTGAAACTATCCACAGTTCCAAGTGGCAATAGTTGTAAACAAAAATAGAAACGTAAATGAAGCTTAACGTAAATTTAAATTTATATATTTTATATTTTTAGGTCCAATGGACTCGTTTAAAACGAGTTATGGGTAGGAATGTATTTTCCTTCATCGATCGTGTTGCCGAATCCCTCCGTGTTGACATGCCAGGTATCCCGTGGGAACCTACGCAAACAGGGTGTTGACCCGATTGCTATTATGGAACCCGAAAATTAGGTAATTTCACGGATAATTTAGAAATTAAAAATAAATGAAACAATTCGCTCTGCCCCACCAAATTCTCTTTCATTATTATTCATGCTCATTTAACGAAAAGAGAAAATTCAATCCACCCCTAACACGTCCATGTTTCGAACACGTGATGGAGCGTTAAAAAGCCTATCGACATTGTGGTAGACACACAATGCGTTGGAAAAAGCTGCCACAATTTTCCATTTTTTACCCTCGCACGCGTCAACTCAAGACCCGGAAGTTTTCAAGCCTTCAACTTGCTACAAATTATAAATAGACGACTGCATAATAAAACTGCAACGATTGTTTGCTATCGAATTTATGACCGTAAATAAATCACGTGATTAAATGACCACAATTTCCATATTTACGAAAGGGCAGTCGCGTTAGTTGCGACAACAAATCCAAATTCTTACTCATTTTCCCCCAGGAAATATCGCACGTGATCAACGCATTTGTTGCTGTGATAAGGTTTTACGGCTCATTGAATAACGGAATGGACTACTAACAGGCGGGGGTGGAATTCTCTTAATCAAGTGACTTCACCGACCGGGATTCCACCAGGGGTCTTGTAGAAATAAAATAATCATGTCCGGAGTGTAAACACGACAATAATAACAAAATCGATGTTACGTTACTAGAGACCACGCAAGTTTCTCTTCGGGAACGATTGTTGACAGTAGCGGTGACTTACCGATACGTCTTCTAGATATTCTAGAAGGAAAAAAATCGTCCTCTAGACAGATCGATTCTTGTTGCTAACTTTAGTTTGAAATTTGATTCGAAGGAGTCCAGAATTCTGGCGCTTAACCAAAAAACTTGAAATTGATTTTTGCTACAATTTTGGTTTAGTTACTTTTGTAATTTCTGGAGGTTACGATATCAAGCAACGCAAGAAGTAATTTCAAATGATTAAAACGAGTTGGAGTTAATTTGAGGTTTCTTGCATCTGGCCCGATTTTGTGAATGGGCGGTGTGAGTTTTTATTTTGGCGTTCTCTGCTAGTCCTGCTGGCGCTACAAGGCTCGTAAAAACTTATTGGATCCGACCCTGTTCTGGAATCGCCTATTTGCATGATGAAAGCCCCCCGACATTGCGGCGAAGTAATTAAACGTAAATCGTTGGCCAAAATTTAGCCCTTAAACAGAATTTGGGCAATATTGACGCTCCTGAGAGTCCGCGATTAATTTTATACGCGACATCTCGTGATAACTTAATGTAACTAGTATTTTTACTTCAGATGTCACCCTCCGAATTTTTGTTGCTAAATAGAATACGTGAACAGGACCTGAAAGTGACTTTTTACTGGTGAAAATCGCAAGGGTAGCTGCAACGATCGATAGAGAGGTCGTCGACCTGCCTATCCGGGTGTCTTACTGAACTATTTTCTTAATCCCTAATCTGTCTACCTAATCTACAACGAAATCTATACGTGCGAAACCTTCTTTCGTAACCGAAAATAGCGTTGAGTTTCCCCTAATAATTTAATTCTAATAATATAACGTTCCATAAATTTCACGAGATTAAATTTAAATCCATCAGGAGCAGAAACCGATCGTTTCGTTGAATTCGCTTCGAGTTGCTTTTAGTTGCAGGAACTGTCAGAACGGGACTAATTCTGAAAAGAGTGCATCTTCACGTTACAGTGGCGTACGTCAATGACCTATTTTCGGCCCCTTATGATATCGATTTCGATACCCACCCCTACAGCGCGTAATGCTGACTACCCTTTTATTTCTATACATACAACCCCTGGATCGCGTTAAGTGGTTGAAATTTGTTCGAAAAGAACAGTCGGCGAGAATTTGTAAATTAGTATCGTACAGTTTGGAAAATTTGATTTACGGGTTGGAATTTTTTATTAAGATTTCTTTAATCTTTGGAGCATTAAATATAAAATTAGAGGGATTAGAATCAACAATTTTCTTCGCAATTGATACTGAAGTAATTACGATTGAAATATCGATTTTCTCGGAAAAGTAATTAGAAACTTTTCCTTACTATCACGTTTTGTTGAAGACCGAGTTGACAATTTTAACTAACGAAGGAATTAAAAAATGTTTTCTTTTGAAACTGCGATTTTGAACTTACAGATATCAGAAGTAATTTTAGAATTTTTAAAAATAACTACTCACGCATTGCGCCAGGCAAAAGTGTAATTCTGGTTTCATTTCAGCAAGTAAATTGTACTTTCAGAGCGAAATTTGAGAAATTTATTTTAATTTTTATTTTAAAAGTTGGGTTTTTGGCAGTGGCGGCGCCAAGGATTGGCGCAAGTGGTCGACAAAACATCCACCCACCATAAAACAACAGTTGATTTTGCCTAACTTTTATTATTAATTTTTCACGATGGGCTGCTCTTGTGACCTTTGAAAAAATCGTACCCTCAAACCCTCATTACACCGCGATACTATTTACACCCCCTACTTCATACATTTTGCACCTTTGTCGCTCGTCATGAAGTCATAAACCTTCACAAGTTCTGCAATTACATGGGAAAACTAGCGACGTCTCTCTGATATTTTTCAAGTCTTCTTACCTCTTACCACATTTAGGCCTAAAACTTTTATAAACTCCAAATTTGGTGCTCGGGGGAGAAAATATTCGAATTGATTTTATTATTTCATTATTTTCCGTAATAATGATCTGTTTTATAGCTCCGATTGCACAACTGTGACGAGAGTTTAACAAGCCATTAACGCGTCTCTAAAAAATTTATTACATTAATTGGTTATTAGCCGTTTGTTGGATTCTGTAGAAATTTAACAAACATTATCTTAGTCTTCTTGCAAATTTTTAAAAAGCATCCGATAGCTCTTTATTTACCAATCAAAATTTTGACGATTTTGCAACCAGACCATAGTGTGTCATAATAATTTCTCTAAAGCAAACTATTCGGAATTTGTTCAAAGAACTCGGCCGCAAAATATCTTAGTGCCGCCACTGGTTTTTAGAGGTTTAAAGATAAAAAACACAGACATTATTAATTAAACTCTCATCAACATTTTGATAGGTGATTACAGAATCATTTCTTGCATTTTAAGAACTTGAAAGAAAGCAAAGTTAAAGTTTGTTAAATTACTATAGAATATAACAAACATTTAATGTCCAGTTAATATAATATAATTTTAAAAAGCCGCTAACGGCTTGTTAATCTCTCATCAGTGCAATTGGCTGTAAGTAAATAATCAGATTTTCATTGTTAACGTGAAAGCTTCATGGAAGTTTTATTTAGAGTTTTACATAGGTAGCAATCTGAAAACCACTCAGTAACTGACAGCTCCATTAGCGCTAATATTTAAAGGGATAAATAAATAAATTAAATTGTTAAAATACAAATTGCCGGAGTGCCAAACTGGAAAGTTATCCGTAGTGCCTCTGGAAGCATTACATTTCCATTTACGTTAAATAATTTCCAATCCTGACTAAAGTAGCTGTTACCAAAACAGTTACTCCAGCAAAAGCTTAATTTAATTCTTCATAAGCAGACCAACTTTTAACAATATTGAATTTATTTTTATTGAATTGGACAATTATTACTTCACCCTGTCTTTATGCAATTTTTTCCTTCATCTAAAAGATTTATGGTGTTTTAAACAACTCAATCATTGAAGTGCAATGGCTAAACAAAATGGTTTTTCAACTCTTGCATAAACCAAGTAAAGTGTGATCATCCGCGACAACCAGTAGCAGATTATAGACCTTGATGAGGCGACTAAACGAAGTTGCCGGCTATTATTAGATGGTCAATGTAAATAAACATGGTGTCTTTCTACAGAAGAATGCAGCACAATGCCGTCTATTCCCGGTCACGTATTAAAAAATATTTTCTGTAGATATTTGTGTAATTTCTGCAAAGCTTCCATTTCGGCAGATACAAGATTGAAAAAAAAACTGGGGAGTTTGCTTAATTATTTCACAACAACAGTTTTCGTTGTAAATTTTCGATTTGTGGCGCAGGCGAGTAGCTGGTGGATATGCAACAACAACCCTTAGAATACTTGCGGTTTTTGGATAACTAATTAAAATTCACGTCAACATCGTTATTAATTTTGCTACAATTGCAGTTAGTTATATTAACGAGGGGTTGTTCTTCAAGAGTTCCCCGGAAAACAGTCCGTTCTCACGGCAACATATTCATCCGGGTCTTGGTTGGTTATTTTTAAATATAATTCTCTTCTACCTATAATAAAACCGTTGGAATAAAATTTTAACGTACCTACACCGAATCGATAATACGTTAGCGTGACTGTTAATGTCGTTCGTTTTGTTCTTGCAGGGAGAACGCGAAAAAAAAGAAGAATTATCAACTGGAGACACAGAGGTACGTTTTTAGATTATAACTAATTTAGTCGTTTTCGGTAAAAAAATTTATTTTGGTTGTGGGAATTTCGGGATTTAGTAAAGCTACGGATTTTGGGGGATAGAAATGGAAGACGACGATAATGGTTTTCGTTGAAGAGGAAACATTAATTAACTTTTCAATGAATTATAATTAGGGAGTGTCACCCAAAGTTTTATATTTACATCGTTACAACATCTGGAGTCGTGACGGAGACTGAATCAATTTGGCTCAAGGAAATAGCGTCACTTAAGACGTCACTTTATTTATTTTAACTAGCATTTGGACGATTACGTTTCAACAGAAACTGGAGCTTCAAGAATTGAAAATTATTAATAAAAATTAAAAATTACGAACAATTTGAAATATTTGAAATTATTTTCTAATGCTTTAAGGGTTGCCAAAATGGATTTGTAGAGTTGAGTTGGAAATCTGGTGACCTACTAGCGGCAATAAAACGGCTGGCGCCGCCACCAACCCATGACATATTCATTGGGGCCGTCTCCAGTTAGGGCCGTAATCCAAACCGCGACCCGACTAACGGGCAACAAGTTCAACTAAATTCTTCCCTTAAAATCGCCGTTTCTGAATTTCATTAACTCATCAACAGTCGAGTTTAAATTACCAAATTACGTCAGTCGATGGCTTTTTCAGACGAACTTGAACCGTGTTCAAGGCTTCACAATTTTGGCAGATTTCCAGCTGCGAATTCCGGCCGAAAATCTACGAAAAAAAAAAACAACCACCTGAATTTTGCCAGATGTTGGTTTGTTTCGATTTTGGGGTCGTAGCACATGTGACGCATCTCTAAACACATCAACATTAATCTTCGGTTCAGGTTTAATTGAACGATTAATCGATTTTGCTGTCGGAATCCTCGGGGGGTTTCTTGTATTTGTCGAGACGGGTGGTGGTAATATTAATTATTTTTGTGCCGGCGCCGCCGATAAACGTGATTAAAAATTTACGCAAATCGGACGTCAAAGAATTTCTCGATGGATTACAGTCGATAAATTGGCCGCTAGACTGAATAGGTCCATTATTTACACGAGTGTTATTATTAGCTTCGATACATATTCCTATTAGTAACTACAGCGAGGTAATTGAGACTGCTCTCAGTTTAATCGCTGTTGCGATATGAACATTAACGTTGTTTATATCCGCTGTAAAAATCAGGGCGCAGGAATTCAGGCTGAAATTTATTGAAACAAACCCAAGATACAGCAATAAATAAAAAATAAAATTTTAATCATAAATTAACTATTTAAATGACTTGACTGAATTAATTACAAGAAACTATTGTAACAAAGTTTTTGTCCACTTTTACCCCACACGGTAATCAGTATGGACAAGTTTCTGAAAATGCAAATGTGGTTCGTACATCCAACTGATCCCGAAAGCTTTCGGGTTTCGGTTCAATTTCCGGAATTTTAGACGATGGTTTCTTGTCCAAGCCAATTTTTGTTTAGCACCGCAATACCAATACATGTAAAGTGTCGAGCAATTCTTAACAACAGCTGTGACAATAACGAGATTCAATTTCCAGCACCCAGTAAACTACTGCAATGGAATGGAACAGTAAAAATCCTTTAACATTCCTTATATTACTCGTTAAGTCTACTGTAGCATTTTTACAAAATGAAGAGTTTATAGTAGGTAGATAATTGGATAAATTGAGGAAATTTTTGTTTCAAGACAATGTTAACGTCAAATTTTCATAGAACAGGTCTGGAATTCCCGCACTTAACTTCAATATGTATACTAGAGGCTGCTCAATAAAATTATTTTTCTTCTATTTCATCGCTAATCCCATTTTGGTGGTTAGCCAAACGTTTTGTTTTGCAACAAGAATTTCTGTCATAAAATTTGATCTATTAGAAGTGGACGATTTGCGTCTTTTTTCTCTAAAAACCGGATCCAGATATATAAAATAACTACCATCGGTTGAAAAAATTGCCAGAATTGCTCAAATTGCATTAAGGATAATGCAAACATATTTTTCAAAGCTCCAAATTATATTACAACTTTCAATTGGTTAACTTTTCGACTTGAAATGTCCAGTAAGTTTCTTAACTTCCTTCAAAACGTTTTCTCATAAGTTTTCAGACATTTTATCAATAATAAAAGTTTTGTTTATCCCCTTGGATTCTGTAGAAGATGGCAAACTTTGGCCGTTGATTGCCACAAAGTTGTTTCGCCCCCAAACTTCTTCTTAGTCCTCATTAGGTTTAATTTAATTATTTTTAATGCCTTCATGCAAATTTGTATACTCAATTGCTGTTATCCCAAATTGAACAACATCTTTGTCTGTAATGAAAACTCGAGCTTCTCATTTTTTCTTATAGATAGCAACAGTAGTAAAATTAATTTTGTGTAAAAACAAATTTATAGAACTTTTTGTTTGGCACAGTAATTGTAAATGTGACTCAATTGCGGTTGGTTAGCTGAAGAAAACGTAAAAGCAAATCGTCCTTTTTCTGTGTTTAAATGTATTACTGGATCATCCCCAGTTAATTCCCCTATTTCGTAGGTATTAAGTAATGTAAATGCGAGTTACAGGCTAATTGACTTCTATCCAATCCGAAACTAATTAAATACATTCAGTCAGCAACCGCTGCGATAAAACTTAACCTTTCGGTTAATTTCTATTATGTAACCCTCCAATTCCAAAAATTTACAGCTGTTCCGCTCCCAGTTGTTGGAACCCCGACATGATATTCTTAGATATCACGTTACTTGAATATTTTCTAAAAGCCTTTAATTTATTCCCTTTTTCCGGCGTATCCGTCAACACATTCTGTTCGAGTAAAAACCGTGATGGGAATCGGGGAGTATCCCTCCGTTTATAAAATAAAGTTTCTAGTAAAGCACCTAAATTAGGGTATACAAGCCATAAAAAGTCGTTTGAAATTCTAAGGGGATAATTTATAACGGAACATTTACTGTCAAAATAACAATTAAGAATGTTACGTTTATAATGATGAAACCTAAACCTGAAGCATGTAATAAATTCATAATCCTTAAATTAATTAAGTGGATGGATGTTGAGTAAGGAGTCGTCACGTTTCACCTCAAAATCTCGTTCAGTGCAGAATTATTTGGGGAGGTCTCGAGAAATTTCATCTATGAAGTTTCAGAATTTAGTGCACGTAAATGTTATGAAAAGTGTTCATGTGACATACAATGTGTTAAATTTTAGTCACCAATATCAATTTTTCGTCTGCAACAAATTAAAATTGGAAGATCCAAGTAATTTTTTCCATTACATTAATGGAACGATACAATTTTATTTTACACTTTTTTCGACTCATTTTATTTATTGTTTTTGCTAATAGTTGCTGGAATTGATACGTGCAACACTATTAGTTACCAACTTTTTTATATATTTACAAAATAACTAAGAATGACCTGATTTTCTTTCATTTGATTTACATTTCTGAAATCATGTAACAAAACTTTGTATATAAATGTTTAAAGCATTTCTAAACTCAAAACCGCTGAACGGCTATTTGAAACTCTATAAATATATTTATGATCTGTTGAAACTTAAACCAAAGTTTTGCTTGCAGGAGCTGCTATTGAATCATTTTCACTATTGATTTTTCTTGGTAGAACCGCAATCTAATTTATGAACGCCGCATTTGATCTCTTTTCTTAAAATGTTAATTAATTTATAAACAATCTCTGACCTCAAAACTGGACGCGATTTTTGCCCAAATTTTAGTAATAATATTATTTGCGATTCTATCGGCTTTTCCAAAGGGTCATCGTAAACTGCACTGAAATTTATGACGAATAAAACTGGAGCTCCATGCCGGCTTTTCACCCTCACGAGATTTTCCGCTCGCTCACCAACCTCGATGAGTGAACGGAAAATTTATTTATAGTCCGAAAATTGCTGGTAATCCTTTCCGTGTCCGATGAGACTTTTCTTGATTTATTTATTTCATGCCCTAATTTAATCAAATTGTGAGATTACAACTGGTAGCATAAAATCGATTATAATTGACATCAAAATAGAAGAAATTTTTTTGACGTTTTAGTTAATTTCGACGGCTGCTCGCATCTGTTGTTCCCAATTTGGAGAAAATTTTGTGGGTGAGGTTTGATGATTTTTCTCGCATGAGAGACATAGGAAATTAGTATCGATTTCAATTTGTTGCTGTAATTATTGAGTTACGGAATCGTTGAAACCTGATCTTAGGGGACGATGGAAAATTGAGGCGCCTGTTCTGCAAGAGTGGCTAATCTGATTCGTTACAATTGTTTTAAATAGGAACAATCGAAGCTTCAAGAACTATTTGAACTAAGTGCTAGTACTTTCGATGGTTCCTTTCCATATTTTTGGACAATTTATTTCTAAATAAAATTAAGAAAGTTAACTACAAAGAAAGTTATTTACAGACACTTTTAAAGAGAGATCGATGTTATGAACATTTTTACAATGAAGTGAGTTAAAATAGGAATTCATTTTCATAATCTGAAAACTTATATCGCTACGATACGGCTACAATTTCAAGTTATTATCGAGGTCAGCGATGCAATTATGGTGGAGGCGCCGGGTGAATCCTCGTTTAATAATTTATTTCGAAGATTATAACTCGACTTACAATTCTGCCAATGTTTTTGTTTGAAGCAGAAGTAGTGGCTAGACTATTTTGGATTTACGTTATTTAAAAACAAAATTCAAGTAATTGTTCAAATATTAATTTCTATAACTAATGACAAAATTTTGTAAAAAAAACTTTTTATTTTTACTACGTGTTTCCTAACGTAGAATACAAAATAGAATGACTACATTGTTGGAGAATTCTACAACGAATCTTTAAACGGTTTTACGATAACTTTAGTTTCATCCATATCGACCCCTATAAAGTTTTATGGGTGAAGCCAGACGGATCTAGTGTAAGTTTCATAGATCATGTTTGCAATAATGGAGATCTTTCAGGAAAACTATTAAAATTTTATGAAAGACCTAAACAGAAGAGATGAATTTCTTCTGATCCACTGCAGAAATTATTTTAAAACTTGCATAAATTGTAAAAAAACAAAAGTAATGCTTTTTGACTCAAAAGTTCTAAATCCACCCGGACGGATTGTCATCTCTAGTTATTGCAAAAGTTTTATTGCATTCAGTGTGTGAATTCGCTGTAGTTGCCCTGGTGTTTTCTTGTCATTTATGTAAGTGTTTACGATTTCACCAGCATGTTGTTTATGTGTTCCATAAAAATCATACTAAGGGGGGTCTGTTCATTTGATCTCGGTATCTGAATGGCAGATGCGCGTTCCGCGTTCAAAGTGCCACTGACCTGATTTTCGCTGCTGAGCAACTTGAGCTGGTCGTTAATGAGACTGTACTTGGCGGATTCTTCTTTCCTCAATGCCCGTTCCTTCTTCAATTCCGGACTCCAGAAGGTTTTGATAGAATGCATCGAACTACCAAGTTTTTGATTGGTTAACTCCAGCTCTTTCTTTAGATTGCCCAGTTCCCTTTGCAAATCCGAATTCTGATGTTGCAGCTCGCCGATGAAAGGCTGATGCGAAGTTGGCGATTGTCTCGCCGACCTGGAGCTGTAGGGCTCGTCGTCGAAATAAAGACCGCGATCCAGGGAACGATCCCGTCTGTCCCTGATGGGGAGGAACTCGCGGTCATGATCGACGGTGGGACCGCGATCCAGGGATTGATAACGCACCGACATGGGATTTGAAGGTCTTGTAGCGCTTCTGGACCGATGATGGCCGGGCCCTACGGCTACTGGCCTACCCCGTTCCTCCAGCATGGGACTGCCGAAACCGAGGTCCTCGTCGCGATAATACGGGGAATGATGGTAACCGTAAGCGTGGTCCGGGGAGTTGTTGCCGGATCGGGTTTGCCGCAATGGCTTGCGGCCCTGGGGGCTGCCGCCAGGGTACACTCGGCTGGGGGACCGGTCCACGGTGGGCAGTCTCACGCCCCGCGGGGACCGGCTGCCCCCCACGTACGCGTCTCGGGACATCTCATGACATGTCACTCACGGCCACTGAAGATGTCGGCCACCGCGCTACACTCTCGCACTCTTCTACTTCCCATATAACGAGCGCTGATCAATGAACGGGTGTAGCGTAGAGCGACGCGCGCAAGGCACACGCGACTCCTACACGCATACACCGAGTACACCCCCGCACGACGACCATTCGAGCGTCGCGACGGCGACGCTCCAAAATTTCACAGTTTTTAACTAAATTTTTCAAATTATCCATTTTAACGGTCTACACCAATTCTTTCATTTTCACTAAAATTGATCGGTTTGCATTTTGAAATTGGATCAATTTACGGCATTTTGCTGCCATCTACAGCATTGAAGCACCAACATACTACATAGATTGCCACACTGCGATGTTACTGCGCTTCAGCTTCCCACTTCTAGATAGAGCCACTTTAATTCTATTTTGTTACGGACTCGATTTTGTTGCGGATTCGATTATTTTTGAAACTCTGTGTATGCAATTTTTGTCTAAACAAAAGTTACATAAATTTTATAAAGTTATTTCAACCTTATACTGAGAATTCAATAATTGTAAGTACGAGTTTTCTTGAACTGCTTGCCTAACATCTGTTGATGCAAGTAAGTTTTCCTTGACATTTTGACATTTACTTGTAATTTATCGAAAATAAAGTAACTGTACAGTTTTGCCAATATTTCTGTTGGAATTGTCTCTTGCAAAACGACTCGAGATTCAAGTTTTGGTAGAAACATTCACAACTGGAGAGCAAATAGTTGAATGACATAAAATAGTTAAACAGGTACAGTACTCTTCTATAAAAGAAAAATTATATTCGAAGATTCATGTTCATTAGTTTTTTAATGTTTTATAATACTTAAGAATAATCCTTTAAATATATTTATATTTAAGAAATCGAGCACGCGCGGGTAGAGAGTTGAACATCATTTTGTCCAAATCTTTATTTTTCAATTAAAGGACGCCGCCAAATCAATTGTTGCATCATTAACGACGCTTTTATATAAGACAATTAAACTTTAAAGAATAATGAGGTTCAAGGTTCTACCCGCGCTTGCTCAATTTTCTTTGTGTGAAGAAATCGAGCAAGCGCGGGTAGAAAGTTGAACCTCATTTTGTCCAAATCTCAATTTTTATACTAAGAACGGCTGTCAAATTACTTTTTGCATCTTCGATGACGTTTTTATATAGGAAAATAAAGAATTCAACGAAAAGTAGGTTCGACTTTCTACCCGCGCTGGCTTATTTGTCAACGTGAAGAAAGTCAACGTGCAGAAATCCGAGCATGCGCGGGTAGAAAGTCGAACCTCATTTTGTCCAAATCTCAATTTTTATACTAAGAACGGCTGTCAAATTACTTTTTGCATCTTCGATGACGTCTTTATATAGGAAAATAAAGAATTCTACGAAAAGTAGGTTCGACTTTCTACCCGCGCTTGTTTAGTTGTCAACGTGATGGAAGTCAACGTGCAGAAATCCGAGCATGCGCGGGTAGAAAGTCGAACCTCATTTTGTCCAAATCTCAAATTTTATACTAAGAACGGCTGTCAAATTACTTTTTGCATCTTCGATGACGTTTTTATATAGGAAAATAAAGATTTCAACGAAAAGTAGGTTCGACTTTCTACCCGCGCTTGTTTAGTTGTCAACGTGAAGAAAGTCAACGTGCAGAAATCCGAGCATGCGCGGGTAGAAAGTCGAACCTCATTTTGTCCAAATCTCAATTTTTATACTAAGAACGGCTGTCAAATTACTTTTTGCATCTTCGATGACGTGTTTATATAGGAAAATAAAGATTTCAACGAAAAGTAGGTTCGACTTTCTACCCGCGCTTGTTTAGTTGTCAACGTGAAGAAAGTCAACGTGCAGAAATCCGAGCATGCGCGGGTAGAAAGTCGAACTTCATTTTGTCCAAATCTCAATTTTTATACTAAGAACGGCTGTCAAATTACTTTTTGCATCTTCGATGACGTCTTTATATAGGAAAATAAAGAATTCAACGAAAAGTAGGTTTGACTTTCTACCCGCGCTTGCTTATTTGTCAACGTGAAGAAAGTCAACGTGCAGAAATCCGAGCATGCGCGGGTAGAAAGTCGAACCTCATTTTGTCCAAATCTCAATTTTTATACTAAGAACGGCTGTCAAATTACTTTTTGCATCTTCGATGACGTCTTTATATAGGAAAATAAAGAATTCAACGAAAAGTCAACGTGCAGAAATCCGAGCATGCGCGGGTAGAAAGTCGAACCTCATTTTGTCCAAATCTCAATTTTTATACTAAGAACGGCTGTCAAATTACTTTTTGCATCTTCGATGACGTGTTTATATAGGAAAATAAAGATTTCAACGAAAAGTAGGTTCGACTTTCTACCCGCGCTTGTTTAGTTGTCAACGTGATGGAAGTCAACGTGCAGAAATCCGAGCATGCGCGGGTAGAAAGTCGAACCTCATTTTGTCCAAATCTCAATTTTTATACTAAGAACGGCTGTCAAATTACTTTTTGCATCTTCGATGACGTTTTTATATAGGAAAATAAAGATTTTAACGAAAAGTAGGTTCGACTTTCTACCCGCGCTTGTTTAGTTGTCAACGTGAAGAAAGTCAACGTGCAGAAATCCGAGCATGCGCGGGTAGAAAGTCGAACCTCATTTTGTCCAAATCTCAATTTTTATACTAAGAACGGCTGTCAAATTACTTTTTGCATCTTCGATGACGTGTTTATATAGGAAAATAAAGATTTCAACGAAAAGTAGGTTCGACTTTCTACCCGCGCTTGTTTAGTTGTCAACGTGAAGAAAGTCAACGTGCAGAAATCCGAGCATGCGCGGGTAGAAAGTCGAACCTCATTTTGTCCAAATCTCAATTTTTATACTAAGAACGGCTGTCAAATTACTTTTTGCATCTTCGATGACGTCTTTATATAGGAAAATAAAGAATTCAACGAAAAGTAGGTTCGACTTTCTACCCGCGCTTGCTTATTTGTCAACGTGAAGAAAGTCAACGTGCAGAAATCCGAGCATGCGCGGGTAGAAAGTCGAACCTCATTTTGTCCAAATCTCAATTTTTATACTAAGAACGGCTGTCAAATTACTTTTTGCATCTTCGATGACGTCTTTATATAGGAAAATAAAGAATTCAACGAAAAGTCGGTTCGACTTTCTACCCGCGCTTGTTTAGTTGTCAACGTGATGGAAGTCAACGTGCAGAAATCCGAGCATGCGCGGGTAGAAAGTCGAACCTCATTTTGTCCAAATCTCAATTTTTATACTAAGAACGGCTGTCAAATTACTTTTTGCATCTTCGATGACGTCTTTATATAGGAAAATAAAGAATTCAACGAAAAGTCGGTTCGACTTTCTACCCGCGCTTGTTTAGTTGTCAACGTGAAGAAAGTCAACGTGCAGAAATCCGAGCATGCGCGGGTAGAGAGTCGAACCTCATTTTGTCCAAATCTCAATTTTTTTACTAAGAACGGCTGTCAAATTACTTTTTGCATCTTCGATGACGTCTTTATATAGGAAAATAAAGAATTCAACGAAAAGTCGGTTCGACTTTCTACCCGCGCTTGTTTAGTTGTCAACGTGAAGAAAGTCAACGTGCAGAAATCCGAGCATGCGCGGGTAGAAAGTCGAACCTCATTTTGTCCAAATCTCAATTTTTATACTAAGAACGGCTGTCAAATTACTTTTTGCATCTTCGATGACGTCTTTATATAGGAAAATAAAGAATTCAACGAAAAGTCGGTTCGACTTTCTACCCGCGCTTGTTTAGTTGTCAACGTGAAGAAAGTCAACGTGCAGAAATCCGAGCATGCGCTGGTAGAAAGTCGAACCTACTTTTCGATTAAATCTTTATTTTTCTATATAAAAACGTCATCGAAGATGCAAAAAGTAATTTGACAGCCGTTCTTAGTATAAAAACTGAGGTTCGACAAAATGAGGTTCGACTTTCTACCCGCGCATGCTCGGATCAATTCGTTGCCATGATTTTATTTTTACACTCGGTTAATCAATTATCGGGATAAATTTCTTGTAATTGGGAAAAGATTCCAAAAGTTTAAATTGTTACAAATTTTAAACGCTCATTTCGACTTTAGTATGTACAAATTAACAAATGTAATCGAATTTTCGATAGCATCCAAAGGGTAGTAGAATCCAAGTCCTAAATGTGTAAACAAACAAGTTCGAAATTTTAGTTTTGACAAAAATATGAGAAAATTTTCTTTGAAAAATCTAAAAATTTTATTTGCAACTTTACAAAGCGAGTTATACAGACACACACTTAAGAAATTTCTAATATTACAGATAAATAAATAAGTTACTTCCTAACGTTAAATTACTGGAAATCTGGTCTAGAATTAAATTAATTTGTCCACGTGATTAACAATCAAATTGTTAAATCTGATACGCTCTCCTAACACTATAGAGATGACCACTTACATGAAACTGTACAAGTGAAAATTTGCTATTGCTACTAGTACAATATGTACAAATATCGGTAGAAACTATGGTAACTAACCAACGTTCAAATAGAAAAAAAACTAACATCCACGGCTGCATTACGAGCATCTTAACTATAGAGAAGCCTCATTTGCAGGTGTATTCTTCAGTTCTTTCACTGCAGGTATCGCAATCAACATAGCAACACCAGTGAAACTTGCATCTACATTGCCAAGTCTTCGTATATTGATGAGTGTTGTATCCTCTACCGCAGCACATCAAATCGCATCCGTCGGTTCCTGCAAATTATCCAATCACTAAAAATACATTGAAATTTTTCAAAGACGCCACCTCTCGAAGTCCGGTTACAGGAACGCCCCACCGTACCCAAAGACCCCGCCGTCGGATCTTTTTCACAATAATTAGGCGACATCTGGAGGAAAACCAATTCCGATTTTCTCGGCCCTTTTTTCACCGGCATTTTACCCTTTTTCAATACCAAATGAAATTTGCGTCGAGATTTTCGAGGAGTATCTATACCACGAGGACCTGGAGACGAAGGACTGGAAGCTACAGGTCGAGCTCTGTAATATTTTTTCATTAAATTGTCGCCGACTTGGCGGAAAGGTGGAAGACTTTTCCAGCACGTTTTCATGGTGCAACTGCCGGAGACACCGTGGCATTTACACTCGGTGAGAAGACTCAGTTTTACTGCCTGAAATAATCGAAGGTTACGTAAAAAAACAATGTCAATAATGGTTAGTAATATTGAAGAAATTGTGGAGAATTTTACTGAAACGCTGCAGGAGGTTTGGTTAATTGTGTTAATTGTGCAGTTAATTAAATAGTTAAAGTTCGCTTCTATGAAATTGCTGTGTTTAAGACTCATTATGGTGAGCAATATTGTCTGATTTATGTAATCCAAACACTCGTTGAAGTAGCAATTTGCGGAATTATCCTGTGGATAATGAGAGAGTATCGGTTTAGTAGCAACAAACGCAAAACTGGCAGCAATTATAAATGGCAATGATGAAAGGCGAGAAATTCAATACATTCAAAAGCTGTTCAGTAAATATAAATATAATCGGTCTGGATAAATAATTTTAACCAATTAAATTGGATTTATAGCTGGCACGAGAACGGCGGGTATGCAAAAAATCCATTACAGTCACAGTATGCTGCATCGGATAACAACGGGAATCTCTTCGCAAATTTCTCATCGGATCACCCAGTCGACGTTTCAGACCACAAATCTCTTACTGTCACCGCGATTTTTATATCAACCGGCTAATTGACAGAACGACCAAGGACAAACTGGCAAGAATTTCAGAAATTACCTTCCTCCCAGCTTTGTTGTTGTGTAAGTTCATCAAACTTCTTTCGTCCCCTTCGAGTTCTCTGGCGTCCATGAATTTACGTGCGAATCTCATGCCAAAGTTTATATCGACACTACAACCACCCCATTTCCATCCGGAAGGGGCAGGTTCTCGAGGTTTGGGACCCGGAGCGCAACCACATGCCGAAATGTTGCCTCTAGCACAAGCGGAAGTGACGGCGTAAGCCACTCCGGCACTGGAAATTGCATAGGTGAAGGCCGCCTCACGAGACCCTGAAACCGACAAAGATAAATTTAGTTGGGGTTGGTCAACGGCTAACTTTGACTAACTTGCTATTACCCGCATGAAGGTCTATAACGACGACACCGCAAGAAGGTCATAAAAGTGGCAAATAATAACGTGGATGGAACATAAAAAAATTATTAATTCTCTAGATACTCTTTTAACTTTTTTTTATTTTCTTAATAAGTAGATAATTTCTTAACCTAAAATTTTTTATTAGAAAAAATTCCGTAAATATTTCGATTTATTTCGTCTTTTCCGGTCTTACTTCCTCTTTGGTAATTTTTTTTTTCAAATCAGAGACAGTAATTATTTCGGTTTGATTGACAGTTATGGTGTTGCAGACGGATTTTGAGGATAATTTTCCGTTCTGTACAAGGACTGACAGACGTGTCGCTAAAAAACTTGTTCCATTCCAATGAAATCTGAAACTTCTTTCAATTACCGGATTGGCGTGGAGGTTGTATTCAATTAGGTAACTGTTTTGGCAGTTCAGACAAAAACATCGATGAAGAATTTGTAAATCCACGTACATGTTTCTTGATTACCTACTTTCTTTTTATCTAAAACGGTATTTTCTTTAAAAATATTCTTATGGTTCCATAACGTATGAAAGGCATTTTTTGCTCGGCTGCTGGGAAGTTATGAAAAATCTGCGATTTTAGGGTAAATTTTCCCATATTAAACAATTTTTTAAAAATCTGGCTCTCTTGGGACCAAAAGCAAAAATCGTCTTGAGGTTTTAACTCAAATTAGTTTGGACAATTAGAAGCACATCGCTGCTATTCGGTAGTTTTTGGCAATTTTCTCTATGTTTCTATGTGCATATTCAAAAATATTTGCAAATGGTTCAATTTAAAAGATCAGTTTTACAAATTGGACAACGAGGTTCCTATATTGAACCTGAGATATTAGAAGGACATAGAGAACCAAAAAGGTACAAGCCTAAAATTTTGTGCAGATCAAACAGCAAGTTGTTTATGGTAGAAAAATATTTTAGAAATGGTGAGATGAACTGTCACCATTTCTAAAATATTTTTTCTGAGAGAAAATTTGCTGTTTGGTTTCGGCACATAATTTTAGATTTCTACATTTCTTCTAATGGAGCTTGAATAAGAACCACCGATATTTGTTTAATAATAAACAATATCACTATTTAGCCAGCACTAGCTTCAAAGCATCCAGAAATTGGTCAAAATTGATTTCACGGTATTCTCTAGATCTATCCCATTTAAATTATCAATTCTTGTTTCAGTGGTACGTTCACCAGCCAAACTAGTCCGGTAAGGGGCGCTAGTAGTAACTATGAGAGTCTTTCGACTGAATGTATTTCTCTACCCTGTTGGAGCTGCCATCTCCACTACGACTTATACCTGGACCTAACTGCCCAATTCGCAACCAACGTCAACAGTGAGTAAAAAATTTTTTTAATGTCTAGAAAAATTGCAAAATTGCTCTGAAAGTACCTCTTATCTCTAAAAAGTGTGTTAAATATCAAGAAAATGTTTGTTATTTTTAAAATATGTACATCTTTTAGTATAATTTACGATTTAGGGTACTAGGCTTTCGTGCAACAATAAAGCGAAAAAAGATTAATAGGATTGGGTCAAAAAGTTTATTTTTCGTGCGTCATTCAGCAAGTTTTCTCAATTAACATTATTTTAATAAGAAGAGAAAAAATTGTCTGTATCACCCCCGCAATCTCTGCACAAACCATATTAGTGTCTCTGTAAACTATCCATTTCATCTAAACTAGACCGGGCCACTAATCTACGGATAATATTTAAATGATGCGATAAATGGTCGTCAGATTAGAATAATGGCATCGATAAAGTCAATTAAAACTTAACACGTGGGTATAATTCGGGCCGAAGCCGTGAGTTGGCGCACAACCGCCTCTAGTCATCATCACATCGCCCACCCGTTTCTCTTGCAATATCTCTAAATCATATCACGTGTGAAAATCAAACAAACACGTTGATTGTTCATGTTTTCGTTATTGTCGCCAATAATAATGAATCTACTAATTCCATCCAAACTCCTTTTATTTCTCTTTCGTATCCGCGATCGGTTCCCAGATAACGTCAATTACCCCAAAATTGCGGTTCTTCAAAAAATTCCACCGACACAGACTCGTCCGTATTCTAGTCACATAGTGCGGCGGTTTTCAAAAATATCACCGGACTCGACTGCCGCCCATTGTTCGCCAATAAGGCATATCGATGCATCAGCCATAAATCTGCACCGGCTAATTAACCGGAGACGTGCGTAATGTCCTGCAATCCGTCTGGAAGTCGTCACCGCCGCTATCCCACGCGAGCTCGTCCTCCGGAGACCTGCACACGACTAAAACACACAAAAATACAACTTTCATGCATTAATTAAACACGAGACGGCTTAACCTCTCGGTGCCCGCGTTCTCGACCGATAGTTTCTAATTTTAGTCCTGGAAGTGACTTAAAAGGAATTTCAAATCTTTTTAAACCGCGAAATTTTAACGCAAATCAGAACTTATTAGGAAATAGTTTCTGATTGAAGGTCATTAAAAATCATCCACATCAAACCCTACCGCTGATGGGTATTGGAATTTTTGTTATGATTTAGCATAATTGCGCAGGTGATTCGACTTTTTCCTGAAAAAGTCAATTTTTCTTTCCAGTCTCGTATAGAAAATCCTCGGTGTTCACGATCAGTATTAAATCAAAAATTAGCATATCGCATCAATTAGAGCCTGCCGATAAGGACCTGTGGGCTGGAGTTGCAACAATTAACACAGGACACATCGACCGTAATTACATACGTAACAACTTCATTAGTTCTTCATTAACTGCCTTCAAACACGATTCGAGTCTGCCTCGCTACGAAACTCCACGAGAAATTCAAAGAAAAGAAAAAAAATCCATATAATCATCGATAAAATCAATGGATGATTTAATGGCGCTTGTTTCTCGTCCATGATCATTGCTGGTATAAATCAATTGGTGCTAATGATTTAGCGCCTCCCACGATTGTATACCGTCATTCAAAGTGCACGAAGAGCCGCCAATTAATAGGTGATTGCGTGACTTCATGTACCCACATTTGCCCATCATCATCGGATAGTGGGAACAATAGGCGTGTTTTATTCGAGGAACCTGCACGGATAGATTATTCCCGTTCAAATTTATTATCATGGGAATCCGGAACGGAGATGACGACCTCCAGGTGCGTCTCTAATGGCCTTGACAACTCTCTTCAACTCATTAGTATCAGATGGTTATCGATAGCATCATTTGGATCATCTTGAGATAGAGGCAATTAGACATGTGTACCTACAAGCAACTAAGTGGTTTGAAGAGGTTTAGTTTAGGCTTCTTGGGCAATTGAACCACAGATCAACTTGTCTAAGCTGTTGAAGAGAATTTCTAACTTGAATCGTTACAACTCACTTGTTTATTTTTAAAACTGCCGTTATTATTTTGATTGTTGAGACTCGCTACATATCGACTTGTGCTAGATTTTTATATCAATTGGCGGACCTCGCTTTGTAATTTATTAATTTTGTTCATTTTGGTGCATATTCACCTACGCTAAAATTTCGATGGGGCAACTCAGATAATTGGTGGTGCGTTCGATTTGGATGCCCCGTTATGGAGCAACAATGGAAACTGTCAGTCTCCGGAAAAAAGTCGAAAAACCGACTGAATAATGAGCGATTTCCGACTCGAACCTCGAATTATCGTCATTTTTCTTTGTTCTTCTGGGCGTATTTTCCTGCAAAAATTCATTATGTGCATAATTGCGATGCGATATGAAGAGAAAGTTTTTGTATATAATTTAGGAGGTGCGATCCTATAAATAAATAAAAATGAGGGTTTTATACCTTGAAGCGACGTCGGCATATAAAAGCTCGGAATAATTAAACACCATATTAACATCCCTCACCTCAAAACCCACACTTAAGAGAATTTCTGACTGATTCATAACTCTTTCTATCCATGATCCGCCACGTGGGTCGACTTGATATGTGACGGTGTTAACCGAAATAATTAAATTGCGGCACTTAAAACGCAATTAACAATGTATAGAGACCTTCTAAGCGATTTCGCACGCGTGTTCTTCCATATGAAATGAATTGAACGAGTCGGAAAATTTCTCAATCGAGGGATTTTCTAAATAGGTCCCGTAAATTCCAAACAGCTGCTTCTTAATGGATAGTGCTACTTAACATCTAAATGTGAAACAATAAACTTAACGTAGTTCTTTCAATTAAGTTATTTCGACTAATATTAGAATACTAACTTTGAGATTCTATTGTTTTCGCCTCTAAGAGTTGGGTCATAGTGTTGCATTATTTAAAAAAGTCACCTGCAGTAGACAAAGTTGTTGAAAATTTGGCTTTAGAAGGTTAGAAACCAAGTGGTGTGCAAATTCCAATTAACAATAAAACCGTCGAGTATCCACTTCCTCTTTAGATTTGAATTTCAGTGATGCGATGACCAGAACGGTCTAAGCTTAAGAGTTGGGATGGTGGGTGGTTGCGGGAGGTTGCTGCACGTCAACTTGCAAGTCTCTGGCAATTAATAATTCCAACTTGATGTAAATATTGCTTATTTTCTTTGTCCTGCAATATCTATAACATGTGGCTGTATGAAATAAGATCCCGTTTACGCGATACCATCATCCTTCACTGCACAGTGGCAATAAATAATAAGGAAAGCAAACATATATTTTACGGTGTTGGACGAGAGACTACGTGTAATAGAAGAGGTGTGCGGTGCGCGACTTCTCGCTAAGTGAAACTTCTGGTTTTAGTGACACTAAGACTCAAAACCAACATGCGATCAATAACAATTCGACATTGCTTTCGATTAATCTCGGAGTTTCCGCATCACGAACGACTGGTTTACGATATCGAATCCAGTTCCGAGCGCTAGACATGAACTAAACTGTACCGGACTGAAGTGGTTCGATTTTTGAAAAAAATCGAAACGTTTATTCTTCAGCTCAAAAATGGTTGCGTCAAATATTAAACTAGCAAATTTAACTCGAAAACTAATCAAAAGGAATTGGGAAAAATTCAGACGGAAGCTGCGGAAATTAGGGGTGTGATTGTGATTTGAAGATCTTGAGGGAAGGATAAAGAGAAAATGACAACAGCAAACTAGAAGTGGTGCCAAATTTTGCTTAATTTAGATAAAAGTAAAAAGGTTTGAGATCAAGGATACAAGAAGAAAACGATTAACTAACCAATGAGGATTTTGGATTTTGGGCGAGAAATATTCAGCTGAAATTGATCGTAACGGATTATTGGTTGGTCACCTTCTCTAAATTTTTCACTCACTTTAAATTTAAAAACAGTAGCACTTTCGATTCCTTTCAACTTCCTTTTCTTAATTTCTTTTACGGTATGCAACTAAAATTTGATTCTCGCAGAATTCTTCTCTAACAAAATTGTGTCATCATTGAGGGATGCATTACAATCTTCTGTTCATAAGTTCAGTGATTTCTGCTAACTCTTCCCCAATTTTCTTATTTTCGATTCCTTTCAACTTCTTTTCCTTAATTACTTTTACGATAACCAACTAGAATTTGATTCTCGCAGAATTCTTCTTTAAAAAAATTGTGTCATCATTGAGGGATGCATTGCAATTTCGTGTTCATAAGTTCAATGATTTCCTCTAATTCTTCCCTAATTTTCTCACTTTCGATTCTTTTTAACTTCTTTTTCTTAATTACTTTATTCTACAGAATTCTTCTTTAAAAAAATTGTGTCATCATTGAGAGATGCATTCCAATTTTCTGTTCATAAGTTCAATGATTTCTTCTAATACTTTTCCAGTTTTCTCACTTTCGATTCTTTTCAACATTCTTTTCTTAATTACTTTTACGGTAAGCAACTAGAATTTGATTCTCGCAGAATTCTTTTTTAAAAAAAATGTGTCATCATTGAGGGATGCATTACAATTTTTTGTTCATAAGTTCAGTGATTTTTTCTAATTCTTCCCCAATTTTCCCTCTTTTAATTCCATTCAACTTTGTTATCTTAATTACTTTTACGGTAAGCATCTAGAATTGGATTCTCGCAGAATTCTTCTTTAAAAAAAATGTAACATAATTGGGGAATTCATTACAATTTTCTGTTCAGTAATTTCTTCTAATTCTTCCCCAATTTTCCCTCTTTTGATTCCTTTCAACTTTGTTATCTTAATTACTTTTACGGTAAGCAACTAGAATTTGATTCTCGCAGGATTCTTCTTTAAAAAAATTGTGTCATTATTGAGGGATGCATTACAATTTTTTGTTTATATAGTAAGTCCAGTGATTTCTTCTAATTCTTCCCTAATTCTCTCACTTTCGATTTCTTTCAACTTCTATCTCTTAATTACTTTTACGGTAAGCAACTAGAATTGGATTCTCGCAGAACTCTTCTTTAAAAAAATTGTGTCATCATTGAGGGATGCATGACAATTTTCTGTTCATAAGTTCAGTAATTTCTTCTAATTCTTTCCCAATTTTTTCACTTTCGATTCCTTTCAATTTCCTTTTGCTTAATTACTTTTACGGTAAGCGACTAGAATTTGATTCCCGCAGAATTCTTCTTAAGAAAATTGTGTCATCATTGAGGGATACATTACAATTTTCTATTCATAAGTTCAGTGTTTTTCTTTTTTGGGGTGCCGCTCTTGCCCTGCTTTAAACCAAACATAGCAGTGCTCCATACAAAGTAACAAATCTCCCTGAATCCTTTCTTAATCCTTGATGGCGAACAATGGGATCGTTTTGACTGCATGTTCGGGTTCGAGACCGATAGTTACGACCTATTTCATTAGGATTCTCATAAAGATCTCATGTTTCGTCCTGAAAGCTCTCGGTTTCTGGCCGAACCCAGTCGTTTGTTCCAGAAGTGCTAAGTCCATAAAACGTCATCCGGATTATTCAGGTCCTTCCAGCTTTGTGAATGGAGACGAATGGGTGTTGTGGTGAGAATGCGACCGGTGCCCAGCTGTGGTCCGGCGGACCTACCTTCCCGCTGGCAAGGGACTTGTTTATGCGCATTAATGCCGTAGTTTATGATCTGTCAGGATTAAAGAGGATAACATGATAATCCCGGACTTGACACCGTCGATATTATTCACTCCCGTTCGAATAAATCACAACAGATTTTAACAAAGTGCTTGCTCGATCTTGGAGGAAATCTCTTGTTTTTCCAGAATCGACTTTTTAATGAAAATCATAAATTATTAATGGGAGGTTAAAGATGCGCACGGCCATAAATCCAACGTTTGTGTTAATTAATTACGTTTTATTGTGCATTATTAATGCGATTGTGTAGGTGAATTTACCATTTGTGGCTGCGGCGCCATTATTTATGATGATGAATGTAATAAATTCGTAAATTCATTAATTAGGAAGCGTAATATTTTTGTTTGCTTATAAACAATTATCTTGGAAAATTATTTCTAATCTTTCTCCTCGACCGAATTTAAAACAAACTGAACCGTAATTTTAGTTTCGCGAAATCTCATTGCAACTGATGTATCAATCTATCGAGTGATTAATGCGCTTTTGCTCAACGTCTTATCTAAATCGACGTCCTCTGCTTATACACGGCATATAAATAAACGTCGGATTGTCGACAAATTAAGATAAGCTTTAAATATTGCTTGTCAACTAATTCGCGGAATAAACAAATCAAGCAATCGTATAAATTAACTTCAACTAACTTTTTCCTTTTTGTTCCTTTCTCCTGGTCAATTTACCGGAACCTAAGACTCCCCAGATTCTGAGAGTTTACAATTTTTTACAGGCGTCATTACACGAAATTTAAAGGTTTAGATGTTGTGTCCGGGGGTCGCGTGGGAGCCCAACAACATGATTACTGATCGCAGATAAGCGAGTGAGCGCTACTGTCGGGCCCACTTTCAGACGCGTTCAGAATTCTAATGAGCTTTTCAACTATTTTTTTAAATCGTAATAAATTTGAACCACATATCGCACGAATTCGAGTAGGCAGTATGCTTCCGTTCCAAACTACGAGTATTACAGAAAGCAAACATGAAGAAACACGCGTTATCCTGCATCTAGCTACGCGATATCGTTTTTCAACAATTTTCGTAGCACAGGATTCCTCACCGGCACACTATGTGGCAGTTTTTTGCCAAATTTAATACAAATTTGTGGCTAACTGCCACAACTGCAACGCTTACACTATGACTAGTGTCTAGTAAATCGTGCTAAAGCGATGTCATCGCGAAGGCTGTGTATGCGTAGCGACGACTATGTTTGTAGCCGGTTTTTGTAATAAAAAATATAAAATTTAGCCATCAATTAATTTTTTTATAAATTTGTTTACACCATTCATTTTTTATTTAATTAATTTTAATTCTTTTGAACCTTAAATTGCAAGATTTCTCTTGTAAATTCTTATTATTTGCAATGTAAAATAATAAATAGATTGTAGCCTACTAGATCTCGTACGATTATTTTGATGTAAAGTAATTTCACGCCCTCAGCAACAAAAGAATTAACAACGCTAGTAAAAGTGGCCCTCAAGTGATATCGTTACAGCCACTTGCACTTCTTGTTATAGCTCACTTATGGAGCGCGGTTTCAATCTAAACGCACTTATACAACGCCAATTAAAAAACAAGTAAAAATAGAGAAAAAAAAATTGGTGACTCATTATTGTAATTATTCTTTAATGAGTTAAATTGCACTAAAAATAATTTTGGGATTAAATTACAATTTTTGCATAATTTTCGTACTCTTTGATCCAACAAGACCGTTCGTGGTCGCCACAACCATACCAGAAGCGCAATTTTAATCCATGGGAATTTTCTCAATAATTGTATAACGAATGGTTTTACGTACCGAGCACGACGACGTCTTGAATGTAAATCGACAAAGAAGAAAAGGTTCTCCATTATCTTGCAGGAGTAATAACTTGCGACCAATTACACTCGTCGCCGGGTCCTGCCGCAATGCATGCAAATCTTACCTCTCCCCCCATAAATTAGACTCATTACCTGATGCTGTATTTATTACAGATACGCATTCGCATGGACGATGCCATAAATAAAGGCGACGTCCGAAGAGCGATTTTTAATTTAAATTTCTTCATTCCATTTGCGGTCGGATTGAACGGTCATAACACATCGAGATCGTAGATCATGCTCTGTGATCGTCACTTTGCGACATTTGTTTATAAATTTTTACGTTAAAGTCGAGATTGAAGAAACTGCCCGAACATTTAAAAAGAGATGTGGGGACTAAAAATGAGACGTTAGCAACAATTTGAGGAAAAGTCGAGCCTCTATTTGTGGATAAGAATTATGAATATAAAAAAAGACGTGGGCAGAAGGTTTAAAATATTGTTGCGACGATATCATCAGGAAAAGTTAGGGCGTTATAACAATTTTGCAAACTGGTAAACTTGAGAGTAACAAGCGAAATCAAATGGAAAGCTTGTAGAAAATTTGTTGAATATTTAGCTGTTTTCTAGAGGCCTCACTATAGACAATTTCTCTTATTATTACGTCTGCCATAGGTACTAATATGGTAACAAGTAATGGAGATAACTAAGAAACTATTAAAGCGTCAGCACCGTGATTAGCATTTTAGGAAAAAGATTGAATGGAATAAAGTCGAAACCTACGTGCAGTTGAGGAAAGAATTTGCGTTAATAAACTTCGCGACTTCAACAAAATAGTAGCAAATTTATTTCTGCAATAAACAATAAATTATTCATGTGATGGTGGTTATTTTTCAATGTTAATTGGTCGACTTGAAGTTTCTTTGTTGTTTCTTTAACTAAATTGTAAAAACAGCAAGTTTTCGCGTTAAAACAATTGAAATATCTAGTTAAATAAAATTAGTTGGTTTCTTGTGACTCAGTATTTGGTAATTATGTATGTACGATGTTAGATACCGTCCACTCGTTCGCTTTTATCGCTCATCACGTCCTGAAATTCTAAAATATGCGTAGCAAATCGCTCTAAACTATCGACAATACGATACGTGTGCATGGCTATTCAGGTGCCATTTTATTGTCACCGGAGGGTGACCACGATCTGATAACTGCACGACTGACAACTTCCACGCATGAAAATCCTGAAAAGATCTAATCTGGATAATTGGTCGAGTTTGTTAAAGGAAAAAAAAAATGTTATTACCAATTATCGTAATGTCCATAATTCTAGTTGCCTGGCCCACATCTGCCCATGTCTGTCGGGATCGGCCAATCGACATCTGTCATTGGTTTATACAGGCCCGACAATCGCCATTAATTAACAAGAACTTCGCGCATGATACGTACAAGTATCTCACGAAGGCGTTGGATTGATGTCAGGTTTAGAATTACAGAACCCACAATGTACAATCAAAGGATTTACTATCGACAGGTCGCTGTGTTTGCTCAACAACACCCACGGGATGTCTCTATCGAAAATCCGGACATCTTCGGCTCCGGATCAGACAGCGCCGAAGTTTCGGTCAATATTGATATGTGTGTATTTGTTATCTCGCTTTCGATATAGTTTTTCTTTTATTTGCAATCTCTTCCCATTTTTTTGCTATGTTTCTCTTGTGTTTTTCGTTACAATTTTTCTAGAAAATGTTTTTTTTGTAAATGTGGATTACTACTATTAAGTAGTGGTGGGAGAATTGGATGATTTCCAAAATTGCATTTTTCGTACCTGAGTGACCTGCAGGATCGTCTGAAAAATCATTATTCAAATGCACATGGTCCGCAACTGCAACTACATCTTGGTTTTTAACAAAACTTTAAAAAAATTTATGAAGAATCAAAAATTTTACTCAGTGGTTTAGAAAATTTGAGGCTATTGGCGGAATTTTTGCCATTTTTATATTGACTACATAATGGAAGATTTCTGGAAAATTAACAATGCTACATAGGAACTGAATGCCCCTACGAGTTTGTGTTTAGATTAACACACTTGCGGGCCAAATTTCATTGCAATAAAAAAAAATTTGGTCAACAAATTTTTCCTTCTGTTTTATTCAAAAATTGGAGGGAAATTTACCTGCTCGGATTTTAAAGAAACTGGACATTTGCATTTAAAATTTTATAAGAAATGGAAAATTACACTCGGTTGTTAAAAATTACTAGTGGTTTAGAAAAAATGGCGGTGTTATGGGGATTCCATTTTTATGTTGACCACATAAGAGAAGATTTCTGGAAAACTAAGAAAGCTACAGAGAAACTGAATGCCTCTACTTGTTCGTAATTGAATAACTTGCTCGCGTACTAAATTTTATAATGATCCAAAGAAAAAAAATTGAAATTTTTTTTCTGTTTTTCTCAAAAATTGGGGAATTGGATTTTAAGGAAACTTGACAAGCATGTTCAGAATTTCATGAGAAGTCAAAAATTACAGTCGATTGCTAAAAATTACCGAAGGTTTTGAGAAGTGGGGGGTTCTTACCGAAATTTTTCGATTTTATGTTGATGATATAATAAAAAAAATCTCCAGAAATGAGAATGGTACAGAAGAACTGAGTACCTCCACGAGTTCGTAATTAAATATCTCACCTACGTGCCAAATTTTACAGCAATCAGAAAGCAAGGAAATTTTCGTCAAAAATTTTCATAAAGGAAAAAACTTTCTGACTTCTCTCAAAAATTGTAAACTAATTAATCTGCTCGGATTTTAAAGAAACTTGACAAGCGTGTTCAGAATTTTATAAAAATCTAAAATTACAGTCGGTTACTAAAAATTTCTGGAGGTTTTGAAAAGTGGGAGATTACCATGGGGGTTGTTAGCGCAACTCTGAAAAATTTCCTACGTGTATGGCAAATTTGTGGCGTGAAAATGATTTATTAAAATTAGAAATAGATTTAATCTGTCTCCTTGATTCAAATGCGCCAAAAGCTCAAGGAAATTTTCACCCTTTGGTTTATGATTTCATGTTTAAATGAAAGCTTTTCAGAACTTTTGCCCTGTTTTAAAGCTATGCCCTAGAAGTTTGGGCATCTTAGATTTCTGCCTCTGCGGTCCATTTAAGTAATAAATTTCCAATATTTCATAAAATACAAATTTTTGTAAAATTTAAACCTCGATAACTTCCAGAATTACTTTATTACAAAGACATCAATTTAAACGACAATTAATGGACTTTCAAATAATGATAAATTAAAGTCTTGGGATGGTAAATTAAAAAGCTCAAATTTCTACCGTTAATAAGAGTGAAATTAAAATTTCTAAAGCTTCAAAATTAAGAGATCAAAGTAAAAACTTACAAACTGATTATTATAAACTAAAACCATAAAAGCTTTTAGAAATTTTTAAAAATTCTTGAAAGTTACGCAATTATTCAATCGATTAAAATAAAAAAAATGCTAAAATCATTTTGAGTCAACGAGAGTAGCTCATATCGCTGATTAGGCTTTTGTTTGTACGTTTAAATAGTTAAGAATTAAATTTTTAAACACCAAAACAAACAGAAAGAGATTTCCAAAATTTTTGTTCCCTTTGAAAACTTTGGCGCATTTTAAAGACTTTTGCTATAATACGCTAAAGAATTACGGTTAACGTAAGATACGTTAAAGACCAGCAATTACTATTAGTTTCAAAATAATGGAGTGTGAAAGAGGAAAACGAGAGTAAAGAAGGAACTGGATGAAATAAGGAGAAGTGGCGAGGACCGTAGCGGTAATAATTCGTGGTAAATGGTGAATGTCGTTCGTTGGCACCGTACCGTTTTCTTCGTTGATTTATGTAAGTATCGCGTGATTTAGGAAGAGATCGGAGCCCGCATCATAAATAGCAATATTATTTATTAATACGCCATAAACGCTTGTAATCTGTCGCCTCGTACATTGTACGGTCTGTGCGCACGCTTTGCAATTACAAGAACTAAGAACACGAGAAGTTATTAAGTAATGCGAGGACAATACCGGAAAATTATTAAGTGCGGCTATTTATAGAGTATGTAGGTACCTTTAATATGAACCGGTGTGTTTATTAACCGACCCGCTTTTAATGATTCCATAAAGCCCGATATTTATGGTAATTTCAGGGGCATTACCACGCTCGTTACCATTTGAAAAATGCCGAAGACAGCCGTAAATAACCCGCTAGTTAGTTTTAGAAAAGTTCTTTGGTTCACCGGTCGAAATTGTGATTTAAATCCTCCATCGTCCGGTTCACGTGGGTGATTTTAATTTTACGACACGATAAAGTCGAGGGGGGAAAATTTTCATCGCCGGATACCTTCACACAGTAACACACTGGCGATGTCGGTAGTGAATCCACAGGTGTCCGCCACCCGCCCACGCCGATTGTGTTCCGGCCGCAAGAACAACGATGTTAACACAAAGTGACACGGGACATTATGGGTATTTGGTCGACGATTGACTTAATGGGGTTTTTCGAATTTTATTGGTACGTACCAACGATGACGACGTGACCGAATGATGAAGGGTAGTAAATGCCGGTACAGTTCCAACGATGGTGGCGGAACTGGTATTTGCATTCGGTGGTGGCTAGACGGATACCATCACCGACTGCCACCATTGCGTCCGGGGAAGATCTGCACATCTCCCGTTGGCGGTCGGTCAAACCGGGAATACGGCTGCAGAACACTTCCGAGCCCAGCGTGATCACACCATAAACCCTGCAACAAAGAAGCAAAAATGCTGAACTATCGACTTCAGAAATTTGTGATTTTCAAAATTTATTTCTAATTTGTATAAAAAAATGAGTTTTGGAATGTCACTTTAAATTCCGAATATTGAGAAATTACATAAAAATTTTGTTAGGTCTGTTGAACACAGAATAAAAATTTTTCTAAAATATTTCTAAAATTTCTAGAATTTAAGTTGAATATTTAATCAAAAAAAAATTAATAGAAATTAAAGTCGAGAAGTGAGAAGTGAACATTGTCGAAGGACCGTAGAAAAGTAACTAACTTTGTCAAAAAATTGCATCTGCATATTTGCTATTATCAATTTAAGTGGCGATTTTGGTTTGCAGTTCAATTTTTAAAATCGATAAATGCAGAACTCAACTGGAATTTCAGCAATCTAGAATCCGTTGTCTACATGATGCATTGATTTGAAAACCGTACGAAATAGTTTCTGCGAACCATTCAGTGTTGATAAAATTGTCTTTTCCTGAAGATTGATCATTACTTATCAGAAGTTAGCAGTTTATGAAAATATTAATATAGGAATTATTTATGAAGAGATCAGAAAAACTGGTCTCTTCAGTACCTTCCACTTTTCCAGTCACTAACAGTAGTTTATGATTTTTGAAGAATTAAACTTTGGAGAAGCCATTATTCACATAATTTTGGATCCTCAAGTTAATTTTCCTGAATAATTGTTTACATAATTATTTAAAGAATAAATGACACTAAATTTTAACATCTACAATAAAATTTAACCTCCAAAAATATGTAACTTTTACTTAAGTTGTTTTTTTATTAAACAATTTTATTCTAACAGGCAATAATTGGTCGTAAAAACGTGAATTACATTTAATATTGTCATAAATTCGATGGGCAAAGTTATTTTAAAAAGATACAAAATATGCAGAATTGCTACAACCGAGACGCTCATAACTTAAAAATTCTTAACACGCAATAAAACATTTCCGAGATACTTTTATTAATATCTCAGTATTCGAAATGAGTCACAATTAACCCAGAAGGTTAAAAAGGTGTCAAGGCACGTCATTTACTACATAAATTTCTTGTAATTTATGACAAGTTTTAAATTCAACATTCCTCGAAAGAAGAACGAAACCAAAATAGCGATAGTTGAATTGACTGTAACAGCTGTAAAATCGTTTTACTCTACCTCAAACTGTTTATTTTTAAATAAATAAAATTCTCGTTAAAGTTTTAATTTCGGACTGTAAATCTCGACCCAGTTTGGGGTTGAGAGAGGATCCCAACCGAATACACAGTGGACAACAAGGTAAGAACGTGACATTTGGTGAAAGTGAACACTATAATTGAAATTGAAATCCTCCCTCAACCCTAAAGTGGGTGGAACGCAAAGTTAGTATGGTAGGTTCAAATTGTATTTTATTTAGCTTTTGTAAAATAAACCGTTAGAGTATAGAATATGAAGACATTTAGTTAAAACAAAAAAAAATTAAAATGCATTGTTTAGACAGATAGAACAATAACCAAATTTAATCTTATTACGAATACCACTAAGGATTTGTTCATTCAATTGTTGATTTTTTTCATGGAATTAAAGCTTCTTCAGTCCACTTTGCAGTGACATGTTTTATTGCTCTTCGATAAGTAACACCATCATAAGTAATTATTTGCTTTTCAAAAAAATTACTAAAATTTGATTCCAATTAACTGGCATTAGGGAGTAGAGAGTCAAAATGATATTTACTGAACTGTTTCTAAAGATATTTTGATTGTTTTATTTCAAAAAAAAACTTTAATTATATTATTATTGTCTAATTATTCTTCTATTTGTTGCTACTTTTTTTAATCTGTATAAATTTCTACCCATGTGATTATTTTATTTCAAATTTGGGCAATGAATTATTAATTATCTTCATAATGTGTTGTGGATGACAAGAACGTTTAACTTCATAAATGGGACCCTTGCCTCAGTTATAAATAAATTTGGTTGCCTTCAGGCGAGTTGGGTAGCTAGCTTTAGGTAGAAGTTAGAGTGGAGGTGGTAGCTCAACCGGGTAGAAGAGTACATTCTCTCAAAATGCTCTGATGGTTACTACTAGCGCCTCCACAACGGATTAGTTTGGGTGGTACACGTACCATACGCCCTTAAACACGAGTTTTCTTTATTTTTAAAAATAAACTGTTTTAGGTAAGAAATAAAAAAATTAGCTTGGCTGGAGAATAGTTCTCTATGTCAGGCAAAAAATAATTTTTCTGCGTTTTGTAACTTGTACACTTTGTAAAAAATATTTTCTGATGTGGCCTCAAACTTTTTTCTAAATTTAATAGTTGAAACAGGTGAAGTTTGATTCTATTTTAACTAACGTTGTACATTAAATCGATACACCAAACTCTTATACATGTAAGTCCCCTATTGACTGCACTTAATTTTAATCGGACATGTTCAAAAGATAAACACAGAGAATCAAATAACATAAAGGACCAAGTTAAAAAGCTTAATTCAGTGTCAGATACCTCTCCGCAGCAACTTAGCTGAAACAAATGTAATAAATAACTTAGGGGCCGCTAAAGTGAACTTCAAGAACTTTAAGTGTGGCATTAGGGGATGAAATTGACGGAGGATAAAAATATAGACTTGAAATCTGCAAGCAAAAGATAAAGTTCACTTTTGAAATTGGAGATAACATTGTGAAAGTTCTTCGGAGTGAATTTTTCCATTACCATTTATAATATAGAAATTATACCAAAGTTATGGCTTTTTTTTACTTTTGTCCCACACTAATCATAGAATTGCTACTCCTGAAATACACTGAAACTGAAAGAACTTTAAGTATGTACTTCTTGCTGATTGTAAGCACATATTTTTGGAAGCTTCCGATATTTAATGTTTATATTCACGTTTCAGTGACAGAAAAGTAGCGAGGTGTAGAAAGACTTATGTAAATGTTCAGAATCCTCGACGGTAATCCTTCTATAAAATTGATGGTTCCGAGAATAATTGTTGAGCCGCATATAAGGATTAACATCTACGCCTGAAACGCGGCGATCAGAAGCGGGTTGAGTAAAAGTCGAGTCTGGACATAAATCAGAGACTGAAAGGACGATCCGATATCGCTATCAAACTATTAAAACTAAACGACTGTAAAAGATCAATAAATTACGTGGTCTCCTCTATCTCGTAGGGCGGCATGGGAGGAGACCGTGGGTAATTAGAAAGCGTATAACCGGCAATTAGCATGCATTATCGCCTTCGTTTGTCGGAAACCCAATGGGAGTACATGATGTATCGGCCAAGTACCTAAACAGTCTTCCAACAAACATGCAAATCACCAACTTTAATAAATTTCGATCGAATGATAACAAATACGGTCGGAAAACTGGCGTGGTGCTGCGAAGGTTGGCTTCGATGACGGCTCAATTATCGTTGATTTATCTGCGTGCTAATCACGGGGGTCCCGGCAGCGTAGGGCACGACCACCCATGCATCTCCATTTTTTGGCACAGAAACAAAGCTCCGTTAAATTCGATTAACTCGTCTTTTTGTTGTTGAGAGAATTTTTTATTTTATTTTCCAATATTTTTGGTCTCACCCCTGTTGTGGTTATCTTGTTTTTAATATCACTAAACTTCATTTCGTAGAGCGCAACCATAATTTAGTTTACTTTCAAAACGATGTTTGAAAATATCTTATTTTTAAGGCTCGTTTTGGGGCTTTGGGCGTGCGGTCTCGACGCCCTAAATTCAAACAGCAAAAGTTGTCTCGCAATATTTTACGTCTTCTTAAACAGACATTAACTAGCAATTAATAATGTTAGCCGAAGACAACCAACAATTTGAGTTTGCCGATAAATTATGATTTCCTCGGAGGACCATCGCTGAAATCAATTGCGTGACGGTCTCGTTAGGTGGAATTTTCGCCACCCGTCGCGCCGTTGACAGCCCCATTTCGTCCGACCACGCTTTTATTTACCGGCCGCGGATGGGTGGTTTTCTGTTAAACCCGTCGATTTCCGTCTTTCTTTGTTTGTTCCCCGTTACAGTATCGAATCTTTCCGCCTATTTGGCAACGATCTGGAGTGTGAATTGAATAAATCTTTCTCTCCTTTTGAATTTGTTGCGTGTTAACGATGCCGACGACGAGGAATTCGACCTTGCTTCGCCACTATAATTTTCGGATGCAGCTCTTGATGGAACCGCAATTTCGACGCAGCTTTATTATCGATCACTTTAAGGGATAATTGGACGGATCACAGTCGATTTAATATTCGCTTAAGGTCCGGCACGTATATTATTTGCATGTTTTAAGCTGCCAGACTGTCATAAAATCCGTGACAAAAAGTCGCGATTCCGCTCAATTACCTTCGCAATATCCAAAACGGGTTCGCCACAACTAACCCTTAAGGGTTCGCCACGTGGTTTAAGCAGTAACGCGGAATTAATGACTGACTAGCGGTCGGGTTATTGTCGGTTTACAATGGAGAATAGACAGAAAATCATAAAGCTCTCCGGTAATTCTCCACCTTATTGCCACCTTCGTAAAGCTCGACGCTTCTTTATTGCTGGCAATGTTAGCAACGCGCAATAACCTGCCGTTTAACTCAACTCGATACCAGCCGCAGGACGAGATTGACCTGAAACAAATCCTGAAAAAATTAATTTTCATTATCTGCTTGTAAAAAAGCTTTAGTGCGGTTCTTGTTTATTTCGTTTTAAATTTAGTGGCTTTTTTATTGCGCTCTGACTTATAGGTAAGAGACTCGTAAAATTACAGCTCGCAGCGTTAATTTTTTTATGACGTTTATGCATTAACGACACGTTAATGTAGCCTCATATGACATTATTAAATGCTCGAAATTGTTACCTTGTTCCTCGGATCAGAGTGTTAAGTGGACACTAAAATCGCGTAAAAACATCGACCAAAATATTTTTAAGATGCTGCTAATACCAGAAATCGATTTCAACTTTTTTATTTAAATGGAACACCCTGTAATTTATTTATTTTTGGAATATTAATTGAATTTTGATATGAGTGAAGAAAAAACTATTTTCTCTTATAAACATCAACCCTGAACTTTCACATCGTCGAGATACGATTGTGGGACGTAAAGTTGCAGTAATTAAGTTTGGAAATTCTACTAGAGAAGGGAATTATGGAGTGAAATTTTTGTGCTGCAGGAAACTGTAGAAAAAGTTTTTTTCTCTAATGGAATTCGAAAAACAATTAAATCCCGTTCCTAACTATGTTTGGTATTTCTATCTCAATCAGTTATTTTCGAGTTTTCGTTCGGCCATCCTCCAAGTAGTGGAAATATTTCGAGAAAAACACGATTAATTAACGCCTTAAATAATCGCGAGCCATTAATTAAGACAAGTGTTCGATAAATTATGGCAACAGCAACAATTTATTATTGAGTCGATAACAGTCCAAAATCGAGAAGCACGTTTCCTTTGTAAAGCTACCAATAACTTTCAAATTTATGTAAATAATTTGATAACACATGGAAAATAGTGGCGACGTATTTACATAAATTCCGTTTTTAAGCCCCGAACAGTGTCTAAATGAGTCAACTCGTCCGTCTGGCTAACGGTAATTTATGTTCTTTGGGGGTGTGAACGCAGCTTAGCACTTATCCATATCCCGTGTCGTTATCAAATTTGATAACGATGTCGAATAAAAAAGGCAATCGTACGTTCGATGTCATGACGAAGAATGCGTGTCTTCTTCGGACCTTTTTATTGGCTTCTTATCTTTCAGAAACGGCCCTTGTTAGTGAATCGTTCAATCGTAGGAATAGTGTTGCTGCTTGCGGGCACGACGTTGAAAATTTTGCCGCCCATTATGGTCAGTTGGTTCGCAAAATCGGAATTTATATTTTATAATTGAGCTGTCAATTTTTCAAGTAATTATTAAATTTTATGAGCCTCACATCCATGGAGATCTCTGGGAAGACAAGCCAGTTGACTGGAGGCGAGACTCATCACAGGTTTTATTGTTTCGTCGAAGAACCGACCCCAATTCTTTCAATTTTAACTGCTGAAACTCAATACGAACTAGTTTCACTATTTAACTCGATTTCACTATAATCTCTTTAGATATCTTTGGAGGTTTTACTGTGAGAGTTCACACAATTGATTTTGTGGGACTGCGTCAAATAAATTTTGTTCATTTTAGTGAATTTTACTTAGATCACCTTTTCTTAAGATGGGTTGATTACGGAATCTTCAAATAGAAGTAATGTGGGATTAGAAAATAATAAACTTTTGTGTAACGCTGCAAGATTCTGGGCTGCCCCCCGATTTGGCGAAGCGAAGTTTCAAAATAATAATTTGTCGAGTTGTTCCAGATTTGTCTTAGCTTCACGTGGATATTAATGTTTGTTTATGTCGAGTACTTGTCCATATGGTAGCTGGCTTTAATTGACATCTGATATCTCCAGGTAATAAGCTTTGCTCCTTTAAGATTATCTCGTTTATGTTTCCACCATCAAGTCAACCTACATATGGACAAGTAAGTGGAAACACTGTCCAGTAAAGTATGTAAGAGTAAAAGTTTCCACTTAAAATGAGCTTAAAATCAGTTTTATTTGCACAATTTTACTGCCGCCACCGTGATAGCGACTTAACTGAAGCTCCTAAAATAAATCTCGTGAAAAAAAATTTGACCGTTTATATTGTCATCTTTGGCTTGTATCAAGCCCACACTCGCCCGATTTTATTTATGTGTTTTTAATGAGACATTCAAAGCCTGCTCGTATACAACATTTATACCATCACTCCTGTCAAACATGGTGGAGAAAAAAAATCGAATTTCGTGCACGCTCCATTGCATCCGTCGCTCTTCAAGCTCGATTTAGGATCGTTCAATTAATTGCGTGGTCAAAATCTTAACGTTTCTGTACCGTAAAAACGTATAATAGAGCGGCTTCCCTTTGAAAACCGCCCTATTGAGGTGAGAAGCTATTGTTAAAACACAAAGATACTTCAAAATCGAAACCCTCTTTTCTTAATAAAAAGGCAAACAAACGAATTTCTAGATAGGCCCGAAATTATAAATGTTTCACTATTAAAATTAGCTCTTGGTTCTCATAAATGAACATGGGTGGTAACGCAACTGGAATGGTTTGCTCGAAATAGATAACTCCATAACGGTGGACATGATTGTATGACGCGATGACACGATAAAGTCGACCATTGTAATGTCATTTAGGAGCGTGAATCTCCTGACTCACACCGATTTAATTATCTGATGTCAAGAGCAAGTGGGTTGGGAGCTTCTTTACAGCCTCAACTACCGGAGCTTTTTGGTTTATTGCTACACGTCCTGACGCCAACTACCGATTTCATTTAGATAAAACCCCGCGGACCTGTTAGCAGCCCCTGAAAGCTAGCTGTGTTAAGTCCGAAACCACACATCAATAATTATCGCTAGTAAGTTAACACTGAAGCGAGAATTGATTCAACGTTTAGTGGTTTTGTATGCAAATCGTCAATTGATGGGGATGCAAAAATGTCGGTAGAGTACTGAAAAAGATGCGTTTCAAATGATTTTGTGGATACTTTAAGATGAAACTAGTCAGAAGTGTTGCTTATGTCTTGTGAATTCTAAAGCTAAATCCGTAAGTCGTATAGAAATCGTACAGTAGGTATGGACACAAAATGCAAAATTTAAACTAATAATATCACGAGAAAGCTACGATTTTGTAGTATAAGGTGGCCAAAAATTAAAATATTTTCTGCATACGTTCTATTTCTAAAATATTTAAGTTTGTTTTGACCGTTTTGTCTGAAAATTAATTAATTTTGGCACAGTTTTTGCTTTACACATTGTTACGTCAATTGTGGTTGCTAAAATAAAAAAAATATTTTAGTAAAATATGAAAATTTATATTAGGATAACGATAGCATTTGAATGAGATTTTTTGGAAAAATATTTAACGAGATATTAATTTAAATGTAGAGCTATGTTAAGAATTTGGCAAATTTACGTGTTCTTTTGAAACTGTTTTCGCAGGAGGTGAAAATAGTGAAAGACAAATATTGTACCATTGAAAGAGTTTCAAAGAAATACACAAAATGATTTTAGTTGCTCAGACTTAAAATTAAAAATGCTCCAAAATTATGAAAATCGATTCTGTGGGTAGTTCAAGATGAACATATATGCAAGTAGCCAGATGTGTTACTTGTTCTTTATGGATTCAAAATTCGTAAGTGGTACAGAAATCGTACAGCGCCTACAACAAAGTTACGATATCCTAGTATAAGATGCCCAAGAATCAAAATATTCTCTGCAGACGTTTTAATTTTTAAATATTTAAGTTTGAGGTACTGATAAAGAGTTATATCTGGATAGCGATGGCATTTGAATAAGATTTTTTGGAAAAATATTTAAGGAGATATTAAGTTAAATGTAAAGCTATGTCAAAAATTTGGCAAATTTACGTGTTCGCTTAAAATTGCTTTTGCAGGTGGTGAAAATAGTGAAGGGCAAATATTGTACCACTGAAAGAATTTCAAAGAAATCCACAAAATTATTTTAGTTGCTCTCAGACTTAAAATTAAAAATGCTCCAAAATTATGAAAATTGATTCTGTGGGTAGTTCAAGATGAACACATATGAAATTAGCCAGATTTGTTACTTATTCTCTATGGATTCTAAATTTGTAAGTCGTACAAAAATCGTACAGGGCTTACAAGAAAATTACGATATCCTAGTATAAGGTGTCCGGGAATTAAAATATTTTCTGCAGACGTTTTATTTTTTAAATATTTAGGTCTGAGGCACTGATAAAGAATTCTATCTGGATAGCGATGGCATTTGAATGCGATTTTTTGGAAAAATATTTAACGAGATATTAATTTAAATGTAAGGATATGTCAAATAGTCTGCCCGTCATATTCACATCTCGCTGCAAATAAAGGAAAAAAACTGTTTTTGCAGGAAGTGAGAATCGTGAAGGGTGAATATTGTACCACTGAAAGCGTTTTAAAGAAATCCACAAAATCATTTTGGCTGGTCTTAAAATTAAAAAAATACTCAGAAATTATGAAGATTTCACTGCCATGTGTGCATATTTGGTTGGGTTAGTTTTAATGGTTGTAGGTTCCCATAATTCTCCAAAATTGGGTTTCAAACAATTTATCATCTGAAGAAAAAGCAACATCACGAAATCATAAAGATGCAGTTCAGCGAATTGCTCGGAATTAAATTTAAAAATCGAATTAAAGCGTTAATAAATGATTTGGTTGAGATTCCCATTGTGTAAATTCCCATTAACACTAAAAAACGATTCGAAAGAGGAAGTTTAAAAAAATAAGTTTTCAGAAATCGAAATAAATTGATGATATTAAATTAAAGAATGTCTTCCGGGACGAGACTTGGCGGGTCCGGGAAATTTTTCTAGAAATCGATTCGTAATATTTACGATTTGATCAAATTCATCGAACTCAAACGCCATAAATATTAATCATAACTGGAAAATTGTGATTGTTTGGAATTTTGCGCTTTGTTAGTTACAAGAATTGATGCCTGCAGCGCTGCATTGTACTGGTCTCAGAAAATCTGCAACCAAACAGAATAAATCAACGCAAGTTGCGTAATTATAGGTTACGCTTTAGGTAAATGGCAGTTCCAGCGGTCCCAAATAACTATTTGAATACTCAACCCCGGTTGCGGTCTTTTGAAAATTGGTTGGGAAAATCCAGTGGGATTGAGAAAAAAAAACCAGTTCAGATTTATTGCGGGTGCAGACAGGTACAATAAAACCATAAAATTTCGATAATTCCTCTCTTAATTGGTTCGTATTCGAATAAAAGTTTTCGTTTCATTTTTTTGAGGCGTGGAGATTTTCGTGACGTGAGAATAAGACGTGAATGTTTTAATAGCCCGGAGCCGCTACAATTCTTCCATTATGACATTACAGTGTCTGAGGTATAGATGTAAACGACCTGCTGCAGTGTTTACAATTAGCCCGGCATTTTAATGAATATTTCAGGTAAAAAACGAGCCAGTTTTCGTAATTGAATGTGCCCGGGGCGCGGTCGTCATAAATCATAAAACAATTTTCAGTTGAAGAAGTTATCCCGAAGTATTCCAGGTCCCGTCTAGTTGGTAACTAAAGAACCAGTTCAACTTTTTGCTATTGAAGACGCTTTGACATGTCTGAATATATTCATCGGACAAATGTTACTGAAACGAATCGGTCTGTTGCAGGAGAGAAAAACCTGAAATCATTATAACTCGTCGAAATTTCGTTTTGTTCGGATTCCTGCTGATCGGACTCCGGGTTTACTCTGAAATCGTCGTAATTTAACTCGAGTACTTCAATGCAAAGCGTAATCAGCCTAATTCGAATTCATTTATTCCACTTGTTTCTTTTTTATGTGTGTCATAAATTACATTGTTGACTCTCCAACCTATAATGTAATTTGTAAAACCTGTATCACATAATAAACATAAACGTTTCATGTGCAATAAAAAAAGACTGAAATGTTGCAGCTCAGTAGGAATGTTTTCCAATTATTTTTATTCAGCACTGATAGAAAAAAATTTGCCAAAGATTCACTATGAATCAACGATGGCCGTTCTGAGTCTCAATCACCATCCGCGGTTTTATTGCCACCTAATTGACTTATAATGACTTGGTCCGAAATTATTACTGCGATAAACGTCTTGCACTTGCAATGAAATGAGATGCGAAATTTCGAAAATTCCCACCAGTACAATCGTCTCGTTATTCTAACGAGATCTTTCCGACTGTTCTTTGCGTCTTCGTTTCGAATTTTCCGTTTCGTATTTCTTTAATTCGTAAAAAACGACGGCCCCAGTGGAAAGAAGAACAGTTAGTTTCTATAATCACTTTCTAATGTTCATAAAACACAACAATTCTCATGTCCTGTCACGCGAAGACTGACAAGTTCGAAATGAAGAGAAGATAAAATATAAAATTATTGGAATGGACAAAAACATGTTTGTAAGAAAAACCATTTTTATTGCTGAAAGTGTAAATTTTGGAGTTTTGAGTGGCTGTTTAGAAAAAACTTTCGAAGATACTGAGGGAAAATATAAAATTTGGTTCTTTAATTTCTGCATCTTCGGGCGGATGGCGTCCTGAATCGTTTTGCATGCTCGGAACTAGCAGTGAAAGTGCAACTAATCAATGTCGCTGCTAGACGAGACGAATGGTCCAACAGCTAAGTTGTGACATCTATAATCGCTAAATTTATCATAATTCCATAATGAATTTGACTGTTGGCGTTGAGGTAATAAATCCCAATCAAACAGCAGCAGTCGACGTAGATAAAAAGCTACAAATAGAACTTAATTAGAATCTGACCAGTCAACTGTTTGGCCGTGCAAATCGTTGACCACTATTAACAACTATTAGCAATTGAAATGGCAGAGATAATACGATTATTTAGTATAAAACTACAAAGTTGTGCCAGCAGCATGAGTCACAAAGATAAGACCAACTATAAACTTTTTGTAAAACATACGAATTGGCCAATTTACATTGGATATTAGGAATACATTAGAGAAGTACACGCAAAACTCAATTAGGCACGTTTATGGGATGACCGCAAAAAAATTGGCCGTATCCGAAAATACCAGCTGGATATCGACATTTATACTAATTTAATATTCAAAACATCATCGAGACTGTTTATAGCCCCGCTAGAATCAGTTGGAGATAATTTTAGCGATTTCATCAAAAACTTTACTGTAAGATAACGAAAACTGAAACTGCGGCCCTTGCTATAAGTTTCAATATCGAAACGATTTCGGTGCTCTCAAATAGTGTCATTTCTAATTGGATTGGATTTATTGCTTTCAACCATAAAATTCCTAGTAATGGTTTTCGACCGCATTTTTCAATCTTAATTTTCTTCTATCAGACGTTCATCCTTTGGTATCCTAGGAATTCTAACCACTCACCTCACGCAGAAGGACGAGTCGCCCGAATTCTTCACATCAAGTAATTCCGGAAGTTGATGTTTCGATTTAAATTAAACATGGATAGAATGAAATTTTTGAATTGTTAAAGATAAAAATTGAAGATGTTGCATTGAGTTTGATGGAATTTTGCCGTTCCTACTTTCGTAGTTGATTACATCTTTGGTATGATGCATGTTTAGTCATTAAAATGGCTTAAAAATAAGCGCATCGTAAACTCGGAGAAATTGTTTCGTTGTTTTGTTTCAATGAGCCACAATAGCCATCCTCTACGGCGTAAACAATACATAATAAATAAAATTTACATAAGTCGAATATGTAAAAGTATCTTAATAACTCAAGATATTTATTTGACCGTACCAATTATATTGTTGATTTAGGATTTCGTTCGAATTGACGTTACCTGTGTCTAAATTCGTAATTTTTGTAAAAAATCAACAACTTGTTTGCATTGACATTTTATATAATTGTAGATTTTAACGGAATTTTTTGCACAGACCTAACATAGATATGGGAAAATTTATAAGATGAAAGTTTTTTTTTTAGTAGATACGTACTCAAATTTCTCATTAAAATTAACGGAACTCTATTCAGAACAACCAATTACAGTTTAATTACACTCATAACCCAGAACAATGGGCGGAGTTCTAAATATACAGTTAAGGAAGTTAAAATATTTGGCTGACTTGTTATTTTAATGACACAAATTGTAGTTATATGAATTAAATTGGGTAACTGTGCAATTTATTTTAGAATTCATGGTAAATTGAAGTAAGTACCTTCATTGTAAAGTTTTTATTTATGAAAACAATTTTGGATAGCGATAAACAATATTACTAAATGGTAAATCTTGAAATTTTATTTTATATTTTTATATACTTGTATGTGTTGTTTCTTTAATCACAAGAAAAGTGTTATTTAGATAGGGTAAAGTCGCCCATATTGAACCGGCGCCTAAATCAAACCTTTGCTAGTTTTCGAATTTCAAATAAACTCAGAGACATCCAAAACCAGCAGTCAATGTAGAACATTTAAACCTAAGTTCAGTAGTGCACTTCTTTGCGGACCACATTCTTGTCAGTTGACTTTCTGGGTGCAATATTGTTGGTCCTTAGCTAAGAGGATTTGGAGCACGGACGCAAAGTAAGCAAAATTTTTGTGTAGCTATTTAATTTTTCGGTTTTTCAATGAGAGGTTATAATGTAAGTTGACTAGTGGTTGCCCAAATTCAACCCAGCAGAATATTTCAAATTCAACTATGGTTCAATTTGCGCAACTCATTTTAGAAGTAATTTTTATTTTTTTATGTAAATATCAAAACGAGATAATTATGGGAAACGGTTGGACATGTCCGAAATACAAATAAAATATCTAAAGATACGAAGAAGATTTTATGAAGAAATCCTACAATCGATCAAAATTTCGAAATAATACTTGCAGAGCGTATAGTGCAGTTTTCGGAATATCTTCTTGGATTAACAACACGCAATATTTGAAAACTTGCGTTCGATTTGGTGGAAATTAATATTCCTCATCAGTTCAACAGAGAGAAGAAAGTAGCGGGGGGAAATAGTACTACAATTTCATGAAGAAGCATTGAGATGTTTTGCATCAAATTGAATCAACTTCACTTAACAGGATGAAAAGATTCAACAAAGATAATATTTGCAAATTTTTTGATTTACTGGAAAATTTCTGTGACAACCATAACTTCGATGCCACCACTATTTTTAATATGGACGAGTCTGCCAAAAGTCTTGCCAAAAAGTGTCAAAAAGTAATCACTACCAAGGGGTGCAAAGCTGTTGTTTTTGTGGCTAGTGACGAACGCGGTATTAACACAATAATGGTCTATTGCGTCAGTGGGGCTGGATTTTACGTGCCACCTATGAAAATTTTTAAGCGTAAAAGGCAGAACTAAGTAATGGAGCTTCATCCGGTAGCAAGATAGAAATATCCGATTCAGGGTACATCAATAGCAAACTTTTTGTAAAATTTTTACAACATTCCATAGCTTTTGTTTATTTTCAAAGGATAAAAAAGTTTTTCTCGTATTGGCTGGACATACCACACATTGCAAGAACCTCGAAACTCTTCTTCAAGCTAGAGAAAATGAAGTCATTTTAAAGCAGTTGCCTGGTCACACGAGTCTTCGCCTCCAACCTTTTGACAGGTCTTTTTTCAAATCAATGGAGGTGTACTACACTTAGGCATTAAAAAATCGTTAAGGTGTAATATAGGACGTACAGTCACCCAATATCAAGTAGCAGAACTCCTACGAAGCATATGGAAGAGCAGCCACTATTAAAACTGATGTCAATGGTTTTAAAGTCTCTGGTGTTTGGTCGGTTCAAAGACACGTCTTTAGGGAGTCTGATTTTGCTGCCTCTGAGGCTGTTATGTTGCAAAATGTTCATAATAATAATACCACTAGTAATGAGTCTAGCAAAGATGGACTCTTATCAAGTTTAAGCGATTCTTCTGCATCATTACCAGAAAGCTGCTCAATACCTTTGCCAGAGACACCAGAAATTAATTTGGCAGCAGCATCAACTACCAAGTTTAACGCCTCCTTATCGGTTAGTTTAGACGAAATCGCACTCTTGCCTGCGCCATCAGATATTGAGCACTTTAAGAGAACCAGGCGTATTCAAAAGGCAAGAGAAATTAGAAAAAGTCCTCATAAAGGAACCCTTGAAGCAACTGAGAAAAAGAAGAAATACAAAATAATAGAAGAGGCTTTGGAAGATTTACTACCAGTATTAATGAGGTGGTACTGAGAGGAGTATGAAGTGGAAAATGTAGTGGCATGATTCAATGCATGCAATGCAACTCCTGAGTATACTACAAATGTGTGGATGTAATTGCAAATAGAAAGAAATTCTATTTCAATTCTTGTATTGAATAAGTTTTGTCAAGAATTTTGTTTATTATTTTATTTTTACTCTTAATTTTCAATATGTTTTCTGTTACTTATTTTTAAATTTATGATTTTATTAGATTATTCAATTAAACATTTGTTTTGGAGCAACAAATAATAAAATCTTCAAGTCAAGATCACGTAGGTTTAATATAAAAACCTGGTGGTTCAATTTTTGAAACTAATTTCCTGAATTGAAGCATTTGTAGACATAGAATCGTAAAGAAAATTGCTAAAAGCTACTGAATAGCTACAATTTACTTCTAAATCTTTACACTAATTTTCATTTAAACCGCGAGACGATTTTTGCTTTTACTCCCAAATTAGAGGCAGATTAAAAAAAATGGTTCAATACCCTACAAAGATGACTTCGAACTGTAAGGAAAAATTGAAGTTTTTAAAAACTTTAGTTGCCAGATTTTATGACTTAAGACCACATAAAAATTCTAGAAAAATTTAAAGGGGATGAAAAGAACTTGAAAAAATCAACATCCACATTTCTTTTGCAAATACTTTCCTACGAATAACACTGGTAGCGATAATTGTTATTGAAATATTTTTTTTAATTTTAAATTTTTTGAATTGACAGAACGTACTAATTAAAAAAATACTTATAACGTTATTTAAAAATAGAAATCAAAGATCTCATCAAACCACCAAGAAGACGTTCTTCGATAATGAATGGCTGTCAATTTGTCAGTTTTTCAGCAAGACTTCATTCTTCTTCATCTCTGACTCAGCATCTAACAATAAATTTTTACATGAATCACGACCAAACCACTTGTTCTTTAACTATCTCGAATCATTATTTTTTTGTTTCTACCAAAAATTACGCACGATACTTCCAATTGTTTTCAATAAATAAAAAGGATTATCCTCCATTTTTATCAACTGAAATCCAATGAAGAAAACTATTAAAGCTAAACACAAAAGAATTTTATCTACTCGATGTTTACATTTAACGAGTCATTTCTAAAATATTCGAGCTTAGAAAATTTTAAATTTAAATTTTATTAGGTAATTTATAACTTGCCCCAGTTTCTGCCTCAATTTTGGAAGAACAAAAAATTAGCAATACTTAAGTGAAGTCGATGGTTCGTTCAAAAATAATTATTGCCACAATTTCGATTGCAGCTTCCGCTTTGAAACCGATTGCGTTTCAGTGGTTTTAGAACAAAAAATTGTTGTAATTCCGTTTTTGATGTTTACTTTGATTTGTTGTTGTTTGGTGGCCTTGTAGTTTGTTTAGGTTGATAATTATTCTAGGAAGCTCCTACACCCAAACCTAATTTAAAATCTTTCGTAGATACTGCTCTACGAGTCTACGTGTTAATCGCAAATTTTTCCGCAAATTTTTGACCAATTAATTGTGGCAATAAAAATGTTTTTCCCCAAAACACGCTTTTATAATTTCTAAATATTTGCTCGTTTGCACAGAACCCACAAAAGTGTTCTTGTACTAATTTAATAGCGAGTTGTTGCGTTCGACCTAATACCAATATTTATTTTCGAAAATAGGTCAAATTTTCCTGCTTCTAGTCAATCTAAAAACGTTTTTTTCTCAATTTTAAACTTTCGTAGTAAGACGAAAAAAATTTTTTGTTTTTAATATTCACCTGATAAACAACCCGTAGAGAACCACATGCACAAGAAGTGCGAAGATTTTCCGAGGAAAACCACTAGGGCGCATGCTGACTCCTCAGCAAATTCATTTGGTCAGCACGTCCACAACACATCACTGTACATCACCACACCAAAAACCATCAACATAACACATTTTGAGAAAAATCGAAAAACGTTTCCTCCTCACACGCCCAAAGTCAAACTGTTAGCTCGCTATCTAAAAAAAAACGACCACACGACAATTCACTTTATTTGATATGCAATAAACCACATTGTTTGACAAAGTTATGACAGCGTTAAACACCGTCAGGATTTACGCTCAAGTAAGATCCAACCCTAAAATCGACATCGCGACCACAGCGGCGGTACTAGGTAGTGAGTTTCGCGTGCGTTTTCAGATGCGGATGGACCGATACTTGGTCAGTGATGCCGAGTACTCCTGGTGTCTGTATCACCTGCTTAACGTACCTGAGAGAGCGACCAATCCAGGACCTCAATACCCCACCAACCCCACTTAAACTACATATAGGTGATAATTAATTAACTCAACTACACGCCGGATTCGACACCACCATTACCGGAGTTTCCAGGATTTAACTAAGAACCGAAGCGAAACGATCCAAATAATTATTAATAAAATTTAAATTTCTTGAATACATTTCAAATTAACTTTTTGCGATTATGGTTTGTGGAAAAATTATTCACTTAATAATTATAGGAAAATTATTGCTTATGTTATTTATTCTTTGATCAAAAGTAAACAGGAAGAGTTATTGCTGTGATCAATGTTCGAGCGTTAGTTGCGATTTTTGCGGACAACTACTTGTAAATCACGACTTGTAATTATAAGTATGTATGTTATGTTAACAAGTCACCATTAATTACTTTAGTCGATAAATGGGTCGTTCAAAGCTGGACTCGCACGCCTTTTCCATGTTTCAATTGTTGCGATAATTTGAAAGATTTGGTCCTAGGGCGATGTAATTATGGAAGTTGACCGGATTTCTTATGTGTCACGCTTCAGCCCCAGCGTTGCTCCTATTTCGCCGTTACCTAAGGCAAGAATTCTCGTTTTCTTTTCTACTTTAGAGATTTTATGAAATACAGTGGCGGATTTGCCTATGGGAACAGTGGCGCCCCCTAAGGAAAGGTTTCTCCCTTTTCATGACTTTGTTTCTTTGGCAAATTGCGTCACACAGTAGAAGAATGCTAACAGAATTTTGAAAAAAATGAAATTTTGAGGCCTTAAATATAGGTAACAAGGATTTCTGGCGTCCTGAATATTAACAGAATAAAAAATTGTTCATCAAAAAAATCTTCTCACCAATTCTGCTTCAAAAACAGCATACTAGACTCTCTTGCTTTACAGAAACAGGGTCCCCAGAAGAGTAAATTCGCCATTGTGTAAATTCGTTATTATGGCGTCGAAACTTTTCCGCAATTGATAGTTTATGAATAAAATTTTTAGAAAATTATTAAGATAAATGGAAAAAAAATTCAATTTGCCTCTACGCAGAACAATTTTGTAGAAATTACATTAATTTTTATTTTTCTTTGTTACTTGCAATAAGATTTATTTATTTCAACAAATGTTTTCTTAATTCTCAAGTCTTTAAAATTCAATCGTGACATGATCTTGTCGTTTCTTCTATAAATTTTACACAAGCATCTTTTTTTAAATAAGAATTTTAATGACGTGTAGTGGTGATATTTTGCATCATCAAGAAAACGAGTTTTACAATTTGTAAACTTCATTCCGTTAAGTAGATATAAAACTAAATAGTAGAAAACAAAAGTTCTTCAGCTGTAGTCCATAAAGCCACATGAGGTCGGTCTATGGTATGTCTAACACGATCAATTGAAAATCAATTCTACAACTGAAACTACGCCATTCACTAATGTTTTTTGTGGGATGATTCAACGATCACGTTTTGGTAGTCTCTAGATTAGAAGAGTATTAAAATATTTAAAAATTCTTATGCAACGTAATATTAAAAAACTCGTGAGAATTAATAGGATGACCGTTCTATATGGTAAAAAGGACTAAATAATTGATAGAAAACATTAACAACATTAAACTTGAATCAAATTTTGAAATTGCCAGTGTCATTTCCTTCTTCAACTGAATTTAGATAGAAAAATATTGGCTGGTAATCTTGGTAATTTTTTATTTTTTTTGGAATGAATCAACGATTACATTTTGGTAGTTTTTAGATTAGAAGAGTACTAAAATATTTAAAAATTCTTACGCGACGTAATATTAAAAAGCTCGTGAAAATTAATTGAATGACCGTTCTATATCGTAAAAATGACTGAAAAATTGATAGAGAACATTAACAACATTAAACTTGAATGGAATTTTGAAATTGCAAGTGTCATTTCCTTCTTCAACTGAATTTAGATACAAAAATATTAGTTGGTAATCTTGGTAATTTTTTTTTAATGAATCAACGATCACGTTTTGGTAGTTTGTAGATTAGAAGAGTACTAAAATGTTCAAAAAGTCTTAGGCAAAGTAATATTAAAAAACTCGTGAGAATTAATTGGATGACCGTTCTATATGGTAAAAATGACTAAAAAATTGATAGAAAACATTAACAACATTAAACTTGAATCAAATTTTAAAATTGCAAGTGTCATTTCCTTCTTCAACTGAATTTAGATACAAAAATATTGGTTGGAAATCTTGGTAATTTTTTATTTTTTTTGGAATGAATCAACGATCACATTTTGGTAGTTTTTAGATTAGAAGAGTACTAAAATATTTAAAAATTCTTACGCGACGTAATATTAAAAAGCTCGTGAAAATTAATTGAATGACCGTTCTATATCGTAAAAAGGACTAAAAAATTGATACAAGACATTAGCAACGTTAAACTTGAATCAAATTTTGAAATTGCAAGTGTCATTTCCTTCTTCAACTGAATTTAGGTACAAAAATATTAGTTGGTAATCTTGGTAATTTTTTTTTTAATGAATCAACGATCACGTTTTGGTAGTTTGTAGATTAGAAGAGTACTAAAATGTTTAAAAAGTCTTAGGCAAAATAATATTAAAAAACTCGTGAGAATTAATTGGATGACCGTTCTATACAGTAAAAAGGACTAAAAAATTGATACAAGACATTAGCAACATTAAACTTGAATCAAATTTTGAAATTGCAAGTGTCATTTCCATCTTCAACTGAATTTAGACACAAAAATATTGGTTGGAAATCTTGGTAAATTTTTTTTTATAAATCAACGATCATGTTTTGGTAGTTTTTAGATTGGAAGAGTACTAAAATATTTAAAAAATTTTAGGCGACGTAATATTAAAAAACTCGTGAGAATTAATTGGATGACCGTTCTATATAGTAAAGAGGACTAAAAAATTGATAGAAGACATTAACAACATTAAGCTTGAATCGAATTTTGAAATTGCAAGTGCCATTTTCTTTCTCAACTGCTTTTAGATACAAAAATATTGGTTGGTAATCTTGGTAAATTTTTTTTCGAATGAATCAACGATCACGTTTTGGTAGTTTTTAGATTAGAAGAGTACTAAAATATTTAAAAAAATTTAGGCGTCGTAATATTAAAAAGCTGGTGAAATTTAATTGAAGGATCGTTCTATATAGTAAAATGGACTAAAAAATTGATAGAAAACATTAAAATTGAATCGAATTTTGAAATTGCAAGTGCCATTTTCTTTTTCAACTGCTTTTAGATACAAAAATAATGGTTGGTAATCCTGGTAATTTTTCTGGCATTGGGAAACGCGGCCTTTGATAATGACACACATCGAAGCGTTCTTTTCATTTATTTAATGGAGTAAACAATGGACCAAATGAATGGAAACAACCGTCGATATTAGGTCCGGTGTGCATTTCCGATGAGGACACAAAGCAACGGAACTACAGCCCACAGCCCCTGTTACAACCTTTAATTATACAGATATTTAATGTTGTGAAGACCTAGATATTCATTAATAACCGACGGCGGAGCATAAATCATAATGGACAGATCGTACAATGAGAACCCTAACGAGATATTAGACGGCGCTACATCCTCGAGATGCATTAATATCGTTCTTCCGAAGATTAGAGCAAACCTTTGTAATGTGATAGTTTTGTTCGAAGATTGTCCATAATGTCAAAGCTATAACCGAAAATTTACGATACGTTTATTAATTTCCTCTAAAATTAAATTAAAAACCGTGACAGTTTCTCCGGATTTTTATGCAAATCGTCGAATTTATGCTTCCTCTAACGACCAAGAATAAATTAGGGCGAGTTTCGATAATTACTTCGTTTTAAGCGGTTAATTTCTTCATAAGAAACTTTCAGTTTCGTATAAGATCTCGAGTTTCGTTCGTTCTACCTACATCCGATTGACATCGAATCTCAGTTAACAGTCTCGCTTCTATCGGACATCTGATCAACATAATTCACGATGTTAACTATCTCGATGTCGGCCTAAACGCCAGCAGCACTCCAAACTAGTTATTAGATTCGTAGCAGGTTCGCTGTCTGCCCGACTATCGGGGTCTCCGCTGAAAAAACACAAATTCCCAAACCTCGCACAGATTTAACGAAAAAATCACCAGGCCTTGACTTAGACCACGAAATCGTGACCGTTTACCCATGAAATCGATTGTTCGAACGGTCCAATTTTCCCCACCGAAAAGATGAGGTGCTTTATTAAACTATGACGACGCGAAATTTTGTCAATGTTCACAAACAAGTTCGTTCACTCAATAGCCCGAAGGCCGCGATCACCTCCACCGAAATTTCAACCATAAATATGGATCTTACATGTGAATCACTGTAATAAGACAACCGAAATGTTGAAACACAATTAAATTTTTTACATTGTTATTATAAAGTCGTAAGTCATAGTTTTGGGAAATTGTGTGGGACCCGGAGTTGGAGTCTAATTACGTTAATGTTCCGAAACATTGTTTCAATGCTTCCTGGCCGCTTATCTCGTAGATAAAAATGCTTTATGTGTTTATCTTTGTAATTCATCATGTCGTAAACTCTCTCTCTAAATGAGTTGTTTGTCTCCTAATTGCGACGCATTCAAATTATTAAAATTGACCCCAAAACTTGGACAAATCCGAAAAGGTGGCCAATAATTATGCAATAAAATAAAAACTTTGATGGTTACGTCATTGTTGTGATGTTTTAATTAAATTAATTGCAGCGTTATTAATATTTATCGGATCGTTTTATGGTTATTTAATTTTATTCATCAATTGCCTGGGAAATTATCGCTACTATTGTGTATTCCGACATAATTTTGGCGAGCAAATTTCCAAATTAATTAACCGAACGTGGGAATTTAACGACACTTATTCAAATAAGGTCGTTGAGAAAATATTAACTGTCTACCGAGTTGGTGATTTATTAACAACCGTTCAATTTGCAATACCGACTGTTATTAACATTTAAACAATTATTGCAACGATCACCTAAATTCCTCGAGTTAAATAAAATTTTAACAACAACAACAAAGAAGATCCTTACCACATCCACAGGAACTCGGACCTCATCTTCGTTTCACCGTTTGCTCGGTCCCCCGGAGCGGAAACTCCGTTTAAAATCCGGGTTCATCGCGTTTCAGTGCACTTGGGCTACTGTTCTCAAGTACAACTTTACACCTGATACCGCGTGATGCAATACGCAAGCTTATCAACCCCTCCTCCGTTATCGTCGAATCTGTTGTCTTGCAGATGCTGCATTATTAAATTGCAATTATGGGGAAAATCCGGAGGGGTGTGTTGTTCCGTTATTTTTTTTTTCTTTCTTCGGGTGTTGTGTTGCAAAATACGGATATAGTTGTGCGGTCGTTAGGTGTAACGATTCCGGTACTGAGACCGCAAGTTTCGGATTACGAGAGGGATAAGTCTTTCTTTCTTTGTCCGAGAACGTGAGTCATGCTTTTAAAATACTGAGGTTACCCCAGATTTTATCCTCGGGTACGCTAATTTGATACAAACTGCCTTATTAGCCGCGGTTTGTAAAGAAATCTGATAGCTGGGACAGATGGCGTGTAACGGGCTCCAAGTTTCTGGCGCCAAAAAAAGAAGAAAAATACCAAACTGATTTATTGTGGAAAATTATAAAGTTTAGTGTAATTTATTGTTTTCGGAGTAACTCTAAAGGAACCATTTTGAGCGAGTTGCTGCCGTCGTGATGCAGCGTTAACCCCATCTCTTTCAAAGCTGAAGAACTAACAGATCCTTGCTGGTGCATTCCTGCTATAACTGCCTGGTTCTTCGAGTTATTTTCGCAAGCGTTCCTAATCGCCAGTATGGCCCATTGCATAATAACTTAAATACATAAGGAAAATACTGAAATAAACAAAAATTGGATAGAATGAATAAAATTTTGGGGAAACAAAAAAGTATTAGGACGAAACTGAAGTAATTTCTCGTCTTTTCCAATATTCAATGTGTCAGAAAAGTTACAGTTCTGAGGTTCAGCAATCTTGGCAGATTACTTAATACTGTGCAATGTTTTATCTAAAACCTCAATTGATATCCCAGACTTGTTGAATGGCGCAAACCTCAAGACATTAATTACTTTCAGTTATATGAAGTAATCTTAAGCTAAGCGATTTTTATATCAATAATTTTAATGATACGTAACACCAAATCAATTTGTGAAACTTCACACCGTTGCCTGGACTATTACTAACGTGCAATAAAAAAGGATACAGGGATTTCTGGCATCGATGTTGCAACAGTCCAAGATAACAGGAATCAGTTCAGCTTCTCTCGTCTAAAAATTGTAACAAATTTATAGAGGAATTTTCTAATGCAATATCTTTACCAAATCCTGCATAACTTTGTTCTTCCAACACAAGTTGCCTACTATCCTGATCAATCCACCCTTGAAACCAAACGCGGGATGTTGCTTAATAATTTCAGTAGGTTCCCTAACTTCAGACAATTTCTGAATGGAAGAAAAGCAATTTTCCGAAACTTTTCCTAACCGGTGGATATTTATTAACAAAACACCGATATTAACAAGAAAATTTTTATCGTTTTGGAAAACCTTTAAACTAGTTTCATTGGCACACAACGAAGATAACACTTCTAACATTAAAGAAACTTCATACGCCTCCAAATCATTAGTGGTAACAGCTGTTTGAAATATTATTTGACTTGAAGTTATAAATTTATCAGTCAAAATTTTAACAGCGGATTCCGGCCATTTTACGTCAATTTTCTTAATTTGTTTATCTCTTACAATTTCTAACGTGATTAATCTATTGTTCAAAGCAAGATTTTTGTAATTTTCCCAAAACCTATTATTAGTTAAAAAACTTTCCAATAAAAAATGTAGAAACTCGTTATCGCTTATTAAATTGTAGCAATCGAAAACTGTTCGATAAATCCCCGCATCGAGGCAATCCAATGATTTATAAAGAGACAAATTATATAGTAATGCAGAAGCTTCTTTGACACACTTTTTCATTTTTAACAGTTGATACGCAGATGTAATAAACAAGTTGAAAACTGCAATAGAAGCTGCTTCGTTTTGTACAATCAAATTGATCAGGAATTGTAGAACAGCTTGCAATTTATCAGTGTTTGACAAATCATGTGAAACCTTCACCATACACACTTTGACGTAACCCAAAAAATCCTCATCTACAGCTAGAAACGTCTGAACTTTTGGGTTAACAACATAATTGCGTAAGGCTATAAACAGTTCTTTCATTAGGTTTCTGACGTCATTATGCAGCGGTAAATGATTAAAGGATCTCAGCAAAAGTTGTAAAGCGCCAATAACTTCCTCCGAATGTGCAAATCTGCAATCAAAATTTGATTTTTATGGTAAATAATGGAGCATATAACTTATACCTTAAGGGGACCCCTTTAACATCTCTTTGAAGTTTGAAGGCTTCTTTTAGGCGCTGCGTCAGTCCTATGTAGTCGGAATTTTGCAAGTAATTAACCACAATGTCCGTATTGAAGTCTGGAGCTTCTAACGTTATTAATAACATGATTGATAAACTTAATATCTACTAAAACTAGGAAAAATTCAACATTTGAGGTTAAACGTCAGATTGTCAAGGTTATAACTATCTATATGTCATATGGCCAACTTAACAGTAAAGGCGCCAAAAATATATTTTTTCTAAGTTTCTATTATTATATATCTATTATTATCGGTGTATACCAAATAATTAATCTTATTAAGATTTTTTTTAATTTAACAATACACCACAATTTGTATAAACAAATTAAATTTATTTTAGTTTACTTGCTTAGGGTCGAGGAGGGGGTGTTGGTTGGTTGTTGGTTTCTTATGGTGGTAATAGTGACTGTCAAATTCTCAATATATTACAATTTGTCGGCACTTTTTGTATTTGTTGAAAACTCCTCAAAACACGATAAAAACAAGGTAAATCCTCTTTGTTTGCGTTACTTTTTGTCAAATTACTGTCAAAAGTTCTTTGCGAACTGTTAATAAAAAGTAATTTTGAAATGCACAGTCATCAACGAAACCTAACCTTAAATGCGTTTCTTATAGATGTTTCTAACCAGAAGCGAATACGACCGGGGTGTAAACACCTTCTCCCCCGAAGGTCGCTTATTCCAAGTAGAATATGCCATTGAAGCAATCAAATTGGGTTCAACAGCTATTGGAATTTGTACCAGTGAAGGTGTTGTTCTCTCAGTCGAGAAACGTATCACTTCACCTTTAATGGAACCGACAACTATCGAGAAAATCGTGGAAGTCGACAAGCATATTGGGTGCGCCGTTTCAGGTTTAATGGCGGATTCACGTACAATGATTGACAGGTTTATTGTTTAATTATTATAATATTATTAAATAACCAGAAACGTTTTAAGAGCTCGAGTTGAATGTCAAAACCATTGGTTTGTTTATAACGAAAATATGAGCGTTGAATCTTGTGCTCAAGCCGTTTCAAATTTGGCTATACAATTTGGAGATTCTGATGATGATGGTGCTGCAATGTCTAGACCTTTTGGAGTTGCTATTTTGTTTGCTGGTATTGATGAAAAGGGACCCCAATTGTACCATATGGATCCTTCAGGTTTTTTAGCTTTATTTTTGCATGAATGCTTGATTTAACTTTTTAAATATTTAAGGTACTTTTGTTCAGTTTGATGCTAAAGCTATTGGTTCAGGATCTGAAGGTGCGCAACAGAGTTTGCAAGAAGTTTATCATCGCAGCATGACTTTAAGTGAGGCTACAACTGCTGCTTTAACAATTCTTAAACAAGTTATGGAAGAGAAGTTAAATTCTTTGAATGTTGAAGTCATGACTATGACTCCTGGCAACTTGTTCCATATGTTTACTAAAGAACAAGTTGAAGAGGTAATTTCTAAACTGTCTTAATTTAGGTTTTCAATTAATATTAAGCGCTAATTTTATACACTTGTGGAATAAAGGAGTGTGAAAGTTGATCATTGTAAAGGGCCACGTCTGTCTCTTTCCTAACCATATTTGATCACTTCCTAATTATCCTTTCTACTTTGGTAATTGAGGGAAAAAACGTAATGTTCATTTTTTTAATTGTTAATGAGAAGACATCTGCTTCCTGCTGTTCTCTTGAAACCCTCATGATTTGATGAACATAAACAATTATAGTTGGTGCCATGACCTATGTGAAAAGGTAGGTAATTGCTGGAAAGTAATGTTACCCTCATAGAAAACTAAAGTAGTTTCTAATGTGGGTAAGGCGTTTTAAAAAACGGGAAGTCATTTCCCTTTACTTAGGCAACCAACTAAACACTTGGAAGTTAATTTTAGGACAAAAAATGTGATATGAGTTTCTCCCCTACCTCCTACAAATATCTTTATATATATGTATCTCATTTTGAAATATTTTCTTGCCTTTTAAAGTATCAAAATAAAAGGTTTTTCATTATTCTGAATATATAGACGCAATCATGCAATTAATAACGTTGTGGGAATTACCAAGTCATTCTGGTGAAAAGAATTAACACAATTTGAATTTTCTATAGACGGACTGAAGAAAAAATAGGAAAAGTAGTCAATTGGGAAAATATAAAATTACCGTAAACCAAGTAGATATGTAAAGTTGTTAATTCTGGAAGATTTTCTAGAGTTAATTGCTAATTGTTTTTTGAAAATAATGCTAAATGAAAAGAGTTTGATCAATTATGACTAAATTGGTCATAAATTTTCGAAGAAACGCCCCTAAAAAATGTTTTTCTAAAGATTGTCCATTTAAATAATTTTTCCACATTTTGGTTGGAATTGATTAGATCTCAAGTTCCGTTTCCTCCCAAACCCACGTGGAATTCATGATTTTTTGCTGTTTTCAGGTTCTGGTGAACGAGCAACTAGTCGATCACCCTTCACTACCCTTGAGAATTCCTGCGTTTTGAGTTGAAATTCTTGTCTCTTCAGATTATCGCCAATGTTGAGTTGTGTCGTTTTCACTATATAATTCGGTAATTTGTACCCATGTAATAAACACCTAATTGCGTTAAGGCTATAATCTCAGTCCCGGACAGATTGCATTTTGCAAATTGACCTTATGCAGCCTGTTCGTTCGGAAGAACCACGTGTTCCCCGAGGCCGACGAACAGGATTTTTATCCAGCTGCCCTTGATTAACGCAAAAATTTATTCAAATTATTACCGAAAGCGAGAGTCGGAATTTCGAGTGTAATTAGGTATTTCGTCTTTACGACGTTGATTAAAGTATTACCGGGGCTAGAGATTAGCGAATAGCGGAACTTGTGAGGTGGAACAGCCGCCGCTCTTGTACATCTCCGGGCGTAGGGCCGTGGCGCTTCGCTCGGTATATAGCGGCGCCTGGTCTCGCCTGATAGGGGTCCCAAGGGACTCGCTTTGTGCCGCTAAATCACTCATTAAAGCGCTCACCCCTCTCGTGTCCCCAATCTCGCAGACCGCGATGCGCCAGCCTGTCACAAGTTTGCCAGCCAATTTCTGAGAAGTTGCCAGGGACCAAGCCCGCGCCCCACACATAATTTTTTTAAAAGCCCTCTCATTTTCTTCACCGTACGTTTTAATAAATCGCATTCTCTTCGTTTTGTTTAAAGACATCAAAACTTATCTAACAAACCTAAACATCAACTCAATGTGATGCTTCACTTTATAAAGTTAGCTTACTTACGGTTTGATACTTATGAAAATAGAACTATCTTATTAAATTAAAAAGACATCTAACAAAGTAAAATTTCTACAAATATGTAATTAAGAACTTTAACTTCTCAATTGTAAAAATTGAGAATTAGCATAAGTTTATATGTGAAGGACCAAAACGTGATTCGAAACTAATCACAAATGGGGAGGCGTCAGATAAAGGATCTAAGAACGTGCATTTGTTTAATTTTGGCAAATTTAACAGCAACAATAAAAAATTAATTCCAAAATTTTCAAATTTTTAAATGTGATTATGGCTTTTCTTATAGATTCTGCTGAATGTGATGAGGAAGCGGATTTGCGGAAGTTTACCATTTAGAGTTGCGGAAGTGGAGGTAGAGAAATCTTCCTCACGAAGAAGAAGAATAGGTAAGTAATAATAAGTTCAACCATTCTAGAAAGTCTCAAATTTCTTTTCTGTCTTTTTCATTTTTAATTGCAGGTTACTGATCAATTTTGTTTGGTTGGAATTACTAATAAAGCAAATTAATTATTTGAACTATGAATTGTGGAAATAGAGTTGAAGACAAATGGAATGCTTGAAGCTTTAACAAATTACTTGTAATTTTATAATTCGCACTAAGTACTTGATCGCGGCCATGAATGGCTAACTAAACACAGGTTGAAAATCCACATAAAATTTTGACCTGTAATTTCGTGTTAATTAAAATTTATGTCTTCATTAACAAGAGACTCGCTACCAGCTCGTTTCTTAGATATAGTCTTGGATATTGCAGTAATTATCGTTGCGATGGCCGCGGCAATTTTATTATTATTTTTGCACAATCAAGTCGTATACAGTTGAAAACGGTAGACATGCTTGCACCTCCCTAACAGTAATTAGAAGATAAAAACTAATCATTAAGTGAAAATGAAAAAAGTCAACATCACGTCGATCTTTAGGTACACCTGCACTTTTCAACTCTACCATAGAATTAAAAAATTGTAAATCACGATAATATCAGCGGCATCCATTACTTAACAGAGATTGCTCCGGATTAATAACGACGAAAATTCCACTACAAGCCGACGAAAACAGCTCAGAATCCCTTCATTTACTGTAGATAGCGAAAAATGCATGCAATTTGAATTTGGCCTTAAGGGCGCGGTATCAAAATACCTCCCTAATCGAGTCATGCGCTTTTAAAAATTGGGTAACTAACGAACCTCTCCGTAATCAGGTGTGTGCGGTGGTAATAATCATGCCCTGTAATTTGAGTGTATAATTCGCGGCATTTTACTCTCTTTTTGAATTTTTGTATCAATGATGGCAAGTACTAAAACGCCTGAAACAATCGATGCAAACAGTAGACTGCTTAAATATTCAGCGCACATGGTCACAAATCAAATTACTGTTGTTAAGTGACGATGGAAAACTCGAGAACGGGTCTCTCTTTAGATCCTTCGCGGCTCAGTTACTATAAAGGCTGTACTTTCGACTTTTGTAATAGTTAATGGTAATTTTTCGCAGGCATTTTGTTAGTTGCATTTTAAGTCAATCTTTGATCCAAAACCTCAAGAAATTTAAGTCGCTAGACTAAGCTTTTTAGGCTTCTGCTGAATTTTATAAAATTATAATTGCTTAACTCTCCAAATTTAAATGGGTTACGTTTCTTGTGCTGGAGACTCGTTTTGATTCCGCCCCTGGAGATGATTGCGTGCTCCACTTGTTTTCATGTGGATAAATTGGAAAAACCTACAGGCAACGGGTGTGAAGACCCTTCAATGGTCGAAACCGGGCGCGCCGGCTGATGGAGAACAAAGCGTGTTGGTATGAACCCGAAGTAGATAACCGCGCTCGGGCGCTTCAGCGGGGTTAAAAATAAACGGCGGCCGCTTTTCAATTAATGCTCAAAAATGGAAAATCCTCCTAAACCATGCACCATTTCACTGAAACCAGAATCAAACTGTCACATGCATAGCGGCCCGATCAATTCTCCACTCTGTCCGTTTCCCATCCATCTTCAATATCCTTTTGGTCGTTTCCTCTGAATGAATTTCAATTTACGCGATGTTCTGATAAGAACTGGGCGAGAAGTGGCGCGCCGTTGGGGAAGCTCTATGGCGAAAGCTTGACGTCAAACCGGCAATTACCAAGCAGAAATCCGATGTCTATCAATCCGGGTCTCCGGGGAGGCGCGGTTTTCGGGAGCGCGCCCGGAGTTTTAGTTTTCACACACCGGCCCTGAGGGGCGTTTTAAGGTCGCGTGCACGGGATCGACTCCACTGATGCGATGACAATGGACCCGAAGTGGTCGCTATCTTCGGTGGACAGGGCATCACCGGGGATTCCACAAATTGAACCAATCGCAAACATTGAGTGGCTATTGACAATTTTTAACAAACCCAAGAAATTTGTCAAATTTCGAGAAAAGAAGCAACGACCTGTTTGCGAAAAAAAAAACGAATGTGTCGGTATATAATTTACTGAAGAAAACTTAAAAAGGGTTTAACACAACAAATTCATGTCCAGCCGGCCCTCTTCGTTATTTTGTTGTCATTATTACGTTCAGCCCTTTGGCGGATTTGCCCCAAAAAGAAGGAAGCGATTAGTAGAGTGCGAGTTAAAATTTGAACAGACCAACAATTTCGCGTCCAGGTGCCTGATATTAACTTATCAGCAACGGCGGTAATTATTTAAATAAACACAAGAGAATTTGCAGAAAATCTTCAATTTTTCTACTCGACTTGCTCGCTTTCCCCTTTCCACATTACGGGTGTTATGTTCCAGTAACTAACTTAATTGCTTGATTCTTAATTGGGAATAACTATGGCAAACGCACAAATCATGCAGGTATGTTTTTCACCTCCAGGTGATCCGGAGTCCGGAGAATTCCGGAAACTTTTACGCTTCGAAGCTTTCTTAATGTGTTCAATATTTTTTCGTTATCGAAGAGCATCTGTTGCTAGTTTCAATTAACTAATCACGTCACATTTATATGAAAGTTTTTAGAAATTTTGCTATGCTTCGAATTAATTGTATGACGGATATTTTGTTACTTATTTGAGTGTGTTGGGGCGTTTACAAGGGGTTCATGCGATTAGGGGATGTTGACATGTTGGATGACACTGAACCGCTTTGGGACCTTTCCGATAAAACTGCTAATCTCCTCTTGCCACACGCACATCTGCAGGTTCGATGCTTCGAAGCACATTATCGTTGCGTTATCTACACAATCAATTGGAGATGTTAACTAGACGGACTGTTTTAGCAAGCTGGCCCCCAGGTATTAACGACTTGGTGGCTTTAAGCGAGTGCATTTCACGTGTTTAGGATATCGCTAATTTGTCTGTATGAGATAATTACGGAGCGCGATGGACATTTTGATTGAAAATTGATCGGAGCTTTAATGCAACATGCATACTAATTCGGTAGTAAAACGCGGAGCTTTATATTACGGTGTTTGAAATGACAGACGGAGGTGCTGCGTGAATTCAGGCAATTTAGGAAAAATTTTCAATTAAATAATTCGACTCTGTCTGTAAGTTCCAGATGGGTTTATGCAACGTAATAAAACGACAGCGCTAAGTTGAAAAATGCCCTGAACTTTTTTATTGCTTGGTGTATCACAAGTCGTCAGGAAATGGGCGTAATTGCAAATATTTTAAAAGTTGTAGCGCTTTGGGACTTTTTAGTTCCAGCAAAAACTATCAGTTTTACAATTTTTTTCGTATCGATTATAAAAACTACAATAAATTGCCTATCTGACGACATCGAGAACAACATGTAAATAGTTTTAATTTATGCGTTAAAATGAACACAAACTTGAACAACTTTCCAAAGCTCGGGGTTTACTACTGCGACAAAAATATTATCAAAAAAAATACGTCACCGAATTCTTTGGTCTTTACTCTTCCTGCTAATATAATCGAATTTTCTTAGAAATAGTTAGCAAGGTCTGGAGTTAAAAAGTCCGAGAGCGTGTTTTTTTTTCCTTTTTTGGGGGAAATTAATTTATTTATTTTAACTTTTTAAAAAAAATTATTTGTGTTATAAAAATACTATTTACATCATTACCAATCCTTTCAGCACGAAATTAATATTTTCAACTGCAACTATAAAAGTACCTAATCATTAAGTTATTAAAATTTGGAAATTTTATTACTTTACATCCGCCTTTCATTTGAAAATCGTGTGTTGTTGAAGAAACAACTTAATTTGCTAATCTTAATTAGAATCACTCATCACTTGTCGGTTTTGCCAGTCGATAATTGTCATTCCAGCCCTGACCGGTTTGAATAATTTTTATCTTTACCACGACTGAAAGTTTGCGCACATTCGTTTGATTTGTAACATTTGCATGAGAGCTTCTCGATTTAATTGTAAACATGCGGGAAATTTAGATTAAACGCGTATATATGTTAATCACGGTCACCTGCATGCAGGGACAATTTCAATCGAGTTTTGCGTATTTTTCGAAATGCCCACGACATTAATTAGAAGAGGCATGTGTATGTGAATGTGTGGTTTCTAATACAGTCCGTGACCACAATTAGATACAGATGGACGATGTTGAATAACTATTATCTTCAGTCGGACACTTTCTCCACAACTGTTCCAAATCGAAACTGTACACGTAGGTACTTACATGCGAGGCAAAATAGACATTGTGGGGGCATTAACTTTCCATGCCCACTAATTTTCTTTATTGCTGGAACCAGATTACTAATTAAGCAATATTACTTTCGATTTCTTGAACTTTCTACGCATACACTAATGCTCCAATAATAAACGACAAAAAAAAGGAAACAGACAGCGTTACGTAGAAATGATTTATTATAAAAGTAGATAAATTATATTAATTAACACAGTTCTAGGTAATAATACTGCACGCTTCGTGGTTTCAAAAAATGAGGAAATGAATTTATCAGAGAGAAATGTCGAAACGAAGAGGTTCTTTCATCAGCGTGTGTAACAAGCACAAAAAAGTAAAAAATAGTAATTACATAACAAATAACGAGCTAACAACAATTAGTGGTGGTACCCCCCGTAAGATCCCTCGAAACCACCATGTTGTTCATGGTGCGAATGGATGTTAACGGGAATGTGCACGGGAACCTTAACTGGATACGGTACTTCCTTCTCTACTGGGTACGGTACTTCCTTGATGACTGGATAGGGCTTGTCGACTGGCACCTTAACTGGATAAGGTACTGGTTTTTCGATTTCAACTGGCACCTTCTTTTCGACGGTGTAGGGTTGAGGTACAGGTACTTTAACGTGATAAGGTACTGGCCTAGGTACTTCAACGGGATAGGGCCTGTCGACTGGTACTTTAACTTCGTAGGGTACTGGTTTCTCGACTGGCACTGGATAATGCTTTTCTACAGTAACGGTGTATGGTTTAGGTACGTGCACAGGGTACGGCCTATCCACAGGTACCTTAACTTCGTATGGTACCTTTTTCTCCACGGTGTAGGGTTGAGGTACTGAAATTTCTACCTTAACTGGATAGGGAACTCTCTTTTCGACGGTGTAGGGTTGTGGCACGGGCACTTTGACTGGAACTGCAACTTTCTTTTCAACGGTATAAGGTTGTGGTACATGTACTTTAACTTCGTAAGGTCTGGGTACAGGTACTTTGACCTCATAAGGAACTTTCTTGATGACTTCGTAAGGTTGTGGGACGATGTAAGGTACCTTAATGTATTCCTTGACGTGTACGGGCACTTTCCTTTCAACAGTGTAGGGTTGAGGGACTGGAACTTTAACTTCGTACGGTACCTTCTTCTCAACGGTGTAGGGAACGTGTTTGGTTACGGTATAGGGAACTGGAACTTTTTTCTCGACAACGATAGTTTTAACGTGTTCGTGATGGTGTCCGTGATCGCCGCCTCCGTAACTGCCACCTCCGTAACCGGCGTTTTCGTGTCCACCGAATTCAATGCCGCCGCCTCCGAAGTCGTGTCCACCGAAATCACCACCGCCGAATCCTCCATGATCGCCGAATCCAATGAGGCCGCGTTTTTCCTGTTTCTTGGTCTCCTGCGTTGCCTCTTTCTTTTCAGGCTCGGCAGCTAGAGCCACGCACAGGCACACAGCGCTCAGGAGAATCTAAACAGAAGCAAACAATTAATTAAGAAAATCACGAAAACGACACTTAATTATCCACAATTTGATTTAATTCCACTGTAATCACTGCGTTATTCACTTGTTTTACACCGTAAACGTATGGGAGCTGTACTCACCAAGGCCTTCATGTTGGGGAGATGTGGAAGGCTCTGTGCTGTTGAAGCCGCAGCCGGAGGCTTATATATCCGCACTCGCCGTACTTTCTCATGTGCAACAGTCGTTCACCACCAGAGGGTTTCACTTCCACATCCGCTGGATCATCTTATGCAATATTTTTCAAATTCTTTCGGTATTATGCAGTTTGATCGCGCCGACGATGGAGCTACATTTTGTTAAATTATATCATGGAGGTTTTGTGTGGCGAAGAAATTAGGCGAAAACTTTTTGTACTTGTAAGTGATTCAAGATTCTGGCTAAATCATTTTTAATGGATATTTTATAGGTACTGTTTTTTGATATCGTATACAGTGAAGGGGCAGGTGGTTGGGTTGTCCGTGATCATTAAAAGCTCATGCATGCAATTTTGGAATTTTCTCACTGGTTTTGATGACTATTTTTTTCGTAAATCAGATATTATCAAAACGAAATTACACCTTGTTCGAAATAATAATTGCGTTATGTTACTTAAACTGCTTTACAGTATTTGCATATATACCCGAAATGCACGAGAATTTGTTGCAATTAATTTATTAATGTCAGGTTCGTATCGCGTTCGGTTGTAAACATTCCCTTCACTCATAAATCAACGATATTAAGCAACTGCACGCCAATTTTAGCGATTATTTTGCAAACTGCAATTTTGGGCAAAAATATTTTTTCTTTGGCCAAAAAATTTGTAGATTTGAACTACAACCGAAATCTTCTGTTATTGTGTTTCACGTTACGAAATAATTATTCTCCATTAAAAAAAAAATTTTTGACAATTTTTGTATAGGTAGGACTTAGGTTTTTATTCAGATTTTTTAAATTATATAAACAAAACTAAAAATATTTTTTATTGGTTCTTGGAGAAATTTCTCTTTTATTACGATTAAATTTTTAAGGCAAATTGTTATAGAACTTTATACAATTGAATCGTAAATTATATATAAATTGCGTTACATAAATTGCTACTACAACTACGTAATGTCTTTTCAAGATTGTTGCAGCGTTCTACTATAAAGTAGCAAACTACTTGTAAATCTAAAATGTTTTTTTGAATGCCATAACGTAGTAGCAAGAATTTAAAAGATATTTTGAATGATTTATAAAATAGTTAGGTTTGATAGTTTAAATGTTATAAGAAATTACCTTGAGAGGTAGAAAAGTTCGTAGAATGCTGGAGAGCCTAAAAAGCTTCAAAGCAGATTTCTTGTTAAAAAATTTCTGAAGATTACATCAGTGGGGTCTTATAATATTGAGAGATAAAAAATCTTTAGACCACTACCTGAAACATGGAAGGTTAATCAAAACCAAATTGGAGTAGTGCTATTACAATTACCATTGAATGGTACATTTTTTATTATTATGTACTGTATTAACAAAAAATTTTAATTAATTAGTAAAATTTTACACTTTCTCTTATTATATAAAATTTTAAATTAAATTATCTAATATTCAGCAGAAGAACTGTCCGAATGAGATTTTGAGACAATACTTTTCAGATGGTTCGAATCAAGAATCAAGAAATTATGTCTTTATCAACAATGTTATAAGTCTAAAATTGTGTTAGTTAAGATGTTAATTATAAGTTTAAAGTTATTTACATTTAAAGCTGCAACAGTGATGTAAAGATTTTCTTAAACTTAATCACTAGGGGGAAACTTGCGTCTGTTTGCATGCAAAAAAATTTCATCAACATCAATTAAAAGTAAGTTGAGATGTGGAAACAAAAATTGGTGACAATAAAACTACTTAACTGAAGGTGAAAAGATTAGAAGAAAAATATGAAAGAGGCGTTGCAGAAAAGAATCTGTCAAGATTGTCAAGAAAGCAACTTGCAAGAAATGATAACTTTGTGATTGCTTGCTTTGACTTGCAAAAAGTTCTTCAAACTCTATGTGGTAAAATCAATTTTTTCTAAAAATCAAAATTGTCTACGTGTAATTTTGCAATTTTTAACTGAACTAGAAACAATTTTACCAGTTAAATGTCCCAACAAGAAAGTTGGCTACGCAATTGAAGCACTAATGACGCTACTATACAACATCAATAATAATTCTTTAGCGCTTCATTGTGCTTCAAACCAGTCCCCAGGAAATAATTCCTCAAAGTACATACCTGGAAGCTGGCCACAGCTTTCTTGTTGTTTGTTGAAGCACAAATGACGCTACTAAACAACATCAATAATGCTTCTTGAGTGCTTCATTGTACTACAAGCCAATTTCCAGCTATACTTTCAGCTTCTGAAAAATAGGTCCTCAAAGTACATACTTGGAAGCTGGCCACAGGTTTTTTGTTGTTGAAGCACAAATTACGCTACTAAACAACATCAATAATAATTATTTAGCACTTCTTTGTGCTTCAAACCAGTCCCCAGCTACACTTTCGGTTTCTGAGAAATAATTCTTCAAAGTACATACCTGAAAGCTGGCCACAGCTTTTTTGTTATTTGTTGAAGCACAAATGACGCTACTAAACAACATCAATAATGCTTTTTGAGTGCTTCATTGTACTACAAGCCAATTTCCAGTTATATTTTTGGCTTCTGAAAAATAGGTCCTCAAAGTACATACTTGGAAGCTGGCCACAGCTTTTTTGTTGTTTGTTGAAGCACAAATGACGCTACTAAACAACATGGCAGCGCCATTTGTGCTTCTATACCACAAAAGCTGTGACGAGGTTCCAGGTATGTACTTTCAGAATTTATTTCTCAGAAACCAAAACTGTGGCTGGGTTCTAGTTTGAAGCACAATAAAGCACTAAAGATTTTGTATAGTAGCATCATTAGAACTTAAGTTGCTTAATTTTAACAAAAATGAAAAAAGGTCTTGAGCATGACATTGCTAGCCTAAAATTTTTAACGGTTGAGTTGTGTAAATTTTTTTAAGATAAGCTACAGTGATGAATATGGAAAAAATTATTTGTAAGATTGTTAAGATTTCTAAAAAAAATCAGTCAATATCAGTCAAGATAAAAAACAGTTCCTGCGTTTCAAAAAAGAGGAAAAGTACACAAGAATGAAATTCTTAGCATACTTCTTTGAATTTTTGAAGGTATTGAAGTACGCAAATTTTACAAATATATTACAGGGTGAGAAGTTCAGAATTATTCTAAAAGCTTTCTGAAAGGGCGCTGTATTTTCGAAATTGACCAATTAATTTTCAGTAACACTGGCGTGTCTACAAATATTTTCGAAATTATAACTTTATGTTGAATTCAGTGTCCGTTATAAGTTTCATATTCCAATTAGCTAATTTTAATTCGAAAAGACATTTGCTCTATTACTTAATCTTAATTCAGAAGTTCTATTTTACTACTTATGACACTGTTGTTGTCAATATGCGACACTTATGTAAATTTCGGTAATTAGAAAACCATAAATCTGGGCAGCCATAAAAAGGGTGGAGTTTTGATTCAAATGCCCATATTATTGAATCTAGATTTAACGATTCAATCACAGTTTGCTCTTATAAAGTTGTAAAACCGGCCATTAACTCGCTAGTCTTTTGGCCGTAAACAATTATTCCAAGCGAACAACTAGAGCAAAAGTGTACAAGTTGCGGTAGAACCGGTCTTTAATATAATTGCTACAATTATATTAAGCGAATTAAATTCATGTGACGGAAAGAAACAAGGAAGAACTGAAAAGAAACAATCGCCTTTAGTGAAAAGCGCTGCTTATACAACGCTAATAACAATTAATAGCTGCGAATTAGTGTCGGTAATGATCAGGGGCGTACGTCCAAAAATTTCTATTTCCGAATCAATTATGGCTCATGTAATTGCCGAAATTACTAATTAATTTGGAAGTTCGACCATGCAATCCCCCCCCCCGAATTATACTTTATAATGGTTGAAATAAAGCGGTCTCTTAATTAATTTTGATATTTTCCAATTTGGAGCTGAAGCGGTGCGTGATTTCAACTCGGCCAACGTACTCCAGATTCCTATTAACTTGTACGGCATGAATTATACAACTATTTTGCCACTCTCTAAATCGAACAAAATATAAACGCGGGAGTAAAAGTTGCGCGATAAAAGGGAACCAACCGAATGATGGTACTTACCTTCTAATTAATTGCTCGTATTACGGGAAAGTGGTGAATCGACTCGAAGAAATGCCTCGAAGCTCATCTTACATAATTCGGTACGTGTTTACATTTCTTCCGATCTCGTTTAAGGGTAATTAGCATAAATTCCAAAGCGTTCACCACTTTCTTCGGTTCGGGAGGGCAATTAAGCTTGTTGTTGAGGGGCAGCTGTTGGCTGCATTTTTACCTGGACTCCGGAGTTTTGCGCTAATCGCAAAATCGGCTCCTGAATTTGCTGTGTTTAGTTAGTGACGCGACTCGGGTGGCGGCGCTCTTTAAGATAGCGATAATTTAAACACGTCGATAAGCAAATTGTGCTGAGTGGAATCATAAAATTTTTATGTGAGGAATGATTGCAGGTGTAAATTCGGGGCAATCGTCGAGCTTTTAATGATTCAATTTCCAAGATTAATTTTATTGTCGGGGTGAAACCGTGGAAACCGACAGGCTCTAATTTCTTGAGATATTTTGCATTACGAGTTTGCAGCTGGGCTATATTTTATTTTGTGTGAAGGTGGTTGTGTTTACCTTTATCCGTCTCCTTTTTTCGTTGATAAATGAATGACAGGTGGTGGTGGTGGTCAAAAATTGTGTTAATTTTCACGTAACGTTACGATTTTTTAGATTGAGGTCCAGATGCAACAGTTGCTAGTAGAAAGTATCGGAAACAGATCCTGATCATGAAATTTTACGGAAGTGGACGGCTTTATAGCGGATTACGCAACGATACTTGTGAACACGATAAAATAGTCAATAGCCAGCAGGAGAGGTAGAGATGGCGAGTACTGAAATGGATCTGAATGGACTGAATTTCGTAAGAGCATTCAAAAGAAAATGAATAGTGAGTTGGTTCAATGTTAGAATTGTAATCCTAAAGCACTTTGTTTACAGAACTATTTACATAACTTCCAAACTTGCGATGAGGAACAACGCAACAAACGAATATCCGTCATCGGACTCACAACAATGATGCTCGGCCACATAAAGCTACAATGTTCTTCGCTAAAGCTCATGACTGAACTCTTGTAAAATAACTACGTAGCTAATTCGATTAATTATTTTAATTATAGAAAATGTTCATTATCAAAATGCGGAAACTGTGAAGCTCACAAATATGAAAAACTGCAACATCCAGTTTCAACGATATTCAAGCAATTTTTGATCCTCATCATACTTATCATCTTCTAACCCCTACCCTGTACTCCTACTTTATCTTCTCTCTACCACATCAGAGTTCAGATTTCATGGTGAAGCATTGCACAAATGCCACCTATAACAACAACAATGTAGGTAGTGACGACATATTGGGCAAACGTTGCTTTACGCCAATTATCCCAATTGAAACTTGCATTCTCGTTATTTACTAAACAAATTGCGGAAACCAAAATCTAGGTCGCAAACAGATCTAACTGTGATCACGAGTTTATTACTCGATAACGGCAATTTATGTGAAAGATATCATGTGTTTGGATTTGCGATTTTAACTGTCACGCTTAATGCCTTTTTGGGGAGTCAGTGCTCGTTTGTTTCGGCCAATTTCCCATCGGAATATTCATCGTGATAACGAGTGAAGAAAACAAGAGCGGAAAGAAATAAATAAGTGGAAACTAACGATAATTAAACATTTATAAAGGTTGAAAACAAGTAAGGCAGCACTAATTAGAAAGATGTAGTCAGGCGACTCTAGTTGAAGCAACCCGCATACCTCTCAATCAAGGGTGATTGTAATTAAATTGAAATAATAAATTGCTTGCGTATTAATGCAATAAACATCATTGTTGCAGACATTTGTTGCGTTGTTGAAAAGTTTGTTGTCAATTAAATGTTACGACAATATTTTGTAATCGGATCTTTATGAATTCGAGTCTCTTTGCTTCAAAATTAAAATTACTCGAGATCAATAATTTAAAAAAATATTATTTAGTAGTTTGTGGATTTTAAACGAAATGATCTACACAAAAAGTCTGCACCCTATTTGGTTAATACAGAATTTAAATTTCTTTTGACTAGGGCTATTCCATTAGATAATACTTTATAGTATTAGAGTTTAGAGTTAAATACTGCAATGCCCCATAGTCATTTCTAGATGCTGTGAAAATATCAAAAAGTTACGATTTCAGATTTGTATCTTCTGTGTTTCACTATATTTTTCTAACGGGTCATGAACTGTATAAGAAATTTCTTCTTCATAAATTTTTGTTTCGTAATATCTAATTATTTGTGTTTCAAAAAGTAAAAACAAAACTAACTTTTCCAACAATTTTGCGTATCTGTCCGATGAAAGTGATCTTTGAATAATTCATGGCGACAAATTACTTCGTTTGTTGTTTACAAACGTATCGTGTGTGTGGTGTTGTCGCCATTGAAATAATTTAGTCCTAAATATGTAATCCCAATTAATTACGATGCGTGTGCCTAAATAATAAATTGTCGACGAGATCTTTCCGATTGATAAACCACCCGGTTCTCAATTACACCGTCAGGTGTGTTCCCTTAATAAAAATTCAATATTTTTGACGAAATCGTGTTATTGCCGAAAAATTTGTGGCAAACAATTCACTTTCGCATCCGTGAAAGTGCTCAATAATTATTTCGATTTTATTGTTGTCGTTTTGCTATAATAATAATTTGATTAAGTGTCAAATTACGAAATGAATCGGTCGATCGCCCAAAGTGAGGCACATCTGTAAAGTTAAACATCATAATTCATTGGATAAAGCGATGACAACGTGCTGTGGTCACGGATGGTGGTTACGTACCGTTCAACTACAAAGGGTGTTAACGACAAGTGCGATATCGGTGATTTATGATGGTCGCTTTTATTTGGCCCGATTTGATGGAGAACGACCCCATTAAGGCGATGGTTCGCAGTCTTTAATAAAGAGGCCCGGTGTATCCGGCTTATCAGTCAAAATCAGCGTCTGAAAAGTTACATCTCTTCGGCTTGATGGTCGAAATCGAACCACTGGTCGCTTTAAAAACCGACTTAATTTAACATCAAGATTAACTTGTTGCTATTATAGCCCTACTTAAATTATATTTTAATTAACAAACTATCAAGATTTGCTGCTACCTATAATACGACCTGACAAATATGCGGGGGAATTGAAGCTTGATATTTGGAAGGCAGTTATTTTTTTTTTTTTAAGTAATGAAATTATCGCATGCACTTGTTAATTTTGTAAGCATCTGTTAGCCCCTACTATTTCATTCAGGGCGCTTCTGCCCAAGAAAATTTATACGGAATCTTCATATTACTTGTTAGGCATTATGCTAAACAAACACGCATTGCTTGAGTTTCAAGGCGGTAATTACATATTTTGCTTTATTTATCAAATTATCATGTAAATAATGGAATACCTTTAAATGGAAAGAAACCTGGGGTTGGCATTAAGCCCTGGGCCAGTCACTTTATTCGAGAGTGCAAAGCCTCTCGTATCTTGACTTGTGTGGCTACTGCAAGATGAAAATATATGAACTAACCAGATGTGTTGTTTATTTTTTATGAATTCTAAATCCGCAAGTCGTACAAAAATCGTACAATGTGTGCAGATGCAGAACGTCAAATTCAAACTAATGGTATTACGAGAAAGCTACGATACTTTAATATAAGGTGGCCGAAAATCAAAATATTTACTGTAGAGGTTCTATTTTTAACGAATACTTACCAAAAAATTAGGGGTAGTAGGTCTACATACTTGATAAGGGAGTAAAGAATGTCGAAATAAACGAACGAAATTCTGTAGAGAAAAATGTGAGAAATAAGAAAAATTCTTGAAAGCTAAAGATTGACTAAGGATACTAATAAGTAGCTTCATAAAGTAATTAAAATGATGATCCAATAATGGTAACCAAATTAGCATCCTCCTTTTAATTGGCAATTATTTCTCTTAACGTATTTAAGAAGCTTTTAATTTAGATGTTGATAAGTTATTACTTATAAATACTTTGTTACTCTAATTTGCAACAACCCATAATTTCAGCAGCTCCCGTAGAAAAAAAAACGCGTTAAGACTTTTTCTATCATTTAGCTATGGGATATGGGTCATTTCGCGGTTGTTAACGCCGGTCTCACCTATCCTCCGGCAACTATCCATCCATGGCGTGCGTAAAATTCATCTAATTCGCTCGCAACTCTCAATTAGTCGAAAAGTCCCATCACCACCACCACGATCTAACCTCACGAAACCGCAATTATAAACCTTCCTTGGTCCTGTAAAAAAAACACAACTCGCAACAAGCCTCATGTCATTAGCCAGATCTCCTTCAGTTAATACTCACACACAGTAACGGTTTTTTTGGGGCAGATGCCATTTGAAGATAAAAATAATCTTCCTGTCCCCGCCGAAAACTTGCAGGAATATCCTCAGGATGTCCATCCGTTCATCGCAATGTTGTCTTGTTGTCCCCCAATCAATGCCATTATCATTAACCGTTTTTTTACGTTTTTATATATTTGTTACTTTTAATTATTTCTAAAAGGGATTTTATTTCACAGGTCCGGACGATGAAACCGGTGATGTAGAACCAGTGCGGTCGCGCTACAACGATTCCATTTATTGGTGACCCCAAATACGACGACATTTGCAAACAACCCCATTATCACCGAATAATACGTAATGCCACCCCCGAGACTCGCTTTCATTGTAATAAAGAAATATTGATGGAGCTGGATGACTCCGTCTGTTAATTAGTCCCTTGCTACCACACACACCGAGAGTTTACGTCAATTACTGCCGGTAAGTGGCTGATGAAAAAAAAGCAAATGGATGATTTGAAGTATTTTTTTAAGTTTTGAAAATGCGAGGAAATTAGCACCATTTGGATTGCGGAAGAAGTTATCGAGAAGTTGGAACAAAAAAGGTGAATTAAAATAAAAAGTAATAATAGAGTAAAGACCGGTCGTAGTCGGTACCGGCGACTATGTTTGTAGCCGGTAGTTTGTCGTTCTGGTCTTTACTAATTAAAAGAGAATGAAGGGCTACGTGAAAAAAGCAAAATTTTTGTGTCAAACAATTGATTTAATTAAAATAAACAAAAGGGCCCTTCACAATGGTTATAGCGGTAATTAAAAAAGAACTAATAAAATATTAATTACGCTTTGCTTAGGACTAAAGCGGAATGTAAAAAAGAAACCAATTAGATTGATTGACAAAATCGTGTAGGAAGATGTTCAAAGTAGTAGAAAAATATGTCTGTAGATATAGGAATAAGTTTGACAATTAGTAGTAGTAAATAACGTGAATACGAGTTTATTAGACAAATAAAATTTATTAGGTACATATTTAAATTATCAAACTGGTAGGTACTTTGGAAAAAATTTAATAAACAAAATTTCATTCCAAGTGGCTGTGGCGAAACTTATAAATATTAATGGGGAAAAATAGCATAATTACTTAGTTAGAAGGGCATACACATGTGTGCAAAAATATATACAAAAAATAGGTAAAAGTAAAGGTTAGTCAAAAGTGTGCAACGAAACCTCCTGTCTAAGCTATTAAACCTAGAGAAAAAACGATAACTGTTTATCTAACGACTAAATTGAGAGTATGTTAAAGTGTTTTGTTTTACACAACGGCGCTGGCCATTTTTGCCTGTCGCTACTCATTTATTTAAGTGGCAAAGTGCTAATATTTTTATTTATTTCGACAGGCGTGAAATTATTTTTTTTTCTATATATTAAGTAAATAGGAAAAATTGCATTTTTTTAAAATGCACAATTCTACCTACCTGCAAGAAGACGTATCCCAACACAATACATACTTGGCCACAAAAAAAAAACGTGATACAGTTACTTTCACTGCTACCCAAATGTCACGTTCTAGTATTGTTGTCTAATAGTTTAGACAAGAGAAGCTTGGTTGAATACTTTTGACTAACCCTGTACATATATTTCTACTTCGGATACAAAATGGAGGATAGAATTTTTAGAAATGGCAGCTTTTTGCTATTAATGTATCTATGCGGGCACACAGAATTAGGACTATCAAGCAATTTTTTTATGACAACAGTGAGATGGATGTACTATTAACGACGTACTTCACAATAATTATGTAAAACTTGTATAACAGGAAGTTAAAGTTTCTATATATCATAAAAGCGGCTAAATTCTATCCATAATTTAAATCAAAACTCGTGCAAAAATTTTGTTCTATGTTCAATTAATTATTTAATTATTTCAAATTAAATTACTCACATCCATTGCCTTTCATTTCGTTATCTATAGAATTCTGTTGACTTCATTCACAACACAAAAATATTATCAGCTTATTTGATTAAGTTTCTCTATACAGGGTGGTCCTTGTTCCCGGCCCATTAGAAAAATATATAGAAACAAAGAAGATACAAATCTGAAATTTGGTACATAGATCAAATACTTTAATTTCTATCAAGGGAAAATATTTTAGAAATGGTGGTATTTCCGCTAATAGCGGAAGTTTATCTTAACTTTTTTATTTTAAATGGAACACTCTCTATCTTTTTTATTTTTGGAATGCCCGTGAAATTCTAGTATGAGTCTGTGGATACCACCATGTCTTGATATTGCACCATAAAAAATCTTTTATAAACACGAAAAACTCTCTTCGAATAGAAAAATTCCTAACTTCCACACAAAAGAATTAATAACTTTAAAATTTTTACAGCATCAAGATATTACCGTGGGATACAAAGCCAAGTTTGGAAATTTTAATATGGAGCGAAATTATGGAGTGAAAAAAACGTAAGAAGTCTCTTTTTTCAAATAGAATGACTACCGATAGCAAATAGTATCTAAGGATCCGATATTAAGAAATTTCAAGTATGTCTCCCCGGTCTCCGACGATGCTTCTACCGAAAATAGTAAACTGCGGTGATGTAAACAAAATGACAAGTTACCTAATTTGATTAGTAGAGCTTATCTAGATATTAGAAAAAATTGTTCTTGAAGAAACTTAACTGTCAGTAATTGTTGGTGCGTGCGATTGGAGACCAGCCCGCAGCATTTCCAATTACTCATTACTAATATCTAATCAAGCTGAAATAAGGGTTGTCGCAACACCTTGACCGTCATCTATTTCCGTTGGCGTTTCCGCGCCTGAAACGCTTTGCTCCATTATCAAATAATCGGTTTTTTTCAGGGCATGCGACATGCCCGGGCATATAGAAGACATCCGTCCAAAAGCGTGTGAAGAAGCGTCTGCGTCATGGGAAGCCGTCAATGAGGGCAAGCGCGTGCCACCTTAGGGCTCAATTAGCAGGAAAACGTTATTGGTCCATCTGCCTATTGCCTCAACAGCTCATTGGTCGCGCGTGCCCCTTGCTGTCACGCATTGGCTCGAAGAGCTTTCACAGAAGCTCTTCAAACCACAAGGACATGAATAGTTTGCAGTCCCTCGCACAGGATACGATATTTCAGAGGTTTCCTCGCTGTAAACGTCGATCCATTGCCCACCAACAGGTTCGAAATTTATCGCTGCCATAAACATTTCAGTTTAGATTCTTATTTCGGGAATAATCGCTGGTTAGTCATATTTTCAGTTTTCAACCAAAATCGATGACCTTTCAGATAACAGAACGCGTCAACTTTTTTCGTAAAAACAGTTACGTCGGTTTTACGAAAAAAATTAGTTTTATCAATTTTTTTTAAGCTAATTGCGGTTATCTGACCGGAATCGCTGTTGGGCTTCATCCGTTAAGTTTAGATACCATCAGGGTGTATCGTCTGTCGAAGACCGGATTGGTTCGACTGCAAACTATATGTGGTCCTGGCAAGGGGCGGGATGTTTCGACCCTCGCACGCACATGCCTCCAAGACCCATGCAAGTGACCGTCGATGTCAGTAGCGTGGACGTCGTACTCCGTTCTGCCAACTGTGTCGTCCTGTCGTCCAGTTTCGTATCGTCCTGGTCGATCGTCAGGATAGTGTTGGAACTTGAGTGACAACTAGCTGGAGGGCGCTCCAACTCCAAGGTAAATTTCCTTTAATGAAAAAGCTTCATCCTCCCAAATTTTTCATAATTTGAAACAAATCTCAACAAAAATTTAATTGAAATAATTTTTTCGAATACCCTCCCTAATCTTCCCATTTGGTTCAAAATGCTATGCCGTTTCAAATTTTAGTTGCAAATAGGAACAAATTACTATTTGTGTTGTAAACCAATAGTTCAAATTTTATGACATCCCCTGTACTTAGTAAAAGAACCCATTACCTCCTAATAGTTTACATCGCGTTGTTTATTTTTTTCGATGGGGTGGATTTTTGTTCATTTACTTTTCCAGAGCTTCTTAGATAAAAATTCAACTTTGTAGTGCAGTTCCAACCTTTAGAACGACTCATAATGAGAAGATCTTGAGACATTATCGTTGATAAAATTCACCCGTAGTTTTGATACCTATCAGCATTTTCATAAATTAGCATGTAGATCTCTACCATTCATGTACTCTCAATAGTTTTATTCTTAATATTAAAAAAAGATATCTGATGGTAAAGTGATGCAAAATCGGTCGTAGATTGACTTGTGTGAACATTTTAAAACTTGCAGCGAGAGCTGAATGCGGCGGGCGGACTATTTTGATATAGCTGTACTTTTAAATTTTTCCAAAAAATCTGATTCAATTGCCATTGCTATTTAGACAAAACTTTTTATAATTTATTAAAATGAATTTTTTTGATTTGCGCAACTGCAACTAAAGTTACAGGGTGTAAAGCGAAAAAGGTGCTGAAAATAAATTATTTTTAGACGATACTCAACTGAGAAAACTTCTCCGAAATAAATTTAATGGCGTTTCAATGGTAACTTCGAAGCAGTTCCTCAAATTTAAATATTTTAAAAATAGAACGTTTGCAAAAAATATTTTGATTTTTGGCCACCTTATACTTCAATATCGTAGCTTTCTTGTGCTACTAATATTTTGAATTTTGCTTTATGTTACAGTACGGACTGTACGATTTTTGTACGACTTACGGATTTAGAATTATTGGGCATACACAACACTAATTAAAATATGAACATTGCAAGTTTTTTCCAAAGTTTTTCAAATCTTCCTTTATAGAAGAATTTACCACACTGTACTCTCCATGGTTACAACATGATGGGTTTTATAAATTGTACCGAAAGAGATTGATGACCAAGTTGATTTAGACTTTTTCAAATATTTTAGTCAACAAACTGAAATTTATTGAATTTTATGCAGCACTCGTCTCTGATTTGAACTTTCATAACAATATGTCGAACGTTATAACTTTATATCTAAAATTTTCCGATGTCCCCATGGATTTTTGTTGTCTTCGTTGTTTATCTTTCTTACCTTAATAGTAACTACTCATTAAAATAATTACTAAACAACTCTTGCACAGGTAGAAATAATTTTATTAGCAAACTCATTCCGAAAACTCTTTGGTTGATTATTAGAATTAACGTTAAGTTAAAGTTTTAAGCTAAATTTAACCCACCTGCTCACCAACGTCATATTAAGTTTCAATGTACTAAACATTACATGTTTATGTGTTTATTTTTTTCGACGACATTGTCAGTCGGAGCAATAAAATTGAACACCATATAGCGTCTACATAAGGGTGCCGCAACCCATCGTTTTTCTTTTACCCCGAAATGCGCTATTAAACGTCAATTATAATTTACAAACATCGCATTGGTGTGCAGGTTCGTGTGAGTTTACGTGCAAAAATTAAGGGTTAACCATACGGGTTCCGCACGTTATCCACCGCTCATTACTACGTACGGGCATCGAGAAAAGTATTCGTTGGTCACAGTATGGGTCGTGGAACGAATTAAACGACATTGTGGCCGGGATATCGCCTCGTACATCTTAAGTTATGCGAGTAATTTACATAAACATGCGTTTAATTAATTCTTTCGGGATTCGATACGGTGCTTCTTACATTGACGAGATTTTTGCCAATTTTGCAAAAATTATTTGCACTGATTTTGTTTTTTTTTTTAATTGAAAACGTCGTATTTTTATTAATGGAAATATATTGAGGGTTGTAGCGTGAGAAGGTGGCGAGGTCAAGAACTGAAAGTAGAGGAAAAAATTGATATTTTTGTGAAATTACTGTGAAGGTAAATAATGTCTTTGGGTTGGTTAATTTTCTTGATATATTCGGAGAATGTGACGTAAAGTTTTTTATGTTTCTGAAAGTTGATCTGCAGTGGAAAGTAAATTTCTTTTAACTAACTGCATAATTACCCATATCAGATTAGACTATTTCACCTATGCGTCAATACTTTTTCTATTAAATTGAATTGGGTGCGGAAAATTTCGTTCTGTTGCCACAAATTAAGAGAGATAGTTGAAACGCGGCAAAGAGAAAGAAAATGTAGCTGGGTTAGAAATAATAAGTGCAGATAAGTCCGATAAGGGGTAAAAAAATAATTCTGTAAAATTAGGTACTTTCCCATATTTTATTTTTCAAATTCAACTTGGTATCAACTTAAATTACCGACGTTATAGAATTTTCAAACAACAATTTGTAGAAAATTTCAAAATTATTTAATTTTGATCATTTTCTAATCGCTGTTAACCATTAAACGGAGTAGTTCTTGCTCACAGAGACCAAAACGTCTCTTTTTTATCTAAGCAAAATATTTTAGAAATAATGGCATCCTGTTTCTTTTTTTTTGGCAAATTCTATCATATGAACACGACCATGCCTCGATATTTCACTATTTTTGAAAAATAATTTTCTCATCTCTACATACAAAAAATTCTCTTTCAATAAAAAAATGTTTCGAAATTTTTTTAACGTGCAATCCTCATTTTTGAACATTGCACCCACCTTTCGCTTTACCCTTCACATCTTCAACTTTGATTTGTTCCAAATTCGCCTTCTTAAAGACGCGTCACAAAGTCGAAGAATACTAAAAAAAATTATTGAGGGCTCAAGTACAGGTAACAAATATTTCTGGCGTTCTAAACATTGACATACTTTTCGCTACCCTTAAAGGCATGTGTTTCTGTAATGCAAAACAGTCCAGTGTGCTGTTTTTGAACCGGGGCCGGTGAGAAAAAATTTTGGGGGATTTTCGATTATTTACATAAAGCGAACTAAATTGATTATTTACAAGACAAAAGTAGCGAGTTTTAACGCAATTATCTGGGTTTATATTACTTGATGGTTAATCTCCATAAAAATATTTTGAATTTTTAATTACGAATAATTATTAGCAGCGCTAAAAATCGATTCGATCTTTCAACATTCTTTTTTTAATTTTCCACTGCAGCATAAAGTCAGTCATTAGACACGGATAAAAATTTTAGTGATGCGACGATACGAGAATGGGCTCCCGAGGAGCTCTGCTGTCGATTTACGGCTTCCTCGGTCGAGATTTCGTCGTCGGACCCAGCAGGGCGTCCCGGTAATCGGCGATCATATTCCCAATAATTTGGATAATTTATTTGTGGGAGCGGAATGTGCGTCGTTATAATAACCGGCATTAAGACGGTTATGATAACAATGTCCTAATGAAGCCACCCAGTCGGTCGGTAGTCGTCGAATGACCGCACCGTAACGACATTTCAATAATTGAATTATTTATGGCCAGTCTTCGGGTCGAGAAACGTCGCTGATTTCTGTTATGATTGATATTTGATTAGCTCCTGTCTATCGATAATCACCATAATCGGTCGAAATTGGCCTGCCGGAATCACGTGCTGCCACGCGGTATGGTGTATTTTGATTTTTTTCAACGATACGATTCGCTATGGTCGAGGAGACCGTCAGTTTAGAGCGGGTGCATGAATAATTTAAATATTGATTAGGTTTTATGTTGAAAAATATGAAATTAATGTAAATCAAAATCACAAGCGCGACGTGTTCGAGCCAAATTATTCTGGTAGTTAGTTCTCATTTGCATCCGCCATCACGCAGTTTCACCCCAAACCTATGCACGGACTTAAAATTTCTATTTATAAAGCTACGGCAAAAATGTCGCTTCTAATAAAAATCTTTCAATTCAATCAAATTTTAACATGTACAAGGCAACTATAATTAATAATGTTGATGACATTCTCTTGAACAGCGGTGTTGCGATTTACCCCTTTCCACGTTTATGTGGTTTAGAAACAGATGAAGAATTTAGAGGTGGCGTATGGACTAAACACTTGACAGTACAAGAAAGATTGAAAAACGAGACAGAAGTTTAATTAACAATTTACTTAGTGACGCCTACTAAATAATTTTCTTTTAAACTAAAATAGTATTGGCTTTAGTGTGTTAGAAAATGCGATACATACCCTGAAGAATCGCCCCCTTGCCACATAAATTCTTAGAGAAATATTTTCTTAATAATATTTTATTTAAGGAAACACAAAATATTATTAAGGAAATCTAAAAATGTGAGTGTGTATGTGGGAGAAATTACATTCTAAATAAAAATTTTGTTATTGGATTTGCAAGTATAATAATAATAATTTGACAAGTAGTTTTCAGTCATTAGCACAGTGTGAATTTTTGGTTTTGACGAACATTTTTCATTAATTGGTTGCTCAGATGGAAACCAATTTTTGTGAGCCGGCGAATGGATAATTTTCTGATGTATATTGTCTCGATTTTCTTGTTTTCGGACTTGGTTTGTCGAATTTCAAAAGTTCTTTGAAAAAGTTTGCGAGATCGCAAACTTTTGCAAAATTCAAACCTTAATGGCTACTAGAGTTTCAACGTTATTTCAAATCTAAGGACGACGTTATAATCGATTTTTAAAAAACTTTCCGGCAAGGGTAAAATAAAAATAAAAAAATTGAAAATAAGAAAGTTCAACGTTTCTCCAATAGTAAAAACTCAAATTTAGAGATTTTAAATCGTCATATCTTCGGAATTGAGCGTCCAAATCAAAATCCGATTGCCCCGTTATGATATCCGAATCTGACAGATTAAGATGAGATAATAAAACGCACTTCGAAAATTGCAAATTTTTGAATTTTTTTTTCTATCTCAATCGATTAAAATTTTCAAAAATGCTAAAATCGAAACCAATCACTATAAGCCAATCAAAGTTATTTTTTTAATGTAATTTATCGCCCTGAATCTATGTTTACACTCGGTTAATCAATAATTGCGATAGGTTTCCTGCAATTGGGAAAAGTCTGCAAAAATTTAAATTTTTAAAATTTTCAAAGGGCCATAACTTTTCGAGTCTGTACAACTTATCAAATGTAAATTGGCAAATTTAATCGACTTTTCGATAGCTTTCGTACGGTAGTAAAATTCTAGTCCTAAGTGTGCAAACAAGAAAGTTCGAATTTTCAATTTTGACGAAAATTTGTGAAAATTTTCATAACCCTTTTCATTTATCTATTGCTCACACGAATATCAGTCGTTTTAGGTCGTCGAACAGACCATTTTCTGATGTACTTTGTTTCGCTCTTCTCGTTTTCTTACTTAATCTGTCAAATTTCGGCATAGACTAAAAATTTTTCGAAAAAGTTTGCAAAAATCCAAATTCTTGCAATATCCAAACCTCGATAGTTACTCGAGTTTTTACGCTATATCAAATCTAAGCATATCATTTTAATCGATTCTCGAAGGGATTTCCGGCAAGGGTAAGATAATAATCCGGACGCAGTAAATAAGAAATTTAAACGTCCTCCCAATGAAAAAGATTAAAATTTTGAGATTTTGAATGGTCGTAACTTCGGAACTGAGCGTCCAAATCAAAATCCGATTGCACCGTTATGTTATATGAATCTGACAGATTAGGATGAAATGATAAAACGCCCTTCGAAAATTGCAAATTTTTGAAAAAAAAATTCTATCTCAATCGATTAAAATTTTCAAAAATGCTAAAATCGAAAATGATCGCTATGAGCCAATCAAAGTAATTTTTTCTAATGTAGTTTGTCGCCCTGATTCTATTTTTACACTCGGTTAATCAATAATTGCGATAGGTTTCCTGCAATTGAAAAAAGTTTGCAAAAATTTGAATTTTTACAGACTTCAAAGGTCCATAACTTTTCGAGTCTGTACAACTTATCAAATGTAAATTGGCAAATTTAATCGACTTTTCGATAGCTTTCGTACGGTAGTAGAATTCTAGTCCTAAGTGTGCAAACAAGAAAGTTCGAATTTTCAATTTTGACGGAAATTTGTGAAAATTTTCATAACCCTTTTCATTTATCTATTGCTCACACGAATATCAATCGTTTTAGGTCGTCAAACAGACCATTTTCTGATGTATTTTGTTTCGCTCTTCTCGTTTTCTTACTTAATTTGTCAAATTTCGGCATAGACTAAAAAATTTTCGAAAAAGTTTGCAAAAATCCAAATTCTTGCAAAATTCAAAACTCGATAGCCACTCGAGATTCTAGCCCATATCGAATCTAAGAACATCGATTTAGTCGACTTTCGAAGGGCTTTCCGGCAAAGATAAAATAAAATTCCGGACGTTGTAAATAAAAATGCTCAATTTTTTTTATTGTAAAAATTTCAATTAGAAACTTTAAATTGTGCTATTTTCAAAAGTAAGTGTTTAATCAAAATCTAATTGTAACGTAATTGGTCGCTACTATCTTATTTTCACAATCGGTTAATCATCGAGACAGCTTTACAATATTTGAAAAAAGTTTAGAAAAATTTTAATTCTTGCAGTATGCAAACTGAGCTCCTCTTGTTTCTAAGCATTGGAATATTACAGCAAGAGCTTTAGTACAGTTTTAAATCAAATTTTTCTTTCGTATATCGTATAGATAGAAACAAGGAAATTTTATTTATTTTTTGGTAGACATATTTTTTCAAATTACGCTGAGATAAAATCGAATTTTGATAAATAAGGGCGTAATTTTTTTTGTCTTTAGACACAAAATTTATTTATTTCCCCACTGCACCCATGGACGAGATAGAGCTAGACGAGCTTTTCAATAATTATTTTGATAACAGAAAAAGAATAAAGAAATTCTTTTCAAATTCCCGACAGTCTCGCTTGTTATAAATAACAAAATTAGAGGGTAAGTGTTGTCGTAACTGATCATGTTCGGTGGTGTTTGACACGGTTCATGGCACCCCCTCGACGCGACACAACCATCCACCAAAGCTCACGTCAGGAATCGGAAGCGTGACGGTGGGTCGTTAGCGGGCTTTGAGATGTAAATGTCGCCTAGGTGGGCACCGAGTAAACGAATTAAGCGTCCGCCACTCACCTGCACCGTGCTATTTTACAGTCGGCACGGAACAGATTTGTGATACACAAATTCCACACACGCTCTCCACACATATTTATGGGTGGCAATCTTATCGTCCGACTTTGCTATATCAATTAGACTAATGTCCGACAACAATGGTGGATATTTCGGTTCGGACGGGAATGGTTTAAGCGATAGAATCGGAAATAAAAACGTGATACCTTCATTTCGGGAAATTACGAGCGACATTACAACAGAATGTCGGAAAATTACTGATGGAGACGAAAAGATTTATCAACAACATTTAACTCACTACACTCAAATGTGAGTTTTGATAAATTTAACTAGCCCGAAATGTAGGGCCAAAAAATTGAACCGAAATCTGTGAGATGCGTAAATAATGTTTTTTTTTTATTTCAGGTCGACAGAGGCAAGTGGCGAGAACGAGATGCCTCATACTGGTAAGTATCTAACTTGCTGACGATTTATTACAAATTCACTAACACCCAATCACACTCAGTCGTAATAATCTGCAACAACTGAGATATTGTCTGATGTTTTTACCTAGTTGCAATTATCCTGAAGGATACATTAGTCGTCTGACGATGGTTTATCAACGCAACTACAAGTTTCGTCTGTTGTAATAGCAGAACGTACAGAATACCAATGACATTTTTGCGATTTTAACAACCGTTCAATTAATTTCTTGAATTTCGATGGCTTTTGAACTAAAATTGCTTTTCAATTCTATGCCTCGTTCTGTGATTTTTCTGTAAAATTTATTTGATTTTTTTAATTTTTGGTCCCAATAAATCCCAATAAAAATGAGTTCGTTTGGTAAGCAAGGTAAGCTGCTTTTTGCGACTCGCCACCGGTTCTTTCAGTTTTCAATCTGACTTGTATTCGTTCCTACTCACGTTGTAGCATGTCATTAATATTTATGGATAATGTTGGTCCAATTACGCGAGCATACTCGGCATAACTCATATCTGCTTACATCTAAAAGGAACAAAAAATTAAATTAAATCCGATGGGCAAAAGTACAAGTGAAGAGCATCTGCAACAATTGAACTGCTTTTTACCATTGCGTGGCACATGTCCGAAGCGTGTGGATTATGTCTGGAGTTTTTGCCAAATTTCGGCCACCAACAAACCTCTTTGAAAACTTGGCCCACGAAGATTCTAATTATTGAACTCTTACATTATATGCAACTAAACTATAAATTATCCCAAAATTGGGTAGGTGGATAATTAGGTAATGAAACTTTTATTTCAGGAATTTACAGTAGTGACAGTAGTACTCGTAATTAATTTTTGTAATTAACTTATCCACGAGTTGTGTTCTTTTGATTGTAATTTTCAAAAATATCAAAATGAAATAAATTTGTTTCTGCCTTGCTCCTTAATATTTTTTTAGCCGTAAACAAGAACCACCCTGTATGAAAACCTTAGACACCCCCTTAAAAAGTCTATTAACAAATATATGTCGTTAATGCATCACTTAGACCTTAACAGCTTGAGTGTCAATTAAATTTAAAAACTGACTAGACATTTTGGGTCTAAAAAAGATTTTTTTTAAATATCGCTGTTTTGATGCTGTCCCAATTTCCATTAATGTGCTTATTGTCTTGAGGTCTAACAGGCGGTTGACCTGTTGCTTACTTCCACCCAGGTGCAGAAGACTTTGTAGGGGTCAACGACAAATAGATACGGGTAGATGAAGAACGGAAGATGTGCAATGGCCGGACCTGAACTTTATTTTGGAATCTTAATTACTGGATTTTTGCAAAAATTATTTTTTTTCCTATTTGGAACAAATAATTGTTTAAAAATCACCGAAATTAAAAAATCTCAAAACTAAATCAAGACCGATTAGAAATTAAATAATATGCTGACAACACGGTAAGGGTTGCGTCCTGCGAATCCTGCTAGCCGTCATCCGTCAGAACGAATCTTGGTAATTGCCGACACCGGCCACTTATTTCTAAACAACCACAACGACTCACTTAAAACTCGATTTCGCGTGATCCTCCGATACCAAACACCTGCCAAAGAGAGTTCATGGAGCTGATGTTGCGTTAGATTTTTTCCCGACAACCCGAAATTGTTCGCAGTTGTGTCCAATTACCGTACACGTCATAAGAACCGTCAATAAACGCATTTTTGACGTCATTTTTTTTTATCCCGTTAACTATCAAAACTCCCTTCGAGATTCATGATAATTTACAATAATTAATTTCGATAGTAGTAACAAACAAGTTGTTTGAGATTATAATCAAAAGACGGTGGTACTCGAATTTACCATCGAAGAAAACTGTGATTGAAAAAATTCTGTAAAGTTGCTTCCTGTTTAACTAATTAATTTGGTTAATTCGTTTACAGTCAACTTTCTCTCGATTTCGAAAAATTGTTATCGGGTTTTAGATCGGTCCTTCACACGAGAAATAAAAAGTTTATTGGTGTCCGAGGATGGCGGTTTCGTAATATACGTGTTTCGTCTAATTTAGCAGCGCGATTATTATTAACTCCCTTATTATATGTCTAAGGCAATTAGAGATGAATTCACCTGGTGCATGTGAGGTTCGACACGAGCAGTGACACTCTTTAGGGCTGCAGGTGCTGTCTTGATTCGTTAATAATTACGGCAAGTCCAAGAATTTTCTAGTGATTTTTAGTTATACGAAAGAGTTTGGCCAGCAAGTTCAAATGTAAGCGCAGCCATAACTGAAGTCCAGATTTTAGTTTCTTAATTTAAAAAAAATATAAAATTGCTAGCGTATCACTTGTAAAATTAGTTAGTAGATGAATTTTATTTCTGGTTAATTTACGTAAAATTTTTAATTAAAAATTCCATAAAAGATTAGTGTGCCATAAGTTTACAGTTAACTGATTTCGGAAAAAAAAATTCTGCACACAGTATCTACGTCAATTTGCCACTTCTAACGATTACTTGATCAATTCTGCAACTGAACGTTAGTCACAAATGTGACTTTTGCCATAGACAAAACGTTATAAAAATTGATCCTGAAAGTAAAAATGTCCGTATTGACTGATTTTTGTTTTTTGCAGGTCAGGCAGGCGTCAACCAGTTGGGCGGCGTATTCGTGAACGGCCGCCCCTTGCCCGATTGCGTTCGCCGCAGGATCGTGGAGTTAGCCCTCTTAGGAGTTCGTCCTTGCGACATCTCCAGACAACTTCTCGTCTCTCACGGTTGCGTTTCGAAAATCCTGACACGTTTCTATGAAACTGGTTCAATCAGACCGGGTTCCATCGGCGGTTCTAAAACTAAGGTACCAACCCCAACTGAAAACAATAACAAAGCAATAAAGCACTGATAAGAGCCGTATCTAAATTATGATTGGCGCAAATTATTAATTCCATCGAATGCGTGGAAAACATGTCAACAACAATGTGAATTAGGCGATAATGAGTTTGTTTAGTCGAGATTGCAGCTGTGCCAACAGCGCGGTTGTCTTTATATCGAGTGCGAATTGAACTTAATTAACATTTAGAGGTGTTCAATTTACGTCGGATAGACAGAAATTTTTGTGATAATTTGTTAATTTATTCCAACAGATTTTGTTATGTTAATTTAGACTTTTGTTGCGATATATCGGCCAATGTGCATGAACAAGGGTAGTTGGTTTGTGGACAGGGTAATTAGGGGTAGAAAATTATGATACAAAACGAGTGTGCAAACATGAAGGCGATGGTAATTACTATTTCGTCGAGACTGTGTTCACGTATTTATGACACCACGTTACTTACACGTTTGAAATGACTTTTTCAAATCATTTGGACACAAAGGACGAAAATAAAAAGTAAATGACAAAGCAAGTAAAAAAAAATCCTAAATTTTTGCGCCCTTGTAAGGCTTCGCCCCCGAAACCTATGCTTCTTAGGTTTCTGGTGTAATACCCGAGTATTTCGCAAAGGAACATCAGAAATCAAATTTCAATAAAATTGAAGTGTTAGACGAACTCAAGAGTATAAAATAAGGCCATAAAAGGTCTCAGAATAATTTGATTTTTTTTCCAAAAAGATTATGCACATACTCAATGGATTAAATTTTTTTTAAATACCAGACATAATTTTGGGACATTTTCTAACGTAATTTGTATCGCTAATCACATTTTTTGAGTCGGTTTGGCCATTTAATTTTTAAAGGAAATCGTACATTTAATCAAAATTTCGAAACAATACTTGCACTATACAAAAAGCCTTTTTGGATTAACAATACGCGATATTCGAAAACTTGCGTTTGATTTGGTGGAAAATAATATTCCTCATCAGTTCAACAGAGAAAAGAAAGTAGCGGGGAAAAATGGTACTACAATTTCATGAAGAAGCTTTCAGACTTGTCGTTGAATCAACCTCACTTAACAGGATAAAAGGATTCAACAAAGAAATTGTTTGCGAATTTTTTGATTTGCTGGAAAAATTGTGTGACAAGCATAACTTTGATACCGCCACTATTTTTAATATGGACGAATCTGAGTTCTCAGCTGTTGCCAAAAAGTGTCAAAAAGCAGTCACTACCAAGGGGTGCAAAGCTGCTGCTTTTGTGGCCAGTGGAGAACGCGGTATTAACACAACAATGGTCTATTGCGTCAGTGCGGCTGGATTTTACGTGCTACCTGTGAAAATTTTTAAGCGTAAAAGATAACCGGCAAAACTAAGTAATGGAGCTCCATCCGGAAGCAAGATAGAAATATCAGATGCCAAATACATCAATAGCAAATTGTTTTAAAGATTTTTACAATATTGTATAGCTGTTGTTCATTCTTCAAACGATAAGGAAGTTCTGCTCATATTGGATGGACATACCACACATTGCAAGAATCTCGAAACTCTTCTTCAAGCTAGAGAAAATGAAGTCATTTTAAAGCAGTTGCCTGGTCACACGACTCACCGCCTCCAACCACTTGATAGGTCTTTTTCCAAATCAATGGAGGTGTACTACACTTAAGCAATAAAAATGGTTAATGTGTAATGTAGGACGCACTGTCACCCAATATCAAGTAGCAGAACTCCTACGAAGCATATGGAAGAGCAGCCACTATTGAAACTGATGTCAATGGTTTTAAAGTCTCTGGTGTTTGGCATGTTGATAGACACGTCTTTAGGGAGTCTGATTTTACTGCCTCTGAGGCTGTTATGTTGCAAAATGTTCATAATGATAATACCACTAGTAATGAGTCTAACGAAGATGGACATACACTCTTATCAAGTTTAAGCGATCCTCTTGTATCAGTAACAAAAAGCTGCTCAACACTTTTGCCATGGACACCAGAAATTAATTTGGCAGCAGCATCAACTACCAAGTTTGACGCCTCCTTATCGGTTAGTTTAGACGAAATGGCACCCTTGCCTACGCCATCAGATATTGGGCACCTTAAGAAAACCAGAGGTATTCAAAGAGCAAGGGAAATTAGCAGCAGTCCTCATAAAGAAGCCTTTAAAGCCACTGAGAAAACAAAGAAATACAAAATAACAAAAATGCCCCTAAAAAGCTTTGAAAAATCTGCTACCATTGTTAGGACAGTATTAACTGGACAGTATTAATTGTGAAATGGAAGAATGTAGTGACACGATTCAATGCAAACGATGCAAGTCCTGGGTACACTGCAAATGTGTGGGTGTAATTGCAAATAAAAAAAATTCTATGGCGATTCATGAATTGAATAATATTGCCCAGAATTTCATTTATTGTTTTATTTTTACTCTTAATTTTCAATATCTTTTCTGTTACTTATTTTCATATTTATGATTCTATTAAAATATTCAGTTAAAGTTTTGTTTTGAAGCAACAAATAATACGATTTTCAAGTCAAAATGACGCAGTTTCAATATAGGTGGTTGAATTTGTTAAACTAATCTCCTAAATTTAACCATTTGGAGATACTTTTGAATATATACATAGAGAAAATTGCTAAACTCTACCAAATAGCAGCGATGTGCTTCTAAATGTCTACACTAACTTTTGCTAATACCCAGAGGCGATTTTTGCTTTTGGTCCCAAGTTAGTTCCAGTTTTTTTAAACGGTTCAATATGGACGACTTAATGATCTGAAACCAATTGAATTATTAGAAACTCTTCGCTTTAAGTTAAAGATAGTAACATGTTTTAAATAAGAATATTTGGTGTGACGATGCTTTTCAGTCAAGATAAGGGTGGAGCGAGTGGACAGTAAGTTAATTTTGTGCACTACGTCCCTGGCGGTCAAACCTGGATCAATACCTCCTAGACATCACGAACTTATTACCTGTCTCGTTTTTGCTCTTATTCTCGTAACATTTACACTTTTATCGTTGATGAGGAATGTTCCGAATTAAATACGAAACTCCAGACATCTTTATGCTTGTTTCGGATCTAATTACGTTTTTTCGGGCCATATGAATGGTTGCGGTTGGCGGAAGCTTAACCAGATGGATGGTTTGATAACACGGGGTTGTGTCACTACAAACACCGGTCTAATGCGACCACGACACGCGCGATGGCCTTTTGTCCTGATCCTGTTCTGTCAGCCTATCACAAGGATAACGGATAAGGCTATAAAATTCATCGCCGTTTCCCATGCACCCTTCCACGAATCGTTCGTTGTACGAAATATTTTAATTTGTTTGCGTGTTTAGTTGTCAAGAAATAATTCAATAAAACAATTAAATTGAAGTCGTTTTTAATAACAATTTTTTTCATCTTCTGCTAAAGTTTAAAAAAATTCGTAACTATTTCTCTTTCTTTTTTTTCGGACAGCACCAATGGTCGAATACGTTCGGAACTTCTTTGCGCTTGAAGGTAAGCAATTTACTGAAAATTATCAATAATAACAGTAATTTTAATAGAAAAGTTGCAACGTCCCTTAACTTCTAATTCAAGTAAATTTTTCTAAAACTTGCAACTCTTCTGTGGGACACTGATGACTTTTGATGCGTTTTTAGAAACGAAAACCAAATAGAAAAAACTAATGATGTTAGCATTAAGTTTAGTTTCACGTCTTAGAAATTTGAAGCAGCATAATCGAAGCAGAAAAGGAAAGGACGAGTCGTTTGAGACCTGGTCTGGACTTGAACAACTTCTTATATTATTGAACGCTATTTAAGTAACTTATAAGTTGTTGAAATTGAAAAAAATATTAATAAAAAGTAATCAGCACAACTAACTAGCAGCGTCTCAATTTTTGTGCAAGTTTTTAACTTCTAGATGTCCAGCAAAGTTTTACAAAGGAAAATAATACCATTGCTTCCTTTAATATCAAAATTTATTGCATTTATTAATAACAATAATAATAATAATTACACTTAAAGAGCAAATTGTATAAAGTCTCTACTGAAGTGGAGCAGAAGAATTATTAGTAATTTTTTAATAGAATTTGAACACATCATACCTTTGATTTTCATGCTGAAATACTAATAAAATAGCAAAAACTTTAAATCCCTGACTTTTCCCTAGCTTTAGTCTATAGTAATTACAAAATCCTGCGAATACTCAAAGCAACTAATTATTTTTCAGAAACTCAATAGCATTATTTAAAGTGTTCCAATCTTTCAATAGATCTTCGATCGTTTCATCCATAAAATTCATTTGTGCGTTTATAATTTGGTTCTCTGCCACGCAACTGCAAAAATTTTAGTGAAACTAACACCATAATAATGAAAAACAAATACCTGTCCAGAAGATTTTGCAAACCGGCGACTTCGTTTTCTCGTACAGAAATAAGGTGCTGAAGTTCTTCAATTCGGTACATCATAGACCCGAGGTATTGTTGAATATTTGGGTCCATGTCTACTCTGAATATTAATAATTCTACAACTGCTTGCAAACGAAGAAACAATCAAAAACAACGTGATAAGAGAAGGGGCAAAAAATTTTCTTACACTTCTTTTGGACTACCGCAACGTCATCACCTGTCAATTCTGTATGTGAAAAATCTAATAATTTACGCGCGGTTGCACAAAAATAGTGAAAAATCGTTGCAAAAAACCAAACTTCAGGTTTCTATGAGAAATTAATTAAAATTTTCAAAAATGTCAGAATTATTTTGACCCAATGAAAACAGCAACTGTCGGTGGCGTATTAAACCAATTTTGCCAGCGAGGCTCAAAGAAATTTACGCTGTTTAGTTTTTGACAAATAAATAGTTAACAATTACACTTTTAAACGACAGGGTAGAATCGCAAAGCTTTAAAAGGGCGCAAAAGTTTCCGATTCTGCCTTGTCATTTAAAAGTGTAATTGTTAACTATTTATTTGTCAAAAACCAAACGGCGCAAATTTCTTTGAGCCTCGCTGGCAAAATTGGTTTAATACGCCACTTTTAAAGCTTTACGCTACAACACGCCACTGCTTTTGTTCTCAAAAGACTAAGATATTTTAAAAATGTATATAGAAGAATTTCTGTTTCGAATGTGAAGAAACCAAGATGAATGCGTCAAAATGAAGAAAGACAAGCAATATTTTGCATTAAATTCTTATTTCCTTCCAACAATCTGAAAGTGTGGTTTTGGTCTTGATAACGTTTGAGTCTTCGATTCTCGTGGGAATTCATAATTTGGAATCAAAGGCCAACTCCATCACGCTTCAATTAAGAGTTTTGTTACAACTGTGGCAGGCTACTTGCCTGTTATTGGTCAGAAACCGCTTCCATTGGTCTGATAGTACATTTTTGAAAAGATCTTGATTAGTTTAAGTGTTCATTAAATAAAAATGACAGCAAATGATCCTGGCGTTAAATTGCTATCTTTGAGTTTAGAAAAAAAAATGGAAACGGTTCCGGGGGCAGTAATGAAGGCGCGCTATCTTCGATATTGCTGGCAATTCGACTTTTATAGCGCAATAATGAGTTTCTGATACATCATGAAACGCGAACGTGTTTACACTGAATGGTTCGGGAGTATGGAAACACTTAGGAGTTCCCGATAACGAAACATGCATGCACCAGCACTATCGCGCTTCCATCTCGTGTCAACATCGGTGTTTACTGTAAAGGATAAACAATACCCGGACAGTTTTGTGTCTGTCACATCGATCATGTCCACACTACAACTCCTCTAATAATATATCATTAACATTAGAGCGACATATCGCTCATTATCATATTTTATCAATTGGATTCAATTCAGATAATTGTTGCAGCAAGTCGCCACGCCTACAGTCGTTAAGAAAATTCTACGCTTCAAACAGGAAAATCCTGGAATGTTCGCATGGGAAATCCGAGAGCAACTGATCTCGCAAAGAGTTTGCGAACCTCACAATATACCTTCAGTCAGTTCGGTGAATCGAATATTGAGGAACAGCGGAGTTTGGCCGGATCCCCCGGAAATCCTCCATCACTCTGCTAGACCACCGCATCCAGGTAAATTATACCTGTTTGGTCATTTCTTGTTGATTTATTAGTAACATTTTTTTTAAATGTGCAACTTCATCAAGATGTCTTCATTAGAGAATCGGCAAGCCGATCGCAAATTAACCCCCAGTTGGGCGGTTATCTACGATCAAGATGCTAGCGGCGCCATAAAACCATCGGGGCAGTAATCAAGCCACGATTATTAGCTATTTGTTTGTTAAAGTTACGATTTTCATTTTCGCATTAAGAATGACTTTATGGCGCGATAATTATTTTCTCGGATACTGATTCGTTTTAACGATTTGACAAAAAGTGAAGAGTTTGACGAGGAAGCAAACAAAGATTCACTGACACCCCTCATCACATCAAAATTTACCCATTATTGACATCAGTTTTACTACTATCAAACAACTAGTTCATTTAATAATTCAACAAACACTTATACCAAGTTAAGATAGAAATACCACTAGACAGGGTATTAGAGTCACATATTGTGCACCACCAGCGACGTCCAGATAACTAATTAGGAAACTTTTTTATCAAAATTGTTGTAAATTATTATTTTTGTGTTTGCGCGAGCCTTAATTTGGAATAAATTGGTTATATCAGTTTTGTCTGCACTTTACACTATCAATTCGGTAAAACTATGACGAATAAAAGAAAAAGATAGAAAAGATATAACTTGGCAAGAATAGCATTGCGGTTGAAATTTTCAGAAGCGGCGCAAACGAGGAAGGGAAGAACTAGACTGTAGAGTAGTACATAGACAGTTCAGTTAATTCTCCAACTGATAAAACTTTTTGAATTTCAGATTCGCTGATGAGAGGTGAAATGTATTCGAAGGCGTCTGCCACCAATTTGACCAACACCCTGCCATACTTTTCTTTACACGATACCGCTTATTCGACCGGAAATCGCTTAGCAGCCCTCCACCATCAACTTCACGTGGCTACTGGAAGTTCAATGGAGCTTCCTGCAGGAAGCGCTTGGTCCAACTTGATAATTCCCTACCATTCCACCGCTAATTTCACCAATAACGCGACTCCATACCAAACAGAAAAAGATCCAATTACTATAACAAACAAAGAAAAACCAGACACTAAAAGAAAAAATCCTTATTCAATCGAAGAATTACTGAAGAAACCCGACAAAAAAATCAAGCCAGTTCATAGTGTTATTTTCGAAGGAATTCAACAACCTTATGGGGTTTTAGTGGCGAATGGTGGTGATGTTGAGGAAAAATCTGGAAGTAGTGATGGTGAAGAGGTTGAAAGAGACGTTAAAATCGATGTTGAATGAAAATGTTGAATTGTATTAGAATTTGCCATAATATTGTACAAATATTTATTTATTATTTATTTTAATTGTTGCCATTTAAGTTGTGACGTGTACAAAACGTGTTTAATAAAAATTTATTAAGGAGTTATTTTGTTAATTAAATTCGCGTGTCGGTTAAAGCATCCCCGAACTGATAGCATCACATAACGACAACCCCTAGGTTATCAGATGGTATTATCGGTATCGCGACAATATTCACCTGCGCTACCACTTCAAGTCTCCACCCTCTCACGATACTACCCGGAAAACATAAAAACGGGTACGAATGACGCCAATTAATGACTGCTCGATAAATTAATTTTCTTGTCAAGGGTTCATTGTGCATATCATACAGGTATCGAGCCATTAAACTCATTAGCAATGAGAGCGAAAAGAAAAGTATAGTGGTCAACACAAAACAATAATTGAAGCGTTCAACAATCTACTTTTAATTGAGAATTGGATAATCGAAAATTTGAAGTTTATCAGTAGTCATTTTCTTACTTTTTTTAAAAACATTGCTACGTCGTTTATTCACTTGAGAAGTAATGAAAACAAGATGTAAGAAAAAATAATAAAAAATACTTAAATTATGTTTGTATTTACAGTATGTGTAGAACAACTTTCTTAACTCGATTTAATTAAATTATTGAATTAGTTAAATTATTAAATGTAGAACGAAAATAAATGAAAAGTCCATGAAAATGCAATAACATTATTTTTCTTTTATCCCTCATTTCTAAAATAATGCATTTTGTAATATTATTTGTGTTCGAGTATGCTACACAACAAACCAAGAGTTTTAACAGCGGGAAAGGTTATTTATATGGAACATTCTATTATCATCCCAATAGACGCAATATGCAGGCAACCAGTAAAACACCCGATGAACGTTTTTATAAATCTTATTACTCTTGCCTTAGCAACTTTTGAGTAACTGTTACTATTCATTACTTTGAAGTTTAATCCTCGTTTTTTGTATTCGTTACTTTAATTACTTTGATTACATTTGTATTTGGTATTAAAAAATTTACAGACATGAAAGATTTACAATAATTAGCAAATTACTTAAAGTCATAAATAAAACAAATATGCAATAAAAATAATCTAAAAAGTAAAACATAAATGTACTAATAAATGCAGTTCACAGATGCTACAAGCTTTTCCTGCGCTCTAATATTTCCTGAAATAAAGCATTTCAAACTTTCATAATTCTAAGACATCTTCTATAAAAACTTCGACTGAATACAGGTTTTCATTCCAGTTTTTGATTTAAAATCTTTACACCACCACAGCAGACACTGGTGTCACAATTATCCATTATGGCTTTTGAGTTGCTCATGGAGTTCTAATGAAAACATCACCAACCTCAACAATTGGGTATAAGTGGTTGCCTACACTCGGGATGACTAAATTAAATTTTGGAAATCTTAAATATTAATGGGAAAAATTTGAAAATCACAATTTCTTATCGAAAAAAATCACTGATCCCAAAAATGTTAATAGATCAATGCTAGTTATATGCGTTCAAAAGATATTGCCGTTTTGACATTACCGACTTTAAGGTCGATATTTCAAAAAGTAAACGAGCTACAAAGCAACTGACGGCTCTCCGATGTTCAGAATTCAATTCTGCACCCGTGTGCAAAGTTTCATCAAAATCTGGAAACAAAAATATTTTTGCTCAAAAAAGATGGAAGGTTTATAGTCTTACGATTTCTTCGTCGAAAAGTTGAAAAAAATATTTTTTTCCTCCGATCTTCATGAAATTTGGCACACAGATTGAGAAATGGATTTCGAATTCAATTCTACAAACAGTTCCCACATATTTCGTATAGTTTCCGAATTATCAGTCTTAGAATTTGAAAAAGAAAAAAATCAATTACTCGAAAAATTTAAGGTTCAGAAAAAAAATAATTACACTTTTCAATCTTGCGATTTTTTTCTCAACAACTTTTGCGGAATTTATATTTTTAAGATAAATATTAGGAATATCGAATATCTGTTAGGTCATATGTAAAGTCTGCTACATGTGTTGTTAGGTCCAATTCACATGAAACTTTGCACATACATTCAGAATTAAATTTAGAACTTAATTCTGCGTGTAATTTCAAAATATTGCTGACAGTTTTTGAATGATGGAGCTTCGAACTCCAAAAAATACAATTACTCAAAAAGTATGAGGATTAAAACAAAAATAATTACACTATTAAATTTTGCGATATTTTTTCTAACGATTTATGTTATTTCTATATTCTGCAAATAAACATTAAGAATTTCCAAAATTATTTATAAAATCCAATTTACCCCCTGCAATATAGACAACACAACATACACTTCAGTTCAGTCAGGCTGACAGCTAACCTCACTTCTCTACTTTTTTCAATTAGTTTATTTACTCATTAATTCAACTGTTGTACGTTTTTAAATAAGGCATTTGGTTCTATCATAATAGTTTTATTAATATCATTACTTTCAGACCACTTTAATACAAAATCATAAAATTAGAGTTAAATTTCTGCCATCTACATCAAGGGCCCTCCTAGTCGATGTCCACGTCCTGCAAATCGCCTTCCAGACCAGACAAACTTGAATTGCGAAGAAATTTGGCATATCCACAACACTACATTTATTATTTATATGCGTCTGGCATTTGTTATACACTCTTGCTTTAATAGCTTCCGAAAATCTAATTCAATCTTTGCTGGAAACACAAGAGATTAGGTGGAATGTCTGAGTTATGGAGTTAAGAAGAAAAATGTGACTTCTTCAAGGAAGTATTTCGTTCTTCTGCATCAAATTTCTTTTATTACATTTAAGCTATCTGTTGAAATAATCCCATATTTGGTTTTGTATTGACCAAATCAGTTGCAAGAGTGGTAAAATTCGTTTTAAAAGGCGCATTGTTAATGGCTCTAGCAGTCTACTCTATTCGGGCTTCTCTTTTAACTACTTTATTTGCTTACATTCTGTTTTCACTTAGTTTTAATAGTTAATAGTGTGGTTTAATCAAAATTTCAGTCCCAGTGGTTATATAGATGAAATAGTTACTAATTCTTGCTTTTATGATTTATGTTAATCACTTATTCAATTTAATATCTTTTTTCCGTTTAAGAGCATACCTATAACTGATTAGTCCTGAGATGATAATTAATTAAATGTTCAAAGGCCTGTGGCTTATTTATATGTTAGGATAGTCCCTTAAATTTCGTTAGTTCTAGCTGTGTTATGTTTAGATTTTTTGATTTCCAATGAAATTCTATTTCTGATCATAGTACACTTTATATATTACAAAACATTTGCTTTTATAAATCTCACCCCGATAGTCCTTTTTAGAAAATCACGTTCAACTTTATTGCAGTGTTAAGATTTGTTTTTAAAGCGTTAATTTAAATTGTTAGGTAGAAAGAGTCAAGATCGTATTGGATTCTTTTTCTTAAATAATAATTACTTTGATTTTGCTTTTAAATTTAAATATGTTTTCAAAGAGGTAAAGCTGAATCCACTGGCACTATTCATTTCCCGCTAGCTATTACGGTTTTTGAATTATTTATGAAGTTCTAATAAAAAAATTGTCAACGATGGTGTATTATTGGTTGCCCACATTCAGGGTGACAACATTGAATTTTGGAAATTTTAAATACTACTTGGAAAAATCTGAAAACCACAATTCTTCATCGAAAAAAATCACTGATCTTAAAAATGTTAATAGATCAATGCTAGTTGTTTCGGTTCAAAAGATATTGCCGTTTTGACATTAACCACCTTAAGATCGATATTTCAAAAAGTAAACGAGCTACAAAGCAACTGACTGCTCTCCGATGTTCAGAATTCAATTCTACACCCGTGTGCAAAGTTTCATCAAAATCTGGAAACAAAAATATTTTTGCTCAAAAAAGATGGAAGGTTAGTCTTACGATTTCTTCGCCGAAAAGTTGAAAAAAATATTATTTTCCTCCGATCTTCATGAAATTTGGCACACAGATTGAGAAATGGATTTCGAATTCAATTCTGCAAGCAGTTTCCACATATTTCGTATAGTTTCCAAATTATCGGCCTTAAAATTTGAAGAAGAAAAAAATCAATTACTCAAAAAATTTAAGGTTTAGAAAAAAAGTAATTACACTTTTCAATCTTGCGATTTTTTTCTCATCAATTTTTGTGGGATTTATATTTTTAAGATGAATATTAGGAATATTAAATATCTGTTAGGAGATCATATGTAAAGTCTGCTACATGTGTTGTTAGGTCCAATTCACATGAAACTTTGCACATACATTCAGAATTAAATTTAGAACTTAATTCTGCATATAATTTCAAAATATTGCCGACAGTTTTTGAATAACGGAGCTTCGAACTCCAAAAAATACAATTACTCAAAAAGTATGAGGGTTAGGACAAAATTAATTACACTATTAAATTTTGCGATATTTTTTCTAACGATTTATGCTATTTCTATATTCTGCAAATAAACATTAAGAATTTCCAAAATTATTTATAAAATCCAATTTACCCCCTGCAGTGTAGACAACACAACATACACTTCAGTTCAGTCAGGCTGACAGCTGACCTCACTTCTCTACTTTTTTCAATTAGTTTATTTACTCATTAATTCAACTGTTGTACGTTTTTAAATAAGGCATTTGGTTCTATCATAATAGTTTTATTAATATCATTACTTTCAGACCACTTTAATACAAAATCATAAAATTAGAGTTAAATTTCTGCCATCTACATCAAGGGCTCTCCTAGTCGATGTCCACGTCCTGCAAATCGCCTTCCAGACCAGACAAACTTGAATTGCGAAGAAATTTGCCATATCCACAACACTACATTTATTATTTATATGCGTCTGGCGTTTGTTGTAAACTCTTGCATTAATAGCTTCCCAAAATCTAATTTAATCTTTGCAGGAAACACAAGAGATTAGGTGAAATTTCTGAGTTATGGAGTTAAGAAGAAAAATGTGACTTCTTCAAGGAAGTATTTCGTTCTTCTGCATCAAATTTCTTTTATTACATTTAAGCTATCTGTTGAAATAATCCCATATTTGGTTTTGTATTGACCAAATCAGTTGCAAGATTGGTAAAATTTGTTTTAAAAGGCGCATTGTTAATGGCTCTAGCAGTCTACTCTATTCGGGCTTCTCTTTTAACTACTTTATTTGCTTACATTCTGTTTTCACTTAGTTTTAATAGTTAATAGTGTGGTTTAATCAAAATTTCAGTCCCAGTGGTTATATAGATGAAATAGTTACTAATTCTTGCTTTTATGATTTATGTTAATCACTTATTCAATTTAATATCTTTTTTCTGTTTAAGAGCATACCTATAATTGATTAGTCCTTCTGAGCTGGTTAATTATACCATGTTCAAAGGCCTGTGGCTTATTTATATGTTAGGATAGTACCTTAGATTTTGTTAGTTCTAGCTGTGTTATGTTTAGATTTTTTGATTTCCAATGAAAATCTATTTCTGATCATAGTACACTTTATATATTACAAAACATTGCTTTTATAAATCTCACCCCGATAGTCCTTTTTAGAAAATCACGTTCAACTTTATTGCAGTGTTAAGATTTGTTTTTAAAGAGTTAATTTAAATTGTTAGGTAGAAAGAGTCAAGATCGTATTGGATTCTTTTTCTTAAATAAAAATTACTTTGATTTTGCTTTTAAATTTAAATATGTTTTCAAAGAGGTAAAGCTGAATCCACTGGCACTATTCATTTCCCGCTAGCTATTACCGTTTTTGAATTATTTATGAAGTTCTAATAAAAAAATTGTCAACGATGGTGTATTATTGGTTGCCCACATTTAGGGTGACAACATTAAATTTTGGAAATTTTAAATACTACTCGGAAAAATCTGAAAACCTCAATTCTTCATCGAAAAAAATCACTGATCTTAAAAATGTTAATAGATCAATGCTAGTTATATGCGTTCAAAAGATATTGCCGTTTTGACATTACCGACTTTAAGGTCGATATTTCAAAAAGTAAACGAGCTACAAAGCAACTGACGGCTCTCCGATGTTCACAATTCAATTCTACACCCGTGTGCAAAGTTTCATCAAAATCTGGAAACAAAAATATTTTTGCTCAAAAAAGATGGAAGGTTATAGTCTTACGATTTCTTCGCCGAAAAGTTGAAAAAAATATTTTTTTTTTCCGATCTTCATGAAATTTGGCACACAGATTGAGAAATGGATTTCAAATTCAATTCTACAAACAGTCCCCACATATTTCGTATAGTTTCCGAATTATCGGTCTTAGAATTTTAAAATGAAGAAAATCAATTACTCAAAAAATTAAAAGTTTAGAAAAAAAATAATTACACTTTTCAATCTTGCGATTTTTTTCTCATCATTTTTTGTGGGATTTATATTTTTAAGATGAATATTAGGAATATTAAATATCTGTTAGGAGATCATTACTAAAGTCTGCTACATGTGTTGTTAGGTTCAATTCACATGAAACTTTGCACATACATTCAGAATTAGATTTAGAACTCAATTCTGCATGTAGTTTCAAAATATTGCTGATAGTTTTTGAATGATGGAGCTTCGAACTCCAAAAAATTCAATTACTCAAAAAATATGAGGTTTAGGACAAAAATAATTACACTATTAAATTTTGAGATATTTTTTCTACCGATTTATGCCATTTCTATATTCTGCAAATAAACATTAAGAATTTCCAAAATTGTTTATAAAATCCAATTTACCCCCTGCAGTATAGACAACACAACATGCACTTCAGTTCCGTCAGGCTGACAGCTAACCTCATTTTCCAATTTTTCTCAATTAGTTTATTTACTCCTTAATTCAGCTGTTGTACGTGTTTAAATAAGACATTCGGTTCTACCATAATAAGTTTACTATTTTAATCCCTTTCAGAAAACTTTAATGCAGAATCATGAATTTAGAGTTGAATTCCTGTCATCTACATCAACTATCCGTCATTGTCGATGTCCACGTCCTACAAATCGCCTTCCAGACGAAAAAAAATTGAAATGCAAAGGAATTTGACTTAAGCACTTATACTCGTCCAGCGTTTGTTACAAACTTTTGCATGAATAGCTTTTCAAAATCTTATTCCATCTTTGCAGGAGACAAAAGATATGGTGCAATTTCTCACTCAGGGATTTGAAAAGAAAAAAATTGTTTAAGGGAATGTTTTGTTCCTCTGCAATACACCTTTTTCAATTCAATTTAAGCATATCTATTAATACAATCCCCTAGTGAGTTCTGTATTGACCAAATTATTTGCAAGAGTTCCAAAATTTGATTTAAGACTTTGTATTGTCAACAGCCACTCTATTCAGACTTCTCTTTTAATTAGTTTATTTACTTGCGTTCTGTTTGGCACTTTAGTTTTAATAGCTACCTTTTCAGTTCCAGTGATTAGTTTGAAGAACTGACAATCACTTATTTAAAACACTTGTGTGCATTCAATCTTATTTACCTTATAAAAATATTTATAATTATAAGCAAATCATTAATTAGCAACAACACAACAAACAAATATTTCTGGTTTGGAATAAACTTTATAGGGTCAGGTGTCGTAATTGAAAATTTGAAGTAAAGACACCTAAATGAATCTTAGAAGTTTTCTATTTTCTATTTTTTTTTATTACTTTGAACTTATCCTAGATTCTTCATTCAGAGTTAATGTAAACACGTATCTCAATACAATGGAAATATTTCTACAATTCGATTTCGGAAGTAATTTTCATTTGCCACTTCAAACTTTTTTGTTGCACCAAGGAAACAAAAACGGGCATCTTTCTTTTACCACAAAATTTACACGATATCAATTTTTTAAAATGTGAATGTAAACTACTAAAAGTGGATGAAGTTATAAAGAAGAAAAGTTATAAAGAATTTTGGCTCGTTCTGGAGAAGTATTTCACATATCGCACACTGATAGTTACACCACTGGATAATACTGGATATAGGTATTCTTTATGAGGATACTGGTGCTAATCAGTGCACTTATGTTGCTGCCTAGCATTTAATTAGATGCACAGAGCGGAAGTTTTCGCAAACAGGTCATCAAATCCGTTCACACTTATTTTCAAATCTAAAATTTCGAATTTTCGAATCTCTATTAGTGTGGCTTGACTGGGCTTTGTTGAGTTGGGTACCAAAGTAACCAAAGTATCGAAGTAGTCAAAGTAATCAAAGTATCGATTGTAACGAATTATCACTTTCTACCGACTACTCGTTACGCACCCAATTACTCTAGTATCGAGTAATCAAAGTATCAAATACATTGTGGAGCGACTACTCGATACTTCGGATCTTTTCGAGTAACGAATGATTACTTTTTCGCCATTACTACTGTCAAATTGTCTACCTAACCTAACTTTCTGATTAATCCTCTGTTGATTTAGCACTTTTCTTTGTTTGCTCGATCTAATTTTATCAGCGGTAACCGCAGCATTCCCCACAGATCCATTCCAAATTTTACCCCTAACCAGTGAAGTGTTTTTATTGAAATTTTCAGAAATGAGTGGTGAAGTGGACAAATCTCAGTTCGTGCTGCCCCTGGACCAACCCATAGTTTCCCTTGAAGTGGGATCTGCATTCAAAGGTCTTTCCGATCAAGAAAAACTCTATTCTCATTATTTAAGCCAAGCTTCATGGACTGGAGGCTTAATCACCTTACTCCAAACAAGTCCGGAATCTGGCCCAATTTTTGTACTTTTACACAAGTTGTTTACGGCCCAGAACCCCAAAATTTTCGAAACAGCCGCGATTAAAGCCGGTTTTACTCTCGAAGAAATTCGAGCTTTTCAAGTTTACGCTTGTGGGATTTTTAGTAATTCGGGCAATTATAAGGTTAATATCCAACCGTTATTCGAATGTCTAATCAAAATTTGAAAATTTTTAGGGTTTTGGAGATTCTAAGTTTGTTCCAAACATTTCAAGCGATCGCTTGGAAGAACTATTAAAAATTAGTAGTGTTTGGTCAGAACTTAAGCCTTTATGGTCAAAAGTTAAAGGAGCTGTTTATGATTTGAGTCCTGGCAAAACTGTTTTGGGTTACGCTCCTCATGGTTGCACCACTTACTTTTCGAAAAATTGCACCGAAAACGATAACAAACGCGTCCAAGACTGGATGAAAAAACACCAATTTGAGTGTTACAACACTCGACTTTTTAAAATGGAATTAGAGGATGGAAAAGTTGATAACAATTGATTTTTTAATAATTTTTGGGTAATTTTATTACTTGTAGATTGATTACGAGATTCGTCTTGCTTCTGAAGAAAAGGGTGAAGTATTGTCAGAGACGCATGAAAATGTGACTTATCGATTGACAAAAGGCGATTACTCAACAATTATAGGAAAAGTTGCGCGTAATTTAGAAACTGCGGCACAATACGCTGCTAATCCCACCCAATCGAAAATGTTGACATCTTACGCGAAATCTTTCACTACAGGTTCACTTGATGATCACAAAAACGGTTCGCGTTATTGGATTCAAGACAAGGGTCCTGCTGTGGAGAGTTATATCGGTTTTATTGAAACTTATCGAGATCCCGCTGGGGTCCGTGGTGAATTTGAGGGCTTCGTTGCTGTTGTTAATAGGACAATGTCCACGAAATTTACGGTTTTAGTTGAACAAGCTGAACAGTTCCTTCCATTGTTGCCTTGGTCGAATGGATTTGAGAAAGATCGCTTTTTGAGACCTGATTTTACTTCACTTGATGTGTTGACTTTTGCTTCAGGAGGTATTCCAGCTGGCATCAATATTCCCAATTGTTTGTATGAATTAGATGCGGTTGTTTTGGTAGTTTTTCAATTTTTACAGATGACGATATAAGACAAACTGAGGGATTCAAGAATGTTTCGTTAGGTAACGTTATTCCGGCTAGTTACCAAATGACTGTGGTTCCGTTTCTAAGCGAAACCGATGCCGAACTGATCCAGAAGTGGCGGGTTGCCTCATTTGAACTACAGGTAGATTGAGGTCAAAGAAAAAAATATTTCAATCTATTGATTCAGGCGACGTTACTTTAACTAATAGTTTTGTTTTAACGGAAGTTATGCCAAACTAATTCAGGAGTAAAAAATTGCGTCATTTATATGTTTTAATTCTGAAGACGTAACAAAACTTTTTTTTTTTTAAGTTTTCTTCCACGTTAATTTTAATAATTGCTGTACATCAAAATAAAGCTAAAGTGGAAAACCAAGAAGAGAAAGTAGAGTGCAAATCTGCTTGTGTCTTGGCTAGTGTGCGCAATTTAAAATAAAAATTTATAACCTATCCAGTCACTCATGCCTCTAAATCCGTAAGTCGTACAAAAATCGTACAGGGCGTACACGAAATACAAAATTCAAACATAGTATCACGAAAAAGCTACGATATTGGTATAAGGTGTTAGGCGTTCTATTTTTTAAATATTTAAGTTTTGATAAAATATGAAGAACTATCTGGATAGCGATGGTTCTGGGGAAATACTTGACGCGATTTTAACTTAAAAGTAGAGCTATTTCAAAATAGTCCGCCCGCTACAATCGAGTTTCACTGCAAGTTTCATGCTTGTTATTGGCTCGATATCGCCATTGCGTGAGTTATATAAAATGCACAGAAAAAATCCTGGCTGAACTACGTATTGTTGTTAAATATTACAAAGAATATCAAATAGTGATAAGTAAAATCCCTTACCATAATTTTTCAACCAGGTGGGGCTTCACGAATTGTTGGGTCACGGTTCCGGCAAGTTATTGCGCCGTGAAACCGATGGAACCCTCAACTACCCTGACACTCTTTTGGATCCGTTAACAAACAAACCTCCAACGTCATGTTACGAACCTGGTGACTCTTACGATTCGATTTTCGGTCCTTTGAGTTCTACTTACGAGGAATGTCGAGCCGAAGCTGTAGGTCTCTACTTGAGTTTAGAATCACCGGTTCTAACCATTTTCGGCCATGAAGGCCAACAAGCTGAAGATGTTCTTTATGTTAATTGGTTGTCGCTTGTTTGGAATGGTGTTGGAAGAGCTTTGGAAACTTGGGAACCAGGCCGAGGCTGGACCCAAGCTCATTCTCAAGTATTTATAATTTTTTTTTGTAATTTTTTGGTAAATATTTTTTTTCAGGCCCGATTTGTTATTGCTCGAGTTTTAATTGAAGCTGGTGTAGCTAGTGTTAGTCAACCGACCGAAAATGATTTGTTGGTAACGTTAGATCGTTCTGCTATTAAAAGTGCTGGTCGAGACGCTATTGGTCAATTTCTTTTGAAATTGCAAGTTTTTAAAGCTACTGCTAATATAAAAGCTGCTCAAGCGCTCTACAATAAATATTCTGATGTTGCTGAACCTTGGTTGAGTTGGAGATCGATTATTTTAGATAAAAAACAACCTAGGAAAATATTCACTCAAGCCAACACCGATGTGAATAATTCTAATGTGAAACTGAAGGTGTATGAAGAGACGGTGGAAGGGATGATCCAATCGTGGGTGGAGCGTTTTCCAAACCCCGAACCCCTTTATGATGCCCTTATTGAATTAAGTAAGGCGGATGAGCACCATTTCGTCTGAAATCGGGCCTGAATATCGATGAATTGGAGCGGGATATTTCTTACGATTTTTGCACAAACCGAAATTGCAATAAATTTTTAACTGAAATTTTGTTCGTTCTTTTCCTAACTCAACTCAGTAGTTTCGGATTCTAATAAAGTTTCCATATACAATTACATCAAGTTACTTTTAGACTTCTAAGTAGACTGTAGTGACCATGCACCCCAAACATCTCTTACATGAGTCTTAAATAGTAAAGCAAGGGAAAAAAGAAGCTTTTCAGGATAGAGCCCTAGTACTGCTGTGTTGATCGTTTGATAGAGGCTTCTTGAAAATACGTGATTCCCGCAAATAAAAAAAATAAAAAAAATATGGTAAATTCACTTTTTTTGTTAAAGTATTACGAAAATCACACCAAATATACAGAGTAACGTAAATCACGAATTAGGTAGGTACTTATTACATCCATCGACATTATAGTAACAAATATATACAAGTAATTCCCTATTTAGTGTAAAAGTCCAATAGAAAATCGAGATAAAAAAAATTTGCTAAATTCAGGAAGGAGGTCTGGCCCACGTGTAGACGTACCCATCTTGGCACGCAGTAACAAAACAGTCTGGTCGAAACACCAACGCCGTCAACCGTTCATGAGCAATTTTCTTGCAAACCAGCGGTTCCAAAACGGGACATTCATCCAACCGGGGACAAGCCGCAGTACCAACTAACTGCAGTGGATCAGATCTTCGTTTCGCTCTAGGTCTTGGCGGTGTCAAAGCATCTTCGGGTAACTCCCACAAACACAATTGAGTATCGTGGCTTACCGATCCGATTCGATAACAAGCTTCAGCTTCAAGAAAACAATCGAAACTAACCGCAGCTACCCAAGATCGATGACCTTGAGCACGTGCCACTACCCGTTTTTGTTCCATTGAATAAACAGTAACTAAATCATCTTCACCCCCAACCGCTATCAACCTGCCATCCCCCGACCAAGAAACACATAATAAACCTCCGAAATACGAACGCGCAGTACCCAAAAGTTCCATGCTGTCATATTGAAACACACGTAATAACCCATCTTGAGACACAATTGCTAGTTGAGAACCGTTAGGACTGAAAGAGAGGTCGTTAATAGCGGAACCGGTGCCTAAAAGCCACCGAAATAAAGGATTTCGTGTCGATTTTGTTTTGCAAGTACTAACACTGAAACCTTCACCTGCTTTAAAAGGTTGATAATGAGGCGCTGCAGAACCACACGGTAATTCTTCGTTATAAACATACAATTGACCGGAACCGTGAGCAGCTAAAAAAAGCGACCGGCTTCCCGGTACCCATTTCAAACACGTAACTCTGGTTTTATCGATTAATCTTTCTTCATTAAACAACTTGTTTAGTTCTTTCTTGATCGGATCAATTAGTTGTATTTGTCCTGTGCTAAACCCAATTAAGAGACTCACACTTTCAGTGGTTGCTGAAGCTACGTTAAAATCATGACAAGTTGGGTTGGTTCCTTTATAAACTTTTTTTTCTAAAGGTTTACTCAAATCAGCTGCTTTTTTGATCCCTTTGTACACGTAAACGTACAATTCACGGCCGTGATTAAAACAAATCCTTTCGCCTTGGTCGGGTAAAGTGGCTAATGAAACACGTACTTGAGGGGGTGTTTGTCCTTGAGTTTGGTAACCTACTCGGTTAGGTCTGGAGTACTCGCTCAAAGTCATTAAGCGGTAGGTGCCTTCGCGGGTCACAAATTGAGTTTTGACATCACCTGGTTCACCCAATGGTCTTTCTAGAGGTCGTTCTCCTGCTTCTAGGAGCGATTGGTTGCATAAAGTGTCCGGTCTTGCCATTTTTGGGGCCAGAACTCGAGAGGACATTCTACAACGACAAGCACAATTGAGGCACATTTACGGCCCGAAAACAGTCGTTGGGGTCATTTTTGTGAAACTTGTATTAAACACTATTTACACGAGTTCCATTTTGTTACTTTTGAAGGATTAATATTGAGGTTTTGTCAATTAGCGAATTGAAACAATTAAGGTTAGGATAATTATTTTGAAAACTAGGATTGCCAACGTAGCTAAAATTTATTCTCGTCCTTGAGAAGCTCGTTCAATCAGTGTTGCCAATCTAAGAGCACTTGCAGACAACGTGACGTAGTTGTCAAATGTCAGATTGAAAAATGTTAATAAAATTGATAAGTTGTTTGATCAATTAGCAGAAACAAAAAGTAAAAGCAATATCGATAATTTCAATTGGTTTAATATTCAACTTTATTTAAGACAATCATGTTTAATGAAGAGCGCAGTTATGACTGGGATGCCCACAATCGACAGGTTGTACTGGAAGGTAGAGCAGTACTAGAGAGAACGGGAGACAGCATTACTAGATCCAACCAAATTGCTATTGAAACAGAAGCAATCGGTACCGAAGTTATTTCAGAATTAAACGAACAGAGGGAATCACTTCTGAGAACAAAAAGCAGACTTGAAAATGCAGACGAACAACTAAACAGCGCAAAATCAGTCTTAAAGCGAATGGGAAGAAACGCAGTTTATAATAAATTAATTTTAATATTAATAATCATAATTGAAGTTGCTATTTTACTATTGTTATCTTATTTGAAGTTTTTTAAGAAATAAACTTTATTTATAATTTTATTACAATCAGATCCTTGCTGATATTGTTGACAAAACGCTTTGCAATTGTCCATAAACTTTTGAAGGAGGCGCTCCAATGATCAAACTGCAAATAGATTTCCTCGCTAGTTGAATATTCTCAAAACTACCCAAGATGTGAATTCTGCTGTCAGCTAACACAATTCTGGTTTTTGTGGCATTCTCAATACTAAATTTTGTTTTGCCACCTTTTCCAGCTAATCTGCCAATAGCTCTTGACTGGTGATCCCCTTTTAAAGTTCTAACATCTTTAATTTCAAAAGTTTCCACAAACAAATTTTCAAGCCTCAACAACGCCAACGCATCTTCAACTTCAAATCCATAAACGAAAGCCTACAAAATCATAAAATTAAGATCAATTAATAATTAAGCAACAATTTATACCTTAACAAAATCAGCGCCTTTCTGGGCATTCCCAATATCTTTCGTATCCTCAGTGGTTCTAATTTCAACATTGCGTGTTTTTAAATTAAATCTGACTTGTAACTGCAAGTGTTCGACGAGAGGGGTGAAAATTTTTATCCAGTTTTCCTTAAGAGGGGTGTATCTATGTGCTGGTACTGCCACTCTTAGAATACCTTGATGGGCTGTTTTTCGTCGTTTAGGGTCAGATTTATTCTTAATTTTGCCTTCGATACCGTTCACTACTTCCATTGAGACGTCATCTGAAGAGTTGATGCACCGTTTGGAGGGTCTTTTGGGGATGAGACTTTCCGTGTCTACGTTAATTTCCATACTTGAAGCCATTTCTAACAAGTAAAAACTGAAACTGACTGTTTTCACTTTTATAACCTCAAAACTGAACTGCGCTATGACACACGTGGAAAGCAGAAGACCATATAATACTCTCTCTCTCTCTCTCTCTCTACAAAATACAGTGACACAGTGATGATTGGTGTCAGTTGTCAGAAAACAGTGACATGACACACGCAGTGTTGCCAGATCGTTTAATGGTTAAGCAGTAGATTGAGTGGGGCATTGCTTATAGCATTGCTTATAGATACTATAATAATAATCTAATAATATCTATAAACAATGCTTATAGATATTGCTTATATCTATAAACAATGAGTGGGGGAAAAACTGAAATTAGCCGTTAATTGTTGGCCGCAATTCTAAATATAAAAATAAATGTTATTTTGACAATAACAGTAGATTTTATTATGGGAACAGTAGAATAGGAGATCGCAATTAAAAACAGTAGATCTACTGCTAAAATAGTAGATCTGGCAACACTGCACACGTGAGCCCATAAAGAACACGCATGCGCTTAATTTGTTGGTCAGAAATTACTCAGTAGCGTCCCGAACAGCTGATTTAAACATTAACTTTAACTTTTTTCTTTTGTAGAGACTTAAATGGAATGTTGTTACATGTTTTAATTTATGGTTTCAAAAGTCTTCACTGATACACCAATGGCAGACTTGTCAATTAGTGAAGAACCCTGTGAAACTGTAGATGCTAGCGACGGCAGAAAGTTCTGAAACAAACACATCTCTATCACTTAAAATGCTGAAATAGGCGGGAAATTCAAACTTAAGCTCAGAAACTGTATTTTCACATTACTGAAGTGTAGATTACTTTTCAACAAGCTGTATTTGCAAGACTTTATGGGTGGATTTTTTAAAAAGTCATCATTTATAAAAAATTGTATTATAAAAATATCGTATAAAGATGTACAGCAATAAATATTACAGTATAAAAATATAATTTAATACAAAAGCCTATAAATAATTTTAAAGTGCATATAAAAATTCTTGTAAATTCTTACAAATATACGAATTAAATATAATATACAAAATTCGAGGGACCAAGATCACAGCTTGGTCTCATGCCTGAACGGCCGCCTCAAATGCCTAACAACCACGGCAGGTTGGGGTTTACAATCCGATTCATCATCAGCCGAATCAACATCACCATCACTACTATTAGTGGAAGCTACAGTCTGAATATGCCGTCCAGCCCGTTGTCTCCTATAATACTTAAATTCCCTAGGCAACGTATACGAACGAGGCAAAGAAACTTGACTCTCCAAATCTGAAGCGGCATGAGGACCTGGCAACTCCACCGGTTCCGGTTCAGGAGGCACTATACAGTCACAATACAAATATCGGGGCGCCAACAACAACTCAGGAGTACGGCTACGTGGAGCTCGCGGTGGCGGTCTTCTATTCAAATTCACTCCGTAACTAGCCAAGTTATTAAGTGAAGCCAAACTGAGAAGATGAGGTTCGACGTGACGTTTTGCTCTTGGAATCGGTTGTCGATCATCTAAATCAGCACCTTCCGGCCCTACCAATTTGCCTTGTTTAATTTCTTCTTCAATAATCTTCAGTTCTGCGAGTTGTTTTTGTTTTTTTTCTTGAAGTTTTTGATGGATATTAACCCTAGAACCGACACTACTGCCTTCGTTTTCACTCGACGACGGTAGAGGGCGCCGCCAAAAAGGCACGGCGACTGTGTTTAATCCTGGGGGCGGCACGAAACTAGTCGGTTTCTTCTTTTTGCGGTACAAAGCCGCTGCCGAGGGACTGGTAAAACGACAATTGAAAACACCAGGAGGCGCTGAAGGTTTTTCGAGAAGTCTCTTCACGTGGAAAAATTTGTAGTAGAGAAGCATGAACATTATGCCGGTTATGAAGAGGACTGTGGTTAGAACGGGAAGTAATTCCCAATGATTAGGACGGATGTGCCATATGGCCGCGACCCAGGCGCCTACTAGTAACGAATTTTCTAACAACATAACTACGTAAAATATTGTCATGGTGCGGCCGTGGGGTCTTTCGTGTAGATTGACATAGGCTAATATATAAATAGCAGCCATTAGAGCGCAAACGCCGAGTTTGCTGCCGCGTTGGCCGTGAAAAGGGCTGCGGGGCGATAGCAACCAAAGGAACATACAAGCCCAATGCAGGGCTAGAACTAAAAATATCCAGGAATGATAGCTCGCGGCGTACGCTGATAATGCTAAAGCTCGAGCAGTGACTGTTCCGGCTCGCCATAACAATTGTGAAACAACCCCTAGCCACGTTAAAACTAGTCTATCAACGCTTTGTACATGTTTGCTAAACGAGGCCAGTGACCAGCACACAGAAAAAAGAGAAAGGGCGGCAGAAACAGTCACTAGATTCATAGGAGGTCCTTTTGCAGTTCCCGGTAACAAACTCAACTGCAACAGCAGCATGGGAGCTGCTTGCAAAAACCCGTGTACTAATCTTAATATACATAAATCTCTAACTTCGCGCTTAACACTAGACAAATGAACAGGTACCAAAAGCCTTGCGTAGCGCCAAAGCACCCCTAATTGCAACAGATGCAAAACCACAACCAATCCCCTCGACCATCCTGTTGGTTTCCGCGACAAATACCAATGCAACGATAAAACTTGTGTGACAACAGTTGTCACAATAATCGCCCCCAAACACTGTATGAACAACAATTTCATCCCTCGTTGGTACAGAGCGTATACCATTAAAATATCGAAAACTAAATCACAGAAGTATGCAGCTAAGGAAACGACGTTGAACAACAGATCGCATAATGGCAAGAATTCTGCCATGACTCCAACTGGATCATCGCATGCTAAAAACGAGAAATCAATCTTTTTCAGTTGAATCAATCTGAATACTAACTTGTTCGGCTGGATTTGTTTGGGCGATTGCCCGCATTCCTAACCTCCTTTCATTCTTCCGACCACAATTTGACACCTGCCAGGAGCTTCCGGATAGTTGCGTTGCGAATTTTCATTGTTTTGCGAGAATAAATTGATTCTGGATAGAGATGAAACACTCAATTACGGCATAAACTCCCGAAATTTGGACCATTTGAGTATTTATTTAAAAGGACACAGTGGGCAAATGGTTTCGTTGATTACGTTCACAAGCATGAAACTGTCAGTGACAATAGCGCTGTCTTACTTTATGTCAATACAGGAAATAAGGATGGGACGAGGCACTGTTCGATTTCTGAACATTGTCGACGAATGGAATGCGGGTCGGTGTCTCAAATACCAATTAAATTACAAAGGAATTTTTCACTAAGAATTATAAAAGGACACGCATTTTGGGATAAACACGACAGAATTAATTTAATGAAATTGAAGCGTTTGCGTTTCAAGTGTTTTGGTCAAATATTGAAATTTTTAATTATTTCTTAGAGAAACATAAGTGGCTGGTACTTTAGTCACATTTCATTTATATTTCTACGTTCCCCTATTTTTGTGTTTATTTAAATTCTTGTCATCGCGTCACGGAATGTAATTCAAAATACTTGTGGTAATGTAAAATGGACTTGAAGAAACTGCTGCAGAACATTATAGAACGTAACAAAGGTGAGTTTTGCTACAATCTCACTAATTTAGTGATCCAGTGACCACTCTGACCTGACCGGCCGCTTCTTTTTTCCGGAAACAATTGACACTCACACTTGTTATTAACATTCTTTAAATAATTTAATAAATCGTATAATTATAGCAGCAATTTTTTAAATTGAGATGAAGAAAGTAAAAAACGATCTATTTGCTTGCTTTGATTTTCTAAAAAAAAATTAAAAGCGGGTAGATTCCAAATTTTAATTCCTAACCTCAAAATGTGCTTAATTTCAAATTAACGCCGTTTCTTTGTTAAAAATATGAATTCATTAAGACGCTTACCTGACAAGGATCATACCTTATTAGTAGACCATAATACTCTATACCACTATTATCAAATTTCTCTTCTTTACACGCCACCTTTGTGGTGATACTTTTGAAATGGCCCTTGTAACATTCAGGAGCTCTAATTATTAGTAAAATTGATTAAATCGAAAACCAATACTAGGTCTTTGAGTGTAACGCATTATACTGGCTTTGTCCTAGGCGAATTCTCAGAAGGGTCAAGATTTCTTTATTTTTATCTTTATATTTGTACTTCTTAACAACCATTTATTGTGAGTATTTATATAGACAGGGCAAGCTCCCCTGAAGAGTTGCAAAAACTTGAGGAAGAGGAGTTTCTGAAATGCATGGCCGAATGGGGTCGAAAACCGACAGAAAGCGAGGGAATCCCCCGCTTTTACAACAAACTACCAAAAGAAGATGAGCCCATGCGTCAGAAACTGCGAGAAGACAGCCGCTCCAACCTACTACAAAGAAAAAGTCTCGAACTCTTAGACAACAACGAACTAAAAGAACTTTGGGTTCTCCTTGACCAACACCAAAGCTACCCTGACGAACAACTTTTAAGTTACTCAGATTTCCTAAAAATTTCCTCAATGATAGGACCTAAAGTAAAACCGTACTTCACTAGCACAATTTTTGCAAAATTACAACAAGGCGACCCCCAAGGCCGCGTCTCTATAATGTCTCTATTTAATTACGTTATGCGTAAAGTTTGGTGGCAACAAACACGTATCGGATTATCGATATACGATTCAACCGGACAAGGTTACTTAACTGAAGTTGATTTAGAAAATTATATAACTGAATTAGTTCCAACTTTGCCGCAACTCGAAGGATTAGAAAAATCGTTTCATAGTTTTTACGTTTGTACTGCTGTTCGAAAATTTCTTTTTTTCCTCGATGGAGTGCGGGCTGCTAGAGTCCGTATTTTAGACATTTTAGCTTGTTCTTTTCTCGACGACATTCTCGAATTACGCGATGAAGAATTAAGTAAAGAATTACAAGAAAAAAATTGGTTCAGTGCGCCTTCAGCGTTGCGAATTTATGGTCATTATCTCAATTTAGACCGCGACCACAACGGGATGTTAAGCAAATCAGAATTGGCCGGTTACGGTTCAGGAACTTTAACTCAACCCTTTCTTGATCGCGTTTTCCAAACATGTCTCACCTATTCGGGTGAAATCGATTACAAAACTTACTTAGATCTAGTGTTGGCGTTGGAAAACCGAGCCGAACCTCAAGCTTTAGCTTTTCTTTTTCGAATTTTAGACATCAACAGTCAGGGATATTTGGATGCGTTTACATTAAATTACTTTTTTCGTGCTATTCAAGATCAAATGAGAGCTCATGGGGCTGAAGCGGTTTCATTCGAGGATGTTAAAGATGAACTTTTTGATATGGTGAGACCCAGGGATCCGGAAAAGATTTTTTTGAGTGATTTAGTCGCGTGCGGCCAAGGAGATACTTTTGTCAGTATTTTGATTGAGTTTCATAGGTTTTGGGCTTATGAGAATCGAGAAGCTGTCACTTCAGAACCTGCACAAGATGGAATTCTTTAATTTTATCAATATATGTATTTATTTCACGAATTATTGCGTTTACGTCTTTTTATTGGATTACTAATACCTAAGACCTAAAGTATCTGGCACATCAGATAGAGAGCATATCTAACTCGAGCTTGATTGGATTTATACCAATAAACTGGATTGTTGTCAATGGTACTTACCATTTACCACAATATAGTCAAATAGATGCTTATGAACTAAAATCAATTGAAATTTTAAATACAACAACTTTTGTTTAGAAAAATTTAGAAGCACCTAGAAAGGAAACACTGTAATGTTATAATAAGAGAACTTATTCTGACATTTATATACAGTTGAAGCTCCTTTATCGCGGACCAAAAACTTTGAGCACTCCCCGTATTCATGGGTGAAAAATTCTCTGTTCGCGGATCTGAAACTAACGGTATAATATGATTAATTCTCACATTAAACTTAGAAAACCCAAGTACCTGAGTGAAGGTTTACGGATGGCAAATGAGTTTTGTGATTTCTTCAAAAACGTTGATCCGCCTTTGGACAGAAGTCTTGTTTTTAAGAGACATCAGTCCAAAGTAAAAAGATGTTTTATTAGTCGCAAAGCAAAAAAAAATACTTATAGTTTTTTAATCCATTGTCAAAATCTGCTAAAAAATATTGCTAAATTTTATCTCAATAAATAACTTTTATTGAAATATTTTTTTTATTATTTTGCAACCTTGGAACGTATCCCTTGCCACTCCATATTCGCAGTACATTTTCAGAACGTATCCCCCCGCAAGTAAGGTCCTACTGTATACGAAATACGGGGAATTTATGCGTGTGTACAATTTGAGGAAAAAAAGTTTATTGGGTAAGTATCAAATCCTGGGTAGAGATTACTGCCAAGCTGGTGGCTTCTGCTGCATGATCACTTGCAAAATTTCTTTAAAAATAAAAGACAGAAGTGCGCTCAAGATACAAAATATATTTTAACAATGATTTTAATAAATATTTACATAAAAAATCTTGGCGCGTACATTGTAACAAAATTTTTTTTGAATTTTTTTAATAAACATCTTTTTTTTACATTTTCCTTTTGTACTTAAACTGACTTAAGTCTATGCCTATTAAAAATTCAAAACATTTTTAATAAGGTTACATAAATAGACAACTGTCTTAACACTATGCACTATTATAAATACTTAACCTATCTATCAACAGCTCGCATAAAAAATGTCAAATTTAACGAATTGTTCAATTTTTATATTGTAGCAATTTTTGAAAGATAACCCAACATAAGCATAGTATTGTTAAAAAAAAAAAAAAAAACGTGATAAACAAGTGAAAGACCTAAAACGGTCAGAATGTATAATTTGCATTAAACACAAAATATTATATTTACATAAGGAACAAAAAATTTCATTCAGATTGAGCCACCGAACTTTTTAGTTTGTACATTTAAGGAAAAACATACAGAAGCTAAAAACGATAAAAACTGACAATTTCCAACCAAAAATTTCGGTGAATAAAATAAATAAAAAAACGAGTCACATGGTTTAAATATTCCCATCGCTTCATAATGTCACTTAATTATCAATTATATCACAATATTTTTACATTTAATCTGCTTTACAATTATGTACAAAGTCGCTGACATCCAATGAGGCTGCTTCTCCTCCAAAACATCATCTCCAGTTAAAAATCGCAATCTTTGATATTTCTACGATATGTAATTAAAATTGTTGGATTAAACGAAAGTATATTGCACCACAGCGTATTGCATGGAAAACAGATTAAATAACGGCGTAAAATGTACCAAACGGAACTAAAAGTAGTGTTTTCGGTTATCAAATTGATGATATGCCCTAAATACCCTCAGTTGTAACTGAATAGCCGGCAGAGGTACCAAAAATAAAACATAAACAGCGACAAACACACATAAAATTTTAATGTTACCTCTAAAAATGTCCAACAACTATGACGTTAGTAATATTAAAGATGGCTTTTAGTAACACAGAATTTCCGGGACACTAATAACTATACAATAATTACAATTTTTTTTCTATTCTTTTCGACTATATTAATTGTTTTTCGGGTTTTTCCTCTTATCTTCATGACATATCAGCAATTGCAACTGCAGAATACTAGGCATATGCGCACCTGCTCCTAACCTAACAAATAAAAATTACAAAACTGCTATTGTTTCGTTTGTTTTTTATGCTTAGTTATGGTCGATTGATTATAGTTACTATGATGACTACTCTTGTATTTCTTGTTTTTTTGCCACTGGGTATTTTTCGGTAGATTGTGACGCCGTGGTATGTGGGTGTTATTTGGTGATATGTCACGCGATGGAGGGTCAGATCCCTGCAATAACACACATGCCAAATGTTAGATGATGTAAAACAAAAAAATTAATTATAACATCATCTAGAAGAAAACGTGTTTTCTTCTAAACACTCACTTCTGAACTTCCACCGCTCTCTTCTGCACTAGATATCGAGCCGCTGCTGGACAAAGACCGGGGCGGCCTTATCCTGGGTATCGACGGGGAATTGTGGGTGGTCCCAAACGTTTTTTCCACCCACCTCCTGTACTGCACCACCTTGTCCGTCACTCGGATCACCCGACCCAAAATCGACGGACACGAGTAAATACTGTTCTGAGCAAAGGGATGGACGGCGTTCGTTAAGACCGAGTAGGCGTACTCGAAGGCCCGTTTCACCTGCGAACAACGCCGTTAAACAACCTCTAACACAAAATTCACAAACTAATATTTGGATCGTCAACAATAAAAAGAATAGTTACATCTTGACAAACAATTTTAGATTATATAACGTGATTCTTCTTTCGATTGTTAAAAATCTAGAATTAAACTGTTTTCTAGTTTCACCAGCTAACTTCCGAGTTGTGTAGATAGCCGCTGACGTCATGTTTTAGGGTTTAGAATAGCAAATAATGAAGAGTACATTTGGATTATGCGTTACTTATATTCAATCGACATGTTTTTGGTTAGGAACAACTGAATCATGTCGCTCCTTTTTTCGCGAAAATTAAATTTTTATTACGTAAAAATGATTACCTTTCTAATCAACTTTAGGCAGCTTTTTTACCTGAAGGACTCCGTAGCTGCTCCTGCCGATGTCGTTGGAGGGCAGCAGGGGATCTTCAATGCACAACAGACTGGGCCTGTGCCCGTCGACCATGTCTTTTTGCATTTCTTCTTTGTTGATGTATCTGCCGCCGTCTCGTATCCGGATGCCGGTGTGCATATAATTGAACTTCCTACCATAGAGTTCGAAGAATTCTATTAACAGAACACCTAAGTTGCCGGGAACCTCCGGTCTCGGATGCAATTGCAGAAAACTAATGCACATGAGTATCAGGCTGTAACTGGAAATACCGCCTGTGAACACCTCGTTTAGGTCTCTTTCTAGAAGGAACTGTTTTAAAACGTAAACTAGTTTCGGTAACACTGGAAATTTCGTCATGTAAGTTTTTATTAGTTCGGCAGATTTGACCCCGTTTGACATGTTAAAGGAAATGTCCACTTTGATTTCGGTTTTTTTGTCGGTCAATTTAACTATTGGAACGGACGCCTTGTCGAGCACTTTTATACTGTTCTCTTGGGCCACACCATTGTCGAGGAACTCTTGCTCTAGCGTCCGGAGGGGCAAGTTCGACCATTTGCCTGCGGGAAAGAAAACAACGTCAACTAATTCCCTAAACCCGTATAACGAAATTAACCTATTTCGTTTACATCCAGGATTCATTGCAAAAACGAACGAGTAACATGCAACAATCTACTCATACGTGTCATCATCTGTCTCAACTAGAATAAAGTGGGACCTCTAGCGGATAAAAAACTAACAAAATATATTTATATACATTCACACTAAGTGTGAAGTGCTCCCTCTAGTGGCTTATATGCAAACCATCCAACTGGCAGAAGTCCGACCTAAACCTAAACTACCTGGAATCTTGTGGGTAAGGGCGTAAACATCCTTGGTTACAGACCATAAATAAGAATTTTTATGCCCTTCACAATAATTTGGTAGTTTACTACAACAGAATGCGTTATAGTGCCTCTGACGCCTCGTGCGTGTGACAGAGAACACAAAAAAGCGCAGTTAAAAATTGCAACACGCTGCGCTGGTGTCTGCTTTAGTTGTTTAAAATTTCAAAATGGTTTTAAAGCGAGAAACTTGAAGGAACCGACGCCATCTAGACTTCTTGTACCGGAACAAAATCTTTTGGAACTCCCATTGTCCTCCTTATAATCCATACAAAATGGTACAAAAAATTCCATTTATCTTGCCGAAAATAATCATTATCCATACAAGTGTGAAATTTAGTTTTTCCTACATCAAACCGTTTATTTTTAAATAAATAAGAAAGCTTGCTTTCATCTCTTTAAAACGTTCAATTCTAACTACTTGAACAAAAGGGGACGAACCCCAACACAATTCACAATACTAGAATGTGACATTTGGGTGGCACTGAAAGTAACAGTGTCAAATTCTATTCATGCTTTCCAGTGTCCATTGTATTGGGGTCCGTCCCCTTTTTTCTTGGTAGGTAAAAGTGGGCATTTTAAAGAGTTGAAACGCAAATTTTCCGTATTTATTTGACATAAACGGTTTGATGTATGAAAAAATCGCCTGTCTGAATACTAATTTTCTACGTCAAGATAAATAAAAATATTAGTACGTTGCCAATAAAAAAAAAATTGCAAAAAAGCAAAAATTGCCAGCCATTTTGTAAAAAAATATGCTCTAAAGTGGCCTTAAATTATTTATTTGAGAAAGATTCTTCCCCTAAATGACAGTTTAGAAAGGAACAACTTGGTTCCATACTTTTAACTAACCCTGCAGGTATATATTTTTTTACTTGTTAGTTATTTCTGTTTAAATGAAAATCGTATGCAAGCGTGCTCTTAAGTAATATAAAATTATTTTTATATATGGTATTTGAATCTTTACTACCCACCAATTCATTAACGCGCACTTTGGTGAAGCAAAGAAATTGTTTACAACAGGTACTAAAGGAAAATTTCGATTCGCCAAAGTACGCATTTTGGACTAAAACAATGAATACAGATAAATCTGGCGCCATATTGACTTTACGGATATCCTTTTTTTTAAATTGGTGGATTGGAAGGCAAGTGGCGCCACCTTGCAAACTTTTCTCAACTTTAAATAAGTTGATGAGTCATAAAGTGACGTAAGATTGACTGATCAGAATGTTGATAGTGTTTTCGCGATGCGGGGGAATCCCCCATGGATAATGGTAATACCTATAACGACTAGATCAATGTCACTGGTCGGTAGATAAAGGCCGGTCCTGTAGGAGCCGAAAATTTCGACTTGAGCGTCTGGCCACTTGGAGAGTATTATCCTTTCGATTCGTCGAACTACTTCAGCTCGAATTCTGTGCTCCGTGTTGGTTGGCTGCATGTAATTGTAAAAGTCCTCGATTTCCTGGTGAAGCCTGCAAAAAGATCGCATTGAAGATCGGAGAAAGCGTTTTGAAATAAATTAGGCGGTCGACGGGTTTCGTTTTACACTGGTTGCGCTTATTAATTGGAATAAAAATTAACGTCGTGCATAATGGGAGAAGAGTGAGGATAACGGTGGATTATTAATAGAAACCCAAATAGTTTTGTAGGTCAAAGTGGAGGAAGCAAAGAGATAAAATAGTTGCGATAAAGGCCGGAAAAATTCTAGTTGAAAAGTGCGAAATTTTCAAACGTCACAGCCGCCCTCTAATGGCGGTTTTCGGAACCGGCGGTTCTGAGGCTAAATTTTAGGTGCAAAAGCGGGTTTTTCTAAATATAAACGAGCAGCTCACCCCACGACACCTCTTCCATAGTTAAACTTGTCTCTTCGCCACGGACAACCACCGAATTCACCCACTACCTTGTGTGGCTGGCGGTTGATGAGCTTGGTGCTTGCACGATTCTCGCCCTTACGTCTCCTCTGCACGAAACTGTTCTTATCTGTTTTACCGTTCATAATCTGGGGGGTGCTAAAGCCGTTCGTAAACGTTTCGAAGTCACTGTCAACGTCCTTAATGTTCATGCTGTCCAGCTCCTGTTGTGTTTGCCAAATTCGAAGCCACAGAAGTTTGGCAGGACCCTCGTGCTCCGGTTGCAACCACGATATAGAGGGATCCATTCAAACAATCACAGATAGTTTAAAATTGATAACCATAAAGGCTATTTTTTATTTATTACATTAATTTATAAAATAGCACGCGAAAGTCACACCTTCGGACTTCTATCACACGACTGAAAAACTGAAAGCTTGCACCCCGAACACACCAGATGGCACCACGGAACGTCCTTGACGGCGCGGCAAATTTGAATCCTCTGGCATGTCCTTCCAACTCGCAAAACTCGACAAAAAAAATCAATGTGTCAATCAACCGAACTTTTAGCCGTCACTGTTGTTGTTGCTGTCGCGACAACAGATCTTCATTTTTGACACTGATTGGAGGAGAACCGAAACGAAACCCGTCAGAAAGCTATTTCCGTCAATCAAGATTTGATTTCATACAGGAAACCTAATGCAGTTAGTTTACCAATTATAAGTGAATCATACGTTTCACACACCCACGCCACCCACCTTGTGTACGGATCATCATAATGGTAGCAGTACGAAAACGGTAATGTTTCGTTCATTGTTTATTACACGAATTTTAGTTTAATTTTACTCAAGAGATAAGTTCTGAAGTCAACCACTTTACCTACAGAAACAAAATGCATTATCTCTTCGTGGCGTTAATAAAAAATTATCGGTTTTCGTATTTTTAGAGGAAATTCAAACTCTTCTACATTAATCAATAGAATAATCAATGTTTTAAAACTATTTCCGTGTTTAATTTTATTTGCCATTGTGCTTCTTTCTTTGTTTTTCAAACAATAACTTGCACAATTTTTTATATTACAAATGTGTTAATTTTAAAGATTTTTCTCGTTTTCATTTATCTTTTGATAGCTTTCTTGTCTTGACTGCACTAGATTTATTAACATACTTATTTAAATTTATGCTGTAACAAATAAATAACAAATAAGCACAAAAAAACTGCGTCTTTGTATTACATATTAATTTGTTCATTATAGCATAAAGATTAAGAAGTGTTTGTCTGCGATGCGGCAGGGAATTATTTACACAAAAAAAAAACTGGTGATTTATTAGAAGGTCGTGTATACCTAGCCGGTACCGGCGACTATGTCCGGAGTCATCATCATTTGCTGGCGCATGCGCGAGTTTTTGGGGATGTATCAGTCAAAGCTACTATCGCTGTATGATTATTAGCCATATACAACTCTACTACGATTATTTGGTGAAATAAGTGCAAACCTGCAAACTGTGCAGTTCCCACTTTTTTGAAAAAACTTGCTCGTGCTTAGTTTGACTTGATTATATACTAAAGTTGGTTATTGGAAAAAATAGATATCATTCGACAATTTGATAGAGTGCTTCTGTTTCACCAATAAATTTTAGATACATATCAATTAATAATTTTCAAATTTTCATTCAATATCGGACATATTTGTCCTCGTCCTTCTCCACCTCAGATGCGTAATTAGTAATAATAATGACGTAATCGAATGACAATGGGACAAAAAATTCGAAATATGTTAAAAAAATCTAAAGTTACCGTCATCGAGACAAATTTCTATAATAGGGCATAGAAAATCTTGAAACTTTACAACTTTGCGTATGCAAGTCAACTTTGGCGAGAGGCACCATTTTTAAATCATCCAATCAACTACTGGTGATGTTATCATGTGATCAAAGATTAGAATCTTTCATTGGTTGATTACTTCAGAAGCCGAATCGTTTCGTCAATCATCGTAATTAATCGAGTTGTCACTTTTTTCAAGGACAACAAAATTGACGTTAAGTCACAATATAACCTTAAAATTTCGATAGAAGAATTTCAAGATAACAGAAATATTTTGACTACTTTTAAAAGAGTTTTGCAAAGTTAACGATGGACGTCGATTTACTACGTCCAGGAACGGTCCCAATTGCCCCCGATACCGTTCTTTGGTTTGAATTTCTTCTCCACCAAGATCTTTTACTCAACCACTTACAAAAGCCTTCACCTGGTACTGGCCGTAAATTCTTGATGCGACAGAAAGTAATCTTTTTTTTGATCTCCAGATCCGTCTCCAACTGACTTAATTTCGAAATTTTCTGATGCCATCACAGACACTTTACGTAACCGATTGGAAGCCGAAAATGGAGATGTTATAATCATTGAATCAATGCATGACACCGTTAAGCACCCAGCAAAAAATATTGCGCTAAAAATTTTATGTCTTAAAGTTGCCGCGTACATTAAATGGAACTTGGGTAAATAAAATTTAAAGAAAATTTTTTGCTAACAATTTTTTTTAGGCCAAATTCGGTCGTTGCCATTTAAAACTCAAGTCAATTTACTGCAAGATTTACTTTTTTTTGCCAACAATAAAACAATTGCGGAAATTCCCAATATTCAACCTGATGAATTTGAATCAATTTCATCCCCATATTTGTTTGCTCTTCTAGTTTATCATCGCTGGTTACTCAATGTAACCATGCACCGCATCACTTCCAACTGGCATATTCGTATTGGGTAATTCGAAATTAATTATTGTTAAGTTATACTTATATATATTTTTAGAGAAATTTCTCCGGCAGATGAAGCAATCATTTGTTCAATTGAAGAAGTTAACAAAACTGTGGAGTTTCTAAAGAACTCGTTACGTTGGGAGAAAATTCCAGGCATGTTAACGTTTAATTGCTTCAAATTACCGACAGAAACTAATGACAATTTTGAATTTGATTGGTCTTTATCTCAGGAGATATCAAAGGAGGAACTCAGGGCTCAAGTCAGTTATGATTTAGGAAGTTATTTCTTTTATAAGGAAGACTACGAATTGGCCAAGGAACACTTTTCAATGTGTTTAGAAAGCTTTAAAGCTGTTAAAGAGAATAACGGGCTTATGAACATTAATGCTGACGTTTTAGAAGTGTATGTGAGGGCGTGTAATGGACCGGCTGAGGGTTCAAAAGGTAGTTTGCTTGAACAACTGAACATGTCAATCGTTAATCATTACATGGTTAGTACCAAAGTTGCTGAAAATAACTCTAAAATTAAGTTGAAACCGCAACTTTTTTGTTTAAACTCAATAAATATCGGATTTTAGGGCATAACAACAATTTTGCAACAAGACAACATTCAGCGTGAAATTCCCTTACCCCACAGGCTCAACTTAGAACTGGACATTCAGGGCGCTCTTTCTAGTGCAACTTTCACGGTTGCTAGAGATTTATTGAATAAAATTCGCGCTTTAAACATAGTTCGTTGTATTCTCGATAAAAAACCTTTGCATCAATATTCGTCTTCATCTTTCAAAAACTCTGAAACATTAGTATGGGTAGGTTTTCAGCTATTAGTTTAACTATTATCTAGTAAATCATTAGGCCGTAGAAATGGCATGGAAATGGTTGACTGTAACAAACCAAAAACAAATTAAGAATTTCTTACTGGACCAAATTTTGAGACAAGACGTACCTGATCTTCTACCAACTCTCCAAGGTAGTCAAGTCCTATCAAGTATTTTCGATAAAAACGAACTGCAATATATCAGGAAAGTCGAATTGGAAATAGAAATACCGGAATCGCTGTACAAAACCGATTGGATTTTGTATGATTTTACCAAAAAACGTGAGTAACTTATCAGTTGAGGGATTACACTTAAGTTTTGTTTTGTAGGCAAACCTAAAATGGAACTAAAACAATTCGAACAGCAGCTGATTGGAAGTTATGACCACAAGGAAATCAGGGAGTTGCTAATAAAAATCACAACAAACCAGTTGGCTAACAATGTTTGGAGTATTAATCCAGTATGGGAGCTTCCAATTCCTCTACAATCAATTCTTCAATCGTTGCCAAGAGGTATGAAAACTTACGCCCTTGCCCCAGGGAGACTCAGTTTCGAGTTTTATTTGCCACGTGATTTTATTTAGTTTCAAAATTGAAAATATTTCCATACAACATTTTATGCTGCAGTGTGGTTAGAAACTGTCTAGTTAACAAGCGGTTTCCAGGTTTTCTTCAAGATTTCGGCTTTGTGCTGCTGGCTAAAGCTCGAGAACAAATGCTAAATAAGAACTGGAACGCTTCATTGGAGTTAATGGTTGTTTTGGATAAAGAACTGGACGCGTCCAATGCTCGATCCAACAGTACAGTAGCTAAACTATCACGTCTGATCAGTTGGGAAGTGTTATCAGTGCAAATAACTCAACTTTTAGAAGAATGGCCTAGAGGCACTGTCGGTTTGTAATTTCTTATAATTTTTTTTAGTTGTATAAAAGAAATATTCTTTTAGATAAAACCGCTCTTGCAAATGCTTGCGAAGTTTGCATTCAAACCAACGAATCTGTGTTACCTAGGACTGAAATAATCGAACAGTGTGTTGTTTGTTTGCTTAATTTAGGGCGATGGGAGTTTCTGTCGAATTTTAATAAAGGATGGTCCTCTTTGGAGTTGACGTCAGCGATTGCTGTAGCGTGTCAAGAAATGGTTAAACATAAAGGCAATAAAAAATTGTCCAAAAATTTATGGGAAATAGGTAAAAGATCTTTCACTTTTTATATAAAGAAGTAGAAGTTTTTGCTTCTCCCCCTCTCTTCCGGTTTTTCATTTCTTTTTTTCCATTTTCTCTACGAATTTGGTTTGGCCAATTGACTAACAATTCTAAAACTTGACCTATGTTTTCATCTTCTGATTTTTTGCTAAAATCTGATCTTCATTGATGTTATTTCGTTTTTGAAAATTTCAGTGTTGCCCATTTTTGCTTCGCCTCCCTCCCAAAGTAAACGCGGCAATTCCGGAAATTCGATGTACCACGAGAATCATTTAACAAATCTAAAGAACAATATAATGGCAGTTTTCTCGAAATTGAGAGATTCAACTGTTTTGACTGTCATTATATCGATGTTAACGAGGCTACACAATGTTTTAAAAGACGAATCGAGTCTAGAATTTCAAGTAGAATACGCAATGTTATGGCCGGCAGTTATCAGCAAGTAAGTGAATCATTTCTGGAAAAGTCTCAATTAATTTTTAATAATTGCAGCGCAAATTCGTACAATACGAAAATGGCCTGCGAAATTTTGTCACAAATGGTGACCCAAGCATTACATTATTACCCAAATACCATATCATGGCTCCGACTGATGGGCGACATCAATTTTGGTAATAACTAAATTTCAACTAAAGTGCATTTCATTTTTGAAGTACAATATCATAGAAAACTGGCCGTCGGTGCTTATAGCGCGTCTTCATTTTATGTGGCAAACTGTAGCCATTGGTTATTCTAATTAACAACAAAGTACTTCAAAATTGAAACTAAATGTCGTCGATAGTTTTGCCCAACCATCGAAATATGGAATTTTATTTTTTTAGCAAATGTTCATTACAACATGTCAATGAAGTTTTATTTAAAATCATTGTTGATTTACAACGATTACTTCAATATTCCCGTGCGACCCGATGATCACGTTTTTCGTCGAATGATCAAGTGTTGTATGGCTTTAGGTTGCAACACTCAAGCGGCGGTGTTGTGTCAGTTTCTAGAAGAACCAGATTACGTATTAGCATTCAGAATTCTGGGAGAACAAAAGTTTTGCAACGATGCAGTTGATGCTTATTACCACTGCATTTGGGACACTAACATTTTAGAGTACCTCATTCACACCCACCACAAAAAGGGAGAGTTTCAAAGGAGAAAATGTGCCACTCAAGTTATTGGATTGTTAGAAGTCAACTCTAACAATAACGAAGAAATACAAAGAGAGGCCAGCAACTTGAGGAAAAGCACATTTTTGAGAGCTTTATGTAAACAGTACGTGTTCTAGTTATGATTACGTTAATAAAAAAAAATCAATTAAATTAAAACTTTTTCAAACTCTTCTAACTTGTAGTTTTATTTTTTGATCCCCGGGTGTATGGATAAAACGGTTTTATCTTTTAACGACCAAACCTCTAAAGCTTATCGCCCATTTAACCAGCAAGAGGAGCCTGGCGAAATGTGGGTCAACGCCCATCTACCCAGCGCTCACCGTCATTTCAATCCAACCACTATCTACCTGCTTTCCAGTTAAAGTTCTTAAAATATTTTTGAAACAGGAAGAAAAATTAACTGTCATTTTGTGTGCAATTTGTTCAGTTGCAGAAGAGAAAAATGAGAAAAAAAATTGAAATTAGATACAATTTTTCACTATTTTCGAATGAGTTATGCAAAATTTAAAGAGTTCAAAGTGCTTTGTATTCAGTATGAGCATGTCAAACGCAAATTAGCGCTGGCCGTCGCTGGTCGGTGGTGCGCCTACGTAACCAGCACGGCCCGTCTTTCCTAGAAAGGATCGGTCTCCTTCGCACTTTCAGTAATTTACATGGAACTGACGCTACCCGTATTTCGCTGCGCTGTGCTAATTAGATGGGCGATGAGCTTAAGATAGTTCTCTAAAACCTGAGGTCCGGCATAAAGTTAACACAATACATCACATCGACGTTAAATGGGAGATTTTGTTGCTGATTTGTAATTAAGTAGTTCAACCGTTGTATGATAGTCAATCCATATACAACGGTTGAACAGTCTTTGCATTTTCTGGCAATTTTGACCTTTACCAACCGCTCCAGGTATTGGTTAAAGAAAAACCGAGTAACCCTGACTTTTTATATTAATAACTATTTCTACAAAAAATGTAAAAATAATAACTTGCAAAAATAATCGCTTTTGAACGCCATCAACAAATATTTGGACTTAATGTAATAGTTGTAATATACGTATTAAGATACATAAACCTGTAAAAAGCATTAAAATTTATCTTTCATTGACTAGGATCTAGGCTGGTGTAAGTCTCGGCGTATCGACAAATTCTTTGCCGTATCGGAAAATTGTATACCCGGTAGCAAACACCATAGAGCCCCAAAACAATAAATACATCAACGATTCCGTTGAGTACTCAGCTGGGAAAGTGACTGAAGCCATGAACATCGCTACAGCTACCAGGAAGACAGTAGGGAATGTAATGTATCTCCAGCCGCGGTCTACGTGAAGGGGCGACAGCACTTCGCCATATCCATGGAATAAATCGATGGCGTCCTGTCTAAAGCCGTCCATCAAATTATTTTTGTAATAACGAGTCATGGAATTAACTCCATCTCGGAGAAGACCGACTTTTGTACGTTTTCCGGTACGCGTGTAATCGGTTTTTAACGCCCCAGTTCCGGAATATTGAGTACTGATGACGTCAGCGTTATCGGCCCAAATGTTCTTGAACAGCATTTCGAAGGAGATTTGATGGTCCAATTTTTGAGTAGTTTGAAGAATGTTGAGTTTTTGCAAAACTATTTCTAGGTTGCGATGAGCCAGCATGCTTTGAACCACGTTGGTTCGGTCCAGGCAATCAATGCAATTAGTTCTAGAAATAAATAAATTTAATAACAATCAACTGTGGCGTGATTTTTCCAAGTCCAAACAAATTTTTTGGAATAAATTTTATTTTTACCTAAAAACCCCTTCTTGAAGTGAAGACAACGAGCCATCCCGCAACAACAAAAAGAACCCCATCTCGTCCTGGTCATGAGCAACGCGATCAATCAAAATAGATAACCGGTCCCATCGCATTTTCCGGCATTCCGCATGAAAATCAAACGGTTCATATCTCACAGACGGATACGCCAAGTTATAAATGGCATCTTTAAAAGCTTTTTCCAATCGCCCCTCGCTGCCTCGTTGATCGACCAAATTAATTAAAACTTGTTTGCCATAAGAAACCGCTACTGTCTCCAAATGTTTCTGACAAGCCGCCAATTGTTCTTGCGGATCAATTTCCAAAATCGTTAAAGGTGGTTTATAGCGCAAATCCGGACGTTGCGTCCAAAATAAAGGAATTGATCCTCTAATCTGCACAAAACTCGCCTTATCCCCTTGAAACTCAACAATTTGTTCAGTTTCAACGAAATTTGCAACGTTTCCTTCCTTATCGATTCCTCGTCTATAAAAACGAGTTCCCGCCCTCCAAATGCTACGTCTTGAAATAATCGCCCATACTAAATTGTGGCCGTTAATAACGCACTGATTGATTGAAATATAACCGTGCAGTAAAGGTAGACAAAAATTTCTGAATTCAGGCCGTTTGAATTGTGTTAATAAATAACTGTTCCAAATAAATCGGGGGTCTCCCCTTTCAAGTAAAGACTGCTTCCAAAAATGGGGCCCAAAATCGTGTAATCGCTGGAGAGAATGGGTTAGATCATAGCTGTAACTGAAATATTGATAGGGCGTTGACAGGACTTGCTCCACCATGTTCAAGTATTTGTTATTGTCTGAGGCCTGTTCAGGACTTAAATGCAAGATGCTGCAAGGGTAAGGCAACAGTTCGGCTTTGGCAAGACGCCATATTGGATGGCCGGCGATATAACCAACTAATTCTCTTTGAGTTACAATCACCAAATAGCGACCGGCCAATAAATTGATGGTGCCAAGAAAACCGCAAAAATCCTTTCTACTGGTTGTTGCTGGAATTTGACCCACGTTACGCTGGAGTGAAACGCTCTCTGATGGACGGTCTATTATCAGCAGTTCTTCCGCCGCTTTTGGTTCAATGAAGAACTTCTCGGGCGTGATGTGTCTGAAATGGGGGTGATCTAAGGTTTATTAAGAAAAATCGGATACTTACAGGGTCAAATCGTTGTAAATATCTGAAGACATGACTGCTGGGTGGAGTTTGTTCGACATTAATCAACTACATGCTTAATTTAGTGTTTGAAAATTTATTAGTAGTTTTATTTCTCTAAATTCAAGGTTAATTATACCAAAATGACGTCTGTCACACTATCAATAGAGAACCATGTGTGAATTTTCTGTAGTGACTCTGACAGTCACCTTGGCCATCTACTGATTATCCAATTTATGGAATGAATGGGAGAGCGCGAGGAAAATGGCGCTAAATTCAAATTCGTATCAGTATTTGCCGTTTCTGAAACGCCCTCTTTTGATGAGAAGCCACAAGTGTTGACCCGTTCCGTGTCATCCGGCACCTTCAGTGCGCGTTCCGTGCCTTCCGTGTTTAACCTGTTGTCAAGCTGTTATTACTTTGGAGAAAGTATATGGTACAAGATATAACTTTTTGATGGAAGCAGAATTCAGTTAGTGTGCGTTGGACTATAGAATTAACAAATGGTGAGAGTATAAAAAGAAAACGTGTTGGTTAATCCGACGTGTCAACTGAACTGTCAAACCTCTGTCTAGCGACGTTACCTAAATTTGTCAAATTTAATTTCTTATCGTGCGTGTGCAAATTTCTGCAGTCTGTTGTTGTTGAAAAATGAAACATTTAGCAATCCTAATGCGTCTCGTAGAAAACAGTAATTGCCTATTCGAGTCGCAACAACTCGTACATCTTAATTATCTTTATTTTACAAAAATGGCTAATTGACCTGTAAATTTGCAATTTGCACCGACGTTTAAAAACTGACACTGTTGACACGACACTACGGTTGAAACGTTCTCCCCGGATCATTTAAACTATTTTCAAAATGGTTGAACCAATTCAGTGGCGTGGCGTCACCGCTTTCACCGTGGCTGTCTGGCGGAGTAGACTCAGCGGCGTGCGGTGATGGAAGCGATGCTTATATTAAATATGACAGGTCCTTTTCTAGCTGAGGTGAACCCTACAACAAAACAGCACCGTTCAAATATTGACCAAATAGTTTAACATAGTTCTTTGTGATGACGTCATTCTTTTGTACCTTTTTGTTTCTCTATATTCTTCTAATGGACCCTGAACAAGAACCCTCTTGTAGTGCATACAGTTTAGCTGAAAACTTCTCATCAATGGGTTCCACGAAACTTATTTTGTACGCAATTTAAACAACTAAGTTAGATATGCCTGTAATAATTCATTTCTCTTTAAACGTATAGGTATACTATTCCAAGGGATGGATAGTGAGATCCTTATTGACCTTGTGCGGGAACATTTGGAGTTATATGATTATTCCCATTCAAAGTACGCTGATTTGACTTATAAGGAGAATTCATGGAAGCAAATCGGACGCGAGCTAAAGCAACCAGGTAACTGACAAAATGAGGTTTGGTTAAAAATGTGCAACTCAGTTTTCTAATATAACTTAAATCTTTTTTAGATATGTTTTCAGTGGAACATAATTAGAAAAGCTTTCTTAGTTCTTAATTTTGTTCTAAAATTCTCACTCTGAACAACAAATAATCCACTTGCATCTTTTCAGTTGCAAGTTGCAAATCACGATGGGCTAACATCCGCGACAACTACCGCAAATCTCTCAGAAAAACTATAACAAAATCAAAAAAAAGTTATGCGAAAAAATACAAATTTTCACATAAATTGGAATTCTTAGATCCATACTTCCAACCAGTTGACATAATAGATAACGGTTCTCTCGATGTTTCCCAATCAGTTCCCGATCCCTTTCAAGATACTGAAGTAAAAGAAGAAAACGTAGATAATTTCGAAACAGAAGATATCCCAGTGGAAGAATATCATGAAGACGAAGCACCAACCAAACAGACGATCTCTACTCCATTACCACCTTCACTTAGCAGTTTGGAAGGATACATGAAATTATTCGATCAAGTTTTGGAACTCAATAACATCAATAAACAAGGACCTCCGCCAAGTACTGACGCAATTGACGTTTTTTTATCCAGTATTGCACCGACTTTGAAGGGGTTAACGCCTTACTACCAAAATGTTGTGAAAACCAAAATCTTTTCCATCGTTCAGGAATATGAGTTAAAGATGCTAACCGAGCACCAATCTACAATTTCGTCGTCTTTTAACACGACTTTAAACATGTAATTAAACGTGCACAAATTAAACCAGGTACAGGTACCTTATAATTTTATTGACTGTGGGGATAAAAGTGAACCTGGACTGGAACCTCCTATTTACCATTTCAAATTCTTTATTGTTTCCAACTGTTTTGTGATACGTATATAATTAAAATATATATATATACATTTTTTTTTTAAATTCAGTATCTATTTTACGCTCCTACCACATTAGTTTATTGCCGTCTTATCACCAATTTTGATATTAACCTGACGCTAAAATACGTAGATTAAAATTCCAAGGCCGGTCGTGTTCTGATTGGTAGCAATGGCGCGATAAGTTTGTACGATACATTTATTTTTATAGGAAAATTAGATCCGAAAATATTTTTTATTAGATATAAGAAAAGACCCATTATGTTATATGTGTATTTACTATACTACGGACATAAAATTGAAACTTGGCAATTAACTTCTTACACCCATTAGTTATCAGAAGCTGCTCGCGTATGTTGATAAACATTAAAATTAAAAGTGGCAGTGGTAGCGCTAAAATTTGAAATAAATTTATCATAATGCGCATGAGCCGACTCATTCGCGAGCGACTCATCTCTATTCCAAAAGAACATGTGACATGTGCTGTTGTTTTGTACCATCTCTATTAGGGTCCATAACCTAAAATTTTACTTTTTCCACAGTTTTTGAAAGTTTGAGTTGTCTTAAGCATAACAAGGCTAGGCCTAGACCGTTCTCGAAAGAGTTGTTGTAGTGATTTTTAAATAAAAAAGAGGAGGTTAGGTTTAGTTATAATGCACATTTTTTTCTAAAACTAAAAATGATATTTTTTCAGTTGATCTGCCATGGAGTCCGCTACGAATAAAGTTTGCAAATATTGTCTAGATACCCTCAAGGACTGCATAGATGAAGGCTTCACATGTACGACATGTTCTCAGAATGTCCATTTGAAGTGTTTGAAAACTGGTGTTGTACCGGGAGCCCTTTATGGTGACCTTTTTTTCGGATTTACGTGCCAAGATTGTTCATCAACTAAAAACGAAATTTTCACACGTGAAAAAATTCCTTGGTAAGACAGTTTTGAATAGAAATTGAAATTTTTAAAAGATTTGTTTAGGTCTTACGTTGTTGTTTTGGTTTTGTACCATTTACAAAACAGAAGTCCGGGTTTGGGACGCAAAGGCTTCTTTCATTGGCGACATCACATAGCTGCGTTAATTGACAAAAATTGGGAAACGATTTTTCCACAAGACTTGTAAGTGAATCTTGTAATTTTCTAGTATTAATTTAAAAAACTTTTAGTAAACGAAAGAAAAAATGGATTGGAACTATAGCAGGAACTTTATCGCATTTTTCTTATTTCTTTAAATCCGGCACTTCTGTTGTAAATGAACAGGCATGGTGGGCGTTAACGTATCCCAAATTAACTCCCAAAGTTATCTCTAAAATATGTAAATATATTGATACTAATTTATTTCAGTTATAATGTAATTATTTCTAGACTCACTTTTTATGTATGAAAAACAGAAGGCTAAAATTTTAAAAGTTGCTGTTCCCGAAAGTAGTGAGTTATTTAAACAAATTTTATTTAAACACATCACGGATCATGATTTGTTAACACCACAGTTAAGCTTGGATCCAGCAGCTGGAATGCAACTGTCCAATGAAATTTCAGAACCCACATCAGCTACCACTTACAGCAAAAAAGTGAATAGATAATGCTGAAAAAGTTTCAATATTTACTTAGATTTATTTTTTAGCGCAAACAGGAAGGTTTCAACAAAAGAAAGGCGGTGCTACCAACTTTTGAAAGTACTTCTAAGAAGTAAGATCTATTGTATATAGTTTTTAGGCAGTTTGTATATTGTAAACTTTCAGATTGATCAAACTAGGGCAAAAATCGGAGTTTTCCAATGTCGATGATTTAGGTGAAATGGGATTAAAACAATGTGACCCGAACTCCATTAATTCAGAAATTAAAAACAAGCCTGATGAGCAGAAGGAACTGAAACTGTTGGATCCCATGATGTATTTCAATACTGCGTTAAACAGTAAGTTGTCTTTAAAATTGCTAAGAAACCACATTCAATAAAAAACAAAATGTAAGACTGCAACCATCACTTTATTTTTATCAAGAAAATGAAAGAAACTTGAACATAAACCAGTCCGTTTTAAAAATAAAATTAAATAATTCAGCAACAACAGCAACCAAAAATTAGTCCTTCCAGTATTGTTTCATAATTATTTTTACAAAGACTTTTTATTTATATAAATAATTAAAAAGTAACACGACGTGCTATATCAACATCTGTGTTAATGTAATAAAATTGAATTCTAAAGTGTTAGAAATGGAATTTTTAAACTTCATGCCCAAAAATAAAACGTTTAAGTGTTGTTTTGAAACTTGTAATTTTAGTTCAAGTGTCAGAGCAACTGTAAAGAAGGTTGCGAAGACAAGTGCAATTGGATTTTTTTTATATATGTTTGTGAAATTATTTAATTTACAGATGCACCCGGACAATGGAGTACAATGAAAGAGCGATTAATGGGTGGCGTTAGAAAAGAGTTAATTTTGTCTCCCTACAGCGGTATTTACTTGAAACCATACATCAGAAGAGACACTGAGACTTATCCTCCTTGGCTACGTTTAATGACAGAAATACAAGTAAAAGTCAATAAGGAGAATACAAATTTTGTTCTTCCACCTAGGAGCTCAATAGATTACACTTATGTACAACCTGAGCACATTCCAGCCATCAATAGTCTTTGTAATCAATTTTTTTGGCCGGGAATCGATTGTAAGTTATAATTGTAATTGCCTTATGATGTGTGATACAATTTCCCATGTTAAATCCCCATGGTTTGGTTCGTTTCAATCACTCTATATACACAATTAGATTTTTAACATTTAAATACTTTTTCAGTTTTTTTATCTTAAAACACTTAGAAAAATAGTTTTTTTTTTTCATAATTTTCTCAAATAATTTAAAAGTATTTGTTTTGCAGTAACGGAGTCCCTGCAATATCCAGAATTCAGTTGTGTGGTAATGTATAAAAGGTTGATAGTGGGGTTTGCCATTTTGGTTCCCAATGTCAGTTATACAGAAAATTACATATCATTTGTTTTTACGAGACCTGGATGGAGAAACGTTGGCATCGCCAAATTTATGATTTACCACTTAATCCAGGTAATTCTTGATAGTTGGTGTTAATATTTTTATTAATAATGTATTTGTAGACCAGCGTCGGTAAGGACATCACTATTCACGTTTCAATCAACAATCCAGCTTTAATTTTGTACCAAAAATTCGGATTCAAAGTGGAGTCAGTGGAATTGAATTTTTATCATCACTACTTGCGAAGTGATTCTAAAGAATCAAAACATGCATTTTTTTGCCGGTTAGAACGATAATTTACTATTTATTTTGTACATAGACACTTTTATACTTTTAAGTGCAAAGTTTACAAATCTGTTACCAATAATAATGCTGTCAAGATATTTAAGTTTTTATGTGCAAGTTCAAGCAAATTTCCCTAACATCAAATTCCACCAGTTTTTCCCAAAACAGTGAACTAAAGAAATTGTTGGATTTCAATTTTCAGCTTTCCAGTACTCTTCGTTCTGAATAAAAATATTGAGAAATACTGCTACAATTTGAAACAAAGTTGTTTAGAAACTCAATTTATTTTCCTTTAATAAAAATTCTAATTTAAATCCGTCTTCTCTTTGTGTTGGTAGGAGTGACGCTTATAGGGCTTGATTTACCACTGGAACTCGAATCATCTGGTTTTAAACTCCCTCTTGTTGGTCTCTTCACATGTTTTGGAGTTTCCTCATTTTTACTTTTCATTTTAACTTCTTCTTTCGCAGTCGTCACGCTTTTCCCGCTCTTCCATTGTTTACTTTTTTCTAATTCTTTCTTCACGTCCTTCTTCATATTCCCCATTTTTTCTTTACTATCCTTACTGTCTCTACGTGGCATTTCTTTAGTGTTTCTATTAACAATTGTTTTCTCTTCTTTTTTCGGTGTTTCCCGCCCTTTTTGCATTTGTTTCTTGTCCTCATCTTTCTTCATTAATAAATTACCGTAATCCGATTCAGGTAAAACAAAATCTTTCTCGCTATTCGGAAAAGGGATTGCTTCACTCTCATCTAAAGCTTCAAGGTTATACATTGTTTCTAAATGTTTCCAAATTTTGTCGGAATTAATTTCTTTTTGGCAATTGTCGGTGAATCTGTCGCATATAAAAGCCATTTGGAAATATTTGTTAATGCCTGCGAAAAAGTTGAGAGAATTTCGGATTTTCTAATGTACACAAAAAATTACCGACGGGTTTGTGGCCTATCATGGCTTCTAATAATTGGCCTTCAATTGTAACGTTCCAGTCAAAATCGTCCAACATTTTAGGGATTTACCGCAAATTATTAAGTTACAATTGTAAACATAACCTACAATATTAGTGGCACGAGTGGCAGGCAACACCAATAACCTAACACTTGACGGTAATTGGTAATACAGGTATCTGTATTATCGTCAAATGTGCAGTTCGCGCCAATTTACAAAAATTAATGTACACCTAAACCCCAAATTGCTGCAACTATTTAACTTCAAAACTTTATAATAAATCATTTATATATATATGTACAAATAGTTGGTTAAGCTTCAGTACCTCCCGTTCCCGTATTTAGTGGCGCTTTTAATGTTCTGAAGAGTTCTCTTTTGAAGAAAAGTCCCAAGTTTCGGCTTCGGTATCACGGCATTTTTAGTAATTCGGAGTTTAGGGAAAAGTTCCAAAAAATCTTTTTTAATACACAACATTCCATTTAAAAACAAGTCCCTGTAGAATCATCTTGGGTCACCCTGTATGTTCAAAAATAATTTCGGGTTATAAATTTCTTTCTCTAGTTTATTTATAAAATCAAATTTTTAGCTATCATAGAACTCGAGCTATCAACGCTATTGCCCCATTCGGTTTACATATTTGTTAATTATCTCATTTTTACAAATGCTAGATCTATCGAAGAAGCGAATCCTCATATGGTAAAGTAATAAAAAAAAAGAAGCTTGTACCTAAAAAAGATGGTCCCGAGCAGGAGATTGAAAAAGGGCCCACTCAAGACTTCCTACGCCACTGATTAACAATAAAATGAATGGCTTAAAAATAAAGTTCAAGTTACTATAGGTATTCGTTGATTTTTTGAAAACTTTATAAAATTATTAATTAATTATTGATAGTAACTTGGAGGATGGACCTGATTATGGATAAATCCAAAGGTATAACTTGACGTGCCACTGAAAGGTCACGCCGGTTTGAAGAACTGTTGACCTACCTTTCGGAATTTGATTTGTTCATTTTTTTGTTCTATTGAAAATCGAATAATGTAGTGGGATTAGAAAAGGGGCGGGATGCAATGGTAGTTTGGAAAGTGGCGGTCCTGAATGCAACGCCGCCAAACCAAACAAACAAACAAGACATCCCGGAACTGAATTAGCCGCTTCGGTGAAATGGAGTCTCCGGTTCAACGTTCTCGTTGCGGTCATTGCCTGGTATCTTGTCAGCCAACTCTTCTGCACCGGTAATCCAACCAGTGTTGCCTTGTACAGCCTTGCCACATTCACCAGGAACGCCGCATTTTCTGAAAAATATCCAAAAATCGTTTGGTTATTTGCTATCCATTTTCGGTGATTAATAGGAAAAAACAAATTTGGTTTCTATTGAAAGTTTGACTTTATTTTTTGGGGATTTTATCGGAAATTACTGTTACCACAGTAATCTCGTTTCTGCAAGAAATTGCCACCCATGAAGTTCAAATTTGAAGAGACAAACAAATCTTTGAAGCGTAAATGAGAGAAGAAATTGTTCGAGTAGTTTGAATCACTTTCAATTGAAATAGGGATATATGTAGTTAATGGCCGGAAGCAGATGACTTGCAGGTTGAAAATGTTCACTAACGTTTTATTTTTGTATTCATAATGTGGCGCTGTAAGTACTTGTAATGTGCATATTCCGATTGTTCTAGTATTCAGGTGATTAGGTCAAGCATGGAAAATATTTCTATAGCGAACGCAGGATCTCATTGATTTAAAAACAAAATTTCAACGAATTCGAAAAGAAAACAAAAGCGAATAACAAGTATTAGGAATGAAGTATTTTGAAATCGAAAAGAATTCAATTTTTGAAGATCATGGCGGTTCTTGTCCTGCACCAGCGTTGAAATCTTCTTTTCTACACCATTATCGACGTTTACCTCATAATACTAATAATCTTAATCGTTTTAAATAAAAACGAAACTATGGTACTGTTGATGTAGGTAGTTAATTATTTAAATTAAAATTAATTAACATAACGCGTCAACTGCTTACACCCACCTTTAAATTATTTTTCGACTCAAAAAAATTATTAATGCCATTCCTGATTTTTTTCAATTAACAATTTTTATATCAAGCCACAATTATAAGTGAAAGTTTCGAAATTAACTGATTCGTAATAAATGTTTTCAAGTATTAGGCAAGTATTGGTTGAGGACTAATTTGTCTGACTTAAAATTGAGAAAAATCTTAAAACGTAACTACGTTTTTTATTCTTCTTCATGTTTTTTCTTTTTCGTGCAATTTGACTGAAGAAACATATTAAAAGAAACAAAATTTAAACCGATTTCAACATTTTTAATTCAATAAAATATCATTAGAGGCTTGTCTATGAAAGTTGGTATCTGCAGAGGCCGTTAGGAAACACTCCTATTTATCTATCCATCAATACTCATTTACGGAATTCATTAAGTTGACGTCAGTATTTGCTTAATTAAAATTCGAACCGTTACATCGTCTAAACCGATTACGCGCAATTATTAAAATAAATAAGGAAATTAGGGACCAAATTAAGCGTAATTTTAGTTAATGGCAAGTCGAGACGTAATTAGACTTAATGTTGGGACCACAACATTTCGAAACAACAATCTGAATACTCTTTTAGCTATTTTGCTAACTGAGACACTATTTTCAGTGAGTCTCACTAGTGTCTTCATCGAGAAGACTTTTTCTTCACCTCATTTCAGGTCCATCTTCTTTTTAATCCACTGTGGTTTCCCTTTTTCCAGTAGTAGCTGATGCAGTATTTTGTTCGAGCGTATTTCAATCTTATGGTTCTGGCTTCTCTCTCTTTTGGTTTTCTGACTGTTGGAGATTTTGATGTATCATCTGATTTGTGACATACCATGGAGCATCGAAAGGTCATTTATTTTAGTTGTTTTTGCCGTTATAGTAAGTAAAGTACCCACTTGAGGATGGACGAAGGTAACATTACTGAATCAGGTCAAAGAAAAGTTGTTCAGCAAAATTTTGAATATGACACTAATAACAAGTAGATAGTATCGTGTTCACGAAAATTTTCCGTTCTTATAACAGGCTTTGAAGGTTGATTGCGTTTTTCCAGCAGGAAATTACGACAACTTTTCAAGATGGTAACAGGTTTTGAGTGGCAATTTGCAGAAAAAGTTAAGTAAAACATTTTAACGTAACTAAAATTACAAGTAAATTTAATTTTCTTAAATTATCTCTTTGCTAATGATGTCATAATAGGCGTGGAACGAACTACATAGTGTCTGGTTATAATTAAATTTCACTAAATAAATTTAAAAAAACTGATCGGTTTAATTTAAAATTAATAACGGGTGCAAATGATGCAAAGTAATTAAGTGCAAGGTAAAAAAACAAGTTTTAAACACTTTTTTCAACCACCAACTAGTTGATATAACCAAAGTTCATTTCTGCACGCACTTGCAGTAACAACCTTCTAATTAATTACTGCAAAATTGTTATCGTTTATTTTTCATAATTTTTATATTGTCAAAAGTTACATCAATCAGGGTCGTTTTAAATTTTAGTTATCGTTTAGATTAACTTTCTTCAGTTCTGCAGTAATATTTGCATCTTAAAACAAAAATCTGTAATGCAACTTGGCCGCTTGAATTACGTTTTGGTCGAAAGGTTGCCCTAAAAGCAAAAACATTACAACAATTTTCTTATCATTTGAACATAAGTTTTCTGAGTGTCCTGCGTTGTCTAAAACTAAAAGTGCCATCGCTTCTAAATTCAGTTGCATTTTTTAACTGCCTCGGTATGAAACAAGAAGATTGAAAACCGAGTGGAATGGTAGAAAATTAATTAATAAAAAAAATTGTGCAAAGTTCAAGTAACTCCAAAATGTTGCTATCAATCCAACAATGCCACACTGTAATTAGTTGCGGTAAGAGCAACAATAAATTTTTACTGTCACGCTTCGTTCTCCTACCTAGAGAAATGAAGGAATTTGTCAAATGTTGTCAAGTTCACTAGAACAAACGAAGACGCTACCATGTAATCTCTCGAGTTCATGAGTTTTTATGGAATCGATTAGGTAACGAATATTCAAGCGTCTGATGACCTTCCCAGCTATGCAGGTACCTGCAGTAAAGTTGTCTTGTCATATCCAACTCGCCAGCAGGTGTGGCAGTTCCTTTTATACCTCGAAAGGGTCCAATGGTAGAGTTAGATTGAATACTTTGTATAGAATTTTTTCTTTAAAATCCCTCGAGGAGTCATTACGAAACCATTACAACAGTAATTACGTGAGTAATGGACGATTGGGTAATAGTGTCGCGCCATTGTGGACTTTGATGCAGTGAGAAATGCGGTTACATGCATCCACCAAAATTACACTTTTGCAATTCGGTCGTTTTATTTATAATAGTTCAAGCTTCTCTACTATCGTTGATGTTAAAGTCGTCGGATCCTTCCTCTTTTACCATTTGGTAAGCGGGACAGAAGCTCAAGTCGACGTAAAACAACACTACTTCGTATGTTTTCAACTTGAGTAATATGCTGAGACTCATGGAAATAGTTGACAGCCAATCATGTGGTATTCAGCTACAGGTGCTTAACCAATGGCGACATTTTCGAATGTACAGCTTTTTACTAAGAATGTACTTGCGTTAAAAATTACCAAGTTTTTAATTTATGCATCTGGTACCGTTTGTTGGATGTCGCAAATTATCTTCGAGGAACTGACTCGACTTTTGAGACTTACAAAGATTCGGTCGAAGATATAAACAAATCAATACGGAACGAACCAAAGAAGTTGATGGCGTTTATGTCAACAAAACTCTAATTGCTTGATTTTTCAATAATTTGTTCAGTTTAAAACTGAAAAGTGGAAATTTGCTGATTTCGACCCTTTCTACTATAGTTGAACCCATGACGTATACTGAAAGATGTTTCAACACCTCTCCAGTACTTTTATCATCATTTTTGACATTTTTATACATAACGACATTTATTTATGCGAAATCGATTCTATTACTGGACACTTAATATTTTAGCCGACCTCTGAAAATTCCTACGAAGGTCGCACATCTCTTTATAATAATAGGTACCACGTTCCTCCTAATATTAATCGAGTTTTGACAAAAATGAGGGTTCGATTTTGTGATTGAAATAAGAATTAATGTGTAAATAATTAGAAAAAATACTTTAGAACTCAAAACACGACGTTTGCATCAATGTTTAGTAATTTAGAAAAATATCATAACAAAATATGAAACTGTTATTTGGTTAAAAATGTTCAGGAAAATCCATTATTCAGGTTATTGAAGAAAATTGTGCTTTGCCAAAGTTTTTGATCTACCTCGCATCTTTGAATGCAAGAAAATGATAAATATCTCGATTTGCTTTAGTTTCTTTAAAGCAATAAAATTTAGCAAATCAGTTGCCCAAAATTTTCGTCTAATTGACTTGATAATTGTTCGCTCTTATCAATTCCGCAGTTATTGCCTCCAATTGCAATAATTGGCTTATTTTTATAATAATTAACAAAGCGGTTGTCATTCTTTTAATAACAGTTATAGCGGGAATCTTTTTTGAATCCACAATTAAATTTTGCTGATTATAATTGCAGGAGGTTTGTAAATCACAGAAATAATAGAAAATTTTAAACGTTCTGCGATACGTTACCATTTTTTTGAACTGTTAACAAACAACTTGGAGGAGCTCTTCAAAAAATCAAAACGAAAAAGTGATTGAAGGATTCGCCAATTTTATAAAAAATAAAATTTAAAAAAATCTATCAACCTTGTCATTGATTTCACCAACAATCTCCTTAAGACAGCCTAATGCCTCTGCTAAGTTTGATCATAATCTTGTAAGTTTTTCCATAAATTAACAATGCAGAACATGCGCCGCCACTGCTTTCTATTATATTTCTCGTAGATATGTGTAAAAATTACACGTACTTATGTGTATTCTGTACATTAGCTGCCAGTTTTTAGTTCGTATTTAGTTTATTATTGCGATGGTACGACAATATTGCAAACCGACACAAAGGTGACGTCGTCTCGGTCTTAAAACATTATCCTCGACTCTTAAAAACTATTTTAGTATGCTTACTTGATTTTTGAATTATAACTAGTTTCTTTAACTTTTAAGTAATGATTTTAATGAGCGCCCGCAAAGAATTTTCTCAGAGGGGCAAAGCCTAAATTTATCTATAAATATATTTATAAATTTATGTAGTTAAAATTGCATCTAAAAAGAAGAACAATACGAAATCCCAAGGGGGGCAAGACCCATCCTGCCCCCCTGCGGGCGCCCATGATGTTTTTAATTATTACGACTTATTGTTTGTCTAGCTATTATTGTTGAGTTAACATATAAGCGTCTGTCCTCTTAATCGTAAAAGCGTAGAGCCTCAACAACTTTCTTTGGCACTTTTTCTATTTAATGTACGGAATTTAGCTTGAAAATTCTTTCAACTACCAAAATTTGTTATCGCGTAGAAAAGTGTTCTTGGAATGTTGAGGGGGGAGAGGCTTCCTCCAACAATTGCAGGTAATTTGAGAAAAACGGTCAAAACGCAAAAATTTCCTAAAGTCAATGACACAAAATTTTGACATTTGACGTTGGATCTGCCACTGGCCGATTCCGGTCCTGATTTCTAAATTTTCACCTGCCCGAGACCCGTGGCGATTTCGCCTGGAAATCCACGACGAATTATCGAAACATGCGGCGGCCGTACCTACAAAGTTATCTAATTATATAACCATATAGAATACGCGCTGGTTCGAATACAGTTACCTTGCGTTAGACTGTACATACCCTTCTCCCCGATTGGCTCGCGGCTCAGGTAGAACCAGTCTACGCGGCCCCCTTCATACGTACACGAGAAAATTGAGGCTACGAGTTACCTGTTGAAAATCGTCCGAAAACTCACCGACAGTCCGCCGTCAATTCCCCCAGAAGGCTGTGAACGTTTTTCTTTAACCCCAAAAAATTGAAAGAAAAAACAACAACAATTGACCAAGACTCGTGGCAAATTTCGAAAGTTTTCCAGTGTTTCCGTCGCGTTACCTGTCGAATTTACGTCGGAAATCAGTGAAGCGCCGCCTGTGTTTGACCAGTGGCAGTGCGATTGTCAAGTTTTGTTTTTTGGTCGTAGTGTGCGTTGATGTACAAACTTTTTCAAAACGAAACCAACCTACTCGATTCCGAATAGTCATTGCTGTTATTGTGATATTAGCCGCTTTATTATTGAAAAAAATAACCCGCTGTTAAGTTAGTTTTGTTTCTTCTAAAATCTGTGATACTATCTCAATTCGATAAGATATTTTTCAATTATTGCCGATAACGCGACGTTTTTCCGATTTTCGAACCGTTAATTTACCTGGAGACCAACAGGTGTCACGTGGCAACATGTCGACGGGTTGTTTATAATTCATTCACCTACAAGATGTGTCGTTGTTGAGTTGTTAGCAATTTTCGCAAATGAGCATTAAGGGCCTCAACATGATCGGGCCCCATCATATATGTGTTTTGTACGTGGCCACCGCGGGACTCCAGGGCCCCCTCATGGGTTCCGATGAACAAGAAGTCGTCCTTCTCATTTACGTGATCATAGATGTAGTGCAAAACAAGGTAAGTCGATCCCTTAACCTACAAATTACCATTTGGACGATCAACAAGTGTCTGTTGTGTTAAATACGTTGCGGCTCACAAAAACCTTGCTGAGACACGTGTCTGTAGTTGGGATTTTTATTGAAATTTACTTCCTGTTTGTTTACACGTGGCTTTCACTTGATTAATTCCAAACTTTTACAATGATTATGGACCGAAAATGACCATAATAAATGTTATCAAGATCCGAGAATTATCAAAAGTTTTAAATTGTTTAATTGTTTGTTTGTACGTGTACATGGTAAGATTTAAATTTGTATGAATTTATCTGGAAACGGGATAATACGGGACTAAAATTAAAACAATAGAATTGAGAATTCCAAAAATTCTTTGCTTCCCAGAAAGTTGCAGTTTCAATTGTTACAAGTTATACAGGTAGAAAAACGGCCGTTACAGCTGTCAACTTCTCTAAATTCCTGGTATTTGAAAAAAAGTTGTAAATTTTGAAACGTTGACGTTCAAGATAATAAATTCTCACGAAAACTCGAATAAATACTTAAAATTAATTTTAAATTTTATTTCTTTTCTAAAAAGTAAAGCGCGATTGAGGAAAAATTTTGCTGTTACTTGTTATTACTTGATGAAATTGGTGCAGAATAACTGTAAACGTTTTAAATTTTTTCTTTTCAACAAAGACACTAAGATGTCAATTAGATTTTTTCCTCTACTCCTTAATTGGAATTGAATAAATTGTTGATGCACTTACATCAATTTTAAAATCAAAAATTTATTTTCGAATGGTCAAAGGGGATTGGAACTTTTGGACTGTTCAGACGAAAGTGTTACGTGGTAAGGTTTCCATTTAATTGTTTTGCTCATAAAATAAAAAAATTAAAGTTCGGGTCTTGCTTTGTGAGGAGAATTGTAGCAACAATTTAAATCTAGTTGTGGTTTCCCATAAATCCATCCATTTTAGAACTTTTACAACCTTTAATGGCTGCTTAACTATAGATTTTCTAATGGTTTGCATGTGAATTAAGATTTCAAATAATTATAGAGAAGGAAAGGAAACAACTACTGACGCAAATGATACAAATTTACAAAAACAACAGAAAAAAAGTTGACGAACAGGATCTTGAAGTAAATTGATTGCAGTTTACTTTATGTTTTTTCTTGAGTTCTCGTTCTATTAGAATAACGTATAGTAACGGAACTAGCTAAAGAGAGTAAGAAGGGAAAAAAATAATTATCAACTGTTGACTTATTTCTTCATTTCTAGATCCATTTTTGTGAAGCTGTTTTGAGTTCACTTAGCAATTTGTAAATTTTTTCTATCTCAACTCATATGATTAAGAAATATTTTGTGCTCCCAATTCACTTCACTTAACCACATCCTGCAATTTTAGTGATATTGCATGTTCTGTATTTAAAATCAATTCGCGTCTTCTGAGTATATTGCTTTCATTCTAGAGGACATTTTAATAGAAATTAAGGTCTTTCTTTGTAAAGATCATTTTAATTGTCTCCAAGTTTTAAATTTAGCTACCCCCAAAACTGATTTCTATGCTCTCATGATATTAAACTTTTTAGGAGTATTTTACAGAGTTTTGGTAAATTTTTCTCGCTCCATAAAAATTCTATACAAAGGACACAATCTAATACTTAGAAGATTTTAGAAAAATAATTATTTCAAGTAATCCAAAATTGCTATTCAGGATCAATGGGAAACGACTAGAACAAAATTTGACATTTAAAAAATATATTTTTCTGTTAAAAGTATCTATTCGGGTCGAAAATCATTACAATCGCTCTATCAACATCTGATTGAAAAAAATGAAGTGACAGTACCAAGTTCAAGTAGTACTTTTCAATTTAGGTAGATTTACAATCGAAAAGCAGCACAGATTCCCGTAGAAAATTTATTTTGTTTTTTTTTTCTACCAGTTGGAAACAAGTTTTTTCGTATTCTGATAAAATATTTGTTTTGTCCCATAATACATGAGAATTGGACAATGTCACGTTCAGGAAATGCGATATAATTTTATCAAAACTCGAATGAGTTTGTTGCATAATATTTTAAAATAGCAAAAACGTATGTTTTACGTCAAATTGTTTCAAAATCTTAACATTGTTAATAGATCTGTAAACAATTTAAGAATTTAATATAATAAAGTTACCTTTATAGTTTTCACAAAGAAATAAAAATAATTTGAGAACTAAAGATTAACGGAGAAATTTTTTTTTGACTTCAATACATCTACAGACGCTGTTCTTCCTTTTTCTAATCCTCTTAATAATTTTTTTGTTCAAATGAAACTGCTACATTTAGTTCATCATGATCAAGTTAAGACATAACACCATGCAAGAATTTTATTGTGCAAGAAATTTACTTCTGGAATTGTCATGGATTGCATAGAGCCTCGTGAAAATTGGTAAAACAATACAGGCCACCGATACTGGCCTCTTGAATCCTACAGGCGTAATTAACTAACGAAATTGTGCCATTAGAATGTATTCAACGTTAAAATCAGAAAGTTTCCGTTAATGACAATTGCATTAATGTTACTAAGCATCAAGAACGAAAACCTTTAAGCATTCCAAGGTTGATTCCAAATAACTGAAATTTTTTCATAAATTTTCGACTCTTTGGTTGCATGTAGACTAACTTATCGAACAAAAGGCAAGACAGATATTGTATCAGTAGAAGTGGTTGGTTTGTTAAAACCAATACGAAATAAACGTTTAATTGGTTTGGAACCAGTAACACTTCCTCAGTAAAATTATTTCGACGTTTGAGATAAATTTGACGAAACCGGTTCTTGTTGAGTTTAATTGAAATTAAAAAAACCTGTGGAAAAGCCCTGTTCGATCCAACTAAACGTCATCAAAATTAAGGAAATTTTGAAAAAAACCCAAAGCAAAATCGCATTTTTTTAATCTCACCAATTAGTTGCAAAATTTGTTTATTAATTTGTCAATATTAAGCAGTAGTTTTTGTTAAATCAGATAAAAGTTAAAACCGAGAACAAAAACCGCACCTAGCAGGCGAAGAAATTTTTCAACGATGATTTAAAATATTTATAGTTGCGGTCTAATTTTTCAACCTTAGTCATTGGACGTGCACATTTCTTCCAATAATTATCAATACGGAAGTGTCTAATTGACGTTTTTTCTCTTCGTTATTAAAAAGAAAGTCGAATTTGGTTGAAAAAAAGTTTGCGTGTTCATGTCGAAACCGCTCGTCTAACTTGACCTAATAGAAAAACAGGAATGTGACTGAAAAATAATGTTAAAGTCGACGTGCTTCTGTGATTGCCGGAGCAATTAAATGAGACATGAACATCATGAATTAAACTTTGATATAAATCTAAATGTAATAATCTAATTTTGCAATGCAAGTTACGCGCTGCTACGACTTAGAATGTGCTAGACAAAAATGTTTATTTTTTATTTAATGTGGACGAAATACAGTCAAGGGCGTTGGGTAAGACAACTCTCGTTCGAACAGTTTCGACAATAACATTTCCATTTATCTAGGTGGAGAGACATTCACAGAATGACGTTATCTCATTGGTCGATCGCCAGCAAGTAGTACAACAAACTAACGCTAGAGCCATAATAAAATAATTAAAAAAAAATATTTGAGGAAATAATAGAAAAAAAAGGCTAGCACTATCTCGCCGAAGTCTACGTGAAGTAGTTAAATATACAGGGTGGTTTATGGCTCGTTGCAAAAATATAGGGAAAAAAATCTTTATTAAATTAATTGCTGGTATTGCATAATAGATGATTAAGTGAAATTACTTATTTCACTGTTGTTTACATAAACTAAAATCATGGAACTTGAGGAACTGTCGTGACTGGAAACCAAAACTATGGTAGTATGGTAGGTTCAATTTTTTTTCAGTTTTTCTAAAATAAATCGTTAGAGTATAGAATATCATGATCTTTAGTGGAAACAAAGAAAATTAAAAAGAAATCTTTAGACAAATAGAACAATAACCAAATTTAATCTTATTTCGAACACCGCTAAGGACCCATTCATTCAATGGTTGATTTTTTTTCATGGAATTAAAACTTCTTCAATCTACTTTGCAGTGGCATATTTTTTATTGCTCTCCAATAAGTAACATTATCATAATTAATTATTTGCTTTTCAAAAAAATTACTGAAAATTGGCGTAGCAAAGAATCATTAATTTAGTGCATTTAACCGGCAGCTATTGAAATGAAATTATCTTCACTGCATAGCCTATAGTTTCTTGTTATTTATCCTTTTTGTTTTTGAAAATCGCATCAGTGATAGCAAAGTCATGTTCGTATTAGGAAAACGCCGTCAAATTATTTTCTGTTCTTACTTCGCTCTCTCTTTCTATTTTCCCCCGTCAAGTACAAATACGCAGCTGTCATCACAATTGTAGGGGAAGCGATCTTGTACTTGTATTTCGTAGTAAAACTGGGAAGGTAATGTTTATAGATGTTTCTCTTGTGTTGGTAATTGCGACCATATACATAGACCAACAAAGAGTCGTTTTGACGGAACCAAAAATATATTTGTGTTGCCTTGATAATTTAGGCACTTCTTTCTTACATCTGACAATTCAACGTGTAACAGCCAAATTTTATTTTTATTTTCTTATTCAACTTTTAAAAGTGAAACAAGGGCGAGTAATTTTATGAATAGGACCCTTGCCTCAGTTATAAATAAATTTGGTTGCCTTCAGGCAAATTGAGCAGCTAGCTTCAGGTAGAAGTTGGGCTGGAGGTGGTAGCTCGACTGGGTAGGGGACATTTCCTCATAGCGGATTAGTTTGGTGAGTGAACGTATATATCATACGCCCTTAAAACACGTGAAAGTCACTAAAATGGATTTTTTCTAATTTACTGCACGTTTTTTCACAAATTGCTAGCAATTATTTGTTCATTTAGTTCTTGCGCAAGTACTGTCCGTTAAGGAGGGTGATGGAACTCGAATTTTGCGTATTAATTTCTCCTCGGATGCTTTCTTAATTGGTTGCCGGTGGATGTTTGGGGAATATTTTAGAATTTTTAGTAACTCGTTAGATACGGTCTGGCGAACACGAACGTTGGATCTTCACATCCGAAATACGAGAAAAGGAAGTTGGTAATGAATGAAACCGAAAAATGCCTGCATTTTATTTACCTACTTACCTATAATAATCGATAATTTAATTTTTTTGATGGTTGCAAGACTGCAAATAATTTTTGTTATTTATCATTGTTTCATTAATTCGTTGACTATGGACGCATGAATATTCCGAAATTTTATTGACGTCAACAACACCTTGTTTCCACTATAAATATTCAAGAATAATAAATTTGATAACTATACGTTGTTTTTATTTATATTTACTTGCTGTGAATCTTACAAAATCGTTTTTCAACTCGAGTTACTTATCTCAAGGTGTCAAAGATTCTCATACAAGAAAAACTGGATACCTCACGTAGTTATCGTTGTTTACCAAGGACAAATCAAACAACAATAAATTTTTTCTACTTATTTCTTTGAAAATTGCTGAATCTATGAAAAGTTCTTTAAATGAATTGATTTTCACCAATTATTGCTGAAAGGTAAAAAATCGCAAATACAATTTTAAAAAATCACACGATAACCCTTTTTAGATGGTTTCGTAAAACCAAGCGGAAGAACAGTTTTTCGTGTAAACTTTAAAATTCTCACGCTACCACCAACCCCTACTCAACATTTCGGAATGAGTTGAATAAATTACGAATTTGATTTTTAGATTGAATGTTGTGACAAAAAGTAATTAGCATCGCGACATGGTCTTTATGTCGGCATTTGTAACCGGAGCAATGTTGTGTGTTGATGAGGGAGGAAATGGTCGCATGAATAATGTATTTAATAGGTTTGGAAATAATGCTTTATGCTAAATTATTGAGAGAACTCGCGCGGATGTTTGTGTATCGGACTGGAGCAAATTATTAAAATTTTCCAAGATAAAGGGCACCCATAAATCTGCTTGAACTAGATTCAGAAAAGAGGTCTGCTGGTTGTAAACGGCCACATTGTCTTTCATTTACTTATTTATAGAAGATAGCATTTTCATACCTAAAGCGGCATTCACATTATACCTGGTGCGTGATGCCTCTGATTCGCGCATAGTGCTCGAGCGGCATCCACACTACGCCTGATGCGTGATGCGTCTGATTAGCGCGTAGTGCTCGGCGATTCGCCCTCATGCATTTTTATGCCTAAAGCGGCATTCACACTATATCTGGCGCGTGATGCCTCTGATTCGCACATAGTGCTCGAGCGGCATCCACACTACGCCTGATGCGTGATGCGTCTAATTCGCACGTAGTGCTCGGCGATTCGCCCTCATGGCATTTTCTTATCTAAAGCGGCATTCACACTATACCTGGTGCGTGATTCGTCTGATTCGCGCGTAATGCTCGGCGGTTCGCCCTCGTGGCAATTTTTATGCCTAAAGCGGCATTCACACTATTCTTGAAGCGTGATGCGTCTGATCCGCGCATAGTGTTCGGCGGTAAATTGAACGCATTCAAAGAAAACTGCCACGAATCGATGCATCCCGCGTCACGAATTACGCATAATGTGGACGCTCAGGTGCGGCAGTTTGACGAACTGCCAGGAATCGATGCATCACGAATTACGTATAGTGTGGACACCGCTTAAGTGTTTGAATAGAACGGTGTCGAAAGCTTCGTGTTTGTCTAAATAGGTAACTTACCGATAAGATTCTTACAATTGCTAACTAATAAAAAAGTTCTGAGATTGACTAATAACGAGAACAAGAATCGAGATATGTTGATGACAATAGATACAGAGATTCTGCGCAATTACAATGTTGATTACTATTGATCAAAAGATGGAAGACCTGTATGGAACTCTTATAGTCTCAAGGAATCAAAGATTAGACTGGTTAAGGTGGGCGTCAAGTTCGGCCCAAAAAGGGAAAAAACATGCTCTCGGACTTTTTGGCTCCAGACTTTGTTATACATTTCTAAAAAAATCTAATTATATTAGCAGAAAGAGTAAAGATCAAAGAATTCGGTGACGTATTTTTCTAATAATATATTTGTCTCAGTAGTAAGCCCCGACTTTTGGAAAGTTGTTCAAGTTTGTGTACATTTTAACGCACAAATTAAAACTATTTACATGTTGTTCTCGATGTCATCAGATAGACAATTTATTGCAGTTTTCATAATTGGTACTAAAAAAATTGTGGAACTGATAGATTTTGCTGGAGCCAAAAAGTCCCAGAGCGCTACCACTTTTAAAATATTTGCAATTACGACCATTTCTTGACGACTTGTGATACACCAAGCAATAAAATAGTTCAAGGCATTTCTTGTGGAGTTAGCATTGCTGCTGATTAGTGGAATATTTGAATAAAAAACGGAATTAACGTTAACTATGTAAATAAGGGCGTTCTTGTAAAAATTTATAATTTTATCTCAACCTGTAGGGGTTATTAAGTAGAAACTAGTTCTTCAATTTATTTAAAAGGTCAAATTAATTCTCGCCCAAAACAATAATTTTGTTCCACTTTTAATTCCTTATTGTGTTTGAGTAAATAAATGTGATTACAATCTCATTCGTTCCCGTATCATTATGTCAAATTGAAGGTTTTTTAGTTATTACTTTATTTTTTAATAAATATTCTACTAAATTATTGCAACATCATCTTATCTCTTAAACATAAATCATATCAATTTGAAATATACATAACAAACGTTAGTATTTAATGCATTTTGTTATTTATGAAGGCATTTTAACAATTACGTCTTTATTATGCACTCTCAGATAGTATTTAATCAAATGTCAACGTTAATTGCTACCTACTGGTTAAGATTAGATTATCAAACTTGATTTGGTGGCGCTATACGACAAGTAACACTTCTAACAAAACCAACTTTCATCAACTCTGTTTTGTCGACTGGAAAATGGATATACAACCACACGTTACAAACACGTTTTTAGGTTATCAGCGATTTTTTCCGAATTTAATTTAATTTCGTGTCATTAATTGTTAATAAATTGCAGATTTGTCAAATTGATTTCGCTGTGAAACTGAAAAAAATTATTTTGTCATGGAGTTGCTTTTACAATAAGTGAGAATGGCTAAAGGTTTAGTGGATTCAATAATCTTTGTTCTTAATTTCAATAATAACATTAAAAAAATTAAATCGTTACATACCACAAAACTAAGAAAATATTTAAAAAAAATATTAAGTCACAAATTTTTTAGCAACATTCTTTTGAGACTCTTTGTTTATAACAAACAGTTATTTGGTAAAATTGTATACTGTTAATGTCACATGCTATTGGCGTTGTCGACTGGGTATTGTATTGGGATACACTCCTAACCCCAAACTGGGTGGGGATGCAAATTTTCTTTTTTTGACTCTAAAATACTAATAATTAACGTCACTTTTAACTTATCAAGTGGTTGGTTAGGTTTTTGGTTTTTTATCTATGTGACGAACTGTATTTTAATAACTTGTCTGCATAGTTCTTTTACATTCCGTTTATTGATCAACTCCTCATCAATTTTTCACCACGCACCAATATGATGAGCAATTCAGCCTTTCAAAAAATTTCGTCTTAGTACCGTTAGTCCTTTCTCCGTTATTCACAAATTGCTCACGGTACTCCTTTTGAAGTTCCCAAGAACATTTCGTCAAACACGTCGCCATCATTATCAAATAAATTCTCTATCGCAGTTTGGTTCGAAATGAAAGTAAGGGAACGGTACCACGTTTCATTGCCGTAAAAATTGTAATAGCGCGTTCTCAACAACAGTCTCACCTTCTGCAAGCAGGTATCTGTTTGAGTAACTGTTCACGTGCTGAACCCAGTTTGCGCTAGGAGGACATTCGATGTCATTTAACCCGCGAACTCTCTCTTTCTCTGTTGGATGCACAAGCCGCCAGACGGTGCGATTACGTAAAACCCCAAGTAATTACAGGACATGTCATTATAGCGAGTTTTTTTTTTATGGAATCTGCACAAACGGCAGTATTTGGCAATTGACCAATACGGTCCTTATTTATTTGAGGCGATATTTGCAAAAAAAATTTTGCTTGATGGTCGATGTAAATCAGGCATCTGCTTTCAGAAGTTCCATTTTTTGAATTTTCAATGTCGAAGGGGGATTCACAAAGGACTTTTAGTGCAGATAATCGAAACATCTGGGCCCAACATTGCAGAATTAAAGGAGCGTTAGTTGAATCCTTTCGAAATTATTCAGATTTTTCTCCATTTTCGTATTATACATCATCCTCGTTGCAAATTTGTTTTTTTTTGCAGAACACTCAGTAAAATTATATGCTTTACTTCCGATATAATATTTACCGAAAAATACTGTTCAATAACTTAACAGTAGCGCTAAATTATTTTTTTTATTAAATACTCGAGTATCTTACTTTCTAGGTATTAAAAATTCTTAATGAGCCTGGCAGCCATTTTTAATAATATTTTCATATAGTAACTGAGTATCGTCAATGTCAAAATCTCTGGTCTTTCAATTAGTTATATCACTTTGCTTCTGGATGAACAGATAATTTTTCTGTTTTGGTTAATTCTCCCCTTTCTACCTGCCACATCCACCAGGTAACATTTTTCTACAACTCAGCAATCTTCAACTAATATTCCTAGTCGTGATTTCTTCTTTCGAAAATACCTAAGTGATTCAACTTCTTGGTATTTATCGAAATATATTCGATTGTGTTCTGATTACAACTCGATCAAAATCGCGCATCAAATCGCATCGAGTTTTTGTCCATAAGCTTTAACAGTATTACCGCATTCTTTGGCCTAACAGTAAAATTATTTAATGTGAAGTGCTGCGATGATTCAGAGTTGGTCTGTTCAGTAAGAAATTGATGAATCTTTTCGATACGAGTTCATTTTGGTTATACTAACAATTATTCTTCATTTTGTTAATTAAAACATGTTTAGTTGAAGATAAAAAAAATCTCAGTAATAAGGTGAAAGTCACGCCGCCCTGAGCACGAAACTTCTTGTTATTATTGTTTTCGGTACGAAGGAAAATAATAATTATCATAATTAAAAAACGGAATTTTTAATTATTCATTAAGTGTCTAATTTTGGCATTATTTGCATGATGCATTGTTATCAAATTTTTTTTTTATTTTTAACAAAATTTTCTGGAAATTAGTCAAATTAACGATGTTATTAACAACAATAATTTCGTGGGTGCTTGTGTTGCCATGACCGGGAAATAACTTCAGATGGAGGCTTCGACTATCCGTCTATGGTGATTTTTTGGCCATTGTATCTAAGTTTAGTAAAGAAAATTTATTATTAGTGGTCTCGTCGACAACATCCTTGGTTTGCATGACAAACCTTTCAAAAGGATGAACGTATTAGATGTATTATAGCTTCTTTTTGTCGTGGTAAACATAATTTAAGACAACCTTGACTCTGGAAATTACAGCTTTTATGTGTTGCGTAAGTTGCTAGTTTTCCGGCTCTCCTGAAAAGATCAATAAAGTAAAGAAATAATTCAAATTCAAACCCCAAGATACAGACAATTAACATATGCGGCGTAGAAAATTAAAATTAGACGTCAAGTAAAATTTACGTAACAAAAAAGTTGCGTTTACAAGAAATAGAAAAGAGATTTGGAGAGAAACACCATGAAGTGACGTTACGGATTTTATACAACATCCCTAAATTTCTTCGTAGACTCGAAATTATTTTTTCTTGTCGTTTATTTGGAATAAATAAAGAAAATTGGATTTTATCTCTTTAAAACGCCCAATTTTACCTACTTGAAAAAAGGGGACGTACCCCAACACGACCACAATTGACAACACCAATAAATTGTGACACAGTTACCCAAACGTCATATTCTCAAGTGGGCTGTGAATTGTGTTGAGATATCTCCAATTTTTTCAGGTAGGCCAAACTTGGCGTTTTTAGGAAATATAACGCAATTTTTTTTATTTAAAAATAAACTGCTTGATAGAAAAGAAGTAATGCGACGCCTGTTGCTATTAAAAAAATATTGCGTCAACCAAGAGTCGTTGGTGTCATTTTGTAAAAAAATATGCTCCAAATTAGTTATCATTTTTTAAATGTTCCATACTTTTAACTAACCCTGTATAACTTTGTGTGTGTTTAGCATTAACGGGGAGCCAAAGATGCAAATTAAAAAGTTTCTAATGATCACCCCGTAGAAGAAAACGTTACAAAGTTCAAGGCCTGCATCGATATCTCTTCATTTAACTTTCAACATATTCATTTGCTCGTTAAATGGTGCTTGCTACTTTTTGGGCAATTTTTTTCAATTCAAAGCAAATTTTTGCTCATATTTTCATTATTAATTCGGACACTATTTGCGAGATACTTATCACATTTACTCTTCTTTAACTAAATTTGTCACATTCAGTTGACATTCACCGGCACATAGATATCGAATTCATATCTTGCATAACTCCTGCTGTTTCACTTTGAGTTATTTACTTTTTATGCGGTTGCCAACGAGGAAGGTTAAATGTAAAATTAATTGACAAATTTAATTTAAAATTTTCACTAACATGAGAAATGGGAATTACCAAGAAAAAACCTTATGCTGCGCTACTGGTTAACCACGTGGGCGCAAGTGAGAGACCACCTAGAAATGTTTGTTAAGATTAAAGTTATTCGGTGAACGCAAAAGTTGCCTCGGCTCCCTCCGGGGTTTTCCGATCGGTTGCTCTTGGCGTGCTCTGTTGTGGACCAGTTAGGTTCTCTACTTTTTGGAGCGCAAGCTTTAGTTGATTTTAAAAGCTTATGAACTGGATTGAATTTGTATGTACACTTCATAGTGATAATGTTTTGATATTAGGCATGAGTCACTCTCAGTTATTTTGGATTCGTATTATAGTTGCATGTGTTTGGATTTTTTGCAAAATTTTCACCGTTCAAGTACAAAAACAACAGTTTATAAAATTCTTATTCGATATCTGTTTTGTTTTGTCTTCAGTTACTTATTTTGTTTTTTTAATTATTCATTTATGGGAACGGGTTTTCGAAATACAGTCTAGAACAAAAAATGCTGCAGCCTTGGTTACATTGTATGTGCGCATTTAACAACTAATCGACCATTAGAAGTATTAAATAAAAATAATTACACATGAAAGTCATGGAAGAAAAAAATTCAACAAAAACAAAATTTTCCAAGGTAGCAAGTCAAAGGGCAATATTTAAATTATCTTGTTATGTATTTATGTCGCATACACTGTTTATTGTTAAATTGAATTTGCATGTTTTCGATACTTACGTGTATGTATTGTAATTACTGGAAATGACTGGTAAATGGGGTGATTGTAATTTATGTAGTTGACTGATAATTTATTGGCAATAGAAGAAACTTGTTTTACAAATGCATATTCGCCTTTGACTCAGGATCCAAGGCTCTTCGTTGACGTTGCAGTGAGTTTTTATAATAGTTCAAGACTAATTAAAACAATTAAGTAATTGACTGTTAATCCTCTAATGCGAAGGACAGTCACTTAAAAATCAAGAAAACACCTACAAAATCAGTTTATCGCTGGTTCCTTTACCAACATGGATATTCTGAAATGCTATTAATTTTCTTATCAAAACAAGTTTTCTGATATCCCCAAAACATCTCCGAGATCCTTGCCCGAAGCTTAATCGGACACTTTTTTCTATTTTGATCGTCCTTAGACCGGTCCTGATGTTTGAAGTTCCACTTTTCCATGGCGCATTCTAATAACGTTTTATTAAAGATTTGTCTTTCCGGTTGTTGCAGATTGTGGGCGTGCAGCAGTACCCAATCAGGCCGCAAACCGCCGACGTGAACGAAAACATCCTATCCGAACAGCTTACGTCCGAGTCGGTGTTAACCGACGAACTCATCAAATCGACTGGACGCCAACTGGAGGACGCCCTGACGGAGTTCGATAGTTACTGCCTTAGTTTACATATAGATCCGCATAATGCCGGCTTCAGACTGGTGACGGACGGACAACTACCCCTTAGACAATGTCTCTATCCGGAGGCGTGCAGAAAAGAACTCAAACTGCCACTGTATTATAATACGTTCCATGACCTGAGGAAAGATGTCGCCAGGTTCACCAGGAAGACCGAAGATCTGCCACAAAGCGTTGCCGATATGTTAGAATGTATCCTTTTTTTGATGAAATTTTCTAAAAACTAACTCGTGGGTACTTGGTACTTGTAGAAACTCGAAACAGGATGTTAGTCTGAGTGAATGGTGGGAGTAAAAAATTAATATCTACGACATAGGTATTTGTGATGGCGCCAAGAATCAGGGAGGTGATAATGAATCTTAATGCCCAGTTATAAAAACATTTTGTTATCAACATTTTAATGTGGCTACCATTAAAGATCCATCAGTAGATTTTTAGAAATTTTGGAGACAACAATGTTAACGAGAGAAATAACAAATCACTAATAGTTGAGTAAAGTAAAATAATTTGACTAAAAATCGATTAGAATATTTTTAACCATTATCGTTCAATTAGTTTTTTGCAACTAGGCATTAAAGGGCAGTTTTCTTCATAGAACAACTGAATGTTTCCAGTGCTCAAAGCGTAAATAAATTTGCGCCCTTTGGTTTGTGAAAAATATAGTTAAGAATTTAATTTTTAAATAACAAATTAAAAGTAGTCTCAACATTTTTGCGGTCCTTATTAAAAATTTCAAAAATGCCAAAATTATTTTGATTCAACAAAACAAGCATTTTCTAATGTAATTCCTGTCGCTAACCCTGTTGTTGGACTCAATTTGTTAATGGCGGATAAAGTCAAACTGTCACAACCAGACGAAGGGTGATTTTTTTATTTATGACTATAATTGTTTGGAGTATCCATTCATTTCCTCTTTCAAAACACCCATACTGACTCTGTCTGTAAGTTTCAGACGACAGCGCTAAGTTGAGAAATGCCCTCACAAATCGTCAATAAATGGGCGCAAATATTTTAAGAATAGTATTGCTTTAGGCCTTTTTGGGGCTTACTACTGAGATAAAGATATTGTCAAAAACATAATTCACTGATTTCTTTGATCTATGCTCTTTTTGACAACATAATGAGATTTTCTTAAAAATGCAAAGCAAAGTTTAAAGGCAAAAAGTTTCAGAGCGTAATTTGTCCCTTTTTGTGGCAAACTTGACCCCAAATAAATTTTTAAACAAAGCAAGTAAAAACAGTCTCAAAATTCTTGTCTATCTTAGACTTCTGCTATAATACGCCACTAGGTTGCTAAATTGTGTTAAAAAATTCTGAGAGAAACAAACAAGGTTTAGGTAAATAACTTAAAAAAATAGAAATAAAAAACAATGTAAAATGCGCTTAATCCACTACACATTTAAACAGTAACTCTTTTTTAAATATTTAAAATGAGGAGAAACATTACGTGTTTCTCACTAATCTCGTTTGCCACTTATATTAGACCTGCAATGTAGAGTGTCGTCAAAGTTTAGGTAATTTCGATAATAACGACCTTAATTTAGATGAGATGAAGTTTGTTTTTTAAATCTCCTGTTAAAATTAGATTTATGTGACATTGAATAACGAAAGGGGCCAAGTCATTGGTTCATCGAACTTATAAAAGTCCAATACTTTACCAAATGTTTTTGTTACAGTAAATTTTTTTAGTTGTAGTATAACAGTAATAATTACTAAATCTGATGGAAATGAAAGTTGATTTAGTTTTGTTCTTAATTGCTGCAGAGTGCAACTTTGCATAATAATAATAAAAAAAAAGTCTTTTAATGTTGTTGGCAACTTGAGCAATAATGTTGCTGACCAGCCGGCAACAGGTGTTTGATTTTCATATAATCACATACAATCGCCATCTGTTACTACAGTTCATAAATTTCAAGCAGTTAGCTACCTGATTCCTGGCAGGCCACAGAGAGGTTACACTGAACCTTACCAGATGCCTCCACGCATGTTTGTTTACAATCATATTATGAAAAAAAACGAAACTGCAATTTGAAACCTCACGATTACCGAGATTCGTCATGTAATTATCATAACATTTCGGATTAATTCATGAGAAATCGTTCATTTTGGCCGAACTTCTCGTCGAAACTAAATAATTTTATTACCAACCATACCAAACTGTTGATAGAGTTAACTACCGGTACCGGTAAACCAACACGCGTCGTTACCTGTTATCACGCATACTTCGTGCCGATTTTCTAAGACATAACTACACATACCCCGAATGCGTGATAACGAAACTGTTTTTAACATATTAATAAGTGCAATTTGTTTTGTTTCTAAACATTTCTCGAGCATTTTTTTCCTGGTTTTAACCTGCAAATTGCGGTAAGTTGAGCAGGTTTTTTTTCCACGTTTTTTCTTAACTGCCACGACAGATTTACAATTGAAACCCGAGTCAGAAAACGAATTTTACAAAAAGGAAGCTAAAGATATGGTTAATATTGTACAAAGGCTGATCGTTGAGGGTAAGTACTGTTGGTTGTTTTTTTTCCTGTTGCGCGCTACCAAAACTTACGTCTTCTGCATCCATTTTTGCGAAAAATAGAGTACAACGGCCAGTGACGGATTTATCCATGGGCTCAGTGGGCCCCCGAAAGAAAAGTTTCGCAAGGGGAACCCTTTCTATGACTTTGTTTCTTTTTCAAATTGGGGTAATTTTGTTTGATAATTTTTTGAAGATGCAATGGATGTTGCACCCATCTTTCACTTTACCTTGAACATCTTCAACTTCGCTTTGTTCGAACTTGAAAACACGTCATAAAGTAGAAGAATGGTAATAGAATTTAATTAATTCAAGTACAGGTACAAGAATTTCTGGGTTCCTAAACATTGACAGAATATCAGACTCTTCGCTAATCTTAGAGGCCTCTGGTCCCTGGTTCTCTAATGCAAAACGCTAGAATGTGCTATTTTTGAACGAGAGTCGGTGAGAAAAATTTCTGCGGTCCTAAATATTGACAAAACAAGGGGCTTTTCGATTTGAACCCCTGTCTGCATTAGCTAAATAGTATAAAAAATGTATTACAATAAAGCAATTTATTTATTATTTTCCTGAGCCTGTCGAGGGCCAGTGATTCGTATCAGAAAATTATTCTTAGCAGCATGACTGTAGCCTGCTTCCACTGCAAGGGTAATCTGATAGTTTATTCAAAACATTGAGCTATTTTTTTATTTCATAATCCACCCATAACCGCTCACAACAACATTAGAAGTTCCAGCCTAGACAAATATCTAGAAAACTGGGTTTAGTACAAATTAGAAAATTTGAAGACTGAAATTACAAGTAAAAATCCACTTTTTGATATATTCGCCACATTAGAGTCACACATAATGGGGGCACCAGGGAGGCGAACTTATACCGAGTTATACCTCATTTGAAAGCTTCTGAATAACTTTGAGCTCACAGGAAACTGAAAAGCGACGTTTGGTGTTTTGGCGTAAGTGGAGTTGATTCATCAAAAATTAAATTATTTTTCTTACACTCGTTTTATTCTTCAAACTTCTGTTGTTTTCCAAACTTCCCGTGACAATGTGAGTACTGGAACTAACAATGAATTTGATTAAACTACTTTTCCACCACAAAACTCAAAAAAGAGAACGCCACTTCTTCTAAATTATGGAACCCCGAAATTCGTTGCGCCCCGAAGGGTGAATCCTTCACTTGTCAGTGACGGCTTTTTTTTTACTTTCTATTGTTACTGTTTTAAATACCTAGGCAGGAATTGTGAATTGGTGTGTTTCAATATTTTCTCAAAACTGATACGTTTAGCTGGATGAAAAAGGTAAAACTATGCACCTGGTGACAACATTGCCAATTACCTTTAATTTTTTTCATTGTAATATACTTACATTTTACCATAGTAACGGTTTGTAAGAAATGCAGTTGTTTCAACAACCACAATTTCCAGATGTACCGATTATTCTGTGTTTGACAGTTAGTTTTTGTTATTCACAACACTACAATGATTGCTGAAAGCGGAAGCGTTTTTGGACCTGATGTAGGAAATGAAGAAACTGAATTCAGTTGCACGCGGAATACGGGATATTATGCTTTTTACGATTGTTCTCAGTAGAATATCCACTACGTATTACAGTTAATTTTATTACCCAAATTGAGAACAATGCCAGCACTATAAACTTTTGTATGTCGAATTTCACACTAAATAAAGGGTTGCAACTTAGCCCTATTTTAAAAAAGGCGATGAATTCTTGAATCGTTAGATATGTTTAATTCTTTTTATTATCTACCTAGTTATTAAAGAAAGCACTATCACATTATTTTTGTACATTTTTTTTCTCTTCCCCCATCAGAACGCTATGCCTTCGTCCAAAGAATTAGGACCAACATTTTCTCATGTTCCTTTTCTATTTCCATTCGATTATTACCAAAGTTTAAAAAAAAAGCGTGAAGTGTTTATAGTCCAAACGCTTCTAGGATTCAACCTGAATTGCTATCTACACTATTTGAAGATGCTGTAAGCAACAATATTTACTCAATATTTTCAAAGCACATCCATTATTTCGTCCGGTTTTGAGAAATATGATTACCACCATTTTCAACAATAACGATCCCTTATTACTTTTAAACGACAGTTCTAGTTATCGAAATAAATACGTGGGATTACTCGCAGGTAGTTGGCATCGAAGATAACGGTGTGTGTGTGACTGCGCCATTGAAAAGTTCCTTACACATGGAAATATGTTTTTTATTACAGTTACAAAACGCATTTTGAGTACTTTGTTCAACGACACGCCAGTTGTTCTAAATAAAAGCTCACAGCATAAAGTTTTCTCCTGCAATTAGAATTATTCATATAAGGGAGGGGTGTTTGTGTCGAGTGTTATTGACATATCTTGACCGTCTTCCGGATATGCGGAAAGAAATGCGAAAATCAGCAAGTTTAACGAACTGAACAATTTGCATAAGCACATTTTAGTTCAATTGCATTTGCGTAAGTAATGAGGCGCAGTTACTAAAATATTTCACGATGACTGGAGTTTAGAAGACACTAACTGTTTATTTTGTTTGCAGGGTACAGGTTCGAAATTTTCGAAACGGTAAACTTAACCCTGGAGCCGGGAATCTGGTGAGTTTTGTTTTTTTACTACGCCTTAAGTGTTTTATGTATATGTAAATATTAGTAGCAATCTCTTTCTTGAGTTTGTTTCGTCTAACGACCTCTTGCAAATTAATAGGCCAACTTTAAGGTCGATGATAACATTTGTATGGAATTCTTTTGCAATTTTCTGACTCTTTCCTGTAATTCGACCCAATTTCCGTTAAATTTTGCAACTTACTCTACAGCAATTTCCCTACTTAATATTTTGAGTACTTACTTGTAGGCCGCAAAACTTTTCTTATTCTATTTTTTTAAATATAAAAGTTATGCTTTCATTGATTGTTTCTCGTTATACTGACGTTTCTATCTTTCACTTAAAATTTATTAAAAGCATTTTAATTAGAGTCATCATTGCTTAATACACTAACACTCCGCCACTGTTTCAACGATTTGTCCCAGAGGAGAGCCCTACCCCAAAATTTCTATTAATCATGATTACGTGAAACCAGGTGAGTCGTTTTCGCCACTTTTTAAATACACCCACCAATTATTTTTTCTCCTAGGTTTGTACAACTGATAATTACTAACAAATGTCTTCATGTTTTCTCGATATCAGCTGTTTAATTTTTCTGTGTAGCAACAAATCGTAGTCATTCATTACCCAGTTTATCAGTTCCAACTGTCTGTTTTGTTAACAGTAACAGTTTATTTTTCGTTGTTCGATCAACAAACTGTTTCGGGTTCAAAAAGTAATTGATAAGAACCCTAATCCTGTTTATTTGCGTTCCAAAGTCGTTTCGATCACCTGTAGCACGACGATAAAGAAAAACAACCACCTCAAAGATTTTTTTTATCCAAGTGTGGGGTTTTTCATTAAATTCATCCTACTTTAAATAAAAAAACACAATTTCCCACGTTTCCTATACAATTCCAAAATTTCTCTTATCAAAGTACGAGTACTATTAACTTCTTTCTTATCAGTTATTGAACAGAAACCAATCAAATTCGACATTACTTGCCCCACTTCTGTTTTGTGATAGCGTTGCACGTTCCACGTTTCCTTCCTCGTTGCTCTATCGTATTCAAATTAGGTGCAACTGAGAAAGACTTGAATTTTTTTTAAATTTTACCGATATGTTTTGCTTCTTAAATTTTCTTTCGAATCGTTTCAGTGGTAGAAACGTGGAGCTAGTTTGATAACGCTGGGTTTCGTTTGACTAGTTTCGTGCTCTACAAGTTCCATTGGATGTTAAGTGTTTTGCGAAAGTTTTCTGTGAGGTAAATTACAATTTCTGAATTGCGATAACAGCCATTTATCGCTTTTGTTCAAACTATTCCGATAATGTAAATGCCACGGTAGCAATTTTTGCATTTTCAAATGATAGGTGGGTGGTTCTGCTTGTTGGCGGTAGGGTTGACCTGTCCGACTTTAGTTTTACCGATGAAAATGGCGGATTGGTATAAATTATTAATTTTTTGTTAGAAATTTACTCGACGACGAAGCAAAGACGTTGCATCATCAACACGACGATAATTAAATCAATTCTTATCATTAATTTATTTAGTGTTTGATGTTTATTGCGAGATATCGACGCGATTTGTTGAGAAACTTATGAATCGAGAGAGTCTGATTCGAAAACTCATGTCACCGGTTTTGTTCCAGTTCCAAAGATGATGAGATTGATAGCAATTGCGTTGTGAGGGCCAGAGGACTGCCGTGGCAGAGCAGTGACCAGGATATCGCCAAATTCTTTAGCGGACTAAATGTTGCAAAGTAAGTTTTTACATATTCAACGTTTCAGTAGCACCTTTCGTAAAAGGAAAATACCAATCTAATAATTTTCCCCTTAAAGTGATTACTTAAGGTTTTCCTTGAATACTCCATGAAGTCTGAATTTCGAACCACCTGTAGTAAACTTATGATAGCCACATTGGGCTAGGGTAGTCATCTACTAGATTGCAACCTTCACTAACTCACGATGCGGCGTTTGATAGTTACAACTAACAAGGTTACGTGTCACTTCACTTAATTATATCATAGCTTAACTCCACTTGCTTGCTACGTTAAAAATGGGCAAACCGAGCAAAATAATATTTTGGAGTATCGTAGCTTTCTCTTAGTTTCAATTTTGCATTTTGTACGATTTTGTACGACTTACGGATTTCGAATCTGACTTTGGCTAGTTTAAATGTTTTCACTTAGAAGTGCCCACACAATCAAGATACTAGCGGTTTGCACCCCACTAAAAATCATGATATAACTAATAAATTGAAACAAAAATTCAACGCTTCGAGCTTCAACTTAAGAATTACTTCACCTTTAATTCATTTTTATTTTAGTAAGTTATCAGAAAATTTAGTTTTTTTTCTCGTATACTAAATGGAAAGTAGATAGACTCGTAGTGACCAACGAACATTCTCTTTGATTCGTTTTTAAATACCGACGATTCATGAAACGTTATCCGTATACCACTTGAAGATTCGTTACGGTTCATCCAAACTAACAGTGGCCAAGTGGAGTACAAGTCTAAAGGACTTTTAGTGTTTATTTTAAACACCACGGCGAAGAGTTAAATTACTAGTAATGAATTAAGACAAAGTAAACGTTAATATTGAAAAATTAACTTCTTACAAGTGATAAAATTTTGTAACCCTTGAAGTACTGCACCTAACGATTTATAGCTTAGAGGTCACTCCACTGAAATTCCACAGATACGGTTCTGTCAAAGAGCATATTTATAAAGGAAAATTTTATCGCCGTCGATGCCTCACAAGCCACAATAAACGTGGACTTTGGCTCGTCACAATCAGTCACGATTTCGAATTACTTCTTAATTTTTTTTTAAAAATTGTTATGTTACAGGGGTGGTGTAGCTTTGTGTTTGTCGCATCAAGGAAGACGAAACGGTGAAGCTTTGATTAGATTCGAAAGCCAAGAACATCGAGACATGGCCTTAAAAAGGCATAAGCACCACATCGGTCCTAGATACATCGAGGTGTATCGGGCCTCAGGTGAAGACTTCTTATCAGTAGCCGGGGGCAAAAGTTCAGAAGCTCAAGCGTTCCTTTCAAGAGGAGCTGCAGTTATCGTGCGCATGCGAGGGTTACCCTACGATTGCACAGCGAAACAAGTCGTAAGTTGTTTGGAGAAGCATTTGAGATGTTGTTAAAAAAAATGTTTTTTTTTAGTTGGATTTCTTCGCTTCTGGCGAAAATTCATGCAATGTTTTGGATGGTAACGATGGGGTACTTTTTGTTCGGAAACTCGACGGCCGGGCTACCGGGGATGCATTCGTATTATTCACGAACGAATCTGACGCCCCCAAAGCTCTCTCGAAACATAGGGAATGTATAGGGTCTAGGTATATAGAATTGTTTAGGTCGACAACTGCGGAAGTTCAACAGGTAGGTGGCGTTTTTCTTTGATGACGAACAAAGATAGTGATTGTGGGGTTTTAAGGTATTAAATAGGTCACTGGAATCTAGGGCCTACGAACCGGAACCTATGCCGCCACTGATACCGCACATGCCTCTATTGCCTCAGCACATTATCACGTCCGGGACCAAAAAAGACTGCATTAGGTTAAGGGGACTGCCCTATGAAGCTCAAGTCGAACATATTCTCGATTTTTTGGGAGAATTCGCCAAAAATATTATTTTCCAAGGGGTGCACATGGTCTATAATGCCCAGGTAAATTTCAAACTATCCTAAATCGGTCGAAGTTAGGATCTAACTAAAACTTTGGGAATCGATATGTTTACATACTAACTAATCGTAACAAAATATTCCAAAGTTATGATAAGATTCGAATTCAATTTATTTTACATGTTTGTTGTTTGTAGGGCCAACCAAGCGGCGAGGCATTTATTCAAATGGACTCTGAACAGTCTGCGTGCATCACCGCCCAACAGAAGCACCACCGCTATATGATATTCGGAAAGAAACAGCGCTACATCGAAGTGTTCCAGTGTTCGGGGGAGGACATGAATCTCGTTTTGACAGGTGGGATACCCGCCCCCGTGTCACCGGCCAAGGCCACTCCTGCGCTGCTCAGCCCCGGTATGTTGCCTTCAATAGCGCCGCTTCCCCCTACTAATATTCCCCCGCCGCCGCCGCCCAACGCGTCAGTCAACCAAATATCCCAATTGCCCGGCCACCAGATCAACTGGGATAATTCCGCTCTTTTCGCCCAACAACAGGCTCAGATTATAGCTCAGCAAAATTTGATAGCGCGTCAAAACCAAGCGCAAGCCCAAAACGAAATGTTGCTAATGAACCACTTGCAGAATTTGGCAGTGTTGAATCAGAACGTAGGACCGGTCTCCCCTAACAGTTCGGGTGGATTACAAAATTCCGTGTTAAAAGGGCCAACGGGAGTACCGATGATGCCCCATTTGATTCATCCACAACATCCACTCATGTTTTTTCCACAACGTATGGCCCCATTGGGGTTGCCCCGCCCACCTATGGGTTATCCTCCCATGATGCATGGAACTGCTCCTGGGGTTATCCCGGTGATGCCGCATGTCGCTATGAAACGTAGTTATGGAGACGCTTTCACAGAACAAGCGGCACCCGCCAAAAGAGCTTTTCATCCCGCCCAAGGTTCTTTGCCTCCCATCTACCAACAGTTCTACCCCAACATGTAATGTCGATCATTGATCAATATCATTCGGAATATCGAGGGGTTTCGTCTATAGCGCCACCATGACACTAACATGCGTCAATTGAACCCAACTGACTTTGTTTTATTAAGAATGAAGGAACTCAGTTTCTAATTCCTTGAATAATTACCCCCTCTAAAGCTATGACGGTCTTCATTTTTGTTATGACGTTAAAATCTTAACGACGACCTTTCTTTCTTTTAACACAGAATACAGAAAGGATAAATTCCAATTAGGAATCGCGAAGTTGCCTTTTTTGATTTGTACAGTTTTGTAAATACGATTTAATTGAGATTTCAAGTTAATTTGATATTGAGCATAGTGCCTTAACTGACAAATAATCTAGAGTTTAATTGCCTAATTTAAGTGCCCATTGTCTCAACGACTGAGTAATGACTTTATTGTTATCTATTGATTGTTGACAACGGGCGTGGTAAATGCGTCCAAAATTGGGATGTTTGTTGGTCTGTTCGCCGTTGGGAGCCAAGACTGTAAAATAACATGTGATTTTGAAACATTCCAATTGTTATACATATCTTGTTGATATCTGTTTTTTTTTCGGCCTGTTTTGGTCGAGTATTTTTTGATACAATACTGCATTTTATGTGTAAGACAGCTTTTGTTATAACACAAATGTCTGCGACTAATGGAGTGGGTGTTTGAAACGTCGGACTATGTTATCAACCGGTCCCGTTTATTTGCGTCCAATTGTAGAGGGCGTTGTTTTTTTTCTAAATATTTAAGTATATCAAGAGGTACTTATAAGTTGTACAAAACTCACCCAATTATATCCTTTTTAATTTTACGAGTACTTAGACGATAGTTTTAAAAATTTGGCATCAAAGTTGTTTATTCAAATGGGGGTGTCAGGATGTTGTGTAAATAAACACCTTTATGCCATCTGTAGGTTTAGTATAAGCCTTCTGCATTTCCTGCGCTTTCGCTAGATTCTTGATGTCTTGGTGTATGTGGAGTTGCTTAATTTTAACTCAGTATGATTGGTGATTGGTAGTTGCTATTTGGGAACGGGTTCGTGGATGAGGCGAAATTTACCACCACATTCGCCTTGCTCCTTCATCAAATGTACATTACATGTATTCGCTAATTTTCGATTTATTCACTGCATTATCAAGATTTTAACACTTTTTGCGGCAATACATGTAATTTGCACAAAAGTGCAGTTATCGACTGAGTTAAAATTTTCAAGTGCACTCGAAGGGTTGAATGGGTGAAACTAACATTAATTTAATCGCGATTTTAAGGCAATACCTGCTTCATACTAACCGTGCGTCGTAAGATCGCCCAGCATGTGGTCACCAGGCCGATCAGTGTCTAGCGAAAGATGGAAGTGATTAATATAACTCTATGATCACTTATATTTCTGTACTGTACGCAGCTCTTTACTTCATTACGATATGTTCTAATTATTTACACGTAATTAATAAATGTTTGTCACAATAATGCTTTGGGTTTGTTGTTAGTTTCCTTTTGCTAATGTGCAATGTTCATTTTTCCCGTGTCTCCAGTTATTTACATTTTTCTTTGCTAAAAAAAAAACAACTGGAGGGCAAAAGTGAACATTGCAATACCATGTGGGCTAGTTTATTGGTGGTTATACCCGGGATTGGAGTCGTTCGTGGTGTCTGCTGCCGCCATATGGTGGATCGGTAAAATCTCTGCTACACTGTGGTGAGTCTATTTATACTTATTATAGAATAACACTTTCTTGTCATACACAGTAGTCAAAAAAAAAAACAACGTGGAATTACGCTTTTCTATTGTATGTGGGAAAAGGCACCGCGGTGCCAGGTGACAGGACCAATCACATCAGCATGGAGTCATTAATTCATTCATTATTTACTAAAGCAACAAAATTATTTAAGTCGTGTACATACAGTTTCCTGTTTTAACGACTGCATTTTCTTTAGGTGGTAACATCATTCCGACGGCCTTCCATCCCGGCCCCAATTTTCCAGGATACGGTCCGGTACAACTAGCAGCAGCACCCTTGGGCCCGAGACAATACCTGCCGCCGCCAATATTCTATTGGCCCTACCCTAGTCCACCAGTATCTCCCACTAACTACTACCCGACCATGCCGCCACCCGGAGCACTGCCGCCTCAACAGCCCCAACAAGCAATGGTATTGCTTTTCTTTTAAACAATGCAAATATCCGTTATCAACTTGTCATCACGAGTAGTTTCCATTAGCTATTTCAAGCATTTTGAAGAAACGGACACGTTATAGAAAACACAACCCTTAAAAGACCACAATCAAGACATCTCAAATTGGGCGGTGTCACTGAAGCTGCATCAAACTGTAATCCGTCCGTTTTTTCTGTCGTAGCTTCAGTGATACGTCCTGCCTCAATATCTGACCTCATGAATATCAACAAACAAACATGAACCAATCAGTTGATCGGTTGATGCTTGGAATTTACGGTGAGTTTATGGGAATTTTGGCGGTTACAGATGCCTCCTGAATGCGTGGCGTTGCCCCCTATGGCACCGATGCCTATGGATGCCAGGATCATGGCGGACGGGATCCACCGACCTGACGACAAGGCTCGACAGAACTTCGCCCCCAATCAATACGTCGAATTGATAATATAATTGAGTACCTATTTCGCTAGTAAATCACCTATAGATTATATGGCTGAGATTCAGTGAAGTTGCACATATCAATGTATGAAGTTAATAATATAGTTACTATTTAAATTAATATATTGCAGATTAATATATTCAAACGTTAACATAAATTATTATGTTTTAACTATATCTCAGTTTAATTAGGCTTAAGTACCTAAATTTCTAAACGTAGTTAAATAATGTACTAGACTGCTTGTGAATTTGTGCAATTTTGTCAAGGCACGAGATTATAGCAACAAAACTTGGTTGTCTTCCAGTAGAGTAGCCGATGTGATTAAGTAAATAGCCTCGCTTAGCTGCTTACTCTTATGTGATTTAATGTAGGAGCCTCTATGCAATAATTCCTATGCAACGAAATAGTCATACGAGAGGCGAATTTAGTCTTATAGCGATGATTTTAAACGGAAGCTCAAAATTAATAGATAATGTGCAATAACTTAAGTTTTATTTTAGTGATACATTATTAGTCAAAATAACTATAAATTATTGTAGTTTGTTTGAATTGTTAAAAAAACATATTTATAGTATGTTAAAGACATAGTCATAATGTTATTGAATCATTTTATATATATTTTTTGAAGTATCGGTCGTTGCCGAAACGATTAGTCGAGTTAGCGTACCTATTATTAACTTTATTAGTTTAAGAACTTACTTAAATGACACTATTATTAAGTTTTTTAAGATCTAAAAGCGATTGAATCGAGTGCGAAACGAGTGGCTGATTTTAACAAGGAGTTCGTGCAGGAGCAAAAATAACTTTAAATTCAGTTCATACTGTTTTGTTTTCATATAATGTTTAAGACAATAAATATCGTTGTTATTTAATTTTGTCCGTACTTTTCCGGACTACACACACTCCCCACAAAAAACTTCCTTATACTGTCCATAATATTTCAATCAGATTTCCGTCTACTTCCTCCTCATTAACACCGTTACTTTACGTTTTGGTTCTATTTTGGTCTATATCTTTATTTGATCCTGACATAATTATTTCATTGGATAAAAATGAGCTTTGAGGCAATTTTCTTTAAATAAATTGAACAAACGACCTCGTCTACCTAAACAAAGAAATTCTTGTAATAATTTTTATAACGCTTAACTTCCTACTTTTGTTTAAATTTTAGTGCATTTAGTTGAGTATTAAAGAATTTATTTCTAAATTGTAAAACAAATTACTGCAGCAGGCAGAGTATTTGTTGTGGGTCTTAAACTCCAAGAGGAAAAATATGTCTAGAAGGGTTAATGATCTAATTGAGTTGAATGTTGAAACACCATTTAAAAAAATATTTTTTTCACAAAATAGTACCTAGGGTTGCACAATATTAATCAACTGTTTTTTTTTTGTCTGTTAATGATGCCTCTGGTTTCATTTCTTTCCGTGATTTTTTATTTACCCTAATTACTATTTAAACGTTTGAAGTTTCCCAAGAATCTTATGGAGAAGAGTAAAGATCCTTTCAAACACTAACAGTAATTAATTTAATATTACCGTATTAAAATAGATACAAAATAACGATAAATAATTAATACAGTAGATAAAAAAGCATTTTGTTTGCGTTAAAGGATATTTGAGTCAAATCAGTCTTCTTCAACAATGCAATTTTCGACCATGTCTTTTAAATTCGGGTTTTCCATCGCTGCCGCAATACGTTCCTTATCATTGATTTGTTTGTTAACTATAACAAAACATCTAATTCAAGTAACAATTAGACTCGGTATTTCAGTCACGGTTTAACCTTAAACTCCTGTTAATACCCATAGAGCCAATTGTTTAACGTTACCCTATGACTGAGATACCGGCCTTTAATATTTTAAACAATTGGTGTTAACTGGATAACCCAACAAAACAAGTTAAAATGTCATAAAACTCAAATTGAAAGACCTTAACTTGTCTCTGAAATCGCGTACAAAGTTTTGGTTAGTTATAACAGTTGTACTCACTTTCATGTTCTGTTGTATGAGCACCTTCTTTGATGTATATATCGAGTTTGATTTGATATGGAATTGAACGTTCCAGCTTAATCCTGATACACAACCCTATTAATGTTGCTAACGAACAATGTGGTACGGTGGGATTAAATTCTACTCTAACTACACTAACACTCCCCGGAGTGCAATCCTTGATCTAAAAAAAGGAAAAAAAATGCTTAAGTTTCCTCCAAAACTATTAACGATAGATACTTCAATTCCGTCTTCGTAAACCACGTTGAGTTCTTCAAGGGTATTGGGCTTCTCTGGGTCCTTAATAGTGCGAATTAAGTCTTTAAAATGGAATGTAATTATGAGGTTATGTTCTTTTATTTAGGAATTTTACCATAAACTGTATACTTTAACTCGGTGTCATCCTTACTCAGCTCTTTCGTTTTCTTTTTGGGACTTTCTGCTTCTGATTTTTTACGGAAAAAAGACAAAAACATTATTAAAATACTGTTTGGTACTGTATCACGAGCGATCAGCTGTTCTAACCTTGGTTTCCTTCAAGCATTATCGGTAATTTTTCTACACTTTTTCCAGCGGGAAACGGGAACGTGACTCTTCCTCAATTCAAAAGCATAATGAAAGACAAGGTTGTTTAGTGTGAAATCTAAAAGTGGTTGATATTTATCTCGAGTTTCGAGACCTCTATTTTGAGATAACCTACTGTCAGGCTTCAAGGGTCTAACTTTTAACAGTTATGTACTCGCAAATAGTAAATGTGTTTACATAAATTAGCATTGAGTAGAATTGGTGATACTTAATCAAGATTAAGTAGCGCAATTTCGCGGTGTCATATCCAGCAATGTCTATTAAGATTTTATTTTCTGGATGGGCAGTTAACTGAACTGATGATTTGAAGATACAGGCAAAGAACAGAGAATTCAACAATTTTTTTACTTTTAATTACATAACGGTACCAAACATAATTCTGATATTTTCCTTTGGAATCACTAGTTTGTAGAAAGAACACGAGATGTCACTAAAAATTACTGTTTTGTTTGTGGCTGTGGGGAAGAGCTGGGAACGTTCATACCATACTGGTAAGATACTTATACTTATAAGTAAGGCCTAGTGACATTTTGTGCTAAAGAGACCCATTTCAAGGGTTTTCTGATAAGCCCAGAATAAATTTTGTAAGCAAAGGGCACAAAATTTTGAGCTGTTTGGCTGTTTGGTTTAAATACCTAACAGAGCAAGTAGAAAAAAAAACAATTTTCTTGTTCTTTTTTAAAGCTGTACACCAGAACTTCCTGTCCTAGGCTTCCGGCCCAGACTGAGAGTGCCTGCAGCGCCGACAATTTTTTTAAAATTTGTAATGCTCTTGTATTGACCATTGTTTCGCCATATGAACCCAAGTGATAAGGTATTACTGGTTGCCTCTCATTTCGAAATTTTTGTGTTCTATTCTATACCACCCTGTTTAAACCATCCCCAACTGTAATTACTGCAAATATAAAACGTTGGTTTAGGATGTGCTTTATTTTTTTTTAATTATCTAAAAGTAAATTATTTTTGCATTATTAACCGTTCCAAGGTTGTGAAATTTTGCAGGCACGTTTCGTAGCAGAAAAGAAACAGAAATTTATTTTTAATTTTGAAAGTATGACGCACCATGACGTTTTCTATATTTATATCAGAATCAAAATCCACTAACAACATGAAACATCAGGTTAGGATGTTTGTAGGATTGCAAATCGCTCTCGATTCCGAAACTATTTCGATCGCACCCTTGAACTAAAACTTCCACGTGACGCCACTGTATTCAATTCTGCAGATGCGTTGCCATATGCAGCGTAGAAAGCGAGTTTTTATTCACAAAATTAGCAAATATGCAAATAAAATACGTCAATAGACGTTAAACTAAAAGCGTTGTAGTAAATCACCAATTACTACAATAACTCGCCGTTTCACAAAGCAAAAACGAAACTTGCAATTCAAAAATACCCCCCCATTGGCACGTCAGGAATGTCAGTCACGTGACGTGACATGCAAATTAAAGCAGCAGTCGCAAATCTGTGGTTGGGTCGGTTGTTTCTTACGTCAGGAAGATTCGGGATGAAACGTGATTGTGGATTTTCGTTGTCAGTTGAAAATAGATTTTCACCAAGCATGTGTTGATCTCTAAAAAGATGATTGAGCCACAAGACTATTTGAAACATCGTGTTTATTATGCAGCGAAAGACGGATTGTCTTTACCTCTGTATACGTTGTTGGTGGGCAACCAGAAGGATGAAGTGGATAAAGTTTTAAATGAGGCAAGTAAATAAATGATTAATTATTAATGTCTTCATTGAAAAGTGGCCATTATTATCAATTACTGGCATGGAAACAGGTTAATTTTAAACGGAGTTAATCGATGTTTGGGTTCTAGAAATTCATTGAAGATGATGGACAGGAATGCACGCCTCTTATCGTGGCGGCCAGGCAGGGACATGATAAAGTAACGAAGATGTTATTAACGAATTTTAAACCGGACCTGGAACAAGAAGGCACTATCAAGTTTGACGGATATGTTATTGAAGGGGCCAGTGCTTTATGGTGTGCCGCCTGCGCAGGTATTAACCAAAAACGTCCGAAAAGCACTTAATTTCAAACCTCAATTAATCGAAAAATCACTAAAAGGGTTTAGTAGAACGTTTTTTCGTAAAATTTTTGGCATTTGAGGTTATGTCAACATTCAATTTTTGATGACAAAATAAATTATTTTTTTAGTTTATTGTGGAAATTTTGCATCAAATTACCAATTAACCCAAATATAATCGATTTTTACTCGTCAAAATTGACATGTGATTCATGATTTGTTACTTTTCTTTCAGGACACTTGAACGTCGTTAAAACATTGGTTAAGGCCGGTGCAGACGTGAATCATCCTACAAAATCAAACTCGACGCCTCTTAGAGCTGCTTGTTTTGACGGTCGACTGGATATTGTGAAGTACCTAACATATCATCAAGCTGATATTAATATAGCCAACAAATACAACAATACCTGCCTTATGATTGCTGCCCACAAGGGTCATTTAGATGTGGTAAGTGCTTTGGTAGTATAAGGTCAGGTTTGCACTAACCAAAAGTCTATGCTGCAGTTTACAAATCACTGAGAGCAAATGTTAAAACGATTCAAGAAAAAAAGTGCTCTGATGTGGCCTTATATTGGTCATTTGACTAAGAGTTCTTTTTTTAAGTCTAATAGTTTAAAGAGAAGAAGTTTGGTTCCATACTTTTGACTAACTCTGTGTATTTATTTAGTGTTCTAACTAAAGCCGATTTTGCGAAAAACTGATTAAAATGCGCGCAATATTCCACTAAATTTACATTTTTAGTTGGTTTCATGGCTGTAGCTCTATGTGTAATTTGTTGGCAACATTTTCTGTGAACTCCTGTTACCGTTTCTTCGAATTGATACAGCTAGAACCGTAATTTTGGCTTCCTGGATGTTACAGCCGCGTTCATTTGCTGCATTGTGAAATTTTTGTCCATCAAGTAGTGGAAAAAAAAAATTATCCAAACTCACAAGTAGGTCAGGAGGAGATAAAAAATTATAGATAAATTAATTAAACTGCACTTGGCGGCGTGTTGATTTAGTAAAACTTTGTTGCAGTCAAACCAATCAATCAATTTTGGAAGTTTGGGTTGTTAGAGTTTAATTTGATGCAGGAATCGTGGTTTTTATAATCATATCCTCTTAAATGGTTGTAGGTGAGTTTTCTTCTTGAAAATGGCGCCAATCCCAACGAAAAAGCCCTTTGCGGCGCCACCGCTCTCCACTTCGCTGCTGAAAGCGGTCACGTCTCCGTCGTCAGCGAACTTTTGCTTTTCGATGCCAGATTTTCGACAAACGACGCAGGCACGACTCCTCTTAACGCCGCCGCCGAACAAACTCGTGCCGAAGTTGTTGAATATTTGGTCGAAAGGCCAGAAATATCAATAGAAGACAAAATCGAGGCTCTGGAACTGTTGGGGGCGTCTTACGCAAATGACAAAGAAAACTATGACGTCATCTTGGCCTATAAGTACCTCCAGAAATCCATGAAAATGAGGTGGGTTTACGCGTGTTTAATATAAATCACGACGTCACAAAGAAAGTTCAAACTAATATAAGTTGCGATTCATAAACATAGACTTTGGGTGGTATTTTTAGGAGCGCAAGGTGAATGTTACGTTTTTTTCTTTTTGACGATGTTTCTTGGCTAAAAATACGAGTGTTCCTGGTTGCTGTTTTTAGAATGTCGTAGACCCGATTGTTTCCGATTGAAAAAAAAATTGCGTTTTGTTGTCGGGCCATCAATATTGAAGGGCGTAGAGGTGCGTTTACTGATAAAATGAAACACGTGTCGGTCAATTAACAATAGCTACTGACTCTGCCAATTTTGTAGGGAGTAAAACCAAAATAGAATGATACGTGCTGGTTCAGAGAAAAAGAAAAATCGCTATAACACGTAATAAATTTATTTTTAAATTTTTTATGTTCCAAGTATTTGTCGCAGCCTTGGTTCAAGAGCGGTTAATCCTTTGTTTCAAGTCAATTGAAGTTATCGCCAAAACTCTGACGTCCTCCCTTAAACATTTTTTTAATTGGGCATTGTTTGCTCATGTTTTTTCTTTTTTTTTCTAAACGCTACCATTTCATAGTCTTTTCGTTGCAGAGTTGAAGCAGCACATCAATTAGTGTTTTGTTGAAAATCACGTCATAAAAACTTATTAATGAGTTAATTTTTTCTTCACTTTTAGGTATAGCGATCCAGACAACCCAATCAAGAAGAAACTCCAAACTCCCATCCCCGCCTATGAGCATTGGGTGGAATGCCAAACCGTCTACGAACTTGAAGCCATACAGAACAACCACAATTCTCTCCACATGGAAGCTCTGACTATAAGGGAACGAATTTTGGGCATTCACAACCCACAAGTGCCACATCCTGTCATCTACAGAGGCGCAGTTTTTGCGGACAACGCACGTTTTGAACGGTGTTTAGAATTATGGTTGCACGCTTTGACACTACGTCAAAAGAACCACATTTCTGTTGTCAAAGACTTACTGAGGTTCGCCCAAGTGTTCTCACAAATGTTACACGTCAACGTCAAAGTCACTTTTGATATCGTGGTAGAAGTATTGGCGGCGGCTATCTTGGAATTGGAGAGGAACCAAATCAAATTGAAGAAGCCGGGACCCAAGGACGATCCCGAAACCGTAATGGTATTGAGAGATTCAACTTTTAGTTTAAGTCTTTTACTGGCTTCTATCAAAATTTTTCTCAAATCGAATTATTTTGAAATCTTTCTTTAGTATTTTGTAGTAAAATGGGACCAATTGAAAATTAGGTGCCTTACCATTGATTTTATAAAAATTTAAAGTTGTGAGCTATTTTGTTAGACTCTAAAATTGACCAAGTTGGACCATTAAAAAAATTACAAAACTAAAATTTTGGTGGAAAATTGGCTGGAATTTAAAAAAATTATTTAGTTGCAACAGATATATTTTTACTTGCGCAATTACTTGTAGGAAGACCTGGAAAGTAACCTGACGACTACTCTATATCTTCTAACGATAGTAACAAAACTCATGAAGGAATGCTCAGAACAGGAAAAATTCAACGTGCGGCGAATGGTGTTTGGTTTGAATCAATTGCGAGTTTCCCTACGTGATGGTCAAAGTTTGTTGCATTTGGCTTGTAACGCGGAAACTCCTGTCGATGATTTTCACACAAATGACGTTTGCAAGTAAATAGAATTATTAGTTACAATTGAGTAGGATTTGAAAAATAACTTTCAGGTTTCCATGTGCTGAAACTACTCAGTTGTTAATTAAATGTGGCGCTGACGTCAACGCTATGGATTACGACAGAAACACACCTTTACATGTGATTGTCAACTATCATAAACCGATTTCTGATTTTTTAACGTTACACTCAATTATAACCGAACTCATTGAAGCGGGGGCTCACTTAGACTGTGTTAATAGTAGGGGAGAAACGCCATTGGAATCGTCTGCCACAGGTAGTAAGTGTTGTCCATAAGTATTTAAAATTTTTTGAGTAATTGTAATTTTGCATGATTATCTTCTCCATCAAAATTACAAAGTCAAAATTTCTGCTTTAACTGAATTGTATTTCAGGTGTTGCTGAGATTATTTTGAAGACACAAATGAAGTTGAATTTGAAGTGTATGGCAGCTAACGCCGTGAAACACCACAAGTTAACGTATCAAGGTCAAGTCCCTGAAGCGCTGGAATCGTTTATAGAACTTCACGGTCCTGGTATCGTTAAAAAAGCCTAGTCGAGAATAATAGTAAATACTGCCCGTGCTCCTCTCTATTGGCTGTTTTTCATTATTTTTTTTTTACTTTTGTATATTTACCGGCAAGTGTACAGTTGGGCTATTGAATTTTTGGTCATTTGCTGGTGTATTTTTGAGACTGCTAAATAAGATTATTTATTAATCATTATTGTAAGGAAATTAATTTGGAAAATGCAGTAAAATGTTGAAGTGTCAAATTTTTATAAAACCGTTGTTGCCGGATGCATGGTAAGTTAAGTGCAGGGTAACACTTAGATGAGCATGTGTTATTTAGTCATATCTGTGTTCAGTTATCTAGTTGTTAACAAGTAACAGTAACATTCATTTTTGTAATTCTGTGTAATAGGTGAACTTTCATGTTGCCTATTATTTCGTGATGTAGCTTTTGACCTGACTCCGTTTGTTAATAATTTACGTTATGGTTTAGTGAAATTTTTAAATAACTTTTTAATAGAAACATTTGATGTAATAATAACAAAGAAAAAATTTAATTTTTTATGGTTGTCTGATCTTTATTGTTTATTTTGAAAGTAAATCAGGCTTCAAGAATCTCACGTGCATACTCTTTTAAATTTAACCACAGGACGGGCACTATTTTTATATAAAGTGCGGCTTTTGTCATAACTTCTGGTAAAAGGTTATGTGGTGCTTCATTTTTGTGTAAGTTAAATCAACTTGAAATCTGATGGTGCATATTGTAAAACAGATAGAATTTATACCTGTTTTACATTAAGTATGTATTTTTTCTATTTTTAAATAAATGCAAGTGTGATATCATTTTGTAATTAAGCTTCTTACTGCGTCCATAAACCTTATTGTATAAGCTTGTATATTGAGATTCTAATACTCCATAATCAGCAGTTATGGTCGAGGAATCTTCATTATTGAACGCCACCTGGGTCTACGCAAACAGGTCACTTAATGTGTTATGAGGTAAACCGTAGTCAAGAATTGATAATAGTGGATAAGGGGGATAGGATCATGGAGCTACTTTCACTAGCCTCAGTGGTTTTCAGTTAAATCATTAAACGTATTATGCTCACAATGCTCTTAAGAATTGATTTAGAACTATTCAATTTCGAGTAATGGCTTTATGGTTGTGGTTTTATATGCATTTTGTTCGTGCTGACGAATCTCAATAAATCTTAATTTATTTATTTATGCACAATCATTACAAAATATCTATTTTCACATTTTCACAATTAACTTACACTCAGACTTAAGGCAGGTTTGCTGATTAAATATGTAACCTAGTGGGACTAAAGAATACCTGAATCAAATAAGTTAAATAACTTGATCTCTAATCAAACCCATGAACTAACGAACAACTATTTTAAAAACATAGTTAAAGTTGTTTGTTAGCACACAGTTGTCTTAGCAAATAAGCAATTAAGTCACTTTTTGTAACAACTACATGACACTATTGTTTTATCACAACTATACCGGCCAAATAGGCCAATACTGTAATTTATGGTAACTATTTGGCACCTACATTATGAGCAATCATTATGGCAGTGTTACGGCGGTTAACAAATGTCGAGGTGCTCAAGTTGTTCATGAAATGAATACGAAACATAATGGGGTCGATTACATAGTTTTTACGAAAGAGAAAAGACCAAAATTTGGATTGAAATTTCGGTTGGAGAAGTTCTAACTCAATTTCAAAAGTATATGGAATGTAAAGCTAATTGCCAAATCGATGTAGGTTATATTGAGGAATGCATTATCTAAATGCAGAGATGATTATAAGAATCGTATAACATCTTAAAGAGATTCCGCAAAATAAACATTTCTAGCTTTAGTACATATGCCAAGAAGATGCAATCCTCAACAGTCACTTTGACCCCATAAAGTGACTGATTAAAATGGTAACTAGTTACACAAAACATCTAAAATTGCTAAAATTATCAACTCATAATATAAAATAATACTAACACGAAATTCTAAAAAGTTAAATAGTTAATAAAAGGAAACTTGTCGTCTGTTTAAGCATTGACTCTCATCTATCGTTGAGTACAGTTTTGAAGCTTCAAGCAGCTTTCCTTCATTTTAATTTTTTTACGTTGCACAGCCATAATTTCGCGTTGATTGAAAAACTGCGCTCAAAGAAAATTTCGTCCAAACAATAATCATTAAAAATATCACAATATTCGTAAGAAATTGGTATCTGAAGGAAAATTACATCATAGAACCGAACATTCGTTTTCCTCTCGTGAGCATCAAACTCACAGCCATAACGGAGAGCAAAAAGAAGACTAAACCTAAAAACGAAGTGAGTAATCGACATCTGCATCTCCATTTCTTGTCCTCTTTCATCCTTTTGAGCAACAGTTCGGACCTCGGCACGTCCAGCGTGAAGTCGGCTTCGGGACGACCCCCAGGCTAAAAAACGAAAGTTTCTTAATAAATCTGAATCTGAATGGTTTGGGAAAATGATGCCGCATTAATTTAATTAAGGTCTAAGTAGTTACAAAATTTCGAACGATGTGCAAGTGGTAAAATTAATTAAAACCAATAAATTGGCAATTGTTTTCTTATCTTAAAACATTTCATCCACAAGTTGCAAACATGTTGATGTTTTAATCTTCGTATCGTGATTGTCTTTAGTTTCTGAAGAAGATTGTGATACGACGATCAAAACGTTAAGTTGTTCGTAAAGGAGTTACGCTGTAAATCAATTAACCAGTGACTGCCTGTTAATTCATACTTTTGTAAAAATAAATGTGTGAACTGAGGAACTTGTCAAAATTTTGGATTATTCTTAAAATTCTATATTAGGGAAAATAAATAATTCAATATTTGTTGGCAAAAAGTACTGGTACTGAACTAACGAGACGATAAACACTTTTAGTTGTACCAACTCTTGTTATATAACAACTTACAAGATTTGTTAGCGATATCTTACTTCCGAAGAGGATATATCCTAACAAGCAACCGGTGCGTCTCAATATTTGTTAAGAAAGTTTCGTTAAGTATTACATTCGACATTGTGTAATACGATTATTACATTGTGTGTCTAGATGCGTCGTTCGTACGTCCGACCTTTGAGGTCGACGTGAAATATGGGTAGGGCCAGTTCAGGAAGACTTGCTCAATGATGTTGTCGTTAGGAAAGAACAAGATTATTATTGATATTATCAGTAAAATAGCAATGAAAGACTCTTAGTAGAAGAAAACCGATTTTGTCTTCACTTCTTAAGTTCTTTATGATGTTTATTAAAATTTGTTACACTTATTCAGAAATTATTATCAACCTTTATTCATATAACGAACGCTACAGTTTGAAACTAGTTTTTCTACAAGATTTTGAAGTAGTACCAGAACGTTTTGTGGGTACCGTGCAAAAAGCGTTGTGTTATTAGTGCAGAACTGTTTTGTTATGCGTCGTGATAGAAAAAAAATTGTAAGTGTTATGCAACTTAGAGATTAATATCAAAATACCATTTGCACGTTACACATATTGGTGGAACTGAAATCCGATGAAGTCAATTTGCTGCATTTTGTTGTTTTTACGATGCACAGGTAAAAAATATTTTCATTTTTTTTTGGTATATAAATAGAGATTTCGGGATCCACTCCGGGTGTAATTTTCAGTTTTACCTTTAAGTAGTGATATTTATTTAGGTCACATTCAATTTTTGCAGGTCTTTTGAGTTAAATATATTTAATGTCGCAGTATCTAGAAACGTTGTCCGGAATAACTGGTGTCTGATTGGGTGACTTAAATGGCAATTAAGTGCCAGCAATAAAAGTTTAACAATCCGATTATAAAGCAGTAACCAAGTTATTGCTGGATTTTTGGCAGATTTAATACCTTAAGAAACAAAAAATCTCCTTCGCAATTTAATAGTTCTTTTAAACTTTCAAGTTCCTCTGTTACCTTTTCTTAAAGAGCTGTCGTTAACTTAGTTACAAATTGTAGAACTTTCATAAATTATTATTACAAATGATTAATTACATTTCTTATTATTCGAATTACAACTTCCTTTCAGTTTCTTTTATTGCGAGTCTATAAAGTTTGCAATAGCTAGTTTTCAGTAATGTGAAGTAAAATCTAACACCGTTCCCAAGTTACTAAGTGTAGAACGAATCAATAAACTTTATTGTATGACCCGGCCAAACAATTATTAATTACGTTTATGTTTCTGCTCGCAGACATTTTTTTTGCACTTCACAATAAGTTTGTGAAAGTAATTTCAACTAAAAAAAGGGAGAGTAAAACATTTTAAAAATCAACTAACTACATTGACTGATAACGGCTAATAAGGAACAATTTAAAAGTGAATGCAGTGAAGGTAGAAGAAAACACGAAAATTTAAATAAAAATCGGAAAAAAATCTGTTTGATAACTGTACTGATAATGGCGATTTATAGAAAGAAAAGCTTGGCAGAGGCAGATTGAAAATATTTTGAACGAAAAACATCAGAAATTGAAGTTGAATAGACTCAGCCCCGGTATTTCATTTGTAAAACAACTTTAAACGCTAGTTAAAAGCCATGATTATCATTGTCCATGACTGAGATACCGGGACTTTTCTATATTACCTTATAGTGCGAGGTAAGGGGTGAAAGCAGTATTTTGGTGGTAATGAAGGTTTAAGGGTATTTACCATTTTTTCAAAGGTCACAAAATTAGCTCATGGTGGAAAATTATTAAAGACAGTTAGGCAGATTTGACTTAAAATACTGACATCAGTTTGGTAAATAATTGGGTGGGATACGGTCATTTTAGGGTGGGCTATAATAAAATACATTCGTGGTTCTTAAAGAAAAAAATTTCATATTCAGCAAATTGTAAGGTTCATGTCAGGCAGACGATTAACCTACCTGGCAGCCTCTTCATAACTTAGTTCAACAAAATTGCAACTCAAATTAAGTGGCATCATTGATTAAAAGTCTAAAAACTTTAGTGTTTTTTTTAGAACATTATTGCAAGCGTGAACAAAAACTATTTTAACATATGCCTCGCTTTTTGAGACTTTTAATGTAAAATTTAGACTCAATATAAATTATGGATTTTTTTTCTGTAATAATAACACTTCTGCCAGAAGAGAAACGGTTCAAGTGCAGTAAATAATTATTATTTAACGAGATTTCTTGTTATAGGTGCGTGTTGAGTCAACATTTCATCCTTCAATAGCTACTTTAGCTATTCAACGATACTTTGGAGAGAAAGGATTAAAATTCACTTTGAAATCAATGAAATTGCAAATTTTCGGGCAATTAAATCGCTTCGTCCTCTTTGGCGCATTGTGTAGGTTAATAGAATACATTTTTATAATGCCACAAACTTGATTTATTTTCAACAAAAAATTGTAAATATAATGAAGGTCTTGTAGAATATTTTTGCAATATAGTTTAACAATTTTAACTATTATCGAAGCGAGGTGTTGATATTTCGACATTTTCTCATCAACGACGAAAATTTTATTAACTTGACGCGAATTTCCTTTTCCGTAACCCTCACATCAATAAAATTGTGTAAGGAAGTAACATACGCAAACAAATAGTTACAAAACTATCGTTATTAAATTAAGTAATGGCTATTAAGAATCAAGTACCACTTTCGAGTTCAAGTCTATCATTTGCGCCTACTACCAGTTGGCTAATTTAAATTTAACAATAATAAACAAATGTCGTCCGTGATGTTCCTCTTACACAACAATCCTTATTTTGGCATTTAGGATTACGAGTCTATTGTAAGGTTTTGAATAATGACGAAAGTAATACGATAGATGTGGTTAAAAAGCATAACGCATGATCTTAAGTACCGTAACGAAACGTCCACACGCCTCTAGTACTATTAAAAAATAGATATGGATGTAAGACAATTTTCAAGTGATATCATTATAAGTTACTAGTTGATCGAGTGAAAGTAATTTCAAAATTAGGTAATTTACACAAGATTTGGCAAAAAATGATGGCTTTGACGTGCGTGGTTTGCTTTATCCGGTTATTAGTACCGCTATGAAGTTCATGAACTTGCATGTTTGTTGTGCTGTTTGGTTGGATTCATTGACGGTATAGCAATTTCGTGCATGAAAACAAGACAACGACTTTGGTTAAGGTATTTGCAACAATTTGGCTTAGTTTTCAGTTGATGTCAAAAATAATTTTAAATTGACAAAAAGGTCTATTGGTGATTGGTTATAAATCAGTTTCTGGTTTAACTTCTTGGAGCAATTTGGTAATTTAATTTTAATAATTCAACTATCGTCAGGTTTTTCATAAAAATTAATCTAAAAGATTTACAAGGGAAGCAAGCAATTAAAAATATCTTCAAAGTTTTTTTCTTCGAGATGCCTCACTGTTTTTTTTTTTTTTAATTTTGTCTTGAAACTTTCTCATTCTGAGTCGGAGATCTTTGTGTTTGGAGAGCCGGATTTGATAGAATTTGGAACGAAGACCCTCCCAGAAACTGTCTGGAGGCCTGGGGCGGGAGAAGTGCGTACTCTTATGGCCAATTTTTCCATCACAGACAAGTTTCGCCTTTTAAATAGATGAATGAACTTAATGTAAGTAGCTGTAATGGACATGTCATCACCGGAACTTGGCGGACATGCAAAAGCGGAGAAAGTCCAAAAGACCTAACTGTTCCTCGGATATAAACAATACCACTCTCGCTGCTAAGAGAAACAAAACAGTTTGACCGTGAATTTTCGATTTGACCGTCACAGTTACGGTGTTTATTCTTCACGAAAACTTTTTCTTTTCTACTTACTACAGTTCGCTACCTTTAGAAGTTTTGTCTAAAAAAACAATACGATGCAAATTCTTTTGATAAATTTATTTAAGGCGGAACTGAAATAAATTTTAGAAACCGAGAATAATTTTTTAACAACTCAACCTTGACAACAATCATTGCCATTACTGATTACTAATTACCAATTTCTCAAGTATTTTCGGGTTCGATATTTCTAATATCTAACAATTATTTGTTTGTAAATTCCTGTTTTTTCACATTAGGTAATAAGAGTGTCCGCAATATTTTCTGGTAAACAGAAAATAACCTTTACATCAAGAAATGTGACCTTGTAATGTAAATGCGATAGTATCCCATTAATTCTAGGTTGCACCTTCCCATCAAATTGTTGAGATTTGAGAAGAAATTTAGTAAAAATTTGGAAAATTTTCCACCACCATTATACATTTTTTATTATCGTTAATATTTGTATATTGATATGCAAATTACTCTCAAAATTTTACAGCGTGCTTTTGCAATTTCGAAAAAATGTGGGCTAGATTAATATCTACAGGATTGAAGATTGTTTTCTACTTCCCCACAGTCAAAATTTTTAGAAAGTAACAATAGCACTGGAGGAAAGGTGGTAAAACACACTTCATAAGTCTGAAAATTTTGCTTCATTTATTGAAACATCCACAATTAAGATTTCATTAGAAATAATCAAAGTGCTTACATAATTTTGGATTTGGGCAACGATTTAGCTCACATTGTTTTGGCTAAGCGTAAGTTTTATTACTGAAACTTGTATTCTTCCATTATTATACCAGTTATTGAGTAATAGTCGTAATAGTAGGTTACAATATTTATTTTTGATACCTGCACCTTTTCGACGATTTGTTTTTATTGAACGTGCTTAACAAATGTTGAAATTGCAACTGTCGTTTAGAGAAGTTTAAAATTCTCAAGCTAATCATAAATACTTTTGATAGCACAAACAAATTTTGTAAACAATTTGTCAGAACAGTTACTTTAGAAGAATTTTTTTTATCTGGGACATGATGTGACCAAGGATAGAACTATACAGGAAACAACTTTATTGCTGCAGCAGATCATAATCGAGTAGCTTTTCCGATCAAATCAATTACCAACCGTGTTTCTCTTGGAATTTGCAGCTAATTAACTTCAGAAATTGTTGAAACTGAAAAAAATAGCCTCTTGCATCATCTTTAGTGATTGGGTATTGTTGGTGACCACCAATTTTATTAAAGACGATCACGAGGTATCGGCTAATTAAAATTTTGTTTAAGTCTTCAGTTTCGACATACATTTTGCGTAACGAATTCGTAAATTAATAAACAATAAGAAGAAAGTGCCCGTTATGGCAAAAAGTTGACATTACCATTGCGCGAAGAATATCGGCCCTCGCTTTCTCCGTTAACATTACGTCATCTTGCGGCAAATTATCGAGTTTACCGACTGATTCAACAACGAATCGCATATTTGAGATCGACAACAGAACTAGTGCTTTCCAGCTTTCACTCATTGCTGCAGGATCCAGTGTACCTTGAGTACATCTTGGATTCAGTTGCCATATTTATGCGTGTCTCTGAGGATGTTACGTAACAGTAACCACCTTCAATGATTTATTTTTTATAATGTTCATTATTGTGGTGGGTATGTAGCAATTGAGGTGGTACAAACTGATGGTAGCAGTCATGGTCTAAGTGTTGATGTGATCTTTGTTACTGGACGGTTATCAGCTTTCACGCGGCAATTTCCTAGTTAGAACAAACCTTTTATCATTTCATAACGACTAGGGGTCTATTAATATGCTGTTGCATGATGTTGCAGCAGGAAAAGTTACCGCGATTTTTCTACGATTTTCCAAAAAGAAAATTATTTAAGTTTGAAAATTTTTTGGCAGCACCATATCTGTCTTGAAGGTTAATTTTAATGACTAAAGTCGTATTAGCAGTTGTCAATTTAATTAGAGCAATCAATTTTTTAAACAATGCAAAAGCGTCTTCTTAATTTAAGAAATTTCTAAATTACACGTTTTGATAACTTTATAAAAAAACTATGTTAAACCAAGTGAAGATAAAACAAAAATTTTGCTGCTAAAAAATTAAAATCTTTTGATGATAACGTTGAAATTGCCCAAATAGATTTTTCTAGTCGTCATCAAAGATTTGTATCATCTGAGGTTAACAACTTGTTCTTGAAGGTTGAATTCCATTTCTTGTTTTCTTTGGAACATCTTCAAAAAATTTCAGCTAACTTTAGCAATATTTATATATTTAGAATGACTTTGACATGAATTTTTTGATATTCTTGTAAACACTTCCGACTTTCAAAATTATGTTGACATTATTTTTTCTAAAAGAATTGACTTGTTTCTTTTTATTAGTCAGCGCTAAGTTGCTCTAATTTTTAGAAACTTGTGAGCATTGGTTCTTCGAGAATCTCGGTCATCGGGTCACTCGATTTGCCTTAGGATTATATTATTATTTATAACTTCACTTCATCTCTTCGACACATTTCAAGGTTCTTAAATGATAATTTATAAAAGAACACTTTGGATTTTATGGCAAATCGTTCTGTTCACGAATAAAAGTGAGTAGCAACGTGAGGTGTGCAAGATTTTTACAGTTGACATCATCTGGGACAAAAACCAGGAAATGATTCTTTGTCGATTCGTTGACTTACTTAATCTGATGGTTAATAATAAATGAAAAATCATCAATAAAAGACCTGAATAAGTCAAAATCGTGCAAATCGTAGTTTTAATTGTTACTACTAATCGACTTGGAAGTCAATAAATATTTAACAATCACGGGTTAAGAAAAACACAATTATGCAAGTCCAGATGCTAGCAATAGTAAAGAAAGTTATATTGGTCAAAGAAACACTACGTCTTTGGTATAGATGAGTTTCTAGGAAGTAAAAGAATTAATAATGTGCGCTAGTGCAGTTATCGCTGTTAGATGCATTTTTTTCTACGAGACCGTAAGTTTCTAAATCGTCTTCTACTTGTTATTCTGTTCTAATTTGAAAAGTAAAAAAAAATTGAAGACAACAGAGTGTTTGGTAGGCTAGAAGATTAAATTTAGACTATCGTAAAAAGAGGAGACAAATTATGAGGATTTTACATAAAAAGAAGAAACTAAAGAAAATTACTACAAAAACCAAGAAGTGATTTGACTGAAAACGTCCCTATTTTTGAATTGTTTTTCAAATTCATAAATTAAGAAATGTTAATTATGAGAGAATTATTTGGACAGTTATTACTTAAACCCTGAAGATAAAACAAAGTGAAAAATATGTAAGACCTGAACTTTAAAACATATTAAAACCTTAATTTTACAAAATTACTCATCTGTTAAATGCTGCTGATGTGATTACGAAAATTACTCCGGCCATTACGTTTCATTATATGCAAAGATAAGCTGGATCCTCGACTTTCACGACTGCCGAAGAAGATTCGTAAATCGCCGATTATTCCGGTGATTTCACGGTTAGACTGAAAGAATTTGTGGCCATTTAATTGAAAGTTTTTGTTAATTTGGCGCCAATGAGCTAACCAAAAATTAGTCGGCTGGTGGCACCAGTTGGTACCTCGGGCACCTTACGCCATGCCAATTAACAAGCGGCCTTTGAAGGACGTCAAAGAATGACTACACAGCAGACGACCAGTTTGGCCAGTTGGCATTCCAAAACCACGAAAACTCCAACAAAACCATTACGCAATTCAGACGGAAATTTGAATTGGCAAAATTCGGTAACGAAGCCCTGCCTCGGTATAACTGAAATTATTACCCTAAATTCCCATCCGAAAACTTTCCCCGGCAATTTTTACAAAAGTGTCTCTTTGAAAAAAATTTGTTATATAACGCAAAGACCCGAATTCGGAATAATTGCCTTCGGTAATTGGCCCCAATTACTCGAATGTTTAACACAATGACTCCGGGCTTCAGTTTGGGTTTTTCATGAAATTGTGACGATTGTTGATAATTGATCGACTCTTTTGATATGCACATATGCGAATTTCCAACTGGTAGTTATTTTCACTTTCAATGATTACTTGGCCTACTACCCTACATTATTGCTCAAAACATCTGAACAAAATGGAAAGTCGCTCGCGTTGCAATATTTGCATGATGGCTAGTTACTGTTTATGTTATGGTATCGAAATTTATTGGTAATTTTGACCTTAAAATATTTACCACAAATTTCAAGAAATATTTATCAAATAACAATTAGTCTTTCTATTTTTTTAATGTTGCCAAAAATTTGGAACGAATTAAACAATATTTTACGACATTGACTGCCGGAAATCAACGAAAAATGGAAGACTACATATCTAAATAGTAAAAACAAAAATACTAAATTAAGCAATTGTTTGGTGAATATGTGAATTGTAAACTAAATCGACGTGGGTATACTACTTTTTGATATAAAGTTGGATGGGCTGTTGGCCACCCCCGCCCTTCCTTGATGTCGCTAAAGCTAAAATTACATTTTAAAATTTTATTTTTCTTCTGCTAGTAACTTTTACTTAGATGAGCCATCGGTTGCGGTGATCGTTGTATTGATCAGAAATCTTTAAAGTGAACAATTTCTCTTAAGCAATGTTGCACAAATGGAAGTAACGACTGTATAGCTCTCATTTAGGCCATATGCCTCTGGATACATCTAACCGCTTGTATAACGGACCCCCCTGACTAGACTTGACCAAATTTACCAAGCAGTAGGAAAAAAGGAAGTAACCGCCGCCTACTTTGATCCAAATAGCAAGTCATTCGAATTACGTAATAAATAGCAGCAACGGTTCGGCTAAATTCCATTATTAATCTACGATAAATAACCGTGTTCTAATTAATAATTAAGGGAAGCATTTCCGCGTGTTAATGCAAAATTACCAGTCATTTTATGGTCCAACTGGCGCATCCCGCAAAGATGGTTCAGAAATTATGCAAGAATTTTGCAATGTAACTTATAAAAAATAACAAATTAAATTATCACATAATTAACTAGTTGCCAATTAACCGACAAAATGACGTCAGTTCTCAATTAAAACAACCAACAATATTTATTTTATTATAGGGTAGGTGGTTATTTACGGAATCGACACTTTGATACAAAACCGACAATTAATTGCAGTCTAGTCTAATAAATGGCTTCGAGCCTTTACCGATGATATACATAGTAACTTACATCATTTTTATGACGTGACAGGATGTTAACGTCTTTAATCAACAAAACGCAGAGAAAGTATGGTATTTTTTACGGTTTTTTTGCAATCTCGAGGATGGCAAATTTTGAAAGTTTCGATGATTATAGTTTTACTTTTTTCAAATATGTAACATGTCACAATAATCTCTATTTGGTTGCAGATAGAAACGCGACCAAGAAAAACAAGAACAAGTGCTTTGATACTTTTAGGGGAAAGACGGAGACGTGTAAGTAATTCTTGTGTAATAAAAATGTTTTTAGTTTTTTAGTTACTACCTTCATGTTTTAATTGTTTCGAATTAAATTCTTTTCCGCATTACGTTTAATTTGCGTCGATTTTGGTATAATAATAAGTAATTTAAGGAAAATTACTCTCACGATGTACTATTATGTAAAATTACTTGAAAGAGTACCTACTCTATTGTTTGGTAAATTAGTTTGTGCAAAAAGCGCATCTGAACGTGCAATTTTTGACCAAACCCCAGTTGATGTTATTATTCAATTTTAATGATTTATCGGGATATTCTTTTTCGATGCTGCAATTTTTAATTAATGATTAGTTGAGTTTTGTAGACAAAATTTATATGAAATGAACAACTGTTGAAATCACCTTTCGCTAATAAAAATTAATGTTGGAAGCAACACTTTAATTACATAAATTTTAAGATGCCAGAGAGATTATGGGATTGTTTTAAAAATCAGTAACGTATACTCTGTTTTATGATTGTGAAAATGTTTTATTGGGTAAAAATCTTCGAGACTTTGAAAAAAAATCAAAAGACAAGCGTGAAATGTTACAGCAAATTTAAGAGAAACGGCACTGCATTCGTCCGCTACAAAAGTCTCAAATGATAAAGCTAACAAAAAAATTATTTCACAATTCTGTGTAGATTTTAAGCTAGAAACCCCAAAAAAGTTGCGCCTTTTTTGTTAGAAAAAATAAATAATTAAAAAAACAAAAGTTTTGTGCTATTATTAAAATTTAGTAAAATGCGAAAATTATTTTTCTACGAATTTTGAAATATGATTCGTGTCGATTGTATTTGGTCCATTCAACTAATGGATTTTCAGTATTTTATAAAAAAGTTTAAAAATTTTTGCAAAATTTAAATCTCGATAACTTTAGTTGGGAATCCTAAGCGTCTTAGGTTTCTGCTATAATACGCCACTGTTTCTGAAAAGTCAATTTATGCTGAAATTACAGCTTGAAAATTAGCACGAACAAATTGATGATCTTACACATCCTTAAACCATAATTAGCGATGTTGACAGCCCCGAATTCAATTTGAATTACTCGGAGAATTACTCATAAACTTGTACCTTAAGGCAGAAATAACATAAGTAGGTACCTACTTCATTATGAACGGCCGATACATTTTTTTATGAATATTAATGGTAGCAGATTAAAATTCAAGGTTCATAGATCATTCTGATTGTCAATAAAAAAAGTGTTAGCATCAATTGCATTGTTTGATTCTTGCAAATAATTTTATTTACTCATGGGCGCAGTTGCCGCGCACTCAGAGCTCCCTAAAGAAAGGTTTTCCGCGGGGGCCCCTTTTTATGACTTTATTTCTTTTATTTTCAAAATCGTCTAAAAGTGCAATGCTCATTTTTGGACATTGCACCCACCCTCCACTCTACCCTGCACATCTTCAACTTCGTTTCGCTCAAACTCCGCCTCCTTGAAGTAAAAAAACACTACCAGAATAAAAGAAAATCTAATTTTGAGGGCTTAACCTCAAGTGCAGATAACAAGAATTTTGGCGTTCTTAACATTGACAAATTAACGGCTCTTTGCTACCCTTAGATGCTATTGTTTCTGTAATGCAAAACATATTCAGGTATATCTTATTTAAAAACTCTTTAAAAAAAAATTCTTTTAACTCGGAGCTCACAGGGTTCTCAGAGGGGTAAATCCGCCACTGTGCATAAATTCACGTTTTTTAGGAAGTTATTAGATTACAACATTTAAAAGAAAAATTTATTGAATAAACTCTGAAATTCAGTTTGGTCAATAAAATTTATAAACGCAAATTTGGATGTCGTGACGTGGCACATGTGTTATCTTAGGATACAAAAGGTGGCAATAATTTTTTCAACAAATCTGATTATGTTATTGCAAATAATAAACAAATGGTTAATAGAAAAATTTGAAACTTGAACTGTGAAAAACCGACATAATCAATCGCCTCATAGAGTTTCGATTAAAAATTATTAATTTTATAATTGTTGGTGCTAACTAATATTTTCACAGATAGGTCATCTAATCTAGTGAGATTTTTAATTTTAGTGATTTTTCTGATTCAACCAACGTCTACCAAGAGACAAGAGTTAGTTCACTGAATTAGAACACTGTACGGTATAATAAATAAATATAAAGAGCATGACTTTAGATTAAATTACCAGACTTGTATGCCATTTAAGAACAAAACATACTAAAGCGTTGTTTGTGAACCATGTCGCTTCCATGTGGCGAAGTGCATGTATGCAGTAAAAGTAAAACTCGGTGACTGACTCCGACCATCACATTTGTAAAAGTTAATAGAAATTTTCAGCACTAATATCGTTTTAAAGTCCTAGAAATTAAAAAGATTTTGCTGTCTTCAACAATTCATCAAAAAACAATTTAAAATGACTCAACGTTAAATTCCATAAAAATGTCCACTTACAAATAAAGGAACATCCGTAGGTTTCGCCACATATTTGACCTCTCCTTCGGGCTCCGCTTTAACACCATAATACTGTTCCCACACACTCGGTTTATCATCGTTAACGGCTCTCAATGAATTCTTTTTGACAACGTCCTTAACTTTGGCACCACTCGATTTGCCCCGACACAAAGTACCGTAAATCATAGCATTCCTAATGCCGTTAGGAACACTACTAAGATCTTGATGACTGAAAACCGGAGGCGAATTGTGATCTTTGAGACAATCACTGAAACCACTGCTGGAAGATCCTGAAGGAATTTGGTAAATATCGTCGGTTTCACTGGATAAAGTTCGTGTTCTCGTCCATTCTGGTGAGCTTTGACTCGAATTACCACTAGAAGAATTACTGAAAGCACGCAGAACTGAATTGATTTTGCGACAATTACTCAAGTTGATACAGAGCTTTTTCATTTCTTCTTCGGTGCTAATTTTTAAAGCTTCAATACTTGTAGCGATTTTTTCATTGACAGTTTTCAACATTTCTTCGGGAGTTAAACCGGTGTTACCATCCATGGTCGCATTGATATTATTGAAGAGTTCTACTAAAATTTCTTTGACCGAAGTTTCGATTTGTTCATGACCTTTAGTCGTATCAGGAACATAATTTAGACTCGTATAAAGTAGTAGGGCGTCATCAACTATGGAATCGTAGTTTAATTTGTGTTTGTCTATAGGCCATATTGGTTTTGGTACTGGCAAATCTACACGTCCTTCGGGGATTGTGGTTAAGGTTCCTGCTGAAGAACTGGACGATGGCACTGATTTGTTTTTTACACGCGCTGCTACTTTGATTGATTTAACAAAAGTTGGGTTTTGTTCTAGAATTGCTACGGCATCTTCTCGCAGTTTTGGCTCAGTGTAATCCAGGCTGCTTCCTCCATGACTGCCACCGTAACCCGAAGAGTTTGACTTTTGAAGCGACTGGGGAGCGGATAACCGGACTTTCGGCACTGAGGACGGGGTTGGGCCATTCTCTTGAAAAAGCGGATTTAATCTGAAAATTTACACTTCTTCAATATTGAAAAAAAATTAGTTTCAATTATTTAATTACTCGAAAACTATTATTCTGATCAAGAAACAATATAATAAGTGTCGTTGGTGATGGTGTAAAGCCTGCTACTCACCCGTCACCTGCATTCTTGAGTGTAACTCTGGGCAAGAAGACTGACCTGCTGACGGAATAGATTTGCTTTTGCCCTCGATGGGTGGTGAAAGCCGCCAGCGGATCATCGGTCACCTCTTTATCCTGAAGGATGCTGGGGATGGGGTTTGAGCGGTTTGCTCGATCATCGGGGGGCTCCGGGGCCTTCCTGGAGCCAAGCCATCCTAACATTTCTTTTGCTGTTCAAGAACCCTGATATCTCTTCATGATTTTTTGGCTTGATACCTGAAATACAATCTCCTATTAACTTGAGAATCCTGAAACATTCAGGAAATTTGACCCGAGAACTTACTCCTATTTCTTGCACACTAATTTAAACATAGTTATGTCAGACTAGATACTTGCGTTATTGTTCGTAATTAGACGACTTAATTTCCAAATTAGCGTTTAAATGGTTTTAACAAGCAAATTTTGCAACTACAGAACGATAAATAGACTCGAAACGTAATACTCGACTTCTCAAAGTCTTGCGAAATTTAATTTCCAGTTTGTAATTGTTTAGTTGTAATCGTACCATCAGTTAAATAGGAGCGATGTTGAAAATTCAGAGAGCTTTCAAAATTCGAGTTGATTGGAATCGTAAAAACGGTTCACAATTTTATTGAAAATTCCTGTCGACCCTCGAGAACTGCATAATCACCGTAACAATGTCGTTGACTTGTCCCATTAATTTTTCATATCACATGCAATGTATTGCGATTTTTGTAACGGACTCATCTGCGATAGTTTGACCAAAATTATTAAAAATTTCCGGCTATAACAGAGAATTTGTGAAAGTAAAAACATGCTGAAAAAAATTGAAACTATGGGAAATTTCAATTAACAACTCCACAGCAACAGTCGTGATTAAGCATGGTAAATTTCAACTTAATTTCCATGTTGCATTGTTGGTGTGATGTTAAATTTTAGTTAATTAAGAGCGCGAAGGTTTGGGAAAAAGTGTGAAGCGTGATTCGATTGCATTGTATTTATGTGATTAATTTGTCAATGTATAATAGCAGTTGCCATTAAGCACTTTTTAAATTTTTAAAACACTTTTACTGGGTATTGTAAATGTAACGGACGCGACTAAAAGAATAATAATCTTCACGTACTTACTTTGGTTAATTATAATTTTTTATTAATCGTCAGACGTTTACGAAATTGCTTGAAAGAGTACTCGACAAATTTTATAAATGGCAGAAATATAATGGGAACTCTGGTCAAAAGAGTTTCGTCTTAAATTACTTTCGATGTTTGTAATTTTTAGTCTTTCGCTTTTGAGGGCTACAAATCATAAAATAATTACGTTTTTAAATTGCGTGTTTGTTAAGATAAGCATTTAAAAGGTCTTTAATTATGAGGTGGCATTTAATTAAGTAACAAATTAGGTAATTAAATTCTAAAAAAATTATAAACTTACAGTTGTAAATAATAATAATTTATTCAAAAAAAATTGTTTCGCACATTTCACATTATGCACTGAAATAAATGGCAAAAAATAACTGAACAAATCCTCATTAGGCATTATTCAAAGAATTACAATGTAACAATAAGTTTAGTGACCTGAGTGACCTGCATAAACGGATTGACAAAAAATATTTATTCTCTTTTTGCTTTTTCTTATTATTTTTTCCCCTTATTTTCGAAAAGTTTTATAATTTGTAGTAGATTTTTATCATATTTTCTTTTTCTACTTTGTTTCCTATATTTTTCTACAGTTTCTGGCTTTAGGGGTTAAAATTTTAAATGACCTTGATTATAGCATCGATTTACACAATAATTATATCCATTGATGTGACAGGACATAAAAGTTTAAATAATTATGCGTAATAGTTATACGTATATAGCATTACCACCTGTCTACAAGTATGAAAATGTTAAGTGGGACCATCATTAATATTATTGTTCCTTATAAGTATTTATAGGTCAAGCTTCTTTGACACTTTTACTTGAAGTAGATATTGTAATAATTACATATTGCCTTAAGTTTTCTCCTTTTTTCTCGAAAGAAAGTTTGATAGTATCAATTAAATTCAAGTCCAAATCACGAACAACTGATCATCTTTTTATATGTAATTAATAACTTCATTGTTCTGTTGTGTTAAATTTATATTAAAAATAATTTAATAAACAGCAATCAAACATTAACGACCCAGAAATTAAATTAAATTTAATTCCGTTTCTCTTAACCCTTGTGATGACTGTTTTATTTGTTTGTGTTTTATTTAAGCTTCGTAAGAGGGTGAAGAATTTTAATGTGTGAATAAAAAGATGAGAAAATGCCAATTTTAAATAGCAGGAGTAACTGTCACGGAAATGAATGTTTTATTTTCTTAACAATAAATTGCATAAGAAAATTATTTTCAACATTTAAGTATTACTTTATGACCTGTTTCCTTATTTTTACAATATTTGTGTCTGTTGTGACATTTTATGATTTCCACATAAAATGTGGTGACCAGCCCTGACATCCAGCATCAACAATGTAACAATTCTGTTACTTGTTCTTCAGGGTACGACAATAATTTTTCTTAGTTTAATCCTTTAGGAAATTTTGACGTAAATATCAAAATAACAAAAATATTTAGTTGTAGAAAAATTTTATTGATTAGGATTTTTCTGCTTTCCATAGTTAATTCTTTGAAACCTTTATAATGGGCTTTATTATCCAGTAGGTAGTTTCCATTATAAAAGTTTATTTCTTGTGTTTCCGACCATTTATTTTCTCTCTTATTTTGCAAAACATACATAACTTACTCGTCGATTTGCGGAAATATCTTAAGAAAGCTGGAACTATAAACGCAAATTTATCAGTTAAGCATTATTATTTGCAATTACACTGTTTATTAAATAAATTAACGTCATTAGTTTCCTGAATTCAGGTAAATCTGATGGTGAAATGAGAAAACAATGACAGCATTGGTGGAAATGGATGCAACTTTCTTGGTAAACGCAACGGAAGTCGATAAGTACCAAGATAATGATTACGAGCAATGTCGAATTCCAAGATTTAACGCGTAATCTCGCAACAAATTTAACATAAAATTCAAAACGGAAACCAAAAATTTCAAAATTAATTCACTTAATCCAGCCATTTTTAATATTTTATTTTTTTAACTAAATTTGTTACTTTTATTTATGTTCTACAATATGTAATTATATAATAGCCCTCAAACACGGTCGAGAACAAAAATGTTGAACTCCTGTTTTACTTGGGTATATCATCAATGTTCAATTGAAGCTGTGAAAATTTTTGTTTAATTTTAAAAATGTCAAGAATTGTTGAGCTGTTACCCAAGTTATTTGTTTTTTAAATCACTTTAATAGATTGTATAAATATTTTAAAATTTGGTAAGTGTATAAAACAAAGTTATTGTTTACTACTTATTTAAAATTGAATTGTTAAATTTCGTCATAATTACAAGGTAATGGGAATGTAAATTAACAAAAGTTAACGAGTTTCTTGGTGTCGGTTTCTGTCTATGAAGAATTGTGTACTTACTTTGTTTAAATTTTACAAAATTACTGAAACTTGAAACTGTTTTCATATAAACAATTTATTATGATTTTTATTTCAAAATATTCAATCGTTTTTATTACGTGTCGGAATTTAAAAATTTAAAATTTATTGCCGTCTTATAATTTTTAACGTATTTCAGATTTACAGCTTAATTTTCCTCTAACAAACAAAAAGGTCATAATTCGCTATTTTGTGCATCAAATTCTTTCAAATCATTAGAAAGGAACCATCGTTAGCTGTGACCAAAAGAATTTGTCACTTGGTTTAGTAGCAACAATTCAAAATAGAGCCAATTTTTCTGCTCCAACTGCGTCTGAAATAAAAACACGATTTCAATTTTTCACCTCCGATGCACCGACTTTTACTAAATTTTGCAGATAAACAAACTTAAGCATGACATAGTTACGAGTTATATAAAAATCTGGTCGAACACGTATCACCCGAATCGATTAACCGACATTTAAACAACTTCTTAACATAGATCATTTTCGCACCAGGAATATCTTCCCAAAATACACATTTTAATTAAACTTTAGAACTTACAAAGTTCTAATGGCCGATTAAAATTTTGTTCACGCACCGGTCACAGTTGGAAATTCCAATAGATTCGATGGGCACTGTTCAATACCTCGTCATGCTATTTTCGATGGTAAAACAACACGGCGGTAGCGCGGGCGGCGAAACGACCAACAGCCGGCTGGCACAAACCCGCCAACGAAACTGAAAGTGGAACCCGGAGTCAAAGTGTGGTCACTGGCCTAGCATGCATCAAGCACGGAGATTCCAGAGAGTGGGGTTCATATTCTTCACACTGGATGCGTTTTTTTAGCGTCCATAGTTAGTAATGCGTCGTTGACAAGAGAATGCACCGGAATGCAGATGGTCGTTGTGTCATCGACATCATCATCGACGAGATGTTGCATTGTATCCTTTTAATAAGTTCGCATACATTGTGATTCATGTGTCTTTTATTTGTTCTTCAGGAAAGACGATGCTCCTATTTTTCTCAAGTTTTTTTTAGCTTTTCTCCTCACTGTATAATTCCTGTCAATCTTTTAACAACGAAGTGTAAATTTTAAACAATAACAAAACGTTCTAATAATAATAATAATAATAGAAAATATCTAATATGGAAAATTTCTTGTTATTCGTGTTTGCATTCAATCATTAGAAATCAGAAATTGCTGCTATAATTTATGTTGCAATTAAGAGTATTAAAACTTGAAAAAAATTTGTAACTTACAGACTTCCGGTATTGAATACTTGTTGCACTACACGGTAAAGGCAAACAAATAATCGACTAAATTGGCACTCATTGCTGCAAGAACAGTGTTGATACGAAAAACATGATAAGCGTTAAAAGATAATTATCCAGTATGGGGTAAAATCAATTCTTAGTGTTTGTTTCAGGTAGAAATATAAAGAAATAAAAAGAAATAAAATTATTTTTTTAGTTACTTTTCATTTTCCATGACTCGTATGACAACAATTCAAACTTGAACAGTTTTGGAAAATATTAGACAGAATTTATCAGTTATTGGTAGGTAGAGGAGCAAAAAGAAAGTGTGTACCTTGCATATAGATGGTGAAAAACCGGAGTTTTCTCGTAATAAATTGATCTAAAAATTACCCCTGGCAAGACGGTTTCAAGTTATTAAGATAAATATGTGATAGTGTTAAATTAAATAAATAAATTGACTAAAAATTTTTCAAGAGAATATGGAGATTATCACATTAAACAAATCAGTTTTCAGCATTATATTTGGAGATATAATTGAAAATTTCTCTGATTTTGTTTTCTTGCAGAAAAAAGCTGTGGCCAATATTTATCTAATTTTTATTTTTTGCTTTTTTCAGGTTTTATTGTTGTCATTCTAATAAAAAAATTATCTTTCTTTACGTTGTCCTGCTAAGGGATGTAATTCTAAAATAACTCATAGCGATTTAAAATTGTGAAAATTGCTTAAATATTGCAGATCACACTTTTTGTTTATTTTGGGGCATAAATTGGCTGAATGGACCAAAATTCAGTTTTTTTTCTTATCTTCTTTGTCTTCACTATATTGCTGTTTACAGGAAAATAGTAGGTACATTGGAAATAGTACGATACAACTTAAACGCAATTCTCACTTTAGTTAGCATTTTTTGTTTCAGGTCATCTTCTAAGACAGCAAATTTGGGTTACAAAAGTGGATTATTACGCAAATAGTTAGAGAATGTTATTTTCTGTATTTTAGAACTAGCACAAAAATATGAAATAATAAGTTGTTTTAATTCCAACCCTCTTACAACTCAAAAAGTGTCGGAGAATAATCCTAAATAAATGAAAGGGTAGTAAATTATGTCTACATCCTTGTCATTATTACCAAATTAGACTTTATTTTAGGTTTGACCATATCAAAGCGGTCCATAGTAATTTTCTGTTGTCAAGTCTTATTTAATTAAGCGTGACAATAATAATGAATAACATTGACCTGACGATGGCTAGTACCGTAATGGACGCAGCTTCGCATCTAGCAATTTCCTAATATTTATTTAAAATTAATTATAAAACTGGCTTGTTCTATTTCTCTATTGTGTTGTTTAATTTGTTAATGGTCATTGCCCAATGTGTTATAAAAAAATAAGAAAACAATCCTTCAGTAAGCGACCAGTTGCAAACAAAGAAACTTTTGGGAAATATCACAATTACAGTTAATAAATTACGGCATTGCGTTACAAACACACCGCAACTAACAATTATTTTTTTTCAAACTGTTATTATCCTCCAGATACTTCGGGCTTTGAGCAACAAATACCCACATTGACCCAACTATCTTTATTATTAAAAAAGATTAATGTTTACATTTTAATGCTGGAATAGAAAAATTGTTAAAGAATCGCTTCTTTCTGTCTCGCTATTGGACAGCAAAGTTTTACGTGTTGGAGCTACTGAAATCTTTCAAGAATGTTTTAAATTTAAGACGCCAGGAATTTATAAATTATGACTATCATATTTTTTTAATACAGCGCCATTTTAAGTTTGCTTCATAAATGATACATTTGAAATATCGAAAAGTTTTTACTTGTATTTGCATCCGTTGAATGCGCTGTCAGAGAGAAGAAATCAAATCATGAGAATTCTCCCGGCGCATCCACCATTTGCGCTATGTAATTATCTTGGCTCATCTTATTGCATTCAATGTTTCACAATATTGTCAATCAAGTTAATGATTTTTTTAAACCTTAATGTTTGGAAAATCTCCAATGATTTATAAAAAATAATAAAATCTGACAACCAACCAGTAATTGCTTTCGCACCTTCAGTAAAGTTCGATTCCAATCTCCCTTCAATAAATTAACCAACGATATGCATCCGAACCGTAACCGAATCAATTAATAATTATTTCTTTCAAAACGAAACGTCATAAAGCGTCGTCGTTGTCCATATGTCGTTGATTTCTTAACTTTCATTAATTTCGCAACATTTCCACATTGCGTCGTTATAATATCGAAATTTCCCAAAACTCCAACCCCGAAATTTGCCACACATACATACAGTGGTCGGTTTTGTCGAGATTGTTTTTTTATTGAAATTCCTGAGTGATGCAATGGACGCGACCCCAACCTGCTTGTGATGGCGCCCGAATGCCATACAAGGACGCCGTTTTCTAGAGCGACGCCCACCTCTTCGCGCTGCGATAGCGAGTTAATTTGTCGGAAACTTTCAGCATAAATATTGCATACCGATCATTAGGCAAAGGTCGTAACGCAATTTCGTTACGGTCAATTGGTTTGCTAATTCTCGCTTCTTTTGGTGGATGCGCCGAAGATCACGACGACTAAATGTCTACGTCTGACTTTAACATAATAGTCGCTTTATATAAATCAAATTGACTCGCTTTTTCTTTATATGCGATTATGGAGGAATATCTAACGATGATTCAGAATTAACAAGAACCACCAGTAAAGGACAAAGAAAATTATCGTGTTGTTTTTACTTTCGATTTTCTGATATTTTAGTTACTTCTACTTACTAATTACTCGTATTTTCAGTAACAATTCGAGTCGTACTCAACTAGGAAATTTTGTTAACTTTTTGAGCACACCGATAGATGACTAAATTAGGACGAAAACGTATAATTTTCAGATATAACATATTTTGGACCTAAGGATAGTTATCGAAACCAGATGAGTAATTAGTAATTAACGGCGGCAATTAGCAGGAAAGAGTGAAATAAAATAGCAAGGTTGATTTTGCAATAATTGTTTTCAGAATTTTCTTATTTCGTCAGGTAATTTATTGCTCGTACACAAGCGGGCGGTTCACAAATCAGCTAGGAAAACAGTTAAACAACTCAATAAATTAATGAATTATCAGATTTTATCATAATGCCAAAATATTTGTAACGATCGTTGAAGAAATTATGTAGTATAAACAAATTTGCATAAAATTTGCATTATTTGGTAATAACAAAGATTCATTCCGACAGAATATGATTATCATTTTTGATTTTTGAAGAGCCATAGTTTTATCACAAAAATTTCCTTGAGAAAAACATGGAAGAATACGATTTTACCGGTGTTGTCAATTGTTACTCTAAGAACAAAATCAAAATAAATAAATTGAGAGTTGCAAAATTTGTTAGTAATCGACTTGTATAGTAGCAAATTCCTATATTAGAAGGTGTTGAATAATAAATCTCGGAAATTAACACCGTGATGTGAAAAGTTGTGTACCTCACCACCAAACGTGCTTTGTACTAATCCTTATATTTTATTACTCACTGCCAAGATTATTCCTATTATCATCTTTATAAATTCCAAATTTGTAGCTAATATAGCTAATAAAAACCAAGCCGTAATTTCTTTTATTAAAGTTCAGCCCTTCATGTGCTTTTCCATAAGTATATTATTTTTAAATTTGGAATTCAGATATTTAAAGGGCAACATGTTTTTTTCAAAAGTTAAGAGGGCTAACAATAAATATTTGTAAAAAGTTTGGACGCAACTTAATTGGTTTAATGTTCTTAAGTGAAATAATTTTATTACTAGATTGTGTATCTAATTAAGAACGTCGTCACTTCGTAGCTAAGAGAGGGGTTGATGTAATTTTATTTTGCAAATTTGTCCGTTTACTTTAAGTTTCCATAACAATATTATAGAAAGTTTTTTCTGAACAAAGAACTTTGCGTCAATACCAAAACTACACCCCGACTGTAGTCCCAATGTTAACATTATCTGTTGTAACGTTCCGTTATCCATCTTGCGAAACTTGTTGCAATTTAATCCAAAAAAGAGAATCGAAATTACCAAATCATAAATTTGTTATAGAAAATAAGTTGAAATGTGGGCTACTGCACATAAACGGACTAATAGAGTTCGATTGTAACGAGTATTATGCATTGTTGGAAGTGTTACAAAATATGAAACTGGGATGACCATGGACGGATCATAAATTACTGTTTAGATACGAATTTGGCAGGTGTTGAAACTGTTCTCTTGTAGCTCTTGTAGAGGAGAACTAATGTTTAGAAATTATAAGTTAAACGTAGAGATGACTCCAGATACTGATTCAAATTTAACGGTACACAACACGTCAGGTCACGCTTTTACCACCATCATTGTCCATTTGATTAATTATTGAACTATCAAGCTGGAAAAGCAAAATAAATTCATAATATCTATTAACAGAGACTTTGAAGCACGGTCAAAAATTTGGGCACTCAAAAGTTACTAAGATAAGCCACCCTAAAGAGTAAATTTTAATAAATTTAATCAATGCCAGTGGGATTTGTTTTCTTGTAACTTGAAATAAAATTTTTAAATTTGCTGTGTAATTTTTTCCACCTTTGAAAGCTTCTTACGTTTATCTTAAAATTGTGCAAAAACGTGACTTGAGCGATAGAACGAGAACTTATAATTAGATGAAAAAGTGTTTGTTGCTAAAAATTGCTCTGTCGGTATGCTGGACGGCATTTCTGTATGGCGAGAGGCATTCCGAAATTGACCTGTTGACCCGTGGTCACTGCAAGTCGCCAACCTTGTACTGTCAGCCATTCAGGTCGCCTTGCGAAACGAACGGAGACCGACATCGAAAAAACTTTGCAACAAAAATCGAAATTTTTCTTGTTTTTTTCAAAATCTTTCAAATTTTTTTAAAACTTTTTGTTATTAATTTTACAGTGTGTTATCTAAATGTAACTAACCTTGACATATCACCTTGACATGTCGGGACAATTACGTTGTTGCTACACAAGATGTCGACGTCCGATTAAGCGAACAAAAAATTGTCGTGTTAAAGAGCGATATTTAAATAATCTTTCATTATCTATGCTTAAATGGCCATTCTTAGAAAGAAATTTCGGCGGATAACGGGCGTTCCACTGTTCCACATAATAATTGGAAATTGACCTTTCAGAACAAGCTGGCAGTATTTTTTGATCCGAATGAATAATGCAACCAAAAGTGCAGTATTGAAATAGGAAATCTTTCCTTCGGTAAGCAAGAACTCGAAAGGAATTAAACATAAATTTTGATCTAAACTTGTGACTTGTTTTGACATCAAGTCAATTGGAAAAGAGGCAACTGTGTGCTATTTTTTTTTACAATAATCAAGGTCCACTAGTAATAGTTGCATCTTCATATTGACAATTAATTAATCTTAAAGACAGCTTTTGATTATTTATAAGTTATTGTGGGTGCGACATTATGAGAAATGTCTTTCAAGTTCTGAGCTTTCCTAAATAATTATTTTACTCTGCTAAACAAAAAGCTTCTTCAATGTATTGTATGTATACTTTTTCAATAATTGTGTAGGTGTCTCCATTTGATATGTTCGGATTCTTGAAAGATCTTCTACCAAGAGATCAGCGACGCACATCGTCCTTCTAATAGAACTGAATAACGTCGTCTTTAGGTTCTGCAGATATTTGCTTGTCTATTCGTGCATGAGGTTGCACGTTTCTGTAGATATCATTTTCCAGATTTAGAGCAATTCCGACAAGAAATAGTTTCACAATGGCTTTCCCTTTCGATGAGCTACTTGGTGGAGCTTTTTAGCTCTTGAAGATGCCTTTCCAAAAGTTTGAGGACACTTACAGCACCTACCTCCAGATAAATTTTCCACCGCAGGTCGTTTTTTTATTTATTTACCCAATTACCACACTGATGCTTTTATGAAATATTTTTGACTAAAGAAGAATGAACGGAATTTGGGGACAATTATATTTGTTTAATGGCGGCTTTCGGCAAGGATTGCAGTACATTTTTGGAGAAGATGGTTTCAAGAGGATAAAGCTTGACCGAAACCCTTAATTATTTGTTTTGTAACAACAGTAGTTAATACAACGATAAAGTTTATCTGCACTTTTACTATAAAAATCATTAGGTGGGTGAGAGGGGCCGACTTCTGGTCGCCACATTACTGCCACTGGAAATTCCAACGTGGACGTAAGTTGTTGATAAAAACATTGTGCAACCAATTCTAGGTTAGATTAGCACTAACCTACACCAAGTAATTGGAGGTGGTCAACTTATTGCCGAAATAAATGGGCGTGCATCAGAATTAACATAAATTGCAACAATATTATGATAACATTTTCGCACAACTTCAGGTTATTTCCTTTTCAGGTACACCTACAAAGAAAAACCAAAAAAACAAACAAACATAGAAACACCTCCAATTACCAAACGAATTCGTGATTAGTAAGTCACTTCTTGAACTTCACTCAACAAATGTTAATTTTCACATTAATTACATCGATGCATTTGATAATTTCGAATCAAATTGTGGAAGTGTCTTAGCATTTTTTCGGTTTTATTTTCGCATTTTTCCAGGACAGATTTCGTCATTTCATGATGATGTTACCTTTACTGTGAACAATACTCTTTCATCATTTAATCGCCTTAAATTGGTTTGAATGCGCCAAACGGCATGGCAATGACGACATCTAATTAATCGAGACATCAAACGTGCTTTGTTATGGTGCAAGAGTACGTGAAATATGCGCATCTTTATTGGTGACGCCATTTAGTGTCAAAACTACCATCAAAATATTGACGAGTCTCGAGTACGTATGCGGTTGAATACGCAAACTGCTAGTGTTGTAAAAAATCTTACGTAACGATATTAAATTTGTCACAATTATTATTTTCCTTATGCAAGGTCCTTTACTTCGATTTTTCCAAACGCTAACAATGATCAGAAAGTTATTACCCCGATTCTAGTCAATTTTAGTTCAACCAATAAATTGATTTTTTGAGAATAACTTTATAAAATAATTAATTAATTAATTAATTAATTAATTTGTTTTTCAGCAACCTATTAATATTGAAATAAAAATCTTTAAAATTATTCATCTCGATATCGAGTCGGGCATATTATGAACTTTTTACTTCGAATAACTTTCTCTAGTACCTGTTTGCATTTGGCACATTTGAAGTGAAACACTCTGTATAATACACTTAAAACACTAATAGATGTAACAAAAGTTTAATTATTATTTAAGTATTCAACAACAAATCCAACAATGTTTATATACGTAGGTTGCTTCTTTGCTCTGTTTGAAACATCCCATTGATCTCGATGACTCTTGAGCGACGTAATTCAAATTTGGTCAAGAATGTGAACTCGTTTACACACCTTAGCTACCACTTTTTACACTTACAAGCAATTAAAATATTGGTAATTATTGACACAGTTCAAGGAGTCAACATGACTGCTCTTATTTTGAAACTTGAGTGAAAAGATCAATCAGCTTAATGCGAAAATGTTTCAGAAGATTCCGAGGTTAAGAACCTTCTTATCCCTCGAGGCTTGTGTAGTATCTATGTAATGATATGTGTTCAGGTGACAGGTGTCTTAATTGTTCCTATTGCAACACTTCAGTTGCCACCTTCCTACAATCCAAAATGTTAAAGATCAATTGGCGACCAGGAAGCGAGTTAGTTTGTTGAATTTCAACAGAAATTTGCAGTTTTTCGAAAACGTCAAATTTTTGCAAAATTTAAACTTGAGTTTCTACGCTATATCAAATCCAAGTACATCATTATAATTGACTTTCAAAGGGCTTTCCATTAAGATTAAAATAAAAATCTGGAAGTTGTAAACAAAAAAGTTCAACGTCCCTCCAATGGTAAAAATGCAAATTTAGAGATTTTAAATCATCATATCTTCCGAATTAAGGGTTCAAATCAAAATCCGATTGCGCCGTTATGTTATATGGACCTGACAGATTAAGATAAAATGATAAAATGATAAAACGCCCTTCGAAAATTGCAATATTTTTGAAAAAAATTTCTACCTCAATCGATTAAAATTTTCAAAAATGCTAAAATCGAAACCGATCGCTCTAAACCAATCAAAGTACATTTTTCTAATGGAATTTGTCGCCCTAATTTTAAATTTACACTCGGTTAGTCAATTATCTGGATAGATTCTCCGTAGTTGGGAAAAGTCTGCAAAAATTTAAATTTTGACAAATTTCAAACGCTCATAAGATCTCGAGTCTGTACAACTTATCAAATGTAAATCGGGCAATTTAGTCGACTTTTCGATAGCTTAGATACGGTAGTTAAGTTCGAGTCCTAAGTGTGTAAACAAAAAAGTTCGAATTTTCAGTTTTGACGAAAATTTGTGAAAATTTTGATAACCCTTTTCGAGTATTACTTGCTCACATAGAAATCAATCGTTGTGGGCCGGTAAAAATATTATTTTCTAATGTATTTTGTTTCGCTCTTCTCGATTTCAGACTTTGTTTGTCGAATTTCAGCATAGATTTTGCAGATTTTTGAAGAAGTCTCAAAAAATCCAAATTTTTGCAAAATTCAAACCTCGATAGTTACTCGAGTTTCTACGCTATATCAAATCCAAGTACATCACGGACTTTCAAAGAGCTTCCGGGACGTTGTAAAAAATTCAATATTTTTCCAATAGTCTAAATTAAGATTGGTGACTTTAAATTGTCATATCTTTGAAATTAAGCGTACAAATGAAAATCAGGCGGTGCCGAATTTTCGATAGCTTTATAGGGTACTGAAATTCAAGATCCCACTGTTACCGCAAATATCGCAACTTAAGTAATGGTGAACATCCTTTAATGTTGTAAAGTAACAAAAAATTACAAGCATTACGTGCGTTTTCACAATTTTCAAGGCTTTATGCTTGTGCAATTGTCCATAACGTCCAATCAAATGCTGATAGTTCACGCGACACAAATCCTTGTGTAGTTTGCCGGTCAAGACAAAATACGTAATTAAAATGGAATTTAAATAAGCGATTTCTTAATGTCCATCACTTTAAATGTACTAACTATTTGCGATAAATAATTTATTAGCAACTGACATTATAATTCGATCATTTTAAGTAATTAAATGAACTCACATTGACAAAGATTAAGAGTCAAAAATTTAGTTGTATTGCGTAATCTCAAAACTAAAATATCCAAAGCATAAAAATAATTCTAATACAAGAATCGTTTCCAAGTTTAGGTTTTCACTGAAAACTTTTCAGCGGATGTTTCGAATGGGGTGATACCTTTATCTTTTGATACGCTGCTCAAATCATTATATCTATTTCTTTCCCGGCTCCGTCTATAAAAATGAACAGTCAAAAATATTATTATTTTTAGCTTTAGAGTAACTTGAAAATTTTTGGTTTTTAAATTTTAAAAGAGTTTTAACGATTTTTGTATTGCCGGTAAAAATGTTGCCTGACAAGGACTGTGTGACTAAGACATTTTTAGTTATATCCTTTTTCGTCTCTTTATAATTACGGCATTATTACGTTTTCTTGATTGTTTCCAAGTATGGACCACTCGACTAATCATTTTGGCAATCTTTCGCCGTATGGTTGACATCCATCCAATCAAGAACTGCCATTATGAGTTTTCGAGCAGAAGCGATTAGTTGGCAGAAATTTCATAATATTGAAGACGATCGCGATAATAATGCCGTGTCGATACAATCTTGACCTTTCTTAATGAAGATTTAGCAATATAAATTGAAAAATTACGGTTCTATTATTTGGAGACTTTAATAAATATGGCAGCCTTGTAAGTTGCGAAATGTTTTATCATACCTGATCGAAGTTCGTCCTCAACAGTCCTACTGATAATCAGACCGTATCTAACTAGTCTCCCTAAGTAAGAAACAGACATTTACACGGTCGCTTAAACATCGGTCTGATCATTAACTGACCATCAATCAGTGGCGGCACAACGACTAACACCGAAAAGAATATTTCACAATAGCAGAAAATTGTTAGTTAATTTACAAAATTTTCTCGAAGCTTCACCCCAATTTTAACTAAAATTTTGTGTTATTATTTTATCTATTTAAAATACGCTTCTGGTAGTCACTTTTAAAAAATATCAATACACACCAACAACAAAAATACTTCAATTAAGGATCATGACAATATTTTTTGATGAAACGGAAGATGACACAGTCTACGTCCGCTGAAATTTGGGTTTCAGGAAAATTGCATAGTCGAGATTTTTATAATTAAATTATCGAAAGTGATTAACATTGATAACACAAGCGACTCCTTTACTTTTTAGACCGTAACGATTGTGCAATGCGGGCAGCAACGTTAACAAACGATTTTTTATTGCATATAAACGGCTTTATTAGTCAGGTTTGTTTTCACCATAAATCGGTCTATGTGGGTTGCCTCTGGGATCTAGATCAGAAATTTAAAGTTGAAAGTCAAAAAATCAATGAGAAAAAAATTAGCAAGGTCGCTTGTTTGATGTTTGAAGCAAGAAAGTCTCTATTTGTGTTTTTGTCTCTTTGCTGTAAGAAAACATTTTTTATTATGTGGAAATCAATGCATTTTAGTTTTTCACAGTTCGGTTGCTCCTTCAATTTTGTTCAAAATTAATCAACCGAACCGATGTGATTCATTGGAAAATAAATTAATTTAACAGCCAAATTATCGAGCGATAATCGCCGATTACTCAATTGGATTGGAGGAATGACGGTCATAATTCCAAACTGTTAGTAACTATTCAAATAACTGATTTAGTTGGAATGTTTAGAATGGCAAAAGAAACGTTAAGTACCACATTTATTTCGTTTATATGTGCGTAAGAATTACCGACTGTTATATCTTCACAATAAGCTTTCTTCTCAAACACACGATTTTCTTAAGTGTTGCATTTTTTGAGAGTACAAATTTGGTTATTTTCATGGTAAAATGCACCAATTCAGTGTTGTTAAATGTGTGTAAATCTGTTCGTGATTATGGGCGATCAGGTTTTGTTGCACAAAATAGAAACATTATTAAGAAAAGAATCCTATTATTATGTATTAAGATAGCGCAACATGTAATAATTGGAGTGCCTCATCGATCGTTGGTGCAGGTCACGATCTTTACTTGAGGTCAGCGCTGTAAGCACGCGTCCATCAATGTCGAATTTGCCAACACCGAGGAAAATTGCTCATTTTTGAAAGACAATGTCGTCATTCAACAATTTTTCTATTTTAGCCTTGCTCATGAATCTAAATTTAAGAAAAATCTTTGAAGTTATTAATTTAAAAATTGGTGAACTTTTAAATGACAATATAAATATAAATCTATTTTAAGTGTATATGATAACAAAGGTGCTCAAAGGCCTCTTTGGTAAAGATAAAATAAACACCGGGACGTTGCAAATAAAAAGAAATTTCTTTTTCAATGGTAAAAATTTGGATGAGACACTTTAAATTGTCATAGCTTCGAAATTAAGCGTTCAAATCAAAATCTGATTGAGTCGTTTTGTTATACAAATCCAACAGATTAAAGTGAGATGATAGAATGCCCTTCAAAAATAGCAATATTTTTGAAAAAAAATTACCTCAATCGATTAAAATTTTCGAAAATTCTAAAATCGAAACCAATCGCCCTAAGCGTTTTAATGGCAGTTTCAAAACAAAACAATGCCTTAAACTTTAATATTTTATAAATAGAACGTCTACAGAGAATATTTTGATTTTTCTGCACCTTATACTACAATAGCGTAGCTCCTTGTGATACCGTTGAATTTTGCATTTTATGTCCGTACGATTTTTTTACGACTGACGGATTTAGAATTCGTAGAAAATAACACATCTAGCTAGTTCATTTGTTTTCATTTTGAACTACCGAAAAAGTCAAGAAACCAACGCTTTTATACTCTGCAAAGACTTGAAATACACAAACTATGCAGATTACTTTTATATTTGCCAAAATTTCCTTCTGACATTCTTTATATGAACTGTCAGTTAAATATTTTTGTGTTCATATTTTATTGGCATTGCGTAAGTTTAACACTCTGTCGCTGGTATATATTTTAAAATTTATTCCATTTGATTTATTTTAATAATGGGACAGTCACTGAACGGAAATTCTGTTTTTCAATATTACCGGAAATATTGAGGGCAAGCTCTATATTAGGCTTTAAGTTCATTCTGCTTCTAGTCTTTGGTTGTGCTAAAAAAGATTAATAGAAAAATAATACGTTTACGGTCGCATTCTTTCACTATTACTTAGTCTTGATCGTGTTATTATTTTTTTGCAGATTAATTATAAATTGTGTGGTAATCTCAAATCGCTCAGCTATTTGGAACTAAGTTGTTTACATGTAACATCCAGAGTGGGTCAGTAGATAATGGTCGATGTGACATTTTGACTCCTGGGCATTTTATGAGGTGATTGATATAGGACTAGTTTTTGCAAGTGCTCCGTTTCACAATAGAGAATATACATCGGACATGGTGCTAAAATCACCTACCGGCATCACGTAATAATAAAATTGTGTTAATCGCGATTTATAGCGTTATTCATAATTTATTATCCGATTCCAACGGTTCCTTTAATATAAAAAATTGATAAATTTATCCAAAAAAAAACCGCATTTGTGTCTGCGCAACAGCTATCATCAATTTACATAATAATTACGCCCTTTCGCTTTCAGTGGCACATCAGTTGTTGCTAGTCCAATTAGTTTGAAGCTAAATCGAAAACAACTTGGTAAAAAGATTTATTTTTCATCTTTCCGTTCTTTCTAGCCTGGGATTGAAAGTATTTAGCCCAAGTATTAGAAATTTTGGCCAAGTAGTGAAAAAATAATTAAGCACATAAGTTACATAAATCGAGGAAGTTAAACTAACTACTTCGAGTCCCCGTTTTCTAATGATAAAAACAGTGTAAATACAGACCAGAAATTTCTTTGCGTAAGTGATTGCGAAATTTTCAGAGTGATAAGCTTCTCTTAATCTCAACCAATATTCTCAAATTTGTCTCTTGTTTGTTTTAAATGGCAAAAATAATTTTGAACCAAAACACCCGCATCAATAACTTACATAACATAAGTACAAAAACCGTAATATCGTGACTGGCATTTAACACACCTTTTGTTTCTTCACTTTGAGTTTTTCTACAGGTGTAAAACAATTAACGGCGATATTTAATTATTAATTGTAAATCTCCTAATTTAACGCTAATTTCGAATTTTGTTACAACTTAAGTAGGTTATTAATAAAATTATGACTATAGGCAACGGTAGTAGTGTTAACGGTAGTTATATATTTCAAGTGTTTAAAATTAAATCGAATTGAAACGTAATTTTTTTAATGCGCCGATTACGGTCTAATTTGTAACTTTCACAACGCATTACAATAATTTATTAAGACTCGAGGTGGTGAGGTCATATTTTCTCAATGAATTTAATTTCCGTGTCTATTTTAAAATAAAACCTACGCCCCTAATTGTAGGGTTTTCCAACGTCATGGTACTTTCTATTTGGAATCTGTTGGAAATAGCGCAGCCACCCACAACCGTTCACTTATGCAAAATGTTCAATTATACTGGTAGAACAATGTGTTGTAAAGAAATATGATCTCTAACCAGTTATCTTTCAGTTTGAGGAACGTTTACGGTATAACAAAAAATTTAAGTGGAAAATCTTACGTTTTATCTTAGAAATTATTTTATTAAATTCTCTAAATTTTTTTATAAGCTAAATGACGGTTTAAGAAATTATAAAAAATTGAAATTGCAAAATATAAAAACAAGTACAGGTTTCAACTAGCGTTCTTTGAAAAGTAAGTACTTTTTGAAAATCGTTTTTTTCCAAACTTATTTTATGATCGCCTCGGTATCGCGGGTAGTTTCGTAACATTTGGATAATAGGATACCTGCAGTGACAAGTGCCCTTGTACTCATTGACCAGAACCCAGATAACACGTCGATGCGGGTGGACGCACGTCTAAGCTTTCGTAACATCAACAAAACATCATTAAAATTTTCCAAAGGTTGAAATTTGATCCCGGCTTTTACGAGATCACCTTCCAAGACCAAATTCAGCCCCTAAGAATTTCACCTTGTAAAACTGGACTACTATTTTCCATATTTAGTCTCAGTAGGTATTATTGTCAGTTTGATTGCTACATTTTGAAAGAACATTAACAAATTCGAAATGATCGGTCGGGGCTGTGTCGCGTTGTTCTCACGATTGTCGTGATTTTTTTAACAATGGAAAATTGACACATGATTAATAGTTGACTGGAACCGACATCGAGACCATTGAGGATTTGCAAGGTGGTGACCGCTCTACGGCCTTCTTCATTGGCAGCTATTCGCACATAATTTTCAGAATCGTGAAGAATATGGCCGAGTTTTGAGATGTGTGGGAGTTTATTGTTCGAGAACTTAAGTAACGAGCTGGAGATAACAAGGCTTCCACCTTGCCGTTTCCATAAATTAAAAGGCACATGATTTATAGTTATCGTTCCTTGCGACAATTTTCCATTTTACCACATATAACACATTACGGTCTCTCTTAATTAGCATCAAATTTTTACAGCTATCGGAAGCTATTAAAGAGATAAAATTCAATGTCTAAAGACTTAACGTGATTATCCGCTCTTTGGAGTCTTGTAATATTTTGTTTAAACAATAACGAGAAAAAAGTTATTGTTGAAACTAGTGCCAAAACAATTTTGACATAAAATATCTATCTTTAAATTTTTCTGACAATTTTGAGTGTCGCAAATTTTGGTTGCGACAAGGTTGTAACCTTGACAAAATTACGTGGCTCCTCACAACAAATATTCTTCATCATTGAAACCTACGTGATGTTTTTGAAATAGCAACGATTTGATGATCGGATACGTAACATTCTCGTTAACATGGAATTATTTGCATAGGTCACACCAATTTAAATGGAAAGCGTATTTCGAAGTCTTCAAGCAAGTATTCTTCTGCAAGGAGAAAATTACAATACTAAATTAGATTTGTACTGTGCCAACTTTCTTGTATTTTCTTACACGATTAATTACTTAATGCTTGCGTAAGGATCTTCACACATTTTAATTGTGAACATTTGAACTAATTACGCAGACATAATTACGATACTATTGTTGAGTGTTACTTGAAATTTATTGTAATTTTTCTTGTGGACGCTGAATAAATTTTGTTAATGAACTTATATACGATGATAATTTGTCTAGACTTTAAATCGGAGCATTTCCTGCTAAATCTAATAATAACCATTACTTAATCTTGATAGGCAAGAAAGTCGATTTAATTAACTCTTTGGCTAATGCTTGAAACTAATGGGAATTTACGACTGATAAATGCTACAAAACGGCGTGGCGTAAATTTCGTTTTCACATCTTCGACACCGGATCTAGAAATGGATGCTTGTCTTATTTAAAGCGGTTACTTATTTATATAGAAAGTTCAAGTCTTGTCGGATATAGATACACGTTTTGATTCTGCTAGAACGCCCACATGATCACAAAACTAAACCGCGCCTGTGACATATTTCATTTTAGCCAATGCCTTACAAGTGAAATTTTATGTGATGAAAGTTGAGCTATTTTTAAAGATTATTTCATCGAATTTAAAGGAATTTCCACAATTATTTAAATATAGTTTAGATTCAAAGTTATTGTTGAGAATTTAATTCAAGAAAAATTCAAACTGCATCTGTATTTGGTCGCAACAAAAATGGTGGATGCGCCGGGTGAATACAATGTTTCGTTGTTTCGTCCTCCAAGATATTAGGTGGTGCATGTTTTTTGACATAAAACTAAGATTCTATTTTTGTCGAATTTATGTTTTTGTTTGTATTTTTAAAACAATAACATTTCTGTGTTTTGAACTTTAATTTGAACTCAAATCATTCAACTGTATGCAATCAACAATACACTACATTTGTTGCAGGTAAAGCTGCGGAGTTTATTATATCAACTAATAAATCGAATAGTATAATGATAGGTTTGGATGGTTCCATTTTTATACCGGCCATTATGAATCTGCCAAAAAATTAAAACAAAGAAAGCATATTCATAGCGTAAACTGAATAAACCTACAATTACGATTATATATTTACGAGAAGTTCTCTCTAATTACTTTGCAAAGCTTTATTTCTTTTTAAATTGCATTAGAATTTTATACTTTTTTTAATAATACAGCTTTATGGGCAACGAAATTTTCTTATAAATATTAATTACAGCCCTATGCTAGATGCTACCATCTTCTGACATAAAGCGCAGCGACCGCTTTGTTTGTAAAGAACTGTATTACTACTATGTGTGTATAATATTCAACAGTACATACAATCAACTTAATTTAGCATACTTGTCCTGTATACTTCTGTAAAGTAGCGTTCCTTTAGTAGCGAGCCCGCTAATCAACGTAAATTATACGCTTTTACAAAGGGAGGAAAACTATGCCAATAACAATTTCTACTAGAAGATTAGAAAATAAAATTTTGATGATTTAATGACCAGGCGAATTAATTCTATACAAATGCATACAATGACATAAAAGATGTTTTTTTGGTGTCTAGAATGTAACTTTCTAAAGTTTTGCCGTAATTGTTCCAATTTTGCATTTTTTCATTCGAAAATTTATTATTTACTAGTATCGTTTACGTAAATTTGTTTTCATCAATTTTGCTTTTTGTCGTAACAACCGATCAATGAAAAATACACCCAATTACCGATATTTATTTATTATAAATCGTCAGATGAGACAAATAGAAAATAAAGGAAGAAGCGGGTTCTTACTCAAAAAAATTGAAGAAGGCAAAATTAGTGTTAACAAATGATCTTTGATATCATTCTATTTATTTTGTAGATTTCCAATTTTCTTTTTTTAAGAAAAGCAAATTCCGCGGCTCAATTTACTTGACGGTAACAATAACCCCTCTAAAATTAGAATGTAAATAAATATAAATTGATGCACAGCAATCAAAAGAATCAGTTTCGCTTAACATTTCGAGCAATTAAACTTGAATTATTGTTACAATTTTTTTGTTTCATCGTTCACAAGAAAAATCTTCTGCATTTTGTATATTAAATAGTCTAATCATGTTCAATTTAATAACTTTCTCCACATATCTGGGTAAGCTTATTCATATTGCCAGTTCTCATACTTATCAATTATCAGTTCTAGTGGTGGCTTCAGCAACAACTTGTACAAACGAAAAGAGGTCATTACCGCAACAACCGATTAATAATTTTCCAAATTTTGCTAACTATAACGGCAAAACTTACGCAAGTAGTGCTGAATTGACCAGTTTAGCTCACAGTTCGGCATTGCAAGCCAACACAGCGGTACAAAATCAACAAATCGCTGCTAGTCATGCAGTTTTTGAAGCTAAAAACAACTTGGCTCAAGCAGCTTTAGGGGTGAGTTTCATTATTATTATCCGCAAATTATTTACTAACATGTTACTATGATTGCTTCTTCAATAGTAAAAAAAAAACATAAAACTTGCAACGCTTTTTAGGTGTCTCAAGTTAAATTATAAATAATTTTTAGGCAGCAGCTACCGCTCAAGCCGCTCTCGTTGGTAAGCAAGTGGTTGTACAAAATTTAAAGCTGCAACTTCAAGACACCGAGAGACAACTTCAAGCTGATATCAGTCAATATCATCAGCTCCAGCAAGTAGGTGCTGCATCTTTAGAAGCCGCCAAACAAGCACAACAACAAGTCAATGTTCTCGATAATGTATTTAGAGCAACTCAAGCTGGCACTAAAAAGACTTTAACTGCTGCTGCAAGCGCTGCTGCTTTAGGTACTAATCAACATGAGATGGTACAAAAAGCGAAGCAACAAGTGGCAGGTTTAACTCAACAACTTCACAATGCTCTAGCAGACTTACAGGATGTTAATATCACAGTTAAAAGCACAAATCTTGCTGAACAAAATGCAGGAATCAAACTGGAGGCAGATTCTGCCGTAACATTACCCACCGAAACAGCGGAGGTGGTTGTGATAGAATCTAAAATTCAGGAAATTAGTGCTAATAACAAGAACAATCAAAATTAAGATAAAAACTTTAGTTGAAAACATTTGTTTAATTACTATTGGAGAAAATTCCAATTTAGTTGAGATACGTCTGTAGCAAAGCTTTCTTAATATTAGATATTACCAATTATAGCGTGATAAAACTTGAATTTTTCTAACATTGTTGTCGGGAGTTTCGAATTGAGAGACATTCCACAGTGACAACAACTGGTACTGAATGGTAAAGATGGCATGTGGAGTATTGAATGTCAAAAGTGTTCTTAATTTCTTGTCAAGATAAGAATAAATGTTAACAAAAACTTTGAGGTACCAATTTTATTTTCATAGTTATAAACCTTATTTATACGAATGTTAACAAAGACTGATTTTGCGTGAAAGAAATGTTTAGGTAAAATTAGCATAGGACTGGAAGCCTTCTATATATTTAACGGCAGCTTCATACAAGAATTGGAATTGTTCCTGAAAGTCATAAAAGAATGTTTTATGTATCAGTTAATAACTGCAATACTCACTTCATTATCGATAAACTTTGGTCGATGGCGACGTACAGTTCTTACTGCCAAGCATACGTCGCATAATTGTTCGAGTTTCATTTTTTCAATTATGAAAGATGCAGCTACGTAAACACCAGCTGCTTTAACACCATCACTGAAAATTAAAATATTAACTTGTTTGTATTGCAAATTATAAACTTACTAGCAAGTTACAAGAACTTTGTCTGCTCTTCTACAAAGCGCATCTGATTCCTCCCAGTACGTCAAAAATTCTTCAACTGAACTAGGTAAATTGTTTTTAGCAGGCCATTTATTCATCGAAATTATCTCAATAGTCTTATAGTACTATAAATCAACTAAATTGTGATTAATGAAACAAATGCCAAAAAACTCACTTTTGAACCATGCAGGTACATCCGAACTGTTGTTAAGTCATAACAATCTAATTTACGAGTGTTTGCTACATCAATAGACATATAATCGACCGGATTCATTCGATTAACTTTTTCAGTTGGCCAAAATTCACAGGAAGTCTAAAATCTATGGTTAGTTGTAAGAAAATTTACTAAAAATTCACCTCATCAGTTGTGTCTATTTCATTAAGCGATAGAATAACTGAAATGTTGTACTCTTCAACAAGTCTCCAGAAATCACCTAAAGTGTTTGGTAAAGGTTGTTGCGTTACTATGAATCTTTCCGGTGATCTGAAACCGTCAACTTGAACTGCGTTAATATAAGAAGAAATTTCGTCACTTGCTGGGTATCGAGACAAAAAAATACGTCCTTCAATTTCTAAAAATTGTTAAATTATTTTCGATTTTTTTGTAAATTGATTTGGAACCTGGTATAATGCTGGGAAATCGATTTTTTTCATCGTAAACAGGCAGTGACTTTTCGTCCGTAACTTTCACGGTTTTCATGGCCTGATCTTTCCAAACAGTATCTTTCAGATATTGCATTTGTAACTTGATAGTGTTGTTGGTTAGCCAGTTCTGAATTGATTCTCGTATTTCTCTGCAAGGTATGGCAGTTTGCATGCCTAGGAGACATTCCAAAATTACTAAATGTGCCACTTTGTACTGCTCGATGTTGTCCACCAAATTGGGTCGTTGATTTCTGATATTTTGAAGAATATTTAAAATATCTACTGCACCCTCTTTTGCTGCCATTCTTAAAGCGAAATCGCACAATATTACAGTACCGGTTCTTCCAACACCAGCGCTGTAATTGCAATTGATATAAAATCTTTCATATTTGATTTAATGGCTAACCTGCAATGAACAACAATAGGTGATTTCGATTTTAGAGGAATGCTCAACATCGTCTGCAAAAAAGGAACTAAGCTCTGACAATAAAGCGGCACTCCATGATCGGGCCATGAGGTGAAATGAAGTTGGTTAATCTTAAACCGAGACAATAAGAGATTTTGACAAAACTTTAAACAGATGCTTACTTCGCGAAAGATTCCGTTTTTGTTGACTTTAAAAACGTTGTGTTCATAATCGTTAAACACTGAACTGGAAACATGTTGGATCGTGATGTTATCGTATTCTAGTCTTTCGTTAATTTCAGGCCAATATTTTTCAACTTTTTTCTAAAACAGATTTGCTTCGATATGTTAGTATAAAATGAGAATTTTTACCTTTTTATTTTCATAGACGTTAGCAAGCATGACAATGTGCATAACATTTTCTTGCCAGATCATCCTCCAAAAGTCGGACACTGTGGTAGCTTTCGGTCCTTGCGTGGCAATATAAGCTTGAGGCACTTGGTATCCCTAAATTTAATTCTAATTAAATCCTTTTCGTCTTTTCAAAGGAAACTACTATGAAGCAAAATACACGTTTCAGTCGTTCTTTTGTAATTTTTTTTTTAGATTAAAAAACTCTTTTCTGTACTAATCTTTCAATTTGAACACAACATCTGAATCACATCGTCAGGTCAGGTCAGGTCAAGTCAGCGGTCAACGGAAGCTATAAATATTTTCAGGGACAATATAAGGGAAAGCCAGTTAAAAAATGCCAAAAGTGTTGACTTTATAGCGCGGACGAAGAAAATAATCGTCAGAAAAATACAGAAGGAAGTACTTAGAGAGGCAATAAATCCAGTAGCAGGAGTGAGGAGATCAAGATAAACATTCTACATTTAAATTACAAACAGGACATGGTGGCCACGCTTAATATCAGCAGAGAATTTGTAAAGGAGCTGGAAAATAGGGGAGTCATAAGATTGGATGGCATAAGTAAACCGTGGATCGTGGTACCAAAAAAATGTGATAGATGTCGGGAACATGGGCATATAGCAAAAGACTGCAAGACCGAAAAGAGGGACACCATTGACGTATGCTACAAGTGTTCAAAAAAAGGCCACCTGGCAAAAAACTGCAAAAATGATGACACAACCACAAGCAACAGCAGGAGACAAAACAACAAAGAAACAAAACAACAAAGAAACAAACAAAAATAAAAACAAAGAAACTAAATTGCTACAGGCAAAAAGGAAAATAGCAAATCAGACCATTGCTCGTGGTTCTGGTTTACTTTGTTAGTGGGAATATAGTGTTGATGGAGCATGATGGAGAAGAGGTGGACAATAGACAAAAGCCTGAAGTAATCCGGGGCGTTGGCAAGGAAGAGAGGGAGAGGTTTTAATGGGTATACCGACCTCAAGAGAGGCGGGAATCCCACAAATTGTGCGTAAAACAATTCCCCTCCTCCATAAAAAAAAAATCTGCAACTTTTTTTTTAAATAAAACTTACGTCAACGTAATTAGCATTTATGTAATCGGAATGTTCTTTCCCCGGGATTTTTTCTAGGACAACTCTTGTGTGGTCATCTTTGAAAAAAAGTAGGTATAAGTCTAGACTTTTGATGCTTCAAAAAATACTTACATGCTATTAAGTTTTTGTAACGGTTTTTACTTTTGTTAGCCGCAAGTTCCCCGTATTTACAAGATTTAATAAGACCTCTCGGAAACAACTAAATTGGAAAAAACAAAATTTTTAAAAACAATTTTTATCAGAAATTTACCTCATGTTGACGTTGTAATTCTCCGGTAGCAAGAGATTTTCGAACGTATTGTTCAAATTCTGCTATTTTAACACGTTTTGAGTGTTTTATGTTCTTTTTTGGTGGTAAATTTTTGCCATCACTTGTTGTGATATTGGGATTTGTTGCCAAAGGCATACTCTCCCCCACATCAATTTCTCTACTTCTATCAACTGTAAAAAATTTAGTGAAAAAACTCTTCCTAATTCAACTCATTTGTTGCATTACCATTTATTCTTCGCAGAGAACGGAATTTTGAAGATATAGTTTTTCTCTTCCTGTAAATTTTTCCATTACGTAAATTGGTTTAACAAAATTTGCTGTGGTACTTACAAGAATGCAAATATCAAAATTGGAATTAAAAGGAGTAAAAGGAGTAAAGCCCAAAGACTATTGTTGCTTGTTTCTTCTGTATAACCAATCATTTTGCATTGACCACCCAAAGTGCAAGTTTTTTTTTGATATATTTTATGTCGAGTTTTGTTTCCGAATTTACTAACCAGAACCACTGCAATTTCGTATTCAGTTCCCGAATTTAGGTGTTCAATAACAATAGGCGATTTCTCGATGTCTTTTTGAACAGATACGTATTGTTTTGAGTAAGATTCTCTAAAATTATGGGTGATGTTTGGAATATTTATTCTATACGTCGTCAGTATATCAGATTTTGGATACTTTTCCAGTTCTTGACTTGAGATAAAAACTAACACCGCAACGAAATTAGATTGCGACGTCTCTTTCAGAGAAGGAATTTTAATAGAGATGGAAACGTTAGAACTACTATATTGTGGATCTTCCACAAGAATCGGTATTGGTGGCGGACTTGTATACGTTACAGATGAGCTCTTATGACTTTTTATTCCGTTAAATGCCTTAACATAAATTTCGTATAATGTAGATGGCATCAATGTGTTAATCTAAAAAGTATTAATCCATTACAACCGAATACTTTAGTAATTGGTCACTTACAGAATGAAAATATGTAGAAGCTTCCTCGACTATAGGTATTGATACCTCGGATGTATTTTTGTACGGACTTTTAAAATACAAATAGAATTTAGTTAAGTTTCCATTTGTAACGTTAGGATGTTTCCACGACAATTCTAGATCGCTTTCATCGTTCGAAATAATTTTCAAATCATATGGAGCTTCTGGAGCTATAAATCAATTAATTCAATAAGGAAAATTACATATTCTTTTCAACCACTAAACTATCTATAATTGTTATGGCATTTGTTGACTCCTTCTGGCCAAAACGGTCAGTTGGATCCATATTTCTGGCAAGAACCTGCAATAATATAGTGAATCGCTTGGCTAAAACGTAATGTAACGTACTTGAATTTGATATAATTTTTCAGGTTCCAAATTTTGTAATGTTAAACAATGATATTCTGGCCATAATTTACAATAAGAATTATTGATATGAATGTTTAACGTTTTTGTTTTCATTTCATCAAATGAATAGTTGACTCGAAATTCTTCTAGTATACCCGTAGGCGGGTATGGCGGTTCCCATCTAATAGAAATGTAATTATTACCTTTGGAATATGGAATTAGATTAATAACTTTTTTTGGTTCTGAAAATTTTTAAATTAAAAATGAAACAAAAGTTGAAAATAAAACAATAAATACCTGCTGGTTTTGTTTTAAAAGTGAAATTCTTTGAATTAGTCACACAATCAATATTGCGTCCTCTGCAGACTTGCATATTCATAATATAGTCCGAGAAAGACAATAATCCTGTCACATTTAAAAGTCTATCGTATTTGTGATTATATGTAGATGAATCGTTACGACACCATTTATTAGTGCATTTCAAACAAAGTTGTATCAGCAATGGTCCACGAATCAATTTACAATCAATCGAAGAGAGGTTCACTTGAATGCTGAAAGGTCTTGGATCAATTGTAACGGCGGGAATTTCTTCTTCGGTTATTATATCTAAAAAAGAAACACTTCAGTAAACGATTTTATCATTATTTTAGTTGATTACGTGAAGCTTCAGTTGATTGCAATTTTCTACTAGGGTCGCCATTTATTGAGTTCTCTGCGTAAATTGTGAAAATATATTGAGAATAAGGGATTAGATTATTAATAAAAGTCTCCATATCAGTTGCGCTCGATGACACATTACGCAAATTAATTTTTGAACTTGAGTTACTAACACATTCTTTGTATTTATTATGCTAAAATATATATTTTAATCGTAACAGTTACTGGTGCTCTTCATTCACCTCGTATTTTATGATGTAATTTTTGATTACCCCGTTCTTATGTTCAGGTTCTGTCCAATTAATTTTCAAACTAGTCGCATTGATGGAAAAAAAATATAAATTTCTCACTTTGGTAGCTTCTACAAACGCAATTTTCAGAGTTTCGTTAAAAACATAAATCACAAAACTTACTGCCGTCTAGGGTTCTAATGACTTTTTTGAAATGAGAATTATTTCTTAAGAGCAATGTATAGTTGGTTGCTGCATTTAAATCGGAAAATATATATGTAGATTGTTTTTTTGTCGCACTGTAACCGTTTATCTTAAAATCAGAATTGTTTGTTTGACAAGTTATATTGCTCGTCTGAAATAAACATCAGAAATAATAAAAACTAATTTTATTCTGTTCTAAAATTGCGGGTTCCCAAATATTCTTTAATCGCTTACCTTGATATCAATAATTGAAATGGAGTTATTAGTAACACTGGTAGTGATGTCATTTTCTTTGATTGCTAAAAGATTTTTTTAATAATAGATCGTTAGCATGTTTTAAACTTACCTTCACACGTTGTTTTAAATAATGTAAATCGAACATAGTGATCATCATAAGTATAACGGTCGGTATCTGTAGAATTAAGAATAACGGCCCTTACCAAATAGTTTGTATTTGGAGATAAATGTTGTATTCGAGTACTATTATTATAGCCTATAGGGTAAATATCAGGATAAACCTGCCAATTGTTTTTTGGGTCATCGTCCTTCTATTAAAATTTATTTATTAGATGTTATAAAACAAACAAAAATACAACTAACTTTGAATTCAACTTGATATCTTTGTAGATGACTACCATAAGCTCCAATAATTGTAAAATTGAACAGTCTCACAGTTGCAGATGTGTGAGAAACGGCCTCAATCTCAGGGGGTTGATCGAATATAGCTGCTGGTGCTAATTGAAAAAGTTGGTAATAAAATTATCAAAACAATTAGCGCTATGAATCGGGAATACAATCAATTTTCTTCATAAAATTAACAATAATACTGTAAGTTTCAAAAACACTAATGATTAGTGTTTCTGAAGCTTGTCAATAATTTTGGAAAAATTATTATTTTGATTTACACAAATTTACTTATTATTTTTATCATTTTTCAATATACGATGAAATTCAATTACTTCAATTCAGTTTGTGAATGATAGAAGAAAGTACAAGATAGTGCGATTATTAATTTAAAAAAATCTTTACGTATATCACAACGATTTCCATTGAATCCTTCCTTGCACGAATATCCAGGACATTTCCCATCAATAGCATCGCAACTCCCAAAACATTTTCCGCATAACATTTTGCAGCCAAATCCATAGATATTGCCTGGACAATCTAAAATATGCAGAAGAATTGCAATAATTAAAAGTCATATATGTTCAAAGGGACAAAATCTATTATTAAATCAACCGCAAACCGCAAATTTCCCAAAGCATATAAATATGAACGATTTGTATTGAAAATAGTATCAATTAACTTTCAATTTTAATTCCTTTTTTAATCGTTTTATCTACAAACAGTTTTTGATAAACTTTAAAAATTGTAAGTTTACTTTAATACAATTATTTGACTTGCAGTAACTATAAAGTTATAATGCCGCTATTATTTTCATTAACATATTATTTAATTTTCATTATCTGTAGCATTTAAATTTGCACGTACGTTCTTGGCAATCTTCTCCCATGTATCCTGCAGCACAGGAACAGATAACGGTTCCAGTTGATTCTCTTTCACAAACCTTAATCTTCTTGCATCCCCCAAATATCCATTTACAATCCAGACATTTTTTACCAAATGTGTTGGTAGGACAATTATTGCCTGTTACAATTTAAACAATTTATAATAGAAAAGGAATTATGTTTAAATTTTCTACACACCTATGTAATCAGTAGGGTATTTCAATGTAATTGAACCGTGCTCGTTTGTCATCAATTGACAAATTAAATTGGGATTCTCCTTGGATTTTACAACTCGGTATCCTAATAAAAACACTAAGAATTACCAACAATCAGACATTTATGGTTGCTTACGTTGACGCAAATATTCTGCTAGGTTAATATGTAGATTTTGCGAGATAAAAAATATTAAAAGTATCTTACCGTGTTCTTGACAAAGACCTACGTGATCTATAGCCCAATATGGTTTGTCCCTGAATGATTTTTCGGTAATTATTGTAGAAACAAGCAAGTTTACCCAAATTAACGTGTCATATATACGGCCAGAAAATTTAATTTCGGTCCAACCTGAAGTCTTTAATAACAAAATAGAAAAAGTGTTATAGGGTTGTAGAAGAAATTTTAGTTTAAGAAAGGTCTCAAGTGAGTTGTAAAGCTCAAAAATAATTCAAGAATACAATATATTTCATGCACATAGAGAAATATGGCTACCTTACCTGGTGAGGCTCCTGTATTAGTGTTGCTAAAGGTATATCGGCGTCGTTTATTAGTTCCAGTTTTAATTTGCAGAAATTACACATCGAGACAAACAACGACATGCAATAAAAATTATTAACAATTTGAAACGATGGTCCCAATTTTTGTTGAGTAATCTCTGTTGTCTTTATGTAGTTATCTAGAATTTTCAAATAAATTAATGCTAGAAAGATTTAATTTTCGATAAATTCATGTTATTAATTAAATTCATGTTCCCAATCTAGACCGATGACATTCATCTATCAATTTGTTTCGCCGCAATGTCGATAAAATCTTATTGTAGAAAAAATACATTTTTGTAGTTTGAGAAACAATAACTTTGTAACATAATTTATGTTCACTTAGGTGGTTGCTATTTAAATGTAATAAATTTGAAACTTACATTGATGCACTTTCCAGAATCCATTTCCAGCTTTACTATGGAGTATGAGATGTCTTACATTTTGGAACGGTATTTCATCAGTAAAAGAAATAATTTTTTCATCATTCTGACTGATATTGGCGAAAGAAAAGGAAAATTCGTTACTTTTTTTTCTTAATTTAAAATGTCTCCATTCCCTCGCTGAGAGGAAGCGAGGGTAATTTATTGAATGCTAAAATTTTGTATTACGGAAAATAAAACAATTGGACTGTTACCATTTTTTCGACTAACGATGTGCGGCAACTGATACTTTTGATGTTTACACCATCTATTGTTGGTATTTCGGACTTTTTGCATTTTCTCAGAGCGGTCCGTTGTCCTTGCCAAGCTCCCAACATAAACCAATAGCAATTGGATCCATTGGGATGCAAACCATCGCATAAAAATAAATGAGCTTCAACTCTTATTCGTATTGAAAGATGAATTTCAAAATCTTGTGAATCTATTTCGGTGACGTATTGATACTTAAAATTTTCCCCATTCATCACATTTTCGGTGCGATATTCTCGGAAAGCTGCAAATATCACACTATTGGTTTCAGCTATTGCATTACTTATTTTGTTTATTATTTTCTCCGAATTTTAACTTACCTTCCCATCTTCGATCCAATAAGAAATCCTCGTTTAGGGATGTTTTCAATATCCAGGGCGTTTTTATCCATTCCAACTGGCACGAATTATCGAAAAATTCTCCAATTCCACAATCAAAGAAATTGTTATTGTTCTGAACATATACTGAAACTACAAACACTAATTGCCGACTATTAAACTCATTAAAACACGAGGATCCAGTGATAATTAGGGTTAGTACCGTTATGTAGATGGAACTGAAAAATACTTTCAGTCAGTTGGTTTCAATTTTTAAATTTTGCAAAACACCAACTTTTATGTGACATGTTGCTGAATTGTTGAATTTGTATTTGACAGCTGGCTGACATTTATTCTAAGATTTCATCACCAAGCTGCCACTTTTAAAATTAATGAAACTAACGTGTTAAATATCTCCCTGAATAACCATTAAATATTTTATTGTTTAGACAGCAGTTTCTTATCATTTTTAAAATTTAAAATATACGTGGGGCGTTGCAATATACAAATATATAAATGATTCAATGACCCTCCAATATGATTTTCAAACTTATGGGACATAAAAGGAGTTTTGGTTTACCCTAATTAACGAGCAGTCCTGGTGTATGCTAATAATGTGTACAAACGTACCTCCATTGAAAACATCATGATTTATGGGGTTGAACAAAGCTAATGCTTCCGATCTATTTGTAACACATGCTATTTCGTCCTCTTGTTTTGCTATAACAAAATTGTTCATACTGTTGGCCGTATTCCAGGATAAAACAAAAATTGAACAAAATGTTATTAAATAGCAATAATAAAACATCTTGCCAAACAAGACTTGACCTAATAAGGAAATCAACTCTATCACTTTTTGGCAAGGTTTTTTCATGCAAACTTCAGAATACGTATGTGAGATTGAGTTTTCTTTATTCCGCATTCTCCACAAAGCTAATAAAAATTATACAAACAACCCGATAATCATATCTTGAAATACACGATAAGCAAAACAGTAAAGTTTTGTCAAAAACGTCAAATATTTCCGGTTAAAATTTTGAAATATTCATTAGAATTATTACACTGTTAATTAAGAAACTAGTGTAGCTACTAATTAATGATTTCTTATAGAAGAAAAAAAATGTTTTAAAATTTTAAAGAACAAAAATTTCGTTTACGTTCACTTATCATTGGGTGCATATTTTATTCAATTTGGCCACACCTTTGTAAGTTGTTCACACCCAAACACTCGTACGAATTTTTTATCATCATATATACAAAGATTAGATAGATAATCAACGAGCAAAATTCAATTTCAAACAATTTATTTAGTGTTTGACTGTTGATTCATATTTTCACTAAATAGCCAAAATTATTTTTTTCATTCCTACAAATGGCGATCGACCGAAGTGCTGTAAAAATTATAAAACTACATATTTAAACTTCCATCTTTGGTCGCTGTTGGTATTTTTCTGTAGAATTTGAAATAGAAATATTTCCGTCTTCTTTGTTCGTATCCAATTGTTGAACGAAATGAGATGAACGAAAGACAGACCAGCGCATTAAAATCCAAAATATTTCTTGAACAGAGTAATCACGTTCAACACACATTTTTATTAAATTTTTCTGAATTATTTGTTGTACACTTGCATTATATTGTGATGCTTCCACTGTTTGTCTAATAAAATCTTTCATACCTTCAGATCTTGGTTCAGATTTGCTAGCATACTTAGCAATGTACTTGAGAACAGCATTAATAGAGACAATGACTTGACAATTCATATTGGCTCCACAAATTTTCAAAATTTGTGGATTATTACTATTTAAATATGAATTATTTCTTTTTGAAATAAATTTTATTTCATTATCAATTTATTGAATCGTACTTTCATTGACACATTCTTTAGGATACTTAAAGCGACAAACAGTTTCAGAAGAATTCTTTTTTTTATCAGAGCATTTATGTATTTGGACTGAACGTATTAAATGGTTATAATCAGCGTTAAGATTCGTAAAATCAGGAGCATCTTCAAACCAGAAAAATCCATACATATGGGGACTAGCTCTATGCTGAAATTCTATAAGATACCAGAACTCTCTTACCTTAAAAGAATATTCTTAAAAAATGCTCAATTAAAAAAATCTACCCTTTTGTGAAAATAATAAGAAACAATTAAGGGGTAACAATTTAATAAATTCGATTTACAAATAAATTCAGTGTTTTGATTGAGATTAGAATAATCATAATTAGGGTCTAGAATACCGTAAATCTCAGGACAATATAAATCAGCTGCACTCAATGTAATAAAAATAGGATTTCCTAATTCTTCCACCATATCTAATAATTCTCGCGACCTCATAAACCAATAAGAACTTGATGACCTCTAATTTGTATTGTAAGAAATAATTTATTTATACAAATTTGGTTCGCCTTGTAATAATAGTTCTGGAAGTTGTTCGAAAGTTTCTGCAATCTTAATGCTCGGAAAGAAATTCGGTCTTGCCAGACAAAATTTTCGTGATGCGCTCGAGACGAAACCGGTACCAGGAACATATGAAGTAGAAGAGAACTTTAGTTTATACTTCCAAAAGATGCAATATTAAAAACTTTCGTTAGACTAAATTAACTACAAATGTCACCAAGACAATCCCTCTTGTTTTCTACGTTTAAATTCACTCTCTTTAACTGAGTTTCTTCGATTAATAATAAATTAATTTTTCCTTCCTTCTGATGTTTTCTGTTTGGAGCACTATTATTATGAAAACTGAAATTTCTTAAATGATATCAATCGTACTGCCTCTGTTAGTCCTTGTGAAGTATCTAAAATAGCTTAGTTGAAGGTATTCTGGTTAGATGTTCTTATTAATTCGAAAATAGACAATAACACATAACCTAGAAAAAATCTGAAATGGCAAAGTCTCCTTCCAAATCGACATGTCATTCAAAGTCTTCACCACAATAGTGAATACTCTTCTGCATTTGATAATCTACAACAGACTGGACCATTACAACTCAATTTGTTAGTTGTTCGAGTTAAAATTTGACAAAAATAAACAAACTTCATAATTTTGACGTTTATTAGAAGTAGGGGCACAAACATGGAATTATGGTCAATGGTACCAACACAAACTATAATTTATTTTAAATACTCAAAATCAAAACGATCCCATCCCGTTTCTGCTATCCTAATGCTCGGAAAGAAATTCGGTTTTGCCATACAAAATTTTCGTGATGCGCTCGAAACGAAACCGGTACCAGGAACATATGAAGGCGAAGAGAACTTTTGTTTATACTTCGAAGATATTCAATATTAACAACTTCCATTAAGGTAAAGTAACTTAAAATGTCACCAAGACAATCCCTCTTGTTCTCTACGTTTAAATTCACTCTTTTTAACTGAGTTTCTTCGTTTAATAATAAATTAATTTTTCCTTCTTTCTGATGTTTTCTGTTTGGAGCACTATTATTATGAAAACTGAAATTTCTTAAATGATATCAATCGTACTGCCTCTCTTAGTCCTTGTGAAGTATCTAAAATAGCTTAGTTGAAGGTATTCTGGTTAGTTATTCTTATTAATTCGAAAATAGTCATAACCTAGAAAAAAATCAGAAATGTCAAAGTTTCCTTCCAAATCGACATGTCATTCAAAGTCTTTACCACAATAATGAACACTCTTCTGCACTTGATAATCTACAACAGACTGGACCATTACAACTCAATTTGTTAGTTGTTCGAGTTAAAATTTGACAATAATAAACAAACTTCATAATTTTGACGTTTATTAGAAGTAGGGTCACCAACATAGAATTATGGTCAATGGTACCAACACAAACTTTATTTTATTTTAAATACTCAAAATCAAAACGATCCCATCCCGTTTCTGCTATCCTAATGCTCGGAAAGAAATTCGGTTTTGCCATACAAAATTTTCGTGATGCGCTCGAAACGAAACCGGTACCAGGAGCATATGAAGGAGAAGAGAACTTTAGTTTATACTTCGAAGCGATGCAATATTAAAAACTTCCGTTAGAGAAAATTAACTACAAATGTCACCAAGACAATCCATCTTGTTCTCTACGTTTAAATTCACTCTTTTTAACTGAGTTTCTTCGATTAATAATAAATTAATTTTTCCTTCCTTCTGATGTTTTCTGTTTGGAGCTCTATTATTATGAAAACTGAAATTTCTTAAATGATATCAATCGTACTGCCTCTGTTAGTCCTTGTAAAGTATCTAAAATAGCTTAGTTGAAAGTATTCTGGTTAGTTATTCTTATTAATTCGAAAATAGTCATAACCTAGAAAAAAATCTGAAATGTCAAAGTTTCCTTCCAAATCGACATGTCATTCAAAGTCTTTACCACAATAATGAACACTCTTCTGCATTTGATAATCTACAACAGACTGGACCATTACAACTCAATTTGTTAGTTGTTCGAGTTAAAATTTGACAATAATAAACAAACTTCATAATTTTGACGTTTATTAGAAGTAGGGTCACCAACATAGAATTATGGTCAATGGTACCAACACAAACTTTATTTTATTTTAAATACTCAAAATCAAAACGATCCCATCCCGTTTCTGCTATCCTAATGCTCGGAAAGAAATTCGGTTTTGCCATACAAAATTTTCGTGATGCGCTCCAAACGAAACCGGTACCAGGAACATATGAAGGCGAAGAGAACTTTTGTTTATACTTCGAAGATATTCAATATTAACAACTTCCATTAAGGTAAAGTAACTTAAAATGTCACCAAGACAATCCCTCTTGTTCTCTACGTTTAAATTCACTCTTTTTAACTGAGTTTCTTCGATTAATAATAAATTAATTTTTCCTTCCTTCTGATGTTTTCTGTTTGGAGCAAGCACTATAATTATGAAAACTGAAATTTCTTAAATGATATCAATCGTACTGCCTCTGTTAGTCCTTGTAAAGTATCTAAAATAGCTTAGTTGAAAGTATTCTGGTTAGTTATTCTTATTAATTCGAAAATAGTCATAACCTAGAAAAAAATCTGAAATGTCAAAGTTTCCTTCCAAATCGACATGTCATTCAAAGTCTTTACCACAATAATGAACACTCTTCTGCACTTGATAATCTACAACAGACTGGACCATTACAACTCAATTTGTTAGTTGTTCGAGTTAAAATTTGACAATAATAAACAAACTTCATAATTTTGACGTTTATTAGAAGTAGGGTCACCAACATAGAATTATGGTCAATGGTACCAACACAAACTTTAATTTATTTTAAATACTCAAAATCAAAACGATCCCATCCCGTTTCTGCTATCCTAATGCTCGGAAAGAAATTCGGTTTTGCCATACAAAATTTTCGTGATGCGCTCGAAACGAAACCGGTACCAGGAGCATATGAAGGAGAAGAGAACTTTAGTTTATAATTCGAAGCGATGCAATATTAAAAACTTCCGTTAGAGAAAATTAACTACAAATGTCACCAAGACAATCCATCTTGTTCTCTACGTTTAAATTCACTCTTTTTAACTGAGTTTCTTCGATTAATAATAAATTAATTTTTCCTTCCTTCTGATGTTTTCTGTTTGGAGCACTATTATTATGAAAACTGAAATTTCTTAAATGATATCAATCGTACTGCCTCTGTTAGTCCTTGTAAAGTATCTAAAATAGCTTAGTTGAAAGTATTCTGGTTAGTTATTCTTATTAATTCGAAAATAGTCATAACCTAGAAAAAAATCTGAAATGTCAAAGTTTCCTTACAAATCGACACGTCATTCAAAGTCTTTACCACAATAATGAACACTCTTCTGCATTTGATAATCTACAACAAACTGGACCATTACAACTCAATTTGTTAGTTGTTCGAGTTAAAATTTGACAATAATAAACAAACTTCATAATTTTGACGTTTATTAGAAGTAGGGTCACCAACATAGAATTATGGTCAATGGTACCAACACAAACTTTAATTTATTTTAAATACTCAAAATCAAAACGATCCCATCCCGTTTCTGCTATCCTAATGCTCGGAAAGAAATTCGGTTTTGCCATACAAAATTTTCGTGATGCGCTCCAAACGAAACCGGTACCAGGAACATATGAAGGCGAAGAGAACTTTTGTTTATACTTCGAAGATATTCAATATTAACAACTTCCATTAAGGTAAAGTAACTTAAAATGTCACCAAGACAATCCCTCTTGTTCTCTACGTTTAAATTCACTCTTTTTAACTGAGTTTCTTCGATTAATAATAAATTAATTTTTCCTTCCTTCTGATGTTTTCTGTTTGGAGCACTATTATTATGAAAACTGAAATTTCTTAAATGATATCAATCGTACTGCCTCTCTTAGTCCTTGTGAAGTATCTAAAATAGCTTAGTTGAAAGTATTCTGGTTAGTTATTCTTATTAATTCGAAAATAGTCATAACCTAGAAAAAAATCTGAAATGTCAAAGTTTCCTTCCAAATCGACATGTCATTCAAAGTCTTTACCACAATAATGAACACTCTTCTGCACTTGATAATCTACAACAGACTGGACCATTACAACTCAATTTGTTAGTTGTTCGAGTTAAAATTTGACAATAATAAACAAACTTCATAATTTTGACGTTTATTAGAAGTAGGGTCACCAACATAGAATTATGGTCAATGGTACCAACACAAACTTTATTTTATTTTAAATACTCAAAATCAAAACGATCCCATCCCGTTTCTGCTATCCTAATGCTCGGAAAGAAATTCGGTTTTGCCATACAAAATTTTCGTGATGGGCTCCAAACGAAACCGGTACCAGGAACATATGAAGGAGAAGAGAACTTTAGTTTATACTTCGAAGCGATGCAATATTAAAAACTTCCGTTAGAGAAAATTAACTACAAATGTCACCAAGACAATCCCTCTTGTTCTCTACGTTTAAATTCACTCTTTTTAACTGAGTTTCTTCGATTAATAATAAATTAATTTTTCCTTCTTTCTGATGTTTTCTGTTTGGAGCACTATTATTATGAAAACTGAAATTTCTTAAATGATATCAATCGTACTGCCTCTGTTAGTCCTTGTGAAGTATCTAAAATAGCTTAGTTAAAGGTATTATGGTTAGATATTCTTATTGATTCGAAAATAGTCATAACCTAGAAAAAAATCTGAAATGTAAAAGTTTCCTTCCAAATCGACATGTCATTAAAAGTCTTTACCACAATAATGAACACTCTTCTGCATTTGATAATCTACAACAGACTGGACCATTACAACTCAATTTGTTAGTTGTTCGAGTTAAAATTTGACAATAATAAACAAACTTCATAATTTTGACGTTTATTAGAAGTAGGGTCACCAACATAGAATTATGGTCAATGGTACCAACACAAACTTTATTTTATTTTAAATACTCAAAATCAAAACGATCCCATCCCGTTTCTGCTATCCTAATGCTCGGAAAGAAATTCGGTTTTGCCATACAAAATTTTCGTGATGCGCTCCAAACGAAACCGGTACCAGGAACATATGAAGGCGAAGAGAACTTTTGTTTATACTTCGAAGATATTCAATATTAACAACTTCCATTAAGGTAAAGTAACTTAAAATGTCACCAAGACAATCCCTCTTGTTCTCTACGTTTAAATTCACTCTTTTTAACTGAGTTTCTTCGATTAATAATAAATTAATTTTTCCTTCCTTCTGATGTTTTCTGTTTGGAGCACTATTATTATGAAAACTGAAATTTCTTAAATGATATCAATCGTACTGCCTCTCTTAGTCCTTGTGAAGTATCTAAAATAGCTTAGTTGAAAGTATTCTGGTTAGTTATTCTTATTAATTCGAAAATAGTCATAACCTAGAAAAAAATCTGAAATGTCAAAGTTTCCTTCCAAATCGACATGTCATTCAAAGTCTTTACCACAATAATGAACACTCTTCTGCACTTGATAATCTACAACAGACTGGACCATTACAACTCAATTTGTTAGTTGTTCGAGTTAAAATTTGACAATAATAAACAAACTTCATAATTTTGACGTTTATTAGAAGTAGGGTCACCAACATAGAATTATGGTCAATGGTACCAACACAAACTTTATTTTATTTTAAATACTCAAAATCAAAACGATCCCATCCCGTTTCTGCTATCCTAATGCTCGGAAAGAAATTCGGTTTTGCCATACAAAATTTTCGTGATGGGCTCCAAACGAAACCGGTACCAGGAACATATGAAGGAGAAGAGAACTTTAGTTTATACTTCGAAGCGATGCAATATTAAAAACTTCCGTTAGAGAAAATTAACTACAAATGTCACCAAGACAATCCCTCTTGTTCTCTACGTTTAAATTCACTCTTTTTAACTGAGTTTCTTCGATTAATAATAAATTAATTTTTCCTTCTTTCTGATGTTTTCTGTTTGGAGCACTATTATTATGAAAACTGAAATTTCTTAAATGATATCAATCGTACTGCCTCTGTTAGTCCTTGTGAAGTATCTAAAATAGCTTAGTTAAAGGTATTATGGTTAGATATTCTTATTGATTCGAAAATAGTCATAACCTAGAAAAAAATCTGAAATGTAAAAGTTTCCTTCCAAATCGACATGTCATTAAAAGTCTTTACCACAATAATGAACACTCTTCTGCATTTGATAATCTACAACAGACTGGACCATTACAACTCAATTTGTTAGTTGTTCGAGTTAAAATTTGACAATAATAAACAAACTTCATAATTTTGACGTTTATTAGAAGTAGGGTCACCAACATAGAATTATGGTCAATGGTACCAACACAAACTTTATTTTATTTTAAATACTCAAAATCAAAACGATCCCATCCCGTTTCTGCTATCCTAATGCTCGGAAAGAAATTCGGTTTTGCCATACAAAATTTTCGTGATAAGCTCCAAACGAAACCGGTACCAGGAACATATGAAGGCGAAGAGAACTTTTGTTTATACTTCGAAGATATTCAATATTAACAACTTCCATTAAGGTAAAGTAACTTAAAATGTCACCAAGACAATCCCTCTTGTTCTCTACGTTTAAATTCACTCTTTTTAACTGAGTTTCTTCGATTAATAATAAATTAATTTTTCCTTCCTTCTGATGTTTTCTGTTTGGAGCAAGCACTATTATTATGAAAACTGAAAGTTCTTAAATGATATCAATCGTACTGCCTCTGTTAGTCCTTGTGAAGTATCTAAAATAGCTTAGTTGAAGGTATTCTGGTTAGTTATTCTTATTAATTCGAAAATAGTCATAACCTAGAAAAAAATCTGAAATGTCAAAGTTTCCTTCCAAATCGACATGTCATTCAAAGTCTTTACCACAATAATGAACACTCTTCTGCATTTGATAATCTACAACAGACTGGACCATTACAACTCAATTTGTTAGTTGTTCGAGTTAAAATTTGACAATAATAAACAAACTTCATAATTTTGACGTTTATTAGAGGTAGGGTCACCAACATAGAATTATGGTCAATGGTACCAATACAAACTTTAATTTATTTTAAATACTCAAAATCAAAACGATCCCATCCCGTTTCTGCTATCCTAATGCTCGGAAAGAAATTCGGTTTTGCCATACAAAATTTTCGTGATGGGCTCCAAACGAAACCGGTACCAGGAACATATGAAGGAGAAGAGAACTTTTGTTTATACTTCGAAGCGATGCAATATTAAAAACTTCCGTTAGAGAAAATTAACTACAAATGTCACCAAGACAATCCCTCTTGTTCTCTACGTTTAAATTCACTCTTTTTAACTGAGTTTCTTCGATTAATAATAAATTAATTTTTCCTTCTTTCTGATGTTTTCTGTTTGGAGCACTATTATTATGAAAACTGAAATTTCTTAAATGATATCAATCGTACTGCCTCTCTTAGTCCTTGTGAAGTATCTAAAATAGCTTAGTTGAAGGTATTCTGGTTAGTTATTCTTATTAATTCGAAAATAGTCATAACCTAGAAAAAAATCTGAAATGTCAAAGTTTCCTTCCAAATCGACATGTCATTCAAAGTCTTTACCACAATAATGAACACTCTTCTGCATTTGATAATCTACAACAAACTGGACCATTACAACTCAATTTGTTAGTTCTTCGAGTTAAAATTTGACAATAATAAACAAACTTCATAATTTTGACGTTTATTAGAAGTAGGGTCACCAACATAGAATTATGGTCAATGGTACCAACACAAACTTTAATTTATTTTAAATACTCAAAATCAAAACGATCCCATCCCGTTTCTGCTATCCTAATGCTCGGAAAGAAATTCGGTTTTGCCATACAAAATTTTCGTGATGCGCTCGAAACGAAACCGGTACCAGGAACATATGAAGGAGAAGAGAACTTTAGTTTATAATTCGAAGCGATGCAATATTAAAAACTTCCGTTAGAGAAAATTAACTACAAATGTCACCAAGACAATCCCTCTTGTTCTCTACGTTTAAATTCACTCTTTTTAACTGAGTTTCTTCGATTAATAATAAATTAATTTTTCCTTCCTTCTGATGTTTTCTGTTTGGAGCTCTATTATTATGAAAACTGAAATTTCTTAAATGATATCAATCGTACTGCCTCTCTTAGTCCTTGTGAAGTATCTAAAATAGCTTAGTTGAAAGTATTCTGGTTAGTTATTCTTATTAATTCGAAAATAGTCATAACCTAGAAAAAAATCTGAAATGTCAAAGTTTCCTTCCAAATCGACATGTCATTCAAAGTCTTTACCACAATAATGAACACTCTTCTGCATTTGATAATCTACAACAGACTGGACCATTACAACTCAATTTGTTAGTTCTTCGAGTTAAAATTTGACAATAATAAACAAACTTCATAATTTTGACGTTTATTAGAAGTAAGGTCACCAACATAAAATTATGGTCAATGGTACCAACACAAACTTTAATTTATTTTAAATACTCAAAATCAAAACGATCCCATCCCGTTTCTGCTATCCTAATGCTCGGAAAGAAATTCGGTTTTGCCATACAAAATTTTCGTGATGCGCTCCAAACGAAACCGGTACCAGGAACATATGAAGGCGAAGAGAACTTTTGTTTATACTTCGAAGATATTCAATATTAACAACTTCCATTAAGGTAAAGTAACTTAAAATGTCACCAAGACAATCCCTCTTGTTCTCTACGTTTAAATTCACTCTTTTTAACTGAGTTTCTTCGATTAATAATAAATTAATTTTTCCTTCCTTCTGATGTTTTCTGTTTGGAGCTCTATAATTATGAAAACTGAAATTTCTTAAATGATATCAATCGTACTGCCTCTGTTAGTCCTTGTAAAGTATCTAAAATAGCTTAGTTGAAAGTATTCTGGTTAGTTATTCTTATTAATTCGAAAATAGTCATAACCTAGAAAAAAATCTGAAATGTCAAAGTTTCCTTACAAATCGACATGTCATTCAAAGTCTTTACCACAATAATGAACACTCTTCTGCATTTGATAATCTACAACAAACTGGACCATTACAACTCAATTTGTTAGTTGTTCGAGTTAAAATTTGACAATAATAAACAAACTTCATAATTTTGACGTTTATTAGAAGTAGGGTCACCAACATAGAATTATGGTCAATGGTACCAACACAAACTTTAATTTATTTTAAATACTCAAAATCAAAACGATCCCATCCCGTTTCTGCTATCCTAATGCTCGGAAAGAAATTCGGTTTTGCCATACAAAATTTTCGTGATGCGCTCCAAACGAAACCGGTACCAGGAACATATGAAGGAGCAGAGAACTTTTGTTTATACTTCGAAGATATTCAATATTAACAACTTCCATTAAGGTAAGTAACTTAAAATGTCACCAAGACAATCCCTCTTGTTCTCTACGTTTAAATTCACTCTTTTTAACTGAGTTTCTTCGATTAATAATAAATTAATTTTTCCTTCCTTCTGATGTTTTCTGTTTGGAGCACTATTATTATGAAAACTGAAATTTCTTAAATGATATCAATCGTACTGCCTCTGTTAGTCCTTGTAAAGTATCTAAAATAGCTTCGTTGAAGGTATTCTGGTTAGTTATTCTTATTAATTCGAAAATAGTCATAACCTAGAAAAAAATCTGAAATGTCAAAGTTTCCTTACAAATCGACACGTCATTCAAAGTCTTTACCACAATAATGAACACTCTTCTGCATTTGATAATCTACAACAAACTGGACCATTACAACTCAATTTGTTAGTTGTTCGAGTTAAAATTTGACAATAATAAACAAACTTCATAATTTTGACGTTTATTAGAAGTAGGGTCACCAACATAGAATTATGGTCAATGGTACCAACACAAACTCTAATTTATTTTAAATACTCAAAATCAAAACGATCCCATCCCGTTTCTGCTATCCTAATGCTCGGAAAGAAATTCGGTTTTGCCATACAAAATTTTCGTGATGCGCTCGAAACGAAACCGGTACCAGGAACATATGAAGGAGAAGAGAACTTTAGTTTATACTTCGAAGCGATGCAATATTAAAAACTTCCGTTAGAGAAAATTAACTACAAATGTCACCAAGACAATCCCTCTTGTTCTCTACGTTTAAATTCACTCTTTTTAACTGAGTTTCTTCGATTAATAATAAATTAATTTTTCCTTCTTTCTGATGTTTTCTGTTTGGAGCACTATTATTATGAAAACTGAAATTTCTTAAATGATATCAATCGTACTGCCTCTGTTAGTCCTTGTAAAGTATCTAAAATAGCTTCGTTGAAGGTATTCTGGTTAGTTATTCTTATTAATTCGAAAATAGTCATAACCTAGAAAAAAATCTGAAATGTCAAAGTTTCCTTACAAATCGACACGTCATTCAAAGTCTTTACCACAATAATGAACACTCTTCTGCATTTGATAATCTACAACAGACTGGACCATTACAACTCAATTTGTTAGTTCTTCGAGTTAAAATTTGACAATAATAAACAAACTTCATAATTTTGACGTTTATTAGAAGTAAGGTCACCAACATAAAATTATGGTCAATGGTACCAACACAAACTTTAATTTATTTTAAATACTCAAAATCAAAACGATCCCATCCCGTTTCTGCTATCCTAATGCTCGGAAAGAAATTCGGTTTTGCCATACAAAATTTTCGTGATGCGCTCCAAACGAAACCGGTACCAGGAGCATATGAAGGAGAAGAGAACTTTAGTTTATACTTCGAAGATATTCAATATTAACAACTTCCATTAAGGTAAAGTAACTTAAAATGTCACCAAGACAATCCCTCTTGTTCTCTACGTTTAAATTCACTCTTTTTAACTGAGTTTCTTCGATTAATAATAAATTAATTTTTCCTTCCTTCTGATGTTTTCTGTTTGGAGCTCTATAATTATGAAAACTGAAATTTCTTAAATGATATCAATCGTACTGCCTCTGTTAGTCCTTGTAAAGTATCTAAAATAGCTTAGTTGAAAGTATTCTGGTTAGTTATTCTTATTAATTCGAAAATAGTCATAACCTAGAAAAAAATCTGAAATGTCAAAGTTTCCTTACAAATCGACATGTCATTCAAAGTCTTTACCACAATAATGAACACTCTTCTGCATTTGATAATCTACAACAAACTGGACCATTACAACTCAATTTGTTAGTTGTTCGAGTTAAAATTTGACAATAATAAACAAACTTCATAATTTTGACGTTTATTAGAAGTAGGGTCACCAACATAGAATTATGGTCAATGGTACCAACACAAACTTTAATTTATTTTAAATACTCAAAATCAAAACGATCCCATCCCGTTTCTGCTATCCTAATGCTCGGAAAGAAATTCGGTTTTGCCATACAAAATTTTCGTGATGCGCTCCAAACGAAACCGGTACCAGGAACATATGAAGGAGAAGAGAACTTTAGTTTATACTTCGAAGCGATGCAATATTAAAAACTTCCGTTAGAGAAAATTAACTACAAATGTCACCAAGACAATCCCTCTTGTTCTCTACGTTTAAATTCACTCTTTTTAACTGAGTTTCTTCGATTAATAATAAATTAATTTTTCCTTCTTTCTGATGTTTTCTGTTTGGAGCACTATTATTATGAAAACTGAAATTTCTTAAATGATATCAATCGTACTGCCTCTGTTAGTCCTTGTAAAGTATCTAAAATAGCTTCGTTGAAGGTATTCTGGTTAGTTATTCTTATTAATTCGAAAATAGTCATAACCTAGAAAAAAATCTGAAATGTCAAAGTTTCCTTACAAATCGACACGTCATTCAAAGTCTTTACCACAATAATGAACACTCTTCTGCATTTGATAATCTACAACAAACTGGACCATTACAACTCAATTTGTTAGTTGTTCGAGTTAAAATTTGACAATAATAAACAAACTTCATAATTTTGACGTTTATTAGAAGTAGGGTCACCAACATAGAATTATGGTCAATGGTACCAACACAAACTCTAATTTATTTTAAATACTCAAAATCAAAACGATCCCATCCCGTTTCTGCTATCCTAATGCTCGGAAAGAAATTCGGTTTTGCCATACAAAATTTTCGTGATGCGCTCGAAACGAAACCGGTACCAGGAACATATGAAGGAGAAGAGAACTTTAGTTTATACTTCGAAGCGATGCAATATTAAAAACTTCCGTTAGAGAAAATTAACTACAAATGTCACCAAGACAATCCCTCTTGTTCTCTACGTTTAAATTCACTCTTTTTAACTGAGTTTCTTCGATTAATAATAAATTAATTTTTCCTTCCTTCTGATGTTTTCTGTTTGGAGCACTATTATTATGAAAACTGAAATTTCTTAAATGATATCAATCGTACTGCCTCTGTTAGTCCTTGTAAAGTATCTAAAATAGCTTCGTTGAAGGTATTCTGGTTAGTTATTCTTATTAATTCGAAAATAGTCATAACCTAGAAAAAAATCTGAAATGTCAAAGTTTCCTTACAAATCGACACGTCATTCAAAGTCTTTACCACAATAATGAACACTCTTCTGCATTTGATAATCTACAACAGACTGGACCATTACAACTCAATTTGTTAGTTGTTCGAGTTAAAATTTGACAATAATAAACAAACTTCATAATTTTGACGTTTATTAGAAGTAGGGTCACCAACATAGAATTATGGTCAATGGTACCAACACAAACTCTAATTTATTTTAAATACTCAAAATCAAAACGATCCCATCCCGTTTCTGCTATCCTAATGCTCGGAAAGAAATTCGGTTTTGCCATACAAAATTTTCGTGATGCGCTCGAAACGAAACCGGTACCAGGAACATATGAAGGAGAAGAGAACTTTAGTTTATACTTCGAAGCGATGCAATATTAAAAACTTCCGTTAGAGAAAATTAACTACAAATGTCACCAAGACAATCCCTCTTGTTCTCTACGTTTAAATTCACTCTTTTTAACTGAGTTTCTTCGATTAATAATAAATTAATTTTTCCTTCTTTCTGATGTTTTCTGTTTGGAGCACTATTATTATGAAAACTGAAATTTCTTAAATGATATCAATCGTACTGCCTCTGTTAGTCCTTGTAAAGTATCTAAAATAGCTTCGTTGAAGGTATTCTGGTTAGTTATTCTTATTAATTCGAAAATAGTCATAACCTAGAAAAAAATCTGAAATGTCAAAGTTTCCTTACAAATCGACACGTCATTCAAAGTCTTTACCACAATAATGAACACTCTTCTGCATTTGATAATCTACAACAAACTGGACCATTACAACTCAATTTGTTAGTTGTTCGAGTTAAAATTTGACAATAATAAACAAACTTCATAATTTTGACGTTTATTAGAAGTAGGGTCACCAACATAGAATTATGGTCAATGGTACCAACACAAACTCTAATTTATTTTAAATACTCAAAATCAAAACGATCCCATCCCGTTTCTGCTATCCTAATGCTCGGAAAGAAATTCGGTTTTGCCATACAAAATTTTCGTGATGGGCTCCAAACGAAACCGGTACCAGGAACATATGAAGGAGAAGAGAACTTTTGTTTATACTTCGAAGCGATGCAATATTAAAAACTTCCGTTAGAGAAAATTAACTACAAATGTCACCAAGACAATCCCTCTTGTTCTCTACGTTTAAATTCACTCTTTTTAACTGAGTTTCTTCGATTAATAATAAATTAATTTTTCCTTCTTTCTGATGTTTTCTGTTTGGAGCACTATTATTATGAAAACTGAAATTTCTTAAATGATATCAATCGTACTGCCTCTCTTAGTCCTTGTGAAGTATCTAAAATAGCTTAGTTGAAGGTATTCTGGTTAGTTATTCTTATTAATTCGAAAATAGTCATAACCTAGAAAAAAATCTGAAATGTCAAAGTTTCCTTCCAAATCGACATGTCATTCAAAGTCTTTACCACAATAATGAACACTCTTCTGCATTTGATAATCTACAACAAACTGGACCATTACAACTCAATTTGTTAGTTGTTCGAGTTAAAATTTGACAATAATAAACAAACTTCATAATTTTGACGTTTATTAGAAGTAGGGTCACCAACATAGAATTATGGTCAATGGTACCAACACAAACTTTAATTTATTTTAAATACTCAAAATCAAAACGATCCCATCCCGTTTCTGCTATCCTAATGCTCGGAAAGAAATTCGGTTTTGCCATACAAAATTTTCGTGATGCGCTCGAAACGAAACCGGTACCAGGAACATATGAAGGAGAAGAGAACTTTAGTTTATAATTCGAAGCGATGCAATATTAAAAACTTCCGTTAGAGAAAATTAACTACAAATGTCACCAAGACAATACCTCTTGTTCTCTACGTTTAAATTCACTCTTTTTAACTGAGTTTCTTCGATTAATAATAAATTAATTTTTCCTTCCTTCTGATGTTTTCTGTTTGGAGCTCTATTATTATGAAAACTGAAATTTCTTAAATGATATCAATCGTACTGCCTCTCTTAGTCCTTGTGAAGTATCTAAAATAGCTTAGTTGAAAGTATTCTGGTTAGTTATTCTTATTAATTCGAAAATAGTCATAACCTAGAAAAAAATCTGAAATGTCAAAGTTTCCTTCCAAATCGACATGTCATTCAAAGTCTTTACCACAATAATGAACACTCTTCTGCATTTGATAATCTACAACAGACTGGACCATTACAACTCAATTTGTTAGTTCTTCGAGTTAAAATTTGACAATAATAAACAAACTTCATAATTTTGACGTTTATTAGAAGTAAGGTCACCAACATAAAATTATGGTCAATGGTACCAACACAAACTTTAATTTATTTTAAATACTCAAAATCAAAACGATCCCATCCCGTTTCTGCTATCCTAATGCTCGGAAAGAAATTCGGTTTTGCCATACAAAATTTTCGTGATGCGCTCCAAACGAAACCGGTACCAGGAACATATGAAGGCGAAGAGAACTTTTGTTTATACTTCGAAGATATTCAATATTAACAACTTCCATTAAGGTAAAGTAACTTAAAATGTCACCAAGACAATCCCTCTTGTTCTCTACGTTTAAATTCACTCTTTTTAACTGAGTTTCTTCGATTAATAATAAATTAATTTTTCCTTCCTTCTGATGTTTTCTGTTTGGAGCTCTATAATTATGAAAACTGAAATTTCTTAAATGATATCAATCGTACTGCCTCTGTTAGTCCTTGTAAAGTATCTAAAATAGCTTAGTTGAAAGTATTCTGGTTAGTTATTCTTATTAATTCGAAAATAGTCATAACCTAGAAAAAAATCTGAAATGTCAAAGTTTCCTTACAAATCGACATGTCATTCAAAGTCTTTACCACAATAATGAACACTCTTCTGCATTTGATAATCTACAACAAACTGGACCATTACAACTCAATTTGTTAGTTGTTCGAGTTAAAATTTGACAATAATAAACAAACTTCATAATTTTGACGTTTATTAGAAGTAGGGTCACCAACATAGAATTATGGTCAATGGTACCAACACAAACTTTAATTTATTTTAAATACTCAAAATCAAAACGATCCCATCCCGTTTCTGCTATCCTAATGCTCGGAAAGAAATTCGGTTTTGCCATACAAAATTTTCGTGATGCGCTCCAAACGAAACCGGTACCAGGAACATATGAAGGAGAAGAGAACTTTAGTTTATACTTCGAAGCGATGCAATATTAAAAACTTCCGTTAGAGAAAATTAACTACAAATGTCACCAAGACAATCCCTCTTGTTCTCTACGTTTAAATTCACTCTTTTTAACTGAGTTTCTTCGATTAATAATAAATTAATTTTTCCTTCTTTCTGATGTTTTCTGTTTGGAGCACTATTATTATGAAAACTGAAATTTCTTAAATGATATCAATCGTACTGCCTCTGTTAGTCCTTGTAAAGTATCTAAAATAGCTTCGTTGAAGGTATTCTGGTTAGTTATTCTTATTAATTCGAAAATAGTCATAACCTAGAAAAAAATCTGAAATGTCAAAGTTTCCTTACAAATCGACACGTCATTCAAAGTCTTTACCACAATAATGAACACTCTTCTGCATTTGATAATCTACAACAAACTGGACCATTACAACTCAATTTGTTAGTTGTTCGAGTTAAAATTTGACAATAATAAACAAACTTCATAATTTTGACGTTTATTAGAAGTAGGGTCACCAACATAGAATTATGGTCAATGGTACCAACACAAACTCTAATTTATTTTAAATACTCAAAATCAAAACGATCCCATCCCGTTTCTGCTATCCTAATGCTCGGAAAGAAATTCGGTTTTGCCATACAAAATTTTCGTGATGCGCTCGAAACGAAACCGGTACCAGGAACATATGAAGGAGAAGAGAACTTTAGTTTATACTTCGAAGCGATGCAATATTAAAAACTTCCGTTAGAGAAAATTAACTACAAATGTCACCAAGACAATCCCTCTTGTTCTCTACGTTTAAATTCACTCTTTTTAACTGAGTTTCTTCGATTAATAATAAATTAATTTTTCCTTCCTTCTGATGTTTTCTGTTTGGAGCTCTATTATTATGAAAACTGAAATTTCTTAAATGATATCAATCGTACTGCCTCTGTTAGTCCTTGTAAAGTATCTAAAATAGCTTAGTTGAAAGTATTCTGGTTAGTTATTCTTATTAATTCGAAAATAGTCATAACCTAGAAAAAAATCTGAAATGTCAAAGTTTCCTTCCAAATCGACATGTCATTCAAAGTCTTTACCACAATAATGAACACTCTTCTGCATTTGATAATCTACAACAAACTGGACCATTACAACTCAATTTGTTAGTTGTTCGAGTTAAAATTTGACAATAATAAACAAACTTCATAATTTTGACGTTTATTAGAAGTAGGGTCACCAACATAGAATTATGGTCAATGGTACCAACACAAACTTTAATTTATTTTAAATACTCAAAATCAAAACGATCCCATCCCGTTTCTGCTATCCTAATGCTCGGAAAGAAATTCGGTTTTGCCATACAAAATTTTCGTGATGCGTTCGAAACGAAACCGGTACCAGGAACATATGAAGGAGAAGAGAACTTTAGTTTATAATTCGAAGCGATGCAATATTAAAAACTTCCGTTAGAGAAAATTAACTACAAATGTCACCAAGACAATCCATCTTGTTCTCTACGTTTAAATTCACTCTTTTTAACTGAGTTTCTTCGATTAATAATAAATTAATTTTTCCTTCCTTCTGATGTTTTCTGTTTGGAGCTCTATTATTATGAAAACTGAAATTTCTTAAATGATATCAATCGTACTGCCTCTGTTAGTCCTTGTAAAGTATCTAAAATAGCTTAGTTGAAAGTATTCTGGTTAGTTATTCTTATTAATTCGAAAATAGTCATAACCTAGAAAAAAATCTGAAATGTCAAAGTTTCCTTACAAATCGACACGTCATTCAAAGTCTTTACCACAATAATGAACACTCTTCTGCATTTGATAATCTACAACAAACTGGACCATTACAACTCAATTTGTTAGTTGTTCGAGTTAAAATTTGACAATAATAAACAAACTTCATAATTTTGACGTTTATTAGAAGTAGGGTCACCAACATAGAATTATGGTCAATGGTACCAACACAAACTTTAATTTATTTTAAATACTCAAAATCAAAACGATCCCATCCCGTTTCTGCTATCCTAATGCTCGGAAAGAAATTCGGTTTTGCCATACAAAATTTTCGTGATGCGCTCGAAACGAAACCGGTACCAGGAACATATGAAGGAGAAGAGAACTTTAGTTTATACTTCGAAGAGATGCAATATTAAAAACTTCCGTTAGAGAAGATTAACTACAAATGTCACCAAGACAATCCCTCTTGTTCTCTACGTTTAAATTCACTCTTTTTAATTGAATTTCTTCGATTAATAATAAATTAATTTTTCCTTCCTTCTGATGTTTTCTGTTTGGAGCAAGCACTATTATTATGAAAACTGAAATTTCTTAAATGATATCAATCGTACTGCCTCTCTTAGTCCTTGTGAAGTATCTAAAATAGCTTAGTTGAAGGTATTCTGGTTAGTTATTCTTATTAATTCGAAAATAGTCATAACCTAGAAAAAAATCTGAAATGTCAAAGTTTCCTTCCAAATCGACATGTCATTCAAAGTCTTTATCACAATAATGAACACTCTTCTGCATTTGATAATCTACAACAGACTGGACCATTACAACTCAATTTGTTAGTTGTTCGAGTTAAAATTTGACAATAATAAACAAACTTCATAATTTTGACGTTTATTAGAAGTAGGGTCACCAACATAGAATTATGGTCAATGGTACCAACACAAACTCTAATTTATTTTAAATACTCAATATCAAAACGATCCCATCCCGTTTCTGCTATCCGAATGCTCGGAAAGTAATTCGGTTTTGCTAGATGAAAGCGGTACTAAGAACATATAAAGGCAAAAAGAACTTTTGTTTGTCTTACGAAGTTCGAAGACATCGCTTTGCTTGCCTAATAATGAAATACTAATTTTATAGTATGATTGAGCGAAAAAAGTAAATTTATTTATTAGGGCAATTACAATGGTTTTGTTTAAACTTCCCGCGTAATCATTTCTAGCGCCTCTACCAGGCAGAACGTGAAATGGAGGTGGGAAAGTGGGAAACGAAGCGATCATCAGCGGTCCTCAAAGTTTAATATTTTGCGCTCTCCTGTTTACGTTGGATAATTCTGTCTGAATCATGTCTGAATATCCTCGACAACGATGTAAATATTGGAGTAATTAGTTTGCACATAAGTAGAGTTTGACTTTCCCGCGGCCATTTAGGCAGTGAGAACACCAGAGGTTAGTACAATCCCAAATTAGTTCTGCGCTATGTTGAAAAAAAAGTTGTTACAAACCGCATCAAGTGTTGACGACAATGGCAAGAAGCGTCGTCCTAACGACGACCTCCTCGATCTAAGTGCAGAGAGCTGCAGTGCCTCTGAAAAATCTAAATACTTCCCAAACCTTGATGGGATAGATCAGAAGTTTCTCAACCTGCAAGCGGAATTGAATTCTCGCTTGAAGTCTTTGACTTTTTTCCCTCTTGTTGCCTATGTTTATAATCCTGTCGAATACGCTTCTAAGCCAAACGAATGTTACGTACGTAAGTATCTCAAAGGTTCCAAGAAAGTCCTGTTCATTGGCATGAACCCTGGACCGTTTGGCATGTGCCAAACTGGTGTGCCATTTGGGGAGATCAAAATCGTGCGAGATTGGTTAGGAATTGAAGAGGAAGTCGGCAAACCTGAAGTGGAGTGCCCCAACAGGCCAATTTCAGGGTTTGCCTGCACTCGTACTGAGGTCAGTGGGGACCGTTTTTGGAATTTATTCAAAAAATTGTGCACTACACCTGAAAAATTTTTTGAAAACGCATTTGTTTATAATTATTGTCCATTAGCTTTTATGAACAAGGACGGTTGCAATTTAACACCTCGCGATTTACAGGTATCAATAAAATTAAGTTTTAAAATATTACTAACATCACATCTTTCCAGGACTCCAAAGAATTGGAGGATATTTGCGATGACTACTATGCAAAAGTAATTAATTTACTGACACCTCAAGTAATTGTGGGGATTGGTGAATATGCAGAAAAGAGATCTGTAGTTGTTTTGAGACGGCACAACATTACTAATGTTAAGATTCTGCGGTTGCCCCATCCCAGTCCTAGGGCTTTAAACAATCAAAATTGGCCAGAAAAGGCTAAGAATTTTCTTGAAAGCCACAGTTTGATGCAGTTCTTTACATAATGGATGAATCAACAACCAGCACTTCTCAACTCACAGAAAAGGAGCAGGAACTCATGGATAAGGCCTTCTATTATGCCCATGAAGCCCTGTCCAAGCAAGAAGTACCAGTTGGCTGCATTTTTGTCTACAATTCCGAAGTTATAGCTTTAGGAAGAAATACAGTAAACGAAACCCGAAATGCTACCAGACATGCTGAAATTAATTGTATTGAACAAATTACAAATTATTGTCGGCAAGAAAGACTCGATTTGAAAAGCGTTTTTGCAGACATTTCTGTGTTTGTTACGGTTGAACCTTGCATAATGTGTATGGCGGCTTTGTATAATTTGAATGTGAAAAGTGTAGTTTTTGGGTGTAAAAACGATAGATTTGGTGGCCAAACTGTTTTTGACGTCTTCAGTGCTTCCCAACCAGTTACTTCAGTTAAGGGAGGATTTAGAGCTGATGAAGCAATGAATTTATTAAAGGAATTCTATAAAGGGGTGAATCCAAGTGCACCTCCTTCCAAAGTTAAAATTCGAGGGAAGAAGTTGAAAATCTAAATATTTGTCAAAGTTTTAAATTATTTTATGTTATTTTTTAGAATTTAAAATTTTTGTTAATTTTTTTCAAGTGATGTTAATAAAATGCTATGCAGTTTTGACGTAAAAATTATTTTTATGGTCTTTATTCAGTGTAAATTTAGATATATACACTTACCACTCCAGTTTCAAGTTAAGTTGCGCAACATGGTAAACTTTGACATTCCTTTGAAGGGTGCAATTACCACAATTTGACTTGAAATTGAGCTCTACTTGGTAAGGTAAATTAATGATGAATTTTTCTTTAATATGATTATTTGTATTTTTGGCAGAGTATAATGGTGTAAAATGATAAGCTAGAAAGATTTATTCCTTGCAGTGCAACTGTTTGATAAATTTTATATTAATTTGCTACTTATAAAAAAATAATATGCGAGATTGTCTTGAAGAGAAATCTGAAATGGCGTTATGGTACTGTACTTTCCATAGTTCTACTGCCATGAACTTTAAATTTTACAAAAGGAAAAGTTGCAGCTTAAACTGTAACTTGACTTTATTTTTTTGTGTCTGAAGGAATAGGATTTAGTGTCGAGTTAATTTTTAGAATGTCTAGTACAAATGCCCGAAATTAAGTTAAAATTCTTGTTTGCTATAATAACTAGATGTATGTATCATATTAAACTGAATTACACGGGTTAAATTTTGAATCAGTGACGCAGTTTCCATCTGAACTATCGAAAGCATTTTTACAAATAGTAGCAAGTTATGTAAATATAATTTATATTTTAATCTGCCACAAACAGTGTTAAAGTTAATTATTTAACAATTTAATTGATTACATATTACATCTTGCTTATATATTTAATCGGGTGTATGTACATGATTAAAAAGCGAACCAGGCTTGAAGCTATAGTAATTCTCTAACTGCATGAACCGTTGCGCCTATAGTAATTGTGAAAATACCAAATTAATGTCCAAGATTTATGAGGCCCAGTTTTGCAATTCCTTCATATCATCTTCATCCTCGGTTTTTTCTTTCTCTGGAAGAGTCAATTTTACAGTAATACTCTCAATAAATAATTCAAATAATCAAAATTTGAACCTTACACGGATTCACAACAAAATTGTAAAATCAAACTTACTGGCTTTGGGTTTAACCACTTCTCCGGTGGGTACAGAAGGATATTTATCAGGTTTGGGCACATCCAAAAGTACATCCTCCAAAGCTTCTTGTTCAAGCTCTTCGAGTTCTTTTTCCAACTCATCTTCATCCAAATCTTCTCCAAAACCAACAGGATTACTTATAGCGTTTGAAATTTCACCAGCTAAATCTTGTTGCTCAGCTATATCATCCATCATATCATGAACCTTATCTACATCCCTAAAATCGAAGTGGTATAATGTTGAGTTGCGACTTTAAAAATTTAATTTTGCAATTAATTGCAAACAAAATATACTAGATAAAGAGAGAAAGAAGCATACATATGCAAATGAGCATTTCTGAGGGCATCTGCGGCATTCTTCAAAGTTGTCAACACAGCTGTATTAGTATTTGCACCTTCCAGGGCGTCTCGTTGGAGTTCAATAGTACTAAGAGTGCCATCAATTTGTTGTAGTTGTTTTTCATAGCGCTTCTTCCTCTTGAGAGCTTGAATAGCGGCTGTAAATCAAAACAAAACTATATTTATTCAATGTCAGTCAAGCAGGAAGCCTTTAGACTTTTCAGGTTCAAAAGTTAACTTCACCTACCTCTTTTGTTTTTCGATGCATTTTTTTTTGCAGTAATTATTTCTTGATCGATTTTTGATTCTAAATACTCTTGTTTCTTGATTAGCATATCTTCCGTTTCTCGTAGTTTTTGGATAGCCTCTCCCGTGGTGACAGGTTTGTCTTCTTTCTTTCCGAAAAACTTTCCAAGAAAACTCATCTTGATAAACTTTGAAGCACTTTAGGTAAATTGTTAAGAAACAAAATGGTTTTAACGGAAAATTGAGCAGATTTTGTAATTTCTCACCACAACGACTAACATGTACGCAATACTTTGACAGCTACTTGAACGTCTCTTTTTTAGACAGGAGACGTCGCCATCTGTTGAATGATGACTCATCTGACGTATTACAGGAATGAGTCAAGGTTGGTTTATTCCTAAATTTGAGCCAATCAAGGAAAGGGCGGGAACGCGTCACCGGTTTGCTAAATTTCAAATAATAATATAATTGGATGCTGAAAGTAATTAATTCTTAGACGATTACAAACTAAGAAAATTGCGATTTAAAATCCTCTCCTATATAAAGTCAACATCGTGTCAATGGTAACTTCAATATTAATTTATATTTGGAATTTCGGGCATCTTATATTACAATATTCCAAATTTTTTGTAAAACCAGTAGTTCGAATTGTTTTCAACTTCGTTTGTGCCTTTACGTACTCGACGACTTTTCGACAATTCACAGATTTAGAATTCATAGAGTATACGCGTTATTTATACATTTTTATTTCATCCATATATAATGGAATAAGCAACTCATCTGATTAACTCATATCTATCAACATAATCGTTAAAAAATATTCAAATACACAAGAAAGTAATTTATGTAAAAATATGAAGTTACATATTTGTGTAGAGAAAATTTAATCAAAGATAAATTTATAGCTTTACAATTTAATTATTGTCCCATACAATTCAATAAATTCAATATATAACTGCCTAAATCCTCATCTTGATTGGTCCAAGTCACATAAACATTCTTCTGTTCATCTTCATCGCCTTCGACCTTAACCAAAACGGATTCTACCGAAATTTCACCCTCAGCAAATGTAACAGACCATTGTGGCAGTTTCTCCTTCATAAACAAATGAAGCTTATGCGCTGTCGATAAAGCCGGCCCAGTATCGTTGATATGCACAGTTGATGAAAACCTAATTATGTGCCTGTTAATTCCGGCTTCCTTACAAGCATCGTCTACATCCATTAAACAAACATTATTCTCCTTCATCACTAAAACCCCGTGCAAAGTCCTTCTGCGTTTCGGATCCGGGGGTAAAGCGCTAAACTTTTTTGCCTCGCTCTTCAACAATGGTAATGTAACATCAATCGGTATTTTAACGGGTGTGTCAATGATGCACGTTTCCCCGTTGGCGGGGTTGTAGCACTTGATGTTAAATTCTTGTTGAATTTTTTGCTTCAAAAATTCCATTTTTTCAGCCTCACCATGGACGAGCATAACGTTTTTAGGCTCGCAATGTTGAATGAGTTGCATGATACCTTTTGCGTCGGCGTGTGCTGAGAAACTCATATATTCAACTGCTATCTTAACTTCAACAACTTGTTTATTTTCAAATTCAACCCTTTTAGCACCATTTAGAATTTTATGTCCAACAGTGCCTTGAACGCAAAACCCCGGCATAATTACCATGTTGTTTTCGTTAGGCGCCCATTTTTTAAATATTTGCAAGCTCAAGCCAGCATGTAACATACCTGGGGTGGCAAATACTACCATTGGTCCCGGGTTATCGATAAACTGTCGATCAAAAGGCTTGATATGTTTGAAGTCAAACATGTTTCTTTGTACAAATGTTTTCCGTATTTTCTGATTGGTCCAAGTGATGAACATTTTGTAGTAATTATTCGCCTTTTCGGTTAAGCCAAGAGCAAAGTACACGGGGGCTTTAAGATTCATTCGTTCCCAATAAGTTTCAAGTAAAATACACAATTCTTGGGCCCTGCCCAACGCAAAAACCGGTATCAAAACTTTACCACCTCTATCTATACATTCATGTACTTTTTTCAAAAAATCTCGTTCACGACATCGCTTGGAATCTCGAATTGTTGTGGCATAAGTGGATTCAGAAATTAACAAATCAGGTCTACATTTATCAATCCAAGCAGCCCCTAAATGTCGATCTGGTGTCATATTGTAATCACCTGTGTACACCACCGATTGAGAACCAACCCTAATCCAGAACATGGCAGCTCCTAAAACGTGTCCTGCATAATATGCCTTAATTTCCAACTCACTATCGACCATTAATGACTGATGTAGAGTCACTGCAACAACTTTTTTCATGCAATCCTTGATCATTTGAGAGGTAAAAAAATTTTGTTCGCCCTTTTTCTCAACAGAAACTTTTCTCATGTCTTCTAATAGAATCGGTGCTATGGCTTTAGTAGGGTGCGTCATGTAGATAGGACCGGAATAACCAACCATTTCCGACATGTATGGCAGAGCCCCACAATGATCCAGATGAAAGTGGGAAATTATCACGCAGTCAATGTATGATGATAAGGAGCCCTCTGGGGAAATATAAGAGAAATCCGGGAATCTTCGCTCGTCGTTGTAACCCATATGCATTCCGCAATCCAACATGATGTTCTTGCCACCTAAGGTAAGGAGGATACAGCTCCTTCCGACGTCTTGACCTGCCCCTAAGGGAGTTATCTTTATGTCGGGCATTATGTACTGGATAAACTATATAACAACGATTCTGTAGAACTTAATTATGAATGCATGCCTGTTAGAAGTTTGCAACCCCGTCCAAGCGAAATTATGACAACAAACAATAACACAATTTTTTTGAGGTTATGTCTGTCAAACTTCAAACCGACAAATGCGTGACAATCGGACAAATGGTCAGTTGATTTGGACTATAGAAATATTTTCAAGACATTGTTGCCATTTAGTGCTAGATGTACGTAAGTCTTTTAGGGCCGGATTTTGAGTTAAGTAGCGACAATCGCAGCTGCGGTTCGGGTTGCTATGGAAACCTTACAAATCAAGTCATATTTTAATTTTTCGTAATTTTAATTAATTGCGTAAATAAATAAATAAATAAATAAATAAATAAATAAATAAATAAATAAATAAATAAATAAATAAATAAATAAATAAATAAATAAATAAATAAATAAATAAATAAATAAATAAATAAATAAATAAATAAATAAATAAATAAATAAATAAATAAATAAATAAATAAATAAATAAATAAATAAATAAATAAATAAATAAATAAATAAATAAATAAATAAATAAATAAATAAATAAATAAATAAATAAATAAATAAATAAATAAATAAATAAATAAATAAATAAATAAATAAATAAATAAATAAATAAATAAATAAATAAATAAATAAATAAATAAATAAATAAATAAATAAATAAATAAATAAATAAATAAATAAATAAATAAATAAATAAATAAATAAATAAATAAATAAATAAATAAATAAATAAATAAATAAATAAATAAATAAATAAATAAATAAATAAATAAATAAATAAATCTGTTTTAGTATATTTTATTGTAAATCTTTTAACATTAATCATACAAAATTAAATTAACATATTTACCAGCTTTACAATTGCATATACAAATTTAGAAAATCGGTTATAAAAAGTATATGTGGTAAAATTAGTTTCCCTGTTCTTTCCGTTGTTCGAAATTCCCATAAATTTCTTGCTGCATCCGTGCACTCCTGGAGGTAAATGTGCACCTGCACCACAAAACAACCAACAAAAAATGGTGTCTATATTTTCCGAAATCTGCGCTATCTCCTAATACTGCGTTGGTATGATTAAAATATTAATCTATTTGTTGAATCATTAAATAATCGGTTCTTTTCTCGAAAGTTTTTTCCCCTTAGGTCGATGGTTGTTTTGTAATTTAGATTTGTGTATATATTTTAACCAGAAACTTGCCGTTAATTTACTAATTATATTTGATTTAGGGCGAACTGGAAAGAAAGTGCACACTTTCTCTGAATTGCAACAGCTTCATCGTTACCTGTACTATGTATATACAATTTTGTGTTTCCGAATCCATTTTGGGATCAAAAATTATGTTCAAATTATGTTCAATGTGGTTTAACAATTTAAATTGAAATAAGTAGATCTAAAGAAATATTTGTTGAGTAAGAGCAATTTTCCAAGTTACATAAACAAGGTTTTATTTCTGCAAAGTAGAAATATTCTTCGTTTAACGTTTTATTTGGCAAACAAAGAACTTGAATCGCGCATAAGAACGGGTGCATTTTCCTTATCTAGTAAATGGGTTGGGCAACTTGGCAACTTCCCCCGCCCTCGCGGGGGGATAAACACTGCAGCGCCCCAGTTCCCAGTTGGGCAACAAACAAACTGCGCTCGAAAATGGCGTTTTCTCCTAACGAGTGTGCATTTGGTCGTGAGCTCTTAACGAAAGTGTTTCCAGACAAGACCCTCAAGTGACATTCTAAAGTGACTAGTGATTATTAAATTGAGCGAATTTACGAAAATGAACAAGAAAAACGCCCTAGAGGGCCCTCCGGACCCCGACGGAAAATCAGTAAATACACTTATTCAAGATGACGTCGTTCAACAAAAAGTTGCGCGCGCACTCGCCAAAAGCGAAGTGAGCCCGAAACTTGCCGAATGCGAAGTTCCAACAAAGAAACGGAAAACCCGACGCGGGAAATCCAAACGGCGGCATCCCTACACAAATTCCGCGTAAGTTATGCAGAGATATTCGTTAAATAAAGTTGAAACGTTCCTTTTAATCCGTAATTTTCAATCAGTAATCAGAAAACATTTTTCATTTCAAAGCACCTGATTTCCTACAAATGTTACGGTTGTTTTGGCAGCGCGTTTCCGACGGATTGCAAACTGTTACAACTGGACAACAGAAACTGTTTTGTAAGTTTTTTCTGCAAGAACGCTAATTGGAAATTCTAAAGGTAACTAGGGATGATATAAATATGCCCCAAGGTTTACCTTAGATATATTGACAATTGACACTAGTGATGTTAGTTTTCGTTATTTTTGAGGATAGAGAACGTGAAAGTGTAGACTTCTATTGAACAATATTCCCATCTTTTTTCTTTGTCTGACATGGTGTGAGTCCATAAGTCTTATTCTATATTTATTTCTATATTTATTGGTAGATGGTGTTATAATCACCGGCAACTAACTGCTTGGTTTACAATTAGGGCGAATGTTGGCGTAAGTAGCGTAAATTTTGAAATTTTCAGGAAATTAAGTTGGCTGGGTTGACCTTGTCATTAATTTCGTTGCTGACATTTTCCTTAATTATAATAATTATTATTATTTAGTTATTATTATTGTCAGTATGTACGAAACCTGTACCGTGTACGGTGATAATGTTTATGAGATGAAATTTTATTATTTACCAAGAAACCCATAAAAATATAAATAAAATTCCCTTCTGTCTATCATAATGTAAAATTTTTAAAAACGCGGTTGGGTTTATTGAAGTGAAACTTCTTTAAGCCCGGTAGGGTAAGTCGAATGGTAGGAGTGGCAACGGTCACGAAAATAGTGAAACGCTGGGAGGGGAATGAGTGGAGGTAGCACGGGCTCCCCCACTCCTCATACCCGCACGGTGGTAGAAGGGGAATGCGCCGCCTTGTGAGTAAATGTGGAATTGCGTCAGAAGTGTTTATTTTATATTATGAATGAAAAATTCAAATTGAAAATTAATAATGATCTATCAGTACCAACGACAAAAGCAGGAACAACAATTGATGCTGTGTTTGCCAGATATTTAGAGCAATCGAAATCAACTGTGTATATATCGTATTTCAGTTACTATAAACCAATCCTATCATTTCTAAATTCTATTGAAAATGAATAAAATACAATTTTTACTTTGCCTTCATATGTGTGCTGTGTCTGATGATAATTTCCCCTTTGTAACCACAATTTTCCAAGAAAAAATCTTAATCAATTGACCTGAATTTATATGAGATTCGTTTACATTTCAAACTAGGGAAGTTTCACTTCTGTCGTGTGTAGTTCCTACGCACAGGATTTTTTTTTATTTATTCTTTAGATGTCTTCGTAAAAGTGTGGCAATAATACTAATACAATCGTCATGCTATCTCAAGATCCAAAACAGCTTATAGGACTTCACGTTCTCTCCGATTTTGAGTAATCGTTACTATTAACATTGTAAGTTCAAAACTCGTTGTTACTTTTATTTCATATGGTATTAAAATAACTACCGACATGAAACATTCACAATAATTAGCAAATCACTTTATTTAAAGTTAAAAATAAACCAAAGATATAATAATAAAAAATAATAAAATCTGCACCAAGATAACAGTTTTCAAATAAATCATGATTTCCATTTAAAGATATATTTTCTTTACATTTTACCTTTCAGGGGATTTCTTCTCGTCAGAAAGTCTTGGCCGGTTTTTGAAAAGACTCAGATGGCAGAAGTGGCCATTACGCTTGAGGTTTTTTTTTTGCAATTCTAGAAAATCGGGATAACGAATTGTTCTTGCTTTGCACCACTTGAGAGGGTTTACTTTTCTGTTTAACAATTTCTCTTCCAAATAACTTTCAACTTTCATAATCGCTTGATCCTTTGGGTTAACTATTTAATGTTGATTTTGTTAACCTATCAAAATCGTCCCATATTAAGTCTTCGTCATTCTCAGGTTTAAGAGATGAGAGAACCAAATCATTTACATTGTAAGGATTATTTTGTTCTAAGATAATTAGATGTGCAATGTCAGCCATCTAAAGAAAATGTAGCAAAATTGATTCAATCTATAACTTTTGACGCCCAACTTCCAAAAGTTCACTTCTCTTTACAGATTCACAGTTTACATGTCACATCTACTCGCCAAAATCGATATACTACCAGTTTGCATATGAAAAATTAACTGCTCGGATGGTCCGCAAACTGTTGGAGAATCTTGCCAAAACACCAAACTATTTGTCAGTTTGGGATTTGTTCTGCAAGAACCGTCCTGCGCAAACTCATGCGGACTGCTGCCAAAACAAACCTATTTTAAGCTGTGCAGACGTGTTTCGAATTACCGATTTTTAACCGCATGTTATGAGTTGTACACATTTATTTTTTATGATCACTTTAGAAAAAAACAAGCACAAAGTTTAAGCATGGCTCTGCAACTATTAAATATCCATATATACAATCAACTTACGGATGACGTCGTTAAATACTTTTAATTTTATAAATGTGCGGTCTTTATAAAAAAATATATATGTTGTCAGTATTTCATGTCATTCTTTAACATTGCAGTAAATCCAATAAAATGGTGAAACCGGAAGCTCCATACAACAGCAATCAATTTTTGCTCGAAGACCACGGCACTATTGAAGAATTGGATCTAGGACGTGAAGACCAAAACTCTATAGCGAGCCGAACCAGAGACTCGAGTTTCAGCATGGACTCAGAAGGCGAATTTTATTCATCTCCTGACGATGAGGGTCAATTTCTCTTTAAGGATTTCGTAGATCAATATGAAAACGTACAAGCAGAACGCCTGCAAGCCATGTCAAAAGATGAACTTATCCAAGAATATTTAGCACTTGAAAGCAAAGTAGAATTACTCACAAAACGTTTACGTAAAAAAGGTCAACTAGAAGAAACTGACCTGCAAAAGGAAATAGAAAGACTGACCGTGGAAAATGAAGCTTTAAAACGTGAAAATGCAATTTTACGAAGCAAGACTTGCAGTTCAGACTCAGCAGATTCTGAAACTGATTCAGACGATTCGTGTAGTTCGACATCTAGTAGTAGCCGTTGTTCCTCAAAGGCCACCAGTCCGTTAATTGATTATTCGCAGACCAACGGGCATTCAACGAGTGTGGAATCTGTTTAAAAATTATCTTACATAGAGACTTGTTGGTTGAGTTTTTTCTTTTTGGAGATTTTAACCAGTGTTATTTCATTCCTTTATAAAATTTATAGGCGTTGTTAGTTTTTTGTTTTTTTTCCAAAACATTGCTCTGAGAAGAATTCTGAGTACTTGTACTGTTCACATTTGGCCCTTTGCATTCTTATTCAACGTTAAATGTTAATAATTTGCACTAAACTTTCCTTGGTTCTAGGGGTGGAGAACTGTTGATGGCAACTATCGATAGTTACTTCAAACGTTTGATATTCACTGAATCTCTAAACCAATGCTGAAGTATCGATAGTTTAAAAATCACACTATCAATTAATCCTTACACCACCCCATTATCGATGGTTTTCCACCTCTGCTTGGTTTTGTAAAATTTACAGAACATCATCATATTTATTTGAAATATAAGTTTGCAGCCACTATTTGTTTTATATTATTATTTATACGTATGTACGTTTTTATATTGAATATTTATAGACAGCATAGTTTAAATTATTGCATAAATAATAAGCCATTTTTAGTAATTAGCCACTTTTTTATGTTTATAAAACCTTTAAATTGGTATTTGTTTTAGTACAGAGTCGGTATAGGTGTTGTCATGTACTACAAAATATCAAACTCCCCCCAAGTAGTGATCGTCCAATACGTTTATCACTTACACTACAAGAATCCATTATGCCAAAATAAATTTACCTTCTGTGTCATTGTAGCGCGATGCATTGTTCGCGTTTACTATTATAATAAGAAAAATAAAAGAACGTGCCTTAACAGGGAAAGGAACCAGAGTTTCCCAATTACCGGATTACTGTTTTGACTGGTGAGTTATACCGGGTGATTCAGACGAAGCGAACCATAGGGATTTAACATGGGAAATCGGAAAATTGTAATTTCCTGCTTACCATAGTTTATGTTTCTTAGTACAGACTGAATTGAATATATTTGGTAGAATTAAAACAAATACTGAAAGAAAATATCAGATTGTTAATAATGAAGAACATTAATGTCTCAACATAAGCAAATTTTCAATTAATAATCACTACTAAGGCAGTATATATTACGTAAAACAGAAGTTTTATTTAACAATAACCTTGTACTTTTTTCAACAATAGAAACAGAATTAACAGTTTACATTAATAAAATCAAAGTAAATAAGTCAACCAACAATTACACAAGCGTCCATAGTTTTGCTAGTATACATTTATGATTTTTATCTAAATTTATTCAGTGAACAAATTTATTTCATTCACAACTGTTCGCTCTTACGGATAAATTAGATAACTACTGACATTACACAAATCACCTAATATAAACAACATTTACAATTCTTAACATAAATTTATACACTGTTTAAAACTTAATGTTAGAATTCTATAAAATACCTAAAAACAGGTAAATAATATCAACTTCATTAAAGGAAAGTAATCTTACAGAAGATCAATACAAAAAATTGATTCCCTTAACAACCAAAAAAGATAAGATATATATACATGAAAGTTTGAACTGGCTGAAATGAACATACGCCAGTTATATTCGCTTGTGATAGACAAGAAAGTTAAGTTCAAATTAAAACTTTCTATCGTTCAAAGTTTCAATAAAAACGGAATTTCCTCCCAACCACATGCCAACTTGACTAGCCTACAGATAAATTTCCAGGTTAAACGAAATAAAATAGAAATATTTACATTATACTTAATTCATATATCACATAACATATTTGACACATGAGAATTAGTTTAAAAACTATATTTTCGCAGCCTAATAGTTATAAAATGTATACATTTGCCTATTTGGTTCAGTCTTGCACGAAATTACATTTTTTTAATGGCAGCTAGCTATCGGCTTCCATTTTTTCAGGCGGATGTAATTGTATTAGTTTGTTTGGATCATTGATAAAAACCTTCTTGGCTAAAGTCTGAAAAAAGAAAAAACGCTTATTAGCAAAATTTTTCAACATCATTAAGAGATGAAATTCAAAAATATAAATTTAAAGTCTCCTCATGCGTAAGCGGAACAAGTGAACAAGTACCTTTTGGTTTTTTGCAAATGTGGTTAAACTCGAACTCGATTTTTAAAAAAATGTACTGAACATATCTAGTAAACACACACAATCGTTCTCAGTAATTTTCTGGTTTCAAGTCTTAAGCTAGGTACTTTAAATAATTAAATTTTTTATGAGCAACATATAAAAATATACTGAACTTGAGAACACTGACATCACATTTTTTGGAAATAATATTAAAGAAATTAAAAATAACTATTGATTTTTCAATGCGATATCAATTAAAATTATATTTTTACTAAACTGATCTGAAATACAGTAATATAAAATTATTTTTTAACTCCCTTGGGGCAATCACCTTTTGATATGTTTGTAAAAAGTTTGTAGTTCTAGTGAACTAACCATATGTAACATCTACCTTTTCGTTCAGACAGAACACACCTTTTCTGACATTTATATATGTACTTCTGTTACCTTCTGAACAAGTAAGTCATTTCCGGTTATAAATGTGGAGTTAAGGTGGGCACCTACCTTTAAGCTCTCTAAACATTGGTCCCCATCAGCAGTATTGATTTCGGTAAGAAGGCTATTAGACCGTTCCAATTCGGCGTACAAACCGAACGGGATCTTGGCAAGACATTCCAATTTCATTATATGCATCTTCGAGCGTAAATGTTTGGCCAGATGACCATGAATCCGAAAAGCGATGTTACAATCGATACACTTAAATGGACGTGGCTCTGATGAAGATAAAGCGGGTGATGATGATAACTGAAATTCAATATTAACGTTAGAAACACAATCAGCAGGCTAAATACTTGTAGAGACTCACTTTATTATGATGACTAGCACTTCTTTCGTGTTTCTGCAAATGGCCTTTTGTTCTGAAGCTTACTGAACACGAATGACAACGAAACGGTCGTTCTAGGTAATGTATGTTCATGTGCAACCTGAAAAAAAAATTAACAACTATTTTAAAAGCGTACTCAAAAAAACTTTTAAAATTAAGACTTTACAATAACGTACAAGAAAAAAATATCGGATCAGTGTGGCTTATTCCTAATTATATGTTAAAAAATTATTTAAAATATACAACTTTAACGTAAGAAATTTATTGGCATTCTAATCCACTGAAGCACGTCTTGTATATTTTACCAGATCAGAGCTAAACTCGTTTTCATCAGACCTACACTGAATTTCACGTAAATTGGTTTCTTTCAAAAATTCAGCATTGGAAATGTTTGTTATATGCGGCAATTGTTAAACAATAGTACATAAACAATAGTACCATATTATAATTTAAAATTCTTCACCTATTTTAATCAAATACATGGAAAATATAAGAATACAGGTTAAATAGTAACAGACAGGAACAAACAATATGGGTGGAATTTTAATGGTATTAACTGTTTTAGGATGCCAAATAAAAATTGTGATTACCTCAATTGTGATGGTTTGCTGAAACTTTTTGAGCAAATACTGCAACTTTTGCTCCCCTCCGGCTTGACAATTAGTTCGTTGACTTCCTTATGTCCTCCACCAAAACCTCCTGCATCCCATCCTAACTCTCCAGTTGAAAACTCGTTCTTTGTAGCAATTTTCAAGAACTCTGATGCTACACTTTTAGCAAGAGTGTTCTTTTCCAGCTTGACTTGTTTCGTCGCTATATCAGCCAACGTTTCCATGGCACTATTGTCGTATTCTACTGATTTATAAGAGTTAGGTGACTCATTGGGCTTCTCTAAGACGTAATTGATATTGACATTATCGGTCTGTAAAGGAGTCAACATCAAAACGTTTCCATTTCTTTTGTACTCGTTCTTATAGTCATTCTCGAATGGTTTCGAAACAAATTCCCGATTTCTCTGGATAGAACTGTAAACTTCATTGTTTATAGATTTAATTTGTTCCAGGGTCAATCGAGTTGGGGGACTATAATCGATGACGTCACTTTGTAAAGGAACTGGTGAACCGTTCAATTGCCCATCACAATTTTTTTCAGGAGCCATCGATAAATCCATAACTTCGTCCGCTTTCGGAACCTTACTTTGGAAATTATCAATTACTTGAAGCTTACGTTTTCTAACGTCTGTCATGTTATCGCACAAAATCACGTCATTAACCTTTAATACGGGTGGCTGCACAATCTTAAGAGTGTTATCTATTTCTCGAAAAGCACCCTTTTCCCGTTCCTGAACATTATTTTCGACATGTTTTGTAATCACAGGTTTTTCCGCATTTGCTAAACCTCCATAGCGTTGAATGACGTGAAATTGCTTTATTGACTTGACTTCCAATTTCTGTTCATAATTGGTTTCCGTAACTGCGACATTGTCGGTGCCTTCTGACGTTTCGGAAAATAAAATTGAAGAGTATGGATATGTTAAGGGTCGATTGATGCTCGTATTGCCTAAAAACTCTGTCAAGTTCTGCATCTCTTTAGTGTTTTCACTCTCAGTTGTGGGAATTTCGTTAAAATTTTTTGGAGTACTAAAAGCTTTCTCATCTAGAATCTTGTTTTTTGCGTAACTGGTCTTCGAGACATGCGCAATTTCTTCTGTATTCATTACGTTTACGTCCGAGGGTGGGAATGTGTGTGTGGTTGTGGGACTTTCGTTTTCTTTTCTTAGTAATTCTGGACCTACGTTCCGAGACGTTTTTTGCGATAGTGACAGCAGACCATAGGCGGCCTCGTGTTCTTCTCGTCTCGTAGATTCGTCTGAAAATACACATCGAATTATAAAATTTCTACTAAATGGTATTGAACGTCACTAATAAATATTTCGCTTTCATTGTTATAGAATCCTTCAGCACTTCAGTACTCACCACTGCTATCCATGCCACTGTCATCAGTATCAGAATCTGAGCTTTGTGTGCCACTTTGCTGAGTTGAAGAGCTCGAACTTCCAGTCGCTGTATAATTTTTATTGTGTGCCTTACTCTTCATATGCTTAGTCAAGTTTCCTTTGGTCTTAAAACTGAAACCCACAATTAGCCTCGGTCAAGTGATTTACAATGAACAATCGAATGTAGGATAATGGTTAATAAACAACAACCTACCTAAAATTGCAATGATTACATGTATAAGGGCGGTCGTTTGAATGAGTTTTGATGTGCTTCTTGAGCATGGAAGGCTTTTTACACCGTATCCCGCACTGGTCGCACACGTAACGTCCTCGTCCTGAAAATGCACAAAGTAAGAAAAAAGTTAAAAGCGTTAAAATACTACCTCTGCCTCTGATATAAGTGTAATCTTCATTGCACTCGTAACCACCCAAAATTGTATTTGATTTTTGTTGATCTTCGTCCTTCTCGCCTTTACATGAAGATTCGGAAGGTACAAACTGAAAACGGCGTAAATAATTTAACAATGTAATTTTTTACTTCAGAACACATGGTAACGGGATACAAAGTTTACTATTATTTTTAATTCCTGAAGAGTTTAACACGTAACCGCAGAGTATACCTTGCAATCAATATTCCCTCAAATTAATATAATTTATGGAAGAGTAACAAAACCGCCCGCTTTAAAGTCGCAATTTTATCGAAAACTTACCTTGTAAGTGGAATGTACCAACGTGCAAGCGGCAATTTTCCCAGCAGTTGTATACTTCAATGGCTTCTGTCTTGAATCATATGAGCTGACGTACAACTTGTCAGCTTTGGTGTCTTGCTGTCGCCATTCCGAGTACATGCTCAATTTCTTGAAATGGGGAACGTAAAACGGCTGCGTTTTATTCAACGTGCAATAAACAGGTTTAGTTGAACATTTAAGACCCAAATAACTGAAGTAGTTTCCATGTAAAAATTGCTGAACATACTTTTTCGCCACTCTGGGCGTATCGGGACTTATCAAAATTTGATTGAACATAGTTGGAGTTAGGCCATGGTGTTGTTTTAGTGAAGCGGTAGTTGGTTTTAAGGCCAAACTATTGGGTCGCGCAAATTTTTTCGATTCGCCCACAGAAAACCCTGATGGCTTCAGTTCAGTAATTTTCGATGTGGTTATAGGTTTTTCTATACTTTTAGTGGGAGATTTCATGTCAGTTTTACTTTCGGGCATTTCTGATTTTAGAGTTTTAGGTTTCGTATGGGACTGGAGCTGAGTGATCCTCAGTTCTTTTGCTGCATCGTTTTTTTCGGGCTTTCTCGGCGACGGTTTCGTGCTGACAATATTAGATTCGAAAACTAGATCGACTGGTTCTTCTGCAGCTACAGGACCCGGAATTCCGGGTACATGCCTCACTACTTTCCCATTAACTAACAAGTTCATTGGATTATAAAAGTTAGGAGAATGCGGGGTGATCACTTTGGGGTGAAACAATTTTTCGGGATGACCTTTGGTCAAGTTTGAGGCTACGCTATATCGGAGTTTATCGGTTGGAATATTGTTGAACGTAACGTTGTTAGGAGCGGGAACTCCGGGAATTGCAAGGTTAGGCTGCTTCAAATTTGGAGTAAGAAGCTTGACTGCTTTTTGACTAAAATCAACGATATTTGTGTATTTATACGAAGGGCTGGCAACGGTACTGAACGGTTCGTGTCCCAAATCTTCGGATGGTCGATCAAAATTAAACTTAGGCTTTCCCAAATTTCCAATATCTATACTAGGCGACACCGAAGTGTTCTCGTACACTCTGATAATATCCTGACCCGATCCCAGCAAATCTTGTTTACCGTAATTAGTTTTGTTGGTTAAAACAGTACCTCCTGACTGTAAACTCGACTTAACGACGCGATTTTCGCTCAATTTGCCACCGTACTCAACGAAATCTGCGTCGTACTTATCATCTTTGTTATCGATCTTAAAAGATTTCGTTTCTCCGGACGTTTGCGTTATCTTTACTTCACCCCCAAACAGTTTCACCACAGGCTTCTTTTCCTTCTCGCAGTGTAAAGTAAGCGGGGACAACAAGTACCTGTCATTGTTCGGCATTGCAAAAGTATTCGGAATTCCATCGTCGAACGAAAACGATTTATTCTTGTCACTCTCGACCAGTCGAGTTTTTCCCAAAAAAGGACCAGGAGATTTAAGAGAAAAACAACCGTTTTGTAAATGGGGGATGTTATCGAAAGCATTCTTGTTTTGGGTTAAAATAGATGCAACGTTAACAGAGCTACTTCTAGTATATTTCGCACCAGGCTTAATGAAACCTTTACAACTTCTTAACTTGTGAAGTTCTAACTCTGTGACTGTTTGGAAAATCATTTTGCAATGCGGACATTGCATGTCGCTGTTTAAATTCTTCAATAACAACTCTTTGATCAAACTTTTCTGTGCTATAGGTTCCACGACTTCGCTCAGACACCGTTTTCTATTTTTATTAGTCAAATTTAACGGTTCTTCACTCAGTGAATAATTACAACTAGTTTTAGAGCGATGTAAGTACTCGTTGTTATTATCATTACCAACTTCTCCGGGCCTTTTCTTTAACAAGTACGTATCTCCAGAATTGACAATAGAATTATTCTTGCTGATAATCTCGTTAATATGATGCGACAACAAATCCGAGTTGGTATTTTTCGATGTCTCTTCTTCATCTTGCACATTCTCTTTCGATAACGAACTGAAAAATTGTTTCGCAGTATGAAAGCGGGGTTTGTAAGGTTTTATTTTGAGATCTTGCGGATGCTCGTGTATTTCTTCGTTGATTTCGTTACGTTGGGGACTCCTGTTAGGTGTTTCGATTTCGTTGTTGATTTCTTGCGCTTTGTTTCCCATAACTCTATTGGCATGGGTTCGAGATCTGCAATGTTTGTAGAGATTGGATCGGGTTTTGAAACTGAACCCGCAACTGTTGCAGGGGTAGGGACGTTCGTTTGTGTGTGCTCTAATGTGTTTTTGGAGAACACTAGGTTTCGAGCAAACCAAATTGCAATAGTGACAAACATATTTTCCTGCGGAACTCTTGTCTGGTAACGGCTGCGTATCGTCCGATTTTGCCCTATCTGGGGACTCGTCAGTGCTGGGGTCCCTGTCTTGAAAACTTATTGATGTCACTTCCTCTGTCTTCGTTAGGTAATTGGGTTTGATGTATAAATTATCTAAAATGGAAGACGTACAAACTGTTGAACTAGGGGGTTCAGCCTTATTATCGAAACGTCTCGACTGCTCTTGACTACACGAAACTACGTATGATATGCACGAGTTCGTCGATTGTAAATTCGCTATACACTTCTCTACTGATATGGAAGACATGGTACTGTTGTTCGCCACGACATTTTGATTTGTACTCTGGTTTGGCACATCTTTATTGTCTTGGCGGGTTTGACTCTCCGCTCGATCCTTACTTTCCTCCAAGCCTTTGGGATTTTTTTCTTCACCCGAGACCAAGACTCCAGCTGTAGTTTTGCTCGCATGATGGTGTTTGGGTTCGATACTCAGCTGTTTCTTGAATTTCTTATGTAAATAACTGGCAGCACTGCTTTCCATCGCTGGTTGCAAACTGTGAACAATAAAGTTGAAATCAGAAATAATTATGTCAAATGTAATGTGTTTTTATTATATGTAGAAATAAAAAAGAACGAACAGAAATCATCGACGTGGATAACAAAAAAAAATATTCGTACAATATGAGAGCACAAAGTGAGTCATTTATACTATGGAGATAAGAAATGATAACAAATACTTGGTACAAATTGTATTTTGTTGTGAAGGTTTCCGTTATAACGCGGAGACTAATAATATTTTATAGCGTTGCGTTTGCGATCAAAAGTCACACGCAAATAATTTTTTCGTCAAAAATCTTATTTACGTACTTAATCCCCACAATCTGTTTAATCAAAAACTTCATACAGATAAAGCAACAACTCGTAAATTTTGTGTAATTATACTATTGAAACGAGAGATTTTCCGTTACGTAACACAATATTTGGTTAAATTTATAAGAACTAAATGCAATAAATATAAATAAATACATGTAAATAAATTAACTGGCCCTTATACGGATTCTTGTTTAATATAATAGGGTCCGTTAGGAAATGAGGTAGATTCTGCCTCCTCCTCAACATTAAAGATATTCGAATTATCAGTTTCATTTATTTACACACGGTTGGTAACAAGTGTTTAACAATGCTTGCAAGAGAATGTCGCGATTAATTGGTTGGAAAATATTATTATACAGTGTCTGTGCTAAAAGGTAGATTTTTATGCAAATTATAATCGTTAATGAAAGATTACAAATGAGCAGGAAATGATGTTAGTGAATTACATAAACAAAATCAACTATGAATTCCCTTACAAAACAATTCGCATTCTTGCCAATCACTGTGCCACGGCTGCGGCAATACCATCAAATACCACACGAGTCTTACTAAATCCAAAACCATTTGCAAGATGGACTTCCCAGTTCAACCATAAATGAACGATAGGAATGGAAATAGATTGCAAAAAAATTGATCTTCCACAGACGACGTATAGGGTGGTGCGCACTTCTTGGTTAGAATTTCTGGTCCTTTTAAACTGTAAGACGAGGCTTGTAAATTTGAGTCACTAAGGGATAAGTATATTCTGGTACATATCCATTTATGTGATTTATTCGTTTTAATATTTAGCGTTTTTCATTCACTTTTGTGAACGCCGCCCATCAGTTATAACAACATTAATTAGCGCAGCACCGAATAATCCCATATGTAAGGGTGCAACAAAGACGAAAACTGCCCGCATACAGAAAAAAAAAAACATAACTGAAAACCCTGATGTACCAAACCAAATTTTCATCAAAAAGTTCATAACATCGAAATACTCCGTGAGTACAACCTTATCTAAAATGTGAAATACATATAGAAGGCCTTGACAGTCGAGATTTGTACTGTTAGATAGATAAGAATCCAGGCGCAAGTTAGTTTTTAATTTTCAAATAAAAAAAGTTTCTACTTAAAAATGTCGATTTCCTATAATTGGATACATATCGGAAGTTACTCAGGAACGATTTATTTCATGGGGCTAGTGACTAATCGAATACGATGTTCAATCAACTTCCTGACAAAGTTTCGCGTGTAACCCCTTAAAATTCTGAAAAATAGAAGAGCGGCTCCCAGTACGTGGGGCATCTGTCGTTCTCGGTAAATGCCAAACGATAAGCGGTAATTCTGAGAAAACTCAGGTAAACACAGCTCGTTGCCTTTTCTCCGAACCAGATGAGTGTTGCGGTGTATACGATCTCAAATTGGTGTTTTCATTAACTACAGAGGGCGCTGGGACGGGGCCGATCTCGTTTTGGTTCTACCTGTTGTTCACCTTGCACTTGATTTTTGCCTCACCACCGGCATCCCCATATGGAGAAGAGTTGCAGCGTCTAACGTACAGCGGTTTATATATGTTTTTGTAATAGGAAATGAACGTGTGTTCCAGTTTCAAGGACATGCATAAAAACGAGTTTCTTTTAATACCTGTAACTGAATTCGCAGACTAAAATGTCAATGAATGACTCATGAAATTTCGATCAGAAGTTTGCCATTAAAACTTCATTGGGAGATTTGGAAAACTTTTCTCAAAACATATCCTATTGCTTGTAATTAATTAACGACACTGTTTGAAAGTTAACAGGAAATTAACACATTACGCAGTCGGGGCTTCCTATCGAATTATACTTGCACCAAAGTGTGTTTGTCAAATTTGAACAAATACAAAGGAGAAAAAAGAAATGTTAACGTTATTCGGATCTGTTAATTAGAAAAATTAAAAAAAAATCGTATCTATTAACCACCTAAGAGAAGAACTGTTTTTATTAACAAGGGGAATTTAAATTTCAATACAAAAAAGATAACAAACACAAATATGGAACTCCTTATATTTTCGTCACAAGCACAAGTGAATTATCATTGCGCTGGTCACATTCAAAAGATTATAATAAATGAAGATTGTCATCTTTTCACCAATGCTCTTTTCTTAGATAAAAAAATCAATTTATAGGAAATGAGTCGACAAATTGCGAGAATAAAAAGAATATGAGTTAATTTGACTATACCATCATACCGAGCTTCACCACGACTCGACAAAACGAACAAATTGATGCTTCTTCGATCAAGACTCAACATTATACTTAATTATTTAGATTCAACATATTATAGGTACTTTCAAGGGTTACAAGTTCGCATTTTTCACCCTTCACTTATTCAGTTTCTTATTTTAGGTAATAGCAAAACTAGTTGTGTAGAAAATAGCAGCGAAATACGAACGAAAACAATGTCACAAGAGTAATGTTGTTCAACATTCCACTTGTTGACGTTCGTTGCGGTTCCTGCTCCCACACACGGATGGTGATCTTCTGTTCGCATTGCAAAAAGACACATCGTGGAAGCTTCTTAGCGTTCATTTTATGTTGATATGAAATTCGAAGTGATAAAGGTTGTGTAGTTCAAACTATCCTCGTTGTGGTACGGACCCAGCTGTAAAACTATCATTTTTGATTGTTTCTTCTCCTGTTACATTTTGTGGTTGATTGAAGAGACGCGTGTAAATTTGTGGGAAAGGCTATAGGCCTTTATAAGAAGGTACAGCGGGGATTTGGTGTTTTAGTAACGACAATTTTAAATTTTGGGTTATTGTGGCAATAGTGCCGAAGTGATATGTTAATTACTATCGGCTATTTTGCTGAAATCACATTTCGTTTCGGTGAGGTTTATTTCAAGTTTATTAACGCCTTTTTACATAATCGTCAAAATCAATGATTACGAATTACAAAATGTACAATTTGTAAAATGCTTCAATAACTTTAGGCTGTTCAATCTTATTTTTCACTTTTTGTCTGTCATAACCCTGAAATGTTTTTGAAGTTGAAACCGGGTCTAATAATAATTTTCATAAATTGGCAACGTGTTGATTCTGTCACCTAATTTTTACACTTTAAACATGCAAGACGATTCCATAATTGAAGGTTTCCAAACGAGTGGCAATGCAAACGCGTCCGTATAGCATGCATAGTCATCAGATAGTCACGCCAAAAATCTATCACCTGAATACAGTTCTGACGGCGTCATCTTTGATAATGTTGACCCGGCCTTCAAATTGTAGCTTCTTTCGAAGAAAATTTTAAAAACGTGCCAATTTACTTTCGACTGCAAAAATATATTTTAATCATGATCGTGAACTAGTGTGTTCGTTCTTCTCTTCTATAGGCGCGACGAAATGATCCTTTTAAGAGTGTGCGCGTCAACTTTGGGAATTTCTTTTATGTCAGTATCTATTTTTGAGAATTCGGCGGCAGTGTGTGTGGAGGATTGTTTATTTTTGGAATTGCAAGATCACTCGCCCTGAATATTTGCTGGCCAATATCGCCCCCTCAATAGCGATTACAGTTTGCGGTAGATCACAAATCAGTATCAGCGTTATTGTGTTCCGGGAAACTGTTTAAAAGTAAACAATACACCTAATCATTAGTTTAACCACAAGAGTGTGATGATACTGCGATCCAGTTAAAAGGAAACGTCGAAAATTCACTAAATTTTCATTTCACTCGCTATGATCAATATTTAATAATTTTGCGTTATTATATTTATCCAAACTAAACAAGAATCACTTGTTTTTGTTACGTAGCGATTGTGGCCAATGAATGTTGCACAGAATAAATATACATAACGTAAAAACGCATGACTTTTTCGTAATTTTTTTATACCACGATCAGCCTACAACCTATAGGTGGTCCAAAAGCAAGTATGCAAAAATTTACTTTTTAAACAAAAACCAATTGTTAAGAGTGTCGGTCGAAATACGATCAAAAAAGAAATGCCGAAAATTGTCCCGTGTGAAGTAAATGTATGGATAGTCCATTCAACCAATGCAAGTCTCATATGCCCATTGTATACAAAAATTGAACCCCATAATTCCGTTCTCTATTAGAATTTCCAAATTTAATTTCGGCAACTTTATGCCCTACAATCGTAACTTGACGTTGTGAAAATTTCAAAGTTATGATTTTTTTTGTGTCACGATTTTTTTTCACGTTTAAAAGATAAAATAAGTTTTTTCTTAAAAATGGTGCATATTCACACACTTAAACTAAAATTCAATGAGCATTCGAATAATGAAAAAAAAACAGCGACGTTTCATTTTAAATAAGAAAGTTGAGATCAACTTCCGGTATTAGCGGAAGTGCCACCATTTCTAAAATATTTTCCTTCGTCCTTCGATAGAAACTGAGTTATTTGATCTATGTACAAAATTTCAGATTAGTATATTCTTCTAATGGGCCCTGAAAAAGAACCAGCCTGTATAGCAAAATGACAGGGCAGTTAGTTTTCAAAAACTGCAACGTTCATTCGCTATTTCGTTAAAACCATTACACTTTCGTTACTTTGGGTCGTTGAACAAATGCAATTCTAATTATGGCACAATATGCCTTATTCCATAGTTTGACCATCATCATTCGCCATCACAACCATTACTCATTTTTATAAACAATCGTGCGGGCGATAGGGGAGGGGATCGAGTAGTTGTTTACTGCGATCGGATTGGCTAAGAATGATCACATGGAACACACGGAGGGAATTCCATAGTTGTGTTTCCCCGAATTCTCGCGAAATTAACTTTACGGATTTTCCTTGCGGCAATTCACCAGTCTTTTGATGTCGTCAACGTAAATAAAACAATAACGAATTTGAATAGCGAAAACGCTCACCAAAATCAAATTTTAGTCCATCCACCAGTCGACATTATTTCCAACAGTGGGTTTGCCTACGTAGTTATTGTCTGGCGGAACGGCAATTAAGTCCGGATAGATTTCGCCAACTATCTGAGCGCAAGGAATGGTGGGCGTAAATAAATTGTTGTATGAATGGGCGAAGGAGGCGAATGGGTTTCGCTTGGACATCGCATTTTGGACAACGTTCGGCAATCGGTCTCTATGACGTCGTTGTTAGCGTTTATTTAGTTGGATAAATATACAGAAAAAAAAATTCTGGCGCTGGGCCGGTGGACGTCAGTCAGTCAGTTCCGTCGAGCCGCAAGGACTAACATGTGGAAGGAATCCGTGCGGCGGGCAAGGGGCAACGCTCGTCGACTCGAGACAGACAGCGTATGACGCCAAAGCGATAGTCAGAGCGGCGCCAGGGTACACACCGCGCAAAAAATCCGCTCTCGGGGCCACTTGTCTCGCTAATTAAGCGCGCGGGACGCCCGGGGGCCCCAAAAACACTCACCGTATCGACAGGTAGTGGCGTTTCACCCACGTTATCCAACTCGGCGATGTGCCTACATCGCTGACACGGGGATGAAATAGAAATTGGGCTGGAACCGAAAACGGCACTCTCACATGTAGACGGATATTTACACAATAACGACAGGTTAAATCACTTGTTCACGCTAAAAGCGGTTGGCACTTGGTTTTGGAATTTTAAAAGAGTTGCGTGGCGCTCATCGTACTGGCATGGCGAACTTTCGCAGTTATCTAAACGATTTTCTAATAATTTGAGATAAATCTAGAGATACTGCGTATACAATACACACTAAATATGATATGGTGGCAACCACGGCGCCATGTTTACTTGTTCTGTCCTCGTCGCACAAACACAATGACTAAGACGCTTCTCGCTCGAGTTGGTGGCCGCGTGCATCTCTCTTCGACCCGCAGGAAAAGACCTGCCATATTCAGTGGCGGAACTGCTAAGCGGCCCAAAGGCATCTTCTCGTGAACCTTTGCTGACACCAATCAAAATTGGAGTCAAGATTTTATTTATTTTGCACATCAATAAACAATTAATAAAGATAATATAATAATAACTATTTATGTATCAGAAACGGTAAGTGCATTTGGAGACTGAGACAAGCTCTTGGATTTTTTGCAAAATCGAAATTTTAATGATACATATACATTTCGGTACCAAAACTAAAAATTTTTATTTTGCAAGACGATTTGTTTGAATTGTAGCTTATCAATAATAAAATATATATATTACACGTCACTATTTTATTAAAAATTAATTATTTGATAACAAAAAAATTAATGCCCCAACAAATTTCTAAGTTTTATAATATTTTGTAGACAAACTCTTGAATTTAAGTGTTCCTCCACAAGTTTTAATTAACTATTGTAGCTCAGGATGGAATAGGCGCAGTTTAGTTTAACAATTGAAATATAGTTTTATCCATTGATTAACGTTTACTTTATGCTGCCCCCGGAACTTACGGAACAGGCTGGTGCGCCACTGGTTTCAGTCTCTGTTCAATGTTGAGCTATTTGTTATTCTACCTCTTTCCTCGAAAACTTTCAAACCTGTTGTCGACTATCTCTCTCTTCGGTTGGATTCACCTTACCGTTCCACGCGTCATGCTTTCTCTTTCTAAACATCTCACTCTTCATTTCGCACGAACATGCGATCCGGACAAAGTCTAAACTCTAAACGATCATCCATAGCTAAACGTTTCCCAGTAATTTCAACGAATCGCCCAAAATCCGTTTGCAAGTTTCATCAAGAGGCCTTCTCTTCTCATCTACAATCAAGACTACTTTTGATAATTTTGATCGTTTTGGCGGTAGCTTACATTCCCAAGTTTCTTCCACGGTTTATTTATTAAATTACTATACGTTTAAGATGGGATTATGCTGTCATTTCTATGTTTTGTATATAGCCGCCCTACCGAGCCTCGTTGAAATTTGCATCATTAAATAGGAACAACTCATGTTTTTAAGTTTAATGTTTAATATAGATAATGGAATTTGTTGAAACAACGCCTTGGTCAACGTTTACGACCCCGCGGAATCTCCTCTGACGACCTTCTCTCTCGCGCGTAAGCGTTCGTCCTTGTTTTATGTAACAGGTTATGTAGCCTTCTCACTTTCGGAATCTCCCTTGCGTCCTTGTACGGCAGGTTCGGCGGGATCAGTTAGTACTACGGGCAAGATACAAATGAATGAAAGGTGCTACAGCAATTTTCTATTTACGATTGCTATTGGTTGATCAGAGCTAGGATTGAAACTAAATTGAAAATACGGTTTATCTTTTTCCCTTTAATCAAAACCAAGAAGAATCGTAAAAATAAACTGTTGAGAGTTCTTCATATAGATAACACGAGGTCAGTTAGAATGCCTGGAAAATATAAATAAAAAATTATGAACAATTAAATATTTCGATATAAAATTGTTTCTTCGGGCCCTCTTCTTTGCTTTAGTGTCATTACTTTGTGTATTTCTAGTTGCGGGAATAGAAGAAATAATAAACTTTTAAAATATTAGAAATAACTGTAGAATGTTAATTATTTTTTTAATAAATCCAAGTCAAATATTTACAACGAATTCATGTAAATTTTATTGAATCTATTAGAAAAAATTTGGTCTTATATCGCATAAAAGATCGTGAATTAATTCTGAAGAAGAGGTGGATACTCAAAATCGGAATTCCCAATTATTGGGAACAATATTATTCCACCAAGACTAAAAATTTAGATGGTTTAAGGTAGCGATAATGTTGGACAAGCCTCAATTTGATTTCAAAAATTTTGATATTTACCTCCACACGGTATTTTAAACGAAGAAGCTAACAATTTAATAAACAACCAAAAAACGGTACTCATAAAAAGAAATGACCCTTGGGATATTTTCCTTTATTAAATAAACATAAAAACATAATGTAACAAAGTCTTTTAATATGTATAAGATGAAAGAAATCTAATTTACTGAATCTGGACATGTGATTCGTATTTTCTGCTAGCTTTTCAACTCTAAAATAATAATCGTTCTATGAAAGAACAATTTTGATGAAAATGGAAAGTTTTACGACACTTTTTCCTACATTTCCAAGCAGATCTAGAGAAAAACCGATACCTAATGATGAAACCAGTTTTGTATATCATAAAATTGGTTACACTTTAAGTTTGTCAGTTTTTATTTTGATCTTAAAAAATGCACCACAAGCTATATACTCTTTGCTTCCACAGTTCTAGAAGAAAAAAAAGTTAATTGTATTGATTACAGGTGGAACGATTATATACAGATAAATGGAACGCTGTAGGAGTTCGAGGAATCAATGAAAAATTATCCTAAAGAGTAATTCAAAAAAAAGATTTAAAAAATACGGTAAATGACGCACCAAAGTATAAGAAATGGATAACCAATATATTATTGTTACAACAAAGATAAAGTTTCAAACTATTACAATTTATAATTAAGAAAAAAATTATATCATCACTAGTTTACCGTTTTGAGCAAAACTTATTTAAATTATCCCGTAAAACTTCCAATTGACGTTTGACTTCAGGGTTTAATTCGGGAATTTGGGATAAACGTAGACCTCGTTGGGGTTGTATGGACAAAAGTTTGCCATCTTCAAGGGGAACATTGATGTTGGCAGCATTTTCACTGTTCACGTTTCCAGTAAATATAGGACTGCCTTGAAGTGATAGAACCATCTCGCCCATGATGGGTCGTCGCAATACTACTTGAGGCGTATTTGGTGCTACCTGCAAAATGATTAATTTAACAAGAAATTTTAGTTATTGTATTATGACAACATACTTTTGGGGTGACGATTCCGTACATGGCAGGTGGGTGTCTATTATAAGGTGTCCCGAAATTGTTTATCACCTTAGTATCTCTCTTGGATGCAAGGTCTCGTGTTAAAGATCTTGAAACTTGAACAATTTTCTGTTGTCTTTCTCTGGGTCGCGATTTTCGGTTTCCTGTAGTAGCACTGTTACTACTCTCGCCTGTAAGATAACCTAAGCATGGCCCCAACTCCCATTATTAGTTCAAATGGTATGCAGTTATGATTTGTAGTTAGTGCTAGCATTTACATTGACCCTGCCACATTATTAGGTGAGGAAAATATAAGCTGACTGGCAAAATAACGATTAAAGATACAGGAGTCTATCTAGAATTAATTGTAAACCAATAATGAATTAATTTTAGATCAATTTTTCTACAAAGAGGATCCAGTACCACATAAATATGGTTAATATACTACCAGCATCAAAACACAAACCTTCATCAATTGAGGATAAGTCTTGCTTCACTGGGACTCTTGATTTTTGCAATACTGAACTTTGCATTTTTGAATTGTGCTTGGCAGTACTTCTATTGGGATCCATGTACGGTCGAGTTGAATTATTCGCAAAGCTTGCCGTCGAGCTCAGCTCAGGCATTATCTATGTAATGTGATGTTAAACAGAGTTTACTTTAACAGTAACCCACCATTTCTCTAGCAGTTTTCATCGCTATCTCTATTGGAATTGCTAATTTGGCTTCCTTATTGTGAGCCTCCAGCTTTTCAAGGAATATTTGATGAGCTTTGTTGACCTCGGCCAACTCTAAACATGTATGACTTAATGTTGAAACAAAAATCAGCGTAACTATACTTACTTGTCTCTGACCATTTTGTTATAAGAGTAGCAATTTTGTTCTCTTGTTTCTTTTTCCGTGGCGCTTTGGTTCGTGGCATCTAAAACAGAATAAAGTGGTATACAGACAATAACTTTCAATGCAAGTTAAAAAAAAGTGAGTTCTGATAAGACAAACAATAAATTAGGTTATGTTCACTTGGTATACTGTGATTTTCAGCTCAACTGGATTATTGTTTAATATATTTGATATTTTTAAAAGTGAACAAAAACAGCAACAGGTTCGATTGTTGCAACTCTTTTCGAGTTCGTTCAGGGAAAAAAAAAGCCGATCCATAGTTTTGATTCGAATCCCATATCCACAGACGGATGCACCGATACTTGTTGTGATTGCCAACCAAAAAAAAACAAAATTACATTTTATTTTTGTGCCTAATAATAATTTCTAATCAACATCACAGTACACATCATATAAGTAAACATAACAGACCGGACCAAATAAACTTACAGCACTTCTAGAAATATACACGGTTAGTTAAAAAAAAAATCCCAGATAAAAACCCAGGAAACTTCAAAACTGATGGTACAGTCCATGGCCGCCTCAAAGTCGTTCCGAAATTATTTCGGTTCGCACTTGATTAAAAGCGGGAAAGCAGTGGCGGCGCCAAAGGTGGGGTCTAAAATGAGAAAGAGTTTAGCGAAAAATAAAAGTAAATACAGCTGCAAAGATTAAATTTATTGATAGTATTGAAATTGGCGCTAAGATCAACAACGAAAAAGACGAGTATGGAAATATCATTATTTATGTTAATTTAAACGAAATTGAACAACTGTTTTGTTAGCACAAAACTTGCTCTGTTCTAATTTCAACTGTTCGATTAAGCTCCATCAAGTAGAGACTAGATTCAAATTATTTTTATGGTGTAGTGTACAGAACGATCTATAGAGCTTATAATCCATCTCCAACAGGGTCTAGAGTACAGGCTTTCTATATGGAACAGTTTGGTTATTTATCTTTGTCCTCACGTCAAGTCTAGCCCATACAATTTAAACTTGACATCGCCAAGGGTTTTTATAACATTTTTACAGCAGTTTCTTATGAAATGTCTGGGATTTGTCCATAAACTTATTTTCAAAATAAAAGAAAAATTCGTATAATTTGAAGATAAGGGCATAGGAATCGGTAAAATTTTCTAAATATACCAATAAATAGATTAGGTAGTTTGAAACCTACTATTTGGCGCCATTTTAAACGCCGTTGTTACCCTTTCCATTTAGCGGGAGGACCGGACGTCGGCGTCTAGCTCTACCTTCGTTCGAGATCACGAGAGGCGTCTGACGGCGCCGATCCTCGGAACGAAAAACGAAACAGATGATGCTGAGCTTAGATGCTGTGCGGTTCTAGGCGGCATATGTTAAAGTGTCGTGAATTTTCACAATATTTACGTACTTATATCTTATGAAATAAGGTGCGCGTTATATGAATATATTTCCAATTCTTTCTCGTTTACTTTCAAGTTACTACATCAACGACTTTCAGTGAGAGAAAACGTTTTGTAACACTCGTAGGAGATGAGTTAAATTCGCAATAATGCAGAGTGACAAACCAATAAACTGGTTGCAGAATAATAAAAAAGACAAAGTGATCTAAAAAAAATCGATGTGTTTGCGATCAATTTCGAATTGTAAATATGTATAAATTTTGGTGTTTGTTAGTACTCTGGGTTATTTTAAACCAAGGTAAGGAGCTTTAGTTGCTATCGTTGCTGGCGGTTGAACGTACGGGGTCGCACAGGCCGGGAGAGCGGTGAAATTTCTTTAGACGATTAATAACCGTTAACACGTGAAAAATAGATTTCCCAAGTTTTACCACTCCTTATGATTGCAAGATATTTGAAAAGAACTTACATTTGGCACAAATTTAACCGATTTACCACATGATATTTACAATTTATAAGAGGGTGGTGGAAATTTATTATCACCTTACCTACTCGCAATGCTAATGTTTACTAATTAGGGGTGATTCATCGACGCTGTGACAGACCGTATGTAGTTAAACATAATAATAGGAACAGCTAAACGACTTTACAGTAAGTAGAGTACATTAAAAGAGCACGAACCAAGTGTTTGGGAAGAGTGATAGGTACTTTGTTTCTTCAAACGTGGGGTTTCATTCTCGAGATAAAGATTTCTTCTGTTTTAACCAAAGTTGCAAGACGTGAGCCACTGAAGTCGACCGGTCTTTCGAAGCTAAAGAAACGTTGCATATCTATATATTAAATTATTCAGAACATTAATAGCTTTATTTTCGAAAATGAATGTAATAGTCTAATAGTAATATAATGCAACATCTGGGAAACCATATGGGTGGGGATAGGGAAGATTCCAGAGCGTTCACGAAGTGGAAATTAGAGTTTCCTGACGGATCGCTGGTAATATAATAGAAGCGATGCAAAATCCATCTTTAATGGCCATAAATTAATACAAATACTACGGACATAGAATATCGTAAAATTGAAATGGTATTATCATTTAGAAGTAAACTCTGAAAAATATCCAATATTTGACTTCAAATTGAAATTTTTAAAGTCTTCGTAAACTGTGTATTGATTTTAGGGTATAGAAAGATTTCAGTCAGATAACTGTTGTTTAAAAATTGAAAATACGAAGCTCTTAGTAACAGAAATTAATCAAATTGTCAAATATTTGCGACCTTCATCCTTAAACGACCTTAAACGTTTTAATTTTAACCCCGTTTATGAGCGCAATCGACTTTGATGTCGTTTTAAATCCAAATTTATTGAAAATTCTTTCCTTTGTTACTTTGAAAATTTTCTAATTACAATCTCAATTATTCAATTTGCTTCATAAACCCACTCGCTTTGTGTACGCTTTCAAATATGAAAAAAAAATCAATTTCGTCAATTCGTTTTAAACTTTTCTACTTTTCTTTTTTTATTTAAATTGTTGCGGTTACATTTATATAGTTTGCCGGTTATATCTTGAATTCATTAAGAAGTAGGAACTTATGGTAGTGTATTGATGTGAAGTCGCGGCCTTGGCCGTCCCGACAAGTAGGCCGCATATCCTTCGCTGCACCCTCCTCGGAGGAAGTAAAAGGGCAAAGGAAAGGATTATTCCCGAACCAATTTCTCTGGAAGCAGTTTAGCAGGCTTTATCCATTCGTCGTATTAGGACGGCATGATGAACGTCTCATTCTCTTCTGTTAATCTAATTTACTCTAGAAATGTGTAATTGTAACACTGTGAACCGTGTCTTATATTATTCAGTGAAGGAAATAGTATAAGAGTTTCTCGGACTAAGAAGATGCATTTTTTAAATTAGATATTTATTATATTGATTAAAATGTAGCGGAAATACTCTCTTTAGCAGATGTCATCTTCTTTTTAAATAATTTGGACCGCAGAATATAATATTAAAAATAAAAAAACTGATTATGGCAACATTTAGTGGTCTGATAATGTATGTTTAAGTGAAATAAAAATTCGATTTAAACTACCAAACTGAACGAAGAAATTAAGTGAAAGAAGTAGGGAACTTGTACAAGCTCTCTTTGATATCACTTTAACATCAACAATTAATTCCTTTATGTAGGTTATTGCTTTATTTGTTATACATTTTATGTAAATACAATGCTGAAAAGTAAATTTGTTAAATATTATAAATAATAAACCTAACGTAAGAAAAATTTGGGGTGTAATGTAGGAATTAACTGTAAAATGTGATTAGTAGCCTAGTTCCTATTTCAACTGTGAAAAACCTGAACAACACCAAGATTCACCTCATGAACTTTGTTAAAGGGGTTCACCGCCATGCTATTTATAAAATTACAAATACCTAACATCTAAAATTATAACTCAGTGATGATTAATTATTACTGTCTCCACAAGGGGACTATGGATAAATTCTTCGTTCTTTCCACAAGCTCGAAATTTTAATCAAAACGTCTTTTGTCCACTTATTTTGTAAACATATTAAAGTAGGCGCGTTTTTTCCTTTTTAATGAAAAGAGTTCATAAATTTCATTAAGGTATTTATTGCTCTACTCAGTTATTCTCTCCTTCTTTCTATAGAAATAAATGCATTTCTACTCATTCCAATAACAAAACACGGATTTTGTGTTAAAATAATTAAGGCAATTTTGCTCTTAATTGGATAAGTGGTAAAGGACTTAGAGGCGATATAGGGAATACATTATTAGTTGCTGGTAGGTAAATTATTTGTCATTGAGATTTAAACTCTCGATGTACATTATTATTTAAGCTTGACTATTTAATTGGTATGTTCATCACAAAATTTTCTTTAACGGTGCTATCAAAAGTGGAGATGGTGGTAACTTCAGAATGATCGAGTTTTAAGGAGATTTAGGAAATATGTAGGTCTCGAGATATCCATTAGAGAATAAGGCCAAACCAAAATTACGTGAGAGGTTTTCTAATGATGATGACAATGTATTGAAAATAAAGAACTACGTGTTAAAACAATTTTTGGTTATATTGCTAGCCGCTGTTAAAATCTATCTTATCTGCTATGTCGATTTGATATGAAGTAGAACGAGATTTTGCGATGTTTCCTTGTTTTACAGTAATGTTGATGCGGGTGGAGCGGTCGCCAGTACTCAGCACTACTCCAACTCCGGAAGACGACGATGACGATGAGTGGGATGAAGAGGATTCAACAGAAATAGACGATGATGGTAGAATTTACAAAAATCCCAGAAACTCGCCATCTACTTTATGTCCAAGAGACGAGGAGCAAGCTACGCTTTTGGTTAGTTATAATGTTAACAGTTAAACACACACACACACACAAATATGCATAAAACAATATTTTTCTAATTTAAATGTGTCTAAATTATTTCTAGGGACAGAAATGTTTGAGAAAATGCTCCTCCGATGAGGACTGTAAGAGTAAGAAGAAAAAGTGCCTTTGTGACGGAGCCTGTGGCATGTCATGCATCAAGCCAGGTGAGCGGATGACGTAAACGATCTGAGCGTGCTTTATCTGATTTCTAGACAGAGAATGCCCTGAGCCAGAAGAAATTCCGTTCGGAGGGGTAATAGCTACTGGAAAGCTTTTCGGAGCCAGAGCAACTTATTCTTGTCAACACGGATATCACGTCGTCGGTTTGCAGAGCCGGACTTGTCAGGCAGACGGGCAGTGGGCAGGGTCTCCACCGGCGTGCAAGCAGAATAGTGAGTTATCTCAATCTCAAAAAATTAGGACAAAACAATTTTAAAATGTTTGAAAAGTTTCTTAGACGGAAAACAGAAAAACGCTAAATTTACTTGGTGTTTCAGCCATTTTCTCTCGTTCAACCAAATTAGTTTTAAGTGGCGGAAAGTTAGAAACGTATATTGATAGAAACCAAGTTAAAACTAATCTAGCAAGCAATTAGATGTACATACCATACAAAGTAGGTGCATACGAACGAGTGCTTTACAAAGCATCAGTCTTGCTATATTTTATTATATTTAAAACAATTTGCTGTTACATTGGCATTCGGTTTAGTCTTAAATGTTTTAAATTATTTGCCACGTATTCAATTAAATTTTTTAGTTTACTGCCTCTCACCGCCGACCATCGATCACGCTCGACACAACGCCCTCCCTGAACAGAGCACCTTCGACTTGGACTCGACCTTACAATATTACTGCCACACAGGCTACGTGACCAACGGATTTCCCAGGGCCAAATGTTTGGCTATCGACGGCCAAGCATCTTGGTACGGTCCTGACATCTCATGTGAACGTAAGTATCGTCATCGTTCTTCTACTATATTTATTTCCTAATGTCTTCAGCAAGATCCTGTGGAGCTCCGACAGATATTTCTCATGGATGGCACGCGGGCGAATGCTATACGTACGGCTGTCGAATAACTTATCACTGCGCCGAAGGATATGAGCTCGTCGGAAAAAATGAACGATTTTGTCAGGCCGATGGCAGTTGGACTCCCAAAGAATTACCCACTTGCGTTCGTAAGTTACCAAATTTATAACAAATTATTGCATATACACAATTGGTCATAAGTTCTTTCGGACCGAATTGAAGCTTTCTATACCGTATTTTGTTCTTCACATCTACGGTTTACCACCAGATGCACAAGTCTTGCTGGTTTAGCTTGTAGATGCTGTACACATTTTAGTTTCCCGTTTTGTTGGTGGTTGTGTGCGATGTTGTTACAGCGGTACAATGCGCCCCCCCGGAGAGCCCTCGTCACGGAAAAGCAATCTACACCTCTTGCAGCTACAATTCAGTAGTCAGTTATGAGTGCAAGTATGGCTACACTCTTCAGGGCGAAAGCACCAGACGTTGTGGTGCTGATAGAAAATGGTCAGGGGCACAACCTATTTGCAAAGGTAAATTTTATTTGCATGGGATCTACACTCAAATCATCGAACCATTTCGTAATTTTGTTTGCGCATGAGTAGAAATTAACTGTGGACATCCCGGTCGTCTGTGGAACGGTTGGCTGGAAAACATTGAAAGCGGAACTGGACTCGGAGCTTCTATTATTTTCCGATGTCACGAGGGAATGCTCCTGGAAGGCAACACATCGACAGTGTGTCAGATTGATGGAAAATGGAGATATCCTCTTCCCAGATGTCTTGGTGAGTTCTCGCGGCCGCGAGGTGCTTGTTTTATTGGTTTCTCATTCCCATATCCGCGTCTATGGCTGAAGACTTCAGTTATGAAGAAATTATGTTTTTTTTTCTTCAAATTTTGTTGGGTAGAATGTTGTTTTTCCTTTCATTTCTAGAAATTATGGAATCGTTAAATATCTGTAACCTTTCGATCCTCTTTCTTATTCATTGCACGTGATAATCTTTCTTGTTTGCGTTTCTTTTTACGTTTCTACCCCTCTTCGATTTATGTTATTGGCTGAAAATTACAGCTCCATGTGTGGTTCCACACGTCACTCAAGGTAGGGTGATTTTGGTGTCGAAAAACGATACGGCCCCTACATCAACAGTTGTTCAACATGGTGAAGAATTGGCGGTGGATTGTGAACCACAATACGAATTTCTAGCAAGTTCATCGCCAGTTACTTGCAACAACGGCACTTGGACTAACATTCCTAAATGTGAGCCCGCCAGGTAATACTTTAAACAATAACTACCAGAATCGGTTGTATTGGATTTTTTGAAAAGATGCAAGCGGTTACCTAAATCGCCCAAAAACGGCATGGTGATCGCTCCCAAAATGGAACACAGCATGAAAGCTAGATTCAAATGTAAAGACGGCTTCCAAATCAAAGGTCATCCTTTGGTAGAATGTTCATTCGGAAATTGGACCGGAGAAGTGCCCAAGTGTGAGGAAGGTAATTATTAACATTGCGTACGCCCACAAATCTTCCAGCTATGATAAATTGGTGAGTAAACAATTAAAAAATTAAAAAAATACATTTCAGTGTACTGTCCGTATCCGGGTTCCGTTTTAAACGGCAAAATTTTGTTAGTCGGCAACATGGGTCTTTACGATTACAGACCTTATGTGCGTAAAGTCATGAATAACAAGCAAATAATGTATGATTGCGACAAAGGGTACGTGTTAGCGGAAGGACCCCCGGGCGCTACTTGCATAGGAGGTAATTGGAGCCCGAGGCAATTACCGAAGTATGTCCTCAAAGGATTTGAATTGTTTTGCGGAAATTATTGGTTTTAACTTCAAGGTGTCTTTTGGGGCAACATCCTCGTCTAAGAGTCTACAGGCGACGGCGTTCGATCGCTGTGGAACGCCACAAGAGAGCTTTTATCCGTCACCACAGATTTGTCTACGAAAACCGAGAAAAACGATACATCCAGAATTTTTTCAATTTAGAAAAAACAGAACAACCTGGAGAATCTCTGTCGAAACGAATTAAACGAGCGTTGAGCTTGTACGAGACGCGTCGACGTAAACGCGCCTTAAAAGGAGGAAGTACCAGTCGAGCTTTCGGATCGAGTCATAAAAGTTCGAACTCTGCACAGAGTGTGAGAAGAGGACACAAGAAGATGAATCATGTGGTAGAAGAAAAAGAAGTACCCTACGAAAAGAAGCCTAAACATAAACTTCGGACTCCTTGTGAACCGTTATCAGGGGAACCTTACGTGAACGTGGAGATTGTAAAGCATGGAAGAGACACCAATGTTTCTTTCAGTTCTGGAACGGTAGTGAAAATGGCATGCGGAAAAGGATACGGTTTGAATATGGCGGAGAATAAGACGGCCAAGTGCGTGAGGGGTAGATGGAGACCGTCGAAGCCTGAATGCTCTATATGTTCGTTTTCAGTTCGATACTTGGATGATTTTTTATATTGTGTGGTTTTAGTGCCCTGCTTCGTACCTATAACGGATAACGGAGTTTACAAATTATCGAAGACTGAATTAATTACCAATTATACTAGCTTCGATCCCGACGAGCCTCTGAACGAGACCGACGAGGTATCCAATGGTCAGGTGGTGGAATTTACTTGTGTGGATGGATATAACGTTCAGGGACCTAGCAATTTGAGATGTTGGCATGGTGACTGGACCGTTACGAGTTTACCGGAATGTACTCCAGGTGATTACCACAAATTTCACAAGCGACTTTGAAATGTAGTAATGATTAAGTTGCACTTCATCACCGGTTTCCAATTTTCTTACGCAGCACCCTGTCAGTTACCCCCAATAACTAACGGCCAGTACCTCCAAGGCTACAGAGCCGGACTTACCATCGCTAATGCATCCAGCGTTACGTTCCAATGCGATAACGATTACAGTCAATCGACAGCGCAGCCAATTCAGTGCATTTTGGGTGAACTTCATCCGCGAATTCCATCTTGCATGCCGGAATCTGGAGTGAAGGCTTCCATCACAAAGCCAGTGATTGACTCGCCGCATTACATCGGGGGCACCGACATTATTAGAGGTGGAGACATTACCGTACTGCAGTACGGGTCTTCTTCTAAAGCTTGCGGACCCCCAGCGAAGTAAGTCTCTTATGAATGCGATGTAAAAAAGATCGAGTTTGTATCCCCGGTAGGGTTCGTGGTTCTTTGGTGTACAAGAATGGCGAACCGATCGTTGATGATGAGCACAACTTTCCAGATGGCACGGAAGTGACGTTCAATTGCATCGAGAATATAATGGGGGAGAGAACTACATGGAAAATTGTTTGCGAAGATGGCAGCTGGATCGGGCGATCCCTGAACTGCGGTGGGATTAGTTCGTTATTTCTGGACATTGATCACTGATACCAAAATTACAGATGCTGATGAACTTATGTTGTCTCAGATTCTTTACAACAACAGCACCTGCATCTTTAGGAATCAAGAACAGAACGTTATTTCCTTCTACAACGACCAAAGGATTCGGGAGGACGTCGTGGAATTTCCGGCTGGAGCAATCATTGTCAGTCGTTGTATAGATATAGGAAAATATGCCATGACGGGTGAGGAGAGCAAAATGTTGACATTGAAATAATTGAAATTTAATTACACTTGAATTAAGCCAAAACCGAAACTTTCAAAAATCTCCTGAAATCAACCGACAGTTAGTTGTCTTTCCATCGGCTGGTATATGCTTTTTATAAAATCGTTATTCGAATTCATCATAACAATTAACTTGAAAATACATTTCAATGTGTTGTTACATTAAAGAATTGACAAATACTGAGGAGAATTACTGTTATGAAGGGTCGAACAGAAGAAGATGCATGGGAGGGGAATGGGACGGAACGAAGGCCGCGTGCTTCGGTCTTAACCAGGAAAACGACTATTCAATGGAGAAACCACCTACCATACTTTTCCGTCATCAGTTAGGTCCTATTGCGCAGTCAAACGATGGTAAGCTCATAGTGTATCCAGGGACTATTCTTCACATGGAGTGTCTGTGGATAAGACGGTTCGGTAACCCTAAATGGACCATCAGTCATGACTACAGGTAGTGATTGAAATTAATTTTACATCTTAATTTTTGACATGTCGATAATTAGAAAATACCCAGAAGGCTGGAGCACAGATCCCGGTCGTGACTCGCAGCTAGAGTACAGATTGTCGATTTTTCACGCTTCCAAAGACGATTCCGGTCTTTTCACATGTGTCACACCTGCCAGATATACTCATTCCGTCGAAATCGAAGTCAAAGGTACAGTAGGTGTTGATAAATATTTTATGTTATTCAAGTCGGAATTTTACAGCGATACATTGCCCTGTAGTACCTCAAAGACGCGGTTTAACCGTCAACACTCAAAGTACTAAAATGAACGCTCGCTTAAAGTTTTCCTGCATCAATGGAAATGCTCTAATTGGAACGTCCGAGATTATCTGTTTACCTTCCGGCAATTGGAGCGCACCCTTTCCGGTGTGCGAAAGTGAGTGGTGACATTTGGTAGGGTTAATCAGCACGTCAAAAAATTGTCTTTCGGCTCATTACAGACAAACTGATCATCAGACAGACTGATCATTCATTATCGCTTCAGCTTGACATTTTAGTTGGATTAGTTAGTGGTGGATCGTTATCAGAAATAATAGTATCGAAATAGAGTGTTCATTTTTTATAATTGCATTACATTGCGTTGTAATTTTTGACGCAATGTGAGCAAAATCATTTACATGTGCTTAACACAGATTTTTGCTTCTGAAAATGGTCCTGGTTGATTTCGTGCATGTATAGGTATCGAGTGTGGCGAGGTCGGGGGTGTGCTGCCTCCCCACCTGCACGTGCTGGTGGTGTCTAGGGAGGTCGGGGGCCGCGCCGTGTTTAGCTGCGAACCCGGATTCGGGCTCAGGGGTCCTCCCGAGACGATGTGTCAGCCTAGCGGAGATTGGGCAACGCCATTTCCGTCCTGCGAAGGTTTGTTCCGCCGCTCAGCAACGTTAATTCATTATTATTTTATTCAACATCATTTAATTGCGTTATTCGATTGGGATGATAAAAGAAATTATATCTGCTTGCCTGCATTAAAATAGAACCTAAACCTCAAGTAATGTGCAACCTGAAATTGTTCATGTGGTTTCAACCGTTACCAATTCTGTAGGATTATTAGCTTGATCGATTGCTGACAAAAATTGATGCTTTCCTCGAAAAACAAAGTATTCATCGTCATAAATAATAAAATATCTAGTTTTTTAAGCCATATACTTACTATTCTGCTGACGTTAGCACGTTTCGGTCCAGAAGAGTTTGATCCTGCCTGACCTGACACAAACGAAACGTCTGTCATACGATAAAGAATCAAGCTATAATCTTCATTTTCTTGGTATATGGTAGGATCATGACCCTTGCTGTCGTCTACGATAAATATGGATGCTGTATGCCCATTTTATTTGCTTTCCTTCATTAGAAGTTCAATGTGACAATCCTGGTTCGCCGGAAAATGGATACATTCAAGGTAACGGCCCCTACAAAGCTGGTGACGTCGTCCAATTTAATTGCAATCCAGATTTTATGATGGAAGGTCAACCGATTGTTGCATGCCAAGACAACTCGAGATGGTCTGGTAAACTACCAAAATGTGGGTGAACTAAAACTTTTTTGATTCTCCTTTAATACATTTATTATAGGTGTGCAAGCTTGTTCATATCCAGGAACCACTATCAGTGGCCGCATGTCATCTGTAAAATTCTACTACAAAATTGGGGAGAATATCACCTTCACCTGTGACGAAGGGTTGGCGCTGAAGGGTGCCGCTATGTTAAAGTGTTTAAAAAATGGGAAATGGTCGAACGCTATACCAACATGCGTCCTCGATAATCCAGAAAAGTGAAAATCTTTTAACATTTTCAAACCCATATATTTTTTACATCGCAAATCGATACGATAGAGGAAGAAATTTTGTAGTAAAGTTGCAAAATGTTCTAAAGCGATTTTGACAGATTAAAATAAATTGCTTACAACTATAATGATAATTATATATATATATATGAAAAGAAAACGATAGACGTGAACAATGTTTTGTACTTGCCCACTGAAATATTCAGTTGCAGGTATAATTCTTACAGTGCTTGTTGTTATTTATAATATTTAGAATTGAGTCGGTTTCAACAAACCATATTATTTATTAAGGCGCGATTAAATAATTTTATTTTTAAGTCCATCGTTTTCACTACTTTTACTTGATGAACTAGTAACACCATATCAACTAAAAACAGTATTAAAATAAAGAAGAAAATGCATAGGTACCCAATAAGAATCGAAGCATATGAAAGAAACTTATCTAAATACATGGTAGGATAATTATACACATAGCTTAATGATTTATCAAAGAATATATAAGCTTATAACAACTGTTTTTTTTCTCTCCCTGTAATTTTCACATTGTAAAGTTCTATGCCCTTATATTCCCATTTTAGATTTTAGAACAAAACAGATCTTTCTCAAGTTTGTAAAACGTTCCAAATATAGTTGCATACATTTTCTAAACGATTTTCTAACTAAGACAATATGAAAGTCCTTAAAGTGTTGTGAGTAAAAAAGCGTATGTTTTCAGGTTTAGATGAAATTTTGCTGAGTTAATTTTCAAACTATAATTATTTTATGTGTTGCGTAATTTAATTACAGTTCTCTACACTCTGCTTGAAATGGAAACTGCTTCGTAAAAGGAGAAAACTGATTGAAGTCTTAAAAAAATATATTACATAAAAGAAATATCACCACTTCACCAAACGGTTAATTAAAAATAGATCGTTCCAGTTTAAATGGGATGATTAAAATCTGCAATGTAAAATGCATTACCCATTTATACCGTTGTTAACCAATAGGTTTGAAAAATTAAAAAGTGTTTTGATCGATATATGCGTGTTGAATCTGAAAGTACCATTTCGGTACTGTTAAACACTATGAAAAGTACGGCGCTGTCGTCTTGAAAATTTTTATTCCTGAAAAGAATGCCATTATTAGTACAATTTTACAGTGAAGAAGGAAAGTAGGTGTAAAATTAAAACAAAATGAACTTTTGAGACATTCAATGTAAGGGTGTCTTTGCCATCTCGGTGCACCGTACACCATATGAAAGATTTGAAAGGAAATTTGGCCGTGTCCAACCACACACTAACGTGTGGCGTATCCTAGAGTTAACCACACGCAAAATAGAGTAACTACTCGAGTTTGTATGCTATATCGAACCCCAGTATAACGTTTCAATCGACATCCGAAGGCCTTTCCCATAAGGGTAAAATAAATATCCGGACTCTGTAAATAAACGATTTCAATGCTTGCCAAATGATAAAAATCAAAATTTTAAACGGTCATATCTTCGTAATTAAGAGTTAAAATCAAAATCCGATTGAGCCGTTTTATTACGCGAATCATACAGATTAGGATGAGATGATAAAACGTCCCTCGAAAATTGCAATATTTTTGTATTTTGTTTCTACCTCAATCGATTAAAATTTTCGAAAATGCTAGATTCGAAACCAATTACTCTAAGCTTATCAAAACAATTTTTTCAAATGTTATTTGTCGCTCTGATTCCATTTTTACATTCGGTTAATCAATAATTGCGATAGGTTTCCTGCAATCGGTAAAAGTTTAAATTTCTACTAATTTCAAAGGCCTTTAACTTCTCGAGTCTGTACAACTTATCAAATGTAAATGGGCAAATTTAATCGACTCTTCGATAGCTTTCGTACGGTAGTAAATTTCTACTCCTAAGTGAGCAAACAAGAAAGTTCGAATTTTCAGTTTTGACGAAAATTTGTGAAAATTTTCATAACCCTTTTTATTTATCTTCACCCCGTTCAACAGGGTGGGCTCGTGCCCACCCTGCCCCCACCCCTGGCGCCGTCGCTGATTTTGTCTCGCTCTACTCGTTTTCGGACTTGGTCTGTCAAATTTCAGCATAGAATCGAAGTTTTTCGAAAAAGTCTGCAAAAATCCAAATTTTTGCAAAATTCAAACCTCGATAGTTACTAGAGTTTTTACGCTATATCGAATCTAAGCATATCACTTTAATCGATTCTCGAAGGGCTTTCCGGCAAGGGTAAAATAATAATCTGGACGCAGTAAATAAGAAATTTAAACGTTTTTCCAATGAAAAAGATTAAAATTTAGAGATTTTGAATTGTCATATCTTCGGAATTAGGCGTCCAAATCCAAATCCGATTGCAGCGTTATGTTGTACGAACCTGACAAATTAGGATGAAATGATAAAACGGCCTTCGAAAATTGCAAATTTTCGAAAAAATTTTTCTATCTCGAAGGGCTTTCCGGCAAAGGTAAAATAGTATTCTTGTTCCTTGACCCCTGCTTGTTCAAGAAAAAGTACCCGCTCGACTTTTTAATTTTTAATTCTTCTTTTTGCCATATCTCGAGAACCAAATTAGATATCAAAAATCTAAGTGGATATTCTTGTTCCTTGACACCTGTTTGTTCAAGAAAAAGTACCCGCTCGATTATTTAATCTTTAAATCTTCTTCTTGCCATATCTAGAGAACCAAAAGAGATATGGAAAATCTGAGTGCATATTCTTGTTCCTTGACCCCTGTTTGTTCAAGAAAAAGTACCCGCTCGACTTTTTAATCTTTAAATCTTCTTCTTGCCATATCTCGAGAACCAAATTAGATATCAAAAATCTAAGTGGATATTCTTGTTCCTTGACACCTGTTTGTTCAAGAAAAAGTACCCGCTCGATTATTTAATCTTTAAATCTTCTTCTTGCCATATCTAGAGAACCAAAAGAGATATGGAAAATCTGAGTGCATATTCTTGTTCCTTGACCCCTGTTTGTTCAAGAAAAAGTACCCGCTCGACTTTTTAATCTTTAAATCTTCTTCTTGCCATATCTCGAGAACCAAATTAGATATCAAAAATCTAAGTGGATATTCTTGTTCCTTGACACCTGTTTGTTCAAGAAAAAGTACCCGCTCGATTATTTAATCTTTAAATCTTCTTCTTGCCATATCTAGAGAACCAAAAGAGATATGGAAAATCTGAGTGCATATTCTTGTTCCTTGACCACTGTTTGTTCAAGAAAAAGTACCCGCTCGACTTTTTAATCTTTAAATCTTCTTCTTGCCATATCTCGAGAACCAAATTAGATATCAAAAATCTAAGTGGATATTCTTGTTCCTTGACACCTGTTTGTTCAAGAAAAAGTACCCGCTCGATTATTTAATCTTTAAATCTTCTTCTTGCCATATCTAGAGAACCAAAAGAGATATGGAAAATCTGAGTGCATATTCTTGTTCCTTGACCACTGTTTGTTCAAGAAAAAGTACCCGCTCGACTTTTTAATCTTAAAATTTTCTTCTTGCCATATCTCGAGAACCAAATTAGATATCAAAAATCTAAGTGGATATTCTTGTTCCTTGACACCTGTTTGTTCAAGAAAAAGTACCCGCTCGATTATTTAATCTTTAAATCTTCTTTTTGCCATATCTAGAGAACCAAAAGAGATATGGAAAATCTGAGTGCATATTCTTGTTCCTTGACCACTGTTTGTTCAAGAAAAAGTACCCGCTCGACTTTTTAATCTTTAAATCTTCTTCTTGCCATATCTCGAGAACCAAATTAGATATCAAAAATCTAAGTGGATATTCTTGTTCCTTGACACCTGTTTGTTCAAGAAAAAGTACCCGCTCGATTATTTAATCTTTAAATCTTCTTCTTGCCATATCTAGAGAACCAAAAGAGATATGGAAAATCTGAGTGCATATTCTTGTTCCTTGACCACTGTTTGTTCAAGAAAAAGTACCCGCTCGACTTTTTAATCTTTAAATCTTCTTCTTGCCATATCTCGAGAACCAAATTAGATATCAAAAATCTAAGTGGATATTCTTGTTCCTTGACACCTGTTTGTTCAAGAAAAAGTACCCGCTCGATTATTTAATCTTTAAATCTTCTTCTTGCCATATCTAGAGAACCAAAAGAGATATGGAAAATCTGAGTGCATATTCTTGTTCCTTGACCCCTGTTTGTTCAAGAAAAAGTACCCGCTCGACTTTTTAATCTTTAAATCTTCTTCTTGCCATATCTCGAGAACCAAATTAGATATCAAAAATCTAAGTGGATATTCTTGTTCCTTGACACCTGTTTGTTCAAGAAAAAGTACCCGCTCGATTATTTAATCTTTAAATCTTCTTCTTGCCATATCTAGAGAACCAAAAGAGATATGGAAAATCTGAGTGCATATTCTTGTTCCTTGACCCCTGTTTGTTCAAGAAAAAGTACCCGCTCGACTTTTTAATCTTTAAATCTTCTTCTTGCCATATCTCGAGAACCAAATTAGATATCAAAAATCTAAGTGGATATTCTTGTTCCTTGACACCTGTTTGTTCAAGAAAAAGTACCCGCTCGATTATTTAATCTTTAAATCTTCTTCTTGCCATATCTAGAGAACCAAAAGAGATATGGAAAATCTGAGTGCATATTCTTGTTCCTTGACCCCTGTTTGTTCAAGAAAAAGTACCCGCTCGACTTTTTAATCTTTAAATCTTCTTCTTGCCATATCTCGAGAACCAAATTAGATATCAAAAATCTAAGTGGATATTCTTGTTCCTTGACACCTGTTTGTTCAAGAAAAAGTACCCGCTCGATTATTTAATCTTTAAATCTTCTTTTTGCCATATCTAGAGAACCAAAAGAGATATGGAAAATCTGAGTGCATATTCTTGTTCCTTGACCCCTGTTTGTTCAAGAAAAAGTACCCGCTCGACTTTTTAATCTTTAAATCTTCTTCTTGCCATATCTCGAGAACCAAATTAGATATCAAAAATCTAAGTGGATATTCTTGTTCCTTGACACCTGTTTGTTCAAGAAAAAGTACCCGCTCGATTATTTAATCTTTAAATCTTCTTCTTGCCATATCTAGAGAACCAAAAGAGATATGGAAAATCTGAGTGCATATTCTTGTTCCTTGACCCCTGCTTGTTCAAGAAAAAGTACCCGCTCGACTTTTTAATTTTTAAATCTTCTTCTTGCCATATCTCGAGAACCAAATTAGATATCAAAAATCTAAGTGGATATTCTTGTTCCTTGACACCTGTTTGTTCAAGAAAAAGTACCCGCTCGACTTTTTAATCTTTAAATCTTCTTCTTGCCATATCTCGAGAACCAAATTAGATATCAAAAATCTAAGTGGATATTCTTGTTCCTTGACACCTGTTTGTTCAAGAAAAAGTACCCGCTCGATTATTTAATCTTTAAATCTTCTTCTTGCCATATCTAGAGAACCAAAAGAGATATGGAAAATCTGAGTGCATATTCTTGTTCCTTGACCCCTGCTTGTTCAAGAAAAAGTACCCGCTCGACTTTTTAATTTTTAATTCTTCTTTTTGCCATATCTCGAGAACCAAATTAGATATCAAAAATCTAAGTGGATATTCTTGTTCCTTGACACCTGTTTGTTCAAGAAAAAGTACCCGCTCGATTATTTAATCTTTAAATCTTCTTCTTGCCATATCTAGAGAACCAAAAGAGATATGGAAAATCTGAGTGCATATTCTTGTTCCTTGACCCCTGTTTGTTCAAGAAAAAGTACCCGCTCGACTTTTTAATCTTTAAATCTTCTTCTTGCCATATCTCGAGAACCAAATTAGATATCAAAAATCTAAGTGGATATTCTTGTTCCTTGACACCTGTTTGTTCAAGAAAAAGTACCCGCTCGATTATTTAATCTTTAAATCTTCTTTTTGCCATATCTAGAGAACCAAAAGAGATATGGAAAATCTGAGTGCATATTCTTGTTCCTTGACCCCTGTTTGTTCAAGAAAAAGTACCCGCTCGACTTTTTAATCTTTAAATCTTCTTCTTGCCATATCTCGAGAACCAAATTAGATATCAAAAATCTAAGTGGATATTCTTGTTCCTTGACACCTGTTTGTTCAAGAAAAAGTACCCGCTCGATTATTTAATCTTTAAATCTTCTTCTTGCCATATCTAGAGAACCAAAAGAGATATGGAAAATCTGAGTGCATATTCTTGTTCCTTGACCCCTGCTTGTTCAAGAAAAAGTACCCGCTCGACTTTTTAATTTTTAATTCTTCTTTTTGCCATATCTCGAGAACCAAATTAGATATCAAAAATCTAAGTGGATATTCTTGTTCCTTGACACCTGTTTGTTCAAGAAAAAGTACCCGCTCGATTATTTAATCTTTAAATCTTCTTCTTGCCATATCTAGAGAACCAAAAGAGATATGGAAAATCTGAGTGCATATTCTTGTTCCTTGACCCCTGTTTGTTCAAGAAAAAGTACCCGCTCGACTTTTTAATCTTTAAATCTTCTTCTTGCCATATCTCGAGAACCAAATTAGATATCAAAAATCTAAGTGGATATTCTTGTTCCTTGACACCTGTTTGTTCAAGAAAAAGTACCCGCTCGATTATTTAATCTTTAAATCTTCTTCTTGCCATATCTAGAGAACCAAAAGAGATATGGAAAATCTGAGTGCATATTCTTGTTCCTTGACCCCTGTTTGTTCAAGAAAAAGTACCCGCTCGACTTTTTAATCTTTAAATCTTCTTCTTGCCATATCTCGAGAACCAAATTAGATATCAAAAATCTAAGTGGATATTCTTGTTCCTTGACACCTGTTTGTTCAAGAAAAAGTACCCGCTCGATTATTTAATCTTTAAATCTTCTTCTTGCCATATCTAGAGAACCAAAAGAGATATGGAAAATCTGAGTGCATATTCTTGTTCCTTGACCACTGTTTGTTCAAGAAAAAGTACCCGCTCGACTTTTTAATCTTTAAATCTTCTTCTTGCCATATCTCGAGAACCAAATTAGATATCAAAAATCTAAGTGGATATTCTTGTTCCTTGACACCTGTTTGTTCAAGAAAAAGTACCCGTTCGATTATTTAATCTTTAAATCTTCTTCTTGCCATATCTAGAGAACCAAAAGAGATATGGAAAATCTGAGTGCATATTCTTGTTCCTTGACCACTGTTTGTTCAAGAAAAAGTACCCGCTCGACTTTTTAATCTTAAAATTTTCTTCTTGCCATATCTCGAGAACCAAATTAGATATCAAAAATCTAAGTGGATATTCTTGTTCCTTGACACCTGTTTGTTCAAGAAAAAGTACCCGCTCGATTATTTAATCTTTAAATCTTCTTTTTGCCATATCTAGAGAACCAAAAGAGATATGGAAAATCTGAGTGCATATTCTTGTTCCTTGACCCCTGTTTGTTCAAGAAAAAGTACCCGCTCGACTTTTTAATCTTTAAATCTTCTTCTTGCCATATCTCGAGAACCAAATTAGATATCAAAAATCTAAGTGGATATTCTTGTTCCTTGACACCTGTTTGTTCAAGAAAAAGTACCCGCTCGATTATTTAATCTTTAAATCTTCTTCTTGCCATATCTAGAGAACCAAAAGAGATATGGAAAATCTGAGTGCATATTCTTGTTCCTTGACCACTGTTTGTTCAAGAAAAAGTACCCGCTCGACTTTTTAATCTTTAAATCTTCTTCTTGCCATATCTCGAGAACCAAATTAGATATCAAAAATCTAAGTGGATATTCTTGTTCCTTGACACCTGTTTGTTCAAGAAAAAGTACCCGCTCGATTATTTAATCTTTAAATCTTCTTCTTGCCATATCTAGAGAACCAAAAGAGATATGGAAAATCTGAGTGCATATTCTTGTTCCTTGACCCCTGTTTGTTCAAGAAAAAGTACCCGCTCGACTTTTTAATCTTTAAATCTTCTTCTTGCCATATCTCGAGAACCAAATTAGATATCAAAAATCTAAGTGGATATTCTTGTTCCTTGACACCTGTTTGTTCAAGAAAAAGTACCCGCTCGATTATTTAATCTTTAAATCTTCTTCTTGCCATATCTAGAGAACCAAAAGAGATATGGAAAATCTGAGTGCATATTCTTGTTCCTTGACCCCTGTTTGTTCAAGAAAAAGTACCCGCTCGACTTTTTAATCTTTAAATCTTCTTCTTGCCATATCTCGAGAACCAAATTAGATATCAAAAATCTAAGTGGATATTCTTGTTCCTTGACACCTGTTTGTTCAAGAAAAAGTACCCGCTCGATTATTTAATCTTTAAATCTTCTTCTTGCCATATCTAGAGAACCAAAAGAGATATGGAAAATCTGAGTGCATATTCTTGTTCCTTGACCCCTGTTTGTTCAAGAAAAAGTACCCGCTCGACTTTTTAATCTTTAAATCTTCTTCTTGCCATATCTCGAGAACCAAATTAGATATCAAAAATCTAAGTGGATATTCTTGTTCCTTGACACCTGTTTGTTCAAGAAAAAGTACCCGCTCGATTATTTAATCTTTAAATCTTCTTTTTGCCATATCTAGAGAACCAAAAGAGATATGGAAAATCTGAGTGCATATTCTTGTTCCTTGACCCCTGTTTGTTCAAGAAAAAGTACCCGCTCGACTTTTTAATCTTTAAATCTTCTTCTTGCCATATCTCGAGAACCAAATTAGATATCAAAAATCTAAGTGGATATTCTTGTTCCTTGACACCTGTTTGTTCAAGAAAAAGTACCCGCTCGATTATTTAATCTTTAAATCTTCTTCTTGCCATATCTAGAGAACCAAAAGAGATATGGAAAATCTGAGTGCATATTCTTGTTCCTTGACCCCTGTTTGTTCAAGAAAAAGTACCCGCTCGACTTTTTAATCTTTAAATCTTCTTCTTGCCATATCTCGAGAACCAAATTAGATATCAAAAATCTAAGTGGATATTCTTGTTCCTTGACACCTGTTTGTTCAAGAAAAAGTACCCGCTCGATTATTTAATCTTTAAATCTTCTTCTTGCCATATCTAGAGAACCAAAAGAGATATGGAAAATCTGAGTGCATATTCTTGTTCCTTGACCACTGTTTGTTCAAGAAAAAGTACCCGCTCGACTTTTTAATCTTTAAATCTTCTTCTTGCCATATCTCGAGAACCAAATTAGATATCAAAAATCTAAGTGGATATTCTTGTTCCTTGACACCTGTTTGTTCAAGAAAAAGTACCCGCTCGATTATTTAATCTTTAAATCTTCTTCTTGCCATATCTAGAGAACCAAAAGAGATATGGAAAATCTGAGTGCATATTCTTGTTCCTTGACCCCTGTTTGTTCAAGAAAAAGTACCCGCTCGACTTTTTAATCTTTAAATCTTCTTCTTGCCATATCTCGAGAACCAAATTAGATATCAAAAATCTAAGTGGATATTCTTGTTCCTTGACACCTGTTTGTTCAAGAAAAAGTACCCGCTCGATTATTTAATCTTTAAATCTTCTTCTTGCCATATCTAGAGAACCAAAAGAGATATGGAAAATCTGAGTGCATATTCTTGTTCCTTGACCCCTGTTTGTTCAAGAAAAAGTACCCGCTCGACTTTTTAATCTTTAAATCTTCTTCTTGCCATATCTCGAGAACCAAATTAGATATCAAAAATCTAAGTGGATATTCTTGTTCCTTGACACCTGTTTGTTCAAGAAAAAGTACCCGCTCGATTATTTAATCTTTAAATCTTCTTCTTGCCATATCTAGAGAACCAAAAGAGATATGGAAAATCTGAGTGCATATTCTTGTTCCTTGACCACTGTTTGTTCAAGAAAAAGTACCCGCTCGACTTTTTAATCTTAAAATTTTCTTCTTGCCATATCTCGAGAACCAAATTAGATATCAAAAATCTAAGCGGATATTCTTGTTCCTTGACACCTGTTTGTTCAAGAAAAAGTACCCGCTCGATTATTTAATCTTTAAATCTTCTTCTTGCCATATCTAGAGAACCAAAAGAGATATCGAAAAACTAACTGCATATTCTTGTTCCTTGACCCCTGTTTATTCAAGAAAAAGTACCCGTTCGACTTTTTAATCTTTAATTCTTCTTCTTGCCATATCTCGAGAACCAAAAGAGATATCGAAAAACTAACTGCATATTCTTGTTCCTTGACCCCTGCTTGTTCAAGAAAAAGTACCCGCTCGACTTTTTAATCTTTAAATCTTCTTCTTGCCATATCTCGAGAACCAAATTAGATATCAAAAATCTAAGTGGATATTCTTGTTCCTTGACACCTGTTTGTTCAAGAAAAAGTACCCGCTCGATTATTTAATCTTTAAATCTTCTTCTTGCCATATCTAGAGAACCAAAAGAGATATGGAAAATCTAAGTGCATATTCTTGTTCCTTGACCCCTGTTTGTTCAAGAAAAAGTACCCGCTCGACTTTTTAATCTTTAAATCTTCTTCTTGCCATATCTCGAGAACCAAATTAGATATCAAAAATCTAAGTGGATATTCTTGTTCCTTGACACCTGTTTGTTCAAGAAAAAGTACCCGCTCGATTATTTAATCTTTAAATCTTCTTCTTGCCATATCTAGAGAACCAAAAGAGATATGGAAAATCTGAGTGCATATTCTTGTTCCTTGACCCCTGTTTGTTCAAGAAAAAGTACCCGCTCGACTTTTTAATCTTTAAATTTTCTTCTTGCCATATCTCGAGAACCAAATTAGATATCAAAAATCTAAGTGGATATTCTTGTTCCTTGACACCTGTTTGTTCAAGAAAAAGTACCCGTTCGATTATTTAATCTTTAAATCTTCTTCTTGCCATATCTAGAGAACCAAAAGAGATATGGAAAATCTGAGTGCATATTCTTGTTCCTTGACCACTGTTTGTTCAAGAAAAAGTACCCGCTCGACTTTTTAATCTTTAAATCTTCTTCTTGCCATATCTCGAGAACCAAATTAGATATCAAAAATCTAAGTGGATATTCTTGTTCCTTGACACCTGTTTGTTCAAGAAAAAGTACCCGCTCGATTATTTAATCTTTAAATCTTCTTTTTGCCATATCTAGAGAACCAAAAGAGATATGGAAAATCTGAGTGCATATTCTTGTTCCTTGACCCCTGTTTGTTCAAGAAAAAGTACCCGCTCGACTTTTTAATCTTTAAATCTTCTTCTTCCCATATCTCGAGAACCAAATTAGATATCAAAAATCTAAGTGGATATTCTTGTTCCTTGACACCTGTTTGTTCAAGAAAAAGTACCCGCTCGATTATTTAATCTTTAAATCTTCTTCTTGCCATATCTAGAGAACCAAAAGAGATATGGAAAATCTGAGTGCATATTCTTGTTCCTTGACCCCTGTTTGTTCAAGAAAAAGTACCCGCTCGACTTTTTAATCTTTAAATCTTCTTCTTGCCATATCTCGAGAACCAAATTAGATATCAAAAATCTAAGTGGATATTCTTGTTCCTTGACACCTGTTTGTTCAAGAAAAAGTACCCGCTCGATTATTTAATCTTTAAATCTTCTTCTTGCCATATCTAGAGAACCAAAAGAGATATGGAAAATCTGAGTGCATATTCTTGTTCCTTGACCACTGTTTGTTCAAGAAAAAGTACCCGCTCGACTTTTTAATCTTAAAATCTTCTTCTTGCCATATCTCGAGAACCAAATTAGATATCAAAAATCTAAGTGGATATTCTTGTTCCTTGACACCTGTTTGTTCAAGAAAAAGTACCCGCTCGATTATTTAATCTTTAAATCTTCTTCTTGCCATATCTAGAGAACCAAAAGAGATATGGAAAATCTGAGTGCATATTCTTGTTCCTTGACCCCTGTTTGTTCAAGAAAAAGTACCCGCTCGACTTTTTAATCTTTAAATCTTCTTCTTGCCATATCTCGAGAACCAAATTAGATATCAAAAATCTAAGTGGATATTCTTGTTCCTTGACACCTGTTTGTTCAAGAAAAAGTACCCGCTCGATTATTTAATCTTTAAATCTTCTTCTTGCCATATCTAGAGAACCAAAAGAGATATCGAAAAACTAACTGCATATTCTTGTTCCTTGACCCCTGTTTATTCAAGAAAAAGTACCCGTTCGACTTTTTAATCTTTAATTCTTCTTCTTGCCATATCTCGAGAACCAAAAGAGATATCGAAAAACTAACTGCATATTCTTGTTCCTTGACCCCTGCTTGTTCAAGAAAAAGTACCCGCTCGACTTTTTAATTTTTAATTCTTCTTTTTGCCATATCTCGAGAATCAAAAGAGATATGAAAAATCCAACTGCATATTCTTGTTTCTTGACCCCTGTTTATTCAAGAAAAAGTACCCGCTCGATTATTTAATCTTTAAATATTCTTCTTACCATATCTAGAGAACCAAAAGAGATATGGAAAATCTGAGTGCATATTCTTGTTCCTTGACCCCTGTTTGTTCAAGAAAAAGTACCCGCTCGACTTTTTAATTTTTAATTCTTCTTTTTGCCATATCTCGAGAACCAAATTAGATATCAAAAATCTAAGTGGATATTCTTGTTCCTTGACACCTGTTTGTTCAAGAAAAAGTACCCGCTCGATTATTTAATCTTTAAATATTCTTCTTACCATATCTAGAGAACCAAAAGAGATATGGAAAATCTGAGTGCATATTCTTGTTCCTTGACCCCTGTTTGTTCAAGAAAAAGTACCCGCTCGACTTTTTAATTTTTAATTCTTCTTTTTGCCATATCTCGAGAACCAAATTAGATATCAAAAATCTAAGTGGATATTCTTGTTCCTTGACACCTGTTTGTTCAAGAAAAAGTACCCGCTCGATTATTTAATCTTTAAATCTTCTTCTTGCCATATCTCGAGAACTAAAAGAGATATGGAGAAACTAACTGCATATTATTCTTCCTTGACCCCTATTTATTCAAAAAAAGTACCCATTCCAATTTCTATTTTTAATTTTTCTACTTTATTTTGGAAATTCTTAATATTTATTTCCAGAATACAGAAATCGCATAAATAGATAGAAAAAATATTGCTAAATCTAATAGTGTAATTATATTTGTCCTAGCCCTCATACTTGTTGACTAATTGTACTTTTTGGGGTTCGAAGCTCCATCATTTAAAAACTACGAGCACCATTTCAAAACTTCACGCACAATTGAGTTCCAAATTTATTTCTGAATGTATGTGCAAAGTTTCATGTAAATAGGTCCTAACAACACATGTAGCAAACTTTAGATAAGATCTCCTCACAGATATTCGAGATTCTTTAAGTGCATCTTAAAAATATAAATCTCACAAAAGTTGAATAGAAAAAAATCGCAAGATCGGAAAGTGTAATTAGATTTTTCCTAAACTTCAAATTTTTCGAGTAATTGATTATTTTCTTTTTAAAATTTTTAGGTCGATAATTCGGAAACTATACGAAACATGTAGGAACTGCCAGCAGAAATGAATTCAAAATTCAATTCTCAATCTGTGTGCCAAATTTCATGAAGATCGGAGGAAAAAAATATTTTTTTCGACATTTCGGCGAAGAAATCGTAAGACTATAACCTTCCATCTTTTTTGAGCAAAAATATTTTTATCTCCAGATTTCAATGAAACTTTGCACACGGGTGGAGAATTGAATTCTGAACATCGGAGAGTAGTCAGTTGCTTTGTAGCTCGTTTACTTTTTGAAATATCGATCTTAAGGTGGTTAATGTCAAAACGGCAATATCTTTTGAACCGAAATAACTAGCATTAATCTATTAACATTTTTAAGATCAGTGATTTTTTTCGATGAAGATTTAAGGTTTTCAGATTTTTCCGAGTAGTATTTAAAATTTCCAAAATTCAATGTTGTCACCCTAAATGTAGGCAACCAATAATACACCATCGTTGACAATTTTTTTATTACAACTTCATAAATAATTCAAAAACCGTAATAGCTAGCGGGAAATGAATAGTGCCAGTGGATTCAGCTTTACCTCCTTGAGGACATATTAAAATTTCAAAGCAAAATCAAAGTAATAATTATTTAAGAAAAGAATCCAATACGATCTTGGCTCTCTCTACCTAACAATGTAAATTAACGCTTTAAAAGGAAATCTTAACACTGCAATAAAGTTGAACGTGATTTTTAAAAAAAAACTATCGGGGTGAGATTTATAAAAGCAAATGTTTTGTAATAAAAAAAGTGTTCTATGGTCACTAATAAAATTTCATTGGAAATAAAAAAATCTAAACATAACACAGCTAGAACTAACAAAATCTAAGGGACTATCCTAACATATAAATAAGCCACAGGCCTTTGTACATGGTTTAATTAACCATCTCAGAAGGACTAATCAGTTAATGGTATGCTCTTAAACAGAAGACAAGTAAACAACATAGTCAAAAGATATTGAATGAATAAGTGATTAACATAAATCATAAAAGCAAGAATTAGTAACTACTTCATCTAAATAAACACTGAGACTGAAATTTTGATTAAACCACAAGGGTAACTATTAAAACTAAGTGAAAACAGAATGTAAGCAAATGAACTGGTTAAAAAAGAAGTCTGAATAGAGTAAACTGCTAGAACCGTTGACAATATGCTTTTTAAAACGAATTTTACCAATTTTGCAAATAGTTGGGCTAATACAAAACCAAATATGGAATTACTTCAACAGACAGCTTAAATGTAATAGCAAAAAAATTGATGGAGAAGAACAAAATTCTTCCTAGAGGAAGCCACATCCTTCTTCTTAACTCCATAATTCAGAAATTCCACTTAATTTCTTGTGTTTCCTGCAAACATTGAATTAGATTTTGCGCATCTACTAATGCAAACGTGTATAACAAACGCCAGACGCATATAAATAATAAATATAAATGTAGTGTAGTACTTCAAGTGTTTCTAGTCTGGAAGGAGATTTGTGGGATGTGGACATTAACTGGAGACTGGAGGACATGATGTGGATGACAAGAATTTAACTCTAAATTCATGATTTTCCATTAAAGTGCTCTGAAAGTGATGATATTAGTAAACTTATTGCGGTAGAACCAAATGTCTTCTTTGAACACGTACAACAGTTGACTTAATGAGTAAATAAACTAATTGAGAAAGATAGAAAAGTGAGGTTATCTGTCAAAGTCTGATCTGTATGTGGTGCTGCCTGTACATCAGGGGGTAAATTGAATTTTGTAAACAATTTCCGAGATTCTTAATGTTTATTCCCAAAGTATAGAAATTGCATAAATCGATAGAAAAAAAATCGCAAAATTTATTACTGCAATTATTTATGTCTTACCCCTCAGACGTCATGATAATTGTATTTTTTGCAGTTCGATGTTCTATCATTGAAAAACTTTCGCCAGTATTTCGGAACAACTTGCAGAATTGAGTTTCAAATTTAATTCTGAATGTATGTGTAAAGTTTCATGTGAATAGGTCCTAACAACACATGTAGCAAACTTTAGATAAGATCTCCTCACAGATATTCGAGATTCTTAAAGTTTATCCTAAAAATATAAATCCCGCAAAAGTTGGATAGAAAAAAATCGCAAGATCGGAAAGTGTAATTAGTTTTTTTCTAAACTTTGAATTTTTCGAGTAATTGATTATTTTCTTTTTAAAATTATTAGGTCGATAATTCGGAAACTGTACGAAACATGTAGGAACTGCCAGTAGAAATGAATTTAAAATTTAATTCTCAATCTGTGTGCCAAATTTCATGAAGATCGGAAGAAAAAAATATTTTTTTCAACTTTTCGGCGAAGAAATCGTAAGACTATAACCTTCCATCTTTTTTGAGCAAAAATATTTTTATCTCCAGATTTTGATGAAACTTTGCACACGGGTGTAGAATTGAATTCTGAACATCGGAGAGCAGTCAGTTGCTTTGTAGCTCGTTTACTTTTTGAAATATCGATCTTAAGGTGGTTAATGTCAAAACGGCAATATCTTTTGAACCGAAATAACTAGCATTAATCTATTAACATTTTTAAGATCATTGATTTTTTTCGATGACGATTTGAGGTTTTCAGGTTTTTCCGAGTAGTATTTAAAATTTCCAAAATTCAATGTTGTCACCCTAAATGTAGGCAACCAATAATACACCATCGTTGACAATTTTTTTATTAGAACTTCATAAATAATTCAAAAACCGTAATAGCTAGCGGGAAATGAATAGTGCCAGTGGATTCAGCTTTACCTCCTTGAGGACATATTAAAATTTCAAAGCAAAATCAAAGTAATAATTATTTAAGAAAAAGAAACCAATACGATCTTGGCTCTCTCTACCTAACAATGTAAATTAACGCTTTAAAAGCAAATCTTAACACTGCAATAAAGTTGAACGTGATTTTCTAAAAAAAAACTATCGGGGTGAGATTTATAAAAGCAAATGTTTTGTAATAAAAAAAGTGTTTTATGGTCACTAATAAAATTTCATTGGAAATAAAAAAATCTAAACATAACACAGCTAGAACTAACAAAATCTAAGGGACTATCCTAACATATAAATAAGCCACAGGGCCTTGTACATGGTTTAATTAACCATCTCAGAAGGACTAATCAGTTAATGGTATGCTCTTAAACAGAAGACAAGTAAACAACATAGTCAAAAGATATTGAATTGAATAAGTGATTAACATAAATCATAAAAGCAAGAATTAGTAACTACTTCATCTAAATAAACACTGAGACTGAAATTTTGATTAAACCACAAGGGTAACTATTAAAACTAAGTGAAAACAGAATGTAAGCAAATGAACTGGTTAAAAAAGAAGTCTGAATAGAGTAAACTGCTAGAACCGTTGACAATATGCTTTTTAAAACGAATTTTACCAATTTTGCAAATAGTTGGGCTAATACAAATCCAAATATGGAATTACTTCAACAGACAGCTTAAATGTAATAGCAAAAAAATTGATGGAGAAGAACAAAATTCTTCCTAGAGGAAGCCACATCCTTCTTCTTAACTCCATAATTCAGAAATTCCACTTAATTTCTTGTGTTTCCTGCAAACATTGAATTAGATTTTGCGCATCTACTAATGCAAACGTGTATAACAAACGCCAAACGCATATAAATAATAAATGTAGTGTAGTACTTCAAGTGTTTCTAGTCTGAAAGGAGATTTGTGGGATGTGGACATCAACTGGAGACTGGAGGACATGATGTGGATGACAAGAATTTAACTCTAAATTCATGATTTTCCATTAAAGTGCTCTGAAAGTATGATATTAGTAAACTTATTGCGGTAGAACCGAATGTCTTATTTGAACATATGTAACTGTTAAATTAATGAGTAATTTTGAATTTTGAATCAAGAAGAATTTCCCATCTAAACTGTAGTTAGCCATTTTCCTAGAAATACCACGAGTTTGAGAAACAAATCATTGTTTTGATGGATATATTCATGTTGCATCCAAATATAAACTTTGTCTGGAGTATCTCAATAGCCGAAATTGAACGGAAAAATTATGAGGTCTTCATTTTAAAAGATGTAGTTACCATTGCAAGACTATTAAACACTAAAAAGTTCAATAAAAGGATTTTAATTCCTAAAGAAACGCAAACATCATTAAAATTGCAGAGTCTGGAGGCAAAGTAGCTTACCGCGAAATCAAAAAGAATTACAATTTTTGAGACATTCAGTTTAACGGTGTCGTTATCATCTCGGTGCTTTACACCCTACGAAAGATCCGAAAACAAATTTTAATTTCACTTTCAGAAGTGAGGTTAACAGACTGACTGTCAAATCTCAAACTTCAAATTTTAGTTCTAGCAAACTGGCGCGGTTTTCGCGCCAATCTCAAATCTTCGACAATTTACCGAAGGAGATATCCAAGAACTAACTGCATATTCTTATTCCTTGACCCCTGTTTATTCAAGAAAAAGTACCCGCTCGACTTTTTAATCTTTAATTCTTCTTCTTGTCATATCTCGAGAACCAAAAGACATATCGAAAAACTAACTGCATATTCCTGTTCCTTGACCCCTGTTTATTCAAGAAAAAGTACCCGCTCGACTTTTTAATCTTTAATTCTTCTTTTTGCCATATCTCGAGAACCAAAAGAGATATCGAAAAACTAACTGCATATTCTTATTCTTTGACCCCTGTTTATTCAAGAAAAAGTACTTGCTCGACTTTTTAATCTTTAATTCTTCTTCTTGCCATATCTCGAGAACCAAAAGACATATCGAAAGACTAACTGCATATTCTTGTTCCTAGACCCCTCTTTCTTCAAGAAAAAGTACCCGCTCGACTTTTTAATCTTTAATTCTTCTTCTTGCCATATCTCGAAAACCAAAAGAGATAACAAAAAACTAACAGCATATTCATGTTCCTTGACCCCTGTTTATTCAGGAAAAAGTACCCGCTCGACTTTTTAATCTTTAATTCTTCTTCTTGCCATATCTCGAAAACCAAAAGAGATAACAAAAAACTAACAGCATATTCTTGTTCCTTGACCCCTGTTTATTCAGGAAAAAGTACCCGCTCGACTATTTAATCTTTAATTCTTCTTCTTGCCATATCTCGAGAACCAAAGGACATATCGAAAAACTAACTGCATATTCCTGTTCCTTGACCCCTGTTTATTCAAGAAAAAGTACCCGCTCGACTTTTTAATCTTTAATTCTTCTTTTTGCCATATCTCGAAAACCAAAAGAGATATCAAAAAACTAACTGCATATTCTTGTTCCTTGACCCCTGTTTATTCAGGAAAAAGTACCCGCTCGACTATTTAATCTTTAATTCTTCTTCTTGCCATATCTCGAGAACCAAAAGAGATATCAAAAAACTAACAGCATATTCTTGTTCCTTGACCCCTGTTTATTCAGGAAAAAGTACCCGCTCGACTATTTAATCTTTAATTCTTCTTCTTGCCATATCTCGAGAACCAAAAGAGATATCAAAAAACTAACAGCATATTCTTGTTCCTTGACCCCTGTTTATTCAGGAAAAAGTACCCGCTCGACTATTTAATCTTTAATTCTTCTTCTTGCCATATCTCGAGAACCAAAAGAGATATCAAAAAACTAACAGCATATTCTTGTTCCTTGACCCCTGTTTATTCAAGAAAAAGTACCAGCTCGACATTTTAATCTTTAATTCTTCCTCTTGCTATATCTCGAGAACCAAAAGACATATCGAAAAACTAACTGCATATTCTTATTCTTTGACCCCTGTTTTTTCAAGAAAAAGTACCCGCTTGACTTTTTAATCTTTAATTCTTCTTCTTGCCATATCTCGAGAACCAAAAGAGATATCAAAAAACTAACAGCATATTCTTGTTCCTTGACCCCTGTTTATTCAAGAAAAAGTACCCGCTCGACTATTTAATCTTTAATTCTTCTTCTTGCCATATCTCGAGAACCAAAAGAGATATCAAAAAACTAACAGCATATTCTTGTTCCTTGACCCCTGTTTATTCAAGAAAAAGTACCCGCTCGACTATTTAATCTTTAATTCTTCTTCTTGCCATATCTCGAGAACCAAAAGAGATATCAAAAAACTAACAGCATATTCTTGTTCCTTGACCCCTGTTTATTCAAGAAAAAGTACCAGCTCGACATTTTAATCTTTAATTCTTCCTCTTGCTATATCTCGAGAACCAAAAGACATATCGAAAAACTAACTGCATATTCTTATTCTTTGACCCCTGTTTTTTCAAGAAAAAGTACCCGCTTGACTTTTTAATCTTTAATTCTTCTTCTTGCCATATCTCGAGAACCAAAAGAGATATCAAAAAACTAACAGCATATTCTTGTTCCTTGACCCCTGTTTATTCAAGAAAAAGTACCCGCTCGACTATTTAATCTTTAATTCTTCTTCTTGCCATATCTCGAGAACCAAAAGAGATATCAAAAAACTAACAGCATATTCTTGTTCCTTGACCCCTGTTTATTCAAGAAAAAGTACCCGCTCGACTATTTAATCTTTAATTCTTCTTCTTGCCATATCTCGAGAACCAAAAGAGATATCAAAAAACTAACAGCATATTCTTGTTCCTTGACCCCTGTTTATTCAAGAAAAAGTACCAGCTCGACATTTTAATCTTTAATTCTTCCTCTTGCTATATCTCGAGAACCAAAAGACATATCGAAAAACTAACTGCATATTCTTATTCTTTGACCCCTGTTTTTTCAAGAAAAAGTACCCGCTTGACTTTTTAATCTTTAATTCTTCTTCTTGCCATATCTCGAGAACCAAAAGAGATATCAAAAAACTAACAGCATATTCTTGTTCCTTGACCCCTGTTTATTCAAGAAAAAGTACCAGCTCGACATTTTAATCTTTAATTCTTCCTCTTGCTATATCTCGAGAACCAAAAGACATTTCGAAAAACTTACTGCATATTCTTGTTCCTTGACCCCTGTTTATTCAAGAGAAAGTACCCGCTCCACTTTTTAATCTTTAATTCTTCTTCTTGCCATATCTCGAGAACCAAAAGAGAAATCGAAAAACTAACTGCATATTCTTGTTCCTTGACCCCTCTTTATTCAAGAAAAAGTACCCGCTCGACTCTTTAATCTTTAATTCTTCTTCTTGCCATATCTGGATAACGAAAAGACATATCAAAAAACTAACTGCATATTCTTGTTCCTTGACCCCTGTTTATTCAAGGGAAAGTACCCGCTCGACTTTTTAATCTTTAATTCTTCCTCTTGCCATATCTCGAGAACCAAAAGAGAAATCGAAAAACTAACTGCATATGCTTGTTTCTTGACCCCTCTTTTTTCAAGAAAAAGTACCCGCTCGACTTTTTAATCTTTTATTCTTCTTCTTGCCATATCTCGAGAATCAAATGACATATCGAAAAACTAACTGCATATTCTTGTTCCTTGACCCCTCTTTCTTCAAGAAAAAGTATCCGCTCGACTTTTTAATCTTTAATTCCTCTTCTTGCCATATCTCGAGAACCAAAAGACATATCGAAAAACTAACTGCATATTCTTGTTCCTTGACCCCTCTTTTTTCAAGAAAAAGTATCCGCTCGACTTTTTAATCTTTAATTCCTCTTCTTGCCATATCTCGAGAACCAAAAGACATATCGAAAAACTAACTGCATATTCTTGTTCCTTGACCCCTCTTTCTTCAAGAAAAAGTATCCGCTCGACTTTTTAATTTTTAATTCTTCTTCTTGCCATATCTCAAGAACCAAAAGACATTTCGAAAAACTAACTGCATATTCTTGTTCCTTAGGCCCTCTTTTTTCATGAAAAAGTACCCGCTCGACTTTTTAATCTTTAATTCTTCTTCTTGCCATATCTCGAGAACTAAAAGAGATATGGAAAAACTAACTGCATATTCTTGTTCCTTGACCCCTGTTTATTCAAGAAAAAGTACCCGCTCGACTTTTTAATCTTTAATTCTTCTTCTTGCCATATCTCGAGAACTAAAAGAGATATGGAAAAACTAACTGCATATTCTTCTTCCTTGACCCCTATTTATTCAAAAAAAGTACCCATTCCAATTTCTATTTTTAATTTTTCTACTTTATTTTGTAAATTCTTAATATTTATTTCCAGAATACAGAAATTGCATAAATAGATAGAAAAAATACTGCTAAATCTAATAGTGTAATTATATTTGTCCTAACCCTCATACTTGTTGACTAATTGTACTTTTTGTGGTTCGAAGCTCCATCATTTAAAAACTACCAGCACCATTTCAAATCTTCACGCACAATTGAGTGCCAAATTTATTTCTGAATGTATGTGCAAAGTTTCATGTGAATAGGTCCTAACAACACATGTAGCAAACTTTAGATAAGATCTCCTCACAGATATTCGAGATTCTTTAAGTGCATCTTAAAAATATAAATCCCGCAAAATTCGAATTGAAAAAAATTGCAAGATCGGAAAGTTCAATTAGATTTTTCCTAAACTTCAAATTTTTCGAGTAATTGATTATTTTCTCTTTAAAATTTTTAGGTCGATAATTCGGAAACTATACGAAACATGTAGGAACTGCCAGCAGAAATGAATTCAAAATTCAATTCTCAATCTGTGTGCCAAATTTCATGAAGATCGGAGGAAAAAAATATTTTTTTCGACATTTCGGCGAAGAAATCGTAAGACTATGAACCTTCCATCTTTTTTGAGCAAAAATATTTTTATCTCCAGATTTCAATGAAACTTTGCACACGGGTGGAGAATTGAATTCTGAACATCGGAGTGTAGTCAGTTGCTTTGTAGCTCGTTTACTTTTTGAAATATCGATCTTAAGGTGGTTAATGTCAAAACGGCAATATCTTTTGAACCGAAATAACTAGCATTGATCTATTAACATTATTAAGATTAGTGATTTTTTTCGATGAAGAATTGAGGTTTTCAGATTTTTCCGAGTAGTATTTAAAATTTCCAAAATTCAATGTTGTCACCCTAAATGTAGGCAACCAATAATACACCATCGTTGACAATTTTTTTATTACAACTTTATAAATAATTCAAAAACCGTAATAGCTAGCGGGAAATGAATAGTGCCAGTGGATTCAGCTTTACCTCCTTGAGGACATATTAAAATTTCAAAGCAAAATCAAAGTAATAATTATTTAAGAAAAAGAAACCAATACGATCTTGGCTCTTTCTACCTCACAATTTAAATTAACGCTTTAAAAACAAATCTTAACACTGCAATAAAGTTGAACGTGATTTTCGAAAAAGAACTATCAGGGTGAGATTTATAAAAGCAGATGTATTGTAATAAAAAAAGTGTTCCATTATCAGAAATAGAATTTCATTGGAAATCAAAAAATCTAAACATAACACAGCTAGAACTAACAAAATCTAAGGGACTATCCTAAAATATAAATAAGCCACAGGCCTTTGAACATGGTTTAATTAACCATCTCAGAAGGACTAATCAGTTATAGGTATGCTCTTAAACAGAAAAAAGATATTGAATTGAATAAGTGATTAACATAAATCATAAAAGCAAGAATTAGTAACTACTTCATCTAAATAACCACTGGGACTGAAATTGATTGATTGATTAAACCACAAAGGTAACTATTAAAACTAAGTGAAAACAGAATGTAAGCAAATGAACTGGTTAAAAAAGAAGTCTGAATAGAGTAGACTGCTAGAACTGTTAACAATGCGTCTTTTAAAACGAATTTTACCAATCTTGCAAATAGTTTGGCTAATACAAAACCAAACATGAGATTACTTCAACAGACAGCTTAAATGTAATAGCAAAAAAATTGATGGAGAAGAACAAAATTCTTCTTTGAAGAAGCCACATCTTTCTTCTTAACTACAGAACTCAGAAATCCCACCAAATCTCTTGTGTTTCCTGCAAAAATTGAATTAGATTTTGCGCAGCTATGAATGCAAACGTGTATAACAAACGCCAGACGCATATAAATAATAAATGTAGTGTAGTACTTCAAGTGTTTCTAGTCTGGAAGGAGATTTGTGGGATGTGGACATCAACTGGAGACTGGATGACAAGAATTTAACTCTCAATTCATGATTTTCCATTAAAGTGCTCTGAAAGTGATGATATTAGTAAACTTATTGCGATAGAACCAAATGTCTTCTTTGAACACGTACAACAGTTGACTTAATGAGTAAATAAACTAATTGAGAAAGATAGAAAAGTGAGGTTATCTGTCAAAGTCTGATCTGTATGTGGTGCTGCCTGTACATCAGGGGGTAAATTGAATTTTGTAAACAATTTCCGAAATTCTTAATGTTTATTCCCAAAGTATAGAAATTGCATAAATCGATAGAAAAAAAATCGCAAAATTTATTACTGCAATTATTTATGTCTTACCCCTCAGACGTCATGAATAATTGTATCTTTTGCAATTCGATGTTCTATCATTGAAAAACTTTCGCCAGAATTTCGGAACAACTTGCAGAATTGAGTTTCAAATTTAATTCTGAATGTATGTGCAAAGTTTCATGTGAATAGGTCCTAACAACACATGTAGCAAACTTTAGACAAGATCTCCTCACAGATATTCGAGATTCTTTAAGTGCATCTTAAAAATATAAATCCCACAAAAGTTGAATAGAAAAAAATCGCAAGATCGGAAAGTGTAATTAGATTTTTCCTAAACTTCGAATTTTTCGAGTAATTGATTATTTTCTTTTTAAAATTTTTAGGTCGATAATTCGGAAACTATACGAAACATGTAGGAACTGCCAGCAGAAATGAATTCAAAATTCAATTCTCAATCTGTGTGCCAAATTTCATGAAGATCGGAGGAAAAAAATATTTTTTTCGACATTTCGGCGAAGAAATCGTAAGACTATAAACCTTCCATCTTTTTTGAGCAAAAATATTTTTATCTCCAGATTTCAATGAAACTTTGCACACGGGTGGAGAATTGAATTCTGAACATCGGAGAGTAGTCAGTTGCTTTGTAGCTCGTTTACTTTTTGAAATATCGATCTTAAGGTGGTTAATGTCAAAACGGCAATGTCTTTTGAACCGAAATAACTAGCATTAATCTATTAACATTATTAAGATTAGTGATTTTTTTCCACGAAGAATTGAGGTTTTCAAAATTTTCCGAGTAGTATTTAAAATTTCCAAAATTCAATGTTGTCACCCTAAATGTAGGCAACCAATAATACACCATCGTTGACAATCTTTTTATTAGAACTTCATAAATAATTCAAAAACCGTAATAGCTAGCGGGAAATGAATAGTGCCAGTGGATTCAGATTTACCTCCTTGAGGACATATTAAAATTTCAAAGCAAAATCAAAGTAATAATTATTTAAGAAAAAGAAACCAATACGATCTTGCCTCTCTACCTAACAATGTAAATTAACGCTTTAAAAGCAAATCTTAACACTGCAATAAAGTTGAACGTGATTTTCTAAAAAAAACTATCGGGGTGAGATTTATAAAAGCAAATGTTTTGTAATAAAAAGTGTTCTATGGTCACAAATAAAATTTCATTGGAAATGAAAAAATCTAAACATAACACAGCTAGAACTAACAAAATCTAAGGGACTATCTTAACATATAAATAAGCCACAGGCCTTTGTACATGGTTTAATTAACCATCTCAGAAGGACTAATCAGTTAATGGTATGCTCTTAAACAGAAGACAAGTAAACAACATAGTTAAAAGATATTGAATTGAATAAGTGATTAACATAAATCATAAAAGCAAGAATTAGTAACTACTTCATCTAAATAACCACTGGGACTGAAATTTTGATTAAACCACAAGGGTAACTATTAAAACTAAGTGAAAACAGATTGTAAGCAAATGAACTGGTTAAAAAAGAAGTCTGAATAGAGTAGACTGCTAGAACCGTAGACAGTACGCCTTTTAAAACGAATTTTACCAATCTTGCAAATAGTTTGGCTAATACAAAACCAAATATGGAATTACTTCAACAGACAGCTTAAATGTAATAGCAAAAAAATTGATGGAGAAGAACAAAATTCTTCCTAGAGGAAGCCACATCTTTCTTCTTAACTCCATAACTCAGAAATTCCACCTAATCTCTTGTGTTTCCTGCAAACATTGAATTAGATTTTGCGCATCTACTAATGCAAACGTGTATAACAAACGCCAAACGCATATAAATAATAAATGTAGTGTAGTACTTCAAGTGTTTCTAGTCTGAAAGGAGATTTGTGGGATGTGGACATCAACTGGAGACTGGAGGACATGATGTGGATGACAAGAATTTAACTCTAAATTCATGATTTTCCATTAAAGTGCTCTGAAAGTATGATATTAGTAAACTTATTGCGGTAGAACCGAATGTCTTATTTGAACACATGTAACTGTTAAATTAATGAGTAATTTTGAATTTTGAATCAAGAAGAATTTCCCATCTAAACTGTTGTTAGCCATTTTCCTAGAAACACCACGAGTTCGAGAAACGAATAATTGTTTTGATGGATATATTCATGTTGCATCCAAATATAAACTTTGTCTGGAGTATCTCAATAGCCGAAATTGAAAGGAGAAATTATGAGGTCTTCATTTTAAAAGATGTAGTTACCATTGCAAGACTATTAAACACTAAAAAGTTCAATAGAAGGATTTTAATTCCTAAAGAAACGCAAACATCATTAAAATTGCAGAGTCTGGAGGCAAAGTAGCTTACCGCGAAATCAAAAAGAATTACAACTTTTGAGACATTCAGCTTAACGGTGTCGTTACCATCTCGGTGCTTTACACCCTACGAAAGATCCGAAAACAAATTTTAATTATACGTTCAGAAGTGAGGTTAAGAGTTTGACTGTTGTTAAATGTCAAACTTCAAATTTTAGTTTGAGCAAATTGGCGCGGTTGTCGCGGCAATTTCAAATGTACTGCAGCCCGGTAATGATCATAAGATAATAATCATAATTAAGCAATAATTAAAACGTTAAAATCAGTACATGATTTGAAGAAATCAAAATTTATAGGTTGGCATTACTGTAATTGTTACGAAAACCGAACATATAATAGACTTGAAAATTGTGTAAGTTACTGTACAAAAAAACTTTAGTCCCATGTTTGGGTGTTTTTGTATTACAAGTGTCGATCAGTGGTTACGGTAGTTCTCTTCTATTTCAACACACTCTCATTGAACTAATACTGAAAAATAAAGTAAGTAATTGATTTTCTTGTAATTTTAAGTTAATGTTCGAGCCCCGTGATTATAAATTTTTTACAAGAAGGAGCCTCAATTCGATGGCTTTTTAGTGTTAATGCATGCAGGAACGACATCAAATTAACCACTTTTTTTCAACGTAACCAGAACTAATTAGCATTCCCGGAAAAACAAAATACCTTTAAGTTGGTTAATTTAGGTTCGATAATTTTGTAAGGCGATTCTTCGGTATACTTATGTAAAAAATTCTTATCATATAATCAAAGAGTTTTTTGACTGTTGCTGTTCTCTTTTTCTGTCGGTTGACTCAACTTTGCTACCGGAAAGTGCTCTCTTTAAAATCCCGCTGGCGCTCATTTAGTTTTATAAAATATTAGCAGGGAGACTGTGTGCCGGGTTAAAAAAAAAACTCATGAGTATTTTATTGTCAGCTTTTTTTTAAATGTTTAATCTTAATAATCTTAAATCTACGACTGGACCTGGACACTGCAAATAATCCAACAGGAGGCCGTGATATTGAAAATGTCGATAAGCTTGGTTCCTTTACATCGGTTCCTTAATTTTCACCGAGTTTATTAGCTTTGCTTCAACATATGCACCCCAGAATCAAGTGGGTTAGTCTCAGATTAATCACCGTCTCGAACTCTGCTTAAAATTACTTCTTTCGCACCGTGTTTAGCTTATCAGTTCACCAACCTGTCAGCTAAACGGGTAGCTTGTAAACTCACAGTTGGATGAAAAACAATAAATATTAATATTTTACGTAATTGCCGGTGTTTTGTTAACATTTTTTCTTTATATTTCTGAAAATGTCTAACACTAGACGCGATCTAACTACAGGAATTGTAAGTTAATTAGGGTTTTCCTACAGAAAACTTTAATCATCCCTGCTAAAGTGACAAAACCTTTGTAATCTTATAAAGCTTTTATGGATCCAAATCTTGACTGTCAGAGATGCTCTTGATAAACTGCACTCTCAATGATATTCTAAATGGATTTCAGTTTCCAAACCGAAAGATTGGTCGTCCCCGTAATTTTGTGGTTGAAATTCTCTGAATTTCTAATAATTGGAATTTTGCCAAGTAAGTAATGATTCGATTTATGTTAATCCAAAATAACAAATTAAATAAACTTTTCAGAATTTCAAAGCACCCTGTAATGAAATTTAATATCTACCAGCTTCTAAAGACGTCTATCAGAAGGTATGTTTAATACAATTTTTTTTGTATCAAGAAAAAAAAACCACTTTATTTGTTATACTTGTTTGATTAAACAAAGTCATTAATTAGTCTTGCAAATCTCATTTGCCACCACATATCTAATTCAATTAGTGTTTTCCAGGATGGAATTCGTAAGTGTAGTTACTGTGTGCAGTGAAGTGGTAAAGATTCAGTGTGGTGCTTTGTTTCTGATGGCTGACGAGACAGCTTCAGGAATTGCTATCAAGGGTGAGAATTTGCGGTTCGACAATTCAATAACCGAGCGATAATAGATTTTGTTTACTTGTTGCAGAATTCTTCTAACATCAATAATAAAATTTCTGCTTTTTCTAATTTCAGTAAGTCCCAACTACAATGGCGAAGGAGAAGGAAGGATGGATGGTGAGTCCAGCTGTCTTTGATTTTCCAGTCGATGGAAGATCTGGTGAGTCCATTTTAGTATACACTCGTAAATAGTAGCGTTCGCGTATTGATAAAAAAATGGTTACTATCGTTATAAACTTTAAATTGTTAATTGAAAATGATCGTCTCAACATACGATCGCTTCGTATGATTAAACCTGTCGATGCTGAAATTCGCAGGTTGTCTTCTGAGGAACCATAGAAAACTTTTATTTACATTTTTTGTTTAGGTTTTCGGGAACGGTTATTAGACATTAAAATAGAATCATATAATTTTGTGTTAGATTGGCCTAACAAAAGTTTCCAAAGTTATCTACCTAAATGGTTGAAATATTTTAGAAATATCAAGATAGAAATAAGCGGTTCTGCCACAACGAAAGTAGCAATTTCTAATGTAACTTGCTTCGTAGACCTCGTTTTTCATATGATATGTTCATTTAAATAATAGGTCTCGTGCGAACTGCTGAAATACCAAAAACACATATAATTTTAAAAGTTTCAACCCACAAAAATCTTACGATTTTCAAGATATTTCGAATATAGAAATATCGTATAATTTCTTCCATACATAAATCGATTAAAATTTTCAAAAATAATAAATTTGAAACCAATCGCTCTAAGCCAATCAAAATAAATTATTCTAATGTAATTTGTCGCTCCGCTTCTATTTCTAAACTCGCTTAATCAATCATCAGGATAGGTTTCCTTTAATTGAAAAAAAGTTCAAAATTTTTTGCAAATTTCAAAGGGCCATAACTTCTTGAGTATGTCAAACTTATCAAATGTAAATTAACAAATTTAATCGAATTTTTGGTAGCCTTCCTACGGTAGTAAAGTTCTAGTCCTAAGTGTGCAAACAAGAAAGTTCGAATTTTCAATTTTGACGAAAATTTGTGAAAATTCTCATAACCCTTTTCATTTATCTATTGCTCACACGAATATTAATCGTTTTAGGTCGTCAAACAGACCATTTTCTGATGTATTTTGTTTTGCTCCTCACGTTTTCGGACTTGGTCTGTCAAATTTCGGCATAGTATAAAAGTTTTTCGAAGAAGTTTACAAAAATCCAGATTTTTGCAAAATTCAAACCTCGATAGATATTCGAGTTTTTAGGCTATATTGAATCCAAGTATATCATTTGAATCGATTTTCGAAGGGCTTTCAGGCAAGGGTAGAATAATAATCCGGACGCAGTAAATAAGAAACTTAAACAATTTTCCAATGGAAAAAATTAAAATTTAGAGATTTTGAGTGGTCATATCTTCGGAACTAAGCGTCCAAATCAAAATCCGATTGCACCGTTAAGTTATACGAATCTGACAGATTAGGATGAAATGATAAAACGCCCTTCGAAAATGGCAAATTTTCGAAATTTTTTTTCTATCTCAATCGATTAAAATTTTCAAAAATGCTAAAATCGAAACCAATCGCTATGAGTCAATCAAAGTAATTTTTTCTAATGTAATTTGTCGCCCTGATTCTATTTTTACACTCGGTTAGTTAATAATTGCGATAGATTTCTTGCAATTTGAAAAAGTTTGCAAAAATTTAAATTTTTACAAATTTCAAAGGCCCATAACTTCTCGAGTTTGTACAACTTATCAAATCTAAATTGGCTAGGTTAATCGACTTTTCAATAGCTTTCGTACGGTAGTAAAATTCTAGTCCTAAGTGTGCAAACAAGAAAGTTCGAATTTTCAATTTTGACGAAAATTTGTGAAAATTTTTATAACCCTTTTCATTTATCTATTGCTCACATGAATATTAATCGTTTTAGGTCGTCAAACAGACCATTTTCTGATGTATTTTGTTTTGCTCTTCACGTTTTCGGACTTGGTCTGTCAAATTTCGGCATAGTATGAAAGTTTTTCGAAAAAGTTTACAAAAATCCAGATTTTTGCAAAATTCAAACCTCGATAGATATTCGAGTTTTTAGGCTATATTGAATCCAAGTATATCATTTTAATCGATTTTCGAAGAGCTTTCAGGCAAGGGTAGAATAATCATCCGGACGCAGTAAATAAGAAACTTAAACGTTTTTCTAATGGAAAAAATTAAAATTTAGAGATTTTGAGTGGTCATATCTTCGGAACTAAGCGTCCAAATCAAAATCCGATTGCACCGTTAAGTTATACGAATCTGACAGATTAGGATGAAATGATAAAACGCCCTTCGAAAATGGCAAATTTTCGAAATTTTTTTTCTATCTCAATCGATTAAAATTTTCAAAAATGCTAAAATCGAAACCAATCGCTATGAATCAATCGAAGTAATTTTTTTTATGTAATTTGTCGCCCTGATTCTATTTTTACACTCGGTTAGTCAATAATTGCGATAGATTTCTTGCAATTGGAAAGAATTTGCAAAAACTTAAATTTTTACAAATTTCAAAGGCCCATAACTTCTCGAGTTTGTACAACTTATCAAATCTAAATTGGCTAGGTTAATCGACTTTTCAATAGCTTTCGTACGGTAGTAAAATTCTAGTCCTAAGTGTGCAAACAAGAAAGTTCGAATTTTCAATTTTGACGAAAATTTGTGAAAATTTTTATAACCCTTTTCATTTATCTATTGCTCACATGAATATTAATCGTTTTAGGTCGTCAAACACACCATTCTCTGATGTATTTTGTTTTGCTCTTCACGTTTTCGGACTTGGTCTGTCAAATTTCGGCATAGTATAAAAGTTTTTCGAAGAAGTTTACAAAAATCCAGATTTTTGCAAAATTCAAACCTCGATAGATATTCGAGTTTTTAGGCTATATTGAATCCAAGTATATCATTTTAATCGATTTTTGAAGGGCTTTCAGGCAAGGGTAGAATAATAATCGGGACGCAGTAAATAAGAAACTTAAACAATTTTCCAATGGAAAAAATTAAAATTTAGAGATTTTGAGTGGTCATATCTTCGGAACTAAGCGTCCAAATCAAAATTCGATTGCACCGTTATGTTCTACGAATCTGACAGATTAGGATGAAGTGATAAAACGCCCTTCGAAAATGGCAAATTTTCGAAATTTTTTTTCTATCTCAATCGATTAAAATTTTCAAAAATGCTAAAATCGAAACCAATCGCTATGAGTCAATCAAAGTAATTTTTTCTAATGTAATTTGTCGTCCTGATTCTATTTTTACACTCGGTTAATCAATTATTGCGATAGATTTCTTGCAATTGGAAAAAGTTTGCAAAAATTTAAATTTTTACAAATTTCAAAGGCCCATAACTTCTCGAGTTTGTACAACTTATCAAATCTAAATTGGCTAGGTTAATCGACTTTTCAATAGCTTTCGTACGGTAGTAAAATTCTAGTCCTAAGTGTGCAAACAAGAAAGTTCGAATTTTCAATTTTGACGAAAATTTGTGAAAATTTTTATAACCCTTTTCATTTATCTATTGCTCACATGAATATTAATCGTTTTAGGTCGTCAAACAGACCATTTTCTGATGTATTTTGTTTTGCTCTTCACGTTTTCGGACTTGGTCTGTCAAATTTCGGCATAGCATGAAAGTTTTTCGAAGAAGTTTACAAAAATCCAGATTTTTGCAAAATTCAAACCTCGATAGATATTCGAGTTTTTAGGCTATATTGAATTTAAGTATATCATTTTAATCGATTTTCGAAGGGCTTTCAGGCAAGGGTAGAATAATGATCCGGACGCAGTAAATAAGAAACTTAAACAATTTTCCAATGGAAAAAATTAAAATTTAGAGATTTTGAGTGGTCATATCTTCGGAACTAAGCGTCCAAATCAAAATCCGATTGCACCGTTATGTTCTACGAATCTGACAGATTAGGATGAAGTGATAAAACGCCCTTCGAAAATGGCAAATTTTCGAAATTTTTTTTCTATCTCAATCGATTAAAATTTTCAAAAATGCTAAAATCGAAACCAATCGCTATGAATCAATCAAAGTAATTTTTTCTAATGTAATTTGTCGCCCTGATTCTATTTTTACACTCGGTTAGTCAATTATTGCGATAGATTCCTTGCAATTGGAAAAAGTTTGCAAAAATTTAAATTTTTACAAATTTCAAAGGCCTTTAACTTCTCGAGTCTGTACAACTTATCAAATGTAAATGGGCAAATTTAATCGACTCTTCGATAGCTTTCGTACGGTAGTAAATTTCTACTCCTAAGTGAGCAAACAAGAAAGTTCGAATTTTCAGTTTTGACGAAAATTTGTGAAAATTTTCATAACCCTTTTTATTTATCTTCACCCCGTTCAACAGGGTGGGCTCGTGCCCACCCTGCCCCCACCCCTGGCGCCGTCGCTGATTTTGTCTCGCTCTACTCGTTTTCGGACTTGGTCTGTCAAATTTCAGCATAGAATCGAAGTTTTTCGAAAAAGTCTGCAAAAATCCAAATTTTTGCAAAATTCAAACCTCGATAGTTACTAGAGTTTTTACGCTATATCGAATCTAAGCATATCACTTTAATCGATTCTCGAAGGGCTTTCCGGCAAGGGTAAAATAATAATCTGGACGCAGTAAATAAGAAATTTAAACGTTTTTCCAATGAAAAAGATTAAAATTTAGAGATTTTGAATTGTCATATCTTCGGAATTAGGCGTCCAAATCCAAATCCGATTGCAGCGTTATGTTGTACGAACCTGACAAATTAGGATGAAATGATAAAACGGCCTTCGAAAATTGCAAATTTTCGAAAAAATTTTTCTATCTCGAAGGGCTTTCCGGCAAAGGTAAAATAGTATTCTTGTTCCTTGACCCCTGCTTGTTCAAGAAAAAGTACCCGCTCGACTTTTTAATTTTTAATTCTTCTTTTTGCCATATCTCGAGAACCAAATTAGATATCAAAAATCTAAGTGGATATTCTTGTTCCTTGACACCTGTTTGTTCAAGAAAAAGTACCCGCTCGATTATTTAATCTTTAAATCTTCTTCTTGCCATATCTAGAGAACCAAAAGAGATATGGAAAATCTGAGTGCATATTCTTGTTCCTTGACCCCTGTTTGTTCAAGAAAAAGTACCCGCTCGACTTTTTAATCTTTAAATCTTCTTCTTGCCATATCTCGAGAACCAAATTAGATATCAAAAATCTAAGTGGATATTCTTGTTCCTTGACACCTGTTTGTTCAAGAAAAAGTACCCGCTCGATTATTTAATCTTTAAATCTTCTTCTTGCCATATCTAGAGAACCAAAAGAGATATGGAAAATCTGAGTGCATATTCTTGTTCCTTGACCCCTGTTTGTTCAAGAAAAAGTACCCGCTCGACTTTTTAATCTTTAAATCTTCTTCTTGCCATATCTCGAGAACCAAATTAGATATCAAAAATCTAAGTGGATATTCTTGTTCCTTGACACCTGTTTGTTCAAGAAAAAGTACCCGCTCGATTATTTAATCTTTAAATCTTCTTCTTGCCATATCTAGAGAACCAAAAGAGATATGGAAAATCTGAGTGCATATTCTTGTTCCTTGACCACTGTTTGTTCAAGAAAAAGTACCCGCTCGACTTTTTAATCTTTAAATCTTCTTCTTGCCATATCTCGAGAACCAAATTAGATATCAAAAATCTAAGTGGATATTCTTGTTCCTTGACACCTGTTTGTTCAAGAAAAAGTACCCGCTCGATTATTTAATCTTTAAATCTTCTTCTTGCCATATCTAGAGAACCAAAAGAGATATGGAAAATCTGAGTGCATATTCTTGTTCCTTGACCCCTGTTTGTTCAAGAAAAAGTACCCGCTCGACTTTTTAATCTTTAAATCTTCTTCTTGCCATATCTCGAGAACCAAATTAGATATCAAAAATCTAAGTGGATATTCTTGTTCCTTGACACCTGTTTGTTCAAGAAAAAGTACCCGTTCGATTATTTAATCTTTAAATCTTCTTCTTGCCATATCTAGAGAACCAAAAGAGATATGGAAAATCTGAGTGCATATTCTTGTTCCTTGACCACTGTTTGTTCAAGAAAAAGTACCCGCTCGACTTTTTAATCTTTAAATCTTCTTCTTGCCATATCTCGAGAACCAAATTAGATATCAAAAATCTAAGTGGATATTCTTGTTCCTTGACACCTGTTTGTTCAAGAAAAAGTACCCGTTCGATTATTTAATCTTTAAATCTTCTTCTTGCCATATCTAGAGAACCAAAAGAGATATGGAAAATCTGAGTGCATATTCTTGTTCCTTGACCACTGTTTGTTCAAGAAAAAGTACCCGCTCGACTTTTTAATCTTTAAATCTTCTTCTTGCCATATCTCGAGAACCAAATTAGATATCAAAAATCTAAGTGGATATTCTTGTTCCTTGACACCTGTTTGTTCAAGAAAAAGTACCCGCTCGATTATTTAATCTTTAAATCTTCTTCTTGCCATATCTAGAGAACCAAAAGAGATATGGAAAATCTGAGTGCATATTCTTGTTCCTTGACCCCTGTTTGTTCAAGAAAAAGTACCCGCTCGACTTTTTAATCTTTAAATCTTCTTCTTGCCATATCTCGAGAACCAAATTAGATATCAAAAATCTAAGTGGATATTCTTGTTCCTTGACACCTGTTTGTTCAAGAAAAAGTACCCGCTCGATTATTTAATCTTTAAATCTTCTTCTTGCCATATCTAGAGAACCAAAAGAGATATGGAAAATCTGAGTGCATATTCTTGTTCCTTGACCCCTGTTTGTTCAAGAAAAAGTACCCGCTCGACTTTTTAATCTTTAAATCTTCTTCTTGCCATATCTCGAGAACCAAATTAGATATCAAAAATCTAAGTGGATATTCTTGTTCCTTGACACCTGTTTGTTCAAGAAAAAGTACCCGTTCGATTATTTAATCTTTAAATCTTCTTCTTGCCATATCTAGAGAACCAAAAGAGATATGGAAAATCTGAGTGCATATTCTTGTTCCTTGACCACTGTTTGTTCAAGAAAAAGTACCCGCTCGACTTTTTAATCTTTAAATCTTCTTCTTGCCATATCTCGAGAACCAAATTAGATATCAAAAATCTAAGTGGATATTCTTGTTCCTTGACACCTGTTTGTTCAAGAAAAAGTACCCGCTCGATTATTTAATCTTTAAATCTTCTTTTTGCCATATCTAGAGAACCAAAAGAGATATGGAAAATCTGAGTGCATATTCTTGTTCCTTGACCCCTGTTTGTTCAAGAAAAAGTACCCGCTCGACTTTTTAATCTTTAAATCTTCTTCTTGCCATATCTCGAGAACCAAATTAGATATCAAAAATCTAAGTGGATATTCTTGTTCCTTGACACCTGTTTGTTCAAGAAAAAGTACCCGCTCGATTATTTAATCTTTAAATCTTCTTCTTGCCATATCTAGAGAACCAAAAGAGATATGGAAAATCTGAGTGCATATTCTTGTTCCTTGACCCCTGTTTGTTCAAGAAAAAGTACCCGCTCGACTTTTTAATCTTTAAATCTTCTTCTTGCCATATCTCGAGAACCAAATTAGATATCAAAAATCTAAGTGGATATTCTTGTTCCTTGACACCTGTTTGTTCAAGAAAAAGTACCCGCTCGATTATTTAATCTTTAAATCTTCTTCTTGCCATATCTAGAGAACCAAAAGAGATATGGAAAATCTGAGTGCATATTCTTGTTCCTTGACCACTGTTTGTTCAAGAAAAAGTACCCGCTCGACTTTTTAATCTTTAAATCTTCTTCTTGCCATATCTCGAGAACCAAATTAGATATCAAAAATCTAAGTGGATATTCTTGTTCCTTGACACCTGTTTGTTCAAGAAAAAGTACCCGCTCGATTATTTAATCTTTAAATCTTCTTCTTGCCATATCTAGAGAACCAAAAGAGATATGGAAAATCTGAGTGCATATTCTTGTTCCTTGACCCCTGTTTGTTCAAGAAAAAGTACCCGCTCGACTTTTTAATCTTTAAATCTTCTTCTTGCCATATCTCGAGAACCAAATTAGATATCAAAAATCTAAGTGGATATTCTTGTTCCTTGACACCTGTTTGTTCAAGAAAAAGTACCCGCTCGATTATTTAATCTTTAAATCTTCTTTTTGCCATATCTAGAGAACCAAAAGAGATATGGAAAATCTGAGTGCATATTCTTGTTCCTTGACCCCTGTTTGTTCAAGAAAAAGTACCCGCTCGACTTTTTAATCTTTAAATCTTCTTCTTGCCATATCTCGAGAACCAAATTAGATATCAAAAATCTAAGTGGATATTCTTGTTCCTTGACACCTGTTTGTTCAAGAAAAAGTACCCGCTCGATTATTTAATCTTTAAATCTTCTTCTTGCCATATCTAGAGAACCAAAAGAGATATGGAAAATCTGAGTGCATATTCTTGTTCCTTGACCCCTGTTTGTTCAAGAAAAAGTACCCGCTCGACTTTTTAATCTTTAAATCTTCTTCTTGCCATATCTCGAGAACCAAATTAGATATCAAAAATCTAAGTGGATATTCTTGTTCCTTGACACCTGTTTGTTCAAGAAAAAGTACCCGCTCGATTATTTAATCTTTAAATCTTCTTCTTGCCATATCTAGAGAACCAAAAGAGATATGGAAAATCTGAGTGCATATTCTTGTTCCTTGACCACTGTTTGTTCAAGAAAAAGTACCCGCTCGACTTTTTAATCTTTAAATCTTCTTCTTGCCATATCTCGAGAACCAAATTAGATATCAAAAATCTAAGTGGATATTCTTGTTCCTTGACACCTGTTTGTTCAAGAAAAAGTACCCGCTCGATTATTTAATCTTTAAATCTTCTTCTTGCCATATCTAGAGAACCAAAAGAGATATGGAAAATCTGAGTGCATATTCTTGTTCCTTGACCCCTGTTTGTTCAAGAAAAAGTACCCGCTCGACTTTTTAATCTTTAAATCTTCTTCTTGCCATATCTCGAGAACCAAATTAGATATCAAAAATCTAAGTGGATATTCTTGTTCCTTGACACCTGTTTGTTCAAGAAAAAGTACCCGCTCGATTATTTAATCTTTAAATCTTCTTCTTGCCATATCTAGAGAACCAAAAGAGATATGGAAAATCTGAGTGCATATTCTTGTTCCTTGACCCCTGTTTGTTCAAGAAAAAGTACCCGCTCGACTTTTTAATCTTTAAATCTTCTTCTTGCCATATCTCGAGAACCAAATTAGATATCAAAAATCTAAGTGGATATTCTTGTTCCTTGACACCTGTTTGTTCAAGAAAAAGTACCCGCTCGATTATTTAATCTTTAAATCTTCTTCTTGCCATATCTAGAGAACCAAAAGAGATATGGAAAATCTGAGTGCATATTCTTGTTCCTTGACCACTGTTTGTTCAAGAAAAAGTACCCGCTCGACTTTTTAATCTTTAAATCTTCTTCTTGCCATATCTCGAGAACCAAATTAGATATCAAAAATCTAAGTGGATATTCTTGTTCCTTGACACCTGTTTGTTCAAGAAAAAGTACCCGCTCGATTATTTAATCTTTAAATCTTCTTCTTGCCATATCTAGAGAACCAAAAGAGATATGGAAAATCTGAGTGCATATTCTTGTTCCTTGACCCCTGTTTGTTCAAGAAAAAGTACCCGCTCGACTTTTTAATCTTTAAATCTTCTTCTTGCCATATCTCGAGAACCAAATTAGATATCAAAAATCTAAGTGGATATTCTTGTTCCTTGACACCTGTTTGTTCAAGAAAAAGTACCCGCTCGATTATTTAATCTTTAAATCTTCTTCTTGCCATATCTAGAGAACCAAAAGAGATATGGAAAATCTGAGTGCATATTCTTGTTCCTTGACCCCTGTTTGTTCAAGAAAAAGTACCCGCTCGACTTTTTAATCTTTAAATCTTCTTCTTGCCATATCTCGAGAACCAAATTAGATATCAAAAATCTAAGTGGATATTCTTGTTCCTTGACACCTGTTTGTTCAAGAAAAAGTACCCGCTCGATTATTTAATCTTTAAATCTTCTTCTTGCCATATCTAGAGAACCAAAAGAGATATGGAAAATCTGAGTGCATATTCTTGTTCCTTGACCACTGTTTGTTCAAGAAAAAGTACCCGCTCGACTTTTTAATCTTAAAATTTTCTTCTTGCCATATCTCGAGAACCAAATTAGATATCAAAAATCTAAGTGGATATTCTTGTTCCTTGACACCTGTTTGTTCAAGAAAAAGTACCCGCTCGATTATTTAATCTTTAAATCTTCTTCTTGCCATATCTAGAGAACCAAAAGAGATATCGAAAAACTAACTGCATATTCTTGTTCCTTGACCCCTGTTTATTCAAGAAAAAGTACCCGTTCGACTTTTTAATCTTTAATTCTTCTTCTTGCCATATCTCGAGAACCAAAAGAGATATCGAAAAACTAACTGCATATTCTTGTTCCTTGACCCCTGCTTGTTCAAGAAAAAGTACCCGCTCGACTTTTTAATCTTTAAATCTTCTTCTTGCCATATCTCGAGAACCAAATTAGATATCAAAAATCTAAGTGGATATTCTTGTTCCTTGACACCTGTTTGTTCAAGAAAAAGTACCCGCTCGATTATTTAATCTTTAAATCTTCTTCTTGCCATATCTAGAGAACCAAAAGAGATATCAAAAATCTAAGTGGATATTCTTGTTCCTTGACACCTGTTTGTTCAAGAAAAAGTACCCGCTCGACTTTTTAATCTTTAAATCTTCTTCTTGCCATATCTAGAGAACCAAAAGAGATATCAAAAATCTAAGTGGATATTCTTGTTCCTTGACACCTGTTTGTTCAAGAAAAAGTACCCGCTCGATTATTTAATCTTTAAATCTTCTTCTTGCCATATCTAGAGAACCAAAAGAGATATGGAAAATCTGAGTGCATATTCTTGTTCCTTGACCCCTGTTTGTTCAAGAAAAAGTACCCGCTCGACTTTTTAATCTTTAATTCTTCTTCTTGCCATATCTCGAGAACCAAATTAGATATCAAAAATCTAAGTGGATATTCTTGTTCCTTGACACCTGTTTGTTCAAGAAAAAGTACCCGTTCGATTATTTAATCTTTAAATCTTCTTCTTGCCATATCTAGAGAACCAAAAGAGATATGGAAAATCTGAGTGCATATTCTTGTTCCTTGACCACTGTTTGTTCAAGAAAAAGTACCCGCTCGACTTTTTAATCTTTAAATCTTCTTCTTGCCATATCTCGAGAACCAAATTAGATATCAAAAATCTAAGTGGATATTCTTGTTCCTTGACACCTGTTTGTTCAAGAAAAAGTACCCGCTCGATTATTTAATCTTTAAATCTTCTTTTTGCCATATCTAGAGAACCAAAAGAGATATGGAAAATCTGAGTGCATATTCTTGTTCCTTGACCCCTGTTTGTTCAAGAAAAAGTACCCGCTCGACTTTTTAATCTTTAAATCTTCTTCTTGCCATATCTCGAGAACCAAATTAGATATCAAAAATCTAAGTGGATATTCTTGTTCCTTGACACCTGTTTGTTCAAGAAAAAGTACCCGCTCGATTATTTAATCTTTAAATCTTCTTCTTGCCATATCTAGAGAACCAAAAGAGATATGGAAAATCTGAGTGCATATTCTTGTTCCTTGACCCCTGTTTGTTCAAGAAAAAGTACCCGCTCGACTTTTTAATCTTTAAATCTTCTTCTTGCCATATCTCGAGAACCAAATTAGATATCAAAAATCTAAGTGGATATTCTTGTTCCTTGACACCTGTTTGTTCAAGAAAAAGTACCCGCTCGATTATTTAATCTTTAAATCTTCTTCTTGCCATATCTAGAGAACCAAAAGAGATATGGAAAATCTGAGTGCATATTCTTGTTCCTTGACCCCTGTTTGTTCAAGAAAAAGTACCCGCTCGACTTTTTAATCTTAAAATCTTCTTCTTGCCATATCTCGAGAACCAAATTAGATATCAAAAATCTAAGTGGATATTCTTGTTCCTTGACACCTGTTTGTTCAAGAAAAAGTACCCGCTCGATTATTTAATCTTTAAATCTTCTTCTTGCCATATCTAGAGAACCAAAAGAGATATGGAAAATCTGAGTGCATATTCTTGTTCCTTGACCCCTGTTTGTTCAAGAAAAAGTACCCGCTCGACTTTTTAATCTTTAAATCTTCTTCTTGCCATATCTCGAGAACCAAATTAGATATCAAAAATCTAAGTGGATATTCTTGTTCCTTGACACCTGTTTGTTCAAGAAAAAGTACCCGCTCGATTATTTAATCTTTAAATCTTCTTCTTGCCATATCTAGAGAACCAAAAGAGATATCGAAAAACTAACTGCATATTCTTGTTCCTTGACCCCTGTTTATTCAAGAAAAAGTACCCGTTCGACTTTTTAATCTTTAATTCTTCTTCTTGCCATATCTCGAGAACCAAAAGAGATATCGAAAAACTAACTGCATATTCTTGTTCCTTGACCCCTGCTTGTTCAAGAAAAAGTACCCGCTCGACTTTTTAATTTTTAATTCTTCTTTTTGCCATATCTCGAGAATCAAAAGAGATATGAAAAATCCAACTGCATATTCTTGTTTCTTGACCCCTGTTTATTCAAGAAAAAGTACCCGCTCGATTATTTAATCTTTAAATATTCTTCTTACCATATCTAGAGAACCAAAAGAGATATGGAAAATCTGAGTGCATATTCTTGTTCCTTGACCCCTGTTTGTTCAAGAAAAAGTACCCGCTCGACTTTTTAATTTTTAATTCTTCTTTTTGCCATATCTCGAGAACCAAATTAGATATCAAAAATCTAAGTGGATATTCTTGTTCCTTGACACCTGTTTGTTCAAGAAAAAGTACCCGCTCGATTATTTAATCTTTAAATATTCTTCTTACCATATCTAGAGAACCAAAAGAGATATGGAAAATCTGAGTGCATATTCTTGTTCCTTGACCCCTGTTTGTTCAAGAAAAAGTACCCGCTCGACTTTTTAATTTTTAATTCTTCTTTTTGCCATATCTCGAGAACCAAATTAGATATCAAAAATCTAAGTGGATATTCTTGTTCCTTGACACCTGTTTGTTCAAGAAAAAGTACCCGCTCGATTATTTAATCTTTAAATCTTCTTCTTGCCATATCTCGAGAACTAAAAGAGATATGGAGAAACTAACTGCATATTATTCTTCCTTGACCCCTATTTATTCAAAAAAAGTACCCATTCCAATTTCTATTTTTAATTTTTCTACTTTATTTTGGAAATTCTTAATATTTATTTCCAGAATACAGAAATCGCATAAATAGATAGAAAAAATATTGCTAAATCTAATAGTGTAATTATATTTGTCCTAGCCCTCATACTTGTTGACTAATTGTACTTTTTGGGGTTCGAAGCTCCATCATTTAAAAACTACGAGCACCATTTCAAAACTTCACGCACAATTGAGTTCCAAATTTATTTCTGAATGTATGTGCAAAGTTTCATGTAAATAGGTCCTAACAACACATGTAGCAAACTTTAGATAAGATCTCCTCACAGATATTCGAGATTCTTTAAGTGCATCTTAAAAATATAAATCTCACAAAAGTTGAATAGAAAAAAATCGCAAGATCGGAAAGTGTAATTAGATTTTTCCTAAACTTCAAATTTTTCGAGTAATTGATTATTTTCTTTTTAAAATTTTTAGGTCGATAATTCGGAAACTATACGAAACATGTAGGAACTGCCAGCAGAAATGAATTCAAAATTCAATTCTCAATCTGTGTGCCAAATTTCATGAAGATCGGAGGAAAAAAATATTTTTTTCGACATTTCGGCGAAGAAATCGTAAGACTATAACCTTCCATCTTTTTTGAGCAAAAATATTTTTATCTCCAGATTTCAATGAAACTTTGCACACGGGTGGAGAATTGAATTCTGAACATCGGAGAGTAGTCAGTTGCTTTGTAGCTCGTTTACTTTTTGAAATATCGATCTTAAGGTGGTTAATGTCAAAACGGCAATATCTTTTGAACCGAAATAACTAGCATTAATCTATTAACATTTTTAAGATCAGTGATTTTTTTCGATGAAGATTTAAGGTTTTCAGATTTTTCCGAGTAGTATTTAAAATTTCCAAAATTCAATGTTGTCACCCTAAATGTAGGCAACCAATAATACACCATCGTTGACAATTTTTTTATTACAACTTCATAAATAATTCAAAAACCGTAATAGCTAGCGGGAAATGAATAGTGCCAGTGGATTCAGCTTTACCTCCTTGAGGACATATTAAAATTTCAAAGCAAAATCAAAGTAATAATTATTTAAGAAAAGAATCCAATACGATCTTGGCTCTCTCTACCTAACAATGTAAATTAACGCTTTAAAAGGAAATCTTAACACTGCAATAAAGTTGAACGTGATTTTTAAAAAAAAACTATCGGGGTGAGATTTATAAAAGCAAATGTTTTGTAATAAAAAAAGTGTTCTATGGTCACTAATAAAATTTCATTGGAAATAAAAAAATCTAAACATAACACAGCTAGAACTAACAAAATCTAAGGGACTATCCTAACATATAAATAAGCCACAGGCCTTTGTACATGGTTTAATTAACCATCTCAGAAGGACTAATCAGTTAATGGTATGCTCTTAAACAGAAGACAAGTAAACAACATAGTCAAAAGATATTGAATGAATAAGTGATTAACATAAATCATAAAAGCAAGAATTAGTAACTACTTCATCTAAATAAACACTGAGACTGAAATTTTGATTAAACCACAAGGGTAACTATTAAAACTAAGTGAAAACAGAATGTAAGCAAATGAACTGGTTAAAAAAGAAGTCTGAATAGAGTAAACTGCTAGAACCGTTGACAATATGCTTTTTAAAACGAATTTTACCAATTTTGCAAATAGTTGGGCTAATACAAAACCAAATATGGAATTACTTCAACAGACAGCTTAAATGTAATAGCAAAAAAATTGATGGAGAAGAACAAAATTCTTCCTAGAGGAAGCCACATCCTTCTTCTTAACTCCATAATTCAGAAATTCCACTTAATTTCTTGTGTTTCCTGCAAACATTGAATTAGATTTTGCGCATCTACTAATGCAAACGTGTATAACAAACGCCAGACGCATATAAATAATAAATATAAATGTAGTGTAGTACTTCAAGTGTTTCTAGTCTGGAAGGAGATTTGTGGGATGTGGACATTAACTGGAGACTGGAGGACATGATGTGGATGACAAGAATTTAACTCTAAATTCATGATTTTCCATTAAAGTGCTCTGAAAGTGATGATATTAGTAAACTTATTGCGGTAGAACCAAATGTCTTCTTTGAACACGTACAACAGTTGACTTAATGAGTAAATAAACTAATTGAGAAAGATAGAAAAGTGAGGTTATCTGTCAAAGTCTGATCTGTATGTGGTGCTGCCTGTACATCAGGGGGTAAATTGAATTTTGTAAACAATTTCCGAGATTCTTAATGTTTATTCCCAAAGTATAGAAATTGCATAAATCGATAGAAAAAAAATCGCAAAATTTATTACTGCAATTATTTATGTCTTACCCCTCAGACGTCATGATAATTGTATTTTTTGCAGTTCGATGTTCTATCATTGAAAAACTTTCGCCAGTATTTCGGAACAACTTGCAGAATTGAGTTTCAAATTTAATTCTGAATGTATGTGTAAAGTTTCATGTGAATAGGTCCTAACAACACATGTAGCAAACTTTAGATAAGATCTCCTCACAGATATTCGAGATTCTTAAAGTTTATCCTAAAAATATAAATCCCGCAAAAGTTGGATAGAAAAAAATCGCAAGATCGGAAAGTGTAATTAGTTTTTTTCTAAACTTTGAATTTTTCGAGTAATTGATTATTTTCTTTTTAAAATTATTAGGTCGATAATTCGGAAACTGTACGAAACATGTAGGAACTGCCAGTAGAAATGAATTTAAAATTTAATTCTCAATCTGTGTGCCAAATTTCATGAAGATCGGAAGAAAAAAATATTTTTTTCAACTTTTCGGCGAAGAAATCGTAAGACTATAACCTTCCATCTTTTTTGAGCAAAAATATTTTTATCTCCAGATTTTGATGAAACTTTGCACACGGGTGTAGAATTGAATTCTGAACATCGGAGAGCAGTCAGTTGCTTTGTAGCTCGTTTACTTTTTGAAATATCGATCTTAAGGTGGTTAATGTCAAAACGGCAATATCTTTTGAACCGAAATAACTAGCATTAATCTATTAACATTTTTAAGATCATTGATTTTTTTCGATGACGATTTGAGGTTTTCAGGTTTTTCCGAGTAGTATTTAAAATTTCCAAAATTCAATGTTGTCACCCTAAATGTAGGCAACCAATAATACACCATCGTTGACAATTTTTTTATTAGAACTTCATAAATAATTCAAAAACCGTAATAGCTAGCGGGAAATGAATAGTGCCAGTGGATTCAGCTTTACCTCCTTGAGGACATATTAAAATTTCAAAGCAAAATCAAAGTAATAATTATTTAAGAAAAAGAAACCAATACGATCTTGGCTCTCTCTACCTAACAATGTAAATTAACGCTTTAAAAGCAAATCTTAACACTGCAATAAAGTTGAACGTGATTTTCTAAAAAAAAACTATCGGGGTGAGATTTATAAAAGCAAATGTTTTGTAATAAAAAAAGTGTTTTATGGTCACTAATAAAATTTCATTGGAAATAAAAAAATCTAAACATAACACAGCTAGAACTAACAAAATCTAAGGGACTATCCTAACATATAAATAAGCCACAGGGCCTTGTACATGGTTTAATTAACCATCTCAGAAGGACTAATCAGTTAATGGTATGCTCTTAAACAGAAGACAAGTAAACAACATAGTCAAAAGATATTGAATTGAATAAGTGATTAACATAAATCATAAAAGCAAGAATTAGTAACTACTTCATCTAAATAAACACTGAGACTGAAATTTTGATTAAACCACAAGGGTAACTATTAAAACTAAGTGAAAACAGAATGTAAGCAAATGAACTGGTTAAAAAAGAAGTCTGAATAGAGTAAACTGCTAGAACCGTTGACAATATGCTTTTTAAAACGAATTTTACCAATTTTGCAAATAGTTGGGCTAATACAAATCCAAATATGGAATTACTTCAACAGACAGCTTAAATGTAATAGCAAAAAAATTGATGGAGAAGAACAAAATTCTTCCTAGAGGAAGCCACATCCTTCTTCTTAACTCCATAATTCAGAAATTCCACTTAATTTCTTGTGTTTCCTGCAAACATTGAATTAGATTTTGCGCATCTACTAATGCAAACGTGTATAACAAACGCCAAACGCATATAAATAATAAATGTAGTGTAGTACTTCAAGTGTTTCTAGTCTGGAAGATTTGTGGGATGTGGACATCAACTGGAGACTGGAGGACATGATGTGGATGACAAGAATTTAACTCTAAATTCATGATTTTCCATTAAAGTGCTCTGAAAGTATGATATTAGTAAACTTATTGCGGTAGAACCGAATGTCTTATTTGAACATATGTAACTGTTAAATTAATGAGTAATTTTGAATTTTGAATCAAGAAGAATTTCCCATCTAAACTGTAGTTAGCCATTTTCCTAGAAATACCACGAGTTTGAGAAACAAATCATTGTTTTGATGGATATATTCATGTTGCATCCAAATATAAACTTTGTCTGGAGTATCTCAATAGCCGAAATTGAACGGAAAAATTATGAGGTCTTCATTTTAAAAGATGTAGTTACCATTGCAAGACTATTAAACACTAAAAAGTTCAATAAAAGGATTTTAATTCCTAAAGAAACGCAAACATCATTAAAATTGCAGAGTCTGGAGGCAAAGTAGCTTACCGCGAAATCAAAAAGAATTACAATTTTTGAGACATTCAGTTTAACGGTGTCGTTATCATCTCGGTGCTTTACACCCTACGAAAGATCCGAAAACAAATTTTAATTTCACTTTCAGAAGTGAGGTTAACAGACTGACTGTCAAATCTCAAACTTCAAATTTTAGTTCTAGCAAACTGGCGCGGTTTTCGCGCCAATCTCAAATCTTCGACAATTTACCGAAGGAGATATCCAAGAACTAACTGCATATTCTTATTCCTTGACCCCTGTTTATTCAAGAAAAAGTACCCGCTCGACTTTTTAATCTTTAATTCTTCTTCTTGTCATATCTCGAGAACCAAAAGACATATCGAAAAACTAACTGCATATTCCTGTTCCTTGACCCCTGTTTATTCAAGAAAAAGTACCCGCTCGACTTTTTAATCTTTAATTCTTCTTTTTGCCATATCTCGAGAACCAAAAGAGATATCGAAAAACTAACTGCATATTCTTATTCTTTGACCCCTGTTTATTCAAGAAAAAGTACTTGCTCGACTTTTTAATCTTTAATTCTTCTTCTTGCCATATCTCGAGAACCAAAAGACATATCGAAAGACTAACTGCATATTCTTGTTCCTAGACCCCTCTTTCTTCAAGAAAAAGTACCCGCTCGACTTTTTAATCTTTAATTCTTCTTCTTGCCATATCTCGAAAACCAAAAGAGATAACAAAAAACTAACAGCATATTCATGTTCCTTGACCCCTGTTTATTCAGGAAAAAGTACCCGCTCGACTTTTTAATCTTTAATTCTTCTTCTTGCCATATCTCGAAAACCAAAAGAGATAACAAAAAACTAACAGCATATTCTTGTTCCTTGACCCCTGTTTATTCAGGAAAAAGTACCCGCTCGACTATTTAATCTTTAATTCTTCTTCTTGCCATATCTCGAGAACCAAAGGACATATCGAAAAACTAACTGCATATTCCTGTTCCTTGACCCCTGTTTATTCCAGAAAAAGTACCCGCTCGACTTTTTAATCTTTAATTCTTCTTTTTGCCATATCTCGAAAACCAAAAGAGATATCAAAAAACTAACTGCATATTCTTGTTCCTTGACCCCTGTTTATTCAGGAAAAAGTACCCGCTCGACTATTTAATCTTTAATTCTTCTTCTTGCCATATCTCGAGAACCAAAAGAGATATCAAAAAACTAACAGCATATTCTTGTTCCTTGACCCCTGTTTATTCAGGAAAAAGTACCCGCTCGACTATTTAATCTTTAATTCTTCTTCTTGCCATATCTCGAGAACCAAAAGAGATATCAAAAAACTAACAGCATATTCTTGTTCCTTGACCCCTGTTTATTCAGGAAAAAGTACCCGCTCGACTATTTAATCTTTAATTCTTCTTCTTGCCATATCTCGAGAACCAAAAGAGATATCAAAAAACTAACAGCATATTCTTGTTCCTTGACCCCTGTTTATTCAAGAAAAAGTACCAGCTCGACATTTTAATCTTTAATTCTTCCTCTTGCTATATCTCGAGAACCAAAAGACATATCGAAAAACTAACTGCATATTCTTATTCTTTGACCCCTGTTTTTTCAAGAAAAAGTACCAGCTCGACATTTTAATCTTTAATTCTTCCTCTTGCTATATCTCGAGAACCAAAAGACATATCGAAAAACTAACTGCATATTCTTATTCTTTGACCCCTGTTTTTTCAAGAAAAAGTACCCGCTTGACTTTTTAATCTTTAATTCTTCTTCTTGCCATATCTCGAGAACCAAAAGAGATATCAAAAAACTAACAGCATATTCTTGTTCCTTGACCCCTGTTTATTCAAGAAAAAGTACCAGCTCGACATTTTAATCTTTAATTCTTCCTCTTGCTATATCTCGAGAACCAAAAGACATTTCGAAAAACTTACTGCATATTCTTGTTCCTTGACCCCTGTTTATTCAAGAGAAAGTACCCGCTCCACTTTTTAATCTTTAATTCTTCTTCTTGCCATATCTCGAGAACCAAAAGAGAAATCGAAAAACTAACTGCATATTCTTGTTCCTTGACCCCTCTTTATTCAAGAAAAAGTACCCGCTCGACTCTTTAATCTTTAATTCTTCTTCTTGCCATATCTGGATAACGAAAAGACATATCAAAAAACTAACTGCATATTCTTGTTCCTTGACCCCTGTTTATTCAAGGGAAAGTACCCGCTCGACTTTTTAATCTTTAATTCTTCCTCTTGCCATATCTCGAGAACCAAAAGAGAAATCGAAAAACTAACTGCATATGCTTGTTTCTTGACCCCTCTTTTTTCAAGAAAAAGTACCCGCTCGACTTTTTAATCTTTTATTCTTCTTCTTGCCATATCTCGAGAATCAAATGACATATCGAAAAACTAACTGCATATTCTTGTTCCTTGACCCCTCTTTCTTCAAGAAAAAGTATCCGCTCGACTTTTTAATCTTTAATTCCTCTTCTTGCCATATCTCGAGAACCAAAAGACATATCGAAAAACTAACTGCATATTCTTGTTCCTTGACCCCTCTTTTTTCAAGAAAAAGTATCCGCTCGACTTTTTAATCTTTAATTCCTCTTCTTGCCATATCTCGAGAACCAAAAGACATATCGAAAAACTAACTGCATATTCTTGTTCCTTGACCCCTCTTTCTTCAAGAAAAAGTATCCGCTCGACTTTTTAATTTTTAATTCTTCTTCTTGCCATATCTCAAGAACCAAAAGACATTTCGAAAAACTAACTGCATATTCTTGTTCCTTAGGCCCTCTTTTTTCATGAAAAAGTACCCGCTCGACTTTTTAATCTTTAATTCTTCTTCTTGCCATATCTCGAGAACTAAAAGAGATATGGAAAAACTAACTGCATATTCTTGTTCCTTGACCCCTGTTTATTCAAGAAAAAGTACCCGCTCGACTTTTTAATCTTTAATTCTTCTTCTTGCCATATCTCGAGAACTAAAAGAGATATGGAAAAACTAACTGCATATTCTTCTTCCTTGACCCCTATTTATTCAAAAAAAGTACCCATTCCAATTTCTATTTTTAATTTTTCTACTTTATTTTGTAAATTCTTAATATTTATTTCCAGAATACAGAAATTGCATAAATAGATAGAAAAAATACTGCTAAATCTAATAGTGTAATTATATTTGTCCTAACCCTCATACTTGTTGACTAATTGTACTTTTTGTGGTTCGAAGCTCCATCATTTAAAAACTACCAGCACCATTTCAAATCTTCACGCACAATTGAGTGCCAAATTTATTTCTGAATGTATGTGCAAAGTTTCATGTGAATAGGTCCTAACAACACATGTAGCAAACTTTAGATAAGATCTCCTCACAGATATTCGAGATTCTTTAAGTGCATCTTAAAAATATAAATCCCGCAAAATTCGAATTGAAAAAAATTGCAAGATCGGAAAGTTCAATTAGATTTTTCCTAAACTTCAAATTTTTCGAGTAATTGATTATTTTCTCTTTAAAATTTTTAGGTCGATAATTCGGAAACTATACGAAACATGTAGGAACTGCCAGCAGAAATGAATTCAAAATTCAATTCTCAATCTGTGTGCCAAATTTCATGAAGATCGGAGGAAAAAAATATTTTTTTCGACATTTCGGCGAAGAAATCGTAAGACTATGAACCTTCCATCTTTTTTGAGCAAAAATATTTTTATCTCCAGATTTCAATGAAACTTTGCACACGGGTGGAGAATTGAATTCTGAACATCGGAGTGTAGTCAGTTGCTTTGTAGCTCGTTTACTTTTTGAAATATCGATCTTAAGGTGGTTAATGTCAAAACGGCAATATCTTTTGAACCGAAATAACTAGCATTGATCTATTAACATTATTAAGATTAGTGATTTTTTTCGATGAAGAATTGAGGTTTTCAGATTTTTCCGAGTAGTATTTAAAATTTCCAAAATTCAATGTTGTCACCCTAAATGTAGGCAACCAATAATACACCATCGTTGACAATTTTTTTATTACAACTTTATAAATAATTCAAAAACCGTAATAGCTAGCGGGAAATGAATAGTGGCAGTGGATTCAGCTTTACCTCCTTGAGGACATATTAAAATTTCAAAGCAAAATCAAAGTAATAATTATTTAAGAAAAAGAAACCAATACGATCTTGGCTCTTTCTACCTCACAATTTAAATTAACGCTTTAAAAACAAATCTTAACACTGCAATAAAGTTGAACGTGATTTTCGAAAAAGAACTATCAGGGTGAGATTTATAAAAGCAGATGTATTGTAATAAAAAAAGTGTTCCATTATCAGAAATAGAATTTCATTGGAAATCAAAAAATCTAAACATAACACAGCTAGAACTAACAAAATCTAAGGGACTATCCTAAAATATAAATAAGCCACAGGCCTTTGAACATGGTTTAATTAACCATCTCAGAAGGACTAATCAGTTATAGGTATGCTCTTAAACAGAAAAAAGATATTGAATTGAATAAGTGATTAACATAAATCATAAAAGCAAGAATTAGTAACTACTTCATCTAAATAACCACTGGGACTGAAATTGATTGATTGATTAAACCACAAAGGTAACTATTAAAACTAAGTGAAAACAGAATGTAAGCAAATGAACTGGTTAAAAAAGAAGTCTGAATAGAGTAGACTGCTAGAACTGTTAACAATGCGTCTTTTAAAACGAATTTTACCAATCTTGCAAATAGTTTGGCTAATACAAAACCAAACATGAGATTACTTCAACAGACAGCTTAAATGTAATAGCAAAAAAATTGATGGAGAAGAACAAAATTCTTCTTTGAAGAAGCCACATCTTTCTTCTTAACTACAGAACTCAGAAATCCCACCAAATCTCTTGTGTTTCCTGCAAAAATTGAATTAGATTTTGCGCAGCTATGAATGCAAACGTGTATAACAAACGCCAGACGCATATAAATAATAAATGTAGTGTAGTACTTCAAGTGTTTCTAGTCTGGAAGGAGATTTGTGGGATGTGGACATCAACTGGAGACTGGATGACAAGAATTTAACTCTCAATTCATGATTTTCCATTAAAGTGCTCTGAAAGTGATGATATTAGTAAACTTATTGCGATAGAACCAAATGTCTTCTTTGAACACGTACAACAGTTGACTTAATGAGTAAATAAACTAATTGAGAAAGATAGAAAAGTGAGGTTATCTGTCAAAGTCTGATCTGTATGTGGTGCTGCCTGTACATCAGGGGGTAAATTGAATTTTGTAAACAATTTCCGAAATTCTTAATGTTTATTCCCAAAGTATAGAAATTGCATAAATCGATAGAAAAAAAATCGCAAAATTTATTACTGCAATTATTTATGTCTTACCCCTCAGACGTCATGAATAATTGTATCTTTTGCAATTCGATGTTCTATCATTGAAAAACTTTCGCCAGAATTTCGGAACAACTTGCAGAATTGAGTTTCAAATTTAATTCTGAATGTATGTGCAAAGTTTCATGTGAATAGGTCCTAACAACACATGTAGCAAACTTTAGACAAGATCTCCTCACAGATATTCGAGATTCTTTAAGTGCATCTTAAAAATATAAATCCCACAAAAGTTGAATAGAAAAAAATCGCAAGATCGGAAAGTGTAATTAGATTTTTCCTAAACTTCGAATTTTTCGAGTAATTGATTATTTTCTTTTTAAAATTTTTAGGTCGATAATTCGGAAACTATACGAAACATGTAGGAACTGCCAGCAGAAATGAATTCAAAATTCAATTCTCAATCTGTGTGCCAAATTTCATGAAGATCGGAGGAAAAAAATATTTTTTTCGACATTTCGGCGAAGAAATCGTAAGACTATAAACCTTCCATCTTTTTTGAGCAAAAATATTTTTATCTCCAGATTTCAATGAAACTTTGCACACGGGTGGAGAATTGAATTCTGAACATCGGAGAGTAGTCAGTTGCTTTGTAGCTCGTTTACTTTTTGAAATATCGATCTTAAGGTGGTTAATGTCAAAACGGCAATGTCTTTTGAACCGAAATAACTAGCATTAATCTATTAACATTATTAAGATTAGTGATTTTTTTCCACGAAGAATTGAGGTTTTCAAAATTTTCCGAGTAGTATTTAAAATTTCCAAAATTCAATGTTGTCACCCTAAATGTAGGCAACCAATAATACACCATCGTTGACAATCTTTTTATTAGAACTTCATAAATAATTCAAAAACCGTAATAGCTAGCGGGAAATGAATAGTGCCAGTGGATTCAGATTTACCTCCTTGAGGACATATTAAAATTTCAAAGCAAAATCAAAGTAATAATTATTTAAGAAAAAGAAACCAATACGATCTTGCCTCTCTACCTAACAATGTAAATTAACGCTTTAAAAGCAAATCTTAACACTGCAATAAAGTTGAACGTGATTTTCTAAAAAAAACTATCGGGGTGAGATTTATAAAAGCAAATGTTTTGTAATAAAAAGTGTTCTATGGTCACAAATAAAATTTCATTGGAAATGAAAAAATCTAAACATAACACAGCTAGAACTAACAAAATCTAAGGGACTATCTTAACATATAAATAAGCCACAGGCCTTTGTACATGGTTTAATTAACCATCTCAGAAGGACTAATCAGTTAATGGTATGCTCTTAAACAGAAGACAAGTAAACAACATAGTTAAAAGATATTGAATTGAATAAGTGATTAACATAAATCATAAAAGCAAGAATTAGTAACTACTTCATCTAAATAACCACTGGGACTGAAATTTTGATTAAACCACAAGGGTAACTATTAAAACTAAGTGAAAACAGATTGTAAGCAAATGAACTGGTTAAAAAAGAAGTCTGAATAGAGTAGACTGCTAGAACCGTAGACAGTACGCCTTTTAAAACGAATTTTACCAATCTTGCAAATAGTTTGGCTAATACAAAACCAAATATGGAATTACTTCAACAGACAGCTTAAATGTAATAGCAAAAAAATTGATGGAGAAGAACAAAATTCTTCCTAGAGGAAGCCACATCTTTCTTCTTAACTCCATAACTCAGAAATTCCACCTAATCTCTTGTGTTTCCTGCAAACATTGAATTAGATTTTGCGCATCTACTAATGCAAACGTGTATAACAAACGCCAAACGCATATAAATAATAAATGTAGTGTAGTACTTCAAGTGTTTCTAGTCTGAAAGGAGATTTGTGGGATGTGGACATCAACTGGAGACTGGAGGACATGATGTGGATGACAAGAATTTAACTCTAAATTCATGATTTTCCATTAAAGTGCTCTGAAAGTATGATATTAGTAAACTTATTGCGGTAGAACCGAATGTCTTATTTGAACACATGTAACTGTTAAATTAATGAGTAATTTTGAATTTTGAATCAAGAAGAATTTCCCATCTAAACTGTTGTTAGCCATTTTCCTAGAAACACCACGAGTTCGAGAAACGAATAATTGTTTTGATGGATATATTCATGTTGCATCCAAATATAAACTTTGTCTGGAGTATCTCAATAGCCGAAATTGAAAGGAGAAATTATGAGGTCTTCATTTTAAAAGATGTAGTTACCATTGCAAGACTATTAAACACTAAAAAGTTCAATAGAAGGATTTTAATTCCTAAAGAAACGCAAACATCATTAAAATTGCAGAGTCTGGAGGCAAAGTAGCTTACCGCGAAATCAAAAAGAATTACAACTTTTGAGACATTCAGCTTAACGGTGTCGTTACCATCTCGGTGCTTTACACCCTACGAAAGATCCGAAAACAAATTTTAATTATACGTTCAGAAGTGAGGTTAAGAGTTTGACTGTTGTTAAATGTCAAACTTCAAATTTTAGTTTGAGCAAATTGGCGCGGTTGTCGCGGCAATTTCAAATGTACTGCAGCCCGGTAATGATCATAAGATAATAATCATAATTAAGCAATAATTAAAACGTTAAAATCAGTACATGATTTGAAGAAATCAAAATTTATAGGTTGGCATTACTGTAATTGTTACGAAAACCGAACATATAATAGACTTGAAAATTGTGTAAGTTACTGTACAAAAAAACTTTAGTCCCATGTTTGGGTGTTTTTGTATTACAAGTGTCGATCAGTGGTTACGGTAGTTCTCTTCTATTTCAACACACTCTCATTGAACTAATACTGAAAAATAAAGTAAGTAATTGATTTTCTTGTAATTTTAAGTTAATGTTCGAGCCCCGTGATTATAAATTTTTTACAAGAAGGAGCCTCAATTCGATGGCTTTTTAGTGTTAATGCATGCAGGAACGACATCAAATTAACCACTTTTTTTCAACGTAACCAGAACTAATTAGCATTCCCGGAAAAACAAAATACCTTTAAGTTGGTTAATTTAGGTTCGATAATTTTGTAAGGCGATTCTTCGGTATACTTATGTAAAAAATTCTTATCATATAATCAAAGAGTTTTTTGACTGTTGCTGTTCTCTTTTTCTGTCGGTTGACTCAACTTTGCTACCGGAAAGTGCTCTCTTTAAAATCCCGCTGGCGCTCATTTAGTTTTATAAAATATTAGCAGGGAGACTGTGTGCCGGGTTAAAAAAAAAACTCATGAGTATTTTATTGTCAGCTTTTTTTTAAATGTTTAATCTTAATAATCTTAAATCTACGACTGGACCTGGACACTGCAAATAATCCAACAGGAGGCCGTGATATTGAAAATGTCGATAAGCTTGGTTCCTTTACATCGGTTCCTTAATTTTCACCGAGTTTATTAGCTTTGCTTCAACATATGCACCCCAGAATCAAGTGGGTTAGTCTCAGATTAATCACCGTCTCGAACTCTGCTTAAAATTACTTCTTTCGCACCGTGTTTAGCTTATCAGTTCACCAACCTGTCAGCTAAACGGGTAGCTTGTAAACTCACAGTTGGATGAAAAACAATAAATATTAATATTTTACGTAATTGCCGGTGTTTTGTTAACATTTTTTCTTTATATTTCTGAAAATGTCTAACACTAGACGCGATCTAACTACAGGAATTGTAAGTTAATTAGGGTTTTCCTACAGAAAACTTTAATCATCCCTGCTAAAGTGACAAAACCTTTGTAATCTTATAAAGCTTTTATGGATCCAAATCTTGACTGTCAGAGATGCTCTTGATAAACTGCACTCTCAATGATATTCTAAATGGATTTCAGTTTCCAAACCGAAAGATTGGTCGTCCCCGTAATTTTGTGGTTGAAATTCTCTGAATTTCTAATAATTGGAATTTTGCCAAGTAAGTAATGATTCGATTTATGTTAATCCAAAATAACAAATTAAATAAACTTTTCAGAATTTCAAAGCACCCTGTAATGAAATTTAATATCTACCAGCTTCTAAAGACGTCTATCAGAAGGTATGTTTAATACAATTTTTTTTGTATCAAGAAAAAAAAACCACTTTATTTGTTATACTTGTTTGATTAAACAAAGTCATTAATTAGTCTTGCAAATCTCATTTGCCACCACATATCTAATTCAATTAGTGTTTTCCAGGATGGAATTCGTAAGTGTAGTTACTGTGTGCAGTGAAGTGGTAAAGATTCAGTGTGGTGCTTTGTTTCTGATGGCTGACGAGACAGCTTCAGGAATTGCTATCAAGGGTGAGAATTTGCGGTTCGACAATTCAATAACCGAGCGATAATAGATTTTGTTTACTTGTTGCAGAATTCTTCTAACATCAATAATAAAATTTCTGCTTTTTCTAATTTCAGTAAGTCCCAACTACAATGGCGAAGGAGAAGGAAGGATGGATGGTGAGTCCAGCTGTCTTTGATTTTCCAGTCGATGGAAGATCTGGTGAGTCCATTTTAGTATACACTCGTAAATAGTAGCGTTCGCGTATTGATAAAAAAATGGTTACTATCGTTATAAACTTTAAATTGTTAATTGAAAATGATCGTCTCAACATACGATCGCTTCGTATGATTAAACCTGTCGATGCTGAAATTCGCAGGTTGTCTTCTGAGGAACCATAGAAAACTTTTATTTACATTTTTTGTTTAGGTTTTCGGGAACGGTTATTAGACATTAAAATAGAATCATATAATTTTGTGTTAGATTGGCCTAACAAAAGTTTCCAAAGTTATCTACCTAAATGGTTGAAATATTTTAGAAATATCAAGATAGAAATAAGCGGTTCTGCCACAACGAAAGTAGCAATTTCTAATGTAACTTGCTTCGTAGACCTCGTTTTTCATATGATATGTTCATTTAAATAATAGGTCTCGTGCGAACTGCTGAAATACCAAAAACACATATAATTTTAAAAGTTTCAACCCACAAAAATCTTACGATTTTCAAGATATTTCGAATATAGAAATATCGTATAATTTCTTCCATACATAAATCGATTAAAATTTTCAAAAATAATAAATTTGAAACCAATCGCTCTAAGCCAATCAAAATAAATTATTCTAATGTAATTTGTCGCTCCGCTTCTATTTCTAAACTCGCTTAATCAATCATCAGGATAGGTTTCCTTTAATTGAAAAAAAGTTCAAAATTTTTTGCAAATTTCAAAGGGCCATAACTTCTTGAGTATGTCAAACTTATCAAATGTAAATTAACAAATTTAATCGAATTTTTGGTAGCCTTCCTACGGTAGTAAAGTTCTAGTCCTAAGTGTGCAAACAAGAAAGTTCGAATTTTCAATTTTGACGAAAATTTGTGAAAATTCTCATAACCCTTTTCATTTATCTATTGCTCACACGAATATTAATCGTTTTAGGTCGTCAAACAGACCATTTTCTGATGTATTTTGTTTTGCTCCTCACGTTTTCGGACTTGGTCTGTCAAATTTCGGCATAGTATAAAAGTTTTTCGAAGAAGTTTACAAAAATCCAGATTTTTGCAAAATTCAAACCTCGATAGATATTCGAGTTTTTAGGCTATATTGAATCCAAGTATATCATTTGAATCGATTTTCGAAGGGCTTTCAGGCAAGGGTAGAATAATAATCCGGACGCAGTAAATAAGAAACTTAAACAATTTTCCAATGGAAAAAATTAAAATTTAGAGATTTTGAGTGGTCATATCTTCGGAACTAAGCGTCCAAATCAAAATCCGATTGCACCGTTAAGTTATACGAATCTGACAGATTAGGATGAAATGATAAAACGCCCTTCGAAAATGGCAAATTTTCGAAATTTTTTTTCTATCTCAATCGATTAAAATTTTCAAAAATGCTAAAATCGAAACCAATCGCTATGAGTCAATCAAAGTAATTTTTTCTAATGTAATTTGTCGCCCTGATTCTATTTTTACACTCGGTTAGTTAATAATTGCGATAGATTTCTTGCAATTTGAAAAAGTTTGCAAAAATTTAAATTTTTACAAATTTCAAAGGCCCATAACTTCTCGAGTTTGTACAACTTATCAAATCTAAATTGGCTAGGTTAATCGACTTTTCAATAGCTTTCGTACGGTAGTAAAATTCTAGTCCTAAGTGTGCAAACAAGAAAGTTCGAATTTTCAATTTTGACGAAAATTTGTGAAAATTTTTATAACCCTTTTCATTTATCTATTGCTCACATGAATATTAATCGTTTTAGGTCGTCAAACAGACCATTTTCTGATGTATTTTGTTTTGCTCTTCACGTTTTCGGACTTGGTCTGTCAAATTTCGGCATAGTATGAAAGTTTTTCGAAAAAGTTTACAAAAATCCAGATTTTTGCAAAATTCAAACCTCGATAGATATTCGAGTTTTTAGGCTATATTGAATCCAAGTATATCATTTTAATCGATTTTCGAAGAGCTTTCAGGCAAGGGTAGAATAATCATCCGGACGCAGTAAATAAGAAACTTAAACGTTTTTCTAATGGAAAAAATTAAAATTTAGAGATTTTGAGTGGTCATATCTTCGGAACTAAGCGTCCAAATCAAAATCCGATTGCACCGTTAAGTTATACGAATCTGACAGATTAGGATGAAATGATAAAACGCCCTTCGAAAATGGCAAATTTTCGAAATTTTTTTTCTATCTCAATCGATTAAAATTTTCAAAAATGCTAAAATCGAAACCAATCGCTATGAATCAATCGAAGTAATTTTTTTTATGTAATTTGTCGCCCTGATTCTATTTTTACACTCGGTTAGTCAATAATTGCGATAGATTTCTTGCAATTGGAAAGAATTTGCAAAAACTTAAATTTTTACAAATTTCAAAGGCCCATAACTTCTCGAGTTTGTACAACTTATCAAATCTAAATTGGCTAGGTTAATCGACTTTTCAATAGCTTTCGTACGGTAGTAAAATTCTAGTCCTAAGTGTGCAAACAAGAAAGTTCGAATTTTCAATTTTGACGAAAATTTGTGAAAATTTTTATAACCCTTTTCATTTATCTATTGCTCACATGAATATTAATCGTTTTAGGTCGTCAAACACACCATTCTCTGATGTATTTTGTTTTGCTCTTCACGTTTTCGGACTTGGTCTGTCAAATTTCGGCATAGTATAAAAGTTTTTCGAAGAAGTTTACAAAAATCCAGATTTTTGCAAAATTCAAACCTCGATAGATATTCGAGTTTTTAGGCTATATTGAATCCAAGTATATCATTTTAATCGATTTTTGAAGGGCTTTCAGGCAAGGGTAGAATAATAATCGGGACGCAGTAAATAAGAAACTTAAACAATTTTCCAATGGAAAAAATTAAAATTTAGAGATTTTGAGTGGTCATATCTTCGGAACTAAGCGTCCAAATCAAAATTCGATTGCACCGTTATGTTCTACGAATCTGACAGATTAGGATGAAGTGATAAAACGCCCTTCGAAAATGGCAAATTTTCGAAATTTTTTTTCTATCTCAATCGATTAAAATTTTCAAAAATGCTAAAATCGAAACCAATCGCTATGAGTCAATCAAAGTAATTTTTTCTAATGTAATTTGTCGTCCTGATTCTATTTTTACACTCGGTTAATCAATTATTGCGATAGATTTCTTGCAATTGGAAAAAGTTTGCAAAAATTTAAATTTTTACAAATTTCAAAGGCCCATAACTTCTCGAGTTTGTACAACTTATCAAATCTAAATTGGCTAGGTTAATCGACTTTTCAATAGCTTTCGTACGGTAGTAAAATTCTAGTCCTAAGTGTGCAAACAAGAAAGTTCGAATTTTCAATTTTGACGAAAATTTGTGAAAATTTTTATAACCCTTTTCATTTATCTATTGCTCACATGAATATTAATCGTTTTAGGTCGTCAAACACACCATTCTCTGATGTATTTTGTTTTGCTCTTCACGTTTTCGGACTTGGTCTGTCAAATTTCGGCATAGCATGAAAGTTTTTCGAAGAAGTTTACAAAAATCCAGATTTTTGCAAAATTCAAACCTCGATAGATATTCGAGTTTTTAGGCTATATTGAATTTAAGTATATCATTTTAATCGATTTTCGAAGGGCTTTCAGGCAAGGGTAGAATAATGATCCGGACGCAGTAAATAAGAAACTTAAACAATTTTCCAATGGAAAAAATTAAAATTTAGAGATTTTGAGTGGTCATATCTTCGGAACTAAGCGTCCAAATCAAAATCCGATTGCACCGTTATGTTCTACGAATCTGACAGATTAGGATGAAGTGATAAAACGCCCTTCGAAAATGGCAAATTTTCGAAATTTTTTTTCTATCTCAATCGATTAAAATTTTCAAAAATGCTAAAATCGAAACCAATCGCTATGAATCAATCAAAGTAATTTTTTCTAATGTAATTTGTCGCCCTGATTCTATTTTTACACTCGGTTAGTCAATTATTGCGATAGATTCCTTGCAATTGGAAAAAGTTTGCAAAAATTTAAATTTTTACAAATTTCAAAGGCCCATAACTTCTCGAGTTTGTACAACTTATCAAATCTAAATTGGCTAGGTTAATCGACTTTTCAATAGCTTTCGTACGGTAGTAAAATTCTAGTCCTAAGTGTGCAAACAAGAAAGTTCGAATTTTCAATTTTGACGAAAATTTGTGAAAATTTTTATAACCCTTTTCATTTATCTATTGCTCACATGAATATTAATCGTTTTAGGTCGTCAAACACACCATTCTCTGATGTATTTTGTTTTGCTCTTCACGTTTTCGGACTTGGTCTGTCAAATTTCGGCATAGTATAAAAGTTTTTCGAAGAAGTTTACAAAAATCCAGATTTTTGCAAAATTCAAACCTCGATAGATATTCGAGTTTTTAGGCTATATTGAATCCAAGTATATCATTTTAATCGATTTTTGAAGGGCTTTCAGGCAAGGGTAGAATAATAATCGGGACGCAGTAAATAAGAAACTTAAACAATTTTCCAATGGAAAAAATTAAAATTTAGAGATTTTGAGTGGTCATATCTTCGGAACTAAGCGTCCAAATCAAAATTCGATTGCACCGTTATGTTCTACGAATCTGACAGATTAGGATGAAGTGATAAAACGCCCTTCGAAAATGGCAAATTTTCGAAATTTTTTTTCTATCTCAATCGATTAAAATTTTCAAAAATGCTAAAATCGAAACCAATCGCTATGAGTCAATCAAAGTAATTTTTTCTAATGTAATTTGTCGTCCTGATTCTATTTTTACACTCGGTTAATCAATTATTGCGATAGATTTCTTGCAATTGGAAAAAGTTTGCAAAAATTTAAATTTTTACAAATTTCAAAGGCCCATAACTTCTCGAGTTTGTACAACTTATCAAATCTAAATTGGCTAGGTTAATCGACTTTTCAATAGCTTTCGTACGGTAGTAAAATTCTAGTCCTAAGTGTGCAAACAAGAAAGTTCGAATTTTCAATTTTGACGAAAATTTGTGAAAATTTTTATAACCCTTTTCATTTATCTATTGCTCACATGAATATTAATCGTTTTAGGTCGTCAAACACACCATTCTCTGATGTATTTTGTTTTGCTCTTCACGTTTTCGGACTTGGTCTGTCAAATTTCGGCATAGCATGAAAGTTTTTCGAAGAAGTTTACAAAAATCCAGATTTTTGCAAAATTCAAACCTCGATAGATATTCGAGTTTTTAGGCTATATTGAATTTAAGTATATCATTTTAATCGATTTTCGAAGGGCTTTCAGGCAAGGGTAGAATAATGATCCGGACGCAGTAAATAAGAAACTTAAACAATTTTCCAATGGAAAAAATTAAAATTTAGAGATTTTGAGTGGTCATATCTTCGGAACTAAGCGTCCAAATCAAAATCCGATTGCACCGTTATGTTCTACGAATCTGACAGATTAGGATGAAGTGATAAAACGCCCTTCGAAAATGGCAAATTTTCGAAATTTTTTTTCTATCTCAATCGATTAAAATTTTCAAAAATGCTAAAATCGAAACCAATCGCTATGAATCAATCAAAGTAATTTTTTCTAATGTAATTTGTCGCCCTGATTCTATTTTTACACTCGGTTAGTCAATTATTGCGATAGATTCCTTGCAATTGGAAAAAGTTTGCAAAAATTTAAATTTTTACAAATTTCAAAGGCCCATAACTTCTCGAGTTTGTACAACTTATCAAATCTAAATTGGCTAGGTTAATCGACTTTTCAATAGCTTTCGTACGGTAGTAAAATTCTAGTCCTAAGTGTGCAAACAAGAAAGTTCGAATTTTCAATTTTGACGAAAATTTGTGAAAATTTTTATAACCCTTTTCATTTATCTATTGCTCACATGAATATTAATCGTTTTAGGTCGTCAAACAGACCATTTTCTGATGTATTTTGTTTTGCTCTTCACGTTTTCGGACTTGGTCTGTCAAATTTCGGCATAGCATGAAAGTTTTTCGAAGAAGTTTACAAAAATCCAGATTTTTGCAAAATTCAAACCTCGATAGATATTCGAGTTTTTAGGCTATATTGAATCCAAGTATATCATTTTAATCGATTTTCGAAGAGCTTTCAGGCAAGGGTAGAATAATCATCCGGACGCAGTAAATAAGAAACTTAAACGTTTTTCTAATGGAAAAAATTAAAATTTAGAGATTTTGAGTGGTCATATCTTCGGAACTAAGCGTCCAAATCAAAATCCGATTGCACCGTTAAGTTATACGAATCTGACAGATTAGGATGAAATGATAAAACGCCCTTCGAAAATGGCAAATTTTCGAAATTTTTTTTCTATCTCAATCGATTAAAATTTTCAAAAATGCTAAAATCGAAACCAATCGCTATGAGTCAATCAAAGTAATTTTTTCTAATGTAATTTGTCGCCCTGATTCTATTTTTACACTCGGTTAGTTAATAATTGCGATAGATTTCTTGCAATTTGAAAAAGTTTGCAAAAATTTAAATTTTTACAAATTTCAAAAGCCCATAACTTCTCGAGTTTGTACAACTTATCAAATCTAAATTGGCTAGGTTAATCGACTTTTCAATAGCTTTCGTACGGTAGTAAAATTCTAGTCCTAAGTGTGCAAACAAGAAAGTTCGAATTTTCAATTTTGACGAAAATTTGTGAAAATTTTTATAACCCTTTTCATTTATCTATTGCTCACATGAATATTAATCGTTTTAGGTCGTCAAACAGACCATTTTCTGATGTATTTTGTTTTGCTCTTCACGTTTTCGGACTTGGTCTGTCAAATTTCGGCATAGTATGGAAGTTTTTCGAAAAAGTTTACAAAAATCCAGATTTTTGCAAAATTCAAACCTCGATAGATATTTGAGTTTTTAGGCTATATTGAATCCAAGTATATCATTTTAATCGATTTTCGAAGGGCTTTCAGGCAAGGGTAGAATAATAATCCGGACGCAGTAAATAAGAAACTTAAACGTTTTTCTAATGGAAAAAATTAAAATTTAGAGATTTTGAGTGGTCATATCTTCGGAACTAAGCGTCCAAATCAAAATTCGATTGCACCGTTATGTTCTACGGATCTGACAGATTAGGATGAAGTGATAAAACGCCCTTCGAAAATGGCAAATTTTCGAATTTTTTTTTCTATCTCAATCGATAAAAATTTTCAAAAATGCTAAAATCGAAACCAATCGCTATGAGTCAATCAAAGTAATTTTTTCTAATGTAATTTGTCGCCCTGATTCTATTTTTACACTCGGTTAGTTAATAATTGCGATAGATTTCTTGCAATTGGAAAAAGTTTGCAAAAATTTAAATTTTTACAAATTTCAAAAGCCCATAACTTTTCGAGTTTGTACAACTTATCAAATCTAAATTGGCTAGGTTAATCGACTTTTCAATAGCTTTCGTACGGTAGTAAAATTCTAGTCCTAAGTGTGCAAACAAGAAAGTTCGAATTTTCAATTTTGACGAAAATTTGTGAAAATTTTTATAACCCTTTTCATTTATCTATTGCTCACACAAATATTAATCGTTTTAGGTGGTCAAACAGACCATTTTCTGATGTATTTTGTTTTGCTCTTCACGTTTTCGGACTTGGTCTGTCAAATTTCGGCATAGTATGGAAGTTTTTCGAAAAAGTTTACAAAAATCCAGATTTTTGCAAAATTCAAACCTCGATAGATATTCGAGTTTTTAGGCTATATTGAATCCAAGTATATCATTTTAATCGATTTTCGAAGAGCTTTCAGGCAAGGGTAGAATAATAATCCGGACGCAGTAAATAAGAAACTTAAACGTTTTTCTAATGGAAAAAATTAAAATTTAGAGATTTTGAGTGGTCATATCTTCGGAACTAAGCGTCCAAATCAAAATCCGATTGCACCGTTAAGTTATACGAATCTGACAGATTAGGATGAAATGATAAAACGCCCTTCGAAAATGGCAAATTTTCGAAATTTTTTTTCTATCTCAATCGATTAAAATTTTCAAAAATGCTAAAATCGAAACCAATCGCTATGAGTCAATCAAAGTAATTTTTTCTAATGTAATTTGTCGCCCTGATTCCATTTTTACACTCGGTTAGTTAATAATTGCGATAGATTTCTTGCAATTTGAAAAAGTTTGCAAAAATTTAAATTTTTACAAATTTCAAAGGCCCATAACTTCTCGAGTTTGTACAACTTATCAAATCTAAATTGGCTAGGTTAATCGACTTTTCAATAGCTTTCGTACGGTAGTAAAATTATAGTCCTAAGTGTGCAAACAAGAAAGTTCGAATTTTCAATTTTGACGAAAATTTGTGAAAATTTTTATAACCCTTTTCATTTATCTATTGCTCACATGAATATTAATCGTTTTAGGTCGTCAAACACACCATTTTCTGATGTATTTTGTTTTGCTCTTCACGTTTTCGGACTTGGTCTGTCAAATTTCGGCATAGTATAAAAGTTTTTCGAAGAAGTTTACAAAAATCCAGATTTTTGCAAAATTCAAACCTCGATAGATATTCGAGTTTTTAGGCTATATTGAATCCAAGTATATCATTTTAATCGATTTTTGAAGAGCTTTCAGGCAAGGGTAGAATAATAATCGGGACGCAGTAAATAAGAAACTTAAACGTTTTTCTAATGGAAAAAATTAAAATTTAGAGATTTTGAGTGGTCATATCTTCGGAACTAAGCGTCCAAATCAAAATTCGATTGCACCGTTATGTTCTACGGATCTGACAGATTAGGATGAAGTGATAAAACGCCCTTCGAAAATGGCAAATTTTCGAAAAATTTTTTCTATCTCAATCGATTAAAATTTTCAAAAATGCTAAAATCGAAACCAATCGCTATGAGTCAATCAAAGTAATTTTTTCTAATGTAATTTGTCGCCCTGATTCTATTTTTACACTCGGTTAGTTAATAATTGCGATAGATTTCTTGCAATTGGAAAAAGTTTGCAAAAATTTAAATTTTTACAAATTTCAAAAGCCCATAACTTCTCGAGTTTGTACAACTTATCAAATCTAAATTGGCTAGGTTAATCGACTTTTCAATAGCTTTCGTACGGTAGTAAAATTCTAGTCCTAAGTGTGCAAACAAGAAAGTTCGAATTTTCAATTTTGACGAAAATTTGTGAAAATTTTTATAACCCTTTTCATTTATCTATTGCTCACAAGAATATTATTCGTTTTAGGTCGTCAAACACACCATTTTCTGATGTATTTTGTTTTGCTCTTCACGTTTTCGGACTTGGTCTGTCAAATTTCGGCATAGTATGGAAGTTTTTCGAAAAAGTTTACAAAAATCCAGATTTTTGCAAAATTCAAACCTCGATAGATATTTGAGTTTTTAGGCTATATTGAATCCAAGTATATCATTTTAATCGATTTTCGAAGGGCTTTCAGGCAAGGGTAGAATAATAATCCGGACGCAGTAAATAAGAAACTTAAACGTTTTTCTAATGGAAAAAATTAAAATTTAGAGATTTTGAGTGGTCATATCTTCGGAACTAAGCGTCCAAATCAAAATTCGATTGCACCGTTATGTTCTACGGATCTGACAGATTAGGATGAAGTGATAAAACGCCCTTCGAAAATGGCAAATTTTCGAATTTTTTTTTCTATCTCAATCGATAAAAATTTTCAAAAATGCTAAAATCGAAACCAATCGCTATGAGTCAATCAAAGTAATTTTTTCTAATGTAATTTGTCGCCCTGATTCTATTTTTACACTCGGTTAGTTAATAATTGCGATAGATTTCTTGCAATTGGAAAAAGTTTGCAAAAATTTAAATTTTTACAAATTTCAAAAGCCCATAACTTTTCGAGTTTGTACAACTTATCAAATCTAAATTGGCTAGGTTAATCGACTTTTCAATAGCTTTCGTACGGTAGTAAAATTCTAGTCCTAAGTGTGCAAACAAGAAAGTTCGAATTTTCAATTTTGACGAAAATTTGTGAAAATTTTTATAACCCTTTTCATTTATCTATTGCTCACATGAATATTAATCGTTTTAGGTCGTCAAACAGACCATTTTCTGATGTATTTTGTTTTGCTCTTCACGTTTTCGGACTTGGTCTGTCAAATTTCGGCATAGTATGGAAGTTTTTCGAAAAAGTTTACAAAAATCCAGATTTTTGCAAAATTCAAACCTCGATAGATATTCGAGTTTTTAGGCTATATTGAATCCAAGTATATCATTTTAATCGATTTTCGAAGAGCTTTCAGGCAAGGGTAGAATAATAATCCGGACGCAGTAAATAAGAAACTTAAACGTTTTTCTAATGGAAAAAATTAAAATTTAGAGATTTTGAGTGGTCATATCTTCGGAACTAAGCGTCCAAATCAAAATCCGATTGCACCGTTAAGTTATACGAATCTGACAGATTAGGATGAAATGATAAAACGCCCTTCGAAAATGGCAAATTTTCGAAATTTTTTTTCTATCTCAATCGATTAAAATTTTCAAAAATGCTAAAATCGAAACCAATCGCTATGAGTCAATCAAAGTAATTTTTTCTAATGTAATTTGTCGCCCTGATTCCATTTTTACACTCGGTTAGTTAATAATTGCGATAGATTTCTTGCAATTTGAAAAAGTTTGCAAAAATTTAAATTTTTACAAATTTCAAAGGCCCATAACTTCTCGAGTTTGTACAACTTATCAAATCTAAATTGGCTAGGTTAATCGACTTTTCAATAGCTTTCGTACGGTAGTAAAATTATAGTCCTAAGTGTGCAAACAAGAAAGTTCGAATTTTCAATTTTGACGAAAATTTGTGAAAATTTTTATAACCCTTTTCATTTATCTATTGCTCACATGAATATTAATCGTTTTAGGTCGTCAAACAGACCATTTTCTGATGTATTTTGTTTTGCTCTTCACGTTTTCGGACTTGGTCTGTCAAATTTCGGCATAGTATGAAAGTTTTTCGAAAAAGTTTACAAAATTCCAGATTTTTGCAAAATTCAAACCTCGATAGATATTTGAGTTTTTAGGCTATATTGAATCCAAGTATATCATTTTAATCGATTTTCGAAGGGCTTTCAGGCAAGGGTAGAATAATCATCCGGACGCAGTAAATAAGAAACTTAAACGTTTTTCTAATGGAAAAAATTAAAATTTAGAGATTTTGAGTGGTCATATCTTCGGAACTAAGCGTCCAAATCAAAATTCGATTGCACCGTTATGTTATACGAATCTGACAGATTAGGATGAAGTGATAAAACGCCCTTCGAAAATGGCAAATTTTCGAAATTTTTTTTCTATCTCAATCGATTAAAATTTTCAAAAATGCTAAAATCGAAACCAATCGCTATGAGTCAATCAAAGTAATTTTTTCTAATGTAATTTGTCGCCCTGATTCTATTTTTACACTCGGTTAGTTAATAATTGCGATAGATTTCTTGCAATTTGAAAAAGTTTGCAAAAATTTAAATTTTTACAAATTTCAAAAGCCCATAACTTCTCGAGTTTGTACAACTTATCAAATCTAAATTGGCTAGGTTAATCGACTTTTCAATAGCTTTCGTACGGTAGTAAAATTCTAGTCCTAAGTGTGCAAACAAGAAAGTTCGAATTTTCAATTTTGACGAAAATTTGTGAAAATTTTTATAACCCTTTTCATTTATCTATTGCTCACATGAATATTAATCGTTTTAGGTCGTCAAACACACCATTTTCTGATGTATTTTGTTTTGCTCCTCACGTTTTCGGACTTGGTCTGTCAAATTTCGGCATAGTATAAAAGTTTTTCGAAGAAGTTTACAAAAATCCAGATTTTTGCAAAATTCAAACCTCGATAGATATTCGAGTTTTTAGGCTATATTGAATCCAAGTATATCATTTTAATCGATTTTCGAAGGGCTTTCAGGCAAGGGTAGAATAATAATCCGGACGCAGTAAATAAGAAACTTAAACGTTTTTCTAATGGAAAAAATTAAAATTTGGAGATTTTGAGCGGCCATATCTTCGGAACTAAGCGTCCAAATCAAAATTCGATTGCACCGTTATGTTATACGAATCTGACAGATTAGGATGAAATGATAAAACGCCCTTCGAAAATGGCAAATTTTCGAAATTTTTTTTCTATCTCAATCGATTAAAATTTTCAAAAATGCTAAAATCTAAACCAATCGCTATGAATCAATCAAAGTAATTTTTTCTAATGTAATTTGTCGCCCTGATTCTATTTTTACACTCGGTTAGTCAATAATTGCGATAGATTTCTTGCAATTGGAAAGAATTTGCAAAAATTTAAATTTTTACAAATTTCAAAGGCCCATAACTTCTCGAGTTTGTACAACTTATCACATCTAAATTGGCTAGGTTAATCGACTTTTCAATAGCTTTCGTACGGTAGTAAAATTATAGTCCTAAGGGTGCAAACAAGAAAGTTCGAAATTTCAATTTTGACAAAAATTTGTGAAAATTTTTATAACCCTTTTCATTTATCTATTGCTCACACGAATATTAATCGTTTTAGGTCGTCAAACAGACCATTTTCTGATGTATTTTGTTTTGCTCTTCACGTTTTCGGACTTGGTCTCTCAAATTTCGGCATAGTATAAAAGTTTTTCGAAGAAGTTTACAAAAATCCAGATTTTTGCAAAATTCAAACCTTGATAGATATTTGAGTTTTTAGGCTATATTGAATCCAAGTATATCATTTTAATCGATTTTCGAAGAGCTTTCAGGCAAGGGTAGAATAATAATCGGGACGCAGTAAATAAGAAACTTAAACAATTTTCCAATGGAAAAAAATAAAATTTAGAGATTTTGAGTGGTCATATCTTCGGAACTAAGCCTCCAAATCAAAATCCGATTGCACCGTTAAGTTATACGAATCTGACAGATTAGGATGAAATGATAAAACGCCCTTCGAAAATGGCAAATTTTCGAAATTTTTTTTCTATCTCAATCGATTAAAATTTTCAAAAATGCTAAAATCGAAACCAATCGCTATGAATCAATCAAAGTAATTTTTTCTAATGTAATTTGTCGTCCTGATTCTATTTTTACACTCGGTTAGTCAATAATTGCGATAGATTTCTTGCAATTGGAAAGAATTTGCAAAAATTTAAATTTTTACAAATTTCAAAAGCCCATAACTTTTCGAGTTTGTACAACTTATCAAATCTAAATTGGCTAGGTTAATCGACTTTTCAATAGCTTTCGTACGGTAGTAAGATTCTAGTCCTAAGTGTGCAAACAAGAAAGTTCGAATTTTCAATTTTGACGAAAATTTGTGAAAATTTTTATAACCCTTTTCATTTATCTATTGCTCACACGAATATTAATCGTTTTAGGTCGTCAAACAGACCATTTTCTGATGTATTTTGTTTTGCTCTTCACGTTTTCGGACTTGGTCTGTCAAATTTCGGCATAGTATAAAAGTTTTTCGAAGAAGTTTACAAAAATCCAGATTTTTGCAAAATTCAAACCTCGATAGATATTCGAGTTTTTAGGCTATATTGAATCCAAGTATATCATTTTAATCGATTTTCGAAGAGCTTTCAGGCAAGGGTAGAATAATAATCCGGACGCAGTAAATAAGAAACTTAAACGTTTTTCTAATGGAAAAAATTAAAATTTAGAGATTTTGAGTGGTCATATCTTCGGAACTAAGCGTCCAAATCAAAATTCGATTGCACCGTTATGTTCTACGAATCTGACAGATTAGGATGAAGTGATAAAACGCCCTTCGAAAATGGCAAATTTTCGAAATTTTTTTTCTATCTCAATCGATCAAAATTTTCAAAAATGCTAAAATCGAAACCAATCGCTATGAGTCAATCAAAGTAATTTTTTCTAATGTAATTTGTCGCCCTGATTCTATTTTTACACTCGGTTAGTTAATAATTGCGATAGATTTCTTGCAATTTGAAAAAGTTTGCAAAAATTTAAATTTTTACAAATTTGAAAAGCCCATAACTTCTCGAGTTTGTACAACTTATCAAATCTAAATTGGCTAGGTTAATCGACTTTTCAATAGCTTTCGTACGGTAGTAAAATTCTAGTCCTAGGTGTGCAAACAAGAAAGTTCGAATTTTCAATTTTGACGAAAATTTGTGAAAATTTTTATAACCCTTTTCATTTATCTATTGCTCACACAAATATTAATCGTTTTAGGTTGTCAAACAAACCATTTTCTGATGTATTTTGTCTTGCCCATCACGTTTTCGGACTTGGTCTGTCAAATTTCGGCATAGTATAAAAGTTTTTCGAAGAAGTTTACAAAAATCCAGATTTTTGCAAAATTCAAACCTCGATAGATATTCGAGTTTTTAGGCTATATTGAATCCAACTATATCATTTTAATCGATTTTTGAAGGGCTTTCAGGCAAGGGTAGAATAATAATCGGGACGCAGTAAATAAGAAACTTAAACAATTTTCCAATGGAATAAAATAAAATTTAGAGATTTTGAGTGGTCATATCTTCGGAACTAAGCGTCCAAATCAAAATCCGATTGCACCGTTAAGTTATACGAATCTGACAGATTAGGATGAAATGATAAAACGCCCTTCGAAAATGGAAAATTTTCGAAATTTTTTTTCTATCTCAATCGATTAAAATTTTCAAAAATGCTAAAATCGAAACCAATCGCTATGAATCAAACAAAGTAATTTTTTTTAATGTAATTTGTCGCCCTGATTCTATTTTTACACTCGGTTAGTTAATAATTGCCATAGATTTCTTGCAATTTGAAAAAGTTTGCAAAAATTTAAATTTTTACAAATTTCAAAAGCCCATAACTTCTCGAGTTTGTACAACTTATCAAATCTAAATTGGCTAGGTTAATCGACTTTTCAATAGCTTTCGTACGGTAGTAAAATTCTAGTCCTAGGTGTGCAAACAAGAAAGTTCGAATTTTCACATTTGACGAAAATTTGAGAAAATTTTTATAACCCTTTTCATTTATCTATTGCTCACACAAATATTAATCGTTTTAGGTTGTCAAACAAACCATTTTCTGATGTATTTTGTCTTGCCCATCACGTTTTCGGACTTGGTCTGTCAAATTTCGGCATAGTATAAAAGTTTTTCGAAGAAGTTTACAAAAATCCAGATTTTTGCAAAATTCAAACCTCGATAGATATTCGAGTTTTTAGGCTATATTGAATCCAAGTATATCATTTTAATCGATTTTTGAAGGGCTTTCAGGCAAGGGTAGAATAATAATCGGGACGCAGTAAATAAGAAACTTAAACAATTTTCCAATGGAAAAAAATAAAATTTAGAGATTTTGAGTGGTCATATCTTCGGAACTAAGCGTCCAAATCAAAATCCGATTGCACCGTTAAGTTATACGAATCTAACAGATTAGGATGAAATGATAAAACGCCCTTCGAAAATGGCAAATTTTCGAAATTTTTTTTCTATCTCAATCGATAAAAATTTTCAAAAATGCTAAAATCGAAACCAATCGCTATGAATCAAACAAAGTAATTTTTTCTAATGTAATTTGTCGCCCTGATTCTATTTTTACACTCGGTTAGTCAATAATTGCGATAGATTTCTTGCAATTGGAAAGAATTTGCAAAAATTTAAATTTTTACAAATTTCAAAGGCCCATAACTTCTCGAGTTTGTACAACTTATCAAATCTAAATTGGCTAGGTTAATCGACTTTTCAATAGCTTTCGTACGGTAGTAAAATTCTAGTCCTAAGTGTGCAAACAAGAAAGTTCGAAATTTCAATTTTGACAAAAATTTGTGAAAATTTTTATAACCCTTTTCATTTATCTATTGCTCACACGAATATTAATCGTTTTAGGTCGTCAAACAGACCATTTTCTGATGTATTTTGTTTTGCTCTTCACGTTTTCGGACTTGGTCTGTCAAATTTCGGCATAGTATAAAAGTTTTTCGAAGAAGTTTACAAAAATCCAGATTTTTGCAAAATTCAAACCTCGATAGATATTTGAGTTTTTAGGCTATATTGAATCCAAGTATATCATTTTAATCGATTTTCGAAGAGCTTTCAGGCAAGGGTAGAATAATAATCCGGACGCAGTAAATAAGAAACTTAAACGTTTTTCTAATGGAAAAAATTAAAATTTAGAGATTTTGAGTGGTCATATCTTCGGAACTAAGCGTCCAAATCCAAATCCGATTGCACCGTTATGTTATAGGAATCTGACAGATTAGGATGAAATGATAAAACGCCCTTCGAAAATGGCAAATTTTCGAAATTTTTTTTCTATCTCAATCGATTAAAATTTTCAAAAATGCTAAAATCGAAACCAATCGCTATGAATCAATCAAAGTAATTTTTTCTAATGTAATTTGTCGCCCTGATTCTATTTTTACACTCGGTTAGTCAATAATTGCGATAGATTTCTTGCAATTGGAAAGAATTTGCAAAAATTTAAATTTTTACAAATTTCAAAGGCCCATAACTTCTCGAGTTTGTACAACTTTTCAAATCTAAATTGGCTAGGTTAATCGACTTTTCAATAGCTTTCGTACGGTAGTAAAATTCTAGTCCTAAGTGTGCAAACAAGAAAGTTCGAATTTTCAATTTGACGAAAATTTGTGAAAATTTTTATAACCCTTTTCATTTATCTATTGCTCACACGAATATTAATCGTTTTAGGTCGTCAAACAGACCATTTTCTGATGTATTTTGTTTTGCTCTTCACGTTTTCGGACTTGGTCTGTCAAATTTCGGCATAGTATGAAAGTTTTTCGAAAAAGTTTACAAAAATCCAGATTCTTGCAAAATTCAACCCTCGATAGATATTCGAGTTTTTAGGCTATATTGAATCCAAGTATATCATTTTAATCGATTTTCGAAGGGCTTTCAGGCAAGGGTAGAATAATAATCCGGACGCAGTAAATAAGAAACTTAAACGTTTTTCTAATGGAAAAAATTAAAATTTAGAGATTTTGAGTGGTCATATCTTCGGAACTAAGCGTCCAAATCAAAATTCGATTGCACCGTTATGTTCTACGAATCTGACAGATTAGGATGAAGTGATAAAACGCCCTTCGAAAATGGCAAATTTTCGAAATTTTTTTTCTATCTCAATCGATTAAAATTTTCAAAAATGCTAAAATCGAAACCAATCGCTATGAATCAAACAAAGTAATTTTTTTTAATGTAATTTGTCGCCCTGATTCTATTTTTACACTCGGTTAGTTAATAATTGCCATAGATTTCTTGCAATTTGAAAAAGTTTGCAAAAATTTAAATTTTTACAAATTTCAAGAGCCCATAACTTCTCGAGTTTGTACAACTTATCAAATATAAATTGGCTAGGTTAATCGACTTTTCAATAGCTTTCGTACGGTAGTAAAATTCTAGTCCTAAGTGTGCAAACAAGAAAGTTCGAAATTTCAATTTTGACAAAAATTTGTGAAAATTTTTATAACCCTTTTCATTTATCTATTGCTCACATGAATATTAATCGTTTTAGGTCGTCAAACAGACCATTTTCTGATGTATTTTGTTTTGCTCTTCACGTTTTCGGACTTGGTCTGTCAAATTTCGGCATAGTATAAAAGTTTTTCGAAAAAGTTTACAAAAATCCAGATTTTTGCAAAATTCAAACCTCGATAGATATTTGAGTTTTTAGGCTATATTGAATCCAAGTATATCATTTTAATCGATTTTCGAAGAGCTTTCAGGCAAGGGTAGAATAATAATCCGGACGCAGTAAATAAGAAACTTAAACGTTTTTCTAATGGAAAAAATTAAAATTTAGAGATTTTGAGTGGTCATATCTTCGGAACTAAGCGTCCAAATCAAAATTCGATTGCACCGTTATGTTCTACGAATCTGACAGATTAGGATGAAATGATAAAACGCTCTTCGAAAATGGCAAATTTTCGAAAAAAAATTTCTATCTCAATCGATTAAAATTTTCAAAAATGCTAAAATCGAAACCAATCGCTATGAGTCAATCAAAGTAATTTTTTCTAATGTAATTTGTCACCCTGATTCTATTTTTACACTCGGTTAGTCAATAATTGCGATAGATTTCTTGCAATTGGAAAAAATTAGCAAAATTTTAAATTTTTACAAATTTCAAAGGCCCATAACTTCTCGAGTTTGTACAACTTATCAAATATAAATTGGCTAGGTTAATCGACTTTTCAATAGCTTTCGTACGGTAGTAAAATTCTAGTCCTAAGTGTGCAAACAAGAAAGTTCGAATTTTCAATTTGACGAAAATTTGTGAAAATTTTTATAACCCTTTTCATTTATCTATTGCTCACACGAATATTAATCGTTTTAGGTCGTCAAACAGACCATTTTCTGATGTATTTTGTTTTGCTCTTCACGTTTTCGGACTTGGTCTGTCAAATTTCGGCATAGTATAAAAGTTTTTCGAAGAAGTTTACAAAAATCCAGATTTTTGCAAAATTCAACCCTCGATAGATATTCCAGTTTTTAGGCTATATTGAATCCAAGTATATCATTTTAATCGATTTTCGAAGGGCTTTCAGGCAAGGGTAGAATAATAATCCGGACGCAGTAAATAAGAAACTTAAACGTTTTTCTAATGGAAAAAATTAAAATTTAGAAATTTTGAGTGGTCATATCTTCGGAACTAAGCGTCCAAATCAAAATTCGATTGCACCGTTATGTTCTACGAATCTGACAGATTAGGATGAAGTGATAAAACGCCCTTCGAAAATGGCAAATTTTCGAAAATTTTTTTCTATCTCAATCGATTAAAATTTTCAAAAATGCTAAAATCGAAACCAATCGCTATGAATCAATCAAAGAAATTTTTTCTAATGTAGTTTGTCGTCCTGATTCTATTTTTACACTCGGTTAGTCAATAATTGCGATAGATTTCTTGCAATTGGAAAGAATTTGCAAAAATTTAAATTTTTACAAATTTCAAAGGCCCATAACTTTTCGAGTTTGTACAACTTATCAAATCTAAATTGGCTAGGCTAATCGACTTTTCGATAGCTTTCGTACGGTAGTAAACTTCTAGTCCTAAGTGTGCAAACAAGAAAGTTCGAATTTTCAATTTTGACGAAAATTTGTGAAAATTCTTATAACCCTTTTCATTTATCTATTGCTCACACGAATATTAATCGTTTTAGGTCGTCAAACAGACCATTTTCTGATGTATTTTGTTTTGCTCTTCACGTTTTCGGACTTGGTCTGTCAAATTTCGGCATAGTATGAAAGTTTTTCGAAAAAGTTTACAAAAATCCAGATTCTTGCAAAATTCAACCCTCGATAGATATTCGAGTTTTTAGGCTATATTGAATCCAAGTATATCATTTTAATCGATTTTCGAAGGGCTTTCAGGCAAGGGTAGAATAATAATCCGGACGCAGTAAATAAGAAACTTAAACGTTTTTCTAATGGAAAAAATTAAAATTTAGAGATTTTGAGTGGTCATATCTTCGGAACTAAGCGTCCAAATCAAAATTCGATTGCACCGTTATGTTATACGAATCTGACAGATTAGGATGAAGTGATAAAACGCCCTTCGAAAATGGCAAATTTTCGAAATTTTTTTTCTATCTCAATCGATTAAAATTTTCAAAAATGCTAAAATCGAAACCAATCGCTATGAATCAATCAAAGAAATTTTTTCTAATGTAGTTTGTCGTCCTGATTCTATTTTTACGCTCGGTTAGTCAATAATTGCGATAGATTTCTTGCAATTGGAAAGAATTTGCAAAAATTTAAATTTTTACAAATTTCAAAGGCCCATAACTTTTCGAGTTTGTACAACTTATCAAATCTAAATTGGCTAGGCTAATCGAATTTTCGATAGCTTTCGTACGGTAGTAAACTTCTAGTCCTAAGTGTGCAAACAAGAAAGTTCGAATTTTCAATTTTGACGAAAATTTGTGAAAATTTTTATAACCCTTTTCATTTATCTATTGCTCACACGAATATTAATCGTTTTAGGTCGTCAAACAGACCATTTTCTGATGTATTTTGTTTTGCTCTTCACGTTTTCGGACTTGGTCTGTCAAATTTCGGCATAGTATTAAAGTTTTTCGAAGAAGTTTACAAAAATCCAGATTTTTGCAAAATGCAGACCTCAATAGATATTCGAGTTTTTAGGCTATATTGAATCCAAGTATATCATTTTAATCGATTTTCGAAGGGCTTTCAGGCAAGGGTAGAATAATAATCCGGACGCAGTAAATAAGAAACTTAAACGTATTTCTAATGGAAGAAATTAAAATTTGGAGATTTTGAGCGGTCATATCTTCGGAACTAAGCGTCCAAATCAAAATCCGATTGCACCGTTAAGTTATACGAATCTGACAGATTAGGATGAAATGATAAAACGCCCTTCGAAAATGGCAAATTTTCGAAAAAAAATTTCTATCTCAATCGATTAAAATTTTCAAAAATGCTAAAATCGAAACCAATCGCTATGAGTCAATCAAAGTAATTTTTTCTAATGTAATTTGTCGCCCTGATTCTATTTTTACACTCGGTTAGTCAATAATTGCGATAGATTTCTTGCAATTGGAAAGAATTTGCAAAAATTTAAATTTTTACAAATTTCAAAGGCCCATAACTTCTCGAGTTTGTACAACTTATCAAATCTAAATTGGCTAGGTTAATCGACTTTTCAATAGCTTTCGTACGGTAGTAAAATTATAGTCCTAAGTGTGCAAACAAGAAAGTTCGAATTTTCAATTTTGACGAAAATTTGTGAAAATTTTTATAACCCTTTTCATTGATCTATTGCTCACACGAATATCAATCGTTTAAGGTCGTCAAACAGACCATTTTCTGATGTATTTTGTTTTGCTCTTCACGTTTTCGGACTTGGTCTGTCAAATTTCGGCATAGTATAAAAGTTTTTCGAAGAAGTTTACAAAAATCCAGATTTTTGCAAAATTCAAACCTCGATAGATATTCGAGTTTTTAGGCTATATTGAATCCAAGTATATCATTTTAATCGATTTTCGAAGGGCTTTCAGGCAAGGGTAGAATAATAATCCGGACGCAGTAAATAAGAAACTTAAACGTATTTCTAATGGAAAAAATTAAAATTTGGAGATTTTGAGCGGTCATATCTTCGGAACTAAGCGTCCAAATCAAAATTCGATTGCACCGTTATGTTATATGAATCTGACAGATTAGGATGAAATGATAAAACGCCCTTCGAAAATGGCAAATTTTCGAAGTTTTTTTTCTATCTCAATCGATTAACAACCAATAATACACCATCGTTGACAATTTTTTTATTAGAACTTCATGAGTAATTCAAAAACCGTAATAGCTAACGGGAAATGAAAATAGTGCCTGTGGATTCAGTTTTATCTCCTTGAAGACATATTGAAATTTAAAAGCAAAATCAAAGTAATAATTATTTAAGAAAAAGAAACCAATACGATCTTGGCTCTTTCTACCTCACAATTTAAATTAACGCTTTAAAAGCAAATCTTAACATTGCAATAAAGTTGAATGTGATTTTCGAAAAAGAACTATCAGGGTGGGATTTATAAAAGCAAATGTATTGTAATAAGAAAAGTGTTCCATCAGAAATCGAATTTCATTGGAAATCAAAAAATCTAACATAACACAGCTAGAACTAACAAAATCTAAGGGACTATCCTAACATATAGATAAGCCACAGGCCTTTGAACATGGTTTAATTAACCATCTCAGAAGGACTAATCAGTTATAGGTATGCTCTTAAACAGAAAAAAATTGTTGAATTGAATAAGTGATTATAAATCATAAAAGGATCTAAATAACCACTGGGACTAAAATTTTGATTAAACCACAAGGGTAACTATTAAAACTAAGTGAAAACAGAATGTAAGCAAATGAAATGGTTAAAAAAGAAGTCTGAATAGAGTAGACTGCTAGAACCGTTAACAATACGCCTTTTAAAATGAATTTTACCAATCTTGCAAATAGTTTGGCTAATACAAAACCAAACATGGGATTACTTCAACAGACAGCTTAAATGTAATAGCAAAAAAATTGATGGAGAAGAACAAAATTCTTCTTTGAAGAAGCCACATCTTTCTTCTTAACTACAGAACTCAGAAATCCCACCAAATCTCTTGTGTTTCCTGCAAAAATTGAATTAGATTTTGCGCAGCTATGAATGCAAACGTGTATAACAAACGCCAGACGCATATAAGTAATAAATGTAGTGTAGTACTTCAAGTGTTTCTAGTCCGAAAGGAGATTTGTGGGATGTGGACATCAACTGGAGACTGGAGGACATGATGTGGATGACAAGAATTTAACTTTGAATTCATGATTTTCCAATTAAAACGCTCTGAAAGTGATGATATTAGTAAACTTATTGCGGTAGAACCAAATGTCTTCTTTGAACACGTACAACAGTTGACTTAACGAGTAAATAAACTAATTGAGAAAGATAGAAAAGTGAGGTTATCTGTCAAAGTCTGATCTGTATGTGGTGTTGCCTGTACATCAGGGGGTAAATTGAATTTTATAAACAATTTCCGAAATTCTTAATGTTTATTCCCAAAGTATAGAAATCGCATAAATCGATAGAAAAAAAATCGCAAAATTTATTACTGCAATTATTTATGTCTTACCCCTCAGACGTCATGAATAATTGTATCTTTTGCAGTTCGATGTTCTATCATTGAAAAACTTTCGCCAGAATTTCGGAACAACTTGCAGAATTGAGTTTCACATTTAATTCTGAATGTATGTGCAAAGTTTCAAGTGAATAGGTCCTAACAACACATGTAGCAAACTTTAGATAAGATCTCCTCACAGATATTCGAGATTCTTAAAGTTTATCCTAAAAATATAAATCCCGCAAAAGTTGGATAGAAAAAAATCGCAAGATCGGAAAGTGTAATTAGTTTTTTCCTAAACTTCGAATTTTTCGAGTAATTGATTATTTTTTTTTTTAAATTATTAGGTCGATTATTCGGAAACTATACGAAACATGTAGGAACTGCCAGCAGAAATGAATTCAAAATTCAATTCTCAATCTGTGTGCCAAATTTCATGAAGATCGGAGGAAAAAAATATTTTTTTCGACTTTTCGGCGAAGAAATCGTAAGACCTTCCATCTTTTTTGAGCAAAAATATTTTTATCTCCAGATTTTGATGAAACTTTGCACACGGGTGTAGAATTGAATTCTGAACATCGGAGAGCAGTCAGTTGCTTTGTAGCTCGTTTACTTTTTGAAATATCGATCTTAAGGTGGTTAATGTCAAAACGGCAATATCTTTTGAACCGAAATAACTAGCATTAATCTATTAACATTATTAAGATTAGTGATTTTTTTCCATGAAGAATTGAGGTTTTCAGATTTTTCCGAGTAGTATTTAAAATTTCCAAAATTCAATGTTGTCACCCTAAATGTAGGCAACCAATAATACACCATAGTTGACAATTTTTTTATTAGAACTTCATGAGTAATTCAAAAACCGTAATAGCTAGCGGGAAATGAATAGTGCCAGTGGATTCAGCTTTACCTCCTTGAGGACATATTAAAATTTCAAAGCAAAATCAAAGTAATAATTATTTAAGAAAAAGAAACCAATACGATCTTGCCTCTCTCTACCTAACAATGTAAATTAACGCTTTAAAAGCAAATCTTAACACTGCAATAAAGTTGAACGTGATTTTCTAAAAAAAACTATCGGGGTGAGATTTATAAAAGCAAATGTTTTGTAATAAAAAAAGTGTTCTATGGCCACAAATAAAATTTCATTGGAAATAAAAAAATCTAAACATAACACAGCTAGAACTAACAAAATCTAAGGGACTATCCTAACATATAAATAAGCCACAGGGCCTTGTACATGGTTTAATTAACCATCTCAAAAGGACTAATGAGTTAGTGGTATGCTCTTAAACAGAAGACAAGTAAACAACATAGTTAAAAGATATTGAATTGAATAAGTGATTAACATAAATCATAAAAGCAAGAATTAGTAACTACTTCATCTAAATAACTACTGGGACTGAAATTTTGATTAAACCACAAGGGTAACTATTAAAACTAAGTGAAAACAGAATGTAAGCAAATGAACTGGTTAAAAAAGAAGTCTGAATAGAGTAGACTGCTAGAACCGTTGACAATACGCCTTTTAAAACGAATTTTACCAATCTTGCAAATAGTTTGGCTAATACAAAACCAAATATGGAATTACTTCAACAGACAGCTTAAATGTAATAGCAAAAAAATTGATGGAGAAGAACAAAATTCTTCTTTGAAGAAGCCACATCTTTCTTCTTAACTACAGAACTCAGAAATCCCACCAAATCTCTTGTGTCTCCTGCAAACATTGAATTAGATTTTGCGCATCTACTAATGCAAACGTGTATAACAAACGCCAAACGCATATAAATAATAAATGTAGTGTAGTACTTCAAGTGTTTCTAGTCTGGAAAGAGATTTGTGGGATGTGGACATCAACTGGAGACTGGAGGACATGATGTGGATGACAAGAATTTAACTCTAAATTCATGATTTTCCATTAAAGTGCTCTGAAAGTGATGATATTAGTAAACTTATTGCGGTAGAACCAAATGTCTTATTTGAACACATATAACTGTTGAATTAATGAGTAATTTTAAATTTTGAATCAAGAAGAATTTCCCATCTAAACTGTTGTTAGCCATTTTCCTAGAAATACCAGGAGTTTGAGAAACGAATAATTGCTTTGATGGATATATTCATGTTGCATCCAAATATAAACTTTGTCTGGAGTATCTCAATAGCCGAAATTGAAAGGAGAAATTATGAGGTCTTCATTTTAAAAGATGTAGATACCATTGCAAGACTATTAAACACTAAAAAGTTCAATAAAAGGATTTAATTCCTAAAGAAACGCAAACATCATTAAAATTGCAGAGTCTGGAGGCAAAGTAGCTTACCGCGAAATCAAAAAGAATTACAATTTTTGAGACATTCAGTTTAACGGTGTCGTTATCATCTCGGTGCTTTACACCCTACGAAAGATCCGAAAACAAATTTTAATTTCACTTTCAGAAGTGAGGTTAACAGATTGACTGTCAAATCTCAAACTTCAAATTTTAGTTCTAGCAATCTGGCGCGGTTTTCGCGGCAATTTCAAATTTTCGACAATTTACCGAAGGAGATATCCAAAAACTAACTGCATATTCTTGTTCCTTGACCCCTCTTTTTTCAAAAAAAAGTACCCGCTCGACTTTTTAATCTTTAATTCTTCTTCTTGCCATATCTCAAGAACCAAAAGACATATCGAAAAACTAACTGCAAATTCTTGTTCCTTGACCCCCCTTTTTTCAAGAAAAAGTACCCGCTCGACTTTTTAATATTTAATTCTTCTTCTTGCCATATCTCGAGAACCAAAAGAGATATGGAAAAACTAACTGCATATTCTTGTTCCTTGACCCCTGTTTGTTCAAGAAAAAGTACCCGCTAGACTTTTTAATCTTTAATTCTTCTTCTTGCCATATCTCGAGAACCAAAAGACATATCGAAAAACTAACTGCATATTCTTGTTCCTTGACCCCTGTTTATTCAAGAAAAAGTATCCGCTTGATTTTTTTGATCTTCAATTCTTCTTCTTGCCATATCTCGAGAACTAAAAGACATATCGAAAAACTAACTGCATATTCTTGTTCCTTGACCCCTGTTTATTCAAGAAAAAGTACCCGCTCGACTTTTTAATCTTTAATTCTTCTTCCTGCCATATCTCGAGAACTAAAAGAGATATCGAAAAACTAACTGCATATTCTTGTTCCTTGACCCCTGTTTATTCAAGAAAAAGTATCCGCTTGATTTTTTTGATCTTCAATTCTTTTCTTGCCATATCTCGAGAACTAAAAGACATATCGAAAAACTAACTGCATATTCTTGTTCCTTGACCCCTGTTTATTCAAGAAAAAGTACCCGCTCGACTTTTTAATCTTTAATTCTTCTTCCTGCCATATCTCGAGAACTAAAAGAGATATCGAAAAACTAACTGCATATTCTTGTTCCTTGACCCCTCTTTTTTCAAGAAAAAGTACCCGCTCGACTTTTTAATCTTTAATTCTTCTTCTTGCCATATCTCGAGAACTAAAAGAGATATCGAGAAACTAACTGCATATTCTTGTTCCTTGACCCCTCTTCTTTCAAGAAAAAGTACCCGTTCGACTTTTTAATCTTTAATTCTTCTTCTTGCCATATCTCGAGAACTAAAAGAGATATCGAAAAACTAACTGCATATTCTTGTTACTTGACCCCTCTTTTTTCAAGAAAAAGTACCCGCTCGAGTTTTTAATCTTTAATTCTTCTTCTTGCCATATCTCGAGAACTAAAAGAGATATCGAAAAACTAACTGCATATTCTTGTTCCGTGACCCCTGTTTATTCAAGAAAAAGTACCCGCTCGACTTTTTAATCTTTAATTCTTCTTCTTGCCATATCTCGAGAACTAAAAGAGATATCCAAAAACTAACTGCATATTCTTGTTCCTTGACCCCTGTTTATTCAAGAAAAAGTACCCGCTAGACTTTTTAATCTTTAATTCTTCTTCTTGCCATATCTCGAGAACCAAAAGACATATCGAAAAACTAACTGCATATTCTTGTTCCGTGACCCCTGTTTATTCAAGAAAAAGTACCCGTTCGACTTTTTAATCTTTAATTCTTCTTCTTGCCATATCTCGAGAACTAAAAGAGATATCGAAAAACTAACTGCATATTCTTGTTCCGTGACCCCTGTTTATTCAAGAAAAAGTACCCGCTCGACTTTTTAATCTTTAATTCTTCTTCTTGCCATATCTCGAGAACTAAAAGAGATATCCAAAAACTAACTGCATATTCTTGTTCCTTGACCCCTGTTTATTCAAGAAAAAGTACCTGCTCGACTATTTAATCTTTAATTCTTCTTCTTGCCATATCTCGAGAACCAAAAGACATATCGAAAAACTAACTGCATATTCTTGTTCCGTGACCCCTGTTTATTCAAGAAAAAGTACCCGCTTGATTTTTTTGATCTTCAATTCTTCTTCTTGCCATATCTCGAGAACTAAAAGACATATCGAAATACTAACTGCATATTCTTGTTCCTTGACCCCTGTTTATTCAAGAAAAAGTACCCGCACGACTTTTTAATCTTTAATTCTTCTTCCTGCCATATCTCGAGAACTAAAAGAGATATCGAAAAACTAACTGCATATTCTTGTTCCTTGACCCCTCTTTTTTCAAGAAAAAGTACCCGCTCGAGTTTTTAATCTTTAATTCTTCTTCTTGCCATATCTCGAGAACTAAAAGAGATATCGAAAAACTAACTGCATATTCTTGTTCCGTGACCCCTGTTTATTCAAGAAAAAGTACCCGCTCGACTTTTTAATCTTTAATTCTTCTTCTTGCCATATCTCGAGAACTAAAAGAGATATCGAAAAACTAACTGCATATTCTTGTTCCGTGACCCCTGTTTATTCATGAAAAAGTACCCGCTCGACTTTTTAATCTTTAATTCTTCTTCTTGCCATATCTCGAGAACTAAAAGAGATATCGAAAAACTAACTGCATATTCTTGTTCCTTGACCCCTCTTTTTTCAAGAAAAAGTACCCGCTCGACTTTTTAATCTTTAATTCTTCTTCTTGCCATATCTCGAGAACTAAAAGAGATATCGAAAAACTAACTGCATATTCTTGTTCCGTGACCCCTGTTTATTCAAGAAAAAGTACCCGCTCGACTTTTAATCTTTAATTCCTCTTCTTGCCATATCTCGAGAACTAAAAGAGATATCGAAAAACTAACTGCATATTCTTGTTCCGTGACCCCTGTTTATTCAAGAAAAATATCCGCTCGACTTTTTAATCTTTAATTCTTCTTCTTGCCATATCTCGAGAACTAAAAGAGATATCGAAAAACTAACTGCATATTCTTGTTCCTTGACCCCTCTTTTTTGAAGAAAAAGTACCCGCTCGACTTTTTAATCTTTAATTCTTCTTCTTGCCATATCTCGAGAACTAAAAGAGATATCGAAAAACTAACTGCATATTCTTGTTCCGTGACCCCTGTTTATTCAAGAAAAAGTACCCGCTCGACTTTTTAATCTTTAATTCTTCTTCTTGCCATATCTCGAGAACTAAAAGAGATATCGAAAAACTAACTGCATATTCTTGTTCCGTGACCCCTGTTTATTCAAGAAAAAGTACCCGCTCGACTTTTTAATCTTTAATTCTTCTTCTTGCCATATCTCGAGAACTAAAAGAGATATCGAAAAACTAACTGCATATTCTTGTTCCTTGACCCCTCTTTTTTGAAGAAAAAGTACCCGCTCGACTTTTTAATCTTTAATTCTTCTTCTTGCCATATCTCGAGAACTAAAAGAGATATCGAAAAACTAACTGCATATTCTTGTTCCGTGACCCCTGTTTATTCAAGAAAAAGTACCCGCTCGACTTTTTAATCTTTAATTCTTCTTCTTGCCATATCTCGAGAACTAAAAGAGATATCGAAAAACTAACTGCATATTCTTGTTCCGTGACCCCTGTTTATTCAAGAAAAAGTACCCGCTCGACTTTTTAATCTTTAATTCTTCTTCTTGCCATATCTCGAGAACTAAAAGAGATATCGAAAAACTAACTGCATATTCTTGTTCCTTGACCCCTCTTTTTTGAAGAAAAAGTACCCGCTCGACTTTTTAATCTTTAATTCTTCTTCTTGCCATATCTCGAGAACTAAAAGAGATATCGAAAAACTAACTGCATATTCTTGTTCCTTGACCCCTCCTATTTCAAGAAAAAGTACCCGCTCGACTTTTTAATCTTTAATTCTTCTTCTTGCCATATCTCGAGAACTAAAAGAGATATCGAAAAACTAACTGCATATTCTTGTTCCTTGACCCCTCTTTTTTGAAGAAAAAGTACCCACTCGACTTTTTAATCTTTAATTCTTCTTCTTGCCATATCTCGAGAACTAAAAGAGATATCGAAAAACTAACTGCATATTCTTGTTCTTTGACCCCTCTTTTTTCAAGAAAAAGTACCCGCTCGACTTTTTAATCTTTAATTCTTCTTCTTGCCATATCTCGAGAACTAAAGGAGATATCGAAAAACTAACTGCATATTCTTGTTCTTTGACCCCTCTTTTTTCAAGAAAAAGTACCCGCTCGACTTTTTAATTTTTAATTCTTCTTCTTGCCATATCTCGAGAACTAAAAGAGATATCGAAAAACTAACTGCATATTCTTGTTCCGTGACCCCTGTTTATTCAAGAAAAAGTACCCGCTCGACTTTTTAATCTTTAATTCTTCTTCTTGCAATATCTCGAGAACTAAAAGAGATATCGAAAAACTAACTGCATATTCTTGTTCCTTGACCCTTCCTTTTTCAAGAAAAAGTACCCGCTCGACTTTTTAATCTTTAATTCTTCTTCTTGCCATATCTCGAGAACTAAAAGAGATATCGAAAAACTAACTGCATATTCTTGTTCTTTGACCCCTCTTTTTTCAAGAAAAAGTACCCGCTCGACTTTTTAATCTTTAATTCTTCTTCTTGCCATATCTCGAGAACTAAAAGAGATATCGAAAAACTAACTGCATATTCTTGTTCCTTGACCCCTCTCTTTTCAAGAAAAAGTACCCGCTCGACTTTTTAATCTTTAATTCTTCTTCTTGCCATATCTCGAGAACTAAAAGAGATATCGAAAAACTAACTGCATATTCTTGTTCCTTGACCCCTCTTTTTTCAAGAAAAAGTACCCGCTCGACTTTTTAATCTTTAATTCTTCTTCTTGCCATATCTCGAGAACTAAAAGAGATATCGAAAAACTAACTGCATATTCTTGTCCTTTGACCCCTCTTTTTTCAAGAAAAAGTACCCGCTCGACTTTTTAATCTTTAATTCTTCTTCTTGCCATATCTCGAGAACTAAAAGAGATATCGAAAAACTAACTGCATATTCTTGTTCCTTGACCCTTCCTTTTTCAAGAAAAAGTACCCGCTCGACTTTTTAATCTTTAATTCTTCTTCTTGCCATATCTCGAGAACTAAAAGAGATATCGAAAAACTAACTGCATATTCTTGTTCCTTGACCCCTCTTTTTTCAAGAAAAAGTACCCGCTCGACTTTTTAATCTTTAATTCTTCTTCTTGCCATATCTCGAGAACTAAAAGAGATATCGAAAAACTAACTGCATATTCTTGTTCCTTGACCCCTCTTTTTTGAAGAAAAAGTACCCGCTCGACTTTTTAATCTTTAATTCTTCTTCTTGCCATATCTCGAGAACTAAAAGAGATATGGAAAAACTAACTGCATATTCTTGTTCCTTGACCCCTGCTTGTTCAAGAAAAAGTACCCGCTCGACTTTTTATTTTTTTAATATTCTTCTTGCCATATCTCGAGAACTAAAAGAGATATGGAGAAAGTAACTGCATATGCTTGTTCCTTGACTCCTGCTTGTTCAAGAAAAAGTACCCGCTCGACTTTTTATTTTTTTTAATATTCTTCTTGCCATATCTCGAGAACTAAAAGAGATATGGAAAAAGTAACTGCATATGCTTGTTCCTTGACCCCTGTTTGTTCAAGAAAAAGTACCCGCTCGACTTTTTATTTTTTTTAATATTCTTCTTGCCATATCTCGAGAACTAAAAGAGATATGGAAAAAGTAACTGCATATGCTTGTTCCTTGACTCCTGTTTGTTCAAGAAAAAGTACCTGCTCGACTTTTTTTTTTTTAATATTCTTCTTGCCATATCTCGAGAACTAAAAGAGATATGGAAAAACTAACTGCATATTCTTGTTCCTTGACACCTGCTTGTTCAAGAAAAAGTACCCGCTCGACTTTTTATTTTCTTTAATATTCTTCTTGCCATATCTCGAGAACTAAAAGAGATATGGAAAAACTAACTGCATATTCTTGTTCCTTGACACCTGCTTGTTCAAGAAAAAGTACCCGCTCAACTTTTTATTTTTTTTAATATTCTTCTTGCCATATCTCGAGAACTAAAAGAGATATGGAAAAAGTAACTGCATATGCTTGTTCCTTGACTCCTGTTTGTTCAAGAAAAAGTACCCGCTCGACTTTTTTTTTTTAATATTCTTCTTGCCATATCTCGAGAACTAAAAGAGATATGGAAAAACTAACTGCATATTCTTGTTCCTTGACCCCTGCTTGTTCAAGAAAAAGTACCCGCTCTACTTTTTTTTTTTAAATATTCTTCTTGCCATATCTCGAGAACTAAAAGAGATATGGAAAAACTAACTGCATATTCTTGTTCCTTGACCCCTGTTTGTTCAAGAAAAAGTACCCGCTCGACTTTTTTTTTTTAAATATTCTTCTTGCCATATCTCGAGAACTAAAAGAGATATGGAAAAACTAACTGCATATTCTTGTTCCTTGACCATTGTTTGTTCAAGAAAAAGTACCCGCTCTACTTTTTTTTTTTAAATATTCTTCTTGCCATATCTCGAGAACTAAAAGAGATATGGAAAAACTAACTGCATATTGTTGTTCCTTGACCCCTGCTTGTTCAAGAAAAAGTACCCGCTCGACTTTTTATTTTTTTAATATTCTTCTTGCCATATCTCGAGAACTAAAAGAGATATAAAAAAACTAACTGCATATGCTTGTTCCTTGACCCCTGTTTGTTCAAGAAAAAGTACCCGCTCGACTTTTTTTTTTTTAATATTCTTCTTGCCATATCTCGAGAACTAAAAGAGATATGGAAAAACTAACTGCATATTGTTGTTCCTTGACCCCTGCTTGTTCAAGAAAAAGTACCCGCTCGACTTTTTATTTTTTTAATATTCTTCTTGCCATATCTCGAGAACTAAAAGAGATATAAAAAAACTAACTGCATATTCTTGTTCCTTGACCCCTGTTTGTTCAAGAAAAAGTACCCGCTCGACTTTTTTTTTTTAAATATTCTTCTTGCCATATCTCGAGAACTAAAAGAGATATGGAAAAACTAACTGCATATTCTTGTTCCTTGACCCCTGCTTGTTCAAGAAAAAGTACCCGCTCGACTTTTTTTTTTTAAATATTCTTCTTGCCATATCTCGAGAACTAAAAGAGATATGGAAGAACTAACTGCATATTCTTGTTCCTTGACCCCTGTTTGTTCAAGGAAAAGTAACCGCTCGACTTTTTTTTTTAAATATTCTTCTTGCCATATCTCGAGAACTAAAAGAGATATGGAAAAACTAAATGCATATTCTTGTTCCTTGACCCCTGCTTGTTCAAGAAAAAGTACCCGCTCGACTTTTTTTTTTAAATATTCTTCTTGCCATATCTCGAGAACTAAAAGAGATATGGAAAAACTAAATGCATATTCTTGTTCCTTGACCCCTGCTTGTTCAAGAAAAAGTACCCGCTCGACTTTTTTTTTTTTAATATTCTTCTTGCCATATCTCGAGAACTAAAAAAGATATGGAAAAACTAAATGCATATTCTTGTTCCTTGACCCCTGTTTGTTCAAGAAAAAGTAACCGCTCGACTTTTTTTTTTAAATATTCTTCTTGCCATATCTCGAGAACTAAAAGAGATATGAAAAAACTAAATGCATATTCTTGTTCCTTGACCCCTGCTTGTTCAAGAAAAAGTACCCGCTCGACTTTTTTTTTTTTAATATTCTTCTTGCCATATCTCGAGAACTAAAAAAGATATGGAAAAACTAACTGCATATTCTTGTTCCTTGACCCCTGTTTGTTCAAGAAAAAGTACCCGCTCGACTTTTTTTTTTTTAATATTCTTCTTGCCATATCTCGAGAACTAAAAGAGATATGGAAAAACTAAATGCATATTCTTGTTCCTTGACCCCTGCTTGTTCAAGAAAAAGTACCCGCTCGACTTTTTTTTTTTTTAATATTCTTCTTGCCATATCTCGAGAACTAAAAGAGATATGGAAAAACTAACTGCATATTCTTGTTCCTTGACCCCTGCTTGTTCAAGAAAAAGTACCCGCTCGACTTTTTTTTTTTAAATATTCTTCTTGCCATATCTCGAGAACTAAAAGAGATATGGAAGAACTAACTGCATATTCTTGTTCCTTGACCCCTGTTTGTTCAAGAAAAAGTACCTGCTCGACTTTTTATTTTTAAATATTCTTCTTGCCATATCTCGGGGACTAAAAGAGATATGGAAAAACTAACTGCATATTCTTGTTCCTTGACCCCTGTTTGTTCGAGAAAAAGTACCCGCTCGACTTTTTTTTTTTTTAATATTCTTCTTGCCATATCTCGAGAACTAAAAAAGATATAAAAAGCTAACTGCATATGCTTGTTCCTTGGCCCCTGTTTGTTCAAGAAAAAGTACCCGCTCGATTTTTTTTTTTTTAATATTCTTCTTGCCATATCTCGAGAACTAAAAGAGATATGGAAAAACTAACTGCATATGCTTGTTCCTTGGCCCCTGTTTGTTCAAGAAAAAGTACCCGCTCGACTTTTTTTTTTTTAATATTCTTCTTGCCATATCTCGAGAACTAAAAGAGATATGGAAAAACTAACTGCATATTCTTGTTCCTTGACACCTGCTTGTTCAAGAAAAAGTACCCGCTCGACTTTTTTTTTTAATATTCTACTTGCCATATCTCGAGATCTAAAAGAGATATGGAAAAACTAACTGCATATTCTTGTTCCTTGACCCCTGTTTGTTCGAGAAAAAGTACCCGCTCGACTTTTTTTTTTTTTAATATTCTTCTTGCCATATCTCGAGAACTAAAAAAGATATAAAAAGCTAACTGCATATGCTTGTTCCTTGGCCCCTGTTTGTTCAAGAAAAAGTACCCGCTCGATTTTTTTTTTTTTAATATTCTTCTTGCCATATCTCGAGAACTAAAAGAGATATGGAAAAACTAACTGCATATGCTTGTTCCTTGGCCCCTGTTTGTTCAAGAAAAAGTACCCGCTCGACTTTTTTTTTTTAAATATTCTTCTTGCCATATCTCGAGAACTAAAAGAGATATGGAAAAACTAACTGCATATTCTTGTTCCTTGACACCTGCTTGTTCAAGAAAAAGTACCCGCTCGACTTTTTTTTTTAATATTCTACTTGCCATATCTCGAGATCTAAAAGAGATATGGAAAAACTAACTGCATATTCTTGTTCCTTGACCCCTGTTTGTTCGAGAAAAAGTACCCGCTCGACTTTTTTTTTTAATATTCTACTTGCCATATCTCGAGAACTAAAAGAGATATGGAAAAACTAACTGCATATGCTTGTTCCTTGGCCCCTGTTTGTTCAAGAAAAAGTACCCGCTCGACTTTTTTTTTTTAAATATTCTTCTTGCCATATCTCGAGAACTAAAAGAGATATGGAAAAACTAACTGCATATTCTTGTTCCTTGGCCCCTGTTTGTTCAAGAAAAAGTACCTGCTCGACTTTTTATTTTTAAATATTCTTCTTGCCATATCTCGGGGACTAAAAGAGATATGGAAAAACTAACTGCATATTCTTGTTCCTTGACCCCTGTTTGTTCGAGAAAAAGTACCTGCTCGACTTTTTATTTTTAAATATTCTTCTTGCCATATCTCGGGGACTAAAAGAGATATGGAAAAACTAACTGCATATTCTTGTTCCTTGACCCCTGTTTGTTCGAGAAAAAGTACCCGCTCGACTTTTTTTTTTTTTAATATTCTTCTTGCCATATCTCGAGAACTAAAAAAGATATAAAAAGCTAACTGCATATGCTTGTTCCTTGGCCCCTGTTTGTTCAAGAAAAAGTACCCGCTCGATTTTTTTTTTTTTAATATTCTTCTTGCCATATCTCGAGAACTAAAAGAGATATGGAAAAACTAACTGCATATGCTTGTTCCTTGGCCCCTGTTTGTTCAAGAAAAAGTACCCGCTCGACTTTTTTTTTTTAAATATTCTTCTTGCCATATCTCGAGAACTAAAAGAGATATGGAAAAACTAACTGCATATTCTTGTTCCTTGACACCTGCTTGTTCAAGAAAAAGTACCCGCTCGACTTTTTTTTTTAATATTCTACTTGCCATATCTCGAGATCTAAAAGAGATATGGAAAAACTAACTGCATATTCTTGTTCCTTGACCCCTGTTTGTTCGAGAAAAAGTACCCGCTCGACTTTTTTTTTTTAAATATTCTTCTTGCCATATCTCGAGAACTAAAAGAGATATGGAAGAACTAACTGCATATTCTTGTTCCTTGACCCCTGTTTGTTCAAGGAAAAGTAACCGCTCGACTTTTTTTTTTAAATATTCTTCTTGCCATATCTCGAGAACTAAAAGAGATATGGAAAAACTAAATGCATATTCTTGTTCCTTGACCCCTGCTTGTTCAAGAAAAAGTACCCGCTCGACTTTTTTTTTTAAATATTCTTCTTGCCATATCTCGAGAACTAAAAGAGATATGGAAAAACTAAATGCATATTCTTGTTCCTTGACCCCTGCTTGTTCAAGAAAAAGTACCCGCTCGACTTTTTTTTTTTTAATATTCTTCTTGCCATATCTCGAGAACTAAAAAAGATATGGAAAAACTAAATGCATATTCTTGTTCCTTGACCCCTGTTTGTTCAAGAAAAAGTAACCGCTCGACTTTTTTTTTTAAATATTCTTCTTGCCATATCTCGAGAACTAAAAGAGATATGAAAAAACTAAATGCATATTCTTGTTCCTTGACCCCTGCTTGTTCAAGAAAAAGTACCCGCTCGACTTTTTTTTTTTTAATATTCTTCTTGCCATATCTCGAGAACTAAAAAAGATATGGAAAAACTAACTGCATATTCTTGTTCCTTGACCCCTGTTTGTTCAAGAAAAAGTAACCGCTCGACTTTTTTTTTTAAATATTCTTCTTGCCATATCTCGAGAACTAAAAGAGATATGAAAAAACTAACTGCATATTCTTGTTCCTTGACCCCTGCTTGTTCAAGAAAAAGTACCCGCTCGACTTTTTTTTTTTTAATATTCTTCTTGCCATATCTCGAGAACTAAAAAAGATATGGAAAAACTAACTGCATATTCTTGTTCCTTGACCCCTGTTTGTTCAAGAAAAAGTACCCGCTCGACTTTTTTTTTTTTAATATTCTTCTTGCCATATCTCGAGAACTAAAAGAGATATGGAAAAACTAAATGCATATTCTTGTTCCTTGACCCCTGCTTGTTCAAGAAAAAGTACCCGCTCGACTTTTTTTTTTTTTAATATTCTTCTTGCCATATCTCGAGAACTAAAAGAGATATGGAAAAACTAACTGCATATTCTTGTTCCTTGACCCCTGCTTGTTCAAGAAAAAGTACCCGCTCGACTTTTTTTTTTTAAATATTCTTCTTGCCATATCTCGAGAACTAAAAGAGATATGGAAGAACTAACTGCATATTCTTGTTCCTTGACCCCTGTTTGTTCAAGAAAAAGTACCTGCTCGACTTTTTATTTTTAAATATTCTTCTTGCCATATCTCGGGGACTAAAAGAGATATGGAAAAACTAACTGCATATTCTTGTTCCTTGACCCCTGTTTGTTCGAGAAAAAGTACCCGCTCGACTTTTTTTTTTTTTAATATTCTTCTTGCCATATCTCGAGAACTAAAAAAGATATAAAAAGCTAACTGCATATGCTTGTTCCTTGGCCCCTGTTTGTTCAAGAAAAAGTACCCGCTCGATTTTTTTTTTTTTAATATTCTTCTTGCCATATCTCGAGAACTAAAAGAGATATGGAAAAACTAACTGCATATGCTTGTTCCTTGGCCCCTGTTTGTTCAAGAAAAAGTACCCGCTCGACTTTTTTTTTTTAAATATTCTTCTTGCCATATCTCGAGAACTAAAAGAGATATGGAAAAACTAACTGCATATTCTTGTTCCTTGACACCTGCTTGTTCAAGAAAAAGTACCCGCTCGACTTTTTTTTTTTTTAATATTCTTCTTGCCATATCTCGAGAACTAAAAAAGATATAAAAAGCTAACTGCATATGCTTGTTCCTTGGCCCCTGTTTGTTCAAGAAAAAGTACCCGCTCGATTTTTTTTTTTTTAATATTCTTCTTGCCATATCTCGAGAACTAAAAGAGATATGGAAAAACTAACTGCATATGCTTGTTCCTTGGCCCCTGTTTGTTCAAGAAAAAGTACCCGCTCGACTTTTTTTTTTAATATTCTTCTTGCCATATCTCGAGAACTAAAAGAGATATGGAAAAACTAACTGCATATTCTTGTTCCTTGACCCCTGTTTGTTCAAGAAAAAGTACCCGCTCGACTTTTTTTTTTAATATTCTACTTGCCATATCTCGAGATCTAAAAGAGATATGGAAAAACTAACTGCATATTCTTGTTCCTTGACTCCTGTTTGTTCAAGAAAAAGTACCCGCTCGACTTTTTATTTTTTTAATATTCTTCTTGCCATATCTTGAGAACTAGAAGAGATATGGAAAAACTAACTGCATATGCTTGTTCCTTGACTCCTGTTTGTTCAAGAAAAAGTACCCGCTCGACTTTTTATTTTTTAAATATTCTTCTTGCCATATCTCGAGAACTAAAAGAGATATGGAAAAACTAACTGCATATTCTTGTTCCTTGACACCTGCTTGTTCAAGAAAAAGTACCTGCTCGACTTTTTATTTTTTTTAATATTCTTGCCATATCTCGAGAACTAAAAGAGATATGGAAAAACTAACTGCATATTCTTGTTCCTTGACCCCTGCTTGTTCAAGAAAAAGTACCCGCTCGACTTTTTTTTTTTAATATTCTTCTTGCAATATCTCGAGAACTAAAAGAGATATGGAAAAACTAACTGCATATTCTTGTTCCTTGACCACTGCTTTTTCAAGAAAAAGTACCCGCTCGACTTTTTTTTTAAATATTCTTCTTGCCATATCTCGAGAACTAAAAGAGATATGGAAAAACTAACTGCATATTCTTGTTCCTTGACCACTGCTTTTTCAAGAAAAAGTACCCGCTCGACTTTTTATTTTTTAAATATTCTTCTTGCCATATCTCGAGAACTAAAAGAGATATGGAAAAACTAACTGCATATTCTTGTTCCTTGACTCCTGTTTGTTCAAGAAAAAGTACCTGCTCGACTTTTTTTTTTTTTAATATTCTTCTTGCCATATCTCGAGAACTAAAAGAGATATGGAAAAACTAACTGCATATTCTTGTTCCTTGACACCTGCTTGTTCAAGAAAAAGTACCCGCTCGACTTTTTTTTTTAAATATTCTTCTTGCCATATCTCGAGAACTAAAAGAGATATGGAAAAACTAACTGCATATTCTTGTTCCTTGACCCCTGCTTTTTCAAGAAAAAGTACCCGCTCGACTTTTTATTTTTTTAATATTCTTCTTGCCATATCTCGAGAACTAAAAGAGATATGGAAAAACTAACTGCATATGCTTGTTCCTTGACCCCTGTTTGTTCAAGAAAAAGTACCCGCTCGACTTTTTTTTTTTTAATATTCTTCTTGCCATATCTCGAGAACTAAAAGAGATATGGAAAAACTAACTGCATATTCTTGTTCCTTGACCCCTGTTTGTTCAAGAAAAAGTACCCGCTCGACTTTTTTTTTTAAATATTCTTCTTGCCATATCTCGAGAACTAAAAGAGATATGGAAAAACTAACTGCATATTCTTGTTCCTTGACCCCTGCTTGTTCAAGAAAAAGTACCCGCTCGACTTTTTTTTTTTTAATATTCTTCTTGCCATATCTCGAGAACTAAAAGAGATATGGAAAAACTAACTGCATATTCTTGTTCCTTGACACCTGCTTGTTCAAGAAAAAGTACCTGCTCGACTTTTTTTTTTTTTAATATTCTTCTTCCCATATCTCGAGAACTAAAAGAGATATGGAAAAACTAACTGCATATTCTTGTTCCTTGACTCCTGTTTGTTCAAGAAAAAGTACCCGCTCGACTTTTTATTTTTTTAATATTCTTCTTGCCATATCTCGAGAACTAAAAAAGATATGGAAAAACTAACTGCATATTCTTGTTCCTTGACCCCTGTTTGTTCAAGAAAAAGTACCCGCTCGACTTTTTTTTTTTTAAATATTCTTCTTGCCATATCTCGAGAACTAAAAGAGATATGGAAAAACTAACTGCATATTCTTGTTCCTTGACCCCTGCTTGTTCAAGAAAAAGTACCCGCTCGACTTTTTTTTTTTTAAATATTCTTCTTGCCATATCTCGAGAACTAAAAGAGATATGGAAAAACTAACTGCATATTCTTGTTCCTTGACCACTGCTTTTTCAAGAAAAAGTACCCGCTCGACTTTTTATTTTTTAAATATTCTTCTTGCCATATCTCGAGAACTAAAAGAGATATGGAAAAACTAACTGCATATTCTTGTTCCTTGACCACTGCTTTTTCAAGAAAAAGTACCCGCTCGACTTTTTATTTTTTAAATATTCTTCTTGCCATATCTCGAGAACTAAAAGAGATATGGAAAAACTAACTGCATATTCTTGTTCCTTGACCCCTGCTTGTTCAAGAAAAAGTACCCGCTCGACATTTTTTTTTTTAAATCTTCTTCTTGCCATATCTCGAGAACTAAAAGAGATATGGAAAAACTAACTGCATATTCTTGTTCCTTGACCACTGCTTTTTCAAGAAAAAGTACCCGCTCGACTTTTTATTTTTTTAATATTCTTCTTGCCATATCTCGAGAACTAAAAGAGATATTAAAAAACTAACTGCATATGCTTGTTCCTTGACCCCTGTTTGTTCAAGAAAAAGTACCCGCTCGACTTTTTTTTTTTTAATATTCTTCTTGCCATATCTCGAGAACTAAAAGAGATATGGAAAAACTAACTGCATATTCTTGTTCATTGACCCCTGTTTGTTCAAGAAAAAGTACCCGCTCGACTTTTTATTTTTTAAATATTCTTCTTGCCATATCTCGAGAACTAAAAGAGATATGGAAAAACTAACTGCATATTCTTGTTCCTTGACCACTGCTTTTTCAAGAAAAAGTACCCGCTCGACTTTTTTTTTTTAAATATTCTTCTCGCCATATCTCGAGAACTAAAAGAGATATGGAAAAACTAACTGCATATTCTTGTTCCTTGACCACTGCTTTTTCAAGAAAAAGTACCCGCTCGACTTTTTTTTTTTAAATATTCTTCTTGCCATATCTCGAGAACTAAAAGAGATATGGAAAAACTAACTGCATATTCTTGTTCCTTGACCACTGCTTTTTCAAGAAAAAGTACCCGCTCGACTTTTTATTTTTTTAATATTCTTCTTGCCATATCTCGAGAACTAAAAGAGATATTAAAAAACTAACTGCATATGCTTGTTCCTTGACCCCTGTTTGTTCAAGAAAAAGTACCCGCTCGACTTTTTTTTTTTTAATATTCTTCTTGCCATATCTCGAGAACTAAAAGAGATATGGAAAAACTAACTGCATATTCTTGTTCATTGACCCCTGTTTGTTCAAGAAAAAGTACCCGCTCGACTTTTTATTTTTTAAATATTCTTCTTGCCATATCTCGAGAACTAAAAGAGATATGGAAAAACTAACTGCATATTCTTGTTCCTTGACCACTGCTTTTTCAAGAAAAAGTACCCGCTCGACTTTTTTTTTTTAAATATTCTTCTTGCCATATCTCGAGAACTAAAAGAGATATGGAAAAACTAACTGCATATTCTTGTTCCTTGACCCCTGTTTGTTCAAGAAAAAGTACCCGCTCGACTTTTTTTTTTTAATTTTCTTCTTGCCATATCTCGAGAACTAAAAGAGATATGGAAAAACTAACTGCATATTCTTGTTCCTTGGCCCCTGCTTGTTCAAGAAAAAGTACCCGCTCGACTTTTTATTTTTTTAATATTCTTCTTGCCATATCTCGAGAACTAAAAGAGATATGGAAAAACTAACTGCATATTCTTGTTCCTTGGCCCCTGCTTGTTCAAGAAAAAGTACCCGCTCGACTTTTTATTTTTTTAATATTCTTCTTGCCATATCTCGACAACTAAAAGAGATATGGAAAAACTAACTGCATATTCTTGTTCCTTGACACCTGCTTGTTCAAGAAAAAGTACCTGCTCGACTTTTTTTTTTTTTAATATTCTTCTTGCCATATCTCGAGAACTAAAAGAGATATGGAAAAACTAACTGCATATTCTTGTTCCTTGACACCTGCTTGTTCAAGAAAAAGTACCTGCTCGACTTTTTTTTTTTAATATTCTTCTTGCCATATCTCGAGAACTAAAAGAGATATGGAAAAACTAACTGCATATTCTTGTTCCTTGACACCTGCTTGTTCAAGAAAAAGTACCTGCTCGACTTTTTTTTTTTTTAATATTCTTCTTGCCATATCTCGAGAACTAAAAGAGATATGGAAAAACTAACTGCATATTCTTGTTCCTTGACTCCTGTTTGTTCAAGAAAAAGTACCTGCTCGACTTTTTTTTTTTTAATATTCTTCTTGCCATATCTCGAGAACTAAAAGAGATATGGAAAAACTAACTGCATATTCTTGTTCCTTGACACCTGCTTGTTCAAGAAAAAGTACCCGCTCGACTTTTTATTTTCTTTAATATTCTTCTTGCCATATCTCGAGAACTAAAAGAGATATGGAAGAACTAACTGCATATTCTTGTTCCTTGACCACTGCCTTTTCAAGAAAAAGTACCCGCTCGACTTTTTATTTTTTAAATATTCTTCTTGCCATATCTCGAGAACTAAAAGAGATATGGAAAAACTAACTGCATATTCTTGTTCCTTGACCCCTGCTTGTTCAAGAAAAAGTACCCGCTCGACATTTTTTTTTTTAAATATTCTTCTTGCCATATCTCGAGAACTAAAAGAGATATGGAAAAACTAACTGCATATTCTTGTTCCTTGACCACTGCTTTTTCAAGAAAAAGTACCCGCTCGACTTTTTATTTTTTAAATATTCTTCTTGCCATATCTCGAGAACTAAAAGAGACATTAAAAAACTAACTGCATATGCTTGTTCCTTGACCCCTGTTTGTTCAAGAAAAAGTACCCGCTCGACTTTTTTTTTTTAATATTCTTCTTGCCATATCTCGAGAACTAAAAGAGATATGGAAAAACTAACTGCATATTCTTGTTCCTTGACCCCTGCTTGTTCAAGAAAAAGTACCCGCTCGACTTTTTTTTATTTTAAATATTCTTCTTGCCATATCTCGAGAACTAAAAGAGATATGGAAAAACTAACTGCATATTCTTGTTCCTTGACCACTGCTTTTTCAAGAAAAAGTACCCGCTCGACTTTTTATTTTTTTAATATTCTTCTTGCCATATCTCGAGAACTAAAAGAGATATGGAAAAACTAACTGCATATGCTTGTTCCTTGACCCCTGTTTGTTCAAGAAAAAGTACCCGCTCGACCTTTTTTTTTTAAATATTCTTCTTGCCATTTCTCGAGAACTAAAAGAGATATGGAAAAACTAACTGCATATTCTTGTTCCTTGACCCCTGCTTGTTCAAGAAAAAGTACCCGCTCGACTTTTTTTTTTTTTAAATATTCTTCTTGCCATATCTCGAGAACTAAAAGAGATATGGAAAAACTAACTGCATATTCTTGTTCCTTGACCACTGCTTTTTCAAGAAAAAGTACCCGCTCGACTTTTTATTTTTTAAATATTCTTCTTGCCATATCTCGAGAACTAAAAGAGATATGGAAGAACTAACTGCATATGCTTGTTCCTTGACCCCTGTTTGTTCAAGAAAAAGTACCCGCTCGACTTTTTTTTTTTTAATATTCTTCTTGCCATTTCTCGAGAACTAAAAGAGATATGGAAAAACTAACTGCATATTCTTGTTCCTTGACCCCTGTTTGTTCAAGAAAAAGTACCCGCTCGACTTTTTATTTTTTAAATATTCTTCTTGCCATATCTCGAGAACTAAAAGAGATATGGAAAAACTAACTGCATATGCTAGTTCCTTGACCCCTGTTTGTTCAAGAAAAAGTACCCGCTCGACTTTTTTTTTTTAATATTCTTCTTGCCATATCTCGAGAACTAAAAGAGATATGGAAAAACTAACTGCATATGCTTGTTCCTTGACCCCTGTTTGTTCAAGAAAAAGTACCCGCTCGACTTTTTTTTTTTTAAATATTCTTCTTGCCATATCTCGAGAACTAAAAGAGATATGGAAAAACTAACTGCATATTCCTGTTCCTTGACCACTGCTTTTTCAAGAAAAAGTACCCGCTCGACTTTTTATTTTTTAAATATTCTTCTTGCCATATCTCGAGAACTAAAAGAGATATGGAAAAACTAACTGCATATGCTTGTTCCTTGACCCCTGTTTGTTCAAGAAAAAGTACCCGCTCGACTTTTTTTTTTTTAAATATTCTTCTTGCCATATCTCGAGAACTAAAAGAGATATGGAAAAACTAACTGCATATTCCTGTTCCTTGACCACTGCTTTTTCAAGAAAAAGTACCCGCTCGACTTTTTATTTTTTAAATATTCTTCTTGCCATATCTCGAGAACTAAAAGAGATATGGAAAAACTAACTGCATATTCTTGTTCCTTGACCCCTGCTTGTTCAAGAAAAAGTACCCGCTCGACTTTTTTTTTTTAAATATTCTTCTTGCCATATCTCGAGAACTAAAAGAGATATGGAAAAACTAACTGCATATTCTTGTTCCTTGACCACTGCTTTTTCAAGAAAAAGTACCCGCTCGACTTTTTATTTTTTAAATATTCTTCTTGCCATATCTCGAGAACTAAAAGAGATATGGAAAAACTAACTGCATATTCTTGTTCCTTGACCACTGCTTTTTCAAGAAAAAGTACCCGCTCGACTTTTTATTTTTTTAATATTCTTCTTGCCATATCTCGAGAACTAAAAGAGATATGGAAAAACTAACTGCATATTCTTGTTCCTTGACCCCTGTTTGTTCAAGAAAAAGTACCCGCTCGACTTTTTTTTTTTAAATATTCTTCTTGCCATATCTCGAGAACTAAAAGAGATATGGAAAAACTAACTGCATATTCTTGTTCATTGACCCCTGCTTGTTCAAGAAAAAGTACCCGCTCGACTTTTTTTTTTTAAATATTCTTCTTGCCATATCTCGAGAACTAAAAGAGATATGGAAAAACTAACTGCATATTCTTGTTCCTTGACCCCTGTTTGTTCAAGAAAAAGTACCCGCTCGACTTTTTATTTTTTTAATATTCTTCTTGCCATATCTCGAGAACTAAAAGAGATATGGAAAAACTAACTGCATATTCTTGTTCCTTGACCCCTGCTTGTTCAAGAAAAAGTACCCGCTCGACTTTTTTTTTTAAATATTCTTCTTGCCATATCTCGAGAACTAAAAGAGATATGGAAAAACTAACTGCATATTCTTGTTCCTTGACCCCTGCTTGTTCAAGAAAAAGTACCCGCTCGACTTTTTTTTTTTATATTCTTCTTGCCATATCTCGAGAACTAAAAGAGATATGGAAAAACTAACTGCATATTCTTGTTCCTTGACCCCTGCTTGTTCAAGAAAAAGTACCCGCTCGACTTTTTTTTTTAAATATTCTTCTTGCCATATCTCGAGAACTAAAAGAGATATGGAAAAACTAACTGCATATTCTTGTTCCTTGACCCCTGTTTGTTCAAGAAAAAGTACCCGCTCGACTTTTTATTTTTTTAATATTCTTCTTGCCATATCTCGAGAACTAAAAGAGATATGGAAAAACTAACTGCATATTCTTGTTCCTTGACACCTGCTTGTTTAAGAAAAAGTACCCGCTCGACTTTTTTTTTTTAATATTCTTCTTGCCATATCTCGAGAACTAAAAGAGATATGGAAAAACTAACTGCATATTCTTGTTCCTTGACTCCTGTTTGTTCAAGAAAAAGTACCTGCTCGACTTTTTTTTTTTTTAATATTCTTCTTGCCATATCTCGAGAACTAAAAGAGATATGGAAAAACTAACTGCATATTCTTGTTCCTTGACACCTGCTTGTTCAAGAAAAAGTACCCGCTCGACTTCTTATTTTCTTTAATATTCTTCTTGCCATATCTCGAGAACTAAAAGAGATATGGAAAAACTAACTGCATATTCTTGTTCCTTGACACCTGCTTGTTCAAGAAAAAGTACCCGCTCGACTTTTTATTTTTTTTAATATTCTTCTTGCCATATCTCGAGAACTAAAAGAGATATGGAAAAACTAACTGCATATTCTTGTTCCTTGACCCCTGTTTGTTCAAGAAAAAGTACCCGCTCGACTTTTTTTTTTTTAATATTCTTCTTGCCATATCTCGAGAACTAAAAGAGATATGGAAAAACTAACTGCATATTCTTGTTCCTTGACCCCTGTTTGTTCAAGAAAAAGTACCCGCTCGACTTTTTATTTTTTTAATATTCTTCTTGCCATATCTCGAGAACTAAAAGAGATATGGAAAAACTAACTGCATATTCTTGTTCCTTGACACCTGCTTGTTTAAGAAAAAGTACCCGCTCGACTTTTTTTTTTTAATATTCTTCTTGCCATATCTCTAGAACTAAAAGAGATATGGAAAAACTAACTGCATATTCTTGTTCCTTGACTCCTGTTTGTTCAAGAAAAAGTACCTGCTCGACTTTTTTTTTTTTTAATATTCTTCTTGCCATATCTCGAGAACTAAAAGAGATATGGAAAAACTAACTGCATATTCTTGTTCCTTGACCCCTGTTTGTTCAAGAAAAAGTACCCGCTCGACTTTTTTTTTTTAATATTCTTCTTGCCATATCTCGAGAACTAAAAGAGATATGGAAAAACCAACTGCATATTCTTGTTCCTTGACACCTGCTTGTTCAAGAAAAAGTACCCGCTCGACTTTTTATTTTTTTTAATATTCTTGCCATATCTCGAGAACTAAAAGAGATATGGAAAAACTAACTGCATATTCTTGTTCCTTGACCCCTGCTTGTTCAAGAAAAAGTACCCGCTCGACTTTTTTTTTAAATATTCTTCTTGCAATATCTCGAGAACTAAAAGAGATATGGAAAAACTAACTGCATATTCTTGTTCCTTGACCACTGCTTTTTCAAGAAAAAGTACCCGCTCGACTTTTTTTTTAAATATTCTTCTTGCCATATCTCGAGAACTAAAAGAGATATGGAAAAACTAACTGCATATTCTTGTTCCTTGACCACTGCTTTTTCAAGAAAAAGTACCCGCTCGACTTTTTATTTTTTAAATATTCTTCTTGCCATATCTCGAGAACTGAAAGAGATATGGAAAAACTAACTGCATATTCTTGTTCCTTGACTCCTGTTTGTTCAAGAAAAAGTACCTGCTCGACTTTTTTTTTTTTTAATATTCTTCTTGCCATATCTCGAGAACTAAAAGAGATATGGAAAAACTAACTGCATATTCTTGTTCCTTGACACCTGCTTGTTCAAGAAAAAGTACCCGCTCGACTTTTTTTTTTTAATATTCTTCTTGCCATATCTCGAGAACTAAAAGAGATATGGAAAAACTAACTGCATATTCTTGTTCCTTGACCCCTGCTTTTTCAAGAAAAAGTACCCGCTCGACTTTTTATTTTTTTAATATTCTTCTTGCCATATCTCGAGAACTAAAAGAGATATGGAAAAACTAACTGCATATTCTTGTTCCTTGACCCCTGCTTGTTCAAGAAAAAGAACCCGCTCGACTTTTTATTTTTTTAATATTCTTCTCGCCATATCTCGAGAACTAAAAGAGATATGGAAAAACTAACTGCATATGCTTGTTCCTTGACCCCTGTTTGTTCAAGAAAAAGTACCTGCTCGACTTTTTTTTTTTTATATTCTTCTTGCCATATCTCGAGAACTAAAAGAGATATGGAAAAACTAACTGCATATTCTTGTTCCTTGACCCCTGCTTGTTCAAGAAAAAGTACCCGCTCGACTTTTTTTTTTTAAATATTCTTCTAGCCATATCTCGAGAACTAAAAGAGATATGGAAAAACTAACTGCATATTCTTGTTCCTTGACCCCTGCTTGTTCAAGAAAAAGTACCCGCTCGACTTTTTATTTTTTTAATATTCTTCTTGCCATATCTCGAGAACTAAAAGAGATATGGAAAAACTAACCGCATATTCTTGTTCCTTGACCCCTGCTTGTTCAAGAAAAAGTACCCGCTCGACTTTTTTTTTTTTTAATATTCTTCTTGGCATATCTCGAGAACTAAAAGAGATATAAAAAAACTAACTGCATATTCTTGTTCCTTGACCCCTGTTTGTTCAAGAAAAAGTACCCGCTCGACTTTTTTTTTTTAAATATTCTTCTTGCCATATCTCGAGAACTAAAAGAGATATGGAAAAACTAACTGCATATTCTTGTTCCTTGACCCCTGCTTGTTCAAGAAAAAGTACCCGCTCGACTTTTTTTTTTTAAATATTCTTCTTGCCATATCTCGAGAACTAAAAGAGATATGGAAAAACTAACTGCATATTCTTGTTCCTTGACCCCTGCTTGTTCAAGAAAAAGTACCCGCTCGACTTTTTTTTTTTAAATATTCTTCTTGCCATATCTCGAGAACTAAAAGAGATATAAAAAAACTAACTGCATATTCTTGTTCCTTGACCCCTGCTTGTTCAAGAAAAAGTACCCGCTCGACTTTTTTTTTTTTAATATTCTTCTTGCCATATCTCGAGAACTAAAAGAGATATGGAAAAACTAACTGCATATTCTTGTTCCTTGACCCCTGTTTGTTCAAGAAAAGGTACCCGCTCGACTTTTTTTTTTTAAATATTCTTCTTGCCATATCTCGAGAACTAAAAGAGATATGGAAAAACTAACTGCATATTCTTGTTCCTTGACCCCTGCTTGTTCAAGAAAAAGTACCCGCTCGACTTTTTTTTTTTTAATATTCTTCTTGCCATATCTCGAGAACTAAAAGAGATATGGAAAAACTAACTGCATATTCTTGTTCCTTGACCCCTGTTTGTTCAAGAAAAGGTACCCGCTCGACTTTTTTTTTTTAAATATTCTTCTTGCCATATCTCGAGAACTAAAAGAGATATGGAAAAACTAACTGCATATTCTTGTTCCTTGACCCCTGCTTGTTCAAGAAAAAGTACCCGCTCGACTTTTTTTTTTAAATATTCTTCTTGCCATATCTCGAGAACTAAAAGAGATTTGGAAAAACTAACTGCATATTCTTGTTCCTTGACCCCTGTTTGTTCAAGAAAAAGTACCCCCTCGACTTTTTATTTTTTTAATATTCTTCTTGCCATATCTCGAGAACTAAAAGAGATATGAAAAAACTAACTGCATATTCTTGTTCCTTGACCCCTGCTTGTTCAAGAAAAAGTACCCGCTCGACTTTTTTTTTTTTAATATTCTTCTTGCCATATCTCGAGAACTAAAAGAGATATGGAAAAACTAACTGCATATTCTTGTTCCTTGACCCCTGCTTGTTCAAGAAAAAGAACCCGCTCGACTTTTTATTTTTTTAATATTCTTCTCGCCATATCTCGAGAACTAAAAGAGATATGGAAAAACTAACCGCATATTCTTGTTCCTTGACCCCTGCTTGTTCAAGAAAAAGTACCCGCTCGACTTTTTTTTTTTTTAATATTCTTCTTGGCATATCTCGAGAACTAAAAGAGATATAAAAAAACTAACTGCATATTCTTGTTCCTTGACCCCTGCTTGTTCAAGAAAAAGTACCCGCTCGACTTTTTTTTTTTAAATATTCTTCTTGCCATATCTCGAGAACTAAAAGAGATATGGAAAAACTAACTGCATATTCTTGTTCCTTGACCCCTGCTTGTTCAAGAAAAAGTACCCGCTCGACTTTTTTTTTTTAAATATTCTTCTAGCCATATCTCGAGAACTAAAAGAGATATGGAAAAACTAACTGCATATTCTTGTTCCTTGACCCCTGCTTGTTCAAGAAAAAGTACCCGCTCGACTTTTTATTTTTTTAATATTCTTCTTGCCATATCTCGAGAACTAAAAGAGATATGGAAAAACTAACCGCATATTCTTGTTCCTTGACCCCTGCTTGTTCAAGAAAAAGTACCCGCTCGACTTTTTTTTTTTTTAATATTCTTCTTGGCATATCTCGAGAACTAAAAGAGATATAAAAAAACTAACTGCATATTCTTGTTCCTTGACCCCTGCTTGTTCAAGAAAAAGTACCCGCTCGACTTTTTTTTTTTAAATATTCTTCTTGCCATATCTCGAGAACTAAAAGAGATATGGAAAAACTAACTGCATATTCTTGTTCCTTGACCCCTGCTTGTTCAAGAAAAAGTACCCGCTCGACTTTTTTTTTTTAAATATTCTTCTTGCCATATCTCGAGAACTAAAAGAGATATGGAAAAACTAACTGCATATTCTTGTTCCTTGACCCCTGCTTGTTCAAGAAAAAGTACCCGCTCGACTTTTTTTTTTTAAATATTCTTCTTGCCATATCTCGAGAACTAAAAGAGATATAAAAAAACTAACTGCATATTCTTGTTCCTTGACCCCTGCTTGTTCAAGAAAAAGTACCCGCTCGACTTTTTTTTTTTTAATATTCTTCTTGCCATATCTCGAGAACTAAAAGAGATATGGAAAAACTAACTGCATATTCTTGTTCCTTGACCCCTGTTTGTTCAAGAAAAGGTACCCGCTCGACTTTTTTTTTTTAAATATTCTTCTTGCCATATCTCGAGAACTAAAAGAGATATGGAAAAACTAACTGCATATTCTTGTTCCTTGACCCCTGTTTGTTCAAGAAAAGGTACCCGCTCGACTTTTTTTTTTTAAATATTCTTCTTGCCATATCTCGAGAACTAAAAGAGATATGGAAAAACTAACTGCATATTCTTGTTCCTTGACCACTGCTTTTTCAAGAAAAAGTACCCGCTCGACTTTTTTTTTTTTAATATTCTTCTTGCCATATCTCGAGAACTAAAAGAGATATGGAAAAACTAACTGCATATTCTTGTTCCTTGACCCCTGTTTGTTCAAGAAAAGGTACCCGCTCGACTTTTTTTTTTTAAATATTCTTCTTGCCATATCTCGAGAACTAAAAGAGATATGGAAAAACTAACTGCATATTCTTGTTCCTTGACCCCTGCTTGTTCAAGAAAAAGTACCCGCTCGACTTTTTTTTTTAAATATTCTTCTTGCCATATCTCGAGAACTAAAAGAGATTTGGAAAAACTAACTGCATATTCTTGTTCCTTGACCCCTGTTTGTTCAAGAAAAAGTACCCCCTCGACTTTTTATTTTTTTAATATTCTTCTTGCCATATCTCGAGAACTAAAAGAGATATGAAAAAACTAACTGCATATTCTTGTTCCTTGACCCCTGCTTGTTCAAGAAAAAGTACCCGCTCGACTTTTTTTTTTTTAATATTCTTCTTGCCATATCTCGAGAACTAAAAGAGATATGGAAAAACTAACTGCATATTCTTGTTCCTTGACCCCTGTTTGTTCAAGAAAAAGTACCCGCTCGACTTTTTTTTTTTAAATATTCTTCTTGCCATATCTCGAGAACTAAAAGAGATATGGAAAAACTAACTGCATATTCTTGTTCCTTGACCCCTGCTTGTTCAAGAAAAAGTACCCGCTCGACTTTTTTTTTTTTTAATATTCTTCTTGCCATATCTCGAGAACTAAAAGAGATATGGAAAAACTAACTGCATATTCTTGTTCCTTGACCCCTGCTTGTTCAAGAAAAAGTACCCGCTCGACTTTTTTTTTTTTAATATTCTTCTTGCCATATCTCGAGAACTAAAAGAGATATGGAAAAACTAACTGCATATTCTTGTTCCTTGACCCCTGTTTGTTCAAGAAAAAGTACCCGCTCGACTTTTTTTTTTTAAATATTCTTCTTGCCATATCTCGAGAACTAAAAGAGATATGGAAAAACTAACTGCATATTCTTGTTCCTTGACCCCTGCTTGTTCAAGAAAAAGTACCCGCTCGACTTTTTTTTTTTTTAATATTCTTCTTGCCATATCTCGAGAACTAAAAGAGATATGGAAGAACTAACTGCATATTCTTGTTCCTTGACCACTGCCTTTTCAAGAAAAAGTACCCGCTCGACTTTTTATTTTTTAAATATTCTTCTTGCCATATCTCGAGAACTAAAAGAGATATGGAAAAACTAACTGCATATTCTTGTTCCTTGACCCCTGCTTGTTCAAGAAAAAGTACCCGCTCGACATTTTTTTTTTTAAATATTCTTCTTGCCATATCTCGAGAACTAAAAGAGATATGGAAAAACTAACTGCATATTCTTGTTCCTTGACCACTGCTTTTTCAAGAAAAAGTACCCGCTCGACTTTTTATTTTTTAAATATTCTTCTTGCCATATCTCGAGAACTAAAAGAGATATGGAAAATCTAACTGCATATTCTTGTTCCTTGACCACTGCTTTTTCAAGAAAAAGTACCCGCTCGACTTTTTATTTTTTTAATATTCTTCTTGCCATATCTCGAGAACTAAAAGAGACATTAAAAAACTAACTGCATATGCTTGTTCCTTGACCCCTGTTTGTTCAAGAAAAAGTACCCGCTCGACTTTTTTTTTTTAATATTCTTCTTGCCATATCTCGAGAACTAAAAGAGATATGGAAAAACTAACTGCATATTCTTGTTCCTTGACCCCTGCTTGTTCAAGAAAAAGTACCCGCTCGACTTTTTTTTTTTTTAAATATTCTTCTTGCCATATCTCGAGAACTAAAAGAGATATGGAAAAACTAACTGCATATTCTTGTTCCTTGACCACTGCTTTTTCAAGAAAAAGTACCCGCTCGACTTTTTATTTTTTTAATATTCTTCTTGCCATATCTCGAGAACTAAAAGAGATATGGAAAAACTAACTGCATATGCTTGTTCCTTGACCCCTGTTTGTTCAAGAAAAAGTACCCGCTCGACCTTTTTTTTTTAAATATTCTTCTTGCCATTTCTCGAGAACTAAAAGAGATATGGAAAAACTAACTGCATATTCTTGTTCCTTGACCCCTGCTTGTTCAAGAAAAAGTACCCGCTCGACTTTTTTTTTTTTTAAATATTCTTCTTGCCATATCTCGAGAACTAAAAGAGATATGGAAAAACTAACTGCATATTCTTGTTCCTTGACCACTGCTTTTTCAAGAAAAAGTACCCGCTCGACTTTTTATTTTTTAAATATTCTTCTTGCCATATCTCGAGAACTAAAAGAGATATGGAAGAACTAACTGCATATGCTTGTTCCTTGACCCCTGTTTGTTCAAGAAAAAGTACCCGCTCGACTTTTTTTTTTTTAATATTCTTCTTGCCATTTCTCGAGAACTAAAAGAGATATGGAAAAACTAACTGCATATTCTTGTTCCTTGACCCCTGTTTGTTCAAGAAAAAGTACCCGCTCGACTTTTTATTTTTTAAATATTCTTCTTGCCATATCTCGAGAACTAAAAGAGATATGGAAAAACTAACTGCATATGCTAGTTCCTTGACCCCTGTTTGTTCAAGAAAAAGTACCCGCTCGACTTTTTTTTTTTTAATATTCTTCTTGCCATATCTCGAGAACTAAAAGAGATATGGAAAAACTAACTGCATATGCTTGTTCCTTGACCCCTGTTTGTTCAAGAAAAAGTACCCGCTCGACTTTTTTTTTTTTAAATATTCTTCTTGCCATATCTCGAGAACTAAAAGAGATATGGAAAAACTAACTGCATATTCTTGTTCCTTGACCACTGCTTTTTCAAGAAAAAGTACCCGCTCGACTTTTTATTTTTTAAATATTCTTCTTGCCATATCTCGAGAACTAAAAGAGATATGGAAAAACTAACTGCATATTCTTGTTCCTTGACCCCTGCTTGTTCAAGAAAAAGTACCCGCTCGACTTTTTTTTTTTTAAATATTCTTCTTGCCATATCTCGAGAACTAAAAGAGATATGGAAAAACTAACTGCATATTCTTGTTCCTTGACCACTGCTTTTTCAAGAAAAAGTACCCGCTCGACTTTTTATTTTTTAAATATTCTTCTTGCCATATCTCGAGAACTAAAAGAGATATGGAAAAACTAACTGCATATTCTTGTTCCTTGACCACTGCTTTTTCAAGAAAAAGTACCCGCTCGACTTTTTATTTTTTTAATATTCTTCTTGCCATATCTCGAGAACTAAAAGAGATATGGAAAAACTAACTGCATATTCTTGTTCCTTGACCCCTGTTTGTTCAAGAAAAAGTACCCGCTCGACTTTTTTTTTTTAAATATTCTTCTTGCCATATCTCGAGAACTAAAAGAGATATGGAAAAACTAACTGCATATTCTTGTTCATTGACCCCTGCTTGTTCAAGAAAAAGTACCCGCTCGACTTTTTTTTTTTAAATATTCTTCTTGCCATATCTCGAGAACTAAAAGAGATATGGAAAAACTAACTGCATATTCTTGTTCCTTGACCCCTGTTTGTTCAAGAAAAAGTACCCGCTCGACTTTTTTTTTTTAATTTTCTTCTTGCCATATCTCGAGAACTAAAAGAGATATGGAAAAATTAACTGCATATTCTTGTTCCTTGACCCCTGTTTGTTCAAGAAAAAGTACCCGTTCGACTTTTTTTTTTAAATATTCTTCTTGCCATATCTCGAGAACTAAAAGAGATATGGAAAAACTAACTGCATATTCTTGTTCCTTGACCCCTGCTTGTTCAAGAAAAAGTACCCGCTCGACTTTTTTTTTTAAATATTCTTCTTGCCATATCTCGAGAACTAAAAGAGATATGGAAAAACTAACTGCATATTCTTGTTCCTTGACCCCTGCTTGTTCAAGAAAAAGTACCCGCTCGACTTTTTTTTTTTATATTCTTCTTGCCATATCTCGAGAACTAAAAGAGATATGGAAAAACTAACTGCATATTCTTGTTCCTTGACCCCTGCTTGTTCAAGAAAAAGTACCCGCTCGACTTTTTTTTTTAAATATTCTTCTTGCCATATCTCGAGAACTAAAAGAGATATGGAAAAACTAACTGCATATTCTTGTTCCTTGACCCCTGTTTGTTCAAGAAAAAGTACCCGCTCGACTTTTTATTTTTTTAATATTCTTCTTGCCATATCTCGAGAACTAAAAGAGATATGGAAAAACTAACTGCATATTCTTGTTCCTTGACACCTGCTTGTTTAAGAAAAAGTACCCGCTCGACTTTTTTTTTTTAATATTCTTCTTGCCATATCTCGAGAACTAAAAGAGATATGGAAAAACTAACTGCATATTCTTGTTCCTTGACTCCTGTTTGTTCAAGAAAAAGTACCTGCTCGACTTTTTTTTTTTTTAATATTCTTCTTGCCATATCTCGAGAACTAAAAGAGATATGGAAAAACTAACTGCATATTCTTGTTCCTTGACACCTGCTTGTTCAAGAAAAAGTACCCGCTCGACTTCTTATTTTCTTTAATATTCTTCTTGCCATATCTCGAGAACTAAAAGAGATATGGAAAAACTAACTGCATATTCTTGTTCCTTGACACCTGCTTGTTCAAGAAAAAGTACCCGCTCGACTTTTTATTTTTTTTAATATTCTTCTTGCCATATCTCGAGAACTAAAAGAGATATGGAAAAACTAACTGCATATTCTTGTTCCTTGACCCCTGTTTGTTCAAGAAAAAGTACCCGCTCGACTTTTTTTTTTTAATATTCTTCTTGCCATATCTCGAGAACTAAAAGAGATATGGAAAAACTAACTGCATATTCTTGTTCCTTGACCCCTGTTTGTTCAAGAAAAAGTACCCGCTCGACTTTTTATTTTTTTAATATTCTTCTTGCCATATCTCGAGAACTAAAAGAGATATGGAAAAACTAACTGCATATTCTTGTTCCTTGACACCTGCTTGTTTAAGAAAAAGTACCCGCTCGACTTTTTTTTTTTAATATTCTTCTTGCCATATCTCTAGAACTAAAAGAGATATGGAAAAACTAACTGCATATTCTTGTTCCTTGACTCCTGTTTGTTCAAGAAAAAGTACCTGCTCGACTTTTTTTTTTTTAAATATTCTTCTTGCCATATCTCGAGAACTAAAAGAGATATGGAAAAACTAACTGCATATTCTTGTTCCTTGACCCCTGTTTGTTCAAGAAAAAGTACCCGCTCGACTTTTTTTTTTTTAATATTCTTCTTGCCATATCTCGAGAACTAAAAGAGATATGGAAAAACTAACTGCATATTCTTGTTCCTTGACACCTGCTTGTTCAAGAAAAAGTACCCGCTCGACTTTTTATTTTTTTTAATATTCTTCTTGCCATATCTCGAGAACTAAAAGAGATATGGAAAAACTAACTGCATATTCTTGTTCCTTGACCCCTGCTTGTTCAAGAAAAAGTACCCGCTCGACTTTTTATTTTTTAATATTCTTCTTGCCATATCTCGAGAACTAAAAGAGATATGGAAAAACTAACTGCATATTCTTGTTCCTTGACCCCTGCTTGTTCAAGAAAAAGTACCCGCTCGACTTTTTATTTTTTAATATTCTTCTTGCCATATCTCGAGAACTAAAAGAGATATGGAAAAACTAACTGCATATTCTTGTTCCTTGACTCCTGTTTGTTCAAGAAAAAGTACCTGCTCGACTTTTTTTTTTTTAAATATTCTTCTTGCCATATCTCGAGAACTAAAAGAGATATGGAAAAACTAACTGCATATTCTTGTTCCTTGACCCCTGTTTGTTCAAGAAAAAGTACCCGCTCGACTTTTTTTTTTTTAATATTCTTCTTGCCATATCTCGAGAACTAAAAGAGATATGGAAAAACTAACTGCATATTCTTGTTCCTTGACACCTGCTTGTTCAAGAAAAAGTACCCGCTCGACTTTTTATTTTTTTTAATATTCTTCTTGCCATATCTCGAGAACTAAAAGAGATATGGAAAAACTAACTGCATATTCTTGTTCCTTGACCCCTGCTTGTTCAAGAAAAAGTACCCGCTCGACTTTTTATTTTTTAATATTCTTCTTGCCATATCTCGAGAACTAAAAGAGATATGGAAAAACTAACTGCATATTCTTGTTCCTTGACCCCTGCTTGTTCAAGAAAAAGTACCCGCTCGACTTTTTATTTTTTTAATATTCTTCTTGTCATATCTCGAGAACTAAAAGAGATATGGAAAAACTAACTGCATATGCTTGTTCCTTGACCCCTGTTTGTTCAAGAAAAAGTACCCGCTCGACTTTTTATTTTTTAATATTCTTCTTGCCATATCTCGAGAACTAAAAGAGATATGGAAAAACTAACTGCATATTCTTGTTCCTTGACCCCTGCTTGTTCAAGAAAAAGTACCCGCTCGACTTTTTATTTTTTAATATTCTTCTTGCCATATCTCGAGAACTAAAAGAGATATGGAAAAACTAACTGCATATTCTTGTTCCTTGACCCCTGCTTGTTCAAGAAAAAGTACCCGCTCGACTTTTTTTTTTTTAATATTCTTCTTGCCATATCTCGAGAACTAAAAGAGATATGGAAAAACTAACTGCATATTCTTGTTCCTTGACCCCTGCTTGTTCAAGAAAAAGTACCCGCTCGACTTTTTATTTTTTTAATATTCTTCTTGCCATATCTCGAGAACTAAAAGAGATATGGAAAAACTAACTGCATATGCTTGTTCCTTGACCCCTGTTTGTTCAAGAAAAAGTACCCGCTCGACTTTTTATTTTTTTTAATATTCTTGCCATATCTCGAGAACTAAAAGAGATATGGAAAAACTAACTGCATATTCTTGTTCCTTGACCCCTGCTTGTTCAAGAAAAAGTACCCGTTCGACTTTTTTTTTAAATATTCTTCTTGCAATATCTCGAGAACTAAAAGAGATATGGAAAAACTAACTGCATATTCTTGTTCCTTGACCACTGCTTTTTCAAGAAAAAGTACCCGCTCGACTTTTTTTTTAAATATTCTTCTTGCCATATCTCGAGAACTAAAAGAGATATGGAAAAACTAACTGCATATTCTTGTTCCTTGACCACTGCTTTTTCAAGAAAAAGTACCCGCTCGACTTTTTATTTTTTAAATATTCTTCTTGCCATATCTCGAGAACTGAAAGAGATATGGAAAAACTAACTGCATATTCTTGTTCCTTGACTCCTGTTTGTTCAAGAAAAAGTACCTGCTCGACTTTTTTTTTTTTTAATATTCTTCTTGCCATATCTCGAGAACTAAAAGAGATATGGAAAAACTAACTGCATATTCTTGTTCCTTGACACCTGCTTGTTCAAGAAAAAGTACCCGCTCGACTTTTTTTTTTTAATATTCTTCTTGCCATATCTCGAGAACTAAAAGAGATATGGAAAAACTAACTGCATATTCTTGTTCCTTGACCCCTGCTTTTTCAAGAAAAAGTACCCGCTCGACTTTTTATTTTTTTAATATTCTTCTTGCCATATCTCGAGAACTAAAAGAGATATGGAAAAACTAACTGCATATTCTTGTTCCTTGACCCCTGCTTGTTCAAGAAAAAGAACCCGCTCGACTTTTTATTTTTTTAATATTCTTCTTGCCATATCTCGAGAACTAAAAGAGATATGGAAAAACTAACTGCATATGCTTGTTCCTTGACCCCTGTTTGTTCAAGAAAAAGTACCTGCTCGACTTTTTTTTTTTTATATTCTTCTTGCCATATCTCGAGAACTAAAAGAGATATGGAAAAACTAACTGCATATTCTTGTTCCTTGACCCCTGCTTGTTCAAGAAAAAGTACCCGCTCGACTTTTTTTTTTTAAATATTCTTCTAGCCATATCTCGAGAACTAAAAGAGATATGGAAAAACTAACTGCATATTCTTGTTCCTTGACCCCTGCTTGTTCAAGAAAAAGTACCCGCTCGACTTTTTATTTTTTTAATATTCTTCTAGCCATATCTCGAGAACTAAAAGAGATATGGAAAAACTAACTGCATATTCTTGTTCCTTGACCCCTGCTTGTTCAAGAAAAAGTACCCGCTCGACTTTTTTTTTTTAAATATTCTTCTAGCCATATCTCGAGAACTAAAAGAGATATGGAAAAACTAACTGCATATTCTTGTTCCTTGACCCCTGCTTGTTCAAGAAAAAGTACCCGCTCGACTTTTTTTTTTTAAATATTCTTCTAGCCATATCTCGAGAACTAAAAGAGATATGGAAAAACTAACTGCATATTCTTGTTCCTTGACCCCTGCTTGTTCAAGAAAAAGTACCCGCTCGACTTTTTTTTTTTAAATATTCTTCTAGCCATATCTCGAGAACTAAAAGAGATATGGAAAAACTAACTGCATATTCTTGTTCCTTGACCCCTGCTTGTTCAAGAAAAAGTACCTGCTCGACTTTTTTTTTTTAATATTCTTCTTGCCATATCTCGAGAACTAAAAGAGATATGGAAAAACTAACTGCATATTCTTGTTCCTTGACCCCTGCTTGTTCAAGAAAAAGTACCCGCTCGACTTTTTTTTTTTAAATATTCTTCTAGCCATATCTCGAGAACTAAAAGAGATATGGAAAAACTAACTGCATATTCTTGTTCCTTGACCCCTGCTTGTTCAAGAAAAAGTACCCGCTCGACTTTTTTTTTTTTTAATATTCTTCTTGGCATATCTCGAGAACTAAAAGAGATATAAAAAAACTAACTGCATATTCTTGTTCCTTGACCCCTGCTTGTTCAAGAAAAAGTACCCGCTCGACTTTTTTTTTTTAAATATTCTTCTTGCCATATCTCGAGAACTAAAAGAGATATAAAAAAACTAACTGCATATTCTTGTTCCTTGACCCCTGCTTGTTCAAGAAAAAGTACCCGCTCGACTTTTTTTTTTTAAATATTCTTCTTGCCATATCTCGAGAACTAAAAGAGATATGGAAAAACTAACTGCATATTCTTGTTCCTTGGCCCCTGCTTGTTCAAGAAAAAGTACCCGCTCGACTTTTTTTTTTTAAATATTCTTCTTGCCATATCTCGAGAACTAAAAGAGATATAAAAAAACTAACTGCATATTCTTGTTCCTTGACCCCTGCTTGTTCAAGAAAAAGTACCCGCTCGACTTTTTTTTTTTTAATATTCTTCTTGCCATATCTCGAGAACTAAAAGAGATATGGAAAAACTAACTGCATATTCTTGTTCCTTGACCCCTGTTTGTTCAAGAAAAGGTACCCGCTCGACTTTTTTTTTTTAAATATTCTTCTTGCCATATCTCGAGAACTAAAAGAGATATGGAAAAACTAACTGCATATTCTTGTTCCTTGACCCCTGCTTGTTCAAGAAAAAGTACCCGCTCGACTTTTTTTTTTTTAATATTCTTCTTGCCATATCTCGAGAACTAAAAGAGATATGGAAAAACTAACTGCATATTCTTGTTCCTTGACACCTGCTTGTTCAAGAAAAAGTACCCGCTCGACTTTTTTTTTTTAATATTCTTCTTGCCATATCTCGAGAACTAAAAGAGATATGGAAAAACTAACTGCATATTCTTGTTCCTTGACCCCTGCTTTTTCAAGAAAAAGTACCCGCTCGACTTTTTATTTTTTTAATATTCTTCTTGCCATATCTCGAGAACTAAAAGAGATATGGAAAAACTAACTGCATATTCTTGTTCCTTGACCCCTGCTTGTTCAAGAAAAAGAACCCGCTCGACTTTTTATTTTTTTAATATTCTTCTTGCCATATCTCGAGAACTAAAAGAGATATGGAAAAACTAACTGCATATGCTTGTTCCTTGACCCCTGTTTGTTCAAGAAAAAGTACCTGCTCGACTTTTTTTTTTTTATATTCTTCTTGCCATATCTCGAGAACTAAAAGAGATATGGAAAAACTAACTGCATATTCTTGTTCCTTGACCCCTGCTTGTTCAAGAAAAAGTACCCGCTCGACTTTTTTTTTTTAAATATTCTTCTAGCCATATCTCGAGAACTAAAAGAGATATGGAAAAACTAACTGCATATTCTTGTTCCTTGACCCCTGCTTGTTCAAGAAAAAGTACCCGCTCGACTTTTTATTTTTTTAATATTCTTCTTGCCATATCTCGAGAACTAAAAGAGATATGGAAAAACTAACTGCATATTCTTGTTCCTTGACCCCTGCTTGTTCAAGAAAAAGTACCCGCTCGACTTTTTTTTTTTTTAATATTCTTCTTGGCATATCTCGAGAACTAAAAGAGATATAAAAAAACTAACTGCATATTCTTGTTCCTTGACCCCTGCTTGTTCAAGAAAAAGTACCCGCTCGACTTTTTTTTTTTAAATATTCTTCTTGCCATATCTCGAGAACTAAAAGAGATATAAAAAAACTAACTGCATATTCTTGTTCCTTGACCCCTGCTTGTTCAAGAAAAAGTACCCGCTCGACTTTTTTTTTTTAAATATTCTTCTTGCCATATCTCGAGAACTAAAAGAGATATGGAAAAACTAACTGCATATTCTTGTTCCTTGACCCCTGCTTGTTCAAGAAAAAGTACCCGCTCGACTTTTTTTTTTTAAATATTCTTCTTGCCATATCTCGAGAACTAAAAGAGATATAAAAAAACTAACTGCATATTCTTGTTCCTTGACCCCTGTTTGTTCAAGAAAAGGTACCCGCTCGACTTTTTTTTTTTAAATATTCTTCTTGCCATATCTCGAGAACTAAAAGAGATATGGAAAAACTAACTGCATATTCTTGTTCCTTGACCCCTGCTTGTTCAAGAAAAAGTACCCGCTCGACTTTTTTTTTTTAAATATTCTTCTTGCCATATCTCGAGAACTAAAAGAGATATAAAAAAACTAACTGCATATTCTTGTTCCTTGACCCCTGTTTGTTCAAGAAAAGGTACCCGCTCGACTTTTTTTTTTTAAATATTCTTCTTGCCATATCTCGAGAACTAAAAGAGATATAAAAAAACTAACTGCATATTCTTGTTCCTTGACCCCTGTTTGTTCAAGAAAAAGTACCCGCTCGACTTTTTTTTTTTAAATATTCTTCTTGCCATATCTCGAGAACTAAAAGAGATATGGAAAAACTAACTGCATATTCTTGTTCCTTGACCCCTGTTTGTTCAAGAAAAGGTACCCGCTCGACTTTTTTTTTTTAAATATTCTTCTTGCCATATCTCGAGAACTAAAAGAGATATGGAAAAACTAACTGCATATTCTTGTTCCTTGACCCCTGCTTGTTCAAGAAAAAGTACCCGCTCGACTTTTTTTTTTTTAATATTCTTCTTGCCATATCTCGAGAACTAAAAGAGATATGGAAAAACTAACTGCATATTCTTGTTCCTTGACCCCTGTTTGTTCAAGAAAAGGTACCCGCTCGACTTTTTTTTTTTAAATATTCTTCTTGCCATATCTCGAGAACTAAAAGAGATATGGAAAAACTAACTGCATATTCTTGTTCCTTGACCCCTGCTTGTTCAAGAAAAAGTACCCGCTCGACTTTTTTTTTTAAATATTCTTCTTGCCATATCTCGAGAACTAAAAGAGATTTGGAAAAACTAACTGCATATTCTTGTTCCTTGACCCCTGTTTGTTCAAGAAAAAGTACCCCCTCGACTTTTTATTTTTTTAATATTCTTCTTGCCATATCTCGAGAACTAAAAGAGATATGAAAAAACTAACTGCATATTCTTGTTCCTTGACCCCTGCTTGTTCAAGAAAAAGTACCCGCTCGACTTTTTTTTTTTTAATATTCTTCTTGCCATATCTCGAGAACTAAAAGAGATATGGAAAAACTAACTGCATATTCTTGTTCCTTGACCCCTGTTTGTTCAAGAAAAAGTACCCGCTCGACTTTTTTTTTTAAATATTCTTCTTGCCATATCTCGAGAACTAAAAGAGATATGGAAAAACTAACTGCATATTCTTGTTCCTTGACCCCTGCTTGTTCAAGAAAAAGTACCCGCTCGACTTTTTTTTTTTTTAATATTCTTCTTGCCATATCTCGAGAACTAAAAGAGATATGGAAAAACTAACTGCATATTCTTGTTCCTTGACCCCTGCTTGTTCAAGAAAAAGTACCCGCTCGACTTTTTTTTTTTTAATATTCTTCTTGCCATATCTCGAGAACTAAAAGAGATATGGAAAAACTAACTGCATATTCTTGTTCCTTGACCCCTGTTTGTTCAAGAAAAAGTACCCGCTCGACTTTTTTTTTTTTAAATATTCTTCTTGCCATATCTCGAGAACTAAAAGAGATATGGAAAAACTAACTGCATATTCTTGTTCCTTGACCCCTGCTTGTTCAAGAAAAAGTACCCGCTCGACTTTTTTTTTTTTAATATTCTTCTTGCCATATCTCGAGAACTAAAAGAGATATGGAAAAACTAACTGCATATTCTTGTTCCTTGACCCCTGCTTGTTCAAGAAAAAGTACCCACTCGACTTTTTTTTTTTTTAATATTCTTCTTGCCATATCTCGAGAACTAAAAAAGATATGGAAAAACTAACTGCATATTCTTGTTCCTTGACCCCTGCTTGTTCAAGAAAAAGTACCCGCTCGACTTTTTTTTTTTTAATATTCTTCTTGCCATATCTCGAGAACTAAAAGAGATATGGAAAAACTAACTGCATATTCTTGTTCCTTGACCCCTGCTTGTTCAAGAAAAAGTACCCGCTCGACTTTTTTTTTTTTAATATTCTTCTTGCCATATCTCGAGAACTAAAAGAGATATGGAAAAACTAACTGCATATTCTTGTTCCTTGACACCTGCTTGTTCAAGAAAAAGTACCCGCTCGACTTTTTATTTTCTTTAATATTCTTCTTGCCATATCTCGAGAACTAAAAGAGATATGGAAAAACTAACTGCATATTCTTGTTCCTTGACACCTGCTTGTTCAAGAAAAAGTACCCGCTCGACTTTTTATTTTTTTTAATATTCTTCTTGCCATATCTCGAGAACTAAAAGAGATATGGAAAAACTAACTGCATATTCTTGTTCCTTGACCCCTGTTTGTTCAAGAAAAAGTACCCGCTCGACTTTTTTTTTTAAATTTTCTTCTTGCCATATCTCGAGAACTAAAAGAGATATGGAAAAACTAACTGCATATGCTTGTTCCTTGACCCCTGTTTGTTCAAGAAAAAATACCCGCTCGACTTTTTTTTTTTTAATATTCTTCTTGCCATTTCTCGAGAACTAAAAGAGATATGGAAAAACTAACTGCATATTCTTGTTCCTTGACCCCTGCTTGTTCAAGAAAAAGTACCCGCTCGACTTTTTTTTTTTTAAAAATTCTTCTTGCCATATCTCGAGAACTAAAAGAGATATGGAAAAACTAACTGCATATGCTTGTTCCTTGACCCCTGTTTGTTCAAGAAAAAATACCCGCTCGACTTTTTTTTTTTTAATATTCTTCTTGCCATATCTCGAGAACTAAAAGAGATATGGAAAAACTAACTGCATATTCTTGTTCCTTGACCACTGCTTTTTCAAGAAAAAGTACCCGCTCGACTTTTTATTTTTTAAATATTCTTCTTGCCATATCTCGAGAACTAAAAGAGATATGGAAAAACTAACTGCATATTCTTGTTCCTTGACCACTGCTTTTTCAAGAAAAAGTACCCGCTCGACTTTTTATTTTTTAAATATTCTTCTTGCCATATCTCGAGAACTAAAAGAGATATGGAAAAACTAACTGCATATTCTTGTTCCTTGACCCCTGCTTGTTCAAGAAAAAGTACCCGCTCGACATTTTTTTTTTAAATATTCTTCTTGCCATATCTCGAGAACTAAAAGAGATATGGAAAAACTAACTGCATATTCTTGTTCCTTGACCACTGCTTTTTCAAGAAAAAGTACCCGCTCGACTTTTTTTTTTTTTAATATTCTTCTTGCCATATCTCGAGAACTAAAAGAGATATGGAAAAACTAACTGCATATTCTTGTTCCTTGACACCTGCTTGTTAAAGAAAAAGTACCCGCTCGACTTTTTATTTTCTTTAATATTCTTCTTGCCATATCTCGAGAACTAAAAGAGATATGGAAAAACTAACTGCATATTCTTGTTCCTTGACCCCTGCTTGTTCAAGAAAAAGTACCCGCTCGACTTTTTTTTTTTTTAATATTCTTCTTGCCATATCTCGAGAACTAAAAGAGATATAAAAAAACTAACTGCATATTCTTGTTCCTTGACCCCTGCTTGTTCAAGAAAAAGTACCCGCTCGACTTTTTTTTTTTAAATATTCTTCTTGCCATATCTCGAGAACTAAAAGAGATATAAAAAAACTAACTGCATATTCTTGTTCCTTGACCCCTGCTTGTTCAAGAAAAAGTACCCGCTCGACTTTTTTTTTTAAATATTCTTCTTGCCATATCTCGAGAACTAAAAGAGATATGGAAAAACTAACTGCATATTCTTGTTCCTTGACCCCTGCTTGTTCAAGAAAAAGTACCCGCTCGACTTTTTTTTTTTAAATATTCTTCTTGCCATATCTCGAGAACTAAAAGAGATATGGAAAAACTAACTGCATATTCTTGTTCCTTGACCCCTGCTTGTTCAAGAAAAAGTACCCGCTCGACTTTTTTTTTTTAAATATTCTTCTTGCCATATCTCGAGAACTAAAAGAGATATAAAAAAACTAACTGCATATTCTTGTTCCTTGACCCCTGCTTGTTCAAGAAAAAGTACCCGCTCGACTTTTTTTTTTAAATATTCTTCTTGCCATATCTCGAGAACTAAAAGAGATATGGAAAAACTAACTGCATATTCTTGTTCCTTGACCCCTGCTTGTTCAAGAAAAAGTACCCGCTCGACTTTTTTTTTTTAAATATTCTTCTTGCCATATCTCGAGAACTAAAAGAGATATGGAAAAACTAACTGCATATTCTTGTTCCTTGACACCTGCTTGTTAAAGAAAAAGTACCCGCTCGACTTTTTATTTTCTTTAATATTCTTCTTGCCATATCTCGAGAACTAAAAGAGATATGGAAAAACTAACTGCATATTCTTGTTCCTTGACCCCTGCTTGTTCAAGAAAAAGTACCCGCTCGACTTTTTTTTTTTTTTATATTCTTCTTGCCATATCTCGAGAACTAAAAGAGATATAAAAAAACTAACTGCATATTCTTGTTCCTTGACCCCTGCTTGTTCAAGAAAAAGTACCCGCTCGACTTTTTTTTTTTAAATATTCTTCTTGCCATATCTCGAGAACTAAAAGAGATATAAAAAAACTAACTGCATATTCTTGTTCCTTGACCCCTGCTTGTTCAAGAAAAAGTACCCGCTCGACTTTTTTTTTAAAATATTCTTCTTGCCATATCTCGAGAACTAAAAGAGATATGGAAAAACTAACTGCATATTCTTGTTCCTTGACACCTGCTTGTTAAAGAAAAAGTACCCGCTCGACTTTTTATTTTCTTTAATATTCTTCTTGCCATATCTCGAGAACTAAAAGAGATATGGAAAAACTAACTGCATATTCTTGTTCCTTGACCCCTGCTTGTTCAAGAAAAAGTACCCGCTCGACTTTTTTTTTTTTTAATATTCTTCTTGCCATATCTCGAGAACTAAAAGAGATATAAAAAAACTAACTGCATATTCTTGTTCCTTGACCCCTGCTTGTTCAAGAAAAAGTACCCGCTCGACTTTTTTTTTTTAAATATTCTTCTTGCCATATCTCGAGAACTAAAAGAGATATAAAAAAACTAACTGCATATTCTTGTTCCTTGACCCCTGCTTGTTCAAGAAAAAGTACCCGCTCGACTTTTTTTTTAAAAATTCTTCTTGCCATATCTCGAGAACTAAAAGAGATATGGAAAAACTAACTGCATATGCTTGTTCCTTGACCCCTGTTTGTTCAAGAAAAAATACCCGCTCGACTTTTTTTTTTTTAATATTCTTCTTGCCATATCTCGAGAACTAAAAGAGATATTGAAAAACTAACTGCATATTCTTGTTCCTTGACCACTGCTTTTTCAAGAAAAAGTACCCGCTCGACTTTTTTTTTTTTTAATATTCTTCTTGCCATATCTCGAGAACTAAAAGAGATATGGAAAAACTAACTGCATATTCTTGTTCCTTGACACCTGCTTGTTAAAGAAAAAGTACCCGCTCGACTTTTTATTTTCTTTAATATTCTTCTTGCCATATCTCGAGAACTAAAAGAGATATGGAAAAACTAACTGCATATTCTTGTTCCTTGACCCCTGCTTGTTCAAGAAAAAGTACCCGCTCGACTTTTTTTTTTTTTAATATTCTTCTTGCCATATCTCGAGAACTAAAAGAGATATAAAAAAACTAACTGCATATTCTTGTTCCTTGACCCCTGCTTGTTCAAGAAAAAGTACCCGCTCGACTTTTTTTTTTTAAATATTCTTCTTGCCATATCTCGAGAACTAAAAGAGATATAAAAAAACTAACTGCATATTCTTGTTCCTTGACCCCTGCTTGTTCAAGAAAAAGTACCCGCTCGACTTTTTTTTTTTAAATATTCTTCTTGCCATATCTCGAGAACTAAAAGAGATATGGAAAAACTAACTGCATATTCTTGTTCCTTGACCCCTGCTTGTTCAAGAAAAAGTACCCGCTCGACTTTTTTTTTTAAATATTCTTCTTGCCATATCTCGAGAACTAAAAGAGATATAAAAAAACTAACTGCATATTCTTGTTCCTTGACCCCTGCTTGTTCAAGAAAAAGTACCCGCTCGACTTTTTTTTTTAAATATTCTTCTTGCCATATCTCGAGAACTAAAAGAGATATAAAAAAACTAACTGCATATGCTTGTTCCTTGACCCCTGTTTGTTCAAGAAAAAATACCCGCTCGACTTTTTTTTTTTTAATATTCTTCTTGCCATATCTCGAGAACTAAAAGAGATATGGAAAAACTAACTGCATATTCTTGTTCCTTGACCCCTGCTTGTTCAAGAAAAAGTACCCGCTCGACTTTTTTTTTAAAATATTCTTCTTGCCATATCTCGAGAACTAAAAGAGATTTGGAAAAACTAACTGCATATTCTTGTTCCTTGACCCCTGCTTGTTCAAGAAAAAGTACCCGCTCGACTTTTTTTTTTTAATATTCTTCTTGCCATATCTCGAGAACTAAAAGAGATATGAAAAAACTAACTGCATATTCTTGTTCCTTGACCCCTGCTTGTTCAAGAAAAAGTACCCGCTCGACTTTTTTTTTTTTAATATTCTTCTTGCCATATCTCGAGAACTAAAAGAGATATGGAAAAACTAACTGCATATTCTTGTTCCTTGACCCCTGCTTGTTCAAGAAAAAGTACCCGCTCGACTTTTTTTTTTTTAATATTCTTCTTGCCATATCTCGAGAACTAAAAGAGATATGGAAAAACTAACTGCATATTCTTGTTCCTTGACACCTGCTTGTTCAAGAAAAAGTACCCGCTCGACTTTTTATTTTCTTTAATATTCTTCTTGCCATATCTCGAGAACTAAAAGAGATATGGAAAAACTAACTGCATATTCTTGTTCCTTGACACCTGCTTGTTCAAGAAAAAGTACCCGCTCGACTTTTTATTTTTTTTAATATTCTTCTTGCCATATCTCGAGAACTAAAAGAGATATGGAAAAACTAACTGCATATTCTTGTTCCTTGACCCCTGTTTGTTCAAGAAAAAGTACCCGCTCGACTTTTTTTTTTAAATTTTCTTCTTGCCATATCTCGAGAACTAAAAGAGATATGGAAAAACTAACTGCATATGCTTGTTCCTTGACCCCTGTTTGTTCAAGAAAAAATACCCGCTCGACTTTTTTTTTTTTAATATTCTTCTTGCCATTTCTCGAGAACTAAAAGAGATATGGAAAAACTAACTGCATATTCTTGTTCCTTGACCCCTGCTTGTTCAAGAAAAAGTACCCGCTCGACTTTTTTTTTTTTAAAAATTCTTCTTGCCATATCTCGAGAACTAAAAGAGATATGGAAAAACTAACTGCATATGCTTGTTCCTTGACCCCTGTTTGTTCAAGAAAAAATACCCGCTCGACTTTTTTTTTTTTAATATTCTTCTTGCCATATCTCGAGAACTAAAAGAGATATGGAAAAACTAACTGCATATTCTTGTTCCTTGACCACTGCTTTTTCAAGAAAAAGTACCCGCTCGACTTTTTATTTTTTTAATATTCTTCTTGCCATATCTCGAGAACTAAAAGAGATATGGAAAAACTAACTGCATATTCTTGTTCCTTGACCACTGCTTTTTCAAGAAAAAGTACCCGCTCGACTTTTTATTTTTTAAATATTCTTCTTGCCATATCTCGAGAACTAAAAGAGATATGGAAAAACTAACTGCATATTCTTGTTCCTTGACCCCTGCTTGTTCAAGAAAAAGTACCCGCTCGACATTTTTTTTTTTAAATATTCTTCTTGCCATATCTCGAGAACTAAAAGAGATATGGAAAAACTAACTGCATATTCTTGTTCCTTGACCACTGCTTTTTCAAGAAAAAGTACCCGCTCGACTTTTTTTTTTTTTAATATTCTTCTTGCCATATCTCGAGAACTAAAAGAGATATGGAAAAACTAACTGCATATTCTTGTTCCTTGACACCTGCTTGTTAAAGAAAAAGTACCCGCTCGACTTTTTATTTTCTTTAATATTCTTCTTGCCATATCTCGAGAACTAAAAGAGATATGGAAAAACTAACTGCATATTCTTGTTCCTTGACCCCTGCTTGTTCAAGAAAAAGTACCCGCTCGACTTTTTTTTTTTTTAATATTCTTCTTGCCATATCTCGAGAACTAAAAGAGATATAAAAAAACTAACTGCATATTCTTGTTCCTTGACCCCTGCTTGTTCAAGAAAAAGTACCCGCTCGACTTTTTTTTTTTAAATATTCTTCTTGCCATATCTCGAGAACTAAAAGAGATATAAAAAAACTAACTGCATATTCTTGTTCCTTGACCCCTGCTTGTTCAAGAAAAAGTACCCGCTCGACTTTTTTTTTTAAATATTCTTCTTGCCATATCTCGAGAACTAAAAGAGATATGGAAAAACTAACTGCATATTCTTGTTCCTTGACCCCTGCTTGTTCAAGAAAAAGTACCCGCTCGACTTTTTTTTTTTAAATATTCTTCTTGCCATATCTCGAGAACTAAAAGAGATATAAAAAAACTAACTGCATATTCTTGTTCCTTGACCCCTGCTTGTTCAAGAAAAAGTACCCGCTCGACTTTTTTTTTTAAATATTCTTCTTGCCATATCTCGAGAACTAAAAGAGATATGGAAAAACTAACTGCATATTCTTGTTCCTTGACCCCTGCTTGTTCAAGAAAAAGTACCCGCTCGACTTTTTTTTTTTAAATATTCTTCTTGCCATATCTCGAGAACTAAAAGAGATATAAAAAAACTAACTGCATATTCTTGTTCCTTGACCCCTGCTTGTTCAAGAAAAAGTACCCGCTCGACTTTTTTTTTTTAAATATTCTTCTTGCCATATCTCGAGAACTAAAAGAGATATAAAAAAACTAACTGCATATGCTTGTTCCTTGACCCCTGTTTGTTCAAGAAAAAATACCCGCTCGACTTTTTTTTTTTTAATATTCTTCTTGCCATATCTCGAGAACTAAAAGAGATTTGGAAAAACTAACTGCATATTCTTGTTCCTTGACCCCTGTTTGTTCAAGAGAAAGTACCCCCTCGACTTTTTATTTTTTTAATATTCTTCTTGCCATATCTCGAGAACTAAAAGAGATATGAAAAAACTAACTGCATATTCTTGTTCCTTGACCCCTGCTTGTTCAAGAAAAAGTACCCGCTCGACTTTTTTTTTTTTAATATTCTTCTTGCCATATCTCGAGAACTAAAAGAGATATGGAAAAACTAACTGCATATTCTTGTTCCTTGACCCCTGCTTGTTCAAGAAAAAGTACCCGCTCGACTTTTTTTTTTTTAATATTCTTCTTGCCATATCTCGAGAACTAAAAGAGATATGGAAAAACTAACTGCATATTCTTGTTCCTTGACCCCTGCTTGTTCAAGAAAAAGTACCCGCTCGACTTTTTTTTTAAAATATTCTTCTTGCCATATCTCGAGAACTAAAAGAGATTTGGAAAAACTAACTGCATATTCTTGTTCCTTGACCCCTGTTTGTTCAAGAGAAAGTACCCCCTCGACTTTTTATTTTTTTAATATTCTTCTTGCCATATCTCGAGAACTAAAAGAGATATGAAAAAACTAACTGCATATTCTTGTTCCTTGACCCCTGCTTGTTCAAGAAAAAGTACCCGCTCGACTTTTTTTTTTTTAATATTCTTCTTGCCATATCTCGAGAACTAAAAGAGATATGGAAAAACTAACTGCATATTCTTGTTCCTTGACCCCTGCTTGTTCAAGAAAAAGTACCCGCTCGACTTTTTTTTTTTTAATATTCTTCTTGCCATATCTCGAGAACTAAAAGAGATATGGAAAAACTAACTGCATATTCTTGTTCCTTGACACCTGCTTGTTCAAGAAAAAGTACCCGCTCGACTTTTTATTTTCTTTAATATTCTTCTTGCCATATCTCGAGAACTAAAAGAGATATGGAAAAACTAACTGCATATTCTTGTTCCTTGACACCTGCTTGTTCAAGAAAAAGTACCCGCTCGACTTTTTATTTTTTTTAATATTCTTCTTGCCATATCTCGAGAACTAAAAGAGATATGGAAAAACTAACTGCATATTCTTGTTCCTTGACCCCTGTTTGTTCAAGAAAAAGTACCCGCTCGACTTTTTTTTTTAAATTTTCTTCTTGCCATATCTCGAGAACTAAAAGAGATATGGAAAAACTAACTGCATATGCTTGTTCCTTGACCCCTGTTTGTTCAAGAAAAAATACCCGCTCGACTTTTTTTTTTTTAATATTCTTCTTGCCATTTCTCGAGAACTAAAAGAGATATGGAAAAACTAACTGCATATTCTTGTTCCTTGACCCCTGCTTGTTCAAGAAAAAGTACCCGCTCGACTTTTTTTTTTTTAAAAATTCTTCTTGCCATATCTCGAGAACTAAAAGAGATATGGAAAAACTAACTGCATATGCTTGTTCCTTGACCCCTGTTTGTTCAAGAAAAAATACCCGCTCGACTTTTTTTTTTTTAATATTCTTCTTGCCATATCTCGAGAACTAAAAGAGATATGGAAAAACTAACTGCATATTCTTGTTCCTTGACCACTGCTTTTTCAAGAAAAAGTACCCGCTCGACTTTTTATTTTTTAAATATTCTTCTTGCCATATCTCGAGAACTAAAAGAGATATGGAAAAACTAACTGCATATTCTTGTTCCTTGACCACTGCTTTTTCAAGAAAAAGTACCCGCTCGACTTTTTATTTTTTAAATATTCTTCTTGCCATATCTCGAGAACTAAAAGAGATATGGAAAAACTAACTGCATATTCTTGTTCCTTGACCCCTGCTTGTTCAAGAAAAAGTACCCGCTCGACATTTTTTTTTTTAAATATTCTTCTTGCCATATCTCGAGAACTAAAAGAGATATGGAAAAACTAACTGCATATTCTTGTTCCTTGACCACTGCTTTTTCAAGAAAAAGTACCCGCTCGACTTTTTTTTTTTTTTATATTCTTCTTGCCATATCTCGAGAACTAAAAGAGATATGGAAAAACTAACTGCATATTCTTGTTCCTTGACACCTGCTTGTTAAAGAAAAAGTACCCGCTCGACTTTTTATTTTCTTTAATATTCTTCTTGCCATATCTCGAGAACTAAAAGAGATATGGAAAAACTAACTGCATATTCTTGTTCCTTGACCCCTGCTTGTTCAAGAAAAAGTACCCGCTCGACTTTTTTTTTTTTTAATATTCTTCTTGCCATATCTCGAGAACTAAAAGAGATATAAAAAAACTAACTGCATATTCTTGTTCCTTGACCCCTGCTTGTTCAAGAAAAAGTACCCGCTCGACTTTTTTTTTTTAAATATTCTTCTTGCCATATCTCGAGAACTAAAAGAGATATAAAAAAACTAACTGCATATTCTTGTTCCTTGACCTCTGCTTGTTCAAGAAAAAGTACCCGCTCGACTTTTTTTTTTAAATATTCTTCTTGCCATATCTCGAGAACTAAAAGAGATATAAAAAAACTAACTGCATATTCTTGTTCCTTGACCCCTGCTTGTTCAAGAAAAAGTACCCGCTCGACTTTTTTTTTTTAAATATTCTTCTTGCCATATCTCGAGAACTAAAAGAGATATGGAAAAACTAACTGCATATTCTTGTTCCTTGACCCCTGCTTGTTCAAGAAAAAGTACCCGCTCGACTTTTTTTTTTTAAATATTCTTCTTGCCATATCTCGAGAACTAAAAGAGATATGGAAAAACTAACTGCATATTCTTGTTCCTTGACCCCTGCTTGTTCAAGAAAAAGTACCCGCTCGACTTTTTTTTTTTAAATATTCTTCTTGCCATATCTCGAGAACTAAAAGAGATATAAAAAAACTAACTGCATATTCTTGTTCCTTGACCCCTGCTTGTTCAAGAAAAAGTACCCGCTCGACTTTTTTTTTTTAAATATTCTTCTTGCCATATCTCGAGAACTAAAAGAGATATAAAAAAACTAACTGCATATGCTTGTTCCTTGACCCCTGTTTGTTCAAGAAAAAATACCCGCTCGACTTTTTTTTTTTTAATATTCTTCTTGCCATATCTCGAGAACTAAAAGAGATATGGAAAAACTAACTGCATATTCTTGTTCCTTGACCCCTGCTTGTTCAAGAAAAAGTACCCGCTCGACTTTTTTTTTAAAATATTCTTCTTGCCATATCTCGAGAACTAAAAGAGATTTGGAAAAACTAACTGCATATTCTTGTTCCTTGACCCCTGTTTGTTCAAGAGAAAGTACCCCCTCGACTTTTTATTTTTTTAATATTCTTCTTGCCATATCTCGAGAACTAAAAGAGATATGAAAAAACTAACTGCATATTCTTGTTCCTTGACCCCTGCTTGTTCAAGAAAAAGTACCCGCTCGACTTTTTTTTTTTTAATATTCTTCTTGCCATATCTCGAGAACTAAAAGAGATATGGAAAAACTAACTGCATATTCTTGTTCCTTGACCCCTGTTTGTTCAAGAAAAAGTACCCGCTCGACTTTTTTTTTTTAAATATTCTTCTTGCCATATCTCGAGAACTAAAAGAGATATGGAAAAACTAACTGCATATTCTTGTTCCTTGACCCCTGCTAGTTCAAGAAAAAGTACCCGCTCGACTTTTTTTTTTTTAATATTCTTCTTGCCATATCTCGAGAACTAAAAGAGATATGGAAAAACTAACTGCATATTCTTGTTCCTTGACCCCTGCTTGTTCAAGAAAAAGTACCCGCTCGACTTTTTTTTTTTTAATATTCTTCTTGCCATATCTCGAGAACTAAAAGAGATATGGAAAAACTAACTGCATATTCTTGTTCTTGACCCCTGTTTGTTCAAGAAAAAGTACCCGCTCGACTTTTTTTTTTTAAATATTCTTCTTGCCATATCTCGAGAACTAAAAGAGATATGGAAAAACTAACTGCATATTCTTGTTCCTTGACCCCTGCTTGTTCAAGAAAAAGTACCCGCTCGACTTTTTTTTTTTTTAATATTCTTCTTGCCATATCTCGAGAACTAAAAGAGATATGGAAAAACTAACTGCATATTCTTGTTCCTTGACCCCTGCTTGTTCAAGAAAAAGTACCCGCTCGACTTTTTATTTTCTTTAATATTCTTCTTGCCATATCTCGAGAACTAAAAGAGATATGGAAAAACTAACTGCATATTCTTGTTCCTTGACACCTGCTTGTTCAAGAAAAAGTACCCGCTCGACTTTTTATTTTCTTTAATATTCTTCTTGCCATATCTCGAGAACTAAAAGAGATATGGAAAAACTAACTGCATATTCTTGTTCCTTGACACCTGCTTGTTCAAGAAAAAGTACCCGCTCGACTTTTTATTTTTTTTAATATTCTTCTTCCCATATCTCGAGAACTAAAAGAGATATGGAAAAACTAACTGCATATTCTTGTTCCTTGACTCCTGTTTGTTCAAGAAAAAGTACCTGCTCGACTTTTTTTTTTTTAATATTCTTCTTGCCATATCTCGAGAACTAAAAGAGATATGGAAAAACTAACTGCATATTCTTGTTCCTTGACACCTGCTTGTTCAAGAAAAAGTACCCGCTCGACTTTTTATTTTCTTTAATATTCTTCTTGCCATATCTCGAGAACTAAAAGAGATATGGAAAAACTAACTGCATATTCTTGTTCCTTGACACCTGCTTGTTCAAGAAAAAGTACCCGCTCGACTTTTTATTTTTTTTAATATTCTTCTTGCCATATCTCGAGAACTAAAAGAGATATGGAAAAACTAACTGCATATTCTTGTTCCTTGACCCCTGCTTGTTCAAGAAAAAGTACCCGCTCGACTTTTTTTTTTTTAAATATTCTTCTTGCCATATCTCGAGAACTAAAAGAGATATGGAAAAACTAACTGCATATTCTTGTTCCTTGACACCTGCTTGTTCAAGAAAAAGTACCCGCTCGACTTTTTATTTTCTTTAATATTCTTCTTGCCATATCTCGAGAACTAAAAGAGATATGGAAAAACTAACTGCATATTCTTGTTCCTTGACACCTGCTTGTTCAAGAAAAAGTACCCGCTCGACTTTTTATTTTTTTTAATATTCTTCTTGCCATATCTCGAGAACTAAAAGAGATATGGAAAAACTAACTGCATATTCTTGTTCCTTGACCACTGCTTTTTCAAGAAAAAGTACCCGCTCGACTTTTTATTTTTTAAATATTCTTCTTGCCATATCTCGAGAACTAAAAGAGATATGGAAAAACTAACTGCATATTCTTGTTCCTTGACCACTGCTTTTTCAAGAAAAAGTACCCGCTCGACTTTTTATTTTTTAAATATTCTTCTTGCCATATCTCGAGAACTAAAGGAGATATGGAAAAACTAACTGCATATTCTTGTTCCTTGACCACTGCTTTTTCAAGAAAAAGTACCCGCTCGACTTTTTATTTTTTAAATATTCTTCTTGCCATATCTCGAGAACTAAAAGAGATATGGAAAAACTAACTGCATATTCTTGTTCCTTGACCCCTGCTTGTTCAAGAAAAAGTACCCGCTCGACATTTTTTTTTTTAAATATTCTTCTTGCCATATCTCGAGAACTAAAAGAGATATGGAAAAACTAACTGCATATTCTTGTTCCTTGACCACTGCTTTTTCAAGAAAAAGTACCCGCTCGACTTTTTTTTTTTTTAATATTCTTCTTGCCATATCTCGAGAACTAAAAGAGATATGGAAAAACTAACTGCATATTCTTGTTCCTTGACCACTGCTTTTTCAAGAAAAAGTACCCGCTCGACTTTTTTTTTTTTTAATATTCTTCTTGCCATATCTCGAGAACTAAAAGAGATATGGAAAAACTAACTGCATATTCTTGTTCCTTGACCCCTGCTTGTTCAAGAAAAAGTACCCGCTCGACTTTTTTTTTTTTAATATTCTTCTTGCCATATCTCGAGAACTAAAAAAGATATGGAAAAACTAACTGCATATTCTTGTTCCCTGACCACTGCTTTTTCAAGAAAAAGTACCCGCTCGACTTTTTATTTTTTAAATATTCTTCTTGCCATATCTCGAGAACTAAAAGAGATATGGAAAAACTAACTGCATATTCTTGTTCCTTGACCCCTGCTAGTTCAAGAAAAAGTACCCGCTCGACTTTTTTTTTTTTTAATATTCTTCTTGCCATATCTCGAGAACTAAAAGAGATATGGAAAAACTAACTGCATATTCTTGTTCCTTGACCACTGCTTTTTCAAGAAAAAGTACCCGCTCGACTTTTTTTTTTTTAAATATTCTTCTTGCCATATCTCGAGAACTAAAAGAGATATGGAAAAACTAACTGCATATTCTTGTTCCTTGACCACTGCTTTTTCAAGAAAAAGTACCCGCTCGACTTTTTTTTTTTTTAATATTCTTCTTGCCATATCTCGAGAACTAAAAGAGATATGGAAAAACTAACTGCATATTCTTGTTCCTTGACCCCTGCTTGTTCAAGAAAAAGTACCCGCTCGACTTTTTTTTTTTAAATATTCTTCTTGCCATATCTCGAGAACTAAAAGAGATATGGAAAAACTAACTGCATATTCTTGTTCCTTGACCCCTGCTTGTTCAAGAAAAAGTACCCGCTCGACATTTTTTTTTTTAAATATTCTTCTTGCCATATCTCGAGAACTAAAAGAGATATGGAAAAACTAACTGCATATTCTTGTTCCTTGACCACTGCTTTTTCAAGAAAAAGTACCCGCTCGACTTTTTTTTTTTTTAATATTCTTCTTGCCATATCTCGAGAACTAAAAGAGATATGGAAAAACTAACTGCATATTCTTGTTCCTTGACCACTGCTTTTTCAAGAAAAAGTACCCGCTCGACTTTTTTTTTTTTTAATATTCTTCTTGCCATATCTCGAGAACTAAAAGAGATATAAAAAAACTAACTGCATATTCTTGTTCCTTGACCCCTGCTTGTTCAAGAAAAAGTACCCGCTCGACTTTTTTTTTTTTAATATTCTTCTTGCCATATCTCGAGAACTAAAAAAGATATGGAAAAACTAACTGCATATTCTTGTTCCCTGACCACTGCTTTTTCAAGAAAAAGTACCCGCTCGACTTTTTATTTTTTAAATATTCTTCTTGCCATATCTCGAGAACTAAAAGAGATATGGAAAAACTAACTGCATATTCTTGTTCCTTGACCCCTGCTAGTTCAAGAAAAAGTACCCGCTCGACTTTTTTTTTTTTTAATATTCTTCTTGCCATATCTCGAGAACTAAAAGAGATATGGAAAAACTAACTGCATATTCTTGTTCCTTGACCACTGCTTTTTCAAGAAAAAGTACCCGCTCGACTTTTTTTTTTTTTAATATTCTTCTTGCCATATCTCGAGAACTAAAAGAGATATGGAAAAACTAACTGCATATTCTTGTTCCTTGACCACTGCTTTTTCAAGAAAAAGTACCCGCTCGACTTTTTTTTTTTTTAATATTCTTCTTGCCATATCTCGAGAACTAAAAGAGATATGGAAAAACTAACTGCATATTCTTGTTCCTTGACCCCTGCTTGTTCAAGAAAAAGTACCCGCTCGACTTTTTTTTTTTAAATATTCTTCTTGCCATATCTCGAGAACTAAAAGAGATATGGAAAAACTAACTGCATATTCTTGTTCCTTGACCCCTGCTTGTTCAAGAAAAAGTACCCGCTCGACTTTTTTTTTTTTAAATATTCTTCTTGCCATATCTCGAGAACTAAAAGAGATATGGAAAAACTAACTGCATATTCTTGTTCCTTGACCACTGCTTTTTCAAGAAAAAGTACCCGCTCGACTTTTTTTTTTTTTAATATTCTTCTTGCCATATCTCGAGAACTAAAAGAGATATGGAAAAACTAACTGCATATTCTTGTTCCTTGACCACTGCTTTTTCAAGAAAAAGTACCCGCTCGACTTTTTTTTTTTTTAATATTCTTCTTGCCATATCTCGAGAACTAAAAGAGATATAAAAAAACTAACTGCATATTCTTGTTCCTTGACCCCTGCTTGTTCAAGAAAAAGTACCCGCTCGACTTTTTTTTTTTAAATATTCTTCTTGCCATATCTCGAGAACTAAAAGAGATATGGAAAAACTAACTGCATATTCTTGTTCCTTGACCCCTGCTTGTTCAAGAAAAAGTACCCGCTCGACTTTTTTTTTTTAAATATTCTTCTTGCCATATCTCGAGAACTAAAAGAGATATGGAAAAACTAACTGCATATTCTTGTTCCTTGACCCCTGCTTGTTCAAGAAAAAGTACCCGCTCGACTTTTTTTTTTTAAATATTCTTCTTGCCATATCTCGAGAACTAAAAGAGATATAAAAAAACTAACTGCATATTCTTGTTCCTTGACCCCTGCTTGTTCAAGAAAAAGTACCCGCTCGACTTTTTTTTTTTAAATATTCTTCTTGCCATATCTCGAGAACTAAAAGAGATATAAAAAAACTAACTGCATATGCTTGTTCCTTGACCCCTGTTTGTTCAAGAAAAAATACCCGCTCGACTTTTTTTTTTTTAATATTCTTCTTGCCATATCTCGAGAACTAAAAGAGATATGGAAAAACTAACTGCATATTCTTGTTCCTTGACCCCTGCTTGTTCAAGAAAAAGTACCCGCTCGACTTTTTTTTTAAAATATTCTTCTTGCCATATCTCGAGAACTAAAAGAGATTTGGAAAAACTAACTGCATATTCTTGTTCCTTGACCCCTGTTTGTTCAAGAGAAAGTACCCCCTCGACTTTTTATTTTTTTAATATTCTTCTTGCCATATCTCGAGAACTAAAAGAGATATGAAAAAACTAACTGCATATTCTTGTTCCTTGACCCCTGCTTGTTCAAGAAAAAGTACCCGCTCGACTTTTTTTTTTTTAATATTCTTCTTGCCATATCTCGAGAACTAAAAGAGATATGGAAAAACTAACTGCATATTCTTGTTCCTTGACCCCTGTTTGTTCAAGAAAAAGTACCCGCTCGACTTTTTTTTTTTAAATATTCTTCTTGCCATATCTCGAGAACTAAAAGAGATATGGAAAAACTAACTGCATATTCTTGTTCCTTGACCCCTGCTAGTTCAAGAAAAAGTACCCGCTCGACTTTTTTTTTTTTTAATATTCTTCTTGCCATATCTCGAGAACTAAAAGAGATATGGAAAAACTAACTGCATATTCTTGTTCCTTGACCCCTGCTTGTTCAAGAAAAAGTACCCGCTCGACTTTTTTTTTTTTAATATTCTTCTTGCCATATCTCGAGAACTAAAAGAGATATGGAAAAACTAACTGCATATTCTTGTTCTTGACCCCTGTTTGTTCAAGAAAAAGTACCCGCTCGACTTTTTTTTTTTAAATATTCTTCTTGCCATATCTCGAGAACTAAAAGAGATATGGAAAAACTAACTGCATATTCTTGTTCCTTGACCCCTGCTTGTTCAAGAAAAAGTACCCGCTCGACTTTTTTTTTTTTAATATTCTTCTTGCCATATCTCGAGAACTAAAAGAGATATGGAAAAACTAACTGCATATTCTTGTTCCTTGACCCCTGCTTGTTCAAGAAAAAGTACCCGCTCGACTTTTTTTTTTTTTAATATTCTTCTTGCCATATCTCGAGAACTAAAAAAGATATGGAAAAACTAACTGCATATTCTTGTTCCTTGACCCCTGCTTGTTCAAGAAAAAGTACCCGCTCGACTTTTTTTTTTTTAATATTCTTCTTGCCATATCTCGAGAACTAAAAGAGATATGGAAAAACTAACTGCATATTCTTGTTCCTTGACCCCTGTTTGTTCAAGAAAAAGTACCCGCTCGACTTTTTTTTTTAAATATTCTTCTTGCCATATCTCGAGAACTAAAAGAGATATGGAAAAACTAACTGCATATTCTTGTTCCTTGACCCCTGCTTGTTCAAGAAAAAGTACCCGCTCGACTTTTTTTTTTTTAATATTCTTCTTGCCATATCTCGAGAACTAAAAGAGATATGGAAAAACTAACTGCATATTCTTGTTCCTTGACACCTGCTTGTTCAAGAAAAAGTACCTGCTCGACTTTTTTTTTTTTTAATATTCTTCTTCCCATATCTCGAGAACTAAAAGAGATATGGAAAAACTAACTGCATATTCTTGTTCCTTGACTCCTGTTTGTTCAAGAAAAAGTACCTGCTCGACTTTTTTTTTTTTAATATTCTTCTTGCCATATCTCGAGAACTAAAAGAGATATGGAAAAACTAACTGCATATTCTTGTTCCTTGACACCTGCTTGTTCAAGAAAAAGTACCCGCTCGACTTTTTATTTTCTTTAATATTCTTCTTGCCATATCTCGAGAACTAAAAGAGATATGGAAAAACTAACTGCATATTCTTGTTCCTTGACACCTGCTTGTTCAAGAAAAAGTACCCGCTCGACTTTTTATTTTTTTTAATATTCTTCTTGCCATATCTCGAGAACTAAAAGAGATATGGAAAAACTAACTGCATATTCTTGTTCCTTGACCCCTGCTTGTTCAAGAAAAAGTACCCGCTCGACTTTTTTTTTTTTAAATATTCTTCTTGCCATATCTCGAGAACTAAAAGAGATATGGAAAAACTAACTGCATATTCTTGTTCCTTGACCCCTGTTTGTTCAAGAAAAAGTACCCGCTCGACTTTTTATTTTTTAAATATTCTTCTTGCCATATCTCGAGAACTAAAAGAGATATGGAAAAACTAACTGCATATTCTTGTTCCTTGACACCTGCTTGTTCAAGAAAAAGTACCCGCTCGACTTTTTATTTTCTTTAATATTCTTCTTGCCATATCTCGAGAACTAAAAGAGATATGGAAAAACTAACTGCATATTCTTGTTCCTTGACACCTGCTTGTTCAAGAAAAAGTACCCGCTCGACTTTTTATTTTTTTTAATATTCTTCTTGTCATATCTCGAGAACTAAAAGAGATATGAAAAAACTAACTGCATATTCTTGTTCCTTGACCCCTGTTTGTTCAAGAAAAAGTACCCGCTCGACTTTTTATTTTTTTTAATATTCTTCTTGTCATATCTCGAGAACTAAAAGAGATATGGAAAAACTAACTGCATATTCTTGTTCCTTGACACCTGCTTGTTCAAGAAAAAGTACCTGCTCGACTTTTTTTTTTTTTAATGCATATTCTTGTTCCTTGACCCCTGTTTGTTCAAGAAAAAGTACCCGCGCGACTTTTTATTTTTTAAATATTCTTCTTGCCATATCTCGAGAACTAAAAGAGATATGGAAAAACTAACTGCATATTCTTGTTCCTTGACCCTTGTTTGTTCAAGAAAAAGTACGCGCTCGACTTTTTATTTTTTAAATATTCTTCTTGCCATATCTCGAGAACTAAAAGAGATATGGAAAAACTAACTGCATATTCTTGTTCCTTGACCCTTGTTTGTTCAAGAAAAAGTACCCGCTCGACTTTTTTTTTTTTAAATATTCTTCTTGCCATATCTCGAGAACTAAAAGAGATATGGAAAAACTAACTGCATATTCTTGTTCCTTGATCCCTGTTTGTTCAAGAAAAAGTACACGCTCGATTTTTTTTTTAAATATTCTTCTTGCCATATCTCGAGAACTAAAAGAGATATGGAAAAACTAACTGCATATTCTTGTTCCTTGACCCCTGTTTGTTCAAGAAAAAGTACCCGCTCGACTTTTTATTTTTTAAATATTCTTCTTGCCATATCTCGAGAACTAAAAGAGATATGGAAAAACTAACTGCATATTCTTGTTCCTTGACCCCTGTTTGTTCACGAAAAAGTACCCGCTCGACTTTTTTTTTTTTTAATATTCTTCTTGCCATATCTCGAGAACTAAGAGAGATATGGAAAAACTAACTGCATATTCTTGTTCCTTGACCCCTGTTTGTTCAAGAAAAAGTACCCGCTCGACTTTTTATTTTTTAAATATTCTTCTTGCCATATCTCGAGAACTAAAAGAGATATGGAAAAACTAACTGCATATTCTTGTTCCTTGACCCCTGTTTGTTCACGAAAAAGTACCCGCTCGACTTTTTTTTTTTAATATTCTTCTTGCCATATCTCGAGAACTAAGAGAGATATGGAAAAACTAACTGCATATTCTTGTTCCTTGACCCCTGTTTGTTCAAGAAAAAGTACCCGCTCGACTTTTTATTTTTTAAATATTCTTCTTGCCATATCTCGAGAACTAAAAGAGATATGGAAAAACTAACTGCATATTCTTGTTCCTTGACCCCTGTTTGTTCACGAAAAAGTACCCGCTCGACTTTTTTTTTTTTAATATTCTTCTTGCCATATCTCGAGAACTAAGAGAGATATGGAAAAACTAACTGCATATTCTTGTTCCTTGACCCCTGTTTGTTCAAGAAAAAGTACCCGCTCGACTTTTTATTTTTTAAATATTCTTCTTGCCATATCTCGAGAACTAAAAGAGATATGGAAAAACTAACTGCATATTCTTGTTCCTTGACCCCTGTTTGTTCAAGAAAAAGTACCCGCTCGACTTTTTTTTTTTTAATATTCTTCTTGCCATATCTCGAGAACTAAAAGAGATATGGAAAAACTAACTGCATATTCTTGTTCCTTGACCCCTGTTTGTTCAAGAAAAAGTACCCGCTCGACTTTTTATTTTTTAAATATTCTTCTTGCCATATCTCGAGAACTAAAAGAGATATGGAAAAACTAACTGCATATTCTTGTTCCTTGACCCCTGTTTGTTCACGAAAAAGTACCCGCTCGACTTTTTTTTTTTTTAATATTCTTCTTGCCATATCTCGAGAACTAAGAGAGATATGGAAAAACTAACTGCATATTCTTGTTCCTTGACCCCTGTTTGTTCAAGAAAAAGTACCCGCTCGACTTTTTATTTTTTAAATATTCTTCTTGCCATATCTCGAGAACTAAAAGAGATATGGAAAAACTAACTGCATATTCTTGTTCCTTGATCCCTGTTTGTTCAAGAAGAAGTACACGCTCGATTTTTTTTTTAAATATTCTTCTTGCCATATCTCGAGAACTAAAAGAGATATGGAAAAACTAACTGCATATTCTTGTTCCTTGATCCCTGTTTGTTCAAGAAAAAGTACACGCTCGATTATTTTTTTTTAAATATTCTTCTTGCCATATCTCGAGAACTAAAAGAGATATGGAAAAACTAACTGCATATTCTTGTTCCTCGACCCCTGTTTGTTCAAGAAAAAGTACCCGCTCGACTTTTTTTTTTTAAATATTCTTCTTGCCATATCTCGAGAACTAAAAGAGATATGGAAAAACTAACTGCATATTCTTGTTCCTTGAACCCTGTTTGTTCACGAAAAAGTACCCGCTCGACTTTTTTTTTTTTTAATATTCTTCTTGCCATATCTCGAGAACTAAAAGAGATATGGAAAAACTAACTGCATATTCTTGTTCCTTGACCCCTGTTTGTTCAAGAAAAAGTACCCGCTCGACTTTTTATTTTTTAAATATTCTTCTTGCCATATCTCGAGAACTAAAAGAGATATGGAAAAACTAACTGCATATTCTTGTTCCTTGACCCCTGTTTGTTCAAGGAAAAGTACCCGCTCGACTTTTTTTTTTTTAAATATTCTTCTTGCCATATCTCGAGAACTAAAAGAGATATGGAAAAACTAACTGCATATTCTTGTTCCTTGACCCCTGCTTGTTCACGAAAAAGTACCCGCTCGACTTTTTTTTTTTTAAATATTCTTCTTGCCATATCTTGAGAACTAAAAGAGATATGGAAAAACTAACTGCATATTCTTGTTCCTTGATCCCTGTTTGTTCAAGAAAAAGTACACGCTCGATTTTTTTTTTAAATATTCTTCTTGCCATATCTCGAGAACTAAAAGAGATATGGAAAAACTAACTGCATATTCTTGTTCCTTGACCCCTGTTTGTTCAAGAAAAAGTACCCGCTCGACTTTTTATTTTTTAAATATTCTTCTTGCCATATGTCGAGAACTAAAAGAGATATGGAAAAACTAACTGCATATTCTTGTTCCTTGACCCCTGTTTGTTCAAGGAAAAGTACCCGCTCGACTTTTTATTTTTTAAATATTCTTCTTGCCATATCTCGAGAACTAAAAGAGATATGGAAAAACTAACTGCATATTCTTGTTCCTTGACCCCTGTTTGTTCAAGAAAAAGTACCCGCTCGACTTTTTTTTTTTTAATATTCTTCTTGCCATATCTCGAGAACTAAAAGAGATATGGAAAAACTAACTGCATATTCTTGTTCCTTGATCCCTGTTTGTTCAAGAAAAAGTACACGCTCGATTATTTTTTTTTAAATATTCTTCTTGCCATATCTCGAGAACTAAAAGAGATATGGAAAAACTAACTGCATATTCTTGTTCCTTGACCCCTGCTTGTTCAAGAAAAAGTACCCGCTCGACTTTTTATTTTTTAAATATTCTTCTTGCCATATGTCGAGAACTAAAAGAGATATGGAAAAACTAACTGCATATTCTTGTTCCTTGACCCCTGTTTGTTCAAGAAAAAGTACCCGCTCGACTTTTTATTTTTTAAATATTCTTCTTGCCATATGTCGAGAACTAAAAGAGATATGGAAAAACTAACTGCATATTCTTGTTCCTTGACCCCTGCTTGTTCAAGAAAAAGTACCCGCTCGACTTTTTATTTTTTAAATATTCTTCTTGCCATATGTCGAGAACTAAAAGAGATATGGAAAAACTAACTGCATATTCTTGTTCCTTGACCCCTGTTTGTTCAAGAAAAAGTACCCGCTCGACTTTTTATTTTTTAAATATTCTTCTTGCCATATGTCGAGAACTAAAAGAGATATGGAAAAACTAACTGCATATTCTTGTTCCTTGACCCCTGTTTGTTCAAGAAAAAGTACCCGCTCGACTTTTTATTTTTTAAATATTCTTCTTGCCATATGTCGAGAACTAAAAGAGATATGGAAAAACTAACTGCATATTCTTGTTCCTTGACCCCTGCTTGTTCAAGAAAAAGTACCCGCTCGACTTTTTATTTTTTAAATATTCTTCTTGCCATATGTCGAGAACTAAAAGAGATATGGAAAAACTAACTGCATATTCTTGTTCCTTGACCCCTGCTTGTTCAAGAAAAAGTACCCGCTCGACTTTTTATTTTTTAAATATTCTTCTTGCCATATGTCGAGAACTAAAAGAGATATGGAAAAACTAACTGCATATTCTTGTTCCTTGACCCCTGTTTGTTCAAGGAAAAGTACCCGCTCGACTTTTTATTTTTTAAATATTCTTCTTGCCATATCTCGAGAACTAAAAGAGATATGGAAAAACTAACTGCATATTCTTGTTCCTTGATCCCTGTTTGTTCAAGAAAAAGTACCCGCTCGACTTTTTATTTTTTAAATATTCTTCTTGCCATATCTCGAGAACTAAAAGAGATATGGAAAAACTAACTGCATATTCTTGTTCCTTGATCCCTGTTTGTTCAAGAAAAAGTACACGCTCGATTTTTTTTTTAAATATTCTTCTTGCCATATCTCGAGAACTAAAAGAGATATGGAAAAACTAACTGCATATTCTTGTTCCTTGATCCCTGTTTGTTCAAGAAAAAGTACCCGCTCGACTTTTTATTTTTTAAATATTCTTCTTGCCATATCTCGAGAACTAAAAGAGATATGGAAAAACTAACTGCATATTCTTGTTCCTTGACCCCTGTTTGTTCAAGAAAAAGTACCCGCTCGACTTTTTATTTTTTAAATATTCTTCTTGCCATATGTCGAGAACTAAAAGAGATATGGAAAAACTAACTGCATATTCTTGTTCCTTGATCCCTGTTTGTTCAAGAAAAAGTACCCGCTCGACTTTTTATTTTTTAAATATTCTTCTTGCCATATCTCGAGAACTAAAAGAGATATGGAAAAACTAACTGCATATTCTTGTTCCTTGATCCCTGTTTGTTCAAGAAAAAGTACACGCTCGATTTTTTTTTTAAATATTCTTCTTGCCATATCTCGAGAACTAAAAGAGATATGGAAAAACTAACTGCATATTCTTGTTCCTTGATCCCTGTTTGTTCAAGAAAAAGTACACGCTCGATTATTTTTTTTTAAATATTCTTCTTGCCATATCTCGAGAACTAAAAGAGATATGGAAAAACTAACTGCATATTCTTGTTCCTTGATCCCTGTTTGTTCAAGAAAAAGTACACGCTCGATTATTTTTTTTTAAATATTCTTCTTGCCATATCTCGAGAACTAAAAGAGATATGGAAAAACTAACTGCATATTCTTGTTCCTTGAACCCTGTTTGTTTACGAAAAAGTACCCGCTCGACTTTTTTTTTTTAAATATTCTTTTTGCCATATCTCGAGAACTAAAAGAGATATGGAAAAACTAACTGCATATTCTTGTTCCTTGACCCCTGTTTGTTCAAGAAAAAGTACCCGCTCGACTTTTTATTTTTTAAATATTCTTCTTGCCATATCTCGAGAACTAAAAGAGATATGGAAAAACTAACTGCATATTCTTGTTCCTTGACCCCTGTTTGTTCAAGAAAAAGTAACCGCTCGAATTTTTAATTTTTAATTTTTCATCTTGCCATATCTCGAGAACTAAAAGAGACATCAAAAATCTAACTGCATATTCTGGTTCCTTGACAAAAATATTTTTATCTCCAGATTTTGACGAAACTTTGCACACGGGTGTAGAATTGAATTCTGAACATCGGAGAGCAGTCAGTTGCTTTGTAGCTCGTTTACTTTTTGAAATATCAATCTTAAGGTGGTTAATGTCAAAACGGCAATATCTTTTGAACCGAAATAACTAGCATTGATCCATTAACATTATTAAGATTAGTGATATTTTTCCATGAAGAATTGAGGTTTTCAGATTTTTCCGAGTAGTATTTAAAATTTCCAAGATTCAATGTTGTCACCCTAAATGTAGGCAACCAATAATACACCATCGTTAAATTTTTTTTATTAGAACTTCATAAATAATTCAAAAACCGTAATAGCTAGCGGGAAAGGAATAGTGCCAGTGGATTCAACTTTATCTCCTTGAGGAAGAATTGAAATTTAAAAGCAAAATCAAAGTAATAATTATTGAAGAAAGAGATTCCAATACGATCTTGGCTCATTCTACCTAACAATTTAAATTAACGCTTTAAAAACAAATCTAAACACTACAATAAAGTTGAACGTGATTTTCTAAAGAGAACTATCGGGGTGAGATTAAGAAAAGCAAATGTATTGTAATAAAAGAAGTGTTCCATTATTAGAAATAGAATTTCATTGGAAATCAAAAAATCTAAACATAACACAGCTAGAACTAACGAAATCTAAATGACTATCCTAACATATAAATAAGCCACAGGCCTTTGTACATGGTTTAATTAACCATCTCAGAAGGACTAATCATTTAATTGTATGCTCTTAAACAGAAAACAAGTAAACAACATAGTTAAAAGATATTGAATTGAATAAGTGATTAACATAAATCATAAAAGCAAGAATTAGTAACTACTTCATCTAAATAACCACTGGGACTGAAATTTTGATTAAACCACAAGGGTAACTATTAAAAATAAGTGAAAACAGAATGTAAGCAAATGAACTTGTTACAAAAGAAGTCTGAATAGAGTAGACTGCTAGAACCATTGACAATACGCCTTTTAAAACGAATTTTACCAATCCTGCAAATAGTTTGGCTAATACAAAACCAAATATGGGATTACTTCAACAGACAGCTTAAATGTAATAGCAAAAAAATTGATGCAGAAGAACAAAATTCTTCCTTGAAGAAGCCACATCTTTCTTCTTAACTCCATAACTCAGAAATTCCACCTAATCTCTTGTGTTTCCTGCAAACATAGAATTAGATTTTGCGCAGCTACTAATGCAAACGTGTATAACAAACGCCAGACGCATATAAATATTAAATGTAGTGTAGTACTTCAAGTGTTTCTAGTCAGGAAGGAGTTTTGTAGGATGGGGACATCAACTGGAGACTGGAGGACATGATGTGGATGACAAGAATTTAACTTTGAATTCATCATTTTCCAATTAAAATGCTCTGAAAGTGATGATATTAGTAAACTTATTGCGGTAGAACCAAATGTCTTCGTTGAACACGTACAACAGTTGACTTAATGAGTAAATAAACTAATTGACAAAGATAAAAAAGTGAGGTTAACTGTCAAAGTCTGATCTGTATGTGGTGTTGCCCGTACATCAGGGGGTAAGTTGAATTTTATAAACAATTTCCGAAATTCTTAATGTTTATTCCCAAAGTATAGAAATTGCATAAATCGATAGAAAAAAAATCGCAAAATTTATTACTGCAATTATTTATGTCTTACCCCTCAGACGTCATGAATAATTGTATTTTTTGCAGTTCGATGTTCTATCATTGAAAAACTTTCGCCAGTATTTCGGAACAACTTGCAGAATTGAGTTTCAAATTTAATTCTGAATGTATGTGCAAAGTTTCATGTGAATAGGTTCTAACAACACATGTAGCAGGCTTTAGATAAGATCTCCTTACAGATATTCGAGATTCTTAAAGTTTATCCTAAAAATATAAATCCCGCAAAAGTTGGATAGAAAAAAATCGCAAGATCGGAAAGTGTAATTAGTTTTTTCATAAACTTCGAATTTTTCGAGTAATTGATTATTCTCTTTTTAAAATTATTAGGTCGATAATTCGGAAACTGTACGAAACATGTAGGAACTGCCAGTAGAAATGAATTCAAAATTCAATTCTCAATCTGTGTGCCAAATTTCATGATGATCGGAGGAAAAAAATATTTTTTTCAACTTTTGGGCGAAGAAATCGTAAGACTATAACCTTCCATCTTTTTTGAGCAAAAATATTTTTATCTCCAGATTTTGATGAAACTTTGCACACGGGTGTAGAATTGAATTCTGAACATCGGAGAGCAGTCAGTTGCTTTGTAGCTCGTTGACTTTTTGAAATATCGATCTTAAGGTGGTTAATGTCAAAACGGCAATATCTTTTGAACCGAAATAACTAGCATTAATCTATTAACATTATTAAGATTAGTGATTTTTTTCCATGAAGAATTGAGGTTTTCAGATTTTTCCGAGTAGTATTTAAAATTTCCAAAATTCAATGTTGTCACCCTAAATGTAGGCAACCAATAATACACCATCGTTGACAATTTTTTTATTAGAACTTCATAAATAATTCAAAAACCGTAATAGCTAGCGGGAAATGAATAGTGCCAGTGGATTCAGCTTTACCTCCTTGAGGACATATTAAAATTTAAAAGCAAAATCAAAGTAATAATTATTTAAGAAAAAGAATCCAAAACGATCTTGGCTCTTTCTAACTAAGAATTTAAATTAACGTTTTAAAAACTAATCTTAACACTGCAATAAAGTTGAACGTGATTTTCTGAAAAAAACTATCGGGGTGAGATTTATAAAAGCAAATGTATTGTAATAAAAAAAGAGTTCCATTATCAGAAATAGAATTTCATTGGAAATCAAAAAATCTAAACATAACACAGCTAGAATTAACAAAATCTAAGGGACTATCCTAACATATAAACAAGCCACAGGGCTTTAAACATGGTTTAATTAACTATCCTAGAAGAACTAATCAGTTAAAGGTATGCTCTTTAACAGAAGACAAGCAAACAATATTGTTAAAAGAAAGATATCGAATAAGTGATTAACATAAATCATAAAAGCAAGAATTAGTAACTACTTCATCTATATAACCATTGGGACTGAAACTTTGTTACTTGTTACTTTTAAAAGTAAGTGTGAAAACAGAATGTAAGCAAATGAACTTGAACTAGTTAAAAGAGAAGCCCGAATAGAGTAGACTGCTAGAACCATTAACAATGCGCCTTTTAAAACAAATTTTACCAATCTTGCAAATAGTTTGGCTAATACAAAACCGTTGAGTAAATAATATATTATTCACTCAACGTACAAAACCAAATATGAGATTATTTCAACAGACAGCTTAAATGTAATAGCAAAAAAGTTGATGCAGAAGAATAAAATTCTTCCTTGAAGAAGCCACATCTTTCTTCTTAACTACAGAACTCAGAAATTCCACCAAATCTCTTGTGTTTCCTGCAAAAATTGAATTAGATTTTGCGAAGCTATTAATGTAAGAGTATATAACAAACGCCAGACGCATATAAATAATAAATGTAGTGTAGTACTTCAAGTGTTTCTAGTCTGGAAGGAGATTTGTGGGATGTGGACATCAACTGGAGACTGGAGGATATGATGTGGATGACAAGAATTTAACTTTGAATTCATCATTTTCCAATTAAAATGCTCTGAAAGTGATGATATTAGTAAACTTATTGCGGTAGAACCAAATGTCTTCTTTGAACACGTACAACAGTTGACTTAATGAGTAAATAAACTAATTGAGAAAGATAAAAAAGTGAGGTTATCTGTCAAAGTCTGATCTGTATGTGGTGTTGCCCGTACATCAGGGGGTAAGTTGAATTTTATAAACAATTTCCGAAATTCTTAATGTTTATTCCCAAAGTATAGAAATTGCATAAATCGATAGAAAAAAAATCGCAAAATTTATTACTGCAATTATTTATGTCTTACCCCTCAGACGTCATGAATAATTGTATTTTTTGCAGTTCGATGTTCTATCATTGAAAAACTTTCGCCAGTATTTCGGAACAACTTGCAGAATTGAGTTTCAAATTTAATTCTGAATGTATGTGCAAAGTTTCATGTGAATAGGTTCTAACAACACATGTAGCAGGCTTTAGATAAGATCTCCTCACAGATATTCGAGATTTTTAAAGTTTATCCTAAAAATATAAATCCCGCAAAAGTTGGATAGAAAAAAATCGCAAGATCGGAAAGTGTAATTAGTTTTTTCCTAAACTTCGAATTTTTCGAGTAATTGATTATTCTCATTTTAAAATTATTAGGTCGATAATTCGGAAACTGTACGAAACATGTAGGAACTGCCAGTAGAAATGAATTCAAAATTCAATTCTCAATCTGTGTGCCAAATTTCATGATGATCGGAGGAAAAAAATATTTTTTTCAACTTTTGGGCGAAGAAATCGTAAGACTTATAACCTTCCATCTTTTTTGAGCAAAAATATTTTTATCTCCAGATTTCGATGAAACTTTGCACACACGTGTAGAATTGAATTCTGAACATCGGAGAGTAGTCAGTTGCTTTGTAGCTGGTTTACTTTTTGAAATTTTGATCTTAAGGTGGTTAATGTCAAAACGGCAATATCTTTTGAACCGAAATAACTAGCCTTAATCTATTAACATTTTTAAGATAAGTGATTTTTTTCGATGAAGATTTGAGGTTTTCAGATTTTTCCGAGTAGTATTTAAAATTTCCAAAATTCAATGTTGTCACCCTAAATGTAGGCAACCAATAATACACCATCGTTGACAATTTTTTTATTACAACTTCATAAATAATTCAAAAACCGTAATAGCTAGCGGGAAATGAATAGTGCCAGTGGATTCAGCTTTACCTCCTTGAGGACATATTAAAATTTCAAAGCAAAATCAAAGTAATAATTATTTAAGAAAAAGAAACCAATACGATCTTGGCTCTCTCTACCTAACAATGTAAATTAACGCTTTAAAAGGAAATCTTAACACTGCAATAAAGTTGAACGTGATTTTCTGAAAAAAACTATCGGGGTGAGATTTATAAAAGCAAATGTATTGTAATAAAAAAAGAGTTCCATTATCAGAAATAGAATTTCATTGGAAATCAAAAAATCTAAACATAACACAGCTAGAATTAACAAAATCTAAGGGACTATCCTAACATATAAACAAGCCACAGGGCTTTAAACATGGTTTAATTAACTATCCTAGAAGAACTAATCAGTTAATGGTATGCTCTTAAACAGAAGACAAGTAAACAACATAGTTAAAAGATATTGAATTGAATAAGTGATTAACATAAATCATAAAAGCAAGAATTAGTAACTACTTCATCTAAATAACCACTGGGACTGAAATTTTGATTAAACCACAAGGGTAACTATTAAAACTAAGTGAAAACAGAATGTAAGCAAATGAACTGGTTAAAAAAGTAGTCTGAATAGAGTAGACTGCTAGAACCGTTGACAATACGTCTTCTAAAACGAATTTTACCAATCTTGCAAATAGTTTGGCTAATACAAAACCAAATATGGAATTACTTCAACAGACAGCTTAAATGTAATAGCAAAAAAATTGATGGAGAAGAACAAAATTCTTCCTAGAGGAAGCCACATCTTTCTTCTTAACTCCATAACTCAGAAATTCCACCTAATCTCTTGTGTTTCCTGCAAACATTGAATTAGATTTTGCGCATCTACTAATGCAAACGTGTATAACAAACGCCAAACGCATATAAATAATAAATGTAGTGTAGTACTTCAAGTGTTTCTAGTCTGGAAGGAGATTTGTGGGATGTGGACATCAACTGGAGACTGGAGGACATGATGTGGATGACAAGAATTTAACTCTAAATTCATGATTTTCCATTAAAGTGCTCTGAAAATATGATATTAGTAAACTTATTGCGGTAGAACCGAATGTCTTATTTGAACACATGTAACTGTTAAATTAATGAGTAATTGTGAATTTTGAATCAAGAAGAATTTCCCATCTAAACTGTTGTTAGCCATTTTCCTAGAAATACCACGAGTTTGAGAAACGAATAATTGTTATGATGGATATATTCATGTTGCATCCAAATATAAACTTTCTCTCAATAGACGAAATTGAAAGGAGAAATTATGAGGTCTTCATTTTAAAAGATGTAGTTACTATTGCAAGACTATTAAACACTAAAAAGTTCAATAAAAGGATTGTAATTCCTAAAGAAACGCAAACATCATTAAAATTGCAGAGTCTGGAGGCAAAGTAGCTTACCGCGAAATCAAAAAGAATTACAACTTTTGAGACGTTCAGCTTAACGGTGTCGTTACCATCTCGGTGCTTTACACCCTACGCAAGATCCGAAAACAAATTTTAATTTTACGTTCAGAAGTGAGGTTTGACTGTTTGTTAAATGTGAAACTTCAAATTTTAGTTCGAGCAAATTGGCGCGGCTGTCGCGGCAATTTCAAATTTACTGCAGCGCGGTAATGACCATAATGTAATAATCATAATTAAGCAATAACTAAAACGTTAAAATCAGTACACGATTTGAAAAAATCAAAATTTATAGGTTGGCATTACTTTAATTGTTACGAAAACCGAACAAATAATAGACTTGAAAATTATGTAAGTTACTGTACAAAAAAACTTTAGTCCCATGTTTGGGTGTTTTTGTATTACAAGTGTCGATCAGTGGTTTCGGCTGTTCTCGTCTATTTCAACACTCTCTCATTGAACTAATACTGAAGAATAAAGTAAGTAATTGATTTTCTTGTAATTTTAAGTTAATGTTCGAGCCCCGTGATTATAAATTTTTTACAAAAAGGAGCCTCAATTCGATGGCTTTTTAGTGTTAATGCATGCAGGAACGACATCAAATTAACCACTTTTTTTCAACGTAACCAGAACTAATTAGCATTCCCGGAAAAACAAAATACCTTTAAGTTGGTTAATTTAGGTTCGATAATTTTGTAAGGCGATTCTTCGGTATACTTATGTAAAAAATTTGTATCATATAATCAAAGAGTTTTTTGACTGTTGCTGTTCTCTTTTTCTGTCGGTTGACTCAACTTTGCTACCCGAAAGTGCTCTCTTTAAAATCCCGCTGGCACTCATTTAGTTTTATAAAATATTAGCAGGGAGACTGTGTGCCGGGTTAAAAAAACTCATGAGTATTTTATTGTCAGCTTTTTTTTAAATATTTAATCTTAACAATCTTAAATCTACGACTGGACCTGGACACTGCTAATAATCCAACAGGAGTCCGTGATATTGAAAATGTCGATAAGCTTGGTTCCTTTACATCGGTTCCTTAATTTTCACCGAGTTTATTAGCTTTGCTTCAACATATGCATCCCAGAATCAAGTGGGTTAGTCTCAGATTAACGATCGTCTCGAACTCTGCTTAAAATGACTTTTTCCGAACCGTGTTTAGCTTATCAGTTCACCAACCTGTCAGTTAAACGGGTAGCTTGTAAACTCACAGTTGGATGAAAAACAATAAATATTAATATTTTACGTAATTGCCGGTGTTTTGTTAACATTTTTTCTTCATATTTCAGAAAATGTCTAACACTAGACGCGATCTAACTACAGGAATTGTAAGTTAATTAGGGTTTTCCTACAGAAAACTTTAATCATCCCTGCTAAACTGACAAAATCTTTGTAATCTTATAAGGTTTTTATGGATCCACATCTTGACTGTCAGAGATGCTCTTGATAAACTGCACTCTCAGTGATATTCTAAATGGATTTCAGTTTCCAAACCGAAAGATTGGTCATCCCCGTATATTTGTGGTTGAAATTCTCTGAATTTCTAATAATTGGAATTTTGCCAAGTAAGTAATGATTCGATTTATGTTAATCCAAAATAACAAATTAAATAAACTTTTCAGAATTCCAAAGCACCCTGTATAGAAATTTAATCTCTACCAGCTTCTAAAGACGTCTATCAGAAGGTATGTTTAATACAACTTTTTTTTGTTTCAAGAAAAAAAAACACTTTATTTGATATACTTGTTTGATTAAATAAAGTCATTAATTAGTCTTGCAAATCTCACTTGCCACCACATATCTAATTCAATTAGTGTTTTCCAGGATGGAAGTCGTAAGTGTAGTTACTGTGTGAAGTGAAGTGGTGAAGATTCAGTGTGGTGCATTGTGTCTGATGGCTGACGAGACAGCTTCAGGAATTGCTATCAAGGGTGAGAATTTGCGGTTCGACAATTCAATAACCGAGCGATAATAGATTTTGTTTACTTGTTGCAGAATTTTTCTAACATCAATAATAAAATTTCTGCTTTTTCTAATTTCAGTAAGTCCCAACTACAATGGCGAAAGAGAAGGAAGGATGGACGTGGGTCCAGCAGTTTTTGATCTTGCTGTCGATGGAAGATCCGGTGAGTCCATTTTAGTATACACTCGTAAATAGTAGCGTTCGCGTATTGATTAAAAAATGGTTACTATCGCTATAAACTATAAATTGTTAATTGAAAATGATGGTCTCAACATACGATCGTCTCGCATGATTAAACCTGTCGATGCTGAAATTCGCAGGTTGTCTTCTGAAGAACCATAGAAAACTTTTATTAACATTTTCTGTTTAGTTTTTCGGGAACGGTTATTAGACATTAAAATAGAATCATATAATTTTTGCGATATTATGTTAGATTGGCCTAACAAAAATTTCCAAAGTTATCTACCTAAATGGTTGAAATATTTTGGAAACATCAAAATAGAAACAAGCGGTTCTGCCACAACGAAAGTAGCAATTTCTAATGTAACTTGCTTCGCAGACCTCGCTTTTCATATGGTATGTTCATTTAAATAATAGGTCTCGTGCGAACTGCTGAAATGCTAAAAACACAAATAATTTTAAAAGTTTCAACCCACAAAAATCTTACGATTTTCAAGATATTTCGAATATAGAAATATCGTATAATTTCTTCCATACGTCAATCGATTAAAATTTTCAAAAATAATAAATTTGAAACAAATCGCTCTAAGCCAATCAAAGTAATTTTTTTTTCTAATGCAATTTGTCGCCCTGATTCTATCTTTACACTCGGCTAATCAATAATTGCGATAGGTTTCCCGCAATTGGAAAAAGTTTGCAGAAATTTAAATTTTTACAAATTTCAAAGGTCCATAACTTCTCGAGTCTGTACAACTTATCAAATCTAAAATGGCTAGTTTAATCGACTTTTCAATAGCTTTCGTACGATAGTAAAATTCTAGTCCTAAGTGTGCAAACAAGAAAGTTCGAATTTTCAATTTTGACGAAAATTTGTGAAAATTTTCATAACCCTTTTCATTTATCTATTGCTCACACGAATATTAATCGTTTTAGGTCGTCAAACAGACCATTTTCTGATGTATTTTGTTTTGCTCTTCACGTTCTCGGACTTGGTCTGTCAAATTTCGGCATAGTATAAAAGTTTTTCGAAGAAGTTTACAAAAATCCAGATTTTTGCAAAATTCAAACCTCGATAGATATTCGAGTTTTTAGGCTATATTGAATCCAAGTATATCATTTTAATCGATTTTCGAAGGGCTTTCAGGCAAGGGTAGAATATAAATCCGGACGCAGTAAATAAGAAACTTAAACGTTTTTCTAATGGAAAAAATTAAAATTTAGAGATTTTGAGTGGTCATATCTTCGGAACTAAGCGTCTAAATCAAAATCCGATTGCAGCGTTATGTTATACGGATCTGACAGATTAGGATGAAATGATAAAACGCCCTTCGAAAATGGCAAATTTTCGAAATTTTTTTTCTATCTCAATCGATTAAAATTTTCAAAAATGCTAAAATCGAAACCAATCGCTATGAGTCAATCAAAGTAATTTTTTCTAATGTAATTTGTCGCCCTGATTCTATTTTTACACTCGGTTAGTTAATAATTGCGATAGATTTCTTGCAATTTGAAAAAGTTTGCAAAAATTTAAATTTTTACAAATTTCAAAAGCCCATAACTTCTCGAGTTTGTACAACTTATCAAATCTAAATTGGCTAGGTTAATCGACTTTTCAATAGCTTTCGTACGGTAGTAAAATTCTAGTCCTAAGTGTGCAAACAAGAAAGTTCGAATTTTCAATTTTGACGAAAATTTGTGAAAATCTTTATAACCCTTTTCATTTATCTATTGCTCACATGAATATTAATCGTTTTAGGTCGTCAAACAGACCATTTTCTGATGTATTTTGTTTTGCTCTTCACGTTTTCGGACTTGGTCTGTCAAATTTCGGCATAGTATAAAAGTTTTTCGAAGAAGTTTACAAAAATCCAGATTTTTGCAAAATTCAAACCTCGATAGATATTCGAGTTTTTAGGCTATATTGAATCCAAGTATATCATTTTAATCGATTTTCGAAAAGCTTTCAGGCAAGGGTAGAATAATAATCCGGACGCAGTAAATAAGAAACTTAAACGTTTTTCTAATGGAAAAAATTAAAATTTAGAGATTTTGAGTGGTCATATCTTCGGAACTAAGCGTCCAAATCAAAATTCGATTGCACCGTTATGTTCTACGAATCTGACAGATTAGGATGAAGTGATAAAACGCCCTTCGAAAATGGCAAATTTTCGAAATTTTTTTTCTATCTCAATCGATTAAAATTTTCAAAAATGCTAAAATCGAAACCAATCGCTATGAGTCAATCAAAGTAATTTTTTCTAATGTAATTTGTCGCCCTGATTCTATTTTTACACTCGGTTAGTTAATAATTGCGATAGATTTCTTGCAATTTGAAAAAGTTTGCAAAAATTTAAATTTTTACAAATTTCAAAAGCCCATAACTTCTCGAGTTTGTACAACTTATCACATCTAAATTGGCTAGGTTAATCGACTTTTCAATAGCTTTCGTACGGTAGTAAAATTCTAGTCCTAAGTGTGCAAACAAGAAAGTTCGAATTTTCAATTTTGACGAAAATTTGTGAAAATTTTTATAACCTTTTCATTTATCTATTGCTCACACGAATATTAATCGTCTTAGGTCGTCAAACAGACCATTTTCTGATGTATTTTGTTTTGCTCTTCACGTTTTCGGACTTGGTCTGTCAGATTTCGGCATAGTATAAAAGTTTTTCGAAGAAGTTTACAAAAATCCAGATTTTTGCAAAATTCAAACCTCGATAGATATTCGAGTTTTTAGGCTATGTTGAATCCAAGTATATCATATTAATCGATTTTCGAAGGGCTTTCAGACAAGGGTAGAATAATAATCCGGACGCAGTAAATAAGAAACTTAAACAATTTTCCAATGGAAAAAATTAAAATTTAGAGATTTTGAGTGGTCATATCTTCGGAACTAAGCGTCCAAATCAAAATCCGATTGCACCGTTAAGTTATACGAATCTGACAGATTAGGATGAAATGATAAAACGCCCTTCGAAAATGACAAATTTTCGAAATTTTTTTTCTATCTCTATCGATTAAAATTTTCAAAAATGCTAAAATCGAAACCAATCGCTATGAATCAATCAAAGTAATTTTTTCTAATGTAATGTGTCGCCCTGATTCTATTTTTACACTCGGTTAGTCAATAATTGCGATAGATTTCTTGCAATTTCAAAGAATTTGCAAAAATTTAAATTTTTACAAATTTCAAAGGCCCATAACTTCTCGAGTTTGTACAACTTATCAAATCTAAATTGGCTAGGTTAATCGACTTTTCAATAGCTTTCGTACGGTAGTAAAATTCTAGTCCTAAGTGTGCAAACAAGAAAGTTCGAATTTTCAATTTTGACGAAAATTTGTGAAAATTTTTATAACCCTTTTCATTTATCTATTGCTCACACGAATATTAATCGTTTTAGGTCGTCAAACAGACCATTTTCTGATGTATTTTGTTTTGCTCTTCACGTTTTCGGACTTGGTCTGTCAAATTTCGGCATAGTATAAAAGTTTTTCGAAGAAGTTTACAAAAATCCAGATTTTTGCAAAATTCAAACCTCGATAGATATTCGAGTTTTTAGGCTATATTGAATCCAAGTATATCATTTTAATCGATTTTCGAAGGGCTTTCAGGCAAGGGTAGAATAATAATCCGGACGCAGTAAATAAGAAACTTAAACGTTTTTCTAATGGAAAAAATTAAAATTTAGAGATTTTGAGTGGTCATATCTTCGGAACTAAGCGTCCAAATCAAAATTCGATTGCACCGTTATGTTCTACGAATCTGACAGATTAGGATGAAGTGATAAAACGCCCTTCGAAAATGGCAAATTTTCGAAATTTTTTTTCTATCTCAATCGATTAAAATTTTCAAAAATGCTAAAATCGAAACCAATCGCTATGAGTCAATCAAAGTAATTTTTTCTAATGTAATTTGTCGCCCTGATTCTATTTTTACACTCGGTTAGTTAATAATTGCGATAGATTTCTTGCAATTTGAAAAAGTTTGCAAAAATTTAAATTTTTACAAATTTCAAAAGCCCATAACTTCTCGAGTTTGTACAACTTATCAAATCTAAATTGGCTAGGTTAATCGACTTTTCAATAGCTTTCGTACGGTAGTAAAATTCTAGTCCTAAGTGTGCAAACAAGAAAGTTCGAATTTTCAATTTTGACGAAAATTTGTGAAAATCTTTATAACCCTTTTCATTTATCTATTGCTCACACAAATATTAATCGTTTTAGGTTGTCAAACAAACCATTTTCTGATGTATTTTGTCTTGCCCATCACGTTTTCGGACTTGCTCTGTCAAATTTCGGCATAGTATAAAAGTTTTTCGAAGAAGTTTACAAAAATCCAGATTTTTGCAAAATTCAAACCTCGATAGATATTCGAGTTTTTAGGATATATTGAATCCAAGTATATTATTTTAATCGATTTTCGAAGGGCTTTCAGGCAAGGGTAGAATAATAATCCGGACGCAGTAAATAAGAAACTTAAACGTTTTTCTAATGGAAAAAATTAAAATTTAGAGATTTTGAGTGGTCATATCTTCGGAACTAAGCGTCCAAATCAAAATCCGATTGCACCGTTAAGTTATACGAATCTGACAGATTAGGATGAAATGATAAAACGCCCTTCGAAAATGGCAAATTTTCGAATTTTTTTTTCTATCTCAATCGATTAAAATTTTCAAAATCGCTAAAATCGATACCAATCGCTATGAATCAATCAAAGTAATTTTTTCTAATGTAATTTGTCGCCCTGATTCTATTTTTACACTCGGTTAGTCAATAATTGCGATAGATTTCTTGCAATTGGAAAGAATTTGCAAAAATTTAAATTTTTACAAATTTCAAAGGCCCATAACTTCTCGAGTTTGTACAACTTATCAAATCTAAATTGGCTAGGTTAATCGACTTTTCAATAGCTTTCGTACGGTGGTAAAATTATAGTCCTAAGGGTGCAAACAAGAAAGTTCGAATTTTCAATTTTGACAAAAATTTGTGAAAATTTTTATAACCCTTTTCATTTATCTATTGCTCACACGAATATTAATCGTTTTAGGTCGTCAAACAGACCATTTTCTGATGTATTTTGTTTTGCTCTTCACGTTTTCGGACTTGGTCTGTCAAATTTCGGCATAGTATAAAAGTTTTTCGAAGAAGTTTACAAAAATCCAGATTTTTGCAAAATTCAAACCTCGATAGATATTCGAGTTTTTAGGCTATATTGAATCCAAGTATATCATTTTAATCGATTTTCGAAGGGCTTTCAGGCAAGGGTAGAATAATAATCCGGACGCAGTAAATAAGAAACTTAAACGTTTTTCTAATGGAAAAAATTAAAATTTAGAGATTTTGAGTGGTCATATCTTCGGAACTAAGCGTCCAAATCAAAATTCGATTGCACCGTTATGTTCTACGAATCTGACAGATTAGGATGAAGTGATAAAACGCCCTTCGAAAATGGCAAATTTTCGAAATTTTTTTTCTATCTCAATCGATTAAAATTTTCAAAAATGCTAAAATCGAAACCAATCGCTATGAGTCAATCAAAGTAATTTTTTCTAATGTAATTTGTCGCCCTGATTCTATTTTTACACTCGGTTAGTTAATAATTGCGATAGATTTCTTGCAATTTGAAAAAGTTTGCAAAAATTTAAATTTTTACAAATTTCAAAGGCCCATAACTTCTCGAGTTTGTACAACTTATCAAATCTAAATTGGCTAGGTTAATCGACTTTTCAATAGCTTTCGTACGGTAGTAAAATTCTAGTCCTAAGTGTGCAAACAAGAAAGTTCGAATTTTCAATTTTGACGAAAATTTGTGAAAATCCTTATAACCCTTTTCATTTATCTATTGCTCACACAAATATTAATCGTTTTAGGTTGTCAAACAAACCATTTTCTGATGTATTTTGTTTTGCCCATCACGTTTTCGGACTTGGTCTGTCAAATTTCGGCATAGTATAAAAGTTTTTCGAAGAAGTTTACAAAAATCCAGATTTTTGCAAAATTCAAACCTCGATAGATATTCGAGTTTTTAGGATATATTGAATCCAAGTATATCATTTTAATCGATTTTCGAAGGGCTTTCAGGCAAGGGTAGAATAATAATCCGGACGCAGTAAATAAGAAACTTAAACGTTTTTCTAATGTAAAAAATTAAAATTTAGAGATTTTGAGTGGTTATATCTTCGGAACTAAGCGTCCAAATCAAAATCCGATTGCACCGTTAGGTTATACGAATCTGACAGATTAGGATGAAATGATAAAACGCCCTTCGAAAATGGCAAATTTTCGAAATTTTTTTTCTATCTCAATCGATTAAAATTTCCAAAAATGCTAAAATCGATACCAATCGCTATGAATCAATCAAAGTAATTTTTTCTAATGTAATTTGTCGCCCTGATTCTATTTTTACACTCGGTTAGTCAATAATTGCGATAGATTTCTTGCAATTGGAAAGAATTTGCAAAAATTTAAATTTTTACAAATTTCAAAGGCCCATAACTTCTAGAGTTTGTACAACTTATCAAATCTAAATTGGCTAGGTTAATCGACTTTTCAATAGCTTTCGTACGGTAGTAAAATTATAGTCCTAAGGGTGCAAACAAGAAAGTTCGAAATTTCAATTTTGACAAAAATTTGTGAAAATTTTTATAAACCTTTTCATTTATCTATTGCTCACACAAATATTAATCGTTTTAGGTTGTCAAACAAACCATTTTCTGATGTATTTTGTCTTGCCCATCACGTTTTCGGACTTGGTCTGTCAAATTTCGGCATAGTATAAAAGTTTTTCGAAGAAGTTTACAAAAATCCAGATTTTTGCAAAATTCAAACCTCGATAGATATTCGAGTTTTTAGGATATATTGAATCCAAGTATATCATTTTAATCGATTTTCGAAGAGCTTTCAGGCAAGGGTAGAATAATAATCCGGACGCAGTAAATAAGAAACTTAAACGTTTTTCTAATGGAAAAAATTAAAATTTAGAGATTTTGAGTGGTCATATCTTCGGAGCTAAGCGTCCAAATCAAAATCCGATTGCACCGTTAAGTTATACGAATCTGACAGATTAGGATGAAATGATAAAACGCCCTTTGAAAATGGCAAATTTTCGAAATTTTTTTTCTATCTCAATCGATTAAAATTTTCAAAAATGCTAAAATCGAAACCAATCGCTATGAGTCAATCAAAGTAATTTTTTCTAATGTAATTTGTCGCCCTGATTCTATTTTTACACTCGGTTAGTTAATAATTGCGATAGATTTCTTGCAATTTGAAAAAGTTTGCAAAAATTTAAATTTTTACAAATTTCAAAAGCCCATAACTTCTCGAGTTTGTACAACTTATCACATCTAAATTGGCTAGGTTAATCGACTTTCCAATAGCTTTCGTACGGTAGTAAAATTCTAGTCCTAAGTGTGCAAACAAGAAAGTTCGAATTTTCAATTTTGACAAAAATTTGTGAAAATTTTTATAACCCTTTTCATTTATCTATTGCTCACATGAATATTAATCGTTTTAGGTCGTCAAACAGACCATTTTCTGATGTATTTTGTTTTGCTCTTCACGTTTTCGGACTTGGTCTGTCAAATTTCGGCATAGTATAAAAGTTTTTCGAAGAAGTTTACAAAAATCCATATTTTTGCAAAATTCAAACCTCGATAGATATTCGAGTTTTTAGGCTATATTGAATCCAAGTATATCATTTTAATCGATTTTCGAAGAGCTTTCAGGCAAGGGTAGAATAATAATCCGGACGCAGTAAATAAGAAACTTAAACGTTTTTCTAATGGAAAAAATTAAAATTTAGAGATTTTGAGTGGTCATATCTTCGGAACTAAGCGTCCAAATCAAAATTCGATTGCACCGTTATGTTCTACGAATCTGACAGATTAGGATGAAGTGATAAAACGCCCTTCGAAAATGGCAAATTTTCGAAAAATTTTTTCTATCTCAATCGATTAAAATTTTCAAAAATGCTAAAATCGAAACCAATCGCTATGAGTCAATCAAAGTAATTTTTTCTAATGTAATTTGTCGCCCTGATTCGATTTTTACACTCGGTTAGTTAATAATTGCGATAGATTTCTTGCAATTTGAAAAAGTTTGCAAAAATTTAAATTTTTACAAATTTCAAAAGCCCATAACTTCTCGAGTTTGTACAACTTATCACATCTAAATTGGCTAGGTTAATCGACTTTTCAATAGCTTTCGTACGGTAGTAAAATTCTAGTCCTAAGTGTGCAAACAAGAAAGTTCGAATTTTCAATTTTGACGAAAATTTGTGAAAATTTTTATAACCCTTTTCATTTATCTATTGCTCACACGAATATTAATCGTCTTAGGTCGTCAAACAGACCATTTTCTGATGTATTTTGTTTTGCTCTTCACGTTTTCGGACTTGGTCTGTCAGATTTCGGCATAGTATAAAAGTTTTTCGAAGAAGTTTACAAAAATCCAGATTTTTGCAAAATTCAAACCTCGATAGATATTCGAGTTTTTAGGCTATATTGAATCCAAGTATATCATTTTAATCGATTTTCGAAGGGCTTTCAGACAAGGGTAGAATAATAATCCGGACGCAGTAAATAAGAAACTTAAACAATTTTCCAATGGAAAAAATTAAAATTTAGAGATTTTGAGTGGTCATATCTTCGGAACTAAGCGTCCAAATCAAAATCCGATTGCACCGTTATGTTATACGAATCTGACAGATTAGGATGAAATGATAAAACGCCCTTCGAAAATGGCAAATTTTCGAAATTTTTTTTCTATCTCAATCGATTAAAATTTTCAAAAATGCTAAAATCTAAACCAATCGCTATGAATCAATCAAAGTAATTTTTTCTAATGTAATTTGTCGCCCTGATTCTATTTTTACACTCGGTTAGTCAATAATTGCGATAGATTTCTTGCAATTGGAAAGAATTTGCAAAAATTTAAATTTTTACAAATTTCAAAGGCCCATAACTTCTCGAGTTTGTACAACTTATCAAATCTAAATTGGCTAGGTTAATCGACTTTTCAATAGCTTTCGTACGGTAGTAAAATTCTAGTCCTAAGTGTGCAAACAAGAAAGTTCGAATTTTCAATTTTGACGAAAATTTGTGAAAATTTTTATAACCCTTTTCATTTATCTATTGCTCACACGAATATTAATCGTTTTAGGTCGTCAAACAGACCATTTTCTGATGTATTTTGTTTTGCTCTTCACGTTTTCGGACTTGGTCTGCATAGTATTTCGGCATAATATAAAAGTTTTTCGAAGAAGTTTACAAAAATCCAGATTTTTGCAAAATTCAAACCTCGATAGATATTCGAGTTTTTAGGCTATATTGAATCCAAGTATATCATTTTAATCGATTTTCGAAGAGCTTTCAGGCAAGGGTAGAATAATAATCCGGACGCAGTAAATAAGAAACTTAAACGTTTTTCTAATGGAAAAATTAAAATTTAGAGATTTTGAGTGGTCATATCTTCGGAACTAAGCGTCCAAATCAAAATTCGATTGCACCGTTATGTTCTACGAATCTGACAGATTAGGATGAAGTGATAAAACGCCCTTCGAAAATGGCAAATTTTCGAAAAATTTTTTCTATCTCAATCGATTAAAATTTTCAAAAATGCTAAAATCGAAACCAATCGCTATGAGTCAATCAAAGTAATTTTTTCTAATGTAATTTGTCGCCCTGATTCGATTTTTACACTCGGTTAGTTAATAATTGCGATAGATTTCTTGCAATTTGAAAAAGTTTGCAAAAATTTAAATTTTTACAAATTTCAAAAGCCCATAACTTCTCGAGTTTGTACAACTTATCACATCTAAATTGGCTAGGTTAATCGACTTTTCAATAGCTTTCGTACGGTAGTAAAATTCTAGTCCTAAGTGTGCAAACAAGAAAGTTCGAATTTTCAATTTTGACGAAAATTTGTGAAAATTTTTATAACCCTTTTCATTTATCTATTGCTCACACGAATATTAATCGTCTTAGGTCGTCAAACAGACCATTTTCTGATGTATTTTGTTTTGCTCTTCACGTTTTCGGACTTGGTCTGTCAAATTTCGGCATAGTATAAAAGTTTTTCGAAGAAGTTTACAAAAATCCAGATTTTTGCAAAATTCAAACCTCGATAGATATTCGAGTTTTTAGAGGCTATATTGAATCCAAGTATATCATTTTAATCGATTTTCGAAGGGCTTTCAGACAAGGGTAGAATAATAATCGGACGCAGTAAATAAGAAACTTAAACAATTTTCCAATGGAAAAAATTAAAATTTAGAGATTTTGAGTGGTCATATCTTCGGAACTAAGCGTCCAAATCAAAATCCGATTGCACCGTTATGTTATACGAATCTGACAGATTAGGATGAAATGATAAAAACGCCCTTCGAAAATGGCAAATTTTCGAAATTTTTTTTCTATCTCAATCGATTAAAATTTTCAAAAATGCTAAAATCTAAACCAATCGCTATGAATCAATCAAAGTAATTTTTTCTAATGTAATTTGTCGCCCTGATTCTATTTTTACACTCGGTTAGTCAATAATTGCGATAGATTTCTTGCAATTGGAAAGAATTTGCAAAAATTTAAATTTTTACAAATTTCAAAGGCCCATAACTTCTCGAGTTTGTACAACTTATCAAATCTAAATTGGCTAGGTTAATCGAC